>OX421855.1:2500000-5000000 GCA_949127965.1 Pandemis corylana | reverse complement strand
AGTGTCCCACAAACAAGTAGTCTAATTTAATCAACCATAAAACTCGGTTTTTTCCTCAAAGTTACACTGTACATTTATTTTCCTCGCCAGAATTCGCCATAATTTAGTTTTTTAAACGCGAACGCGAGACGTGTGCAAATGCCAGTGAATAGCAGTCGCAAAGGATGCGCGGCTAGTCAAAAGGTCCCCCACTAATGAGGAGGGGTGGAAATTTTCCCACTTGAAAAGATTTTTTTTACCCAACTACGATTCTGCTAAACGTGTGCTACATTTTGAAAATGCCTATGCAGAGTTGCGCCCATTGAGAACTAACTTGTGCTAATTTAGTTTTAGCTTTCCAAAAAAAGTTTCGTATATTTTATAACTACTTAGTTATAACGTAAATTTTATGTATAAGTATTTTATGAATATAATAATGTAATGTGATTTACTTTCAATTGAGACTCCAAATAAAAATAATTGAAGCAATGGTTTATTTAACATCAAAAAAATTATCAACTTATTTGTCCTTACCATAAACCTTAGATACGTCTTAGAAATGCCTAAAACTACAGTTTTCTACGAAACAACGTGTTCAACGGTTGTATAAGTTTTTGCTGTCATATGGATGTTTTTCATGTTTCAACATTCATGTTTTTGCATTTCTCAACGATTTCTGAACCGGTACTTCCGCATTCAATTCTTATTACTTAAATTTCACGATCACACGACTTTTATTGACTGTTCTAAAACGAGCTCAGAGACAGAATTACAAGCCTGCCAACACTTGGGTTTTTTGTTACTGTAACGTGCAGCAGTTACTGTTGCAGCTCGCAGATGAGTACCCGGCTTTAGTTAAAGGTGATCTTAGATAGAGAGGGGTGAACGATTCTGTGACGAGCGGCGGGAGGTAAAGTGCGGCGCGCGCGCGGGTTGTTTCCGGAGGGAGCTATTCTGTATCGTATCAGTGATAATTCCCAGATAGTACACATTTTTAAGCTTTGTGTGATAGTGTTCATGTTGTTGCCGCCGTTGTTAATGCTCCGGAAAGAAGGACTACGGATTAGGCCGAAAAACATGACGAGTCGACTTTGATACGAGATTGATACATTTATTTCGATATGGTTAAATCTCACGAAAGTTTTATGAAATACTACAAATATCGTAACTTTGTCACTCGTTCTTTCAGTTTTCTACCTTTTCCCGACAAAACTGCTGTACTAATCTAGGTGATTATGTTTTTTTGCTAAGAAAAAATTTGACTCATTTCTGACAATGACAACTGCACAGTTCCCACGGGATAGCTAAGCGAATTCTTGCAGTCGAAGTCACGGGGAACATTTTACTTGTCATCATTATAAACGAATTAAGTTGATGCACACACAATACAATCAGAATAATTCAACATCACACAACGAGCACTTTATCAAAAAAAACTCTTAAATTCGAATAGTCTTGTCGAAATAGAGACGATAAGTAATAGGTCTGCAGATCCGCCGGCGTCAGATCTAATTCAATGAACCTCTTTGTGCTCCACGAATGTGCCTCAAAGTTATATGTCTGATTACAAAAATGTATGCGCCGTAATGCAATACCCCGCCATGGAATCCAGAACTTTGCCAATACTCGCACACATGGGTATCTCGCTATGCTTCGGTCATTTGCTTTTACAATTTCCATCTAACAAGGTTTGATACGCTCGTATGTTACGGAACGGATTCTCATTTCATTTTACTAGAGAATTTCAAATTTTCCAGACGTTGCCTGGTTTTAAAATTGTCTGTTTCAGTGGCTTTATTCACTTCTTGTTTCGATATGTGGTTCTGAATAATTAATTGAATCAGCCGTTCCTTTGCGGAGGCCCGTCTCTTCTACTCATCAAAAATCAATCTTCAATGATATATCTCATGAAATATCATTGATAATTGATAAATCTGATGAAATGAAATAGCTGATTATGGAGCTAGATTCGAATCCCGTTAGGGGCAGGCAATTGTATGATGAATATAAATGTTTGTACCCGAGTCATGGATATTTAAGTATGTTTATTCGTTGGCAAGACTAAGTAAATCGATTGGTGTAAATTGTCTGGTGATATTTATAATAATGTGGTCGGGGGACTTGCGTAGTAGCATGAGAGTTCATGTATGCTCTTGTGGTTGGTCACAAAGATGTTTTGAGTGCAAACTGTGCAATATTCTATAGTAAAATTACATTTTAGATGCGTTTGAAAAATCCTTTCCAACTAAGTACTTTGTTTCATAAATACGTTACTGATGAATATTTACCAGTCACCACGTACATTCAGACACGGCACGCGTTCCAGCAGAATTAACAACGAACAACACAAGTTGTCATCCTGTATATTTTTAGCTTTTATTTCGGTAGTATAAGGTGCACAGTGCGAGTGTGTCGTGTCGCCCACTGTTTCCGCACACCTCACGTCGCTTGTATCCAATTTGGAGAGATTATGCAGCACGCGCCGAATTGTTTGCGTTTGTTTTATAATGTACGGAACCGGCTTATAATATCCTCATAAATGTTTTATAACGACAAAGCCACTGGTAAGTATTTGTATATTAAATTCCTTTATTTTGACGAAGGGCCCCCGGCATCCGCGGATTACGACACGAAATCGAAATTTCGATTAGCACGTGCTGGTTTTTCACGAGAATGGAAATTGGTTTTTAGGAACAGTGAATACATCAGTGAGTTTTTTATTTTAGAGTTCTGAAAACGGTAGAGTAAAGAGTGAGGCTGGTTTGAAGTACGCCTCGCCTCGTGCGCATGTGCGTAGTTCAACCAGTTCGCTTGGTGAAATTGGCGTTCTTACAACTGTAAGTACCTACTCGTATGCACGAGGCGAGGTATTATTGCTTAAACCGGCCTTACTTCGCCCTGTGTAGAACTTCTGTCTTAACATTTTATTCAGTTTGAAGGTCTTGTTGGTCGAGTTGAACATATTGTGATTAATTTAAATATTTTCACAGGGTTCTTTTTAGCAACAAAACTTATATAATTGTGCCCTCACAAATGTTTTAAGAATATATTTTATTCCTGTTAATCTATAAGAATAACTTTTGCATAAAAAAAACGATTAAGTCGGAAGTTAAACAGTATAAAACTCAGTTGGCCGAGAGTTAGCGCTTGCAAATTGTCAGTAATTTTGAATGAAAGCGGACTTGCTAGTTTTATGAGAAGGAAGTTCGGAACTGTTGTAAACTTTGTTTATGTTGTCGAATTCATATTTCCGAGTATTGCAATAATTTGGCTACCAGTTGAAGTCTACTTACAGACCGGGAGATAGTGACACAAATTATTGGGTCATTTGTACCAGTATGGCGGTTCTTCAGGGGTCTTAGTACGCAATGACAAAAAGGAAAATGATGGTCATAGCGCTGGTACCGGCGGCCCAATCGTGTGGGCGTTAGTCGAACTCGTCGGATAAATTACGAGTGTCAAACGATTTGTTCCACAAAAGTTTTAGTATTTTCCGATAGTCCATAAAAAAAAGTAATTTATCCGAAGAGTTCGACTAACGCCCACGCGATTGGGCCGCCGGTACCAGCGCTATGACCATCATTTTTCTTTTTGTCATTGCGTACTAAGACCCCTGAAGAACCGCCATACTGGTACAAATGACCCAATAATTTGTGTCACCATCTCCCGGTCTATTATTTAACACTAATGTGTCTATACTTGACGTAACATCGATACCATAAAGTACGAGTATTAGGAGAAAATGGTGTCACTTTCGAGTATGTATCTACATCGGTCCTTACCTTAATAATATGATGCTAACATGTATTGCGTCTTTATACACGAGTCTCTAATAACTTCGTAATAATATTACGTCTATATAGGTAGCATTTTTTTTATTAATGTTACATAAATACATTAATCAGAAACGTATAACAAAGTCAAGAGTTTCAAACATGTTGTTCTCATATTTACGCGTTGCAGTCTTGACTCACTTAAATACGAGCACGTCTAGTCTTTGACTTAAAATTAAAACCCACACTTAACCTTTCTCGAGAAAACGAATTGGTTTTGCAAATAAAATGTCTTTTCCCATCCCGACTTTCCTGGAAGATTGTACCAAATCCATTTGCGAGTCGGACCTAAAGACCTAAGAAGATACCCTCGCGCGGGATTCAATAATCACGAGTGTTTTATATTGTACTGTATACTCGTATTTTTCTTCATAAATTCACGGCTCAAGTAACATTATCCATTACAAGCAGTCACATAGCGTGAAAAGCCGACTTTACGCACCCCGGGAGCACCGCGACACCCGAAAAGATAATGGGACTCCATATTGACTTGTTATGCGCTGAATATCAACTCGGGGAGCACATTTACCTGTTACTTATTTATGTTTTTCTTTGTTTGGCGGCTTTACGTGCCTGTGAAGTATGTAGATACAGTAAAGAGTAGAAGTTTGACGAGGCCCCACTTCCTTTAACTTATAATATTTTTAATGTGGGTAATTGAACGTTGTTACGATTTTATGGGATCATTTTCTTTTCTTTTCCATCAGTTTGGTTTCTTTTGTCAAAAAACCTAAAAACGTAACTAAAACTTTACTATATAGTTGTGAACTGACGCTTGAGCTGTGTAAATCTTTTTTTTCTAAATATATTTTTACTCTGAAGCATACGTGTAGCCATAGTATAGTGGGTAGGTTTACGTGTACTTAACTTAAATTTTGACTAATATGTAAATGTATTTCCGTGATTTTCTTCCTAAGAATCGTTATTAAACCAGAAATCTTCTATCTCAGAGGGTTACAATCCAAAATAGCTCATATTTTACGTCTCGTACCTAACATTAGAAAAAATATATGAGCACCCAAAATGCTGGCGTTGTGTGTTCGCGAATCTATGGCCACTTGAGCATGTGTGTCACGTGCCGGATTATAAAAGCTTTTTCCAATTCTCCATTGTAGAAGCACTCGGGATCTCCGGCGACCACGTAGGCGCTATATCTTGCGCTCTGTACGCTTTTATTTTAACGAAATTTACCCCCTCCACTGTCACTGCCGATTACTTTCCATTGTCTTGCCGAGAGCCCCAACACCGTATCAAATTGGGAAATATTGAAAGAAAACGTGCAAAGCGATCCAGTTATACCACGGGACGGATCGGTTACCGCCGCAGCGGGTTAAGCCGGGAACGAACCGTTTTATTATTTTTATTCTGTCACACGCCACTTTGGAAAGCGTTAAGCGCTTGTTGTTTGTGCTTTTATAATTGTTACAAAAATAATGCAGCTTATAAACTAAACTACCCACCTAGATTTTTATTGACATTTCAATTGCCTTGCCGTCATCGTTATATTGAATTTGTGCAGGTGTAATTGTAACGAAAAATGAAACAAGGGAAAATGTGTGAAGACATTTTTAGATTTCTATATACCGAATAAAGTACAGAAAGAAATAATTACTGTTGAGCTCCGTTTAATTAAACAAAATGTACTTATGTGCGCTCGACCCTTGTCCGAAATCAGAACCCAAAACAATGGCGGCGAATAAAGTCATAAAGTTGCCCACGAAAATAATAGGCGCAAATTTTTTTACGCTTCAGTCCCATAATGGAGGGCTGTTTATTTTGTACTCATTCATACAAATCCGGAAAAAATAAAACAGATATTAAGGGGCACCCTCACCGACCGGGCTTCCCGCCTCGCACATTAGTGTCCCCGAAAATGTCCCATTCTTATTCAAATATTTCCGGCAATTTGTTTGTCCTATCGTTCAGAAGGGTATAAAATAGGTTAGGAAAGAAAACGGACCTTTCCGTTACAAATAAACCCGTACGAATTATTTTTATTTATAATTATCAAACCCTTGTTTTGATTATGCTGGCGTAGCGTTTGCAGACCTTTAATTACAGTCGGTAAAAGCATCAATTTAACATTTAATTTGATTATTAAATACCTACTAAGCAATACCTTCTGGTTGCAAGATTTATATGATTTATATTACGATTTATGTTACGACTGTTTGTAAACTGTGAATGCTTGTAAAAATTATACCTGCCTCAACCATAGTTAGTAGGTAAATAATACTGAAATATAAACGAATGTTTGATTATGTTATCTTAACGAACCCATATAGTTCTAATGACAGTGAATCCTGACAGTCAGACCAAACCAAAAGCCTCAAACAAAGTACACGGAAGTTTCATGCCAAAAAACTTGGCACAGAGTTTATTAATGCAGTCAGACGGTATTACTTACGCCGAACTGATTCCTTTGTTTGCGCGACTTGTCTTTTTGGATGCACAAGTAAAACAGAAAATTCGAGTAAATTATATGGAAAGTTCGCCAGCACAGCGGTTCAATTTAAAGCGTCCGTAAACCCACTTTCGAATATTGCTAAGCTTCGAACTCTTTGTCTACAAAATCTTGATTTAGATATTGTATTCTGCGGGAGTTGCTGCGATTCAATTTGAGACAGTGGCTCTATAATGCGACGAGCAATCTTTCTCGCTACAGAATTGCTTCGCTGTGAGTGCACTTAACGTCGACAGCTTAGCGACAGTGGGAAATATTTCGTGAAGTAACAATTTGGCCATACAGAGCATTCCCTTGACACCCAACGACGCGTCGGGCGTGCCGTGCGCTGCCGCAGGCCGCAAATACCTAGACAACACGTGGTGGGAAAAATTGAACCAGAAGCCGATACATTACGGCGCTCGATTGACTTAGGTACCTACGTAGTTGAAACTCGTTAGCCCCGCAGGCACGCAGTGTAACAATACAGCATGATTTTTTCGCGTCTAATTGACCGCATAAGGATAGTTTTATTTACCGAGTGCATTTTTAATGGCATTTCAAAGTTCCAGGTAAAATATACGAGTAGAGATAAAATAAATTTTAAATACGTTCGACATAACATGAATATACCTTCCACATCGGTGCGAAACTTAAACTCTTTTTACTTTTTTCACTTTGGTCCAATCAAAATGGAATAAAATTCACATGAAAAAAACCTTTATCTAAAACGGTTCCTGAAATCCATTACAGAGTTAGGTAGGTTCCCAATCAACTTTTTATTAGACAGACATATAAATAAAAGTGTTTTTCATGTTTAGGTATATTTTTATCAGTCATCTACGTCGCATGGGAAATAATACATATTTTTTATTGATTCGCTCCTTTTGTTTTATTGGTATTTCTTTCCATTCCATTGAATATGTGCGAGACAATAGTACAATACGTTGATGGAACTTTGCCAAACATTTGCGTTTGAATGAATAAGCACCTAAATATTTGATTGAACATTTTGATAAGCGTTTTTTGTCACCATACCACAATCGATTCTAAATTGAAGATATTTTGTCGGTAAGACCGTAGCTTGAAATTCACATTGTGTTAATTTAGTATAATTATGCACGAGGCAGTTATATGCAACACAAGGTTAACGAACTACCCTTGATAAAACTTTCAATCCATTAAAGGTCTATTGACCTAAGCAGCAAATATCACAAAACGGTTGTCTTAAGTAAATACTAACCTTGTTTATATCGATGAAACGTCAGTTGGGTTAATATAGTTTATCACGCGAATAACTAATTAAAGTTTAAGATAATCGTTTACCGCTTTATCAGTATTTGGAGTAAGAAATTTCTAAATTGGACAAATTCTTATCGTGCCGATAGCCGCGCCTAAGTACGAACTTTGCATGCAAATACTCCGGAACGAGCTGATAATACTGACAGACCGGATTTTATTGCCGCTAGGGGCACGGAAACTTGCATTTATGCTCGAATTAGAGGTTTGTAAATAGATTGTGAAGTTTTTTCAACAGTTACAGTAAGGTCAGATATAGGTACACAAGAGTGTACGTTTGTCTTTGCCTTTACACTAGCTGACATGAGATAGAGGCTGAGAAAGTACCGATGTCTCTTAGCGAAGAGAAAACAGCACACTCTCTTGCTCACAAAAGAAGAATATCAATCGAATGTTATAAGTACATAAAATTCCTGTAATTGTGAAATTATCCGATACTGTGATCTGTTTTCTGCGTGACCTGTCATTTTAGATCGTCAGTCAAATTGAGCAAACAAAATGATAGTTATAACCTCATACAAACATTGGGTACAAGCGATGCAATGTTGAGTCCTCCACCTTTCCGACATTATATATATATATATATTTTTTAATATGAATAGGAAGGCAAACGAGCAAGTGGGTCACCTGATGGTAAGTGACCACCACTGCCCATAGACACCCGCAACCCCGGAGGGATTGCAGATGCGTTGCCAACCTAGAGGACTAAGATGAAATGCCTCTTGTGCCCGTAATTTCCCCGGCTGTCTTACTCTCCGCACCGGAACACAGCAGTGCGAGCACTGCTACTTAGCGGCAGGATTAGCGAGTAAAATGGTGGTAGCGATCCGGACGGACCTTGCACAAGGCCCTACCACCCGCATATTATATACAATAAAATTAGATATTAATCATTTTGAAGTTGTTAAACCCAACAAAAAAATTACTAAAGCACTTTTAATTTTTTTTTCATAGTGTTCGATAGTGTAGTACCAATCTGGTTTTATTTATTTCTGACCGGAACCCATTATTCATTCATACTTATAATTAGACAAAACGCATTTCCACTTACGATTATGCCGTTGTTAAATATTAAAAGCCATATTTTCTGAACTAGTTTGAATAATTTTGAATAAGTGGGCAAGATAAGTGGTAATTTTAAGCGGCTGGACCCACATCTAATTTCATGGTTTAATGGCAAAATACCTGATAATTTACGCTGTAACTGGTAATTATGATTTATTTCGAAAGTGCTTAAAGTTATGTAATTAAATCGATTTTAATGTTCACTCGATGACGTTTCAGACAAGCCCATTTATCGGCCAGTGGTCAGCAAGTAATAAAATAATACTAGCTCATTTCGTGATTTTATAGTTTTTACACAAATAACATTTTACTACAGGATTAATTAAAACATAAATTGGAGAATATTACCAGCTTCGTTGTTTTCCGCATTTTATTTATTTTATTTTTTCATTCGGCAAAAATCCAATAGGTATAGTCTGTACTATACTTTGCGTCATTTTAGTAATACGGAATAAATATTTCAGCAAAAGGCAGCTGTTCAATTACGCGTAAGCACCTACCTTAAATGCACAAACAAATGAAACACTATCCGCGAAACCGAAGTAGAAATCACTTGAAATTACAAATCTATGTTTAAGGTTGGTCCAAAATTTTCTTTGTAATTATGGAAATATAAATTTACGAAATGTACAAATCCAGAAATCTTTAAATCCATGCTGGTCTGGGAGCAAAGAAAAAACGTAGAATGTACCAGTTGCTTCTCTTTCCGCGCAAATAGTAAAAGCCTATCAAGGGAACGGGCGTAAATCTTAGGAATTATGTTATGGCTACGCGGCTAGCAACCCATAACTATTTTGATTCCCCTTTCCTAAACGCCTATAATCATGCTAAACGTGGCCTTTAGGTCTTGTTAGCCTAAGCTCTGGCTACCCCGTAAGGGATAAAGACGTGATTTATGTATCTGTGTTTGTATTAATAGAAAATTGTAACAGTAACATTTCACAAATTTAATGCGAAACTACTAAATATTTATGTACTCTTTTCGCTCCATTGCGCAAGTTGTTGCATGATGCATAATATACTATTATATCTGTGTCGACTATGTCTGCTGGCATAGACACAAATTGTATGTTTACTGCCCATGTTTGCTGAGCCATACTGAACTCCAGTGTTCTTCAAACATTGCCTATCCATGGAGAGCAAATACTACATCGAGGGCTGGTACCTACTGCAAATAATAACGGTCTAAATTTTGTCTAGGATTGCTGTTAAATTTTGCAAATTTGCTATTTATTTACGGAATTTACATTTATGTAAATTTTGTAAATGATTTAACAAAAAAAATGGTAGTAGGTATAATCTTGCTGGTAAAGAGCGATTTAGTTGCGTTACCTCTGTAAGATGTTCACAAATTTTTCTCCTTACTGTGCCTCTTTCTAATTCCAAATTCTATGTATATTCTTATACTGTTCAGGCTATACGGTTGTGGAATTCCTTGCCTATAATCATAAGGCGCGCTAAGTCGTTACCCATATTTAAATCTATGTTGAAGGAGCACTATCTGTCATCTTGTGCATGAATCTTGTAGCTGGCTTTTTTAGGTATGTGTGTATGTGTCTATTTATATCTCCATTTATTGTTAATGTGTGTTTCATGTATAATATAATTACGTATTTCAGTACTTAGTATATTAATATATATTCTAAATTGCACCACCTGCTCAGATCTGTTCTGTTCTCCCGTCCATTATGGTTGCCTGGTAGAGATCGCTCTGTAGCGATAAGGCCGCCTATTGTTACCTTGTAATATCGCACCTTGATAATGAGACCGTCACTAAACAAAAATCCAACTTTTTGAGTTAATAACGCCATCTAGCTTGCAGAACTGTAAGACCTACAATACAAAAACTCTCGTCGTTTTAGTTCCAATAGGAGCCGTGGCAGCACTAGTGTCAGTTTAGGTTTGGGAGGGGATATGCTTGCAGGGTATTGGTACACTGTCATTTTCTTATTAGTGACAGCGATGTTGACCATATAACAACTGACTCTGCGAAGTTTAGCGTCATTTTTTGTTTAGTGACGTTATATGTTAAAATTGCTCGGAAAGTTGATTATATTTTATACGAAACAATGTCTTTAATGTAAAAGTGGCAGTGTAGTTGTAATAATCGTATGCGGTATTGAAGTCAAATTTGAAACAAAACCGTTACTTTTACGTTAGTGCCAGTGTTTTATTTATGTTTTACCCATTTAATATGAACTAAATGAACTAAACTGACACAAATTTGTTTAGAGGCAGTAACAAATTTAACTTATCGTTATATTTGGTATATCACAGAAGTGATATAATGTTTTTTTTTCGTTTACTGTCAAGATAAGTGTTAATTTTAAAACGTTTTGTTACAATTTGAGTGATGATACTATTAGCTTAGTGTCATAATATTATTAAATAGTTTGCTAGAGTTGTAATATCAATTCATAAGAAGACTTACACTTTATTTTTAATGCCGCATTAACAATGATTGAGTAACAAAAACCATATAAAAAGTTTTTGACGGATGTAGTAATTGAGGTCATTGAAGTCATAATTATATATTTTTTTGAAATAATAGTTTTTCTCTGTATAATTTCTATTGTCGTTTTTAAATATTAAATAATTATTAATGTTCGTTGTTGAAAGTTCAAAATGCCAATATGTAACCCAAGATTACAGAATCTTAAAGCTTTAATTAAAGAAATGAATATGCCTACAGAAAATAAGAATAAAAACAGTTCTAGTTAACACAATGAGCCTTTTCCGACAACTCTAATTTCTTCTAGATCTTCCAGCTCGTCTGAATCTTCCAGCTTGTCCACATCTTCCTGCTCGTCTACATCTTCCAGCTCTTCTGGATATTCCAACTCTGAGTCTGAGTCACATATTACAAACGAATATATTTCAGCACTAGACCAACTAGGCCAAAAGAGTCATAAACAAATAAAATTACAAAGAATTATTCGAGCAAGGCCTCAGTTGCAGAAACTATACTCATCTAAATTACCTCTGGCTGAACGAAAGAAGAAGATCTTCGCAGTCTCATATAAAAAACGTTCTTCCGTTCTATTATGCTTCATCTTTTTACAATAATATACTTGATCTATAAAGTAATGATAAAATAGTTATGGCTAGTGCCAAATGAGAGTAAAAAGTATTTTTTGTTTTTATTTTTCTGACTTGTTTTGCGTTTTGTGTGTTTTTGAGTTCCAAAGTTAAGCAATTTTTTGAGTTCCTTTTACTTTTGGGATGTTATACGTCGATTTTTTTTACCACCTAGTTCCTTGTGCTTAATATTTAGCTAATATGAATATATTTAAGACGATAATAGCAATGCAAACTTATTTCTTAGTATTCTATAAAAACACTTAATATGACAAGTGCCAAATTAAAGAAAAAGCATTTTTTGCGATTTTTTTTAGTTACCAAAGAAAGTTTTTGAGTTTCTTTTACTTTTTGGATGTTCTATGTAGTTTTTTATACCAAAATAATATCTTAAGTTTAGTATTGAGCTGATAAGGTGATAATAAAAATGCAAACTTGTCTTATTTCTTACAGTATTACAATACCATGATTGTAGATGATTATCAATGTACCTCTTTGTACTCAATGTTTGTTTTGTTTTTGACAAGGTTTAATAATTATTTTTTTGCATTTTTTAGCACATTTAAAGTGTTATAAGACTGACTGTTAAAGCAAGTTTAGTGTGATTTAAACTTCAGAAGAAACATTTTGTTAAAAACTACAATTTGTATAAGAACTAGTAGAAGCCTGATAAGTTAAGAATATTTTTTTAAGTCAGTTCTATAAGAACAAAGATCTCAGTTTTTGTGGCAATTCCGTACACCAAATGTGATTCTTAGAAGAAATAAATGTAGTACCTAATTATTTAAGGTGTTTGTTTTGGGGAAAACTTACAATTTATTAATATTCAACCCGCTGTCTAAAAATTATAAGCATTTGGTGTCGTTATTTATTTACTAGAATGTATTTTTATATTTATTATTTATAGTAACAGTGACACTTGGCATGAATTCATAAAAGAGTGACACTATTTTTCCAATAAAATTATGATTAATCCATTAATTAAATTAATATTTACCTTAATATTTTATCATAGCTAATCTAACCCATATTTATATCGACATAATTTATATCAACCTCTACATTATATACAGTTTATTTACGATTAAAGATTTCGTAAAATTTAAGCCCTTGCAGTAAAAAACGGTATTTTTTGTTTAGTGACGATCTCATTATAAAGGTGCGATATTCTGTATACCTTTTTTCTGTTTTGGTTGTTATATGTGGTGTTCAATAAAGAGTTATTGTATTGTATTGTATTGTAAACCACGACGAATGGAACTGATTTTTACTTCATAAACGCGAATGTCGATCCCTTAAAGCTCGTAACATTAGAGCGTACCTTGCAGGCCTAACAGGATGGTATCACCTTTCTACTTTAAATATATACCGCATATTTCCAAAAATCAGAAATTGTAACTATATCTTTCCTAGGATGCCAAATGTTGCACGGGCCCAAGTCAAATAATTTTGATTTCTTGTGTGGCTATACAAGAATATAATAAACTTACGTATAATTCTTCAAGGAGTTCCTTTAATGCTTTAAGGCTCAATATGGAAGCCGCGGCTTCAAATATTACTTAGCTTTGTTTTGAAGAAAATGTATGTGTTAAGAAAAATGGATCAACACTTCGATCAACTATTCTACGTGTCATGTTTTGAGAATAACTGCTTTCTGTTTGTTATTATTCTAAGGCTGATCCTACTGCCGAGAAAAAGCCAAAAAGAATATCAACAGGTTGGTAGGTAAAATACAGCAAAGTAGTAAATATTAATTACAAGTCAAATTCAGAACAAAAAACTGTATCCGCAAAGAACCACAGTTGTTTCCGAAAGTTAAATCTCGACACCGCCAAATAATTTCTTTCACAGATTTATTACCAAAAACAAGAAAGATTGTGTTCTTGCTTACCGTCCCGACGAATTTAGCTTCGTAACACGTACTCTGTTAAATTATAAAGAAAAGACATTAATCTTAATGCAGGATTTTCACTATTTATCTTACTTCTTTCTTAGCCTGCGAGATTGGATCCCTAATGAAATTCAATGAGGGAAAAAGTACCTTAGATGAATTAATTCTAAAAGTCTTGGGAATTTTCTTTAATTTTAACATAGAGTTTGTGATTTAAAAGTAATGTTAAGTAAAATTTAGCCTTAGAATAGTACTGGTGTTTTGCCAAAAGTTTTGTAAGTTTCCTGAATATTTAGCTGGGAGGGAGAGGGAGGTGTGTTTAAAGCTTTATGCCTCAGCTACAACTTACCACCTGCCTCTACCGGTTTCTCCGAGCTCTCACGATCGTCGATCCACCTAGTGGGATGCCCACCAACGCTGGGCGCCTGTTTCGTGCTTATCTGTTCTGTAATTACCTGTTCAACCAGCGATGTGGCCTTTCCACTTTTACTTAACTACTTACATCTTCTTCGAGCTTAGTCTGTGTTCCTACAACCACTTCAAATTACGCTTTCTAGCGTTAGGGATCGGTTGGGATTCTTAAAGGTTCACTTTCGCCATTTTGTCTACGGCCAAAAATCAGAATTAGCCAGCCTAGTCCAACAATATTCAAAGTTTGGTACGGCAACTTTATCCTATGTTGAATACAAATATGTCAAGTGAGTGATTGTACAGAGAATAATAAATCGTAGTGTATTTGCGGGCCGTGTTTGTAGTACAAATATTGTAGCTACCATATGGCATACACTAATAACTGGCGGGATTTATCAAAGCCGTATGATAGGTACGCTTATTGTTTATGATCGATCTGTTGTACAAATAATGCCGTTTCTGAATCAAACGAGTGGACAGCGTGAGGTTATAAAACACTTTTTTCTAAATATAATGCTGTATTAAAATTATCTAAGTGATCCGATTAAAAGTAAACAAAAAGAATAAGTAAGAAAATAAAAAAACGTAACAAACAAACTCACATTCGCATTTGTAATATTAGTTGGAATGCTTGTGTAGGTATCATAGTATAAAACACATCGCAAGTCGGAAGCAGTCGCGTAAGAATGCTCTTACTCGCGTAACTTTATGTGATGTAAGAAGCTGGTAAGTGATAGTTGCACCAAGGGCTCTGCACTTGTGGTTTCAAGGACTGCCAACTGCCGACGGTTTATGATCGTGGATACAAGGTCTTTATTCCTGAGTATATTCTTAGAGATAGCCGAATCAAAATAAAGCTTTCAAATAGACTCTTGAACAGAGTCGTTATATGACGTAATGATTGCTATCGATCTGTGAGCATGGACATGTTGAAAAGAATAATCAGTCAAAATGCGCAATGGGTCATTTGATAATATTGTCAGCTGTTTAGGATTGCTATGAAATAAACAACCTAACCACAACCAATCTGTAAATAACACGATCAAAAACGTTTGTCCAGTTAATAGTTTCACCGGAAACTGCATTGTATCAAATTAACCGTACCTATTTCGATCTTTTGAGTTATGCTTGTGTTCATATTTTACTTTTGCCCAAATATTTGTCTTTCAACATATGGATAGTAAGGACATTAAGTGTATACTTTAAAAAATCATGATGGAAGCACAAAAAATTAAAGTACCTACATAATTAATCAAACTCAAAAACAAAAATATTTACGGCCCAGTAACATTTCAGAAACGATTATTTACTTTAACTTCAACGAAACTTGTGTAGTTGATAGATAGAGCATCCCCACTGCCATTAGCGGGGCTTTAACCATTAGGAAATTCTGTACTCGTATACCTATTAATCAACAACTTTGCTAAAGCTTAAACAATGAAAATATCGTCTTTAAAACGTCAGCCAGATGAACAATGGAGTTTAAACGGTTGCTAAGTGTTGCAGAAAAGTCACGGAGACAGAGCCCGCAAACAAAGGCGGGTAACTGCCGCGTGTCAAGTCTTTAGATGCTACACGAAAACGGTGCGATACGACTTATTCCCGTGCAGATCGACTTAGAGTTTTAGTTCGTACCAACTTTATTGCATTTCAGTTATTTTTTTAAAGTTCGAACTGTTCTTTTCTACTAAGTAGTAAAAAGTGACACCTACTTCCGGCCTATATGTTTAACTAATTGTGCTCACGTGATAAATATTCAGAAATAAAATATTTATTGGTAAAATAATCACTCATAAAGCTTACAGAAAACGGACGTTTTGTCACGAAAGGGTCCGAACTAATATGTGCTAGTTATAGCCGAGGTCGGTTTTCGGTTACGACAAGTCGTGCTGGAGATGTTTTTTGGAAACTAGAAGGTCTTTGGCGTGAATTTGAAGAGCAACCCTTTCTCGTAGTAAGGCAGACTACAGATAGATTTTACATACGTATAAATACATACATACATACATCACGTCATTATCTCTTACGGGGTAGACAGACCCTAAGGTAACAAGATATAGACTTTAAACATAACAAATTGTAAGTAATTATTATATATATAGTATCTATATATAATTAAAATCTTCAGATCACACCTTGAGAGTTTCAAAATTACAAAGCCAAAAAAAAATTATGTCAATTTTATTACAGGTTATACTTTACAGTTACATTAAGTTGTAGATACAATTCCATCTGCAATAGTGAGCACAGCAATTTCAATTGCTCCCACCGACATTGTTTACTAAAAGCAGCGCAATTGTACCACTTTCAATCAAATCTCTAAAACAAACATTCGCACATACAATAGCCCTGGACTACACGGATATTCGGTTTATCGCTGTGAAGTAGAACTGGTTAAAACCAATGAATCATTTCAGCAACCAACGTTATGGCATATAAATTATTTCACAAGCGTATTCGTGAAAGAAAATTATATGCTAATTCAAAAACAAAATCTAATCGCGTGATTTTGGTTTTGGTAAATTAGGTTTGAAGTTAATTTTATAAAGTATTCAAAAACGATGAGTTTATGAATTGTTTCGATGCATCCCGTGAAAGTTTTTCGTGGAAAGCATTCATGACTTATCTTATTTCGACAAAAGAGAAGGAAAATGCAAAACTAAATAAAAATAAAGTTTTTGTCATTATATTCATACTTTTGGTCTTGACCTGTAGAGCTTTAGCGTTTGTAAAGTAATTTGTTTAACAAATTTCATAGTTAATACCTTAATATTTCCTAATGATTGGAGTCTTGGGTAGAATTGGAACTCACAGTATATTGCTAATGTTGTAGAACTCTCTATCCCATGGAAATTTCGCGAAATACATCCTTGTACCTTGTACAGCGTTTACACAAAATTTCGGATAGTTCTAGGATCAACTATTTGGCCTGTGTGTACCCACAAGTCCAAGAGTGAGTCATTCAGGCAGCTTTATTTTTGTATGTCTATATTGCGATAAAACCGGATAATTGTAATAATAGATTTGGTACACTCGTTTTCTATCACGTCACGCCTCGTCAAGCTTCAAACTGATATACATTATCACTGCATTTCATCGACACTAGAGTTGTATGGGTACTTGTTCCAGAAACACTTTCTCTAAAGTGTCATAACGCAAATTTCTGTCAAATTAGCTAGCCTTCGCGCTGTCATGTTAGAAAATTGACAACTACATAATGAGTGTAATGACAATGACAAATATAATTATGTAAAGTTAACATTTACACATTATTATCTATAAATATCACTTCAACAACGTACTTGTGTGATTCTAATTGTCATTATGACCCCCCTATGGCCTGGATGTGTCTCAAATGTGTTCTAAACAGTTTCTTTATATTGTTTTGTATTTCGTTTAATAATTTTATTTTGGTTGTATTTATTTTCATTCCATTTTATTTGTAGTTTTAATTTTATCGTAAATTATTTATTGACATACCTATTACCACTTCATAATCAAGTGTGAATAGTGTCAATAGTTATGTACCTACCCAGTTATATAAGACCTTTTTTATACCTATGGTCCGTAGCTCAAAGCACTCGTAACAGGAGATGGCTTTGTCCTCAACCAAAATGTGACGGACACATACCAGTTTAAATAACCACTTTTCACATAACCAATTTGACATGAATGAGTGCAGAAAAGTGCGGCAGGCCAAACCTAGAAACTTAAAGTATGTTTCATGCCCTTTCGCTCACACTTATAATCATTCATATGCGAGTGAATTTCGGAGTGGTTGCCCCATACAGAGCTGTACTATACCTCGCCCTCCGCCAGAAGCGGCAACGATAAACTAAAAGTAACTCCTATCATAAGAATCATAAGTCCTTGGGCTCAGTAAATCTACTTCAATCATCTTATTAACTAGGTGTCGGTAACATCGAAAGTGTCTAGGGATCAATCCCAAATAAATCATGCCAGTTTGATCTCTAAAAACAGTATGTTGTAGCTGAAATACAATTAGCATTCATAAAAGCAAAGTTAGGCTGAGAGGCCACTAATGGTTTCAAAATTAAATTTCACCCTCATAGCCCCAAAACGCGTGAACACAACATCAAGGGCGTCAAAGCGTGTTTAGACACTTTTGAGCATTTCTCCGAAACTAGTTTCACGTACAATCTAGTCACTCTGAATGAAAACAATTATTATTCCTAGACTGTTCTACTATTATTATAAATGGGAGAGATAATATATATCTCTTTCAATCATAGTCACACTAAAACTTAATGAAATTACTGGTAGAAATGTAGTATGTGGTGTCTAGAATTTAACATACCTAAATTAATTTTTATCCTGATATTTACACAGGAGCTCACAAAATCCCAAAAACTAAACAGCTAAGTTCTTCATAAAATAACTTGATGATTTCCATGGGTACCTAATCAGTAGAGGTCCATAATTTCGACCGCTAAATCTAACGGTTCACAATGGACCGTACCGCGTAAAATGTATTTATTTTCCTTTGATAAACTTAGGTAGGTTTATAAAACTAAACATTTTCTAAAACGACTGCATCCAAATTCAACAACTACAAAACACTTTTTAAATGCCACAAACGTGTTGACACAGGGCGGGTCGAACAAATGGAAGTTGTCAGAGACGGTCGAAATGGAGCTCGGCCCGCGTGCCAGCCGACCGGAATTTGGCATGTCAGCCAGTGACACATCCTTTTAGACTTTTATCTCTGCGGTATCAGTTTCGTGTGGAGCCATCCCTCTATCAATAGACTAAGAGAACGGGGAAACAGTGGTCACATTAACCAACCGTCATCATAAGCATCTCCAGTCTATAAAGGTCCCACTGTTGGGGATAATGTGAAGGCTTGTGCAATGTGCATAGATCCCACGAGAGCCCAGTGCGGATTGGAAACTTCACACACGCCATTAAAATAATCTCGCAGGGCGTATGCATATATCCTCACAATGTTTTACTTCGTCGAAAAGCTCACGATAAGTTTCAAATGAGGTGCGAGCCTAGGTTTTAACGCACGACCCTCTGTTTGAGAAACCGGCTTTTTTCAATTTTCTCGGTTCCTTAACCAATTTACTACTAGAACTTAAAACAAAAATTTCCAATTTGTTTTTTTTAAACCTTAAGATAATGACACGACCAATTATGTGGCGTTGGGTTGGTAGCCGCGTAATATCCAACATTTTGGCAAGATATCAAAGGAACTACACTGTGCCAATTAGTGCCTGCGTACATTAATGACAATGATATCTGGTATCACATTTTTAACATTCTTAACCAATACAGCACAAATAATAGGAGTGCTACAACTGTTATTTTCATTCAAGCTTTATCAAAATCGTGATGTAAAATTCATGATATTGACAGTGGACACTGTATTGAAATAAAAAGATATTCCGTCGAGTAAAATTAGCTCCATATTACTCGACGTAATTTTGGGACGTGTTTACTTCGGGACACAGCCGGCGGTTATCTTCTCATAAATGTATATGTCAATTTAATGTAACCGTTAATCATTTTAAACAGTTATAGTGGGTGATGTTTGATGTCGTACATTCATGTACTCATACAGAGTCCACTGAATAATTTTGAAATAATGCTTTTGAAAACACTTTTTCACTGTATGCTAATCGATCGGTTAACGCACGTAACATGGAATGATGATAAACTGATTTAGAATATTAATCACAAACTAACTTCACTTCTTTTTTTTATTACAAATATTGAAATATTGCTTCCACGCTGGTCTGGGAGCAAAGAAAAAACATACAACGTACAAGTTGCATCTCTTCCCGTGCAGATGGTAAAAGCTCATCGAGGGAATAGGCGACATAGGAATCATGTTATAGGCGATGAGGCTAGCAACCCATCACTATTTTGATTCCATTTTCCACCAATACGCCCTTAATCATGCTAAACGTGGCCTTAAGGTTTTGTTACCTTAGGCTCTGTCTACCCCGTAAGGGATAAAGACGTGATTTGTGTATGTGTGTGTATGTATGTGAAAAAAAAATCGGACCAAACTCAGTCTAAAATTAAACAAGACAATTTTAATTTTGAATGAATAATACACTAATTAGGTAAAAATCCGTCGTCACCCTCATCCACAGCTCATCGCTGGATCACAGTAGCACTTTAAATACAAGCAATCCATTAACAATCAGTACACATTTACCTCACCATCGGTTTGCATCGATTGACCTTGGCCACATGCATCGAGAAGAGACAATCACTGCATAGCTGGTGGACGCACCTAGATTGGACAATGTGAATTATAGCAGGAGTCGGCTGAGGAAGGCCGACTCGTCACGCTCAGGTTAAGGACATAGGGCCGATTGATGAGGATGGTTGCACACGGAAAGATATGTTACGTAATTTGTCTTCTACTTACAAACATGCCTTTATCCCTTGTTGAGTAGAGAGAGCTTGTAGAGTAACAAAACCTAATTGACTACGTTAAGTGTGATTGCCCGACGGAAAGAGGAATCAAAATAGTTATGGGTTGCTAGCTGCATCGATTTCGCAGATTTTCGCCCATTCCAACGATGGGCTTTTACGATCTGCGCAGGAAGAGAAGCAGCTGGTACATTCTATGTTATTTGCTTCCAGACCGATCGTTTCTACGAGAATTTCTATGAGACACAGACGGAGAATGCTCTAAACGAGCTCGGAGCTGTTCCATACTCGTGATAACTGCTGCTGCTATGATGCATGCTGCGTCGGAATATTGGTCGTTTGTTAAAAAAGCAAAAAAAAAAGGCTATCATTCGTAGCTCACGTATATCTCCTTTCTATTAATTCACACTCGTGCGCATATAGCATCGCTTAGCTTTAATTATACAACAAACATTACAATGAGATAATCCATTAAAATATTATATCATGACCTTTTATGACTGTTTAGGCGGTTTACATAATGCGTAATGAATAACTGGCAAGCACTTTCAAACGCAGTCATGTTCATTTAACAAATTGAGATGTTTAGTAATAAAGTATCAATGCTATTTACATTTAACGCATCCGTGGGCATCGTTACATTCTATCAATCATTGATTATGGTTATTTATAACAAACATTCATTAATGTTAAGACTTATTGTCCACATATGTAATTGTTGTCAAGATAACCTTCACAATATTATTATGATCATCGATTTTATTCACAGAAATTGTTTCTTTGATAAATGATAGACTGTCAATACACATAGGATAGATATTTACCTCAAAATCCGTCATCAAAGTCTGTAAAGGTGCAGATGGAATAAATTTACATTGTGACATTAAAATGTACTTAGCTTTATTTTGCAAACCAAAGACTTACTTAAATTGAGCTGAATTTTTGTAGCAATACAAAAAAATTACCACTTTCGAGTGATCTGCACTAAGGATAAAGAAGACAACTTTGTTTTTTTTTAATGTAAGGGAGTGATATCTGAAATTACGAAATCGATTATAATAATTAAGTTAATTATTAGAAAGCTACACTCTGTCTCATTAACATAGACTACCATATATATTTTGTATAAGTATCTTAAGTATTATACAATAATGTTATTTGTGTAGGGTAGGTATGTGCGTATGTATGTTTAATTTATATAATTTAGCTATGTATTATATTTATTTTAGTATTGTTGTTTCTATTATCCCTGCGTTTCTCCTGTCTATTTGTTTCCGCCATCTGTCTCCGACTTATTTCTTTGTCTGGTGGAGATCACTATTAAGCGATAAAACCGCCTATTTTCTAACTTGTTTTTTGTTTCTGTATTGTTTTCTACTGATTTGTGGTGTTCAATAAAGAATATTTGCGAGTAGCAGTGTTCGTTTCGCCGCCGCCGGGGCGAGCGCTCAAAGAGGAAGGACTACAAACTAGTCCGAATCATGTCGAGCATCACTCGACTTATATACTTACGTAAGTTACCCGTTTGTGTAATTAGGAAGAGTATTTATATTGTACTGTATTGTATTGCATTGTATATATTCCAGGTATGTGAGTTCTGAGGGAATACCGGTGAGTATTTAGTGGGTATGCCTTCCCCGCCTCCTTCCACTCAGGAGGGGGGCTGGGGAGGAGAGTCCCATATAACTTCCGCGCCGTCTCCACGGCGCGGTTGTATTCGTAACGCTTTTCACATCGCAAAAAAAAGGTATGCGACTTCACAGCACGCAGATGTAGCAACAGCTAGTCAAACATCAACTTGTGGACGTCAAACTTGATATTTTAACTTCGACACCCGAATCTTGAATCACTTAGGGCTCCCGGACACCCTAATACGTTTGTTTACGCGCCCATTTTGACTATTTGCGTCCCTTTCAAATTTGCAACCTTTGTATGTGTAAACAGGACATGAATTATTTCACAGGCAAGTTATCATTGCGGGATGAGTGAGCGGGCGGACGTGCCGTCCCTAGCCGGTGCCCCGATATATTGTAGTAATGCCTTCAAATTTGTCCGCCCACTACAATCCCGTCAACACCGACATGAAGAAGGGAGCAACTTCAAATTTGCTGTTTTATAATGGCAAGGCTTTGGTTTCGGCTGTTACGGTGGCATTGACTGAAATTGATAAGACGTATGTGTGAATACTAATAAGTATATATTTAATAGTATACACACTTACAAAATAAATCGAAAAACATTGATGTTCATTGATACTGTTCTACGAAGGAATAATGTAACGGTCACTTGAGCAGTCTGTAATTTTTTAATAGAGCGATACATTAATTAGATGACATGTACTAATCAGAAGCCATATTAGGAGTTTCTAACGCATTTGAATCACAGAGTTTTTTTGGATACCACTTCGATGGCATCTCCTTACCTAACTAAACCAACCTACTCGGATATCAGCCACTATAACTTGATAAATGAGTAATTAGTATAACTCAGCCGTTGTTGCCCAAGACGTACCAACCTTAAAGGCGCTCTTCCACTCTTATGCCCCTCTACCGGACTGTGACCATGAACGCTGGATCACACACGGTCAATTTCTAGTAAAAATTAAAATCTCCTTCGTCTCTTTTATTTACTCGATTACTTTATCGTAAATATAACAAAAAAAATAGCAATAATAAAATGTTATGACAGTTATCAGTGTACCCAGTATAAATAAGCAGTGTTTTAAAAGAGCACCAAGTTTCTTTCGCTTATTTAAATGAAAAATCATATTTCACACGGAATAGTTTGCTTTATATTTTATGCCTCATATATTTTACGGCGCCTTTATTGCGGCACGTTTCAACTAACTGATGCGAAATGATTAAGGTGCAAAATATTTCACAAAGTGAGATGTTCTCGCTAATAACGGCTTGTATAACTAGTGCGATCAATCTTGGTAATATGCATTAAGATTATAATGTATGGTCATAAATATAATGTTCTAATGACCTATTCCATGGAAATATAGAAGCAGTTAATTATTTGTTTATTTTCTTTCGTAATATGAGAAGAAATAATTACTGTATTGTCGGAAAGGACTTTAAATGATAACAACCGACAGAACGTCAAGAGCTGCGGTTCGTTTTTGGATCCGTCCGAGGAGAAGAGCAGTGCTTGGTCCAGTGCACCCTGGGCATCGGTTAATGATTTCCTGGCTAATGATTAATGATTCCTGGTTAATGATTTCTAAGGGATATCATTATCAGTTGGCTAAGAGCACGACAGGGGGGAGGGGTCTTTTGACCGTGTTCTACTGTACAAAGGCCGACATTTTTGTCACAAGATTTTTGAATACTGCGTTTATTACTTTGACATTGGCGAAATCATCGCATCGATCGATGGGGCCATATTAAAAAAGAAGAAGAAAAACCGTCAGAACGACGAAAAATATGCAAATTTGACACAGTTCTGTTCGCGGTCTTCACCCATGTTACTATAACTATAGGGACTACATCATCTAAAAAGTGTCCTTTGATTGATCTACTCGACACCACACGGCCGCCTGTCATGCGGCTGAAACATCGCGGTAACTTTATTGTACAAAAATAAAAAGGCGAATTTGTCCCTCTAAGTTTAAGGGATCTCTTTCAGAAGAGTGTTGGGAGCAGAATGGTAATGTAGTTAAAATAATGTATGATACACCTTGTTCTAATTGTATGCATTGCTAAAAAGTCGGCTAACGGTCTAACTCTTGCAGCAAAACAAGGACTACGCTAACATCGAGTTACGTCGTTTTATAACAATATCGCGAGCAGCCACCACGTTCCAGCAAATGTGCAAAAGTGATAAATTTGTCAGGTAACAGTGCGTGTTCAGAATATGCGGCGCGGTTTAGAGCATCAAACCAAACGGATACGCACATTCATTTTTATACCGAAAATATGACAATTTCTGTCAGAGTTGAAGCATAATAATACATAATAATGCGTACGAGATGTCAATACTAGTTATCGCAATTTTCATAACATACATAGTAATCATGTCTTTAGTCTTTATGCATAACGGGGCAGACAAGAGTCTGGGGTAACAAGACCTAAACGTCCCGTTTATCGTGATTGTGTGTGGGTGTATCATAAAGGTGGAAAGGTTAATCAAAATAGTGATGTGTTGCTAGCTGCATTGCCTATAACATGATTCCTAAGATTTCCCATTCCGTCGAGGAAGGAAGAAAAGCAGCTGGTAAATTTTAGATTTTTCTTGGCTCTTAGACCACGGAAGAAAATTAAAATTTTTAGCATTATTGTTATTAACTAGCTGGAACTTGACAGATATAATCACCCTCATACTTAGCAGGTTTAATGGGTAGACTTGTTTTGACTTCTCCGGTTGGTTTCACGCCCCAAGTAGCTCGGTGCAAATCATCCGAGATATTGTATGAGATTGAATCTCACCTCCACGGGATATTACGCACTACATACACGTCATAGAGCCTGAAGTCCTGTCAAGCGGAATTTACAAGAGCTTTATGAATGACGTTAGTTTGCGTATCCGTACCCTTAAATTGATAAAAACAGGACCCTTTCTGCTTCCTGGTTCAATAAAATGTGCCGTGGACGAGTAAATTTTGACCTTTGACCAACGGACGCACACAAGCAAGTTTTGAGTCTGTCTACGAAGTTCTAAATCATCTAATATTATGAGCTTATTACCTAACTTGCTCGCAATCACCATCGTGTTCATTTTGACAGTTCATGTATGGGCTGCCAATTGGCATCGGAATCAGCTAGCTGTCATATTCATACAAGAACTGTCAAAATGAACACGATGGAGATTGCGAGCAAGTTAGGTAATAATCCTACTGATCTAATTATGAGCAGATAATTAAATAGTATGAATACTGATTCATATAATGTCAAAAATAATTTACACTTTATTTTTACTTTATTTAGTAAATTTATTTTGATACCTTGAAAGTTCTATGTGTCACTGTAGTATCGCGTACAGGGGGTTTACCATGACGTCTTTATGCGATTCGATTCCGATTCAGTTTAGGTTCACTCGCTGTCAGATCCATACTAAAAAAGACAGCTGAAACCTGAACTGAGTCGGAGTTGAATTGCTTTAAGACGTCATGGTAACCCCCCAGAACCGTGGCATGCTAATTAGTTTCTCAGCGATACTCGAAAACGAACCCCTACATTTAGACAAATTATATTCCTATTCTAATCGAGTTTTGGTACGTAATCTAATTCACGAGGCTGACGGCGGGAAACATTGCATTTGCCTGTGTCATTGCATTTCAGGCTGCAATTAAACAGAGCCACGAATGCCGGCGGAAAATCTACTTCCTTGCTATAATAAATTAAGGCTAATGCAGTTTTCAACTTAGTTCGTTAAAATTGTTTTATGAAAACACAACTTTTGCCTCATTGTGGAATGATTAACAAGTTAACGAAAATGCATTAACGCGGTGTGTTATTTGGCTTTTTCCCGTAGACTGAGTTTGTTTTTAGCGCTTATAAAACTATGCAGCTACTAGCTTATAATATTCATAGCCTAAGGTTTATTTATATTTATAGGTATATTGATATACTTAACAACATATACATAACTTGTTAAGAAAACTAACTTTTTTTTCAAATTGTAAAAACAATAAAATAGCACAGTTGAGTTATAACGTCAACCGGAATCCACAGATGACATGTTTAAATAACCAGGGTCGCTCGGGTCCCATTTTAAACGATGAACCTTTACACTGCTACATTAAACCTGAACCCTCCCATTGCGAACCCCAAAGCGGTTACACACACACGTACCAAAAGGCGAAGAAACGGACGTTTGGCGCATCGGACCAGCAATGCCTTACACAATGTAAGTTTGGAAGTGAATTGCATTTGTCCAATGCACTTGGCAGAACATTTTGCTGACCGCGCCGCGGCATGCATAACCAACTACTCGCCGCAAACAAGTTCGCTGAGACTGAGTAAATATACTCTGATACTATTCTGGACGCATGGTGAATAAATATTTTCGCACTTTAAATTTACTTTTCAAAGAAAACAATTGTGGAATTTATACTTGAAATGGGAGAACGAGAGATATTTCGACCTATTTGTGTTAAGAGGTTTTTCAATGCATGAGAAAGCAAATACTTGGGACTACAATTTATTTACATTGGTTCTAAATGAATGTCAATATGCCTGTGTTGCATATGTTATAAAGAAATACTGAGTTAAAAATATTTTCTACCGGATATGGGCCATTGTTACCTACCGTTGAGGAGGTCTACTTGTGATCAAGATTCATGTAACTTCCTCGATACTTACATCGGGAGCTCGTTAAACATGTTCAGAATTTTATAAAAAATATCTTAGAATAATTTAATTGCAATATATACAATACATCATGATTAATCTAAAAGTTAACTATCTTAGATGTAATTCGTGGTCGAACAATTTAAAACAGGCCAATACTGAATAATTTCTTCCTGTATATCATAATTATTGAAATGGGGAAACGTTTTTCTAAAAAAAAATACACTCATGTTAAATTTATGGACCATCGACACAATCACAGTGCAGCGGTCACAGTCATGTTCCAATTTATCCGCTAGAGCTATCAATTTTATAAAAACTGAAAGTCATGATTGTCTTTCAATGGAACAATCTTTATTTTCCGCAACAAACAACGGGTATGTGTTCGAATGCAGCCATTAGCAAATCCGAACAATTCGGGCGGCTAGCGGCACTGAAACAATTTGCCTGCCGGCCGTTTTGAGCCGGTCGCACACGTTTTTCATTTTTACTAGCCTATGGTCCAAGGGACAACATTATTCATGAGAATTAAAATCTCTATAATATCAATATTAGGCTTTATCAGGTTTTAGCTGTCATTTTTAGTATGGATCTGACAGCGAGCGAACCTAAACTGAATCGGAATTCAATCGCATTAAGATGTCACGGTAACTCCAGATCACATGTTATCAACGTTCTAAGATTTTTATTTATTTATCAAATATGATTTACGGCATTATAGTGAAAACGAAAAATGCCCTGTTAAATAGGTGCCTATATGAGACTGGGTCAATACAAGTTCAGTTGTAAATTATTTCAGTTACAGATTGTATTTATTTTTGGTGAGTATCTCCAAGAATTGCTGTATTTTTACTGTTATTAGCAGCTTCCCACGTCGATCCGGCTCCAGTTTATCAAATACTTCTTTAAATTAGTAGTAGGGGCGGGGGGGGGGGGCGCCCCGGGCGACACTTTTAGGGGGAGGAAAAATTTCAGAATAAATAACAATAATATCGTGTAAATATTTGAAATACGTAGGTGAGCAATGGGGCGGCAAAATTTTCATCCGCTCCGGCGGCCGAGACCCACGCTACGCCACTGTATAAACGCGAAAGTTTGTCAGTATGGATGGATGGATGTTTGTTACTCTTTCACGCCAGAGCGACAGGACAGATCTGGATGAAATTTGGGACAAAGGTAGATTATTGTCTGGAATAACACATAGGCAATTTTTTATCCCGGAAAATTGCGTAATTCCTGCGGGATAGCGATAAACGAATTCTATGCAGACGAATTCGCGGGCAGCAGCTAGTATTATTATGTTTGAATATCGAATTCGAAAGCCTACTCAAATTATTTTCATTCAATGTATACATATAGTATACAGCGTTACTGGATTTTTTATCGCATTATCTATACATATAAAATTCAAAGTCCTGACTGACTGACTGACTGACTGACTGACTGACTTAACTATATATCAACGCACAGCCCAAACCACTGGACTTAGAGACTTGAAATTTTGCACATAGATACCTTATACAATGTAGGCATCCACTAAGGAAGGATTTTTGGAAATTCCCACGGGATAAGGAAAAAACGGGAATTATATATTCGACTCCGAGTGACGCTATCTCAGTAACTATAATAACTAGACTCTTCAAATTTGATACAAAAGTAGGTGATTACAAAACGAAGAAACTAATTTCAGGATTTTTGGAAATTCCCACGGGATAAGGAAAAAAACGGGATTTATATATTCAGTTAAACGAAATCCTATGAACTATAATTACTCTAGACTGTTCAAATTTGGCATAGAAGTAGGTGATTATAATAGTAAAATAATGTCCTAATGATTTTTGGAAATTCCCACGGGATAAGGAAAAAAACTTAAGGAAAAAATTTTCAGTTCTACGGGATCGATTTTTCGTTTTACTGGTCGTATAAAACTGAAATTTGGCCTTCAAGTTCCCTTGGGGAGTGTAAACAATAAAAAAAGGATTTCCCGAAATTCCCACGGGAACCGGAAAAACGGGACTTTTCGTTTTACTGGTTGCAGAAAGCTGAAATTCGGCATGTAGGTTGCTTCTGGAGTGCAGAGGAGCATTAAGAGAGTACTTTCCCAAATTCCCACGGGAACGGGAAAAATATTTATTTACAAAGAAATACTGCGGTAGGCATAATATGGCTAGAAACTTGAAATTTGGCACACATATACCTTGAGTATCCTAGAGGTGCACTAAGAAGGCATTTTTCGAAATTCCCACGGGATAGGGAAAAAACGGAATTTTTTGTTATACTGGTCGTAGAAAGCTGTAATTTGGTAAGAGCCTTCCTTGATGAGTGTATGGGAGCACTAAGAAAGGATTTCCAGAAATTCCCACGAGAACAGGAAAAACGGGGTTTTTCGTTTACTGGTCGTAGAAAGATGAAATTTAGCATTTAGCTTCCTTAGGGAGAGTAAGGGAGCATTAACAAAGGATTTCGTAACATATTTACGGGAACGGGAAAAATATTTGTTTACAAAGAAATACTGCGGGAGGCATAATATGGCTAGAAAATTGAAATTTGGCACACATATACCTTGAGTATCCTAGAGGTGCACTAAGAAGGTATTTTTCGAAATTCCCACGGGATAGGGAAAAAACGGGATTTTTTGTTTTACTGGTCGTAAAAATTGGTAAGAACATTCCTTGAAGAATGTATGGGAGCACTAAGAAAGGGTTTCCAGAAATTCCCACGAGAACAGGAAAAACGGGGTTTTTCGTTTTACTGGTTATAGAAAGATGAAATTTAGCATTTAGCGTCCTTAGGGAGTGTAAGGAAGCATTAACAAAGGATTTCCTAACATTTTTACGGGAACGGGAAAAACCGGGATTTTACGTTTCCAGACGAAACAGCGGAAGAAAGAGACTTAACATTTATAACTTGTGTTTCTTTAAAGGCTTTAAGTGTACTCCGAAAGCACTCCCCAAAATTTTCACGGGAACGGGAAAAAACTTATTTTTTCGTTTTACATCTTAGCGCGTACGAAGTCGCGGGCAAAAGCTATTTGGGGTAGGTATATTTTAGGACAGCCCTTTAGGTTAGTTTCTAAATGTCTGTGAAAATCAGAACACATAGAAAAATCCGAAAAGTAAAGCTATGGCCGGGAATCGAACCCGGATCCTCGTCATTCCGTGACGCGTGCTATACCACTACACCACCCATAGCAGGTACATAGGCAGGGCTTTAGGTTAGGTTAGGTTTGTTTTATAAAAATCCTGTAATATTTACAGTTTCAGAAAAATTAAGGCAGCGGGGCAATGCGGGGGCTTGCTTGCATGCTTGATTGCATACTTGCTTTCATGCATGCTTGCATGCATGCATCCTTACTTGCATGCATGCTTGCTTGAGTCCTTGCTTTGCATGCTTGATTGCATACTTGCTTTCATGCATGCTTGCTTGCATGCATGCATGCTTGCGTGCTTACTTGCATGCATGCTTGCTTGCATGCTTGCTTGCCTGCTTGCATGGGTTTGGGTGTTCGCTTGCTTCATTGCTAGCTTCTTTGAAATGCTCATGGTTCACGCGTGCGAAGCCGCGGGCAAAAGCTAGTATTAACATAGGTACTTAAATAAATACGTAAACAAATACAAAGACGCTAAAGTGATGATTTTGTGCCAGCGCCAAAAGCCACTGCAGTCCATAACAATATTATACGCTAGTAACTTCATTGTTCTAGCCAGCGCAATGGATATGTGCAAGATTTTCCTCGAAATATCGAGAACGGGATGAAAGGGTAATACAGATTTTAAAATTGGACTCGCGTCAATCATTGTCAAATTGTCAATCTTCATTTTGTGTTTGGCTCAGTATGTATGCGTGTGAAAGTGAAGGATGCCAGGCTATAAATGTTTGAGTAAAGTACTGAATAATACAAAGGAAATGTGCTTAGAAATTTCATTTTTTATTTGTCTATTCCAAATACGATTTTCTCTCTTAAATTAGTCATTATTAGTGTGAGCGGAACCGCACGACACTAACTTCGAAAATTGGATTTCGGAATACAAGACCGGTCCGTGGCTAATACATGGCTAATACTCGTACACATTCAGTAGGTAAAAATCTCCGCAAAGTAGCGTTAGATGTACGAAATAGTTTGTACACTGTCAAAAATTGTTCAATCTTCTTTAAAAAGCTATCCCTACGTCAATCAAAAACGATTTGTCACTGTCATAGAGTAACTTTTTGTATATCACTGTCATCCAAAAATGTTGTCAAAAACAACCGGTTGAAATTACGCTTCTTAAATATTATTTAAAAATTCTTGTGTCTAATGTAGAACTTATAAATTTATCATCATGCTGAAGAAAAAGGCTTCGGAGGAGCTCACGCACAGATTAGTGTGCTATGGCACTATACTGCTATGTTTGCTGTACATGATTAAATTTCTGAAGCGGTACCTGTCGTTTAGGAAACCTTCATCGCAGCATGAGATAAGACCTATCATGAGACAGTCGTGTCTGGTCATCAGTCCTGCCCAGTCCCATGTCACTATGAAGCCACGTCGCCAGAGACACAAGCGCCAGCATCAAACAATGGCCGAGCAGTGGTTACCCAGGGATGACGTGAACCACGACCATGACTTTGAGGAACAATGCGACTATGTTTCTGCTGATCATGCCGCCAAGGAAACAGACGTGGCCAGTCAGTCAGCAATTGGCAATCATTTGCTATCCTAAATACTAAAGATTACGAAGAGGACCTAAACTCTCAATATATTTCAGTTTTGTGATAATGTTGGATGTTCATGAAAGCCCGAACTTGTTGTTGACAATATTTTCTATTTTTAGAAGATAAATGTTCTTATAAAAATATGTATTTCGTTTTAAAATAGAACTTCTTTTCTTGGCGGTGTATAAAGACGAGTCCATGTTGGGTGAAAGATAAACAATTTCTTTGACGAGTGCCGGGAATGTTTCGGCAACTTTCTTTTGGTAAAATTGATTTTGGAACTCCCAACTTCTTCCTGCGTAACAAAGGCCACTCATTTTTAAAAAGACATCGTTTTCACAAGTTATGTCGTTAATATAATGGCAAATGATTTGAAAGCTCTTTTTATTATATTGGCCTCGGGTAAAGAAACATTTTTCACTTATAATTTATCACAAATAGGTGTATGAATCTGAATAATAAAAAAAGTCTTGTAAAATCAACGTAAACATCCATAATAAATAAGATAGGTAAACATCCAGTTGGTCCCAATAATAAAAAAAAACATATTATCAATTATAATGAACTTGACTTTATTACCAGGATTTTTTTATACAATTTTCTTTTAGGTTTTAACTAATCACATGAAATGAATGCGTGAAAACTACAAAAGGAATGTCCTTACTTTTATCAACAAGAGTTGCAAATAAGTTTAATGCTTTCAAATTGATATTTCGCATAGCACATTGCGCAGTTGTGAAATTATACTTTTAGTGCTCCAAACTCACAATGTTCACGGCTTAGATTATTCCAAAGCTAATCACCAGCCAAGTCTACTCCAACCTTACAAAATCGAAGTTCGTTTCGTGCCGTTCCGTTCATACTTATTGTCATTAACAAGAGAGTGAGAGAGACAGTAGGATACGAACTAAGAATTTCTAATTTCTGAGTAGCCTCCTGCAAACAAAGCAATCTGGTATTGCCAGGCATGTCGTTGGCATGCTGTGGTTGCGCCGTCTGAGCGCCGACCGCAACTTCTTGCTCTTGACACGGACACTTCGCTTGCCGGAAACTTTGTATAACTACCAAATAATACCAGACTGCAACTCTGCAAAAGCACCGCTGGGTTATCAGGCGGGATGACAAGATTATTTTCTCAAACATTGTCGTAAATGTCATCAATTCATCATAGTATTCTAAGTAACAGAACACGAAGGGCCTTGTTGACGGCCGATTTACATTCCAGGCGCGGTTTCTTGACCATAAATAGGATTGCTGGACTGTTTTTCAACACATGATGAAACAGATGATGGTTAGCGACAAAAATTCGCATAGTAACAATAAGGTCACGTGACAGTTAGTAACAGGTAGAAAAATTCGGAGACTACCCACCTGCTATGGGTGGTGTAGGGGTATAGCACGCGTCACGGAATGACGAGGACCCGGGTTCGATTCCCGGCCATAGCTTTACTTTTCGGATTTTTCTATGTGTTATAATTTTCACTGACATTTAGAAATTAAATTTCTAACGGTAAAACCGAAAAAGTAAAACATAAAAATCAAGAAATAAAAATTTCTTGATTCATTTGATAGTACCTATCATTTGAAAAACAGCGTCTTCTCTCGTCCTTGGTGAGCAGTAGATGTTCCATGGGAGTTTGTAATTGTGTCGTACAGACACATCATTCAAACAGATGATGCTTAGCGACAAAAATTCGCATAGTAACAATAAGGACACGTGACAGTTAGTAACAGGTAGAAAAATTCGGAGACTACCCACCTGCTATGGGTGGTGTAGGGGTATAGCACGCGTCACGGAATGACGAGGACCCGGGTTCGATTCCCGGCCATAGCTTTACTTTTCGGATTTTTCTATGTGTTACAATTTTCACTGACATTTAGAAATTTGTTTTTCATTTGTTTTTAGCTTTTTTAAAAGTCAAAGAGACTAAGCAATATAGCCAAGTCAATTTTAAGACACAGTGTACAGGCAAGGGCATACAAATATACACTCATATACATTACCAAGACGTCAAAAACATCTAAACACCTATATGCCACAAACAATAAGGTCGGTACATATATATTTGATATGATGACTATATCGATATTTATGCCCTCGATTGTACTTATGCAAAAGTAATTTTTCGGGCTAGTATTTCGCGTGTTTTTTGAGGAGGACATACATACATACATGCATACACAAATCACGTCTTTATCCCTTTCGGGGTAGACAGAGCCTAAGGTAACAAGACCTAAAGACCACGTTTAGCATGATTGTGTGTGTGTGTGATGATTTAAGGAGGAGTAACGAATTAATTGACCATTTTATCCATGGTCCATGGGAATAAAAATCCCTGCTGTCCCTTCAAGCCATATTATGCTGCCGAATCACGAGGTTAGTATAGGTTAATGAGATATCTTCTGTTGTCAGAAGGAAAAAATCCCAGGAAAAGGACCAAGGTCCATCGAAATCCAGTTGAAAAAAATGTAGTTGAACCACGGGTCAGGAGTGTAAATATGTTCCAAATAAAAGTTTGTTATAATAACGAACTGATTTTTCCAACCTCTTAATTCGGTAGAATTATATTGCAATTTTATTCAAAGGGTATTTTTGTTCCCCGTGGACCGTTCAAGGGTCTATGGACCAAGGGTAACAAGGGATTAATTGCTTTTTCTAATAGTACAGGTTGTACCCTAAGGCTCTATGTTATGTGTACGAATTAGTATTTTAAAGGCTATTTACACTCACAACTCAATAGCAACATCATCATCAGCTCATGTCAGTTCACTGCTGGACATAGGCTTTTCTCATGGCACGACACTGAACTCTATCTTCAGCTCTCCTTCTTCTTCTTCTCTCCTTAATGGCGGCCGTAAGGCTTGGGCCAATGTCTCTCCTTCTCCAATCTCTTAATATAACAATAAATCAGTCAACATAACATCTGTCTAATTTTTTTTTGTGGCGTGAAAGCTGCCATACAATACGGTAAAGCTTGTTGATTTGAGCTGGTTGATATGTACACTCCATCTAAAGTGGGAATAAATTAAACGCGTTAATTAAATGAACTGTACAAAGTTCGAGAAGGACCGATCTATGGAATAATTATAGACATGACATGTATACCTCAATAAATCAAAAACGAACGATAGTTTAATCCGTAGATCTATTCAAAATTAATGCGTGGAAGTGTAATTGATGAGTGAGTGGCGCCCACCATGCTTATTAAGGAGGGTTCAGTTGGAATGCCTATTGTACAAAGTAAATGTAATTTTCATTTCGCAGGAAGTTATTTTAGGGCTGATCCAATTTATGGTATAAAATCACGACTGTCTTCGTAAATTATTGACAAGGTATAAACTAGGAAATGTTGTTCCAATTAAAGTGATAATGGTATTGTAGGAATTTAATCTTCGTTTATTAATAACTAGTGACCCGCTTCAGCTTCGCCAGAAACTATGTATATCTTAATGCTATAACAAAATACCTTATCTTGTGAAAATCTTTCCTTTGACAAACAAAATAGTGCCTTTATCGGACTTCAATGAATATTTAAACTACATTTGTCCAGCCCACGGGTCCAGACGTTCTCGTCGTTTTCATTTTTAGATTGACTAAGGGCTTTTTTCACCTCTCTCTTTTAAGTTCCAGTTATTTTAAGTCTCAGATTCCGTCTCTATTTATTACTAAGAAACAGACAGAGACGTCATCGTAGATAACTGACACTTAAGATAATTGGAATTTAACGGAGAGTGGTGAAACCGGCCCTAAATATATTGATGTAATAGTTTAATTATTTGGCCCTACTAAATTTAATAATTAAATAAATAAATAAATATCTTGGGACAAATTACACCAATTGATCCAACCCTAAACTAAGCAAAGCTTGTACTATGGGTACCAGGCAACGGATAAACATGCTTATATAATGTAGATAGATACAACATCCATGACTCGGGCACAAACATTCGTATTCATCATACAACTGTCTGCCCCTACCGGGATTCGAGCCCAGGACCTCTAGCTTCATAGTCAGGGCCACTAACCACTAAGCTATCCGGTCGTCTGATAACTAATAAATTTAATACGTTTTAACATTTACCAATCTAGTGAGACGTTACCTTTATGTGATATAAATACATTGTAATATGTTTTATATATATATCAAAAATGTATGTACCTACCATTGATTACGCAACCCCGACCAAGCGTCAAGATTTATTCCATGTATTTTGAAAATACCAATTTCTTCAAAAGGCGGTGGCTCCAGTAGAATCGTTTGAACCGTAGCGGGGCGGTAGCGCGTCGGTGTCTTTGAATCGGTTTGTTTCCCGTCACTTAATTTCGGCTATGGCGCCACAGTAAGTTATAATAACCTAACCTAAAAATTTCATTTTTGACACAGGCGTTCTTTGCTGACTGTACTTTTTGTTGACTGTACTTCCTTTGCCATGTGTCCTAGGTGCTGACCGGGCCTCCGGAACTCTACTACCAGATTATTGTATTGTCATCCGACTTCCACAAGTTTGCAAAATTTTAGCTCCGGTTGAAAATATCTGTCTTGTTACCTCAGGCTCTGTCTACCCCGTAAGGGATATAGACGTGATTTGTGTGTGTGTGTGTGTGTGTGTGTGTGTGTGTGAAGATATCTGCTTCAAAATTGAGTTGCAAGATTCCACCCGGATAAACGTACATTGCAAGTTAATTAAAATCTAGTAATAATAAAAAAATCGGTACGCTTGGTTTAAAAACAACGCGTGATCAAAATCGTATCTCATATGTATGGTATATCTGATTTCCCAGTTTCCATCGTATTTTAACCAAACAAACCACAGCGTTATAGCCACAGATTTGGAGCCACATCCGTTTAAAATTATCCTCCAACCACCTGCACTTAGAGTTAGTGTAAACGGCATCCCCCAAAGGTATCGCAAGGTATCTCGAACCACGTCAAACGATGAAACCGATCGAGATGCTGTTGCTTCCAATTGTAAGTTGTAAGCTTTTGAACATTGTTTTGTAGTTGATTTTAATTCGATAGAGAACGGATACTGCGCTATTATTAATTTAAAGTTATGTTTGTTTCTGTAAAGTCTGACCAGAGAGTTTTATGACGCACTGCTGTGACAATTTGTTTTTTTTTAGTGACACCTCTCGGTTTATGAAAAATGATCATGTACCTATGATCATTTTTCATTTTTCATGTAGCTATGATCATTCTGCGCAGCGAGCAATGCTGAAGGTCATGTTATCTAAGCCTCGTAGGTTCCCTACAAATGATCTTTACAAAGCAGCCAAAGTCTTATGAGTACGTCAATTATTCATTTCAAAAGTAAGCACTACATTTCGTTAACCTTATCAAACAACGCAGATACAAAATACCAATTCCCACTATAAGATCAACTTTTGCTAGGCGTTTGCCACCTTATGCCCACTCGCACATCTATAATAAAACCTGTAAACACATAAAAAACATAAAAAATCTGACAAGCAAAAAATTTAAAAAAGAAACTGAACGCTGGCTAATGAGTTGGAATCATGACGAAACCGAAAATATTCTTACAGCCTGCAATTAAATGCACCAACACTCACATACTACTCACACACGCACACACGCATACACACACACACACACACACACACAAATTATTTCGTATTTTTATGTTAGTCCCTTATAGTTATAACTGTCTCTAGTCTCCGCGACACAGGCCCTCAGTCTAGTGCGGAGGCTGCCGTACAAACATGTTGTAACCTTTTGCATAATAAATAAAGACTTTTTTACTTTACTTTTTTTTATGAGTGTACGGTTTTTGACGACTGGATAATAGTGATTATTGTTGCAAATTTTGTCGAGTTATAAATGCGGAAAATGTTAGTAAGATTTAATGTTCCCCAAACACTGTACTAAACATAGTAATAGAAATAGGAATAGTAATAGAATATTATGTGATAAAAATGATTGTTTGCAACAAAATAATACCGTAGACAAAGCTTGAAAATTTATGGTAAGGATAATAGCGTGCTATTGTGAAACATCATATTAAAAGATGTCACAACGTGCAAAGAATCTCTCAGGACGTGAGGGGAGAACGTGAGTGGAAGACAATCTAACGGGCGATTAGTGTGGTCTCCGCGGAGAAGACGCTATCATGGACCGGGAGCCGGCGTAAACATGTATTTTATTAATATTTTTACGTGTTTTTTAAGCCCAGTTGAGACTTACAAAAATGGATCTAAATATTGTATCATTACATTAGTTAGGCATTAGGCACATCTTCACGTGAGCAGTAGGTATTTAACTTTGGTTTTGGTAACGTCTTTATGTGCTGTTATTTATAAGCTTAAGAAAAACTACAGTAAAAATAAAATCGTGATCAGAGTAGTAACGCATTCTAATAAAATTGTGATTTACATAATTAAATCTTAATTCAAATTAGCAATTTATTCCTTTCAGACTATTCAGCATCTAAGCCTTTTTAATTTGCTAACGTTACTTTCATAATGTTTACCTTTTTCTGTCTCTCTATCACGTATCTTTACACAAACCCAGGCAATGCGTAATTATTAGATATTAGATAGCAAAGTAAAGACAATTGTGGGGATGTCAAGATCATTCAGAGATCGATAAATGTTCACGAAATTTTTTTACATCTTTATGCCACATGTTCTGAATCTTTTACATACAAAAACATAGCGTGTGTTCAAAAGTACCTTAATGTAAATCCTTTTCCAGTGTACGTGTTGTCGTATTCATTTTTAAGAGGTTAATTAGCTAACACGGTGCAAACTAGAACGTTGCCTCGCGAACCTGGATTCTACGGCAAACCAACTTTGTGCACTTAAACCTTACTTTGCGGGTGTAATTTTAACTGTCTCACCGGCACTGTGATTAAGAAGTTTTCTTTAGAATACCTCATTTTGTCAAGTGCTTTAACTTATTTACCTTTCGGCTTTTGTTAACAAAGTTTAGGTAGTATAAAAGTAGAAAATGTCTCAATTTGTAGGTAGCAGAGATTATAGCATTATAAAGTATAATGACTAACTTAACCGTTGAGATGAGGTAAATATCTTTGTTGAAAGTTATGACATTTAGTTCGTATAGATTTCCGACCAAATTGTTGTATGAGATATGTCAGGTTTTAACTGTAAGGCAATTGTATGTATTGTTACTTGTAACTAAGCAGCACAAGACTACCCCCTATGATAAGGAAAAATGTGCCTCTAAACGTGTACTGACCAATGTTTGCTTATCTTTTAAGTGCCGGCGGTCAACTACAAAAAGACAGCAAACGTTTATGTCCATCTATTTATATAATAAAATTAATAAAATGATAAATATGTATTCTCTATCTGCCCACGAATGTAAAAATAAACTAAAAGCATGGTTATTGACACTGAATTATAAAGAATCTGAAGCACTGTTACCTTAGGATTCGTTGTAACATATAAAGAATCTGAAGCACTGTTACCTTAGGATTCGTTGTAACATACACACACACACACACACACACCTAGTTATATAAGGCAATATGTATTGATTGTATGGGAGAGGACACTGACTTCCGTAACACAGGTGTCAACCTAGCTCGGAAGTCAGGGACTTCATTTTGTTTTTGTAAGCGTATTGTCAATAAAACTTTATTATTATTATTAAAAAAAAAAAGAGAAGGTTCTCAATTCTTCGGGATCATTTTTTCTTTGCCATATTTCGCTTTCACTTTAGAAAAGGATAAATATAGTCTAGATTACGTTATTAAGAACCATGTAACACAAAAACCTAAGTTTTTTTATTAGCCTATTATAGTGTCCCACTGCTGAACAAAGGCCTCCCATTTTCTACGAGAGTACGTCACAAAATTAAATACGCAGACCTAAGATCAGCTCCGGATCTACGCTATGTTGGAAACCAAAGAAACACGTGTAGCGGCCGCTCGGCCCGGTCACGGCGCGCCCATCGCGTAATTTTGACAAGCTGCGCCGGCGGCTCTAATCGTCGCCATTACTGAACATCCACTGACTCACGACCTCACATTCTTGGAAGCATAACCACACCGTTTTTCCATATTTGTGCAAAATGTTGAAATAATTATGAAGTAAGGCTTGGGATGTTGTTTCAAACGCTCGTCTTATTTACACGGCGCGAGAATTATTTTTAAGTCGCGTTACGTTGTTTTGTTGCTGGTCTACGAAATTAGAAGCAATCAATCAATCACAGTAACTACTTATTTGCCACATGGAGTATATAAAGTCTTAGGATAAAACATAAACCCGTTGTACATCTCATGTTAAAAGTCAAGTTAAAGAAACATGCGCCCTACATAGGCGCGTTCTATACGAACATCCACTATTGGCCTAAATGCAAGGCTGCATGTCATAGGACCTTATACAATCTATCTGGATAGCTACCACCGTCTCAACTCGTCAATCCTGCCACCAGATGTCTTGTTTCGACATGGAAAGACAAACGTTGAAATTATTGGCTCATGAGACATTCTATCTTAACACTGATATTTATATACTTACCATAGATTATGTAAATATCACGATTTGTATAGAAGCCCAGCATGTCGACTTTTTACCACGTACTGTGACACCACAGCCTATATTTAGTGACGGGAAATCCAAACCGATTCAATAACACTGATGCCCCTCCACTCCGCTACGATTAAAACGATTCAAATGGAGCCGCCGTCCTTCAAAATGTCTTCGAATTTTTAAAATAAATGGAACAAACCTCGACGCTGGATCAGCCTTCGGACACGCCAAATAAATGCATTTGCGTAATCTGTGGTATATCTGATATCTGTGTATCCAGCTAGCAGCGCATTCTACAATCGCCTGGTGTCGTGTCGTTTACGGATCGTGCTCATTTATCTTCAGGTGACTCGCTTGCCCACCCCACCCCATTCATAAAACAAAGACTTTTCAAACCGTTTTTGTTACGTTTTAACGTAGGTAAACTGTCTGCAGCAAAGTTCCCCACTCAAAGGGCGACCGACCGTTCCCGTCGTGGCAACACCTGGATAAGTATCTTTGATCACGCTATAGTGCTGATGCACCCTTCAGTCCGGAAACGAGGTAAGGAGCTCCAGGGAATAGTAGGAAGTGGGCCGGGGCAAATTAATGGGTCTTACTTATAATCGTTACCAGTCCAATCGTGGCCAGTACGAAGAATCGGCTATTTATATGGTGAATCCGAGTATCGTGGAACAACCGCTGCTACTAAATTTTAGACATAAAAGGTTTCTTACAATTGTTTTGGAATATTCCAGCATGTGGTTGGGTTTGTTAGATTGAATAATAGGTAATTTTTGATTTGAAATTAGGTACGGTGAGGGAAATGTATTCACGTACCACCGTACAACCCTGTCGCAATTGACAGGCCACTATCATTCAAACCCGAGTGATATGTCACCTTATTGCGATAGGGATTTACGTTGGTATATCAACAGATTTCCCGTACGTCGTTGTTGCCGCATGCTTTCGAATCGAACAATCAAAATGAACCTATGTATATGGAAACATTTGTCAAACACAATTAAAAATCCTAAAGCATCTCTAGCAGTATTTAGTGAAACTGACGCAGCCAGCCAGCAATAGATTTTAAATCACGGTGTATAAATAAGTGATGGCAAAGATCCGTTGCAGCTACTTGATGGGATCTTGTGTGAGCCTAGTAGAAGGTATAAATCACATAAATAGGTTTGATAATTTCGATGAATAATTACCAATTTTTTTTCCGTGCCCGAATGACTGACTGACGACACACAAGCCTAATCTCCAAGAGCTACTTGCAAGTAGGCAGCCATAATTATTACCTTGAGTATCATAAAATACTAAGAAAGGATTATTTGAAATCCTCATAAGGTAACTAGGAAACTGGCCTGTACTTTATTCAATTGTGTTCTATGAATTGATTTAGAGTCACTTTGCACGCGACAAAATAATAACTTCCAAAGTTCTCAACTGCCAACTAGTCGATAAGAAGTTGGTATCTCTGAAGCCAAAGGAAGTTAGCTTGATTTTATCTAAACAACTATCAATTTGCATTCATAGGCGCATTTAACTTGAGCGCACAAGAAAATCAACTTTAGATTGCACAAGAAATTCCAAAATAATCTGTTGCTGATTATAATCGCCACAAATTCTCATCGACTTTGAGATTACTTTATCGACATGCTATAAACATGATCGAATTTAAACTACACTTTCAAATCATGTTGCGTCTGCAATTTTTTTTAGTAGGTACAAAACAAAGAAAGAAAACGAGCAAATGGGTTACCTGATGGTAAGTCACATACACGCTACGCTGTGCAGTGATGAGTAACTATCTTTGTCTATTTGTTGTCAGAGCTAAATAAAAGATAAAACATCATGTGCTAGTAATTTTACTGGCTACATCTACTAGGTACTCTTCACGCAGGAAGACCGCCGCAGTAACGCTTCTTCTTGGTGGTAGAATTAGCGAGTCAGATGGTGATAACGATCTGGACGGATCCTGCACCAACACTACTAGAAGCAAAAATGCAAAAGCAAAGTGTCATAGTAAGAAATGAAGATCGTATGTTAATTTATCTGAAGCTTAACTAATAGTGTTTGTGACTGAGGCGCGTAGAGGAAATAGTCAATTAGAGTGGTAATAAGGGCTATAAAATGCTGGCAACACATTATGACTTTTTCGACACATGCCATACTTTTATTTTCACCATTGTTTTTATTTTTACTATTTGGAACTACTTTTATACTTACTTCCTGGTTTTTACCAATATTAATCAAGTTTCACTCACTATGCTACACGACGACTTAACATTCCATCCATATCCTAGTAATAATTATAAATGTGAAAGTTTGTGAGTATGGATGTTTGGATGTTTGTTACTCTTTCACGCCAGAACGGCTAGACAGATCTGTATGAAATTTAGAACATAGATAGATTATAGTCTGGAATAACACATAGGCTACTTTTTATCCCGGAAAATTGCGTAATTCCTGCGGGATAGCGATAAACGAATTCTATGCAGACGAAGTTGCGGGCAACAGCTAGTTGATCATAATGGCTGCTTGATCAACTCTAGCGACCTTTTCTGCGCCAATTTCTTCTTGGCTCAATTTTATCCCATATAAATTACATGATATTTCCTCTCTGTTAGGTTGTCTGCTCTATGCTGAGGGGGTAATATAGCTGCGACCACAGATTGAGCTGTATAAATCCTCATTTAGGGTTGTATCGTTTGACAACAGCCGGAAGGAGTGAAATTATGTATATAGCATTTGTAATCAGAACGCATAATCTGCATAACAAATATTGCCGGCATCCCCAACTCGCGCGAGCCCTATCTTAACTGAAACTGAAATTGCTAACAATGACACGAACCATAAACCGTTGAAACTAAGATATGCAAATAAGGTTGAATTGCATGTGGCGGTCGCATGAATTGAGGTCGTTTTATGGAGTGCTACTGTTTGTGTTCCCATATTAAATTTGATACCGTGACACGAAGTGCCGTACGCGCAATATAATTAACTATTTGTTGACCGCACCTCCGTTTGCGTCCTTCTGAAAATTTTAACTTATATACATACACAAATCACGTCTTTATTCCTCACGGGGCAGACAGAGCCCAAGGTAAGAAGACCTAAAGGCCACGTTCGGCATGATTGTGGGCGCTTAGGTGGAAAGGGGAATCAAAATATTGATGGGTTGGATCGGCGCGGGAAGAGAAGCAACTGGTACATTCTACGTTTTTTTCTTTACTCCCAGACCAGCATGGAAGAACTTTTAAACTTAACTGGGATAAAAAGTGGCATGTGTTTTTCAGGGATAGCTTTCTATTTGTGAAAGAATAGAATAGAATAGAAAAACTTTATTGTATAACTGTGTAGGTACAAAGATGATGAAAATGTTTTACTAAGTTGTGAGTTGTTGATTGCTCCCAAACATACAGTGAAATACACAAACAAAGCCTGTTTCTTTATTATATTGATTTGATCTTTCCGACCAATTCCGGCTATGGCAACCACTTTGACTCCTAGTTAGTATGACGCTCATGCGCCCGAAGATGGCTTATGTAGCTGATCTTAGCGGTGAAACCTAGCGCATAATTAATGCACGTGAGCACACCGTTGGCATAATGGTAGCAAATGGCAAAAGGCTGGCGAGTCTTCGATCCGTTACTCATTATTATATTAATTAGTACAGATAACATGACAGCTGCCCAGTTGCATTTGGATCACCATTTAATAATACTTCAGGTCTTATTTACTAACAGGAAATTATTTGGTTTTATACATCTGTCTCAATTAAATGTGCAAATGAACTAAAACCTGCGTTACGATGTCATTGTTTTGACTTAATTGAGACAAATTAACGTGATTCAATGCATACTTTAATTAGTTGATTTATCAGCCGTGCTATAATTTTGCTCGCTTAATTTTACTGTTCAATTTAATGTTAAAAAACCATAATTTCGACAAATGTAGACTCGTGATGTAAAATTTTGCGTGTACAACCTTACAAAGGGCAGCTAAGGACACACTCGCTTAAAAGTTCACCATAATTAGGACTTTATACACTTTAATTATTATTACCATTATCGTAAAGTTTAAAAAGTAAATAAAAATTGCCAGCAAAACCCAAAATCCATTTTATCCTATTCATCCAACTTCAAACCCGTGATGTTGCTAATGTCAACCCATCACTAGTGGGTACCAAATTTGACTATAACTACCTCATACACGGATGAACTCTTCGTTTTTAAAATTAATCTGGGCAGCAGAGGCAAATTATGTCTACAATGCAGCTCCGTCATTTAACTAAAAGCAGCTTTCATTTAGTTTTTGCTGCATTTAAGTTTCGCAAAATATTTCGGTCGTTACGCTGCGAAAGCTCGACTCAGCTTACTCTCCTACATTTCTTTGTAATGTCGCTCACGCGGCATAATAATCCTTTGTTATCCCGAGCGAGACTATGGCCGTTTGTCCTGCAATTTCGAAATACACGCAAACTTTTGTGCATAATGTGTTAAAAGTTAGTGAGAAAATCAAAATAAATATATTATTTTGCCCATTCCAAGGCCAAATTAGGCGGACCCAAAATTAAAATTTGACTAAGCATCAATAAGGTTGAGGCAAGAAGGTTCGCCTCACCCTTCCTAATATGAACTGCTAAAGAATGGAATGCGTTACTGCGTCTGTATTTCCGGACAGATACAGCCTAGGGCTATTCAAGGCTAGAATGAATAGGGTTTTATAGAACCAGTGACAGCTTAGGCCTTTGGCTTCATAGAGATGACTTTCCATCAGTTGGGGTAAGATTCAATCGCTGGACATTTCTGTTTACTCTTAAAAAAGGTGTTTTAGATACACTGCTTGAGTATTTACTCGTAGTTTATTTTAATTCATAAAACATAAACATGCACAAAAAATCGCGACTGAAAAAAATAAATGTATCTACGAATCGCATTACTGCTTTGTAATAAAGAAATATAATTTGACTGTGAAACAGGCAATGCAACAATTACTTCTCACTTTAGCTAGTTTGTAGTGTTATTTGTAATACATAAATCAAACAAAAAATCAATCACTTCACGAGGTGACGAGCTTGAGTAATAGATGCAGTAAGAGGAAATCCGGCTCCAGTACCGTGGCTCGTTAAATATTACAATGATGATGTCATGATTTCACGAATTGATTTTAACAATATATTTTAAGTTATTCACGTCAATCATATGGCACTTCGGGATCAAAAGGGCATCAGTTAATTTATTGCAAGCACGATCTTATGATATATTTAAATATTAGTAAGTGCAAAGAACTTAAAGTACCCGTGACGGTACGGATTGTAGAACCGATACTTTTCATGCGATCCCTAGGAGTTTTCTGGAAATTATTCAGACAAAAGATTTTACTAGCATATACAGGTTTTCAAAAATCTCTTACAGTTTCAGTCCGAATCTCAGTTTTTTAAGGCTTGTAGTTTTGGTTGTGCTTTGATTCTCAGTTTGTCAGGATAATCGATTTTATTAGTGTTGGTTACATACATACATTATATTAGCTAAAATACAATTAGTGATAAATAATACTGTTTAGTTTGTTAACAGTAGGTATGGTGTATATCTGAAATGTGCAGATCGCCTGGAATTCTGCTGCAGAATATTGATTGATGAATATAGTCCAACTTCGCCGCTTAATGAATACGAATTGATCTGCACCGGGCACGACCGTAGACGCTATACTCGTAGAATAGATGTTTAAATTAAGATAGGTATATGTTCTTTTATAACTGTGTGGATTTATACAGAAGAATTAAGTATCTAGTGACTATCATTATTATTATCGAGGCGGTGAAAATGTCCAAGAATATCGGAGCACAGCTTTATTCTCAAGAGTGTTCAGATACTGATGCTCGTACTGCTCGTACGATTCAACTTTCTGAAGATGACAATCCAGTAAGAGCAACTTGGTGCGGTGAAAAAGGTTGTAAAGAAACGGCTAGACATGAGAAGAGTTACAATCCTGAAATAAAAATCCTGATTTAGTAGCAGACTGACTCATCAACGCTCAGCCGAAATCATCGTATGTAGATTTAGATCTAAAGATGAGGTTAATCAAAATTCTTGCGGGATAGGGAGTTTTACAATGGAAGCAACGCCACGGGTGCAATTTAGTCCTGGGTATAAAGGCGTTTCATCGGAAGGATGTTTTACCCTAATAATATCGACTTTGAGCCGCACAGTGCCTGTGATGTTATTTACAAAGATGACAACAAGGCGCCTCCATGACAAGAAAATCTTGACTTAAATTATGAAGACGATACTTCCGTGCTTCGTTTATGATGTGCCATCACGCGTCATAAAAAGATGTAATATCAGCTCGAGAACAAAGGAAACTCACCGACGCATCACTCAAATAACAAACCTGACAGACAACTTTATGAACTGCTAAATCCCCGGCAGGGAATGAATACTCGAATGCGCAGGCGAGGGTAGTGTTAAAACTCCGGCTTTCGACTCGACAATACAATTTAATCGTAACGACACAGGTATTTGACAAGATTTATTATGTGTTGTTTTGGTGCCTTTTTACGTTTAATTCTATCCAGTTCCATTTGAGCAGGTTCCAAGTAAATGGGATGCATGAAAATGAAATTGGATCGTTAAAACACCTTTTTGGGTAGCTAAACTAATTAAGGTCAACAAAATGAATACATTTAGGGGTCTGCTTTTGGAAATTATCTAGAATTGTCTAAGGCAAACATTACTCGTACCTTAATCAGCGACCTGGCTGAAATTTACGCTTTCTAAATAATACATACCTACGCAAACAAACTCGCTCGAGTTAAATCTGTCACCACACCGAACTGTAGCCAAGCTAAATATAAACCAATTTAACCGGGACTCGACTTCTCTGAAACACGAAACGATTAAGAGCTCAAGCATTCTGGATCGAGTTACTGATGCTTAGGACTGTAATGCGAACGGTAAACATGCTCCTGTTACGTGTTGCTTGAAAGCAAATTCAATGTGGAAATAAAGGTACCGATAAAATATATGAGGCGATAAAACTCCGTCGAGTTGTTCCAATTACGCCTAGTTATTGTTGTCATGTATGTACTTTTGTAGTGGCACAACTACATTTTTTTTTTTTTTTTATATGAAAAGGAAGGCAAACGAGCAAGTGGGTCACCTGATGGTAAGTGATCACCACTGCCCATAGACACCCGCAACCCCGGAGGGATTGCAGATGCGTTGCCAATCTAGAGGACTAAGATGCAATGCCTCTTGTGCCCGTAATTTCCCCGGCTGTCTTACTCTCCACACCGGAACACAGCATCCTCCAGCTAGTCTAGGCTAGTTTCAAAAACAGTATTAAATCTCTTTCATTCTTTTTCCTGTTGAAGCAAGAAGATGATCCAGGACTCCGATGCATAACGAAAATCGAAAATCACAGAGCTCGTGCCACAGCCTTACTATGTCGTAGCGTCGCTTTAGTTTAATAGTAGTTTAATTGAAGACTACGTTTTATACTTACTTGTTCCTTGTTTCGACTCAGCCCTATTTCGTAGATAAATGCTTTGTAGAATTGTACCGAACACGGTTTTGGATTCAAACAAGAAGGTTTTATATGTAACGAGGTACCGCGATGTCTGCGACACAAACTTGAGTTTGCCGCCGGCGCTGTCATTTCGTTTTCACTCAAAATATGGCAGCAAAAAGGTTGTTCTAATTCTGTTGAATTTCAGACGGGGTCTTATTTAGCCGCCGGCAGAAAAAAGCTGGTGCTACTGTAGTCATAACTCAGAGACACAGCTGTCTCGCAATATTAAAATGTATGCTAACTTGACTTCTTAATGACCCCGAGATTCAGATCTAAAAAGAAATACTTTTTGTTCTTGGCCGAACTTTAATAAGCAAACTTTGTTACTTTGTTTCGTTTTTCCTTTTGTTTGCAATAAAAAAGGAATAAATAATATTTGCAAAAACAAAGAAACATTAGCCGTTTTTGTTGAAGTTTAATAAGTTTGACGAAAGTTGCAGCGGTTCTTTATTGTATGCATGAATTAAACAATGCTTTCATTTTAGCTTCGAATGCGACTCACAATTGGAAGTCTAAGTCAGAAATAAATTGAAATGAAAGTCTTTACTTTACATTTCAAATTTAAAGGTATACGTGGAGGCATTTTTCACCTGTATCAGGCAGGACGACTCGCTCCTTCTATTGTGGTAAAATTAGTGGTACTGTTATCTAACGCCGGTTACCTGAAATAAATATCAAAAATAACAAGTATTAAACGGAGAGCTAGCTATGGAAATAGATAATTTAAAAATTTATAGAGCCACGAAATCCCTCTAGTTAGTATGCCATACTATCATTATTAATTAATTCGAGCACCTGACATCATTTCAGCGGTGGGTGTAAGAGTGGATGAGCAACAAAGGGAGGGTTGGAGGGGCAATTGAAGGTGTGCAATTCATAGAGCTCTGCGTTTGGTGTGACATAATATATATTTAATTCGAATATAAATTGCCAGCTGTTTTAATTGGGGGGAAAGTAGTGACATCCAAGGTGCGGGAAAAAGTGCCAAAGTCACCCACCGCTGAAAAGCTAGCAGGCGCTCGAATTAATTAATAATGATAGTATGGCATACTAACTAGAGGGATTTCGTTGCTCTATAAATTGTATACCTATTTCCGTAGCTAGCTCTTAGACTATAATCTTAGCTCGACAAAACAAGTCGTATCTATTATGTTTTGCAATGAACTTCATATAATATGGCTTTCTTAAGTTAATGAACCGAAAATAACTTGAATAGGAACTATCTGTAGACCTAACTTTGACCAAAAGTTGTTAATAGAGCGCAATTGAAACATCAGAAACATTCTAAGAGAAGGGGCTAAGTAGTTTGAAAAACTTTTATCTCCTAACCTCCAATACGATTTACCTCATTCTGTTTTCCAAGACGATACGAAAACTTAGTTAGATAAATAGTATTTTATGTCTAACAGATAAAATAAACCATTCCTACAGCTATCGTGAGTCCGTGTTTTGGATACAACAGAAACTAATATTTTACTCGTTCGTCGAAGAGACGAGCTATTCGAACTCGCGCATACTCCGTTTCTGTCATGGACTTTATATACAGCCCAATATACAATTTTCCAATTCGATTGTTGGCACTTTCACATACGCGAGTGTATCTCGTAGTTCGTACGCGAGTACAGAGCGACTCACAAATCACTATTTGAGCTCGTATCGTGTTTGCTAGCCAGTTTAAATGCGAAACGATTTAAAGATTTTTGTTTGAGTTTTCACTACAAAATGGAATGAAACAATGAAAAGGCAGTTCCGTGTTTTCGAAAACTGTTAATATGCCGCTGTTAAATATTTAGCGAGTGGTCAGTAAATAAAATGTCTTTATTGATAAGAGTCTAAGTTTCTGCTTCGGGAAATATTTATTATTGGAATATTTTACACCACAAAATAATATTTTCATCTTTATCTAAATGTCGTTTTCGATTGCTTGTAACTTTGGACGCCTCATCGCCTTATTACAGTTTCGTTTTCTTTGTGATAACAGCCTTATATTTTTAATGGCTTTTCATTGTACTCATCGAGATTACAATGGCTAGCAATGAGACGTTTTGCATCTTGATAATTGAGCCATAATTCTCTCTTTCTTCCCACTAACAAGAACCATGCACACCGCTGCGCTGTTTCACTCGACATTATTTGTTCCTTGCGGTATAATGCGCGACAAAATCCACCCAGCGAAGGCCTGGAGAGCCCTTCACGGCTGCCGCAGCACCCAAGCCCACTCCACGAGGCAAAAATGGAAACCAGTAATTTCCTTTAGTGTACCTTTCTTTGTGTTCTTAAACGTTTTACTTATGTCTGCGTTGCCTTCGCATAAACATTGTTTCATTGATGTTTCAGTGTTTACCTAATACTTTCGAGAGTTATTAGATGTTTGTCATAACACATGATCATGTTCAAGTTAGGTCAGATGAACAGTCTTCAAATCTAGGATGAATGGGCATTTAAGTACCAGGCACGCGTGCTTCATCTTAGGCAGCATCTTCGATTGCCATCAGAGGTGACTATGATCAAAGCTTATTTCACACAACGCAACAAAAGCACGTAAAGACCAGCCTTGCGGACACCCGCGACCTTCATCAGCTCATCAATGGACTGATTAGGTATACTCATCAAATAACGAAACAAAAACACAACCAACACATAAGACTGCCTGTTTGTGTGACTTAAACTATTTAAAAGTGTTATTTCCCCTTCTACATGAAAACAGTTCTATAGTCGGTTATAAAATAGTCCAATTCAACTGTTGGCAACACTCGCCCGACATTACTTTATGACGCAAGCCACAAATCATGGCTGCGAGGAGGTGATCTCGGTGCATCGCGACGCTCGCGACCGTTCACCCGCGGGCGGGCTAGGGTGCAAGAGAAAAACGGAGCGGAGGCTATAGACAATAATATACGTACTTAGAATCAGAATTGCATTCACTATTCCTTACTGTAAAATAGTACTTATAGGATGTTGGTAAAAAGGGTAAAAAGGGATGGTGCGTGCAATTGCGAGCGCCCGAGATTTAGACAATAATAAAGGAGCTGACTTTTACAAGCTTTTTATTATCTTGTCCTGTTTGTTGTTGTAGTTTATTTTGTTTGGTTCAGTTTATTTGGGTCAAATCTTGCCTTGGAATTTGGTAGGTACACATGTGTAGGATGGAGGTCAATGCTAGTACAGTCACCAAAAAGTGCAGACAACAGCAAAAAGTTATTAATCAATTATTCGTTTTTCTTTCCAAAAAAACCTTTGAAATCACATCTGTGAAAATTACCTCTTAATAAGAGGTGACAATCTTTGTAGCTATTGCTAATACACTTCCACTTGAATTAAAATTTCAATTGCTTAAAACAAAAATTTCGTTAATAAAGGTATCCCGGTACTCAGCTGGGGTCTGGCCTTAAGGCGGATGCTCGCGTTAGCTCATTGAAGAAGTCCCGCTAGATGGCGCTGTAATCAATGATGTGTGTTTTTTGTAGTTTTTAGAAGATTCTTAGAACACTTATAGATTATCAATTGATTTGCGCACACAGTTTAATACGGCCGATTTTTTGAGACTACACTCAGAAGGTAACAATGCACCAATTCGGAGAATAGCTGCACAAACGCTGGTGTCACTAACGGCCCTATACAGATACTAGTCTTACACACACATGCAAATAGGAGGCGGCAACTGGCGGAAAAATATTGCAACACCTTGCTAAGCTGTTAGCGTAATTTTTCACGTTATATTTACGTTTTTATATCAACTTTACTTTTACCAGAATTTTTACAAATCTATACGTACAAAACTTAAATCGTATTATTTCAACCATTTATAACTTTGGAATGGCTGCACGGATTTTTATGATTTTTGATTTGTTAGCTTTCTCTCTTCCTCGAATAGCCAAATTTCTTATCATAAATATGAAAAACGCACAAAAAAAACTCTTTAATTTTTCGTATGCAGCGCCATCTCTGACAAAAACTGACTTTAAGGCGGAATATTTTTTGCCAGCTCGGCTAGTTACAAACACAGAATAATATTATATATGAGTCTAGCAGATGCAAACATGTGAATCAAAGCCACCTTCAACCCTTTTTGAATATTAGGGAGAATTTTTTTGTACTTTGTTAGATAGAGGGCTATCGTATTTGTACTCACTAGTTGGCGCCACTGTAGAGTAAGGTATATCATATCAGAATACAGGATTTCTTTTAATTTATCTTTAATAGCAAGCTATTTATTACCCACAGTGTTGCACAGTCCCGTTTATCCTCCAAATTAGCTGTCATTTTATTTGCCTTCTTAGTTTGGCTCCTACTTTTCATAGCTTTTCTTTTAACATTTTAATAAACCTGTCGTATGTCTGCGAAAATATTCGGAAACAATGTAAAGTAAAGCCGGAATATGCAACTTGTAGGTAGTACTAATTTTACGTTTATTTATAATACCTCAAGTTACAATAGCGCCTCTAGCGGTGAATTCATATGCCGTCATTGCTATTATCTTGAAATGTCTTTGAGTATTTAATATGTAGGAACCCGCGATTCATATCTGATATTCGCTCACACGTAGAGACATCATCATCACCATATATTGTCGTTTCGCGTCATAGGCTTTCGTAAACAGGTAACTTGAGAATCAGCCTGCTTACAACAATGAGACGAAGTCATTCGTGCTAGCCATTCGGATCCTTTCCTTTCACCAAAATGCATTGCGAGTATAGGATCACATAAAGGAAATTAAATAATAACGCATAGCGCGTAGGGACTACGTCTGACTGCTTCTTGGCTAGGGATTTCGGGTCGTGGGCCACCTGCCTAGTTCACCTGGGTGGACCACTGGCACATTTTCTTGGCGATGTTCCACCTCAGAACACCTAGGTGAACCACGGGCAAATGACTATGGGTCATGGTCCAAAAAGTGCCCATGGTTCACCTAGGTGTACAGAAGTGGACCATTGGCAAGAAAAATTGCCCGTGGTCCACCCAGGTGAGTTAGACAGGTGGTTTTCGGTTAGATATTTGTTCCGGAGTTGCGACCTGCCTTTTTATGTTATGTCATTATAATTCATATCACTAATTCATGGTACATCGCATAAAAGGAAAAATAATATTAGATAATTATGATGACTTTGCAATAGGTAGGTACGACAAATAAATAATGACAACTCCAAAACAAATTGAATCCATCTGAACTCACTTTTACTTACTGATACTTACTTCCACAAAAGTCGAACTTCATCCATCGATGGTTTTGGGTAGCGTTACCAACAGTGGGATAAAGCAGATTCTCACGGTGTCTAGTCCACACGCGAAAAATAAAAATTGCAGCTCGACGCGAATTATATCAGCGCATGGACCAACTCCATATGCACAACTGGTTGTGCCAATAGGAATTTCGGGCTTATAAAAATAAAAATTCTCATTAGAGATAGTAAAATTAGGTTAGGTTCATTAGGCATCTTCAAATGCCCGAAGGGCAAACCGAATAGAAATAGGAACCCCGCCGTCAATCTTACGGTGGAGTGAAATTTCTAATGGCATAACTAGTAGTCCATAATATAGAGTAGGCCCAGGAGAAAAGCGTCATACATTTAGGCACAAATCGTGTGCATAAAAATGACATAGAATTTAGCTAGCGTCGTGCAGCAATAGCGCCTGTACTATACGCGTGTCGACCAGTGAAACAGGGAACAGAGACGTGCTAAACTACGAAACTCTCTAGATATTTTTTTCGGTCTGTAACCATGATCCACCTGCAGTTTAGCCACCTGGTTTTTGACAGAGCTCCGCTCCTGGGCGGAGCTCCTTTTTCTGGGTATTGAAACCTCAGTGGTTTTCTGGGTGGACAAATTAGGTGGGCTACGGGTAGACTGCAAACAAACTGCACAGTCGATTTGCAGCTAGCTTGCAGTTCAAATGCTGACCGCCTAGTTTATTATAGGCGTTAGATAAGATCCCACAATAGCTAGGCCAATACGCCACGCAACACGTGGTATGCGCACATAAGGATTGATTTATCAAAGCACTGATAGTTTAAAAAAAACTCGATATTTTTTAAATAAAACTTAATACTTTTTTAAATGAAAACTCTTTTATGATGTATGTAATCAATCATATTGGCAAAATTCAGGCCATTATTATCAGGGTATTTAAAAGGAAACATTGACATAACTACACACTTCAAAGTCAAGAACATATATTGTAATGATTAGATGTTTTCTATACCAGGCGTCAGGCTCCAAATGAAAGAGATGAGACGATCACTGACAAGTTAGTACTCTTCTCGGTGATTGTCAACGTCAAGAGATGAGCTTCGCTAGAATCAAAAACACGTCAGGCCATATTGAATCTTATGACGTGTTTATTTATTTTTCACTTGACACGAGATTAAATCTTATACCATTTAAAATAAAGCTCAGTTTTCTAGTGTGTTCCATACTTTTGGATACTTTGGCTACTACTACTACGCTACCAGTGGCGGTTTGGATGTTACGGTACTAATTTTGGCTTGAATGTTACTAAGTACATACTGTGCATACACACATAAAACACGTCTTTATTCCTTGTGTAGTATATACAGTGTAGTTATCACCTAAGAAAATAAGACGAAAAATACAAGCCTTTCCAAATACACGAGTATCTCGATACGAAACTCAAAATATTTATTAACTTATCAAAGGATGTCACGAAATTGTAGTTTGTAGATCACGCAACATACTCAATTCATAAAATATTACATAGCTGAATTGCATGTAATGGAAATTTGCCACTTATTTATTGTTCACAAAAATTTTTTTTTTACATGCATACAAGAACAATCATAACTTATTTTACTACATAGAATTATATAGGCTGACTTTTTTTATCACCGTCAAAAGAAACAACACGACGAATACAAGCATTATTTTTAAGTTTGGTGTTAAAATATTGCAAATGGTATCATTAAATGATACCTGTCATCATTATCATCCTCATCATATCAGGTGTGTGACGTCCACTGTTGGATATAGGCCTTCAGATACCGCCCATAGAACTCCAGTTGCCACGGTTGGAAGTGGCTTGCATCCACCATGAACCCGCGACTTACGGTACTTATACGGTTGCATATGATACCTAGGTCAACCTAAAACTTGTATTCTGTATCATATATTCTGTATCATACAGTTTCCTTTTCCTTCTTTCTACCGATCATAGGTAATGGGAACATGAAAGACGGGCTAAAAGTCTTCAAGTCTTCAGAACAGGGTTGACAAATCTCCGCTGTTGGACATCTGGAAATTCACGGTCTTGATAATTTCCCTAGTAACATAAAGTAATTAACCAATTAGAGTGGTAATAGTGGTTACAAAATTTTGCAACACCGCACTATGGATATGGATACATACATACATACATATCACGTATTTATCCTTTACGGGGTAGACAGAGCCTAAGGTAACAAGACCTAAAGGCCACATTTAGCGTGATTTTGAGCGTATAAGATGGAATAGAGGAATCAAAATAGTGATGGATTGCTAACCACATCGCCTGTAACATGATTCCTAAGATTTTCGCCCATTTCCTCGATGGGCTTTTACCATCTGCGCGGAAAGAGAAACAACTGGTACATTCTAAGCTTTCTTTACTCCCAGACCAGCATGTAAGAACATATATTGATAGTTTGGATGAAACAAAAACAGACCATATCGATTAAATCGAGAATTTTACTTCCCAATACTGTAATTAAGACTTTCTTAGGTTTTTCTATGACAGTTTTTGGGTCTCCTGTGCATATATAGATATGTATACATACATACTCAGTAAAGCATAACGAGGTTTTTACCTCGTAACGTTATTACAAATTACATCAATAAAAACCAGTGTTTTAGACCCAACCAATTTTTTTGTCATCACACCAGCAGTAAAGTTCTTGCTCTTCTTGCACAATAATAGCAAGTAAAATCTCGCGTCCAATGGATGTATGATTCACTTATTTCCTGTTAATGCACAAAAATTACCTTCTGAATCCAATGTGAATCTGAAAAATTAACGTACAGTCAGTACAACAAAAGGATAAATAGATATTTTTTAGGCTTGCATACTATGACATGATATTTCACTAAGAATTAAACTCAATTCAAACGTTTTCTGGACACAAAAATACTTGTTTTGCACATTTATACTAGTTAAGATATTTAACATAGACCAATTGAATGCTATCTGACTCGCAAAATAAAAATAAAACAATTGAAATAAAAATCAGTTCACGACATAGGAAACCAACAAACATACATACTGACACTCACAAACATAAACAGACTACATAAACTTCCGCAGGTTAAATTCAAAGATTATACAAATTTATCCCCACTTTATAAACACTCAGAAAAACGTAACCAAAAAAAGTTACATGATGATAAACTGCTCGGCCCGAAAATTCTTGAAAAAATCTTTAAAAATTAATTACTCGAAAACTACAAAAATCGGCCAACATACATGGGGTATATTCGGATAGCCCCGGATGTGAGGCATGTACATTTTTTTTTAGACTTCAGTCTTTGGACCACTCTGTATATAATAACCATTATATTTACCTATTGTTGAAAACCGCATGAAAATCCGTCCAAAAGTTTTGAGTTTATTGTAAATAAACACACAGACAGACAAAACGACGCGGCAGATGACTTTATTTTATAATCATACTATTAGCGACAGGCAGACGGACAAACAGACGGATGATTGGACGTACAGATTAACAAGCAGACGGACGGACGGACGGACAGACGGACGGACGGATGGTCGGAAGCATAGACAAACAGACAGACAAACCAACGGATGGACCGCCGGATTGATAGTTGGACAAACAGACAAACTGACACACAGACAGACATACATACATACAGACAGGCAGGCAGACAGATAGACGTACGGATGGATGGACTGCCGGATGGATGACCGGACGCACAGACAAAAAGACAGACAGTCAGAAATATTTAAAGAATTTTTTTATTTATCACAAAAAAAGTTAAAAAAACAGAAGTATCTAAAAATATAAAAGCCACTGATAAATAAATTGTCACAAAATGGCCCAGAAGACTGGACAAACAGAAAGATAGGCCGACAAACGGACGGACCTGCAAAATATATATGTGCTTCTAACAATGGTTCCTTATTTCTACATGACGTAAGAAACCCTAAAAAAATCAGACAATACAGTCATGTGTGTTTATTTCACCTCTCTTATACCTTTCAATGTACTTACGTAGTTTTTAATTATCATTTTGACTTGCGTTCGCCGATTCGGACGTAAAATATACATTCATACACAAATCACGTCTATATCCCTTACGGGGTAGACAGAGCCTAAGATAACACCTTAAAGCCACCAAGAACAAGCATGATTGTGGGCGTATAGGTGGAAAGCGGAATCAAAATAGTGATGGATTGCCCTATCGCGTATAACTTGATTCCTAATATTTTTGCATTTACCATCAACGCGGGAAGAGAAGCAACTGGTACATTCTACGTTTTTTCTTTACTTCCAGACCAGCATGAAAGGGAGTAGAAGATAACTACCTAATATGGGTAAAAAAGCTATAGTTAGACAAACGGACAGATAGACGGACGGATTTGAACAATGCGGCCATAAAATAAACCACGATACAGCGTGAACTTGGTAATAGATAAGCTCCTTTGTGTTCCGAACACCAAAACCTAGCCAAGTGTGAGTCGGACTCTCGTTCCAAGGGTTTCGTCCAAATTCGGCAAGTAAATATAAAATCCAGTGTTAGCAAAGCCCTGCCAACTAAGCAAATTGTAGGCTGTGTGAGGTCATTTTATATCGGTTACTTACATACTTAGACAGACAAAAATATTCTGTTTTTAGTATTTGATGTTAGAGTGGCAGCAGAGAAACGTCATTTGTGAACTGTCGCCAAACAATCATGATGGCTGATAGCCATATCACGGTTCATAAGATACAGCTTGGTGACAGACAGACAGACGGACAGTGGCTCCTAAATGAAAAAATATAGCTACGTAATATGGGTAAAAAAGCTATAAAGTTAGGACAGACGGACAGATAGACAGATATAGACGGACGGATTTGAACAATGTGGCCATAAAATAAAGCACGATACAGCGTGAACTTAGTAACATAAGCTCCTCCATTGGTTACTTACATAGACAGATTGACAAAAATATTCTGTTTTAGTATCTGTATAGCGGCCTCAGAAATACATCATCTGTGAAAATTTCCTTTATCACGGTTCACGAGATACAGCTTGGTGACAGACAGACGGACAGACAAACATATACACATACAGACGGACAGTGGAATCTTAGTAATAGAGTCCCGTTTTCACCCTTTGGGTACGGCACCCTAAAAAAGCTGGTCAATAACAAGTTCGATTCGAGCACTAAAGATTCCTCTAAGTTCTAAGAGTTATAATTAGATGTAAGCGTAATTAATGTATGGTTAGTTGTTACTCTTTCTGTTGATGAGTTTCCAACTGCGGAAGCGACCCTGGCTGGGTCACCAGAATTTCACTTCAAGATTACTGTATTGTCATCAGACTTATGCCAGATTTCACGTCAATCTGATCAATTAGAAATGGGTCAAAATTCACTTGCAAGATTATATTACATGCAGACACCGGGACTGAGCACTTCAATTGCGTTTACAAAAATAATTTGTACCAATCATACAAACGTTGGAATGTTGTATCTTACAAAAATTTATTATGATTAATTGATAAGTACATACCTGCACGTGTACGTACAAATAAATATCTACGCTGCGTCCAATATCGTAGCTTGTAACGTCTTTTGCTTCCTTCCTTTGACTTCAATTAATTACGAATAAAATGAATAGATTTTTATTTTAAGACACCATGTTCTGTCAACCATTAGTTTATGACAATTCATATCATTGTTTTTTTATTACCTGTCTAACCAGCCAGGTTTTTGACTCGCGTGTTTTTTTTTAATTGTTCTGCAATTGAGAAAACCTATTTACTCGGCCTATTTTGTATTTAGCACTTGTCGGATTTCACGAATCATTGCCGTGGTATATGGCCGTGATTTGATGCAGAGGGTTAGGGTTCGATTCTCGTGAGAAGCATTAGTGCAAAATTAACTGGAAGCCTTTTTTATTTTTAACTTTCTGTGGTCGAGTACTTTTTTTTAAATATATAATACGTGTTTTTAAGGCGGCAATATGACTGGGGGGCGCCACCATCTATGCCAAATTAATAAGCACGTGTGATCCTAATACTAGAGAACTTACTAGGCATGAAAGCTTTGCCAAGTTTAGGACTGGCAATGCCACCCGCTAAACCATTCAAATTGGCGATGCCTCACTGCTACAAGGTTATACAAAAAAAAATACGAAACTATGTGTTAGTTTAAAAAAAAATCTTGGCTAGAGTAAGTTTACCATCACAAGTATATTTTATTTTCAACTAATTGATGGTATAGACCATTTATCGTAAACAGTAAAATCTAATTAGGGTAAGCTTGAGGTTGTTTAAAAACCACTTAGGTAGTACTTTCTTTGGTTTGATTTGACAAGAAAAATATTGAATTTACGATAAAGTTTTCTACATCTCATCGAGATAGTATTACTTAGTAAGTAAGTTATTAAAAACAATGTTTATAAAATTAAAAAAGAATCGTTCACGGCCTCGAGATTTGAACTTGGTCACTATCTATTCAGTCCTTTAAGTCACGACCACTGAGCCAGATTGGAGGTCACGTGACAGCTCGAAATAGCCGATTGGTTTTTACAACATGTTTTATTTGACACTAGCTACTCACACTATTGTAAAATGCATCGAAATTTACTGCATCATACTGCAATTTAGGTATGATAAATGCACTCTGTTTTGTAATTTGCGCAGACAATATATCCATAGCTAACTATCCTCAAAAAACCGCATTGAAATTAAGCCTGTGGACGAAATGCAGCTGCACGGAAGGTTTGTATGGAAGAGCAACCGCCTTAAGGCGGATGCTCGCGTTAGCTCATTGAAGAAGTCCCGTTAGATGGCGCTGTAATCAATGATGTGTGTTTTTTGTAGTTTTTAGAAGATTCTTAGAACATTTATAGATTATCAATGGATTTGCGCACACAGTTTAATACGGCCGATTTTTTGAGACTACACTCAGAAGGTAACAATGCACCAATTCGGAGAATAGCTGCACAAACGCTGGTGTCACTAACGGCCCTATACAGATACTAGTCTTACACACACATGCAAATAGGAGGCGGCAACTGGCGGAAAAATATTGCAACACCTTGCTAAGCTGTTAGCGTAATTTTTCACGTTATATTTACGTTTTTATATCAACTTTACTTTTACCAGAAATTTTACAAATCTATACGTACAAAACTTAAATCGTATTATTTCAACCATTTATAACTTTGGAATGGCTGCACGGATTTTTATGATTTTTGATTTGTTAGCTTTCTCTCTTCCTCGAATAGCCAAATATCTTATCATAAATATGAAAAATGCACAAAAAATTCTTTAATTTTTCGTATGCAGCGCCATCTCTGACAAAAACTGACTTTAAGGCGGAATATTTTTTGCCAGCTCGGCTAGTTACAAATACAGAATAATATTTTAAATGAGTCTAGCAGATGCAAATATGTGAATCAATGCCACCTTCAACCCTTTTTGAATATTAGGGAGTATTTTTTTGTACTTTGTTAGATAGAGGGCTATCGTATTTGTACTCACTAGTTGGCGCCACTGTAGAGTAAGGTATATCATATCAGATTATTCAGGATTTCTTTTAATTTATCTTTAATAGCAAGCTATTTATTACCCAGTGTTGCACAGTCCCGTTTATCCTCTAAATTAGCTGTCATTTTATTTGCCTTCTTAGTTTGGCTCCTACTTTTCACAGCTTTTCTTTTAACATTTTAATAAACCTGTCGTATGTCTGCGAAAATATTCGGAAACAATGTAAAGTAAAGCCGGAATATGCAACTTGTAGGTAGTACTAATTTTACGTTTATTTATAATACCTCAAGTTACAATAGCGCCTCTAGCGGCGAATTCATATGCCGTCATTGCTAGTATCTTGAAATGTCTTTGAGTATTTAGTATGTAGGTACCCGCGATTCATATCTGATATTCGCTCACACGTAGAGACATCATCATCATCATCGTCTGACATTTTATTAATACTCCTATGCATTGCATTACAAACGTTTCGTCTGGGGCATCTAAACAACTAGCGCTGTACTATAGGTATTGTCGTTTCGCGTCATAGGCTTTCGTAAACAGGTAACTTGAGAATCAGCCTGCTTACAACAATGAGATGAAGTCATTCGTGCTAGCCATTCGGATCATTTCCTTTCTCCAAAATGCATTTACGAGTATAGGATCACATAAAGGAAATTAAATAATAACGCATAGCGCGTAGGGACTAAGTCTGACTGCTTCTTGGCTAGGGATTTCAGTAGTCATCGGTCGTGGGCCACCTGCCTAGTTCACCTGGGTGGACCACGGGCACATTTTCTTGCCGATGTTCCACCTCAGAATACCTAGGTGACCCACGGGCAAATGACTATGGGTCATGGTCCAAAAAGTGCCCATGGTTCACCTAGGAGTACTGAAGTGGACCATTGGCAAGAAAAATTGCCCTTGGTCTACCCAGGTGAGCTAGACAGGTGGTTTTCGGTTAGATATTTGTTACAGAGTTGCGACCTGCCTTTTTATGTTATGTCATCATAATTCATATCACTAATTCATGGTACATCGCATAAAAGGAAAAATAATATTAGATAATTATGATGACTTTGCAATAGGTAGGTACGACAAATAAATAATGACAACTCCAAAACAAATTGAATCCATCTGAACTCACTTTTACTTACTGATACTTACTTCCACAAAAGTCGAACTTCATCCATCGATGGTTTTGAGTAGCGTTACCAACAGTGGGATAAAGCAGATTCTCACGGTGTCTAGTCCACACGCGAAAAATAAAAATTGCAGCTCGACGCGAATTATATCAGCGCATGGACCAACTCTATATGCACAACTGGTTGTGCCAATAGGAATGTCGGGCTTATAAAAATAAAAATTCTCATTAGAGATAGTAAAATTAGGTTAGGTTCATTAGGCATCTTCAAATGCCCGAAGGGCAAACCGAATAGAAATAGGAACCCCGCCGTCAATCTTACGGTGGAGTGAAATTCCTAATGGCACAACTAGTAGTCCATAATATAGAGTAGGCCCAAGAGAAAAGCGTCATACATTTAGGCACAAATCGTGTGCATAAAAATGACATAGAATTTAACTAGCGTCGTGCAGCAATAGCGCCTGTACTATACGCGTGTCAACCAGTGAAACAGGGAACAGAGACGTGCTAAACTACGAAACTCTCTAGATATTTTTTTCGGTCTGTAACCATGATCCACCTGCAGTTTGGCCACCTGGTTTTTGACAGAGCTCCGCTCCTGGGCGGAGCTCCTTTTTCTGGGTATTGAAACCTCAGTGGTTTTCTGGGTGGACAAATTAGGTGGGCTACGGGTAGACTGCAAACAAACTGCACAGTCGATTTGCAGCTAGCTTGCAGTTCAAATGCTGACCGTCTAGTTTATTATAGGCGTTAGATAAGATCCCACAATAGCTAGGCCAATACGCCACGCAACACGTGGTATGCGCACATAAGGATTGATTTATCAAAGCACTGATAGTTTAAAAAAACCTCGATATTTTTTAAATAAAACTTAATACTTTTTTAAATGAAAACTCTTTTATGATGTATGTAATCAATCATATTGGCAAAATTCAGGCCATTATTATCAGGGTATTTAAAAGGAAACATTGACATAACTACACACTTCAAAGTCAAGAACATATATTGTAATGATTAGATGTTTTCTATACCAGGCGTCAGGCTCCAAATGAAAGAGACGAGACGATCACTGACAAGTTAGTACTCTTCTCGGTGATTGTCAACGTCAAGTGATGAGCTTCGCTAGAATCAAAAACACGTCAGGCCATATTGAATCTTATGACGTGTTTATTTATTTTTCACTTGACACGAGATTAAATCTTATACCATTTAAAATAAAGCTCAGTTTTCTAGTGTGTTCCATACTTTTGGATACTTTGGCTACTACTACTACGCTACCAGTGGCGGTTTGGATGTTACGGTACTAATGTTGGCTTGAGTGTTACTAAGTACATACTGTACATACACACATAAAACACGTCTTTATTCCTTGTGTAGTATATACAGTGTAGTTATCACCTAAGAAAATAAGACGAAAAATACAAGCCTTTCCAAATACACGAGTATCTCGATACGAAACTCAAAATATTTATTAACTTATCAAAGGATGTCACGAAATTGTAGTTTGTAGATCACGCAACATACTCAATTCATAAAATATTACATAGCTGAATTGCATGTAATGGAAATTTGCCACTTGTTTATTGTTCACAAAAAATATTTTTTTACATGCATATAAGAACAATCATAACTTATTTTACTACATAGAATTATATAGGCTGACTTTTTTTTATCACCGTCAAAAGAAACAACACGACGAATACAAGCATTATTTTTAAGTTTGGTGCTAAAATATTGCAAATGGTATCATTAAATGATACCTGTCATCATTATTATCCTCATCATATCAGGTGTGTGACGTCCACTGTTGGATATATAGGCCTTCAGATACCGCCCTTAGAACTCCAGTTGCCTCGGTTGGAAGTGGCTTGCATCCACCATGAACCCGCGACTTACGGTACCTATACGGTTGCACATGATACCTAGGTCAACCTAAAACTTGTATTCTGTATCATACAGTTTCCTTTTCCTTCTTTCTACCGATCATAGGTAATGGGAACATGAAAAACGGGCTAAAAGTCTTCAAGTCTTCAGAACAGGGTTGACAAATCTCCGCTGTTGGACATCTGGAAATTCACGGTCTTGATAATTTCCCTAGTAACAAAGTAATTAACCAATTAGAGTGGTAATAGGGGTTACAAAATTTTGCAACACCGCACTATGGATACATACATACATACATATCACGTCTTTATCCTTTACGGGGTAGACAGAGCCTAAGGTAAAAAGACCTAAAGGCCACATTTAGCGTGATTTTGAGCGTATAGATGGAAAAGAGGAATCAAAATAGTGATCGATTGCTAGCCACATCGCCTATAACATGATTCCTAAGATTTTCGCCCATTTCCTCGATGGGCTTTTACCATCTGCGCGGGAAGAGAAGCAACTGGTAGGTACATTCTAAGCTTTCTTTACTCCCAGACCAGCATGTAAGAACATATATTGATAGTTTGGATGAAACAAAAACAGACCATATCGATTAAATCGAGAATTGTACTTCCTAATACTGTAATTAAGACTTTCTTAGGTTTTTCTATGACAGTTTTTGGGTCTCCTGTGCATATATAGATATGTATACCTACATACATACTCAGTAAAGCATAACGAGGTTCTTACCTCGTAACGTTATTACAAATTACATCAATAAAAATCAGTGTTTTTAGACCCAACCAATTTTTTTGTCATCACATCAGCAGTAAAGTTCTTGCTCTTCTTGCACAATAATAGTAAGTAAAATTTCGCGTCCAACGGATGTATGATTCACTTATTTCCTGTTAATGCACAAAAATTACCTTCCGAATCCAATGTGAATTTGAATCTGAAAAATTAACGTACAGTCAGTACAACAAAAGGATAAATAGATATTTTTTAGGCTTGCGTACTATGACATGATATTTCACTAAGAATTAAACTCAATTCAAACGTTTTCTGGATACAAAAATAATTGTTTTGCACATTTATACTAGTTAAGATGATTAACATGACCAATTGAATGCTATCTCACTCGCAAAATAAAAATAAAACAATTGTAATAAAAATCAGTTCACAACATAGGAAACCAACAAACATACATACTGACACTCACAAACATAAACTTCCGCAAGTTAAATTCAAAGATTATACAAATTTATCCCCACTTTATAAACACTCAGAAAAACGTAACCAAAAAAAGTTACATGATGATAAACTGCTCGGCCCGAAAATTCTTGAAAAAATCTTTAAAAATTAATTACTCGAAAACTACAAAAATCGGCCAACATACATGGGGTATATTCGGATAGCCCCGGATGTGAGGCATGTACATTTTTTTTTAGACTTCAATCTTTGGACCACCCTGTATATAATAACATTATATTTATTGTTGAAAACCGCATGAAAATCGGTCCAAAAGTTTTGAGTTTATCGTAAATAAACACACAGACAGACAAAACGACGCGGCAGATGACTTTATTTTATAATCATACTATTAGCGACAGGCAGACGGACAAGCAGAAAGACAAACAGACGGATGATTGGACGTACAGATTAACAAGCAAACGGACGGACGGACGGACAGACGGACGGACAGACGGACGGACGGATGGTTGGAAGCATAGACAAACAGACAGACAAACCAACGGATGGACCGCCGGATTGATAGTTTGACAAACAGACAAACTGACAGACAGACATACATACATACATACAGCCAGACAGGCAGACAGATAGACGTACGGATGGATGGACTGCCGGATGGATGACTGGACGCACAGACAAAAAGACAGACAGTCAGAAATATTTAAAGATTTTTTTTATTTATCACAAAAGAAGTTAAAAAAACAGAAGTATCTAAACAAAAAAAGCTAAAAATATAAAAGCCACTGATAAATAAATTGTCACAAACTGGCCCAGAAGACTGGACAGACAGAAAGATAGGCCGACAAACGGACGGAACTGCAAAATATATATGTGCTTCTAACAATGGTTCCTTTTTTCTACATGACGTAAGAAACCCTAAAAAAATCAGACAATACAGTCATGTGTGTTTATTTCACCTCTCTTATACCTTTCAATGTACATACGTAGTTTTTAATTATCATTTTGACTTGCGTTCGCCGATTCGGACGTAAAATATACATTCATACACAAATCACGTCTATATCCCTTACGGGGTAGACAAAGCCTAAGATAACACCTTAAAGCCACCAAGAACAAGCATGACTGTGGGCGTATAGGTGGAAAGCGGAATCAAAATAGTGATGGATTGCCTTGTCGCGTATAACTTGATTCCTAATATTTTTGCATTTACCATCAACGCGGGAAGAGAAGCAACTGGTACATTCTATGTTTTTTCTTTACTTCCGGACCAGCATGAAAGGGAGTAGAAGATAGCTACCTAATATGGGTAAAAAAACTATAGTTATACAGAAGGACAGATAGACGGACGGATTTGAACAATGCGGCCATAAAATAAACCACGATACAGCGTGAACTTGGTAATAGATAAGCTCCTTTGTGTTCCGAACACCAAAACCTGGCCAAGTGCGAGTCGGACTCTCGTACCAAGGGTTCTCGGCAAGTAAATATAAAACCCAGTGTTAGCAAAGCCCTGCCAACTAAGCAAATTGTAGGCTGTGTGAGGTCATTTTATATCGGTTACTTACATACTTAGACAGACAAAAATATTCAGTTTTTAGTATTTGATGTTAGAGCGGCAACAGAGAAACGTCATTTGTGAACTGTCGCCAGACAATCATGATAGCTGATAGCCATATCACGGTTCATAAGATACAGCTTGGTGACAGACAGACAGACGGACAGACAGACGGACAGTGGCTCCTAAATGAAAAAAATATAGCTACGTAATATGGGTAAAAATGCTATAAAGTTAGGACAGACGGACAGATAGACAGATATATACGGACGGATTTGAACAATGTGGCCATAAAATAAACCACGACACAGCGTGAACTTAGTAATACACAAGCTCCTCCATTGGTTACTTACATAGACAGATTGTCAAAAATATTCTGTTTTAGTATCTGTATAGCGGCCACAGAAATACATCATCTGTGAAAATTTCCTTTATCACGGTTCACGAGATACAGCTTGGTGACAGACAGACGGACAGACAAACTTATACACATACAGACGGACAGTGGAATCTTAGTAATAGAGTCCCGTTTTCACCCTTTGGGTACCTACGGAACCCTAAAAAAGCTGGTCAATAGCAAGTTCGATTCGAGCACTAAAGATTCCTCTAAGTTCTAAGAGTTATAATTAGATGTAAGCGTAATGTATGGTTAGTTGTTACTCTTTCTGTTGATGAGTTTCCAACTGCGGAAGCGACCCTGGCTGGGTCACCAGAATTTCACTTCAAGATTACTGTATTGTCATCAGAGTTATGCCAGATTTCACGTCAATCTGATCAATTAGAAATGGGTCAAAATTCACTTGCAAGATTTGATTACATGCAGACACCAGGACTGAGCACTTCAATTGCGTTTACAAAAATAATTTGTACCAATCACACAAACGTTGGAATGTTGTATCTTACAAAAATGTATTATGATTAATTGATAAGTAGGTACATACCTGTACGTGTACGTACAAATAAATATCACCGCTGCGTCCAACATCGTAGCTTGTAACGTCTTTTACTTTCTTCCTTTGACTTCAATTAATTACGAATAAAATAATTAGATTATTTTTATTTTAAGACACCATGTTCTGTCAACCATTAGTTTTGACAATTCATATCATTATTTTTTTTATTACCTGTCTAACCAGCCAGGTTTTTGACTCGCATGTTTTTTTTTTGTTCTGCAATTGAGAAAACCTATTTACTCGGCCTATTTTGTATTAGCACTTGTCGGATTTCACGAATTATTGCCGTGGTATATGGCCGTGATTTGATGCAGAGGGTTAGGGTTCGATTCTCGTAAGAAGCATTAGTGCAAAATTAACTGGAAGCCTTTTTTATTTTTAACTTTCTGTGGTCGAGTACTTTTTTTTAAATATATAAGGCATAACGTGTTTTTAAGGCGGCAATATGACTGGGGGGCGCCACCATCTATGCCAAATTAATAAGCACGTGTGATCCTAATACTAGAGAACTTACTAGGCATGAAAGCTTTGCCAAGTTTAGGACTGGCAATGCCACCCGCTAAACCATTCAAATTGGCGATGCCTCACTGCTACAAGGTTATACAAAAAAAAAATACGAAACTATGTGTTAGTTTAAAAAAAAATCTTGGCTAGAATAAGTTTACCATCACAAGTATATTTTATTTTCAACTAATTGATGGTATAGACCATTTATCGTAAACAGTAAAATCTAATTACGGTAAGCTTGAGGTTGTGTAAAAACCACTTAGGTATTCTTTGGTTTGATTTGACAAGAAAAATATTGAATTTACCATAAAGTTTTCTACATCTCATCGAGATAGTATTACTAAGTAAGTAAGTTATTAAAAACAATGTTTATAAAATTAAAAAAGAATCGCTCACGGCCTCGAGATTTGAACTTGGTCACTAACTATTCAGTCCTTGAAATCACGACCACTGAGCCAGATTGGAGGTCACGTGACAGCTCGAAATAGCCGATTGGTTTTTACAACATGTTTTATGTGACACTAGCTACTCACACTATTGTAAAATGCATCGAAATTTACTGCATCATACTGCAATTTAGGTATGATAAATGCACTCTGTTTTGTAATTTGCGCAGACAATATATCCATAGCTAACTATCCTCAAAAAACCGCATTGAAATTAAGCCTGTGGACGAAATGCAGCTGCACGGAAGGTTTGTATGGAAGAGCAACCGCCTTAAATAATTAAAATTTCGAGTCTGAAATTAATAAAAAAATAAATACTAAAATTATATTCACAAGCAAAAATAACGGGTCGATTTTTATGGAACTTTATACCACCAATAAATAGTATAAAACAAAGTCCCGCTGTCTATTGGTCTGTCTGTCCCTATGTATGCTTAGATCTTTAAAACTTAACTACGCAACGGATTTTGTTGCGGTTTTTTAGAGTGATTCAAGAGGAAGGTTTATATATGTATAATTCTACGAAGACAAAGTCGCGGGCAAAAGCTAGATGTATAGATTAGATTAGATCAGATTATTTATTCATCATTCAATATAAAATTACATCATAAATTGTACAATGTCAAGTTACGAGAACTTATATTGAAATCGTCAAAAATGAAACATATAAAATAAAAATTGAAAAATTAATTGAATGTCACAAAATTTTGAAATATAAAGTGACTCGTTATTTTTGCTCGTCAGTTTAGTTTGTTTTACGTACTAGGCTGCCAGATATATCCAGAAGGATATTGAAATAGAATAACCATTTGAATACAGACGGATTTGTTTACCCGCTTTAGCCTCAACTTTGAACCTCAGCGAGATGTCGAACGCTGACTCGTCCAATGGAGTTCAAATGCAGTTTCTCGATTGAGACAACGATTTGACAAAGAGGTCTGTGTGTAACAACAATATGTGATATTTTCTGGATAAAGTCACAGGCTATTCTAGGAATACAAACAGAAAACGTATCTTATTTAACGATTGATATCGTCTGATCGAAATTAGATTATGTTATTGCGGAGAATAATGGCTCAAATTTGTGAAATCATTTTTTGAGCTGTTAGAAAATACCTAGTTTTTAAGGCAAATATCAAATTAAATGTATAGAAAATTCCTCCTACAGACCGTAAAATAATCTTCACGAGACTGATGCGACAGAGGGTACGTAATAATATTACCGTATCTACTCCAATGTTAATTGTATCAAATAAATGAACACTAGAATTATTCATTTCTAAATCGGTATTCAGGTTGTAAATATGCCATCAATGCCGCAAGCCTCCGTAGAGCAAGGGAATGCACTTGAAGCTAACCGCTCGTGACGATCCGATCTCATCCAGTCTCAGGACGAGGTGAGAGCCGATAGAATTGAAGAACAAAATTAACATTGAAGATGAATATGAGGATATTTTAACAGATTCCGTTGTTGTTATGTTTAAGCACGAATGAATAATAAAATTACTATAAGGAGTTAATACTCCGTGGGTGATACGCAGACATGCGATAATTGTATTTGATGATACCTAAACGCACTCATTTTAGTTAGATATGTAGAAAAACTATAGTGTTACAATAATGTTATACTTTGGTACTTAGTAATAAGAAATCAACTAACAGGTTTTTTGTCGACTATTTAAGAAATGAATTTTAAATTTCACTTTTAGTTTCTATTAGTCCATAAGAATTATCTCAAGAATAATAATTTTATGTAATAGCGAATATAAGAATCTAATAGCGAGTTCAACAAGGTTTGTAGCTGCTATAATGTACAAAATGAATCCTCACGTTTAACCAATTGACGCGATTTTATGAGTATGAGTATGTATATTCGTAGTATGTCAATCCTTGAGCTGCGTGCAGCTCGCCTTAACAGCGTGGCTGTCGAGGGGTTGATGACCTATTTGAATCTCTTAAAGGGGGAATGTGGAATAAACACGGTTAAAGGGCGAGTTAGAGGTAACTTCAGATTTCAACTATAACTGGAGTGAAGGTAGAACTTTGCTTGTTAGAAAGTTCTCAGAATTTTCGACAAGTTCCGAGGGTACTTGTAATTTTTAATAGCTTCTTCAAAAGTAAGTCGATAAACGTTTGGCCTGGGTATATTAAGATACTTATAATAAATTATAGTTTATATATATATATATATATATAAATATGTATAAACATGGGTACATAAATCAACGGGGTAGACAGAGCCTAAGGTAACAAGACCTAAAGGCCACGTTTAGCATGATTGTGGGCGTATAGGTGGGAAACGGAATCAAAATAGCTTAATATCTTTAATATTCACTAGTCCAGAATATGATGAATAAACAATTACTTTCACTTCACTCAATCTATTTCACTTAAAGCTACACAATCTATTTTGCCGTTGTGATGTCTTCAAATTTCGTAGAAACCCAAAGACACACCTCAATAAATTATTTTACTTCTAATTGCCTTTGTAATATGAATTCGTGGCATTTAGTTTTACTAAGAAAACACATTTTATTTTACTAAAATATTGTATCTTTGAAACTGTATATTTTCGTTTTTTCTACTACGTAAAATATTGTAGCTTTGTAGAGGGTTTTGGGCTGTAGATTTTGCGAGCCCAGCTTTATGTTACTTCATCATCTTTCCAGAGGAAAGGAGCATAAATTTTGGGATAAAAGTAGCCAGTGCGTAGCCCGGGGATGACAATCTACTTACATTATATTTTGGGGTAATTGGTGTTTTATTTGGATTTTTTAAGAAGATAAAATGTAGTTAGGTACTTTGTCTGTTATTACACTAAAAGGCCTCAAGGCTCATGTACTATGGCGTGTTATAACTAATAAGGCTGTTTTAAGAGGACGCTTGTTCTTTTTGTGGTATTGTTATTACATTTTAATGAGTTTGACTCTAAAGAATAAGCTTTAAACTTCCAAAAGTAACTAGATACACTACATTGACATAAAGCTTAATTTTCCACAATGAAATCGCCGAACACTATTCTGAACAAAATACGTATAAAATAAGACGAACATAAGCACATCGACATCAAAAGATCAGTTTAATCCGAACCGGTAATGAAGTGTTAATAAGACAGTCGTAAGATGATAAAGCTATCTCAAGTTTGCGAGAAATCACATGTCTAACTCTAGCCGTGTAAATTTAATCCTACGCCAAGCCGGTTACACTGCACATTGCACAGAATCATAATACTGTGTTGAAAAATCGTGTTTTTGAGTGGGAACACTTTCTAATTTTTAATTTAATTTAATTTTTATTATTTGTTGTCACAATGCAGCAGCTGTAAAAAAATCCACTCCTTATAATTTTTAAAAGACTACCTGTTATAAGAAGTTTTAAATTCGCAGCTATCATACGCGAACAGGGGATAGGGGGTCAGGCGCCCTTGTGGATTTGAAACCCTAAAAATCAAAGACATATCTATAGGTTCAAAATCATGTTCCTTGAATAGGGAACATTTTTAATTTGTAACTTTATTTTTTCAAACGAGATTGACCTTTAAAAAAAATTAGGACGTTTTGCATTGTAAATCAAAATCATATGTATAAATGATTACTAACAAACAAACCGTTAGTATTTTAACTATGTTTTGGTGTCGCAAAAATAGAGGATAACCCCAATCCGTACAAATATATGCCAAATAGTAACAAACTATGGTAACTTGCTTCAATATTTTGTAGCATCACCAACAATATCTCTGAACTCCAACAAAACCAAGCCCGCAGTGTACGCGCGTTGCTAACTTACGCAAAAGTAAGAAGACACGTAATAGGATGACGTCTCAGATTGTTATTTTGCCCCAGACGCCGCCTTCTGATTGTCACAAGTATTAAATAAACGAGAGCTAATTCCGGCGAGGATGTGCCTCGAGACGCGAATTCTTGAACATTTAATGAACGGAAGTCAAAGAACAATGCGTCGGTGATTCGAGCGTTAAGTTGTTAGGTACATGCGGAATGGCCGCTGTCGTGGATTTTATGTCATATTCAGTATCGCGCTTAATTTTACGCTTGCCTTTTATGTTTGTTGTGTTTCCGCTTTTGAAATGGAGAGCTACAGTAACGCGGTGTTCTGTTTGATGTTTTAGGAATTAGTGGCAAGTTTTTTGTGTGGAAAGATCAATTGTACACTCTAGGTTATTGGATAAAACATCGAAAAAAAGTCAGAAATAAGGTTCAGACAAACAAGCATATATTTTTTTGAGTTATGAATCGTGACTGTTGTATTTGGTTTCGTAGACTCTTAGAGTCCTGAGTCCAAAATTATCATTTACTGAACTCTCATGATGCTGAACGATGAGAGGACAAAAAGATGACACAAACGAGATTGATTCCAAATAAATTGGAGGTTTTGTGTAAAACTGAATTACGCGACTTATTTTACGTAATCTTGACTTAAAACATTAATCTAGTTTGGCTCAGCTCTCAACGTCTGTAATTCAGTACTTGTCTTATTCTTCCACTATTTCTGTATTCGACTACTATCTTAATAATAATATTGATCAAGAAAGCATTGAAACACTTTACCAGCGATTTTTATATCAAATTTACCCGGACACAGTGTAAACATAATAGCGCACGCTCATACGTAGTCCGGTACCGGCTAGTTCCGTCGGTAGAGACGGTTCCGGCACGGAAATGGACCGGCCGATGTCACGACAGATTCACCTGACCCGGCAAATGCACGGAAGACGGATGGCATGGTATTGGGGTTGATAAAGTAAACGATGTACTGTAAATATGGAATTTAAGTATGTAGGTACAGTTTACGTTATGTGGTGTAATGTTGGGTGGAATAATTAATTTGTATAAATACGTTAGCGGTTCCAAAGCATGATGAGGTGAGTGATATTTTATTTTATCACATTACGAGTAATTGTTTATTGTCCTTATCGCTAAATACCTACTTCTCGCGTTACTGTAATTTTAATCTATTACTACCTATGAAGAAAACTGCTTACAAACACGCCTATGAAGCCAACTTCAAGAAGAAAAATCCAAACATTTATTTATTATATACATACTTATAAGTCCCAAAGGCTACTTCTATTGCATACCCTAATGTTTAATTTCAGTCTAGCATACCACGTTAGATAGGTATGCCATTTTGGTTAGGGTCACTGTCATCAAAATCGATGAAGAGAACCAACTAAGGAGTGTAATTTCGTTATTTACCAAGGTACCTTTGTGCAATCGCCCCTCAAATTTTGAAAACAGCGTTTCCACCGCATCTAATCTCAGTGCTCGATAGTCAAAGCAAAACGACCGCAGTAGTGCCGTTGATGGGCCAGGCTTTTAGCGGCACATTTCTTGCCTTTTGCAGCTCGAGCCTCGGCTTTCATATGCCTCTTTGTTTGACGATGCGGACGCGATGCATGCGATCTATATTTTCTTACGTAGGTACTATATAGCGGTGTTTTATCCTCATAAGTCTCTCGATAATATTCGCTCTGGATTGTTACTTTAGAGTAGTGTCCTAATGATACGTTGTACCGGAAATGAAACCGAAACCAAAGGTTCGGTTTTGACTGTAGTTTTGACCGAAACCGAACTTTTTATAATTGTAATTACACATAATTATCTGTAAAAATGAATCAACGAAATGTATGTACGCGTATAACTTTACTTCCAAACGACTGCGCCGATTTGGATAATTCTTTTTTAGTTGTGTTTGTTACTGTTTGGACAAGGTTTGCATAAAATAAAACTGAACTAAAATAAAAACTACTGGAACGGAGGCGAAGCCGCGAGCAACAGCTAGTTTATCATACACTATAATGAAACATTTCTCTGGTTCAATATTACATTCATTATCATTTCAACATTCAGTTTCCTCGGAATGAAACTTCAACATTGTTATACTGACACTGGGTTTGAATTAAAAAGTAAAATGTAATATTAACTACGAATCCGAAACTTCAGATGAACACTACTTTAGAGATTTTTTACTACCAAAAACAAATAGTCAGCCATGAAATTTGGTTTTTCTATAATTAAATCATTAAAACCTTTCAAAACCTGTCAGTCACCTAGTTTGGTCGCATATACATAGATAGCATAATGCTAAAATTTCACAAGCACTGTTAACATTTCTTTACAGCGCTGCTGGTCCAGCGGCAGGATTTGAGACCAAAAGAGAAATAGTTAATACGGACGGACGTTCAACATGGCCTTGTTGTCACCCGACATAACTTTGGTAAGTTTTCTTGTAAACGATTATTTCAGTGCTACGAACGCCGCCTTCATTCCGCTTGTTAATTAATTCGTTTTTGCGTAAAACGACAGTCATAATTAATGACTGGCAGCGGTTGTCGTCATATTCGCAGGAAATGCTAACATGCGATGGTTTTTCCAAGAAAACTTACGTGACCAAGCTGATGTGTGGTGGAATATATTTTACCAGGTAAAAATATGGTCGCAATTAAGGAAAGTGGTATGTGAGAATATGTTATTATCTTCAGCCATTAATTGTGCAGAGTTTACGGGTGGATTAATGTTGTTGAGCGTTGTCAATCTACCCGTGATCATGATGCATCCATGCGAAAACTGCGTCGAAATATCGGAAGCTCAATTCTCAATCGACGCGGTCTAGACTCTGTAGAGAATGGCTGTGTATTATTTTCACTTAGCCTGAGACTCATAAATATTTTTTTTTTGTGAATTGTACCTTTCCTTATATTTGTACAATAAAGCATTTACTTACTTAATTACTTAAATACACAATATAAAGCCATAACTCAGCTTTTTCTCATTATTAGTTGTCTTTTATTTGTCACATTTTGGTGTTAGCCTGGATAAAGCCTGTCGCCAGCCTCTGAAAATGGACGACCAACTTTTTTATCCGCCCGAGTCCCGAAAAGCGGAGCGCGAAACTTGTTATTAATTTTTAATCTATTATTCTGACTTTGTGGCTTCGCGTCACAAATTAATTTTACGATAACACTGATAATTATCAGTTAATTTCGCATTGTATCCCGAGGGAACGGGGGTTTCTGTTGGACAATTTAATGAGGTATATCGCCGGCGGTTTTGAGATAAGTGGATCATTAAAATTTGTCTTTGGGCTCCAAATTCGTAGGCCGGTACTTCCATAATGTACACAACTGTACAAAATTAAGTGTTAAAAATCGTGTGTGATATTACAAAATTTGTATATTCGGCTAGTTTTATACTCCGTACACGTGTCGCAAAGCTTCTCATATGTTGCTACACAATCCGGCGTTGAATCCATGACACCCTCCTGCTTACAATAAAATTAGGTAAGCAAACCATTACGCTCTATCAAGCTGTTTTAGTGTGACTATTTATAATAACAAAAAAATCCAATATTAAGTATGTTTAAATGAATGTTTTGAAAAAAAGAGCATTCATTTATCCATTAGGAGTTGAAATCGGGAGCGCTCATTAAAAAGTTATTTTGTATGCACGCTGCACGTTGCGGAGCGAGGCATGATGGATCGCGGCTTTATGCATCGTAGGAATAAAATTGAGTGGGTAATTAACTTGGACTTTCAACTAGGGAAAATATTATTTAAGATGATTATAACAGGTAGCCAAAGTGGCGACATCAGGACTGGCTAAAAAACATTTCACAAAATGCTTTTTTACGAAGTCATTTGTAAATAAGAATAATCCAAAAAAAGAATTCGAGTGACTTATACGCTAGGTTAGGTTAGTTTTATAACTTTTTAATATGAAACGGAATATTGAAGCAAATTATGCATTTTGTAAAAAGTTTTTTGTAAGTGATGATAAATTAGCCGAGCTTCTTCTTAAGCAGAGGAACATGGGTAAGATCCCGGGATCACGCCTCTAATTTCTTTCTGAATTTATATGCGAAATTATACTCATTTCAAGTTTACTATGAACTTTTCGGTGAAAGAAGACGTTGTGAGGAAAGCTGCACAAGATTGCAAAGCATCTTAATTGTGTGTGAGAGGCCCAGCAACGACAAAAATACTCCAAGCTGAAACATACAATTTTTCTTTATTTGTGCCCAAGGTTTGTATAATGTCCACTTTAACGGCGACCAACTACACTAAAGTTTTGTAATCCGATGCACTTACTAAAGCATAAAAACTACGTAGTTGGTATAGTTACGCGCAATCAACTTTTTACCTCAGCCGACTAAAGGTAACGAGTCGCACAATGTACTTTGCTAAGAACAAACCCATGTAGCTGATACAATTTTGCGTGCTGGTTAAAGCTAAGTTGTCACTTTACCAGTAAACATTTCCTCATAGCTGTAGATTGCGGGCCTACTGAAGTAGACACGATGTTAAGAACTATTGAAGCCCAGCAATGTGTTGCTACTTAATTTTTATACTCACGTGAAACCTTACACAGGTGTGCGTGTCGGTCCTCCATACCATTAACAAAAGCCGCTAACGTGTCGTCGACTGAAAAGTTTCAAATTAAAAATTGGACGCAAGCATTTGCGTGTCGACAAGGAAAATATCGCCTTGTACTTTCAAATCAAACGCAAAACCTTAGCTTTTTTGTATTCGAACAAAATGTTACGGTTCGGATATACCTTCGTTTGCTGTAACAAAATTGTTTACAGCCTACTTAAGATTATAAGCTGGGAAAGTTCCGACTAGTTTCGGTCAATTTTAGGTACTTTCCTCAAGGGTTTACGATCTAGGCGGACCCTGCACTACCTCTCAATGCACGGCTACGCCCACGCACAGTCTAAGATGAGGAAACGAAAATTTCACGAGACCTTTAATAATCTTTCAATTATGTAATTACTTTTTTTAGGTATTGCACAAAAACTAGTTTTCCCATTTTAAACAACACTTCAGTCCGAAAAGCCTGCTAAGAATGTACGTAACAATATCATACTCCACCAAGCAGATTTACGCCGTGTACGATTATGTACCTACTCGTATATATAAGAAAATATCTGACGAACATTAGCTTAAATGCGACAACATCAAAACGCTATCGCCAGAACAGCGACTTGACTTAGGAAACACAAAGGCACGCGCCGCTAGCCTCATTCTTCGCAGGGCTTTTTTCCACCCACGACGTCGTTAACTCTGACAACACCAAGATTTATGCCGTTGCATTTGACACAGCAATTATTGGGGGGCGTACCTATTACGAGCACCATTTGTTGACATGAGCGGTCGTTCTGGTTTTAATTAATCTAATACGTGATATGTCACTAAGATATTTTCCCCTTCATTGGTCGGTGTACGTAAATCGAAGTGATCGGCGTACAATGTACATGTGAGCGAACAAGAATGTGAATAATGCGATGGCTGTCGGCGTCATTGTGTGGAAGGGCCGATGACTTTGTGCATGTCTCTTTGGATTAACAGCGAATACGTAGTTTCGTAATAAACTGTATGTTCCTATTTACATGATAAATATGGCAATATTGGTATCGGATAAAAATACAGTTTAAAGGGCATTCTTAGAAATGACAAAGCAAATAAGCTAGTCCATCTTTCTATCAATAAATATCTAACTAAAAAGAAAAAGAAAAAAAGAAAACGCTTTTATTAAAAAGTGAACTCGTTAAAATTTTTGTTCTTTGTTTCTAGAACTGAAGACCTATTGAATTACTTAATAAAAAGTTAGTATTCGCGTCTCAATGCTGAAAGTCCTCTTGAATTTTTTTGTGATATGCCTATTCGACTTGAGTAAATCTTTACGGAGGATAATAAAAATACTGGGTAATGCATTGGTTCCACATTGCAACCCTTCAAATTGCAATGCAATAGACCCTCATATTGAAACCATGTTCATACAATATCAAAATAATACTGTATTGCGACTAGCATGCGAGGATAGAAACATATTGGTTTTTCTTTTCAAGTGACAGAATGTGCATTCTATTCGAATATTTGAAAGTCAATAGAGCGAACGTGGTGCCAAGAGACAAGTAACATTCTCATCTATTGTGAGGGAATGCTCAAGTTATATTTTTTTTACATCAAAGGTTAATGGAAATTGTATCTGTAAGTGACGTTATGGCATTTTTCTGAAAATAGATTTGGTATTAAAGCGTACTTACTGCTTTTTGTACTATATAACTAAGTACAACCCGGCCAAGTGCGAGTCGGTCTCGCGCATCGAGCGTTCCGAACCAATGAACGAAGTTAATATAAAATCCAGTGTTAGCAGAGCCCTGCTCTTAAGCCAAATGTATGCAGTGTGGGTCATTTTATATTGGTTATTTACATAGGCATAAACATATTCTGTTTTTAGTATTTGTTGTTATAGCAGCAACAGAAAAACATCATGTATGAAAAATTCAACTGTTTAGCTATAACGGTTCATGAGATACAGCCTGGTAACGGACGGACAGACAGACAGAGAGCTATGCCTTAGTTACAGGGACCTGTATTTACCTATTGGCTACGGAGTTTGGCTAAGTTCGGGACCATTTTTATAATAATATCCTGCCATGACCTTGTACATTCCCCGGCAAAAGAGATTATTTTGAAGTCTATTCATTACTTCCAGAGCTTCCCCTGCTTACAAACAAGCAAACTCACTACGTTTACCTTTTTTTGTACTTAGATACCTATTAGACTATAGACCCTGTCAAATTGTAGCCATTATCTTTCGTTCTGAGAGGTGGCCTGTGTCCAGCAGTTAAACGTAATATGGGCTAAAAAAAATTGATAATGATCTTTTAATGTACTGAAAACGGTAGAGATTGATCATTCACATTTTATTGTGTTTTTTTTAGGTTTTTACCAGGTTTTTGATCGCTTTGCAGCTAAAAGTGTTTTTAAAAAATTGTGTAAGTTAAAAAATGCCCGATTATGGACACAATACAAAGAACATTAAGTTTGTCATTGAAATACCTTACCTACTTCGACATACTACTTGTCAGATTTAGTTTAAAAATTGAACATGATATTAATCAACTACGCAATTAAAAGGCTAACTTCGTACATATTTGTATTTCTACATAAAATTATCATTTAGAAAAATATATATACCGTTACGGGGTATCAAAGCACCAAAATCATTACATAGTTTTTGCCACCCGCAGTTTTGAGTCTCCAACCATCTTGCTTAGCACCAAAATGGTGGTTTAAATGAAACATCATACCTAAATTGCGTTGATATTTTTATAGCACGTGCTTTATGAAAGGAATAGAATTTTATTGCCAGCAGCAAAAAGCGTCAGAAATACATTTTTGTGTAAATTAGCCACACGCTCATGATTTTCATGGCGGTACGTGCACGAACGCTGTGTAGTGAAATTAAGTTAGCTCGGAGTGTATTAAGGAAAACCTGGGCTGACTGCTTGGTGCTTGCATAATTATTTAGGTAATTTAACCACTTAGACTGCTACCCAATTGTACGAATTCATTCATTCGTTTAATGCTTAAGAGATACTCCCAATATGGTGTTTATAGGCTAGTTGCTACTTGCGGCGTTTATGATGTTTACGTCAGTAGGTACCCAAGTTCCTTAATAAGATAATCGAAAAAAAATCGTTTAAATACAATTAAGTATTTGAGGTAAATAAACATTATTTAAGAGCGATAAAAACCCATTTTAATTTTTAAATACACCTAGCTTAAATATTGAGAAAATGAGACTTTTGAATTTTCGTGGCATATCAAGAGATGCTTTTAAATGTGATTCATCCCGTCATAATTATGCTCAGTGTAGACTGCGTTATGGCTCGGCCACGAATATGCGCTAACGACGGCGAAGCAAAATACTTTCTAATACATTGAGTATTTTGACAACTTACCGCTTTTATGTGAGCGTTGTGGACGCGCAATGAATGAAAAATCAGCTCGCCGAGTTGCCGCTCGCATGTATTTGCGCCCGGGCTGTAATGCGAACGTGCCCGCGGAGCATTCCCGCGCCGAGTGCACTCCGACACTTGGCGATGCGCTCTTTGGATGCTATGGAGTGGCGCTGCTTGCCAAAATATACTTTTAGGGTTCCGTATCTCTAAAGGAAAAGAAAATTCTTATTAAGATCACTGTTTGTCTGTCTGACGGTCTGTCCTTCAAGACATTTCTAAGGAACGCGTAGAGGTGTAGGTAAAGTTGCAGTTTTCTCGATACGTTGTGTTTTTTTTTAAGTAGGGTGAAAACGAGTACGTGGGTAAGAAATTGTTACCACCCTTTGAAACATGCAATGCATAACAAGGGCTGCAGGTACGTTGCGAGCCTAGAGGCCTTTTATACCTCGTAGTTTTAGAAAAGCAGTAATGTGCTGTGAATATTTTGTATAATAAAATTGTATTTGCGCATGTATTTTGATTGAGAGCCACGGAAAATTTGCATTATGAAATATTAATTGCTTACTAGATTTTGTTGTCTTCCCATTCTTCATTCTAACCTCTTTTTAGAGTAAAATCTACAAAGTTTTAATTTGGTGGTTAAAATTGCGTCGACAAAATATCTAAAAACATTACATAATATGAATTAAAATTCATAATTCATTTTCAATTTAATTTCTGACTCAATTAGGTACGCTTAAGCGTTCTAACAGTTTCATGTACAGTTTTACCGAACTACTAGTTTACTTTGTTTAATTTTAACGTTCGTTATTACTTTGAGTTTAACTAAAACATTATGTTAAAGTTGAAACGTTAAACGTTCTCGGTGGGTAATAAAACTTTTAAAAAGTTTATGTAGCAAAATTGTAGAGATAAGTCCAATTAATTGATAATGCTGCACAATCAATTAGTAGTTTGAATACTCAATTAATTTATGTTGACTGTACTTCAGCACAAATTATGTAGATAAAATTATGGTAATTATCTCACCGGGATTGGTTGCAATGATAATCGAACGATTACCCGAGACTTATGTACCTACTTAAAATTCCGGGATAGGGTTACGGTCATTTCTCTCAGCATTTCTTTTTTGAATTTATTAACCTTCAAAAGAACGGTTCACTTACAGTTGAAAGTTATAAGCAAAAATACCCGTTATTTTTGTTAGTATGTGTAGTAAAACCTATTAAAAACCTAATTATTTTTTCTTGTCTTCTATTATTTGTAATGCAGCTGTCATAATTGGCTATAATACTTATCAACTTTTCTAAACAATACCCACCCTAACCCAAACTGACACTGCATTCTTTAAAAAATTAAGCGAACAGCTTAAATTATTAAATTATGTTAATAAAAACAAGGTTCAGATTGACAGAATTAAAGTAGGCAGTGGATTGTCACGACGAACGCTCACGAGTCAAGCTCAAGGCTCAAAACCTTAACCCTGATACCGCTATTGCCCAATTAGACGATGTCAGATAAACTAAATGGAGCAGGACGTTTTATAAAGGCAGTTAAATAACTACTTAATCGATTTACTGCACTAGGCACTTAATTTACGCAAACACGGCCGCGTATTCGGTACTCGTATTCAAGAAAAAAATCCAAACATGGTTTTGTACAATAAAGGTTTCTTATTTCTTATGAGCGGACTAATATTCCACTTTAGACGTGACATGGACCATTTTAACTTTAAAGATATTTGTCGTCCTTTTGTTGAGAGCTGCAATAGAAAATAATCTTTTCACACCTCTCATTCAAAAAAGTAAGCTTTGCTCCCTGTCGAGAGGGATCAAAGTGCAACTTTTCTATTCAAGGCTTTTGTAGGTACATAAGTGTTTTTTTGTAAATGCAATTTTTTGAAGTTGATAATTGTTAAACTACTGCAATGCAGTTTTTAATTTTATTATATTTAGAATTATTTTTTCAAGGCTTTTAATGTTCGGTGTGAAAAGTTGTATGAGCCACTCGGGAGCAAAATTATTTCCATCTTTCTTCCCAAAATTTCTATTCCAGTTTTAGTTTAGTTAGTTATTCTGTCATATAGGTATGTTGTCGTTGTCTGTCATATTAAAAAAAACCCAAAGTATTGAAATTCTGGAAAAAAATGAACATATTTGTATTTTTATTTTTTGGAAAACGCCCTCTTTCGGATAGACAGAGCCTTAGCTTAGGTAACAATACCTTGTTGCGGTGGTCACCGTATTGCGCCCGCAACGCCCGCAGTTCAAGGCCTGGAGGGAACGTGTGTGTTTTTAGACGGTAGGCCTCTCCCCTCCTTCCATAGGGAAGGCAGCGGCGAGTTGGAGAGCCCGTCATACCTCCGTTCGTGCTGCCCCGAGCGCGGAGATGCATAAGGCGCATTTTCCACACGTTAAAAAAAAAAAAAAGTAACAATACCTTAAGTACACGTGTAGTACGTCTGTGGGTCCATAGGTGGCGATCAAAACATTGATGGGTTTCTAGCCGCATCGCCTGAAACATGTTTCCCATGAATTTCGCCCACTCCCTTAATGGGCTTTTACTTTTACGTTCCATCCGCGTGGGAAGAGAAGCAACTGGTCCATTCTGTTTTTTTATTGCTAGACCCGCGTGGAATAATTATATTCATACGTCAATTAAATACTACCTACTAATTGAAATTTAGGTACAAGTAATATTAGTCTCTTCCAGTCAAAAGTCTACATCAGCGCTCGTGATTACAATAAGATTATTCAAATTAACTCCAGTGGGCTGAGATATGTGCAAAGTTAATAATCTCGTTTCAGCGTATCTACATCGCTAACGTTGTTCCAAATTAGCTTATCTGCACACACCGACATTCAGCTAATTTTATATGTTGACCGTGGCGTTTTTGTTAGTCAAATTAATAGTTAGGTACACGTTAGTCCTGTGAAACAAGTGTTAAACTATTTTTTTTCCTTTTTTATAAATATTTTCTCTTACAGGAGTAGCATTTTGATAGAGTTGTTTCTCGCGTACGTAAATCATGTTTTATTTTCTGTAATATAAATCTACATGACACTGGCTAATCAACTGTAAGCCATATGAAGAAAAAAAAAGTGTTGAAGATCATTTTTCTGGCGCTGGCTAGTTTTGAGACAGACAGTAAATTTAGGTAAGCATACTACTAATACTATACTTACTTCTTCCTTCCTTCTATACTTCTTCCATACTGGTCTGGGAGTAAAGAAAAAACATAGAATGTAACCAGTTGCTTCTCTTCCCGCGCAGATGGTAAAAGAATCGGCGAAAGTCTTAGGAATCTTGTTATAGGCGATGCGGCCTAGCTACCTATTACTAATTTGGTTCCCCTTTCCACCTGTACCTACGCTCACAATCATACTAAACGTGGTGTTGCTACCTTAGGCTCTGCTTACCCCGTAAGGGATAAAGACGTGATTTATGTATGTATGTATGTAATATACCTACAGAAAAAAATCGAGTGTAATCGGGCATAGGTACAATTTTTAAAAGCAAAATTACCTGCGTATAAAAGTAACGAAGCGTGTACATTTTCGGCATCACCATAAAATATTGCCTTGTAACGTATTTCCTAAAATAAAAGGTGCTATGTAAACATAATAATATTATATTTGCATGCCTAATAGGAAATGATTGCAGGCTTTTAACATGCAAGTGCTAATACCATTGTTTAGCATTCGGTTTACATGTTTTTTTTTTATCACCCACGCCCACTTTTATTGTTCTTGAGCAAGCACAAGCTGTTGTGACGCATTCAGTTGCCAGAAATTCTTTTCCTATTAACCCAGTAGAGGAGAGAGGCAAATTACAATAAAAAAGAGATATGCCAATACGTGCTTTAGCCGAAATTTGGGCCCCTTCAGAAAAACTGAGTAGAAATGATAAAATGAACACATTACTTCCTCATAAATTTCTTGCGGAGCGGTATTCTTAGCTGCATGATGATTTTTCTGAAAAAATCATAACTTAAAAATATTAGCTTGAAAAACACATAGGTACTTGTAAAAGAGCTCTTTGCGCCTACTTATAGAATAAATGTTATGTCAAAGTCTAATACTGTGTTTGTGAATGTACTTATTTAAAGTCCTTCCTCGTACATTGTTCCATTATAGCCAGCAGAATTCGTCAATATTTTGATAATATTATTATACGACAAACTATTATTCGATATAACTATACAAGTACAAGAGAAACTATACAGGATGATCTCAAAATGTTAATTAACGGGTCCCTCGGATCGGGCCGGAGGTGTCGCTAGACAATGGCAGAACACAATAAGCTTCCTGATTCTGATTTATTCGTAAGCAAATAAGGAGGTGCGAGACATGGTGTAACTAATACAAGTTTAAAGGTATGTTCGTGTAGGAAATGTTGGATAAGGAGAAATTATGTATTAAAGTGCGCAATCGTTGAATAATAAATGTAATGGAACAAATAACACGAATAATAAGCGTTCAGACTGGGCCGGAAGATCCGGGTGGCTCCCCACGAGTCTGATACGTTGGTAGATAGGAACCCTATCCTAAACCGGTTTTCATTGTACAGCAAAAACGGTTTTTCGGTTTTAGTTATAGAATGAAAACCAGTTTCGGATGCTCTGAATAGGATAGGCTCGGGCCCTGCGTATGAAAATCAAAAATTTTCCGTTACTTCGAGTAGATGAGTACAAACTACTTAATGTGGTTGTTAGGGCCCACAATTTTCCCAGGCCGAATTTTATAGAACATTTATTATTCGAATACAAATCATAGTGGTAGGCGCCTACCAATTCTACAATTCAAACCCGCAACCTGAACAAGGATCAATAATTTCTAAATTATTCAATCGTAATTTATACCTAATTCTTAAAACTTTTCCGCTATTCTTGAATAGGTGAATACTTGGTCTTTAATATTTTTTCTTACATTTTTTATTGTTTTTTTTTTAATCTTACCTGACTCGATAGTGACTCATTGATAAATAATATTATAAATTTATTAAACTCCATATTTATGCCATTTAGTACAACATAGCCGTAATTAATACACCATAACCACCTTATAGGCATATTGACTAAATAAATTATTATTGTTATTATTAATTGCCAGTTTCACATTAAACAGCCATACATTGCTCATGACGTATGCGACCCGACTGACGTTCATATTTCAGTGCCGGGACGCAGTAAGAACCGCAAATAAATCATACGAGCCCACTTAGTTGTTGGAACATCTGATGAAGTCTACACCTGTTCTAACCGACACCGATGTTTCGGTCCACTAACATTTGATTATGTCTGTGGTCGTTCAATTGTGATGCATAGTAGTACGACGTGATGTGACCCGTAAGTAGTTAATTTTGTCGTACGTCGTTAAGTTTGTCGTACCGTACTACCTAGTTATGGGACACCCTGTATATATATTTAATTTCTCGCGTTTACTATTAGTGACGCGATCTTCATCGTTGTATCGATGAAAATAATTGTTGAATTGGGGAATGCCTTGGTTTCCGTTAATGTGTAACATAGATGAACTTGCTAAATGTTGGGAATTTGGTGGTATTTTTAAAATTTTAATTGAGCTTTAATACTTTGTGAGTGCTTACTTGTAAAGTATTTTAATTTTATTGATTTATGAATTTTGATTTACTTCTGTAGGTTTATCATCGGCACCTTCTTTAACCTGGTAGAATTGAAATATTTCTTTATCTAAATAATTGTCGGGTAGAGATTGCTTTTAAGTGATAAGACGATTTTTGATTTATACATATATAATATCACCAAATATACTGATTTGTGATGTCACATTAGTGATAAGAGTGGTCCTAATTAAAACTATCGTCGGCTTAGCATGTCTTTCTTTGTCAATAAAAAAGATTTAACAAACTTGTTAAGTCTACTTCTTTTTACTTACAAAAATAGAGGGCAAACTTCAAACAACGAAAATAACGATCCAATTATTTAATTCAGGCAACTAAATAAACAAAAACTTTTAATTAATTTTGTATTTTACGCAACAACAAACTAACTTAGATCTTAAATGGAAGCAAAAAAAATAACCCATTTTTGAAATTTCATAACTTATGCTTTGCTGAATAAAGTTAACAATACTTACACCTAGATCTCAATACAATCAACATGGTAGGTACTTGAGGGAACGTAAATAAAATATTTCATCTCATCCGTTTTGTCTCATGTAAGTATACCAAATAGAAGTGGGGTCAAGTTTTACTTGCAAGATATTTTTACAGGCAAACACCGGGACAGGTAAAACTCAAAAACATGCATACATACATACATACCGTCACGCCTCTTTCCCACAGGGGTAGGCAGATACTACTTTATTCCACTTGCTACGATCCTGACATATTTCTTTCGCTTCATCGACAGTCATCAATCTCTTCATACATGCTCGTCGGTTTCGGGTACTCCTGACCTGACCTTTTTCCAAAACGCCTCCTATTTGGTCTCGGAATGTCTGTCTAGGCCTTCCCCTCCCAACGTAACCATTCACACTCCCCATATAGATCTGTTTAGTTAGTCTACTTTCATCCATCCCACTCAAAAACTCAAAAAGTTTGTAAAAATCGGCTAAGCACTTAGGATAGGTGACGGAATCTTCACAATTGGTTTCTGTTGGAACCCTTTGAGCACAGAACCCTAATGAACTGCAACCACAACAGAACATCGCTAAAAGTTCCAAGTACTGTCGAGTTTACCTGTTCCCGAGCTAGCTCTCAAGGTCTGCAGCATAGCATCGTATCCTATTTTTCTTTTTCGCGTCCGAGCTATAACTGCTACTTTGAAGTGAAATAATAAATATGAAGAGCATTCTTTTAGCTTGAAAGTTTCATGTTTACACTGATTTAATAAGAAAATATCTACCTTAATATTAACGTAAAGTTAATGTTGCCAACACGCCCCTAGATTTCACTTACTATGGATTTACGTGCAAAGTTAACATTATCACTTCTATGCTGGTCTGGGAGCAAAGAAAAAAACATAGAATGTACCAGTTGCTTCTCTTCCCGCGCAGATGGTAAAAGCCCATCGAGGGAATGAGCGAAAATCATAAATCATGTCATAGGCGATGCGGCTAGCAATCCATCACTATTTTAATTCCACTTTCCACCTATACGCCCACAGTCTATCATAGTCTTGTCTACCCCGTAAGGGATAAAGACGTGATTTGTGTGTGTGTGTGTTAACATTATAAACAAACATAGTTCTGTTAACATCATCCTACTTCACAAAGTAAATAATTGTTAATTGAAACACTTGCATTAGAATTTAAACTGACATAAACGTCGCTGTCGGTAGCACCGGTTGCCATTATTACCTTAGGCCTTATCTGCCGATGGCATTTGGAGTTAACAATCTTTGCCTATGATTTTGTGAAATGCCAAGATTTGCACGATTCTCAATTGTTCGCACATAACTCTTGCCTGCTCTTCTGACAGATCGCAAGTGCCAATAAAACGCTAATTAATAGTCAGTAACTCTGCATAGTTAATTACCAGCATAATTCAGTTTCTGGACGTGTCACGACACACCGCTCTAAATGTACTGAATAGAGACATTCATGTCTTGACAAAGTCGATTAGAATCTTTGCCCAATGCTAATGGAGCTAATTCGCTTACCACCAAACACTTTGATTCAATTTGATTGACACGCCTGTGTGAATGACATTTGATGTAATGTATTAAAGCGTAAGTATGCACATAATAAGCAAACAATAGAACAATGGTCGGAATAATTTAGGGTTTTGTTTAATGATTTCCTATAAAAAGTGCTTCCGTATTTCTTACGCGTCGGTATTTTTACAAAAAATTCCACACGCCTTTCGTGTATTTGATTAAGATTAGATAAGATAATGACTTAACAAAAAATCAGATCATAAAGCTACGTTATTTGGTTCTGATAGCAACAAATCCTTTTGATGATTTAAGTAAGATTATTCTATTTAATTCATTTAATGAGCTTTGGCTTTATCTGGAGCTAAGTTAAAGCCAACAGTGGCTGAAACAAACTTTTTGAGTTATCTGGCTCTCTGTATCTAGATGCCCTTTAAGAAGACAATGTTAATGGTTATTTAAGTCAGTGTCAGCCGAAATTTCAATAAGTCGCTGTCTGTTTTGATCAATTTATTAATATTTTACATGGTGAACGTCTCGTTCGATTACTAGCTCGTTTTCAATAGGTTGTAGATAAATTGTATCCATTTATTAGCAATCTAATCAGTAATCGACAAGTTCGTGACAACGAGGTAGCGATGACCCAGCTCTTGGATTCTAAAGAATGTTGTGCATAGAATTGACACTCCTTGGCCTTCTCTGGTATAAAAGGGAACATAAAACAATCGATACAATGCGTGGACACGACTTTTGAAATAAATTAAATCACTGAGCAATTAAATCGTTTTTCGGATGGGAGCGGGCTCTGTGCAGGGGCTATCTGGATTGCTTCATAGCTACCAAACATCTGTGCTCTTTCTTATACTGTGGTGCTTTTGTGTGGAATTACTGGCACATGACCACCACCATTTACCAGGCACTTGATCATAAAACGTTGATTTCAAACCGTGAGAAACCATCTCGATAATATATCCATTTAAGGAGTTCAGAACATCTGCGTGTAGTGCGGACATAAATCCATATAGCCACTAGTTTCGGCTAATCACTTAACAGAAGGTGGCAATGTTCTTGGCGCTGAATTATTAGTCATCTGCGTCATATACCCGGTGTACAGTGGCGCAAAAAGCGGAAGCAAGATGCTGAAAGTCATGAACACAAATACAGTGAAGTTATTTTGTATCTTTTAAGTAAAGATATGCCATCTTTCAGATCAAGTTGGAGGTTTTCCTTTTGTTTGCGTAAATAACCATGGATCTACATGTAACGCAATTTTTCCGCTTGATCCGATCCAAACGAGTTTAAAAGTGTGATATATTATGTAACAAAATTCTGTAACTTGGCCGTTGTTGTATCAAAACTAGGAGCTAAATAACAAAATACAAAATGTTCCTACCGGTAAAAGAAAACGGAAAACAAATGTTCGTTAAACAAAAAAAATGGACCAGGCTATGTTGTTACACTTTTACTGTTGTCATCAACAAACTCGCTTCCGCTGCCTCTTTTCTAATTCCAAGGCCACCCTGACGGTAGAGCAATCCAATATAATCGTAACTCAGCCTCTCCACGTCTCATGCACTCCAGCCCAACATTTCATGCGATACATCTCTGCGAGGAGAGTGAATTCCAAGCTTAAGCTGAATTGCAGCAGAGTAACGTAGATTGAATTTTGCCATGACTGCGTACAGGTCACCCTTACCTTGTTTACAATTTTACGATGAAGTGGGCGTCAAGATAATTTTTGTAGATAACTTCGCTGAATAATTTAATGCTGATGGATAACCTCGCAAATTAATTTCCATAATAAATTGTATTCTTACGGGATCTTGAACACACCCTTGTGCGTAATACGCCGTGACTTCTATTCAGGCAAGCATTATACGAAGACAAAGCGTCCATATAGACAATAACATGATTGATGTGCATTGTAATAGACTGTCCAGTAACCAGACAAAGCACCAAAATATTTATTACCTCAGCGCTGAGCACTGTAATTAACTAAAACTCACTACAAATTTAAATATCTAGCATGATAAATGGTTTGGTGTGGTAATTATCTGCAAATTTGGCTCAGTCGCTAGGCTTTGTGGTTGCCGTTGGCATTACTACTCAATGTAGTTTTTGCCAAGACCTTTCTTGATTGGAATAAGAGCTAATATAGAAAAGGTAACACCTCACAACTACGTGACTCGTTCTAAGGTTTAAAGGAGAGTCAAGGAGAGCAGTTATTTATGTGATTGCACAGAACAAATAACTTATATTTTATTGCTTATGAAATTGTTAATAGAGTAATAAAGTAATACGCTCCCTGTATTATTTAATTTTGATAAGACGTGCTCACGCAATTTAGACAATGATGAGGTCTATTTATATATAATATAAAATATTATATATATAATATATTACCATTAAAAGATTGTAGAATATGCCCAACTAGCAACTTCAGTCTAATACCTACTCATAATTGTAGCATGTAATTTGTACTATCGAATATTATGTTATGTGCATTATCTTAATTGTTCTTCTGTATTTTTTTTCATTTAAAGTCATGACTACTAATTATCTTTTCTAAACAGCGCATTTTTATAGCTAATAAGATTCAGAGGCTAACTTCCAACCAGTTCATGTTTTTCTCGACTATTCTGCCAAAGAAGGCGTAAAGGAGAAACATCCAACACAAGGCAGTCTTCGCAATTAAATTACTTGTAGAATGTTTTTTTTCTAGGTGCTTCTAGATTTTTAACGTTGTTTTGAGTTACCTAACCCTTGGCATCTTTAGCGGCTAAAGTTTAACTACTGACTAAAACTTTATCTTCTGTCCTCAAAATATCGTGGTTTGCGTGTTAATTTGCTGTGTGGTCTCAATTTATATACTTTGCTCACATAAGACGTTCCAAGGGCAGAGAAGAAAAGCAAAGGAATATTTGGCGCAGTAATTTCTACTACTTCAACTAATAATAATGAAAATTTTCGAGATTTAATTTACTCTGTGGGTAGGTATCAAGTTTTGGGTCATGCACCATCTACATGATTAAATGCAATTTTTTCAAGCAAATAAAAATCAAATTGAATCATTAATAAACCAAAAAGTTATCAACTTTTCCATTGATATTACGCGAAACTACAAACGAAGTAGTAACATTCACCATGACTTACTTTTTGCACCCAAATACCGTCGCTCGTTTGCCAGCATCCATACGAGGCAAAATCTGGTTAATTATACCAAATATTCAGGTAAATCACATAAGGATCCTCACAATAACTCAAATAGGCATGATTGATACAACAAGTTAATCAACTAAGGCTAGTAGTCACGGGAGAATAGGGCTGAGGCTTGTATGACGGATGCTCGCCACACGAATGTCTCGGAAAGCGAGAGCTAGTGAACAATTACTCTATTGTACTTAATTATACTCATTTTACGTACACACCTGAATTATGTCATTAGAGAATTAATGTGAAAAAGCGGTGAGCAGTTTAGTAGGACTGACTGAAAAGCATTGAGTGAGCTATTTGAATATGTTCATGTTAGTTTTGTACCTGACAATATAAAAGAGAAAAATAAAGAAAGAAGACATTTAATCATTTTTGCAAGACACACAAATATAAGAGAATATACACAATTTTATAGAAAAGAAACAAGAAGAAAACGCAGACATGAAAAATAGATCATCAGCATACGCGTAATATGGACTAATTATCTGATTAACAAGCAATTGTACAACTACTATATCCAAATATTATTTGACAAACATTGCAAAAGTAAGTAAGTAAGTAAGTAAATGCTTTATTGTACAAATATAAAGAAACAGATACAATTCACAAAAAAATAAAAATAACACTAATATATGCACAAAGGCGAACTTATCCCTATAAGGGATCTCTACCAGTTAACCTTTGAGTAGATGAGAGGAGCATTAAACGAGGCACTCAAACGGATTTTTTTAGAAGCCGTTATATAATTAATGAAAAATTATTAGGCTACATAACAAACTTTCCCGGTCAGAAAATAATAAAAAACCTTCGTCCCAAAAATCAATACATCATACATACTTACATAAATCACGTCTTCATCTCTTACGGAGTAGACAGAGCCTAAGGTAACAAGACTCACAGGCTTTGCGCCCGCAATCAGGCTTAGCGTGATTGTGATGGGTTGCTATCCGCATCGCGTATAACATGATTCCTAAGATTTTCGCCCATTCCCTCGACGGACTTTTACCATCTGCAAGATAAGAAAAGCAGCTGGTACATCTACGTTTTTCTTTTCTCCCATACCAGCATGGAAGTTCAATTCAAACAAGACGTTTATCGTAACTATTGGGCGTAGACCCCTTTCATGGTGAAAATAGGTACCTATCTATTTCCTCTGAGCATGACTATAGTATCGTTCCATGACTCGTATCATTTTTTTCACATTTAATCATATGGCTAGTCTCACCACTCTCTGTAATGTTCCTGATATCTTAACACGAAACAGAGAGACAGAGACAACGTCATAACCGACAGAAACAGAATTAGAATCAGGGTCTTAACTGAGAGTTAGAGAAAAGTTTTGTAGACAAAAGAATACGACAAATTCGAAGTTATTTTATGATGCAAAATATTAATAAGAAATAGGCGATAGTCTGAGGATTCGTGTTATAGGCGATGCAGCTAGCAAACCATCACTATTTTGAGTCCCCTTTCCACCTATACCACAATCGTGCTAAACGTGGCCAGGTCTTGTAAACTTAGGCTCTGTCTTCCCCGTAAATGTAATGTAATGTTGTTTCATTATGTGTACCTATACTACTACTACCGGGCCACCACTAAGATTCTATACATTACGTATATACATTTCAAACAAATATTATTATGCCACCAACAATTTTTCAATTCGATACTAACACGCTCACGAGTATTAGCGGCGTGGGCCGCCTGTGACACTTTTAGATTTCCTGATTGATTACTGATGCATTGGTGACAAGCACACAATACTGCCTACGTCAACAGGAACAATAAAATAATTTTATATTTTCTTTATTATCACATACAACTGACAAAAGTCACGTTCTGCTTAAATTCTCGCAATGAAATTAGTTTGATTCCAATCTGAGCGTCTAGTGTAAGTTTTCGCATATAAAAACGTCTCGAACGCGTTCACGTAAACGTCTCAATTACAAAGGAAAAATTGGCAGCGCCACTTGCGGATCGAAACGGCGACAAACTGTTCTCTTTTGACATTTTGACATTTTAACACAAACGTATTCGAGACGTATTTTGTGACCGAAAACCTACAGTAAGCATACTAGTGCTTCGCCGACATAGCCACCGGCCAATTGCATTTAATTATGCGGCTGAAAAGTACGTAAATATATGTACTTAAGTAAACAAAAGTATAGCAATAAACATACTGTCTTTATTACCTTTCCTTCCTATCTGCCTTAAAGTTGAACAAATGAAATGTTCTGAATTCTGAGGTACATTTTCGCATTTAAGTGGTTATTTTTCACAATAAAAATTTCCCCTTAATTGAAGTTGTAAAACACTTTTATAGCACAAGAAAATTAATTGGAACTAAACCCTATCAAAAAGTAACTTCTCAGTTAAAGATAAAATTTAATTGCGCGAAAACTCATAGTGACTCGTAAACATTTCCACCCCTTTATTGCTAAGGTTTTCCTGAATTCCTTATACTGCAGGATGTTTTTATTGACGATGTTAATTGGATTTAGCGAAGTTCAAACGTTCAAAAACCGAAAAAAACAGCCTTAACCTAATTACTTGGCTTATAAAATTGGAACTAAAATTGAAACTAAATGATTACATGAAGAAGAAGAAGAAGAAGATTACATGAATTATTATTATTAAACTCAACTTTCAGATTGACTTGGAAGAAATAAAATATATATAATAACTTATTTATTGTCAGTCAAAAATTATAAAAACTTCAAATAAATGTATAGTTAAGTACATACAAAGATACTGGCTAAAAGTGTTTAATACAAAAGTGAGCTAAAAAAGCAATAACCATAGTTTAATGATATCCGGTATGTTTCTTGCAACTTGCAACTTGGCCACGACATAAGTTTGAAAGGAGACTGGCGAGCATTACACACAAAATGTTCAACAGATGTTTTTAATTACCTACCTAATTTTGTTCAATTACATTTAATAGTTCCTCGTGTCAGTTGTAAAATCTGGCACTCAGAGTAATAAGGAAATGCATATTTGATATATCAATTACACGTACGTATAAATGTAATTATTTTCTGCGAATGTAATTCTATGTATGTTTTGTACGCGTGTTATTGGATTCAGAACTTTATTAGGTAATATATTTGCAGACTGCGTATTTCGATTGTTAAGGTCCCGCAAGTATTTTAAGTGTATATGTATAACTTTTAGCTAGATACAAACATACATAGCAAGCTACACAGCAGCATGGCTCAGTTTTATAAAGGTGCGACGTTATGTTCGAAATAGACTAAACATCAGGAAAGAGAGTAAGAACGTAGACAAAAAACGTAATTCAAACGTTAACCATGATTATAATTATGCTGCTGCGAATGTTTTACATTAAGCTTCAAGATGATAGGTATAGTGACTAGGATAGAAAAAAGTATGCTTAGTTGGTTTGGCTACCTAGAGAGGATACATGAAAGTAGACTAACTAAACAGATCTAAATGGGGATTGTGAATGGTTGCGCTGGGAGGGGAAAGGCCTAGTTGGACGTTCCGGGAGGAAATAGGAGACCATAATGAAAAAAGTCAGGTCACAAGTACCCGAAACCGGCGAGCATGTATTATGAAGAGATTGATGAATGTGGATGAAGCGAAAGAGGTATGTCAGGATCGTAGCAAGTGGGACAAAGTAGTCTCTGCTAACCCCTATGGGAAAGAGGCGTGACGGTATGTATGTATGTGAAGTTCAAGATAACTCACAATTATTGTGTGTAACTCATTGAATCGATATCAATTCCTCACTTCTTTAACCTCATATCTTCATTGTCTGAATTTATTATTATAGTACCTAAGTGAAATTTTTTGGTTACAAATTCTGTTATTTGCCGTACATTACTATATTACAATACTTAATCAGATACATATGTCGTCAAAAAATGATACAAAGGTCAGGTACTTCTGACAAAGGTTAATTCCATGGCTCTGGTTCCATCTTCCTAATGTTTAATGACTTTTTTACTACGTAGTTACTTTAAAGTTTGTTAAGACTACGACGAATTGTACCAAGGTAACTTTAATAACATCAAAACATAATAATTATGTTTACATCTAGGTCAGATCACGCTGGTTTTCATTAGCTAACGGATCTAATATTTAACAAAAAACAAACGTTTATTCGAATTGTGGACTCTGAAAATGCGTAATAAACAGGAGTGGAGTATCCATTTGGCGTGACTAAAAGACTTCATTGTTATCATTTCCTAGTCATAAAATTGATTGAATTGATCTATTATCGACATTAGACCGTTTATCGTATCCGTTATTAACTATTAAGTTCCGTAGTGCTTTTTACTAATGTTCCATTACAACCCACTAATTTTAGTTACTCGGACATTGACAGCTCAATAATTATATTGACAGCGAACATATTTTGGTTCAGTATCTGATAGCGATCGTTAAATTTTCGTTACGACCTTTAACGCCGTAAAATTTTCCAAATAGGTCAATTTATTTCCTCGTGTGTTAGTTCCATTAGTGAGTCTATACACCACCCATCGGCAAAATAAAGAAATATTTTTGACAACTTAACACTAATTAATCTAGTCTCAAACCATGCAAAGCATACCTGTGGTAGTGCGGTAGTTTCTAAAGTATGGGTACTAGACTGCGGATAAACATGCTTATGTACCTAGCTAAATACAAATGTATATGCTAATTAATTAATAATTAGCAATCATTCGGATGATTCATTCATAGCACCTGCCCCGAACGAGGATTGAACCCGGGACCTTTAGCTTGTAGCCACCTGGGTGCTCTAAGAACAAGGATCCGGTCGTCAGTGTATTATATCAGTAGACTTTGCATTGTTACGAACTATTAAGGAGCAACCCGATCCGCCAAGTTGGTGCGCGCCCAGGCGGGAAACGCACGCAAACATCCGCGTGCGTTCCACGCTTCAAGGGTGTCCAAGTATGCTGCATTAGTTATGTGCAAGTTATAGACATGTGAACAAGTACATGTTATGAGTAGACCTAAAATAAGTCTCCTGATAGACACACTATGAAAATTGAGATGGATTTTAAAATTCAGACAGCATTATAAATATGTGAGCATGTCGACAACTTTTTTTGATACGAGAAGAAAGGAAAACAAGCAAGTGGGTCACCTGATGGTGAGTGATCACCAAGAACGTCATTGCAGATGCTGGCCTTGCCAGCCAAGGTCTAAGATTTATTTATTTATTTAATAATCACATACATCTATCATTACAGTTACCCAATACGGTAGAGGAGTAGCACATCATTTTTCAGTGTAGATAATTTACATATTAAATTAAATTAAGATAGAATACCTTATGTTCATGTTTCATCGGCTGTCTTACTCTCCACGACATTAGCGAACCAGACGGATCTCGTACGAGCTACCTACCATCCGCAAGGTCTGTAATGTCTAAATCGATATATTACATGAACAAAAAGAACGAATAAAGTACAATAATTTCTAAAACTTGTAAAGGACTGCTCATTTAGTGACATAAGCGTGGTTTCGACATTATTTCTCATAATACCACTGATTCATGCAATATTTAATTTTAGCAGTATTACAAGGAACGCAAAAAAATCAAAGCAAAGTATTTATCATTCACTCATAAATTCCATAGCTTTCTCATAATGAGGTAAATAACGACCGAAATTGCCTAATTGACATTTAATAAGCACTCTGTTTATAAATTAATTAACATGATGTATAAAAACATAACACCTTCCGGCTGGCGTTTGAGTACCGAATTATTGCCTACATCAAAGATTAATTCCATACCACCGTGTTAAAATCAACGAGCCTATTACGCATGGCTTAATTTATTGGCTCGTTTAATTGTTACTTTGTTCCAATTTTAAAACATAAGAGAAACGTTCAATCATGACAGATAACATCGTTCACAGTTTTGACACTGGCCAGCTACCAAAGATTATCGGTAGAGGCCTGATATCGGCTCAATCTTGTGCATGAATTATAAAACATTTTAGGGTACTGTTTTTGAAATAACTTTTTTCTTATAGGAAAACATTAACCGATTCTCCGTTTTAAACAAAATAATGTAACTGAATTAATTATCTTAACATCGGAAACAACCGGACATGTACGAGTAGTCTACAAGACAGTAAAATGTGCAAGCTTCTTTACAAAGTATTGACCTGTATCGAGATAGCGGTCTGCTGCTTGCCAAATGATGATGAGTTCCACCGCTCTGGAGATTTGCCACCAACCCATATTTAAATACACTGACGAGCAAAAATAACGGGTCACATTTCATACAAATTTGTATGGAAAGCTACCTGTTATTTTTGCTCGTCAGTATATTATATAAACATGTCAGGGCCAAAAATTACATCAAGTCACCTTTTATTTTGTTTTATCAAATCGGCGCGGCGTTAAGGTTAGCGTCCACATGTCCGTATTTAACGCAACGGACGCATCGCGGATCAGTGGACGCACTTGTGTGACTCTCTACGAAGAATACTACGATCTGTTTGATGGGATACGTCCGGTGCTTGCAATACGGACATGGACGGCTAACCTATTATAAAGCTATTGCCATTGTTCAAACTGTGCGTCAATTATGGTAGTTACAGGTACACACTACTAGTTCCTACTTCATGCACAAGGCATAGATGAAGCAAAATAGACGGCTGCGAGCAGTTGCTTTAAATAACTCAACTATTTTTTATTTCGCCGTAATTATTTCATAACATTGTCTTATTTATCAACGTAATTTTTAAATTCTGTTCTGAAATAAACAAACGAATGAACGAATAAATAAATAAAACATTCAACTTATAAACGAACTATATATAAGAACAAACAACGGAACGTCCTGTATTTAAGTCCGTGATTGCACCAGATTTATTTACTCAACATTGTATAACGTAAACAAAAGAAACGTATCGAAAGCTATTTTCAGTCAAGCTATTTACGCCGCTCCATTTCAGGAAGTCACATAAGAGCAAACTCATTACTGGAACAAAGTGTAGCGCTTCTATTACCGTAACAAGTAAATACCTCCGTGTCTTTATCCCAGCAGTACTAATTACAAACTCGTACGTCGACTGCAGTACAATAGTTCCGCAACTTCCCCTGAGTCCTAGAAACTTCCAGTTTTACCCCATACTTACGTTTTCAAAACAAAGCTTATACTGTGGAATTTAGCTATAGCTTGGCTCTAAGAATACGTATGAGTACGCAGTCTTTACAATAATCGACCTAATAATACACTTGATGGAATTATATCTTGCTGTGCAGCGGGGTAAAGTGCCGCAACGAAGTTTAACTGACTTGTTTATCAGGATATGCTTTTCGTTAACATAATTATTATCTGTATTCAGCCAGGTAAAAAGCCATGGTAGCCTTGTGGTTTGACCTGTGGCTTCTCAAGCAGAGAGTCGTGGGTTCAAATCCTGGGTTCGCACCTTTGATTTTTTCGGAATTTATATGCGAAATTACACTTGAAATTTATCATGAGCATTTCAGTGAAGGAAAACATCGTGAGGAAACCTGCACACATCTGCGAAGCAATTCAATGGTGTGTGTGTGAAGTTCCCAATTCGCACTGGGCCCGCGTGGGAACTATAGCCCCAACATTCCAATAAATGGAGGAGGCCTATGCCATGTGGCACGCCGAATTACGCGATTATTTATATAAAAAAAAACTACACAATGTATGTTGAAATTGTAGCGAAACGGATTAAAAGGGGCTATAAATATTCAGCCAGGTGTCGTATTTCTTGTTGTGACTTTTCAGCCGTGGTTTGACTCATGACCTCTCAAGCAGAGTCCCGTGTATTTGAAGACTCAGCTTGCATCTCTAAATTGTCCGGAATTAGCGTGCGTTACGAGTAGGTACATTCAATTTAACCATGAGCTTTACGGCGAGGAAGACCTCGTAAGACGACCTGCACACATTGAATCGATAACGTCAGTAGGTACTCTGGTCAGCCCAGCTACCACGAGAGCGCGAGATAGTTGAGTCGCGCGCGAGACATACTACCCGTCTTTTTCTTACTGTTCGTTCTAGAAAGAGATGAGTAATCTATCTCGCGCGCGACACACACGTCTCGTGAGCTCTCGTGCTTCCCGTGCAGTTTGTTTTGGAGTCACATGTTGAATACAAAATCTGAGTAAAGAAATATTCACAAAATTATAACATCAATAATAGAAGACAATGTAACAAGCTTCAAATTAACGCGTGCCGTGTATTATTTCCTTCACCTATTAGGTACAAAGCCGTCATTATTCTAATCTCCATTAGTTCAGTTTGGAACTGGACGTAAACCACATCTCGTAGCTACATTTTAGCATAGATTCAGATAAGGGCTCCTCAACATGGGTTCACACAATTATTTTACGTCGAGAGAAGGGATTCACGACAATGGTGTTGGTGTTTCGTAAGCGCATGCGCATTACAAGTAAACACAACAACGATATTCAATTAAGAGACGGGATCCAATATTGTTTGTATTATTTTATGGATCAAATTGGCGTGACAACAAATCGTTTAAGTTCTTTTATTTTTTAACAGCAGAAGACGTGAATCAAAAAAAAAATTAAGCTATATTTTTCCTAATAAAACGATTACGACGATTAAAATTGAATGTGTTTTATGTATTACCTTGTAATATTCTGTATACCTTTTTTCTGTTTTGGTTGTTATATATATGGTGTTCAATAAAGAGTTATTGTGTTTGTACGACCTTAGCGCCACCTAGTTGGCCTCTACATAACTACTACGACACACGAGTAGCTAGCGCCAGTTCTAATGACAGCTGTCACATGCCGCTAACAAAGTTTCTCAATGCGGCTGTATAAATACAACTCTCAACTCTCTTCCTTCAGACCCCAGGCATAACATCAGCCTGGGGCCCGATTTTTGGAAATCATACCTATGAAAATATCGCTCGAAAATCGTTCAAATCCGTGAATTGCTATTTTTGAAAGGCGAGTAGTAGAAAATCACCGCTCGAATTGAAAACGACTGGTCTCTAGCAGTCGTTTTAGAATTCGAGTGGTGGGATGGCTTGTCAAAATTAAAAACATGGCGAGTTGGCGGGTGACTACCTTCACTCACTGCTGTCATTGCCTCGATGCGTTGGGCTATTTTCATCGTATTATCGAGATTTTCTGTTAATTTGTAATTCAACAAATCTAATGCCATTATGATATGACAATGGCGAGTTTCGACGAGTTAGTTTTGTTTAATTTGGAGGATTCTGAAGAATCTGAAGACGAAGTTGCGGAAAATCAAACTCGGGGTAGATTAGATACACGCACCCACCTGCGGCAGCTCGGAAGCGAGGCCTTCCGAGAGACGGAAACCAAATTTAAAAAGAAATATCGTCTTACGAAACGTCTCTGCAGGGCTTTAATCGAAGAGCTCACGCCCTTGGGACCGGAGGCCAAAAGAACAACAGACCTTAATCGCAAGTCCTTTCGTGGTTCCAACAACTCCACCAGCCTTTTTCTTTGTAAAGGCGACATATGCTTTGCCATTTTAATTTTTGTTTCGCTGTTTAAAACTTAGCAGTCGTTGCAGAAAACTTTTGACAGTAACACAATACAAAGGACGCACAGACGATAACAAAGTTTTCGTTTTACGTAATTTTTTTTGTAACAAATTCGCAATTTAAACTAGTTCTAATAAGTACTTTAGCATAAAAAATAAATAACTATTATGCAAAAATACTTTGCAATTTATGTTAAATTAATTTGAGCTGAAAACATATATTTCCAGGTGCCCAACAAAAAACCGGTAATTATCGACTTTCTGCGTGGAACGAGACGGGACTACTTTTTACACATCGACTTAGTCTTTCACTAAATTTCGAACGCGGATTTCAAAAATTGGGTATTTGCGGACCACTCGCAAATGGATATGACTAATTTTCGCGTGTGGATTGAATTCTATTACTCGTCGTGAATTCGAGCGATATGATTTCCAAAAATCGGCCCCCTGGAGAGAGATCTCTCTATTGTGGCACCCCTCACATATTGTTGTATTGTATTGTATGTACAATAAAGAGTTATACATACATACATTACTTACATGAATAAAAATTGTTTCAGTTTCTTTGATGAAACATCATGAAACAGCAGCGGCGAAATGCTGATTATGTTATCTAAATATCAAAGTTACTGAAGAATTATTGACTTCTAATGTGTTATATTAAGAAGTATCCGCAGAAAGGTTCAGTGTGAGCAAAAATTAATTAAAAACTCGCGTTAATTAGGTGCGGAAACAAAGAGGAAATTGTCGAGAAAATTCAGAGTTAAAATCTGTGTGAGCTTTATATGTCAAGGAACTAGAATGAACAAGGAACGATAAATTATAATTAAATACCGCGTAATCATCTTTCCTTAAAATTTTACGCAATTTAGGTAAATCATCATACTTACGAGTAAACGTGGCGTAAGTCTTTTTATCCTAGGGCCTGCTCACCCCGTAAGGGATAAAGACGTGATTTATGTGTGTATGTTTGTAAGGTAAATTGTGACGATTTTTATGGGAAATTCGCTTTCAAAAGTGTTGGGTAATAAAAGTTTACGCACCCCCCTCGGGAATAGTACTTACAAGTAAAGCTATACGGTCTTGTTCGTCAATTTGGGTAGGTTAGGTTAGGTTAGCTAAATTTTATTCTAAATAGAGTGAAACAGAATTTCATAGTATTATAGCATCATTTTTAAACCCAGAACTCTAGTCAGTGAAATCCAATGATATACGGATCATTGTAACAAATACTTTCTTCCATGAACCAATAATAACAGAGAAAAACTAAATCTTAGGAATCATGTTATAGGCGATGTGGCTAGCAACCCATCACTAATTTGACTCCCCTTTCCATCCATACCACCCACAATAATGCTAAACGTGGTCTTTAGGTCTTGTTACGTTAGGCTTTGTCTACCCCGTAAGGGATAGACACGTGATTTACGTATGTATGTAAAAAACTAAAAGAGCAGACACAACAAACATTGAACATGGACTGTAAATATAAGCAAAGTCATTGATAATTTACTAGAAAATGTAACCAATCTAAATATGGAGATACAAAGCAATTGAACGACTAATGTTTATCAAATCAACTATTTTGGTGCACAATCGAAACAGTTTAATACTTGGCTATGTAATTGCTCAGGAAATTAAGTTATTGCGACCAACTATTAGTTTACGGCCGTGTACTTGCTAAATTAACTCCCATTACTATTTGACCTTAGTAGCAGAATTATGGCTGTAAATTTGTATCTCATAAGTGTTCAAGGTATTGTAAATCCGGCAGTGTTAGGTGTAACAGTGTTAGATCAGGTATATACATAGGTGCTTATTTAATGTTTTTTCAAATTAGGTAATTATAACATGGAATTTGGAAACAATCTTCGCCTGTGTATAAAATGAAAAAGGATATATGTACCTACATGAAATTTCAACGTGTTGTCGAAGAATTTTCATGTGTAGCTAACAACTGAACACTAACGCTGAGGTACACGGTGGATACTTATTTGTAGTAAAAAAATTGTTTACATTTTGTTAACTGAATAAAATATGTTACCTTAAATAAAAATAACGATCTTCATCCTTTCCATTTCCATAATTATGATGCCAATAAAGAATATATTTTATAAAAGGTATACCTACCCTAACGACCCAAATTTTTTTGTACGCTCCCTTTTTATTATTAGTATTGTTTTATCATCAATACTAAATATTGGCTTGCGTTTGAGCACGATTATACTCAATGCAATACATCGGATTAATCACGTAACAATTTATATCAAATAGTCGACCGACAGTTTCAGATCTATTCGGGATTCTTCATCATAGAGTCGGTCACTGGGGATCAACACATAGAATTATTTGCCGAAGATGGTGCCTAATAAATATTCATTCCGCGTTGACTTAAGAAATCATAAATTAGTATTCTGTTCAAAATACTAAGCAGACGAAGAATTTCTTAGCCTAAACAAGGCTGGTAAAGATAATTTACAAAGAATATCTTCTATACTTTTTGCTCGGAAGAGCAAAGCTAACTTCGTGTACAACGTGTAATCAAATAGCTTCCTGAATATGCGATCTATGGGAAGTAAAAGTGGGAAGTATTGCGAGGAGGTCACCGACTAAGTCGACTTGTTTGATAAGTTATGGCAAGTTCAATTAATATCCTTTTTCAAAGTATACCCTTAAGATTACGTTTATGGATTTACAAAGTAACATTTAAACGTCACTAAATGGTTATGAGGGCTGCGATTTGATTGACTGATTTGATAAAGTACGGCCAGCAGAAGCATCCATAGTTGACATATTTGGAAAAAGTAAATTGGAATCACTATCATATTCTCACCAAGAATTTCACTAAAAATGTTTACGGATTAGCAGATGTTAAAGATTGTCAAATGCGAAATTATGATAAACCATACATAACTCTAACTCCTTCGTTGTTCTTGACTAAGTGTGTAAAAATATCAACATACTACTTCGAAATGACCTTAGCAGGTATTTGCTTTGTAGGTACCACAGTGTAGATAGTGTTTTGTTTTAAATGAATGCCTGACACGTTGTCTAATAAGTGTTATGCCAACAATACGCCTAACAAAGCTAATTCCTCTTTTAGACGGGGGTCGCCATGATTTGTTGGCGTGACAGGTTGTAAGACTTAACAGCTGGGTTGGATATACTTACCTCGGAATTTCTGATATGATACAGGCAGGAAATATTTTAAGTTACAATAAATTAAATACAGGCCTTTAATTAACTGTCAAAATCAGGGGTTGTATGAAAACAACGTGAAAAATATTTATATTTTTTGTTTTAGTAAAAATTGGTGATCACAATTAAAGTTCATCTTCAAACACATAATAAAAAGTATATAATTGTATGTATTACACTGTACATAAAACGCATGAAAATGATGAATACAGGACAGCACAATGCACAAAGGCGAACACATCCCTAAAAGAGATCTATCCCAGTTAACCTTTAACCGATTGACAAGCCATATAAAGCGTGAGTAAGCCACATATGAAAAGTAAAGAACCGACCGAAACCTAAAATTTTCCTACATGCCTACATTCTAAACAATGTAATTTTTAACTAGTTTCTTAACAAAACCGTGTGAACCATTCTCAAGTCATAAATCGAAGGTTGATCAGCATAATTGATTATGAGCGCCACCATCGGATAGATTGGTTTATATCGGCTGTTAATCTATGCACCTATCAGACACAGACAATGGACGGCATTAGCGAGCCGAAGTAACCGTCAGCAAGTGGCGATGTTAGAAAGATTAAACTTTAAGCTGTTTGTAACATACTATAAAAACGTATACATTCTCTATACTTAATTTACACATAAATAATCATAGAACAACAAACTACTGAAATTAGCAAGAAAACTGTCATACCATAAATTATAACGTACCAGAGGTATAATTTGTTTGATCAAAATAAACACTACGCTACGCTTACGCTATTATATACGAATCCCGGTAGAAGCAGGCCCTTATAATGATGAATATCAATTTTTGTACCCGATTCATAGATGTTTATCCGTTGTCAAATAGCCATAGTACAATATTTGCTTGGTTTTGGACTAGGCCAATTGGTAAGTTGTCCCATGATATTTATTTATTAAATACCTAATTGTTACAAAAGTTAGAGTTGAAAACCCTAAACTTATCAAATTGCATTTAAACTTAGAATATTCAAGATTGTTAAAATTAAACGCCTTATAAATATTCGCTTTAAAGTCACTCTGTTGCCTCTACTAAGTTTCGTCTATCCCAAATTCTTTCCGACGGCGTTTTAAGACGATAATAAGTACCTACTATTAGTATTCTGCGTTGAAAGTGTGCTTTGGTGATAAATGGGCCTACATTTTTCATTCCTTTAAGTTCTAATTTCGGAAAGTTCCACTCTGTTTTAAGCCCGAAAGGGCTGTTAGAATTTTAGTACAGCTAATTTTCACTTGCTAATTTAATTTAGATTTATCTTTCGTCTGAGCCATATTTTACTTTTACAGCGAACTCGAGTAGGTCAATAAAATACCCGAATGACGCTTCCAAACATCATAAAATTGAAAATAGCTGAAATTTCATCTTTTTCAGCAAAAATGTCTGGAATATCGGTGTGTTTGCTCGCTCTATTATGAATCAAGTCATAAAGCGGTATGATGGTATTATCGAATTTCCCATCGCAGATAAACCCTTTTGCGTAAATAGCACATAGAGTATTCAGGCAACCTGCGTAATATCAGCGGATCGTTTGCGCCTACTATCCATTGAATAGAATAGATCAGGTGAGGGCCTGATATGACTTTGCGGGGCGGTAATCACGATGCAGATGTTGGGAAGTTGTAACTTTGTATAGGGGTAACATTGACCGACTGCGGCGACGTTAGAACGCTATGAAAGTTTGGTAGAGATAACGACCGGTCCGCTCCGGCTCGCCGACGAACTATGAAGTTTCTTGTAAACTAGAGAGTTAGGTACTGTATGGACGTTATAATTCTTGAACATAAAAGCGTAGTAGCTGTACTATTAACTTAGTATCTTACTCAGATAGAAAGTTGACAGTTGTTGGTCCAGACGAGAATTATTTATGGCACTGCACGAGATTGTTTGCCCTTTATTTCGAATACTATTACAATGAAATGCATACCACGCTTGAGATAAGCGTTTAACGGAGAATTCGATTATCTTCTCGGGTTTTGAGTATTATCGAATCATTCCTTAGAAAAAAATGACGCTTATTGTAATGGTCGTTGGTTTACATACAACCAACCACTAATCAAATTGTACGTAATTAAGAAGAATGGATGCGTTTCATTCATATAATGCAATATAAATTAAAATTCTGTCACAGTTGTTTAAGCCGTGTCTCATTTAAATGATTGGTTATTCAATTGTAAATCCCGATATTCAGTGAACCGCTCGTCGAGGTTTGTATGACAATTTGCCCAAATATTGGGCTATTCAAATTCGGAAGCATAAAATGAAAATACAATATAAGAACATGAATAAATTACCCAAATTTCTTGTGTGAACAGGACCGTTTTAAGGCCCGTATTTAATATTTGCTTTGTTTATAAATATAAACGCACACCCGTGAAAATAAAATATCAGAATGTTCAGCCTCTTTTTCGGTCAATGAAAATTTTGAGATACAAAAATGTAAAAAGGTTTTTTGTTAATACATTAACCCCTTGACCACTTTTGTCTCGGGCCGTCTGTATCCGCTATTACTAGGTGTACTCATGAATAAAATTTTATCATCTTGTATGTCCTACGCCTACGCCTTCAAAAAAATTTTTAGGAGAGTGGGTATTTGTTTTGTTAAAAGTTTTAAAAATCAAAACCAAAGGTGAGCCTTAATTCACAAAAGTAACTCGGCAACTAACCATATTTCCAAGAAAGCTTTTCTTACAAGGACCTGTGGAGACCCTAACGCCACCTAGTAATCGAACAGGTGAACTACTACGACCTCAGCCTGCAGCAGGGTTGCAATGTTAGCACTTCTGACGTCATTTGCATTCTAAATACATTACAGTGCCATAGTTTCTAACCTTGGGCGCATGAATACCACTTCCAACTCTCTTCGTTTGGACTTCTGTACCCAGGCATGACATCTGCCTGGAGATATATCTCTATTGTGGACTCTCCTCACACCCTCAAAACAAATACGCTACAAAACGTTGTTAGTGAACCTTAGTAATACCTAAACAGAACATTGATATTCAACCAACACCGTGAAGTCGTAAGCAAGCAAAGTCAATTCTGGTATCTCGATTCCCGATATACCTACAGACTCGGTTCTCGCTGGAGTATAATGAAATGACTCGACAGGGTCAGCGGACGGGTATGCACAATGTTGCCGCTTACTGTTTACCAACTCGAAGACTTGGAGATATAGATGCAGGATGTGGACGGCTTAGTAATAAATAAAAGTCACCTTTCAATTATTCTGGAACTAGCTTTTGCCCTCGACTTCGTCTCTGTAACATTATACATTTAAACCTTCCTCTTGAATCACTCTATGTATTAAAAAAACCGCATCAAAAGCCGTTGCGTAGTTTTAAAGATCTAAGCATACATAAGGACAAACAGACAAACAGCGGAAATACTTTGTCCTATGCTATGTATTGATACTTCATCAGCTGGTGGGTCAGTTTAATTGAACACTACGTTATGTCAATTCTTTCGAACACATTTTAAACATCGGCCAACGGAGCAAAACAGGTTGTAAACACAGATAAATAATTGTGAAAAATAATTTCGAGGGCGTTCAAGCAAACTAACCAATCACAAGCTGAAGTATTCTGGATATACAGTACTATATAATTCTTGGGAAACTAAACTTCAATTGTTCTAGTCCCAAATTAAGCAAAGCACTAGATTTAGCACTAGAAAATTTAACAAACATAAATAGGTAAATACATACGTTGGAAACGTCCATAATAATAAAAAAATATATATTCGTTTATTCAAGTAACCATGACTCAATAGTGTAGCCAAGATAAAATTAAAATGATTTAGGTACACAAAGGAATCCACTCTGTCTGATTTCCCGCAAAACACCCAGTTTTGTTTAAAAAAAATAATTGAATGAATTCAAACATTTTTTTGCTGCAAGACGACCACAATGCCTCTATCGTTTTACACTGCAGCCTACGGAATATAAATAAAACAAAAGAAGAAATCAAATTCGAATTTCAAATAGCATCGCATTTCCAGCGTTCCGTTGTAGCCAGTATTTACCTACGTCCAGTCCCTAGAGCACTGTGAATACATAATGTGATAAAACGATGCACTGTTAAAGGAAATTGGAATGGCACAACACTAAGCCCCTGATTAGACAGTTGGTTGGCGCAAGTGCCTGTTATTAACGTGTCAATACGAAAGCCAATTTCAGGTTGCTACTGCATGTGGCGCTGTTTTGGTATGGAGTTGTTTTAGGAGATTCAGTTGTTTTTGTTGTTTGTTTTTGAATTTACTTCTAGGCGCTGTTTTTTTGTTACGGCTCTAACTAGAAGAGGTTGGTGATCTTAGCTCCATGTACAGGGAGTTACACCTACGAGTATTTCTAAGAATTTCGAATTAGGAACTTAAAACTGAAAATAAAACCGTAACCCCTCTCGCGCCCTCTGCAGTATCTGCAACAAAGGAGACATTATTTATTACGTTGTTCAGAACGCGTATCGCTACACAAAAATTTAATTTTTGAAACTATGATTCCATAGCCAAAATGGATAAGACGGGACCCAGGAAGTTGCGTCCTGCCCGTCTATCTCTCTGTTCATACTATAAAGGCTATTTGAATATTTTTTTTAAATTAAGTGTAGTTGGTAACAGCTACATAATTTTCGAAGCTAAAATACTAAAATTTGTCTTTGTATGTAACCAATGAACAAAATAATTGATTTGAATCGCGGCGTCAAAAAATTACGATTTTTGTTTCAGCTAATCGATCGATCATTATGGTAGCCATTTTCACTTCGTATTGGACTAGAATATTTTGTAAATCGTAAGTAAAATCAAGTTGCATCCGTCACTGTATACAGCATCGTGAAACTAGCAACGTTTCGCGCAGATAAATCGTGCCCATACAGAGCCGTTTGATAGTCTCGAATGTGTTTTATTGGAACATTTGAATCGGTAGTCCAGCAATAAAAGTAGGAAGACCTTTCTACGCTTACAGCATTAAAACAACCGGAGGAGTCATACGTATCATTAGAAAAAACTGACGATTTCGACTGAGGCAAGGCAGCGCACAAAACAAGAAAACAACGAGAGTAAGACAGCAATACAAAATGCCATCAAAAACAATGTGGGAATGGAAGCCAAGTTCAATATTAAGAAAAAGGATAGTTCTCGACTTCGCCGATAAAAGGATTGAAATCTAAATAGACGCCAATTCTGTAGTTCTAATGCTAAGTTTGAGTATACGCAATCACACTTACTCGTAAAACTGCGCCCATGGCTTCGCTCCTTTTACAGAATTCTCTATCCCGTGAGAAATTTGCAAAATCAGTTCTTAATTCGCGTTTACGCTACAAATGAAGTCTTCTGACCCTATTTCAGCTTTTTTCTTTTTTCTTGATTTTGTAAGTATAGATTTACAGTGCAGTAGGCCCGTTTTATTCGGCTCCTGTACGTTTAAAGCTTTAAGTTTCTACGTAATAAATCTAGATTTATTCGTCCGTCTGAGAATCAGAAGGCGTCTTAGCGATACGCTTTGCTCTTGCTTGTTGAAATGCAGGAAGATTATATTGAATTTAATAATGCTTGTTGAATTTGTAGACGCTGAGCGGAGAACTATAAACGGTTACAAGGCGCAGACTGTTAAGGTTAAAACAAAAACATTAGTTAATTAAGTAGTTACAGTAACACACTTATGTGATTTGTAATATTTGTGAAAATATTTGTAAAATTTTCATATATTTTTAATTAGCTAAGTATGGCTTTTCTCCATTAGGAAAAATAATTTACTTTGACATTATCGAGTACCTAAAGACTTTTTAACATTTTGTAAGCATAATTTTCCTGCCAAAAAATACTTCACCACTCAATGAAGATACCTACTTTAACATTTTACAGGCAATTCCGAGTTATCAAGAAACACTCCCATTTTATTATTAATTATGTACAGAGCATCAAAAATTTGCCTTTAAATCTTAGTAATTTATATAAAAGGGTAGCAATTTGAACTAAACTTATTTTACTTAAAATTAAAATGCCTTTCCATTAAGATTTGTTCTCCTTTCATAGCTCTAATTGAATGTTTCAAATTTCGTAATTCAATTCCCGGCAAAACGGTACTTAATTCAATCGTAAAGCTTAATTTATGTGAAGAAACTCAGAAGGTTTTTGAAAGTGACCTTTTGTGTCACTCAAAAGCCTCGGACACGGTAAAAAGTAAAGAAAGATTCTGAGTATTTGAGAACCTTCTCCTTTTGTAAATATCGGTTAGAAATACTGCATGGTACTCCCTAAGATAAAGTGAGGCTGGCTTAAAATACGCCTCGCATTGTGCGCGTGTGAATAACTAACTTAACTAGTTGCACTTGTGTAGCTCACACCCGCGGCCCCGCCTCAGTTATAGAACTGCCTATCCCGTGAGAATTCTGTCAAATCTATCATTATTCCTTTCTACATTATAAACAAAACCCATTTGTACGTGAAATATAATAAGTTTTCCCCTGAGGCTCAGTAGGTTAGTCAGAATTCTGCTTTTTAGGTACACATGCATAGTAGAAAGTATAGATACATTTTGTGATTGTGATTGGTATAAAACTTGAAAAAACTGACTGTCATACCAATATCGTACTTTGTCTTAGTACCTAACGTCTAATAACACTATCCAACGGCTGCCAAGAAGATCATTTCGAATTTATCAGATCAGGTAGCTACGTGATTTAACTTCAACTACACTAAACTTCGTGAAAAGCAGTACACATAGCTACATAGCTAAGAATGTGGCAGAAATACTTCTGGTAAAATGAAATCCTAATCAACAATAAAATTTAATGTGTCAACATTCCTCAGAATAAAAACGCTACAACCGTTGGTTCCTGGGTCACGTTTAATAAACACGAACCTGTCGTGTTGCATTTTTATAAAACCCGATTCATGGCTCACTTTAAATCAACACAAAGCGCTCAATTCATAAGCAAAAGCGGGTTTAAATATTTCTTAATTTACTAATGTTTTAGATAAATGAGACTGAGCAATAGACGCGGGCTAAATGCTTGTTTTAATGCTGTTCCTTTGCGTAGCTTGCGAATTGTTAGTAATAAAAAGAACGCGTTAATTAATTTTGTTGACACTGCTTTTTGGACAAACAAATAATACAGTGTCTTAATAATAGTCTGTCAAGGTTACATTATGTAAATATAAGTCTTTTAAATATTTACACGAACCCTTATGAGTTAATTTGCCTTGCCGACAAATTTTTAAGGCGTTGGGCATTGTAGTGGATGTAAATCTGTGCTTCTTTTTTACTATCAAAAAGATGTTAAATTTGCTTCTGCAATTAAATAATATTTTTTTTGCTGACTTCTGTAGCTACAAATAAAATAAATATAGCATTGGCAGCTTTCTACTGTTGTTAATTAGTAAGTAAGTAAGTAAATGCTTTATTGTACAAATATAAAGAAACAGATACAATTCAGAAAAAAAAACATTAATATATATGTACAAAGGCGAACTTGTCCCTGTAAGGGATCTCTACTGGTTAACCTTTGAGTTGACGAGAGGAGCATTAAACGAGGGACCGACAAAGTGTAAGTTTAAAATTCCAGATAGTGAAAGCCACAATAGAGCGTACATATCTAAGTATAATAAACAAAACGTAAAATAAACTACTAAATATCATTACACACATGCATACATATAAAAACTGAGAGTGGTTAAAAATTGATTTGCTAATTTTGAAGCCGACAACTTATTTACGAACAGTGCACGTTGTAATTATAACATATTGTAAAAAACAGTTTCTCTTCTAACTTATACTGCATCATAAGAGACGGAACTGTGGCTTACTGACGACCGCCGGTGCAAAACGATCTCGACAAAAAGTTGCCACAATAGACTCCGAGCACAACGGATTACATTTTCATTTTGTGCTATAGAGCAATTATCAAACGTTTATTACGATTAAGTGAGATTTTTGAGGGCACTTTACTCAAACGGTACTATTCAAGAATGTTTTTTTTTTACAAGCCCGTATAATAGTGTCCACTGCCGGGCAAAAGCCGCACCGCAGACTTCCAACTCGCCCTGAGCCTCTAGTGTAAGTTTTCGCATATAAAAACGTATCTAATGCGTTCACGTAAACGTCTCAATTACTATGGAAAAATTGGCAGCGCCACTTGCGGATCGAAACGGCAACAAACTGTTCTCATAGTATTTGACATTTTAACGCAAACGCGGTCGAGGCGTATTTTGTGACCGAATATTTACACTAAGCTTACTGGCCACACTTATGTCTGACCATCCAGCGTAAAATTTACGCCCATCGTTTTTCTTTGGACTCCTTAGATCCTTCCATTGGATTCAAAATTTAATCCAACCTAAAATTGTTTAAGCGTGTAATTTCCAGAAAACAAGTACATAATAACGCAGACTTTCAAACCCGCCTGTTAGACAAAGATGAATTTAATCAAAATTATTGGGGAATAACAACACTCAATGGCCTTGTTCAATTTCGCTTAATAAGGCATTTTAACCCAATAAATGGCTCGAATCTGGTACCGGGAACAATTGGAAGGCTTTAGGAGAACAGGATATAATGGACAACGCAAAATATGAAATGTGCAGCGTTTAATTTAAAAGTAAAATGCGGATAAAATAAGCGAGCACACAGACACGGCTTAAGCGATCCTTGTCCTCGGGGAAATCAATGTCAACATTTGAAATTGCAAATGGATTTAAAAAAAAACCTACGTGTATGGGAGTAGGTAACAGAAATTACGTTACTAGTTCATTGAGTGCAAATAGAGATAATCTTTTGGGCATGTTGATGTTGCAGTCAAAATGAGAATTTTCATGATCAAAATGAGCATTACTAACTAATAAGTACCTGCGGGGTGTGCTTGAGGTCAGCAAAATCAGAAAAATGCGTTTTATCAAGAATGAGACTTTCAGCTACGATTTGATGTTTTATAAGTCATCATTTCGTTAGAATAATAAGCTTCGTCACTCCTTGCTATTTCTGCCAATTCCACAAACAATACTATAAATCAGCCTTACGTATCGTTGAAAATAACATTAAACTTGAATCCTCTTTGAAATCTCATAAAATCCATCGTATTGCGAAGACCGTCGCTTATTAAATTGTCGTTTACATCGGTCCCTTTTTGCAGTCGTGCACTTGGCCACACAAACACTAATGACTTGAATATTGCCCGGGAATCTTCCGTGGATTGCGGCATTTGCATGCTAACAGGCGGCGCCCGGCTTTCTTTATTAATTGCTGCTGCCGTATGGCGGTGCATTGCACTTCTATTTTATAGATATCTCGTGGCAACCGTCGCGAAACTTATCTACGGAAACAAAAGCCATTAAAACACGTTGGTGAACGAATGCTAGACCAAATGATTGCTAGGTTTATTTTGTCAGAGCTCGGGTAAATATTGTGATGCGCTTGAAATTAACGTGCCCTTTTCTTTGATACCATAATATTAATAATTGTTTGACCAACAGTGTTTCAGATCTTAAAAAGAAGAAACACAACACTTGCAGCCTTGCAGGATTACTTCGTTCACCGTATGTCTGTTTCGCAAGTTTTAACATTTGTATATGATTAGGTACGAGTAAAACCTATAGGTACGTTTCCTATAATTGTCATTAAATAAAATTTGGTGTCACAACACAAATTGTACCTGCCTAAAAAAATACTATAATTTTATATTTCAAAACCCTGAAATGGGACTCTTACTTGGGCGGGATTTTTAGTTACCTAGTTATATTATTAAGTAATTGATGTAAAGATATGATTTCACTGTGTCAAACTAGGCCACCCTTACTATCCTGTCCAGTTAAAGGCATGGTAGTAGGTTACAACCCAAAGCATAAACCTTTGATGAATCTTTGAATGAATGAATGTGCATTCAATTCAAAGTATTCAAACCATGTTCAAGCACCTTTTCGAATCTAAAGAGTACAGACTTAAATTCGACTTTGCTTGTCATTTATTCTAGGCGCTAGATTATTTTAAAGTGTATTTATTGATTTTAAATCATAAAATTAGACATTTCTTAACTAATAAAAATTAATAAATAGTCATTTATTCGGTTTCAATTTCAGTTTCATATTATTATTTTTGATTTCTAGGCTTCCTTCCAAGCTGGTCAAGGAGCAAAGAAAAAACATACAATGTACCAGTTGCTTCTCATACCGCGCAGATGGTAAAAGCCCATCGAGGGAATGGGCGAAAATCTCAGGAATCATGTTACAGGCGATGAATGCGGCTAGCGCAGCAACCCATCACTATTTTGATTCCCATTTCTACCTATACACATGCATGCTCAACGTGGCCATTAGGTCTTGTTTATCTTAGGCTCTGTCTACCCCGTAAGGTATGAAAATTTTTGTAAGTTATGCAAAGTCATGTTTATGCCAGTATATTGACATTGTTTTATCCCATACAATCGCAATCGATGCTGTTTACATATTTAAAATGTTAGCAACGAAAGTGGCAGTTTCAGACTGAACCAACAAGGTCTGTTGATGGACCAGAGTCCGCTTTAGTTATCGTCCCGTTTGTGTGTTCAAACGGATCACTGCACAAAGAAGATTATTTTTATTGTGCACTGAAAGGTGCACCGGACCGAAATCGCGAATTAAGAGTTGAACCAATAGCTATCTACATACCTACCTGTTTTTTTGCGAAACCGTTTTTCAATTTCACAAATGACAGATTAATACGACTCGGTGTTATTAGAGAGTTTTCCCAGCAAATTTTGATACGATCGAGGAGAAAGATTTTGCATTTTCTTTTAATTTGTTGGAAAGGTCTTATTTAAAGTACATAAGTAGGTACGTGATTGCTTTTGTCAACATTTCAACATTACTTAATCATTATATTAAAATATCTAAATATTGTCGAAAATCTTAGGAATCATGTACAGACGATGCTGGTACCAACCCATCACTATTTTGATTACCCTTTCCACCTTTACGCCCACAATCGTGCTAAACGTGGCCTTTAGGTGCTACCTTAGGTCTTGTCTACCCCTTTAGGGATAAATACGTGATTTATGATATAGATTTTGAGAAAACCTATGCCCAGCAACTAAATTGGCTGGATTATCATTAAGTATTGATTTAATCGGAAAATTTCATATTTATTCCGAACTGTATTTTTCTTGATCTCTACAAAATGTTTAAACTAAATCATGAGACTATAAGGTAAGAAATCGTATGAAATGCAAATGATTATAGATTCAAAATCTGGACAAACAATCCCTAAAGGCCACGTTTAGCATGATTGTCATGTGGGTCTATGTGCAAGTGGAAAGGGGAATCAAAATAGAAATGGGTTGCTTGCCGCTTCGCCTATAATATGATTCCTAAGATTTTCACAATTATCCTGTACGGATTTTTACCATCTGCGCAGGAAGATAAGCAACTAGTACATTCTTTTTTTTCCTTTGCTCCCAGACCAGCATGGAATATGTGAAAATTGGGCAGTCGGAATGTGTCTCCGAAATACGATATCCAGCAGTAAACAATAATAAAAGACGAATTACTACAACGGTTCCTGATCCTGTAGAACGGCAGAATGTTTGAACGGTGTCCAGGACTCCATTCTAAAGTACACGGAAGGAATATTAATTTCTCAAAATTACACAGTTGTCAGGGTTACTCGTAGCATAGCATCCTTTCCGGTGGGATCATAGCATTGCGGTGGACAAAGCCCGCTTACGTGGGTCTCGGGACCGAGTACTATTCACACGAATATCTGCAGAAATCCTCTCTGTCACATAAAGTGCGCCATTATTCACAGAGTACTGGTCCGACTGACAATGATACCCAGTATGTATGATAAATCGAACTGTGGCAGACGTTCGAGAGTCATGACATTATTTGCCGGAATTATTTGATTTAGTTATTTTGTCCCATTTTATTTTATGCTCGTAGGATTTCAGTTAAGACATTTATGTCTGGAACTCCAGTTTAAGTAAATTTTCAATCCGGAAAATGTTTTTATAATTGTTTCTTTTCATTACAATTTAGCAAATAAAGTCAGCATCTGTATTTGTTAGTTGAGTTTGAAAACCATTGATTCAAAAATAAACCCAACCCAAGTTACATATTTCCTATTCCAAACCGTAACTGATTCTTTATAGCCGGAACATTCGTATTCGAAGATAAACTATTATTATCTTTACAGATCGCGAAACATCATTTCAATTTAAACTTGGCACAGTGCACTCGCAATAAGAATGGAGTAAGATAACATATCCATGTTCAGAACAAGTAGTCCGTAACTTAATAAAATATTATTCTGTGTCGCAGTGAATTAAATCATAACTTACGTAGGACGAATTGAAACGTACGACGTCGTTGTAAAATATCCTTTACCCATTTTATATCCACGTCTTATTATTAACCGACAAAGTAGCTAAAGTTTATACGAGAGGAAATTTGTACAATGTAAACAAACATTTTATCTATTACCCCATATTCCCTTTTGTGAAATAGGGTGTCAAACAAGCAAGTCACCTGATTGTAAGTAAGCACCGTCACTCATGGACAATATCCGTTACACCAAAGGATTGCAGATGCGTTACCAGCCTAGGCTAATATAGAATATCTCTTGTGGCTCATGTAAATAACATACTTCACCGGTTTACCACGAATTTTAGCACGAATTATCACATCTACTCTTCAAACATTGCTTCCAAATACAACGAAATATAATTGTCAAGATACTCTCGGTCAAAAGTTTCTTTACACAGTTCAGAATTTCTGTCTGTGTAGACACTAAGCGCTTTGTTACTGTGTCTAGCGTAGGTGCTCTTATGAAACTCGTAACTAAGACAGAAATAAAAGACTGCCTTATTGCAAGTTTGATTAAAAAGAGCGGGATGCTCGCCGGCACGAAATATTTGCCAGCAGCGAGAAATTTATTACCTACGACATGTTTTTAAAATTGGACGGGGCTTCAAGGATCAAGTTGAGTTGAAATTACTGTTAGTCAGACAAACTTTATAGTTCAAGTTTCTAAAATAATTGTTAGAAGAATGGGAAGAAGCATTAAATGGTTTGGATTGATTCCATGTTATAAAAATAAGTGTATATAGGGGATAGTTGTTCGTAGTTGCATAGGCCTTAAACTAAGCCTCGCCTTGTACGCGTGTGTACCCATAGCTCAACTAGTTTGCTAAACGAATTTTGGTTGCTCCTGTGTGCTGTATGCACACAGCGAAGTGTACTTTAAACCAGCCTCACTTTACCGTTCACTTCAACTCCATCTTCCCTCTCTATATGTTCTGAATTGCCGGGTTAAAATAAAACCAAATTCACTCGATGGTTTTCGGTGACATTATTGCTTGGCTGCATAAATTAACTAACGCATTACAAACGATAATTGAAACCGTAGAATATCTCATCAAACCAGCTCAACATGGTTGTGAGATTCGCGTCGAGATTTTTGGAAAGACTTGGCACGGTATTACCGCTAGCGAATGCAATTTGGTTAGTAGTTACCTCTTTACCCGTCCCCGAAGGTAAGGGAGAGGGGCAAATTTCTCCTGGGATTTTCTCATTTCAAGCTCAATTTAAAAATTTGTTTACTATGTAATATTCGCTGTGATGTGACAAATTATTTCAAACTAGCTGTAGCTTGGAACTTCGTCAGAGTCCCGCGGGAACTTTGCTCTTTCCGTGATAAAAAGCAGTCTGTATTAATCAGCGATAGTGTAACATTTTATTAGAAAAGTTTACCTCTTTATCACATTAAATCTTATAAAAAATGATCCAAAAATGAAGCGATAATTGTATGTAGTTAAACAAATTTGGGAAGATGCTTTTTTGTTAAAAGGTTTTAGGCAGAAGAACGATTTTCATCTTCTAGGAAAATGTCTTGACCCTGTCGTAAAACAGCATACCTTGCATTGGTGACCAGTTGAGAGGTGAGGAAATTACTGACACGAGAGGTCATCTTAGCAAGTTGTCGACGCATCGACAACCCTTCTAGTATTGCGATTGTGTATGGGCAGTGACTGATAAGATAACACAGGTGACTCAATTTCTCATTTTCCTTCCCTATCTATTTATCTAAGATATTACGAGCAGTTTTTGTAAATTTATCTATTATTTATTCCGGGGATATCGGAAACTGTTTTAATGAATTTGATTAAATGTGCTATATAGGGGTTTTCGGGGGCGAACAATCGATCTAGCTAGGTGTCACTTCTGGGACGACGCGTTTTTCCGAGTTTTGCAAACACCGAGTTTCGCCAGATAATTGTACAACAAAACGTAGGTTTGTTTGAACACTAGGACGCACAAAAAGTATACGAAAATAATTGCTAATAAAGCCATCCAACAATGTCAAAAGGACATTATCTGCGGCCACTCTGGGACACCCCTTGCTCTTTATAATAAATGCAAAATGCTCATATTTTATGACCCAAAGGGCGTAATAATGAAACGCAATAACTCCCTTAAAATGCCATAACATAAAACACCATGTGTTCCATGCAGGATCACATCAAAAGGGTTAGGGTAAGCAGCGCGTTTAATGTCAAAAATCAGTTTTCATTTTACATTACCTAACCTTTGATCTTTAAAGTAAATGAAATTCGTTCTGCATTTAAATATAACAGCGAGTGGACATTTTCTTTGTTTACTGGAAATTGCCCTACGGCGGGGATCCTCCCGTGATTACTGAATAAACATTAAATGATCATTATTCTAACTAACAACGTTGCTTTTGTTTTTAAAGCAACTTATAAGTATTAAACAAAATTTAAATATGAACCAAATGTGCACGTTGGTATAACGTTCTTCGTCAAAAGTTTTTATTTCTTGAAACGATCGGAATAGAATAGCGGAATCGATCTGCCGGGTCAGATACGCTAAAAATACTTACGTTCAAGTCTAGGTCATATTCCTTTGCCATTTAGAAGATTTCTAAGAAAAGAGAATTTAGCACCGGCGTCATAATTTCCCTGATAGTAACAATAGTAACAGATCGTTCGTTTTAAAAACTTTTTGAAATTGCGGTAAAAAAGTTATAACCAAAAGGAAAGAAATTGTTTGATCAGATTCTTCACAATTGCTGCATTATGATAATCGGAACTATTGTACCAACAGCCTCCATGCGACCTTTTAGCGGATATTTTAAAAATGGCCGCCATTACGGCCCTGTAACTAGCCATTCTGCGACATTCCCGTTGTTAGAACTAAATCGCGCTACAAGCTAGTTTAAGCTGTGAAAACGAGCGCTATAGCCTTTCACCGAAGTACAAAAGGCGCATTCATCCGTGAGAGGACTAAATTGATTTCTACTCACATTGGACCGAGGGTGCCTCGAATATGCCCGACAGAATGAAACAAAAAGAAACAAAATAAACACATGTATGATACAGAATCGTGGGTGCGGAACATTTCAGTGCAATATTGTTACGGGTATATTTTGACTAATTTCTTTGTATGGGTAATCTTAGTTGTTGTTAGTTAGTCTGCGGGTGTCTATGGACAGTGGTGATCATTTACCATCAGGTGACCCACTAGTTCGTTTGTCTGGCCTCTCTAACATAAAAAATAAATAAATAAAAAAAAAAAACTATTGTACCTACCTATTTGTGGTTAGTAATTGGAAACCTCACTAAGTTGGTGCTATCGTGAAGATAATATATAGCTAACTTTACAACCATTTTTTTATGATTATGATTATGATACCGATTCAGTAATTATATTCCTCTGATTTATAGTCTGGCATGTTTTTGGTACTAAAATGTTAACCGTAGTTTATGATACAGATAATATTGCAGCATATATTATTCCATATCAATAATTTCATAACAGCAAAACAATTTGAATTTCAAATCGTTTATTGAAAACGTAATTTTATTGGAGCCGAACAAAAACACAGGTAACCGTCGAGTGTGACGTCGACAAAATTGAAACGCAATTTCAAAAATTCATAATATCGCGTTTTTCCGTATTCAACGGCGCGTCCTTATTACCATACATTTTGTTTTGATGATGTAAATCAAGTGTGCAATGAACGAATATTGATTTACAACTGAATGGGCAATCAAGCGCGAAACGCAATATTGTCGCTATACAGTCAGTCGAATCTGATTTTGGGACACGCTGTAGCGAGGCGATTATCATTCGATTTATTCGCAAACGAAGACACGGCGTTTTCGGTAAGCGTCGTATTTTGAGTAGGAGTAAGGCAGTGAGTATTAAATACACTGAGTAAAAAAGTAACCAGTAGGCTTATTATCTAACTCGCTCGCAATCGCCATTGTGTTCATTTTGACAGTTCATGTATGGGCTGACAGTTGGCATCGGAATCAGCTAGCTGTCACATATGTATGTCACATAAATATAAATTCACGTTTGGGAAGTTAGGTATGTGTAGTTTTGATTCACATATCATTTAGAGTACCTTGTCATGCAATGACATAGGAAACATCTGCATTTCAATGGGTATGCTACTTGAAACCATCCTGTATTATAATACAAACATAAATCACGAATTCATAAGGCCCTTACCGGGTAGACAGAGCCTAAGGTAACAAGACCTAATGCCACGTTAGCTGTATTATAATATTATCTTTAATTATCGATTTAATCTTTCAAATAGGAGAATTTGCGAGTTTATCAGGGATTATCGAACTTTATCGAGGTTTTTATCTCAACTCTCTTATGATCTACAGCGTTGCCAACTTAAAAAAGATAGAAATACCTATTTTAATTTTAATGTAGCTGTACTTAAATAAAGCGAAAATTTATATAAAATACTTTATGAGGTATCGAAATGCGAAATTATGCCAGTTGACTGTTTCTCAATTTACCCAAGAACCGCCGACCTACTTCAATTCATATCAAAGGAAAATATTAACAATAAATTTCACAAAACGACCAAACCAATTGACTCTCATTTTCCATACCCTTCGTTCTAACTTTCCGATGCCCATCTTCGATTGGCAAACTTATAGTTATTGCCCTTACGAGTTTCGACCCTTTTCCATTTCAATTTACAGACGTGTTTTCAATACTCCAGGGAACTATGGAACTGTCCCTAGAAAAACGCAATAACTGAAAGGGTTGGTACGTCGCTAAAGCAGAATGGCGCTGGTAGAAACATTTACCTGACCTAATAGAAATTCTTTGATTATTTTGCTAAGGGAGCCTAGAGGCCGATTTACCTTTTGCTTGTACTTTTAAGGGTATTAATAAAATTCTCGGAATTTACTTTAACTTAGTTTAGTTGAACTCTAGAAATAAACTCTAGTCGACTATTTCATTAGAGTCATGGAATACAACATTAGAAACTAAGAAATTTACGACAATAGAGATTTCCAATTGCGATATTAATTCAATTTCTTATCAAAAGTCTTGAATAACGACATTTGGAAGGAAGTTGGGTTTGAAACAGGGCCTATTGTGAAACTTCTGTAATATTCAGCGTGGTAAATTTATTCCGACATTCGGAAATAAACCAAAAGCTCTCCATAAAATTGAAACGTTCGGCGATCGAACATTGTTATCTTAGCGATAACGTGAAATATAACGGCGCTGAACTTTGACGAACTGGTCCCAAAGACATAAAGGAAAGGTCAGTCGGCATTTATTAAGTCATTGCGTTACTTAAATACATTAGGTACCTTTGTAATTTATAATGAGGACAATTTTATTTTCGAGGAAAATTTTCTGCCTGCCTCTGTTTTTCCTTAATTTAATAATATTGCGTTATTTAACTCAAATGTAATGGGAATTTACCAAAGAATTGTGCTCCATCTTACGCCACATAATTCCATCGAGTGTGATCTGTTGTGTATTTAAAAAGTGCGCAACAATTTTTTACTGAGAACAATGCACTCTAGAACATTTCTTCATGGCTCAATTATTTGAAACTTACTATTGACTGAATCCTCAACGCCCAACTCAATCAATTAAACACTAGAAACTTGAAATTTTGCACAGAAGTCTCCTACACAACGAATTACTACACAAAGAATGATGGTGAATTTTGCCAACTTACCTCTAGATATGTCTCAAATAATCCAGAGGCACAAAAACGTTGTTGAAAATTTAATGTTACTTTCGCAAGCGTGTTCAAGATCTTGTAATCTAAATAGAACAGGAACTAATAACAGGCAACTGGCTCAAACTTCGTAAGCCTTGTACACATGCTTGTTGCTATTCGTCTTTAACGAAAATGCAGTGTGCCAACTACTGGTGCTGGTAAGGAGCTGATCGTCGACGTAAGTTTAATTTATTCGTTTTAATATTATACTAGTTATGCAATTTTCTCGGAACTCTGTTGTCATGCGCTTAAAAACCGTGCGCAGAATGTGCTGTTTTTAATTAAGTATAATGGAGCTCTTGAAGCAAGTAGTTTTAGAGTTATATTCCTTAACTTATTTTAGGGCCAGCAACACACTCTTAACGCCGTTTGTTATGATTGTTTATGGGCGGCGGTAATTGCCTTCCATCAGGTGACCCTGAAGAGAATCTACTAGTGAAAGCCCAAAATAATCACACCAACTTCATTTTAACATAAGTAAATTATAAGGATACAGAACAACGTCTAGCCATTTTTAAACTTTTGACACAAGAGAATGAACCTAACTCAGGAACGAACAGGATATCCTAACTAGTGTTGCTAACATTAAATAAAAAGAAAAATAATAATATTGCATTGTATTACAACACTCCCCCTCAATGCAATATTGCCACTAAACAAATAAAACTATTTAGTTAGCCCACACATGGTACTAAACTTCACTATTAAATTAGCACTCAACACCTTAGTAAATAAATCTGCCATTTGTTCATGTGTACTAACATATATCAAATTTATCTTACCACTCTTGACCAAATCTTTAACAAAATGATACCTAATATCAATATGTTTCAATCTTTTTGTACAGTCAGTGCTAGCAACCATAATTGCCGACTGATTGTCACAAAATAAATTTGTGGGTGTTACATTATCTACCCCAAAATCTTTAAGCAAGTTCTGCTGCCAGCAAGCCTCACTGGCTGCCATGCTTAGTGCTACATATTCAGCCTCGGTGGATGACAGACTCACTGATGCCTGCTTCCTTGAGCACCAATTAACCAAACAACCAGAATACATGAAGCAGTACCCTGTAGTTGACTTTCTATCTATATCTCCTCCCCAGTCAGCATCACAGTAACCTACTAAGCTATCTGAACTACATTTGTATACTAGCTTGTAATCAATGGTGTATTTGACATATCGCAATACTCTCTTCAATGCTGATAGAAGTACATTGTCAGAACAATTCTGGTACCTACTGAGTATTGAAATAGCTGCACACAAGTCTGGCCTAGTACCAGATACAGCATACATCAAACACCCTATCATTTGCCTACACAAATTTTCAATATTTGAATCTACATTCCCTTTATTTCTACTATCCAGTATTTTAATATTAAAATTTCTGTCTAGAGGAGTAGTTACTGGCTTGCAGTCCTCCATCCCAAACTTCTTTAACACATTATTTAAGTACTTTTTTTGACACAGTTCAGTCACCCCAGTTTCTAAATTTTGTTTAACATGTATACCTAGGTATTCAGATACAAAACCTAAATCTTTCATTTTGAACTCATTTTGCAACATTGCTTTCAAATATAAAACCTTTTCTTCACTACTGCTAAACATCAACAAATCATCGACATATAAAAGTACATATGTCTCTTCCTGGTCATTAATTTTGGAATACAGACATGGATCAGACTTAGACCTCTGAAATCCCTGAAATGTTATTACATTATTGAATTTGTCATTCCAGTTCTTAGGTGATTTCTTTAACCCATAAAGTGACCTATTCAACTTTACTACATTATTTTCCCCTTTATACGCACCATCAGGTAAACTTAATAACACTTCTTCACTAATTTCCCCATACAGAAAAGCTCCAGTCACATCCATTTGATGAATTGGAAGTTTGCGCTTTGTTGCTATGGCTGTAAACAACCTAAATGTTGCTAATTTTGCAACAGGTGCATATATATCATTCAAATCTATGTTATCATTTTGTTCAAAGCCTCGGGCTACCAAACGCGCTTTGTATCGAATGCCATCACCAATTTTCTTTATTTTGAATACCCATTTAGAACTTATAACATTTTTTCCTAGAAAATCATTGCAAATTTCCCAAGTATTATTATGTTTAAGAGTTTCTAACTCCCTATCAACAGCTTCTTGCCACTTACCCCTATCGTCTCTGCTCATGGCCTCTGCATATGTCTTAGGCTCGCTGTCTACAACACTACTAACAACACTACCACAACCACTACTGTCTTTGGAATTAGCACTATTACACTTGTAAAACGATGTTTGCTTCCTTACTCTCTCACTCCGACGTGGTTCAGACGTACCTGGCTCTGTCTCATGTGTACCTTCATCACTGTCTGTCATATCGACCACAACTGGATCACTGCTGTCACTAGACACATTGTCATTGACATCAACAGTGCTGTGTGTTTGTTGCTGTATCTCAGTAGCCTCTTCTTGACTTACAACAACAACATCTTCTCTAGTGACTTTTTCTGGAAGTGGTTGGTCATTCTCTGTTGTATTATAGTCCATGAATACAACATCTCTCTTTATTTGAACATCATTTTTCTTCGGGAAATAAATTCTAAAACCTTTTGTTTCTTCACCATATCCCACCAATATTCCTTTTTCTCCCTTCGGGTCCCATTTCTTCCTCTTTTCTTTGGTGACATGTGCCATCACAGGTGAACCGAATGCTCTCAAAGAGTGAATATCAAATGAACCTTCTGTCCACAGCTCGTATGGAGTTTTACCAGCTTCTGAGCTTTTACCAGTGCGATTAATAACATAAGCAGCTGTGTTTACCGCTTCTGCCCACAATGATATAGGCAAATTTTTCGCACATAACATGGTTCTTCCTGCCTCTACTAGGGTTCGGTTCTCCCTCTCCGCGGTTCCGTTTTGTTCTGGCGTATAAGGCGTACTGGTTTGGTGGACTATACCACGTTTCAAAAACATAGCCTTTATCTCTTTGTTTACGTATTCCAATCCATTGTCGCTTCGAAAAAATTTCACTCTATTACCAGTTATGTTTTCCGCTTCATTAATAAACTTTTCAATACAAAACTTGACTTCATCCTTTCCTTTAATAAAATAAACCTTTCTGTATTTCGAGTAATCGTCTTTCAGCACAACGAAATACCTCGCGCCTCCGATCGACGCTTCTTGCATTGGACCGCACGTATCCGCGTGTATCAACTCGCACGTCCTAGAAGTGTAGCTGTCGCTCGAGGGGAATGGCAAACGATGTATTTTACCCTTTAAACATCCCTCACACTTCACAACAAAGCTGCTGGTCGGTTCAATGTTATTGTTCTTCAATATTTCTTTCACATATGACATGTTTTGATGTGCTAATCTTTCGTGCCACTCGTCTAAACTTATCCTCACTTGTGCTGCACTTGCCACAGCATTTTTGTAGCGAAATTCCAAACAATACATGCTTCCAATTTGGTTTGCAATCGCACAAACCGCATTGTTTTTATAAAATTTGCAACAGTTTTCATCTGTCATCATGACATAACCTTTCGCGGTTGCACACTTCACAGAGAATAAATTAGTTTTCAAATCAGGAACGAACAAAACGTTGTCAATGGTTGTGTCAATCCATTCCTTTCCATCCGTCACTTGAACTGCAACCTGTCCACGTCCTAGTGCGCTTATCTGTGTCCCGTCACCGAGCACTACGAACTTATCTGTGAGTTGAGTGAACGAAGTAAATAAGTCCCGGTCGCGACACATATGTTCACTCGCGCCCGAATCCACAAACCATTTTGTATGACAACAATGTTCTTCGCACGAATTAGACACCACGAATGCATTACTTTTCTCTTCTTTATTCTTCTTAAAACGGCACTGAAACTTATTATGTCCGACTTTATTACAGTAATAGCACCTGCTATCTGAACTAGAACTGGGACGATTGTTATTACTGTTAAACCGACTGTCACGATAGTTCGAATTATTGTTGCTTCTGCACTCATTCGCGTAATGTCCATATTTATTGCACTTAAAACACTTAATGTTCCGTTTGTCAATTACTTTCTTCGCAACAAATGCGGAGGACGACTGCGACGGGCCTCTTTTTTCTTTAAGTCTTTCTTCCTCTACCAACAGTCTCGCCACGAGATTGTCGTAAGTTTGTTTATCGTCCGGAGCAGACTCCCAAGCTGATACGAAATGCTTGTATTCTTCCGGAAGTGACATTAACACTTTCGTAATAGTAAACTTATCCGAGATTTCTTCTCCCAATTGTCTTAACTGGTTTTGCATTTCTTGAACTCTTGACAGAAACACTGACATTTCAACTCCTTCTTCATATTTATATTGGAAAAATCTCTGCTGAGCAATATGAATATTTGTCTCAGATTTCTGTTCATAGACGCTTAAAAGCTTCTTCCACATTTCGGCAGAAGTTTTGCACGATATAAGGTGCAACATGACACTTTCAGACATTCTTGTAACCAATAAAGTTTGCGCCTTTGCATCCTTAGACTCCCAAACTGCCTTTTGACTTGCATCTTCGGGTTTTACGGCTCCTTGCACAACGTCAAGGCACCCTTGGCCTCTTAAAAGAACTGACGTTTGGAACTTCCAAATGTTCCAATTCTTTGCTCCTTCCAGTTTTAAAACTGTGCTCTGATGGCTTGTTTGTTCCATTTTGCTCTCTGCCTTCCTGTAAATTTTCCTTCCTTGAACAATTCAAGTATTCCTTCTCGCCGTGACAGCGGCCATTTGAATATGGCGCCGATTAACCTCAAAACCCGGCGATTTTATTTTTTCCGACTTTACAGTAATTCACGCGACGCTGTTACTGATATCACATATACTAGTCCTGGGCCCATAACCTGAAGAGAATCTACTAGTGAAAGCCCAAAATAATCACACCAACTTTATTTTAACATAAGTAAATTATAAGGATACAGAACAACGTCTAGCCATTTTTAAACTTTTGACACAAGAGAATGAACCTAACTCAGGAACGAACAGGATATCCTAACTAGTGTTGCTAACATTAAATAAAAAGAAAAATAATAATATTGCATTGTATTACAACAGACCCAAATGCTCGTTAGCTCCCTATCATATTCAAAAAAAAGAAGAAACCGTTATAGGATCAATTCGTTCTCCATTTGTCCGTCTATCCAGAAGGAAGGATGGATGAAAGGCAGATGCTTTTTAAGATCCACTTTTCTCTGGAACGCGTAGAGGTATGAAGTTCAAAGTTATATGTCACTAGCTGTTGCCCGCGGCTTCGCTCCCGTTTTTTTTTTTCTAAATTTCAATATGAAAAATAGATAGTAGCCGATTCTCAGACCTACTGAATACGCATATAAAATTTGGTAAGAATCGGTAAAGCCGTTTCGGAGGAGTACGGGAACGAACATTGTGACACGAGAATTTTATATATAAGATGAAGTTAGAGCCATGGCCTCTTGTAAGTCTAAAAAAAGTGAACAAGTTCATGCGATGAAAGATATAACCTTATGGAATTTGTAAAAAACCTTTAGGGTAGGTACTTCCCGTTGACATTGAATTATGAAATTTGACAAGAAGTAAAACCTTACTACACAAGTAAGGCACCAACATTATTATACATTATATTATGTAAATAAATCTTCTACCTTTTAGGTGTACCTTTTCACATACAAAAAAATCTTTGTTTTTTTTTCTATTTTTATTCGACCAAAAAAACTGAGAAGGTTCTCAATGCGACGCGGTGTATTTTATTATAATTATTATTATTTCTTAACTTGCTTTTTTACAATACAAAAGATATAATTAAAAATTATTTTTTTATTTGGACAAAACCATTACGCAATTTCAACTTCAACTTGACCGGCTATTTCGAAGTGTTAGTATCTAGACCTACAACACAAAAACAGACAAAAAAAGGATTATTATTAACGAGATGGCCTAACATTTGTTGTTGAAATAACACATAAGTATTCATATCTAAAAAATCTTGACCGGAACCTTTGCTTTACAATCTATCTGCATTTTTACGCCACTTCTAATTACTTCAACCAGCAAAACTTACGAGAAAATACATATAATCATAATGGTCAAACACTGCTTCAAATGAGCCTGTTGGTTCAGTGGTGATCTGTAACACAGTGATATTTATTAGGGTCCCAGGGACTTTAAACAAACCCAAAAACCTCAGGGCGGTTTGCTAGGGAAAGTATTTATGATCATTGCAGCTGGCTCACCCAATTACTGTACCCTCGCAAAAAATGACGTTGTTCTGCCTAATTCACCCGTAATTGGGGGATTTGTGGTAAATGTTTTTGTTTTGGAGGGGGGGGGGGGGGGGGGGGGGGTAATCATGATGGAATTTTAATGAACACTATCTTTTATAATTATTGTCATTTTTTACTCCAATTTTTCACTCTTCATCATTTTCAACGCCTAAAAGTTTGAACACGCAAGGTTATTATTAGTAGGCTAGACAGCGTAATTTTGCTAATATTTCTTTAAAAGTATTGACTAATAAATCTAGATAAAATCTAAGGACTTACTTTTGACAATCCCGTTATGATTGTCAAGCATAAAGGTACGATTACACCGGCGCGTAAAATACGTTGACGGTGCGTTTACGCAATAAAATGTAGGTACCTACGAAGAAACTGAGCAAAGACGCCTGCGAAACGCCACTGCATATACGCAGCGGTGTTGTCGGTCCTTTAACTTGGTATAGAGTCTGCAGAAGTCTTTTTGAAGAACTGACGCCATCGACAAACTTAATATTGACGGTAACGTCACCCAACTTGAAGACTGTCTTATTATTTGTGGCATGTACGGAATCATGCGTTAAAAAGCGAACGTTGGAACCGTAGAAATAGTTTCCATTGCGGGGGTAAGCCAATTCAGTCCATCCAAACAATAAACATATGGTGACCGTCAGCGAGACAAAAACGGCCCGCCCCTCTATCACTGTCAGACCCAACTTTTCATACCCACTCATTCGCGCTAAACGGTGTTACGGCCGCCTATCAATTACACTTCCTGTGTAAACGAACAATGTCAACAGTAAGGGAAGAGCTCCCAGCCTTTGACACTCGCATCAATCATGTGAGCTTTGAATATTTTTCTCGTTTTTTTTACGTTAGTTTGTGAAGTGTAATTTGCCAGTCGAGTTTAGAGGCACAAATTCTAGATAGGGATCGCTGTTCGAGAATGTCCGAATATTGTGGTCTACTTTTACGTGTTGATCACTACGCGCAAGAGTGAGACGCATGATTCTATCTGATATCAGGGCTGGTGTTGATTTTTGAAAACAAACCACAGAAAAGAAAAAAAATGCAGCTCTACTCTATCTTGTCAGCTCATCGAAGATTGTAATTGAGCTATAATGTTGTAGCTATTTACAGATTCTTACCACGTTTGAATAGTAATTTTGAGTGATGTGGTTTAAAAAATCAGGCCCCTGCTTTTATACTACGCTTGAGCGATGGCAAATATAAACATTGACCAGCTAATCCATATGAAAAACGACACCTGAATGATAATCTTCGCTACAGTGAGGTTTCGAAGTTCAAAAGTTCTGATACTGAGATGTTTCCCATTTTTGACGGTCTATGAATTTTAAAGCGTATACAAGATCTCTCAGAATTTATCTGGAAGATTTCAGCCAGTCCTACTAAGGTTTCTCATTTAAATAATTCAAAATTTAGTCCCTCTCTTGACGGGTTTCACTTTGAATATCGATCAATGTATGAAAATATTTGTCAACTATAATTAAAAAAGCCTTAAGAACATTTACAGGGTTATATCCGACCACACCGGTGCGTAAAACATGTTGACGGTGCTTTTACGCAATAAAATGGATGAAAAAACGGTGAGAAAACGTGACGCCTACGACACGTCACTGCGTACACGCGGCGGTGTAGTCGCCCCTTTATACAATACAATAGCTCTTTATTGAACACTACGTCATATAACAACCAAATCTGAAAAAAGGTATAAAAAAAGGTATACAGAGTATTACAAGGTAACAATAGGCGGCCTTATAGCTGCAGAGCGATCTCTACCAGGCAACCATAATGGACTGGAGAACCGAACAAATATGAGCAGGTGGTACAATTTAGAACATATATTAATATCCTAAGTACTGAAAATACATAACATAATTATACATGAAACACACATTTATAATAAACTAGCTTCTGCCCGTGACTTCGTCTGCGTAGAATTATACATAAAAACCTTCCTTTTGAATAACTCTATCTATTAAAAAAAACCGCATCAAAATCCATTATGTTGTTTTGAAGATATAAGCATACATAGGGACATAGGGACAGAGAAAGCGACTTTGTTTTATACTATGTAGTGATGGAGATATAAATAAACACATACACACATACCTAAAAAAGCCAGCTACAAGATTCATGCACATTTTAAATATGGGTAAAGATTAAGCGCATAGACTAACCCAACTACCTGCTTAATATATTATTCCGGAGGAATTTTAAGAAATCCTGTATATATTCTGAAGCAGATTATGCATATCGATTGCATTGGCAATTGGGAACGGGCAGCTTTATAGAGACAGGATGAGATAGCAACGGTTTAAAATATTTCGTAAATGCAGCTTGAGTCGTGATACAGTGATGTTTCCCTGCGGGCGTTTGCTACTCGCGGTTACTAGCTATATGACATTTTCAACTGACTGTGACTGAATATCGAATTCGATTTAAACATCTCGTGCCACGGAGCGGAATGAATAAAAGTCGCATTTTCGTTCGTCTGATGGCAACTGACGCTCCCTTTATTGGTATTTCGTATTGAAATTTTAAGCAAATTGTATATTCGGTGAAATAACGGGTTTGAGAGTGGCCTGGATCGCTCATTTCGATGTAAATGTGTCACTTGCGTACACGAGGCCGGCTATCACCGCGAATATTGAGTGCTCCCAACGTTTTTATGATACGATCGTTTTCTCACTGCATCATCACGTATCTTGTTTTTACGGTCTTTCGAATTTGACGTAGCATATTGCCAAAATTACGGGCTACTTAAATGCGGGACGGGTAAAGTATAAACCATTAACACATTAAATATTTTTTTCGATCACGTATAAATAGCTTAATTTTAAACTAAAGGAAATCTTATATAGGTAAGAACATAAAGTGGTTCCCGCATTGTGTGTCAGAAGTTTTACGTTTATTTGACAATATTCTCACAAAGAGCCTTAAAACAATTCCGAATGTAACCGTGTTGATATTTCTCTCCTGTATCGCTCATAAAATATAATCCTTGCAAAATATTGTCCCTACTTTACACGTATAAAAAAACCGCTTGATTTATAAGCCAGTTTCATTCGCTATGATTTACGGTAGCGCCGCGAATATTAAAGATTCGTATTGATATATTATTCCTTTATCCCTATTCGCCCTTTCTGCTATTTACGAGAGTTTTCCCCTACCCCCATAACTTTCATCGGCCCTTTTACGGGGACTTGTTAGAGCGGAGTTTTTTTTTATAAATATTCGTCAATTTGTTAGGTAATATTCATACGTCAAAGTTAAGAGGACGTTGATCTTTAGCTAAGGGTTCGGTTTTTGTGGTCGTTTAAAATGTAGCTAAGGGGATAATCTTCTCGGTTAATATCCAAAAAAGTTATTATATGCACCTTCCAGATCCACAAATCAGATAAAAGTATTTTATACGATCAGAGTATTATAGATTATTAAACCTATTAATTACTAAAAATTGTCTACAGATAAATAGTACGCATAATACTTGTGCAATATGTCCTCTTATGCCCTTGATTTACAAAATGAATAGAAACTTACAAACTACACTCTTTCAAAAATTAATAATGTAACGTTTTTATACATAAACGGATAACTCACGTATAAAAAGTCGAGTGATGCTCGACATGTTTCGGACATGTTTTAAATATTGACCAAACGGTGAGTGTGAGCGAACCTTTACGGAGTGACGTGATCAGTGTTGTGTGCTGCCCTACATTTGACAGTAATAAAAATGACGATGAAAACGAGGGTAGTTGAGCGCCGCTGTCAGTTGCGTCGAGCAGCCGCGCGAACAGAGCGCTGGCGCGCAATGTTCGTTTCGCTGCCGCCGGGGCGAGCGCTCCAGGAAGAAGGACTACGAAATAGTCCGAAACATGTCGAGCATCACTCGACTTTTTATACGTGAGTTATCCGTTTATGTGTAATAATGATTAAGTCTCACGGTAGTTTCATGTTGAAAATGTAACGTTTCTCCTCTAAATTAAAGTACAGAAATTTAAAAGAATAAGAAATCTCCTAAGTGCCTTTACGCGCATTAAAATGTCTTAACTTAACCGTAAAAATGTTTAACCACTATTTCCATTGCTGACGCGAAAAATCTGTTATTAACAGAAAGGAAAAGAAAGGGAAATTTCTCGAGCTCAGGGTTACTGAATGCTTAGTCACCAACTTCTGTAATACGCGGTAGGGATGAGCTTTGTTAAAGTATGTGGGTATTTTCTGATGGGGAGAAATACTTGAACAAACGAAAAAATCGATTTGGGTCCAGTGAGCGTAGTGTAAGTTTTTGGTCACAAAATACGCCTCGAGCGCATTTGCGTCAATAATGTAATGTCAAAACTACGAGACAGATTGTTGCCGTTTCAATCCGCAAGTGGCGCTGCCTATTTTGCCATAGTTATTGAGACGTTTTTGACTGTGAACGCGTTTGAGACGTTTTTTTGGGAAAGCATACACTAGAGGGTCAGTTTTACAACAACACGAACATGGTCGTAGATAGTAACGCTTTTACTTCGAAAAAAAAACACGTGTTCGACATGCCTAAATTAACAGTTTTCAGTAAACTGACATTTATACGTTTGAACACAAACCATTGTTCGTAGTAACATGGTAGGTACGTGTTTATACGACATCATTCTATTGCTGAAAATTCCTAAAGATATCCAATTTTTTAGCTTGTCTTAAAAATATTTTAGTTATAATTTTGATTTTATTTTGTAAAAAATCAAAAACAAGCTTGAAGTGCAAGTCCTAAACTAAGGCTAAACAAGAAATAACACACTCTATGCAACGTGAATTCAAGTAAAGACATCATTTTATATTTAAAAACTCTCAAATAAAGTACTTTAGCAAATACTTCAGCAAATACGTGTACTTTTCTACCTCCCGTGCAAAAACTCTCTTCTCGAGATACGTAGCCGTATTCTGATTGCGATCTTTTCATTTGCAGTCAGCCGTGAGTAATTCCTCCCCCCGATGGAGTTATAATGAAGACGATAATTATATTTCTGATTACTCTATTGTTCTTAGAATTCGGATTAAACAGGGCACAGCCGCTAAAGAATTCCTACGGCAACTTGTGAACAAATATGTATTTAATAGGTTTATAGTATTAGAAAGTTAAATATATTTTTGAGGGGAACGTTGTTTAATTCGATTAAAATTTTACTATTATGAACTAATTTAACATCTACCCCTGAAAACCTTGTACGCTTCTTTATTTTTCGTTAAATGTATATAAATTAATCCTATTTTCCTTGATCACGGCATCACGCGTGAGGGGCTGGACTGATTTGCCAATTCTTTTCTGTTGTGATCGATATTGACAGGAGAAGGTTTTATGAAACAATATTTAAAAAAACTGAAACGAGGGCGAAGCTGCGGGCTACAGCTAGACTCTTATAATTGTGTTTAAATTATATTATAACCCTTTGCCTCTTAATTACAAGAAGGTACTTTTCCATCATATTGATTCAATTATTATTGCAACACTGCAGCTTCTGCAAATTGGATCACCAACCTTAACCAAATCTGCAACAGAGTGTAGCGAGCAGCTTGCACGATATATACAACATTAACTTCTATGAGCCTGTTACGTTTAACGTCTTGTTAAATTGCACATGGAATTTATCTCCTCGCTCATTCTAATGGCTGAAATTATTAGATTCGCTGTGAAGAAAAGCTTACGATTCAAGCTTTTGAATGAAATAGTGACACTGATGATCATAGTACAATACAACAATACAAATACTCTTTATTGAACACCACAAATCAGTACAAAACAACATAGTAGTTCAGTGGATGCATACATTATATAGGTACGCGCGTGCTGAAATAATACTTAGACGTTATAATCCAAGACGTATCTTTCTGAATTCGGTGTTTCTGTATGAATACAACAACTCTTCGCCAGATAAGGCATTGCTACAATATACTCGGGAGCAACAAAACCGGGTCACTTCACATAGAAAGTTGTACGAAAAGTCACGCGGTTTCTTTGCTCCCAAGTATGGAAAATCCTTTATCGTTCCACCAAAAGATATTAAACTTAGGGTGGTCGAATACCAAATAATATTCCATTGGGAAACATGACCAAGAGCCTGAACTATGAGGATAAATTTATTTCTAAATAAAACCTTACCCTTTTTTGGAAAACACACACAGATTTTCGCTATTTTTCACCCGACATTGTTTTTGATTGTATAGAATGTACAGAACAAGGGTGTCTTTTATCGTAAGTCTAAAAAACCGCTGCAAAAGCTGTAGGGCGGACAGCTAGTAAGTAATTTATTACCCGCCTTTGTTATGTACAAAACATTCCTGATTTTGCCGGTGTCAGCCTAAATCAAGGGTTTGATGACGTTATTATCTACAGAAGAATTGGAAATAGAGTGGAAATTTCTTAAAGTTAAGTAAAAAATGCCAACACACTAATTGCTAAAATCAGATTGGCTGGCTCAAGGCAAAGCAGGACACTGGAGTTGGGAAAATAGTGATCTGTGGTTGATCGCAAAACACATGAAACAGTTTAAATATTAAATGTAATCTGCGTAATGAGATGCGCATTAATAATAATGTATCTATAGGAACATCGATATTTTCTAGTAAATGAGAAAATTCACGGGTAGAAACTTGGGTAAGTACAACGTATTTATACTCGTAATGCTTATTAAGCTTCTGTTAAGGAGCTTTTAACTGTAAAATATTGTTTACATTTTTTGTAAAGAATCCGTTTATTTTAGAGTTGAAAACATATGACTATGGTTCTAATATTGTAAAGTATTTTGCTAAATATTTTCAAAAACCGACGATAGAGTTACAAAATTGCCTCGATAGAATTTAAAGTTAAGTGTTAAGATTGTTTCTCTTCAGTCTTATGAAAGAACGTAACCTACTGTAAAGTTGTCAGGATACGAGTCTAATCTCAGCTCCAAAAGTTACGGGAAATCGCACATTGTCACGTGTCACGTTCAAGTTTTGCTGTCAATTATGTCGCCCGCGACACGCGCTCCGCGTCTGGCAACTTGAGCGGTGCAGCACTGCATTTCGTGCCAAACAGAAAAACATATTCGGATGCTTTGAGTTGGCAAAAAAGGATGCACCATCTTACTTCATGTTTTAGACTAGGTGTTGCCTGTGGAAAATTGAAACTTATACGGATTTAATATATACAGATGAAAGGTTAATTTGACTACAATTTACGGCCACAGCTACTTCTGAGCCAGCGACCGTTTCACTTTTGCGAAGACACACAACGCTGATGATCTATTTTTCATGTCTATGTTTTTTTTTTGTTTTAGTTACCTTGTTTATTTTCTATAAAATTGTGTATAATATCTTATATTTGTGCGTCTTGCAAAAAGGAATAAATGTCTTCTTTCTTTCTTTTCTTTCTTTTCTTTCTGCGCGTAAGTAGGTGAAGAAGATAAAATAAAAGTCTTCATCTATAAATAAACACTCATACCGGCTTTATGCTGTCATATTTGTCACAAAAAAAGATAATAGCTGAGTTAGTGTAATGTAGGGTCTCATAAAATATCTTGTGTTCAAACTCGGGCACCAACTCTTACAATAGAAAAACACCATGACGACACCGTATGTGTATACGTGCGAAATAAATCAAATGGTACATGAAGTTTCATGTGGGGATAACAGATAAAGCCTTCCGATGCTCAGAGGAAGCTTAATACACAGCAGTGGGACGTACAAGATAAAAAAAAGTAATCATATTTTCAATGCAGGAATGCAATCGTTTGTTCTCTCTGGGCTGAAACTGCACAAGCGTTAGAAATTATTAATGACGCAAATCTTTATATCGCCCGCGTGTGATCACGTCCGTGAATACTCTTTGCAACTTTTGATATCAAAGGAAAGAAGGCGTTTGGCTCAGAGATAGACTGCTATGTGTAGTTTAACAATAGGCTCAGTGGCGCATCTAGGTAACCAAGGGCCCTGGTGCAAATTAAAAAATGGGGCCCCACTACTATCTAAACTGGTCAGGTTTGATCTAGTAAAAATATTAAATATTATTTCTCGTAAGGGTTCGAGAGCCCCCTGAGCTTGAGGGCCCCGGGGCACTGCATCGCCAAGCCCCTAAGTAGCTACGCCACTGAATAGGCTGTCACTCGTCTGCCTTGTGTTTAGTCATTTTACGTTTAAGGTATTGTGATCATACAACCTTTTTATTTAGAAACTATTGGCCGATTGCAGTATAACCGGGCAGATGATGTGATCATTCTCATATGGTGGAAGGTAATAATTATCTAGGGAGGTGCGCATAACTTATCGACATTAACAATAACCATATTTTTTGTGAGTTTAACTAAAGTTTTAAAAATAAATCGTCCAGGTCCAATCATAACTCCCCTTGGCCGCCGGCTAAAAACCGACGCAGAGCGTGCAATATCCAAATTTCCATCCGCAGTGTCTTGTTTTCCTCATTTCCTGCAACGGCGGCAGGAAATAAAATCGCCATCAAGCCGGTGCTGGTAATTTAAAAATAATGCTGCAAAAATTCGTAGGAATGCGAATTTGGAGGCAAATTGCGGTGTGAGCGAATCAGGCGCCGGCTGGGCGCTCGCCGCCGCCCCGCCGAGGCGAGAATAGGCCAGACGAGACATTTAGACCTGTGATAAGATAAGACTCGTTGGGCTATTCGCTAACTAAGACTATAGCTACTTCACCTGTTAGAAATTCTATTACATGAGCTGCCTTACTTTACGTGAATAAAGGTCAATTTTAAACTAATTTACGACCAGTATTGGCTGACGTTAGTAGCAATGTCATTTGGTTTGGCCCATTAAATATGTCTTTTTTTTGAAGCCACAAGCTACGATACAAGTTTGGTCAAGAAATGACGAAAATAAGTTTGTAGAAGATCTCTATTAAAATCGTGTTACCTGTTACCTTAGGCTCTGTCTACCCCGTTAGGGATAAAGACGTGATTTGTGTATGTATGTATGTGTTTTAAGCCGCTTCCTGCGTTGAGGTATCTTTACATTAAACGCTTCAAACAAGAACAACGAGATTACAAAAATAACAAGTAGACAAATAGAGGGTCTCATTGCTTATAGTTTGAATTATAAACCATTTTATTCTTTGTCGCTTATGCACACTCGGCACTATATAGTGACCCTTCTGTCGAAGTATCTTACTCTCTATGATCTCTGACTATGAATCAGACGTCTGGGACGAATGAAAAAGTTGTTTTTTTCTTCGTTAATCTAGAGATATCATCTTGTATAACAATTTAATTATTGTGACGCAAAAACCGGCTTGATTACTCTACGGTCTGGATGAAATAAGAGTCATGTAATGAGATTGTAATGATAATGAGCTGTCATTAGTATTAGCAATGGAATGAATATAAATACAATTTACAAAAATGAAAAGGGGTTTTGGGTACGCTACTCCAGATACAAACCATTATCTCATATTACTTGCTTGGTGATGCTGTTGCAGACTGCCTAAATAATGAAACAAAAATGATCCTTTGAATTGTGCCTAATTATGTTTAAAAAAACCGATTGTCTGCAAAGTCGGTTTACGAACGATAGTTTTACGTGATAACGTCATAAAGAAACATATTCGAACTGCTAGCTCTGGCGTCACGCGAGAAGATTGTGCCTCTCTATCGCTTGTTCCACGCTCTCGCTTGCACACTCTGACGTAACGCGGAACGTAACGCAATGAGTCATGCTTTTTCGTGAGTGCAGCCGGCGTTCATCGATTTATAAGACGTTATCACGTAAAAATCGTTAATCCTGGGTTTTGATAGTTATTTGTATCTTACCACCACTTAATTTTGGGCTCAAGTAGCGTGTTTAGTTGAATCATGGTTAAAACTTAAGATTTGTTAACCATGCAAAATTTAACTTAATATATTTCATACCTCACCGTTTTTGTGTCGGCTTTGTACTTTTTTCTCACTGTAAATGAAAAGGACTGGGAGTAAAGCGATGTAAAAACCATAATTTCGTTTCATGCACGGCAGATCTCACTGAGCTGGCTGCGTTTCACTTTTTCAAAAGAAAGTATTTGAATTTAACATTGTGAAAAGCATTTCACAGGTGCTACTTTTTAAATTCTTTTTTTATACTAAATAACTACAAAAGATACATACATACTTACATAAATCACGTCTCCATCCCCTACGGGGTAGACAGAGCCTAAGGTGACACGACCCAAAGACCACGTTTAGCGTGATCGTGGGCGTATGGATGGAAAGGGGAATCAAAACAGTGATGGGTTGCCAGCCACATCGCCCATATAACATGATCCCTAAGATTTTCACCCAATCCCTCGATGGGCTTTTACCATCTGCGCAGGAAGAGAAGCAACTGGTACATTCTATGTTTTTTCTTTGCTGCCAGACCAGCATGGAAGATAGTTATCCAAAAATGTTAAAGCTCATAATCTCCGATAAAATATCATGTATTATTACTAACTACTAACACTGCCTTGTCTTTATATTTTTGAATCTGTAATGTATGTAAAAGATAATATGAGTCAATTTCCCACTTTCAATAGCACGCGTCAACAGGATAAGATCACAACGCCTCGTTTTAGAACAGCTTTACTTCGAAAGAGTGCTTTTGGAATGATGCATAGGGCATATAACAAATTGCTTAAAACAATAAGAGTTTCTGACCAGCCTAAATTTTAAAAAAATGTAATTTAACTTTCTAGTCGAAAATGCATTTTACTCTATCCAAGATTATTTAGAGGAAAGGCTGTAAATTTGCATGTAGAATAATATAATATGTAATGCAGATTAAAATCGAAAAATGCGTGCCATCCATTATATTGGCTATTTGTATGACTCATGGCGCAACATAGTGGTCCTAAATATACGCATAAGATCTCTATATACGTATTGACAAATAAATTAATATGAATTTGAATTTGAATTTGGACGTTACCGACCGAATAGTATGACAGCGAACAGCAAAATAAACAGCCAGATTATTACGCGCTGCTTAATTTTGAGGTAGGTCAGGTCAGTCGCACCGTTCCAGAGTCCGAAACAAAAGGCAAACAGCGACACGGCATATTCTCCAGAGCACGGATCCGTATAAAGTTTAGAAGCTCTAAAACTGCCGTCCCAACTAAATAAGTATTCCAGGAAATTTATGATTTGTCGGCCCCCAAAGACGGAGCTGAATAAATTTTATTAAATCCGGACCAGTTTACGACTAGCCGCGTCAGCGTCTCATCTACCTACTGGGACAGAATGGGCTTTTTAATAAAATAAATCACCGCTTACCTCCGTGCCACAGGTTAACTGGTGTGTTTTTATATGTATTTGGGAACTCGTTTCGAAATGTTGTCGAGAGAGGTCGAGTTAAAGCGTTACGCTTTCCTGTTCGGTGGGGTAGAATAGTTAAAAGTTTGGGTATGAGATTTTGTAGCCGCATTTAGCCAGGCTTACCTATGCAGCATATTATTCTACAAAAAAAATGTTAAAATTAATTAATATTTAACACTGCGAATTTGCTTTGTAGGAAATGTAAAATCACGGACGCAAACTATGTTCATATTTGCACAAAGAAAAATAGGTTTTCTACTAAGTAAACTGTGAATAAAAAAATGTAAGGCTAAGTTACAGTTGCAGCAGACGATTTTAATTAGATGTTTATAGTTTAAAGATTATTTTTATTAGTTACAAATTTACGAACGTTAAAAAAGTTTCGACACGTAAATTAATAAATAAAAAATTAATTAACTGCATAATTTTCAAAATCTATCTTTTTTCAATGTTTTATTTAGGTAAATAATATTTTATTCATGACTTCGGACATATGTTTCAATTATGTATTTATTTTTAGTTAAAAAACACTTAAACTTAACGTGTAATTACTTAAATATAAAAATATAAATGTATTACAAGATAAATTAATTTAGATTGACTTTTTAATTTACATTATAATGTGATGCTGCGAAGTGACTGCTACGAGTAATAATCCTCCGTTTTCATTACTTGATCCCACCATCACAGCGGCACTATTAATACCAGTATTTCAGCCACACTTAATTCCCGGGTAAACATAAAGTACAGTCTTGATTCTAGTTACAGTAAGCCTACAATTAACCTCAGTGAACGCTTATAATGAATGATTCAATAAATCAGCCAAATTGCTCTTTATTACGCATCTTACGTCTCTTTAATTGAGACAAGCTACGCTACGAGGGTTGAATTTTCGGAAATTTTGGTCGACGGTGTCTGGGAATTTGGACGTTTTCTTTGAATTCAGCGTAAGTTTGGGTTGAGATTAAATGGTTGCTGTAGAAGTCTTTGTGTTATTGTTTAATGTTTTTATCTTATGTCAAGTGAATCTCTTTAAAAAAACTTACTGACAAGCTAAAATAACGAGACGAGAGAGAAAAGTGATCCCTTTAGGAAATACTTATACGACATTCATAAGGGTATGGACTTGTTAATTTTGGCGTAAATTAGGGTACGGTAAATAACTCAATCACATTTGATCATGTATAAGGATTGATTATAATTGGTTTATGTCAAAGTGTTATTTATGTTCTTGCGTATTAAGTTAATGTGGCTATTAAAAAGGGTGGACGAAATGTTTAGTTTATCATAATTCACATTACCATTGTGTAAATTTTACGACTTTGGAAAATTACAATTTAGAGTATTATAATTATGATTGCATTTAATTAGTCTCAAACTAATTAATTTCATTTAACGTTTCTATTAATAATTTACAATAACTTAATTTAGATGTAATTTATTCAATATTTGGAACATAAATACACAATTCTGATTTTATTTCTCGCAAAACAATAGATGAATCAATTCATTAGCAATGCAACATGCAGATAATGTCCAAAACAAGCTGTAATAATAAATGGAAAATTAATGTTCAAAACCTGAACATAATTATAGTCACACAAACGCATAACTCAAATATATAAGTCGAGTGATGCTGAACATGTTTCGGACTAGTTCGTAGTCCTTCCTCTTGAAGCTCTGGCCTCGACGACAGCGAAACGAACAATGTGCAAATAATAAAAATGACGATGAAAGAGAGGGTAGTTGTGCGCCGCTGTCAGTTCCGTCGAGTAGGCGCGCGAGCAGAGCGCTGGCACGCAGTATTGTCTCACGGTAGTTTCATGTTGAAACTGAACATTGTATGCCATTCCGGAAATAATGAGTTAAGGTTTCAAAATAATAACCTAGACTGGTGGGGCGTTGGATGAATAAAACGATGAACAAAACATCACTCGCGTCATATAAGAAGAATAAAACTGTCATTTGTTAGACAACTATGGTTTAACCACTAGTAAATATAATACGAGTACTTCTTAGACAAATTTAAAGATTTTCTATGAACATATGTATTTAGACAATTTTTCGTCATGTGTTCAAATATAAAGATTTAAAACTCTGATGATTTTCTTGTGATGAGATCATAAATGATCAACTACTGTCTAAAATTCTGTACCTACATAGTAACAAAGGTAGTAATTTTGTTACTTTGTGTAAATTAACTTGAAATACGATGGCGAAACGTATTTTATTTTACAATACCTTTGTGTTACTTTACGCAAAAAGCCAAATGTTATTTTAAAGATAATGTATCGCCGATTTATAACTCAGTCACTGCCACAAATTAGCAATATTCAATACCACTCCATGCATGAGCCTTCAAGAACGACTTTTAGTTTAGTTTATTCTGAGCTGGCATTTAATTGTACAATATACAAAACAAAACACCAACGTTCTTGTCCGCGCGAAAACGGTGAACACTTATTGTGCATATCGCGACAACACCAACATAGTTTTATGGTCCTAGGCCCCATTAACAACGTGGTAATGGTCCCCAGGTGGGGCGTCGCTGGGACCCACGCTTTACTCTGTTAATCGGTTTTTAATTGCTTTCCTATCCCTAAACTAAAGCCGTAAATCTGGAAAATTTGCGCGTCCTCACCGATCCCATGCCGAATGGCATCTTGTGAAACTTGCCGAATAAATTTGCTCTCGCAAAAGTTATTCTATTCATTTGAGATGTAGTTTCGTGAATAGTATAAATGGCTCGTAAATGCATGAAATTGGACTTGTTATAAATATTGTTGGAAAGATATAATGAATATTAGTTGATTCTAATTTGATTGCTGCTAATTTAAATTTCCATTTATATTTTTGAACTTTAGTATCTATTGAGTAAATTCACAATTCAGCAAGATTACAAAAACATATCAAAAAAATACGCAAAACATTGCCAATTGCTCACATTGTTTTTTTTTTACTGTATCTTCAAGCACAAAGCTATACTTAACTTCATAATCTGTCTGACACGCTTGCCATCCCCGTTGGATGTTGGGGCCTTTTTCAAAAAGCTCCAATACGTACAATAAATAATAAAGAAAAGTTTTGAAATGTCTTACAAAGTTTACTGTGCAGTTTAATCGCTTCAAAACGATTTTTTACAGGTAATAATTATGATTACTATGTTACAATAACATGAACTGTTTTGTTTTATTTGGTAACACGAAATCAAGGTAGATGCGCGCGCTATCAAAAGCTTATTGGCTTATTTTTACTTTAGTTTTTTTACTCGCACTGTGTTTTTGTACACAAAACCCACATTTAGGTACATTTGTGTCAAAAGTATGTTCCAAATTCGTACTTAAAATATAACACACACATAACTAAACAATACCGTGATCACTAATGTGTCAGATGTAGCGTAAACTAAGCAAATATCACGATTTCTATTGAAACCAAGTGCGCCGACTCTTTACCACCTAAATATTTTGATGTAATACCCGAAATTTAGTGACGGGAAATCTAAACCGATTCAAAAACACGCTTGCCCTCCGCGTCACTGCGATTTAAATGGAGCCGCTGTCCTTAAAAAACCTTGATGCTTGGCCGGAGTTCGAACACGCGAAGTAGACGCGTTTGCGTATTCTATGGAAGGTATATTTGATATCTGTGCGTCTCCACAGGAGGAAACTTTTCAACGTTCGGTCCGAATGACTTGAAATTTGGTTCACATAGGACGGAAGGCAATGAAATACAGTCAGCAAAAAAGCTTGTGTCTTAAATGAAATTTTTAGGTTAGATTATTTTGATAAAAGTCCCAGCTCCGAGTTGCGACCGCGCTCGCCGCTACAAGCATCAGCACTCACAACTTTCGAAGCGGCCGGAATTCCCAAACAAACTCGATTCGTTTGACACGTTGCCTAATGTACCTATAGGCTGCAAATAATCAGGCGGTACAGGCTACTGAAATACATTTGAAGCTTCTATTTTTGATTCCTGTTTTCACACTACGGGTCGCTTTTTGTCCCGTAATTTTTATTGGTCATAATTTGCTCATTTTTTTAGCTCATTGTAATCTTTCTTCTTAACTGGAATTTTGGAAAAGTAAGTAAGTAAATAAGTAAATGCTTTATTGTACAAATATAAAGAAACAGAGGCAAATCCCAAAAAAGACCTTAAATATATGCACAAAGGCGAACTTATCCCTATAAGCCTATAAGGGATCTCTACCAGTTAACTTTTGAGCAAATGAGAGGAGAATTAAGCGAGAAACCGACAAAGAGTGAGTTTAAAATATCCATATTATTATAGTGAGAGCCACAATAGAGCGTACATCTCAAAATACAACAAACAATTAATAAATAAACTATCTACTAAATATCATTACACACAAAAGTAATAAGAATGTAGATATACGTTAGGTTAATTTACTATCAACTCTAAAAAGAAATACTTAGGTACTGTTTCAGAAACAAAACGCTTTATGAGTGACGAAAATTATGACTAAGTATACAGTCGGAACTTATTTGGGATGAAATATAGATCTTCTTCGTAATCATCATCATCATCATTATGAGCCGAATGACGTCAACTTTTGGTCTTAGAGGATAAGACTTTGCCCTAAGGATTTACACGATGATCGTTTTTGTGTAACTGCAGACGATGGGTGATTTTTATCAGATCGTTCGTCTATTTTTCAAGGCGACTTCTAATATAATTCCCCTTCAGGTACACATTCGCCACTCGAGACATTAAAAATAGGCACAATAAAATATCACCTGGTAATTAATAAGCTGGTATTCCATATTAACTCTATTGACGACAGTTATTTAAGTCTCGGCGTTCTAAATGGTTCATGTGACGCAAGAATTCATGTTAGAGCTAAAAAGTAAATGTAGATTTCGCATATTTTTCACCCGCGCCCCATAAGCTCACCAATTACACACTCAGACAAAATTGCGAGGGAGGTATTCGAGACGTCACCGAAATTCAGTGTCAGGGCCGTATTACGCAAGCCCTCGACATATTAGTGGCAATAATTTAAGAATAATGCCCGTGTAATTTCACCCGGGCGACCCGCGAAATCTATGGCCTTTAATAAACGCTAACGACGTCTATGGAAACAATTATTTAACAAAATTACCGTTTTACATGGTTACCTTTAATGAGAACAGTGCGGATTGTCTTAATTTAAATTAATGGGTTTAATTGTAAACTGGTTTAAATGTACGGCGGTATTAATAAGTACCCGGCCATAGCTTTTGTGCGAGCTCCTGGTAGCTCGTGTGTTCTTGATATTATAAGCGACATGAGAGGGTATTTCTTGATAAATAAGATATTATAATCTTGCTAAATTTGTGTGCACACTTTATTGATACTGAACGTGAACTAAGTTATAATAATACAACTTGCATTAAACACTAAAATCTGGTCAACCTCTGACGGCGCGAGTTTATAATGTTCGATGCTCGTAGAGCTTTGCTTTTCGGATTTTTCTGTGTTCTAATTTTCAGTGTCGTTTAGAAAATTAATAGTACAGTTGATATGTAAATTATATAAAATTTTAAATTAGTTACAATTACATTTTTGAATGTAGGTGTTTTATTGTATGTATGTATGTATGTATAACTCTTTATTGTACATAAAACACAAGAAAAAGATGAATACAGGATAACACACATGCACAAAGGCGAACTTATCCCTAAAAGGGATCTCTTCCAGTTAACCTTTGAACGCTTGACAGGACATAAGTATGAAGCAAGAGTAGACACACAGAAAAAGTAAAAGAACCGATCGAAACTTAAAATAATCCTAAATGTCTAAATTTTAATTAATTATTGTTTAGGTTAAAAGAGAGTATTAAGTATTTTTAATGGTAGAAGAAAGAACCTAACTTGTCACTCGAATAATATGGAACTATAACAACTGGGGAAATAGAATTAAAGTGCTTACAATTAAGTAAAAATGCAAAACACGTAAACATGTTCCATGCAAACATCGATGACAAAAATACTAATTAAAACTATACTTTCTTACTGTCAATAAAAAGGGATACTTCTCTCGTATCTATCCGTACAAAGACACAATCATTTGCTCGTAATCGATAACAGTAAAATTCCTGCTTAAAATTCCTCACCTATACACGAGAGCCGAGATAAGACAATAATAATAGTGGAATATCATTTGGAATCAAACGGATCAACATAGCGGCTAAATATTTAAGCAAATCCCGTCAAGACGCCCCCGGATTGCTCGCCGGCGCGACATGATCCGCGTTCAAATTATCCCCCACCCCATGAGAATAGGGGTCATAACGACAGCAGGCTTGATATAAATCGGAGCGTGAATGCAAACTAACGTTACTTATATGCAAGAGTTACTACTGACTGCTGTAGTTTTATTAGGTTTGTGTCAGGGAACTGGAATACTGAAATAGCTCAAGAACTAGGACAAAACTCGTAAGTAATGAAAGTTAAAGTGTCAATGGGCTGGCCACAGATAAAACAGATAAAACAAGAGAGACTCTCGAGCAGCAACACTAGGGGGACCGACGCCATCGGAAGAGTTACTGACAACCGGTGGATGCAGGTGGCTATAGACCGACCGCCTAAATGAGTCCTTGCCCGCGCGGCGCAGGGGCGCAGGGTGGGACGACAAAGTGGGCCGAGAGAGGTGCGGGCGGCATGCGCACTACCCGCCCGCACCTCTCTCGGTCCCCTTTGTCGTCCTACCACGCGCCCCTGTGTCGCGCGGGAAAGGACTCATTTAAGGGGTCGGTCTATAATTGTCATTTACGGTGGCGTTGTAACACACACACACACACACAAATCACGTCTTCATCCCTTACGGCGTAGACAGAGCCTAAGGTAACAGGTACCTATGGGCTTTTACCATCTGCGCGGGAAGAGAAGCAACTGGTATATTCTATGTTTTTCTTTGCTCCCAGACCAGCATGGAAAGGCGTTCTAAGATTAATGTAATTAGGTAATTTTTTCTTCACGGAATTTATGACAACTATCTATTTATGTACCTACTCGGCTAGCAGAAGAGCAAGCGTGAGCTGTGTCGCGCGCGAAATTGACTACCCATCTCTTTCTAGAAGGAACAGTAAGTTAGTCTATCTCGAGCGCTTTCGTGCTAGTCGTGCTAGCAACTATACTTTAGCTGTTTTTTAATAGCAAGCGTATCAGTAATATAGAAAAGCATGCGACGCGAGGGATGATGGCAATATTAGGATGATCTATGGGGAAGACAATCCATTCTGCCTGCTGTAACCCCATAGTTTAGCCCCCGGCCCATGGCCAATGAGCCAGCGTTAATACGCGCGTTAATTGCCCCCCTCCCGCTTCCAGCTTCCTTGCAGACTAAGTAATAGACGCCCTTAAGCCTAGGTGATCCCTTTACCTCTTTCCCGAAACGTTTGGTTCCTGTTGTTTTGGGATGGTTTTCTTGACGTTGATTTGGGTATTGGTCACTTAATCCGCTATAATTCAGGTTATTAAAAAAAAACGATCATTTACAAATACACAAATCACGTCTATATCCCTTACGGGGTAGACAGAGCATGAGGCATTGAGACCTAAAGGCCACGTTTAGCATTATTGTAGGCGTATAGGTGGAAAAGAGAATCAAAGTAGTGATGGGTTGTTAAGCCGCGTCGCCTCTAACATGATTCCTAAGAATTTCGCCCATTCCCTCGATCTGCGCGGAACGAGAACTGGTACATTCCATGTTTTTCCTTTGCCCCCAGACCAGCATTGAAGTAAACGATCATTTTGCATCGCGATAAATACTAAAAGTAAGTTAAAGTTTTTTTTGGGTGTTATTTGTCTTCCTTTGATGGAAAATAGATGAAAATGTAAATTAATCTTCGCCGCATGGATTTCATAAATTAGGCACCCATCCTGCAATTGACTTAGTTATAATGTATGCATGCGTGATTGAAATGTTTTGTGATTGTAGGCGGAATAAAATGGCTTAAAATAAAATACAACTCACACGCCATTACTCTTCACTCGTAAAACCTTCGATCAACAATAATTGTATTGTTGATCGAATCGTAAAACCATGTTTTGTATTGTTTATATTCGCCATTTAAATGATACTAGCGACCCGCCCCGGCTTCGCACGGTATATTATGCATGTATTATACATATAAAGCATCCTCTTGAATCACTCTATCTATTAAAAAAAACCGCATCCAAATCCGTTGTGTGGTTTTGAAGATATAAGCATACATAGGGACACGGGGACAGAAAAAGCTACTTTGTTTTATACTATGTAGTGAACTAGTGATTATATCAATGTAGATAACTATTATAAGTATCTGTGGTAGGTTATATTAAAAGGTTGCCATACCTTCCACAATTTTTTACTTTAATCAAAGTTTTTGTAGATAGATAAAGTAATTTTCATCTCACGTTTTTAACTTTAAATTCCTCGAATCATTAAGTTTCAAATTAATTTGGTAAACCGGCAGTAAAATATAATTCAAGTGGTTAAATAATGGACCCAACTTATGGCGTGGCGGAATACAAAAGAAACTTTGTCATTATGGTCCTATTTCTCTTGTATTCATTTACTTTGAAAGTGATTCATTAATTGCTTTTAGAATCTTCTCGGGTCCAATCCAAGTTTCGAAGCGATTTGCTACTAATGAAATTCTTGCAAAGATTCAGTTACCTATTTCAGCATTATAATTTATTCACCGAGCGATGCTGAGCAAAGCGAAGTTCCATTTATGCTCTGCCGAATTGGACTTCACTCAATGGAATTATTATACCTAGGTGGGGATTCGGTTCGATTCAGTAAGCATAAGCCGGTTACGAAAGGTAGGTTTTGAAAGCTTCGTATGATGATCCGTAAAGCCAGAAAAAAGGCTACGTAAGCGGTACACATCAGTTTTGATCCCGGACTGCTGCCCCTATGCAAAGTTAAGATAAATAAGTCACCCAACTCCTTTACAAATGCTTCTTGCTCTACGGATTCTGCGTGAAAAAAGACGTATAAGTTTAAGAGAGCTGAAGAGTCATCACCATCGGTGCTCCAAATTCTATGTCTATTCTTATACTGTTCAGGCTTTATGGTTGTGGAAATCCTTGCGAATCATAAGGCGCGCTAAAATTTTACCCATATTTAAATCTATGTTGAAGGAGCACTATCTGTCATCTTGTGCATGAATCTTATAGCTGACTTTTTAGGTACGTGTGTATGTGTTGTTTTTTCAGAGCGTCATGTGAAATGTAAGATCATCATGGGATTATTAAAAAGGAAAGTTTTTTATAATTTCCACATCTTTCAAATCTACTAGTCAAAAAATGTACAGTGCCGGTAACGGTATGCGTAGTGTTGCTTTGAAATAGTCAGTAACGTACATAAACACCACTGACACTGCAAAGAAGCAATTGCATAAATAATTTTATCTCTTAAATCACCTACACTGTATTTTGCAGCACTTTTAGAGTTGATACTGGACCCATATTGTTTAACATGCAGTTAGTTATTAAGCAGCGACCACACCTATGCGTTTACGCAGTGACCTGTCGCATGCGTCACGTTCTCTCACCGTTTCTTCATAATTTTGTTGCGTAAACGCACCGTCGGCGTCTTTTACGCACTGGTGTGGCCGGACCTTTATTGTTGTTACAACTCCAATTTTTCAATATTTCATTTACAAAATAACGACATTCAATACCGTGCCATTGGGATCGATTTGCTATAATATTGCTTATTATTTTTCAAAATTTGACGCGCGTGGTAGCCTAGCGGTTTGACCTGTGGCCTCTCAAGCAGAAGGTCATGGGTTCGAATCAAGGGCTCCCCTCTGAGTTTTTCAGAATTTATGAAACCTGCGTACATCTGCGAAGCAATTTATTGGTACGTGTGAAGTTTCCAATCCGCACTGGGCCCGCGTGGGAACTATAGTCCAAGCTCTCTCATTCTCAGAGGAGGCCAGTGTCCAGACATGAGACGTAGGCTGGCGATGATGACTAGCAAATGTTCAAATGAGCTGTGGTTGGCCGCGAATCGCGCAAAAGTTACCGATGTTCGATCATAACCGTTGTTTTTCTCGCTCCACAGTGATTGTTCACCCCTGGTCGGTGTAATCGCGACAAACAAGTGTGAGAGCACACTGAATCACCCGACCCTGTGTTCACGTGTGACAGATTGCGCATTGTCAGCGATGTCAGCGGACATCGTTCGCGTCACTGTGACAAATGAAATAAGAGGATTGCCATGACGTCACGCAGGGGAATTATGGAAATTATTGCGCACAGCTGAGGTTTTGTCTCTGGTTACGTTTGGTGTTTTTTTTATTGCATTTTGAAAGAGAAAGACAATGGTTTACAGTATATTGTGCTTGAGAAAATTAATGCGCCAGTATTATTTTAAAGCATTTAGCCGGCAGTGGGTGGATGTTGGTTGACTTGATTGATTGAATAGAGGATTTCAGAACAACGTGGGTATTTGCAAAGTATTGTTCTTAATTCAATTAATGTTTGTCAGTCCTGGTTTAGCCCCAATAGTTTAGTTTTATATGTATAGTGAGAGGTGAATAAATTAATAAATAATCAGGTCTATTCTTAATTAATACAAATTTATCATGGGAAATGTACTGGTAATTTAATAACTTTAAACGATATTTAAAATTTGTTGACCTCGAGTAGCTATTTTTATTTCATTACGGGACGGGATAATAAATAAAATATTATCAAAGAGAACGTATTCCGAAACAAAATTAATATTCTTACTTGACAGGTTGGTATTTTCCCTGGAATTAATCTCGTGTTGACAGGAATTTAAGTTACTACGGTCGTAATGATTTTCAGCTAAATTAGAAAGAAATCCTTACTAATATTATCTTAACTACTGAACTGATTGCAATGAAATTTGCATACATCATATTGAAGTCTAGGGGCCCGGTTTTTGAAAAAATATAGAAATAATTCACCAAAATAGTTCAGTTCATCTTTGACTACCTATTCTGTTAATACAGCCATTACTAATTCAGATTATACATTTCGTACATATAGCGTGGCAAGCATAATCCGTGTCGCCACGGACATGTCAACACCATGCTAAGCCTGTAATGGACTGATATGACAACCGGCAACCTGTGAGGAACCGTACCTACCGACCAGTATAATAAGCCTTTGTTGTGCACAAAGGGGTATGTGTGTATGTTTTGCTAGCTTAATTAATAATATTCCCTAATAATGTATTAAAATGGGATCTCTTTGCGAATGAGAAGGCTTGGGCTTGTTTCCATTGTGTATTACTAGTTGATGCCCGCGACTTCGTCTGCTAAGAATTCGTTCATCGCTAACCCGCAGGAACTACTCAATTTTCCGGGATAAAAAGTAGCCTATCTGTTATTCCAGGCAATGTGTTGTCAGTTAGTCTATCCTTGTGCCAAGTTTCAGCCATATCAGTTAAGTAGTAGAGTAGTTTTCAAAAATATTGCACATAATTACATATAAACGGATAACTCACGTATAAAAGTCGAGTGATGCTCGACATGTTTCGAACTAATTCGTAGTCATTCCTTCTAGGTAGTGAGTGTGAGCGAACCTTTACGAGTGACGTGATCAGTGTTGTGTGCTGCCCTACATTTGACAGTAATAAAAATGACGATGAAAACGAGGGTAGTTGTGCGCCGCTGTCATTTGCGTCGAGCAGCCGCGCGAACAGAGCGCTGGCACGCAGTGTTCGTTTCGCTGCCGCCGGGGCGCGCGCTCCTAGAGGAAGGACTACGAATTAGTTCGAAACATGTCGAGCATCACTCGACTTTTATACGTGAGTTATCCGTTTATATGTAACTATGATTAAGTCTCACGGTAGTTTCATGTTGAAATATTGCACATAGTTAAGGGATTTAATTAAAACAAAAGTTAATTGATTCCTTTGTGTAACTTTTTCACCCTTATTGCAATGGAATAAACTTTCGCTTTATAATATTAGTAGGATAAGTGTCTGGACGTGCGGATTGAGGACTTCATACACACACACACACACACACACACTTGATTTGTATGATCGGAAGATCAGAGCTGTGAGCCTGGGTTTCAACCCACGATCCCTGGCTTGAGAGGTCATGGGTCAAACCATTAGGCTACCACAATTCTTTATAAAAGTAGTGATAGTTACGAATATTGAAAGATTGGATACATACATACATAAATCACGTCTCTATCCCTTACGGGGTAGACAGAGCCTAAAGTAACAAGACCTAAAGGCCATGTTTAGCGTGATTGTGGGGGTATACGTGGAAAGGGGAATCAAAATAGTGATGAGCTGCATCGCCTATAACATGATTCCTATTTTCGTCCATTCCCTCGATGGGCTTTTAACATCTGCGCGGGGAGAGAAGCAACTGGTACATTCTATGTTTTTCCTTTGCGCCCAGACCAGCATGGAAGACTGGAAAGATTGGATTGGTCACCTAAAAGATAAAAATGAATGAAAGAAGGAACTAAATATTTCCACTATATCGTTAGCGTACTCGGGTGTTATGCGTTCAAAAATGTATTTCACGCAGAATTTGGTGACTTTTAATTCCTCTTTTATGTTGGAGTCTAGATACATCATTTAGCAGGGGACTCAAACTCATTAACCTCCAATCTTTTCAACACCTGCGCGGAATTTGAGACCAGAGCATTAATTTGCCCTTGCGTAAATAAATCTCCGGAATGAAATATAATTTTCCGCCATGTAATTTGTGAAATAGAATTGTTTTTTCTCCGTAATCAGAGCCAGGCGAGTAGTGATAGCGGGATTAAGTCGAGAGGAAATTACCCGGCCCACTCGGAAACCCGAGGTACCACCTACAGCAAATTGAATTTTTTGCATAAATGAAAAAATATACCAGGTATTAAATTGTTAGTTACGGATTAAATCCATGTTATGAAGTAGGAAAATATAGTATCTTGTTTATTGGCAGCGTGAGTGTTTACTGAGGAGCAATAATAACGGGTTCTTTCCGCAGAAATTTTATGTAAAGCGACCCCTAATTTTTTCACGTTATTGTAGTTTTTGGAGCAGATTGTTTGAAGTCAGTTATCGTTTGACTTTTACTTTACTCTACGACACAAATGGTTCTTCAACATATTCTGACAACTGTTAAATGGACATAAAAGCAACATTAGTTTGATATTTTTTATTTTATTGTTACAAAGCGAAATAACAGTTGCTTCAAAATGAAGTCGCTCATCATTTCGCTTATTTTCTTTGACGAACAACTTACACTTTAATTTAATATTTTTGTGATTTGTGTCTGGTTCTTTATATTTGTACAGTAAAGCATTTACTTACTTACTGACTTACTTAATTTACATAACAATTTTTTTTTCTAAAGAGCTCTCATAAAAATTGCTGTACAGTCAAGGGCATAAATATTTGTACGTTACCAAGACGTCAAAAACATCTATGTTGCCACAAACAAAAGGTAGGTGACACATATATTTGGCATGATGGCTGTATCAATATTTATATTCTCATTGTATTTGTTCCAAGTTATTATTATGTATACGCGCACAAACATTTCTAGTTTTGGGCGAATGGGCGTAAGAGGGAAGCTCACTCGGAGTAAAGGTCGTTTAAGAGCGGTGCCACATCGAATGGCGCTGGCGGAAAAAAACCCACGCGTTATCGGCCCCCGGTTCTATGAACATCTACCATCAGACCTAAAGAGTGAACAAGATGACGAAACGTTTGGTCGTCGCCTAGTCCTTTTGTTGGAAAACCCATTTTACTCTGTAGATGAATTTTTAAATTTGATACTTATCTAATTTATCCATATTTTTTATAATTATTTGTTGTTACGTTTAATGATAATTTCCATTTTATGACATATTTTTAATTTGTATTTAAATTGAATTGTATTTAATTTTTAATTGTTGACATTTTTATTTAAAGCTGACGATTTCAATATAAATTCCTTGACATTTAATTTTAAGTGATGATGTAATTATATATTGAGTGATCAAATAAACATATGCCCTCGACTGTACATTCGCCTAACTACACTTCGATTATCAAACTTGATTGTTGAATATACAGTGATTAGTGTAAGTTTTTTGTAGCAACAAATAACCTGAGTTCGCGTTGAAGCCCCAACTGCTACGAGATGGCTTATTATCGTCACAAGCCGCTGATAATGCTCTCAATTTTTTCCTTACTAGTTGAGACAAGCGCAAACGTGTTCGAGCTGATTTTGTGACTGAAATCTAACAGTAAAGTTAGCATGCAGTTTGAAGTCAGCAATCTCAGAATTTGTCATCCACGATTCGTCGTAAGACAATCGGAGGTCGGCTCGCTTCTGCTGGCTCCCTAATACCATTGCGCGGGGCAAATCCGCCTATAGACGAGTATTAAGGGATTCTAAAATAACCCTATAGGTACGCCCGCCGAGCCGACTCGCACTTTTAAAGAACCACGCTTACATCTCTCTTTTTATGATTGTTCTTCTTTTATTGGAGTACTTTTGTTTCTTAAGTGAAATTTCCTAAGTTAGAAAGGCGGGGTTTTTGCTGAAATCCGTACTTACTCCAGCCGTCGTAAAAGTTGGCCGATTGAAAAAAATGCTTCTTTGTTTCTTGCCGTACGATTACCCTGTTGTTTGATTTACTGCCTTCGATGTTTTGTTTGTGAGGATGCTTCATTTGGATAACGAAAGAAATGAATTCACTTGTAGCTAAGCATTAGTTAGATACCTAATTATGGGTTCGGTTAACACGCCACAAGCGGGGAAAGAGTGCAAGTAAAGGCGCTATGCAGTGGTTGTGCAGCAACAAAACTGCACGGCACGAAGTGGATTAACTAATAAGATTAACATAATTGCGTTGCCATTGCACGCGAGACCATGGCTTTCATAATTAGCACCTTTTGTTATAAATTGCGCGTTGCTAAGAAACTTTAGGTTTAAAATAGGCCACCTTTACTCGACTCGAAACGTTTAAAGCCGCTAGCGACTTAGCAGAATTGTTCTGTGAAGAATTTTGGTGCCTGACGTTATTCAGCGCCTTTTGTAATAACTTCATAAGTTTGAAGAATGTTATCAGTTAAGTGAAAATGTTCAGAGTAAATAACGGTAAAAACAAATGTTCTCTGCGTTTGATGAAAATGTATAAAGTGCGATTGATTTCCATTCATACGTTTCAGATTACTAAAGCTCCCTGTTGAGAACAAAAGCATTGATTCTTTGCAATCGTTTCAAATTTAAGTGCAACATAAAAATATAGCTGTCTTTGTCAGATAAGTACCGATAGAGCGAAACAAGGATACCATTATGTTACAATGAGCTCTACTAAAAAGAAAAACACGCTTAATGGAGGGTAGGGGAGTAGCTTCAGTGAATAAAGTAAAATTGAAACGACATTATTACACGACTTCATAAATTAAATATTGCTTAAAAATTACCACTCGCAATAATAAAAGAAATTTATCAAAAAACATTTAACTTTACTAGAGACCTAAACCAAATTTAGTTGTTTTTTAAGTGGAGTGTAATCTTTAGAACTGAGATGGATTCTTTAGTAAACATATATCTTATTATAAAGATTTTTTTCCCTGACATAGGCTAACCGAAAAGGTCACGGTAAATTTCAATTTTAATTTCGCACATTATTCCAAAAAAACCTGGCTCAAACACACAATTCCCTGCTTATGTGCCCTAATGACTAAATTACCTCACCATCATAATGATATTATTATGATGATTAATGATACATTCTCTTTTTGTTTTCAAGGAATAAACAGAGACAACGCATATCTGACACTTACGGTATAGGAAACTAATCATATCGCGAACCTTCCGTTGACCCGGAAACCAAACCCACGCATCAACAGCTCGACAGATGTAATCCCGCAAAATCGTCACCAACTGTGCAATCAGGTAAGAAATACCTACAGCAACCGGTTCAATTAATGAGGGTACACCCAGATATCTTGTCTCGTCGACCTTTACAATCTAGTGCGAACATAAATTGTGATAGAGAGAGCTCGGGGGCTTGTTTAATTTCACGACTGAATAAATCCGAATGTTATGGGAAGCGATGGCGTGGTCGTGAACTATGGGGCTATTGAATTAGCCAAAAGTCGCATTACTTTCGTGATCAGGGGTATTTATTACAATGCAGAACTAATGTATTTCAGCTTTTTGGTGAAAGGAAACATCTTACGTCAACAAAAAAATTCTAAACGACGCTGAAAATTAAAACATAAAAAAAACGGTCACACACATTCTGCTGGAGTGTTCAAGAGTGGCGAGCTACAGGGCACAACACCTCAGGTCACCGAAGACGCTCCAGGAAGTCGTCGGCAACGTAAAAGGTCTGCTACGCTTCCTTCAGGAGCCGGGCTGGCACAAATAGTGCTGCAGCCCACCACGCAAAATAGGTGCAGCTTATAGTCGTCGAGTTGCGAAAATCAGCCCGGAATAACATAACATAGATGGACATTATTTATTTTCTAAATAACACAGGAAACAAGAACACATAGAAAAATCGGTAAAGTAAAGCTATGGCAGGGAATAGAACCCGGATCCTAGTCATTCCGTGACGCGTTCTATAGTGACCCATAGCAGGTGGGTAAGCCTTCGAATTTTTTTATCTATTACTAGCTGTCACGTGACCTTGTTACAATGCGATTTTTTGTCGCCAAGCGTCATCTGTTTGAATGATGCATCTGTACGACACAATTCGTTCGACAAGTCCTTTCTTTGCCTTAATTTCATATGAAATGATTATTTAGTAGCCGTGCGTAATAGCATAGTGGTTTGACTTGTGGCTTCTCAAGCAGAGGGTCATGGGTTCGAGACCGGGCCCTCTGAGTTTTTGAAATTTATGTGCGAAGTTATATTTGAAATTTACCATGAGCTTTTCAGTGAAGGAAGACATCGTGATGAAACCGGCATACATCTGCGAAGCAATTCAATAGTGTGTGTGAAGTTCCGAATCCGCGCAGGGCCTGCGTGGGCACTATAGCCCAAGCTTTTTTATTCTGAAAGAAGGTCAGTGCCCAGTAGTGGGAATGATCATTTGTCATAGCTCTTTTTTTTCTGAAACTGTAATTTGTTCTGGAGCTTAGGAATGGCCATCCTGTTGAACTCTATTAAATTCACTTCAGCATTTCCTGGGCTGGCAAGACTTCGTTCTACCGATGCATCGCTTCCACCATTTAACTTGTTAACCTTAGCGCAAAGCAGCAGTGTATTGCACTTTTGAATTCCAGTGTCAAAAGCCGATGATATTTACATGAGGTACATATGAGGTGTTCTAACTTGGCGCTGACTGGCAACTCATTTGCTATCGTTTCGTGTTTTACTTACGTACCATTAAGTAACTTCTTTGCTCATTTATCCCCATGCTTCATCAAACAAAAGTTTAATCCAGTCTAGTCTTTACACAAAATGTTATCCCAATCTAGAACCAAAGTAACTTCCACATTAGGCGATGCAGTTCGCGGCCCTTTCCCCTGTACTCATGTCCTATTTATCGCCTACCGTACATCATGATAAGGGTGCCCAACTTCGAGGGCTCCAAGGCCTCCAAGGGCATCGTAAATATTCATTACTCCAGCAACATTGAACTCTTGTTTAAGAAACGCACGTAAAGCTTTTTGGAATTCCGCTAAACAAAATTCCAACGAAATGAAACGGTTGTTTTTGTTTTATTTATAGCGGATCGCTTGCTAACGTAGTTGAGTTTCTCTATAAATTATCCCATCAATATGATATTATACATGCGACATTATCTCTGTCTTTCTATTTGTCTGTTTGAATGGTAGGTGGTGCAAAAATAGAGATGATAATATCTAGTAATATCGTGGTCGTACAGACACATCATTTAAACAGAATAGATGATTCTTGGCGACAAAAATGAGCTTAGTAAAAAAGATACGTGGTATTGATAGAAAAATTCGAAGGCTAACTCACCTGCCATGGGTGGTATAGCACGCATCACGAAATGACGAGGATCCGGGTTTGATTCCCTGCCATAGCTTTACTTTACGGATATTTCTATGTGTTCTTGTTTTCACTGTTGTTTAGAAATTTAGTAATATCCATCTATGTTATTTTAGAACGGGCTGATTTCCGCAACTCTATGACTATAAACTGCACCTATTTTGCGTGGTGGGCTGCAGCACTATTTGTGCCAGCCCGGCTCCTGAAGGAAGCGTAGAAGACCTTTTACGTTGCCGACGACTTCCTGGAGCGTCTTCGGTGACCTGAGGTATTGTGCCCTGTAGCTCGCCACTCTTGAACACTCCAGCAGAATGTGTGTGACCGTTTCTTCTGCCTCCATCCACGCTCTGCGTAAGGAGTGTCTGTAACACCTATGTTGTGTGTTTGTTGAGCAAGACATGCCCAGTCAAGGCTCCGATCAACAGTCGAATCTGGGGTCTCCCATACCCGCGAAGTTTGCGGGAGAATTCGGGGTTGATCGTCGGGAGCGCGTCTCTGGTCTGCTTGCAGATGTCCAGGTTAGACCAGAGCTGTTGATGCATTACCTTGGTGTTATGTCGCAACCTACCACGTAGCCATTAGAACGGCAGAAGTATGATGGGTTCAGGTAATATCCAATAGAAAAGTGCACGTACACACGCACAACTAAGTATAATATGTGATTTTGTGTTATTCTTAGGTCTAGCATCCTGCATTAAACTTGCAATAATTTTGCACAAACAGAATAGTCAATGCCGAATATGAACCACAAGAATGAGTTTTTCCGAAACTTGCCATTTTATGTTCAACCTCTACCGCCGAGTGTTTACCAAATGGACAATAGACGGAACCCAAAAAACATAGCTACGTATTTGCCACATTTTATGACCGCTATGCCATTAATGTCAGCGTTATTACCATAACAATAGAGTTCAAGACAGGCTAGCGTTGTATTTCACCGACTGGACTAATGATCCGTAGTGATGTAATAGGTTTTATTTCAGCAGTTATGGCAGTTTTCTTCCTACTTTTCGTGAACTACTGTAATTATTCATTATTATGTGATATATTACAGACAGCACTTTCTTGATAAATTGTCGAGGGTGTTCCATAATTCACTTAGACACCAGTACTGGTTGAAGTTCTAGATTCTAGAAGCGAGAAAATCGGGTAGGGGTGCACAAGAAGACGCATCACACGTGGTATTGTGACTTGTTAAAACTGGTATAGCAGCAATTGAAAGGCAATTCGGAACAGTTAATATACCTATGTGTTAAATAGTTTTTTTTATTCGAAATGTAAACGTACCTATTACGCCTCCCTAGGGGGGTGTGCCCTCTTGCTGGGGGAGTCCTGTTCTAGAATATGTTAATGTGACCGGATAATGACTCACTATATTCAAACAAAACAAAAACGTAATATTTTCGTTTGATAAAAAACAGTTACCACGACATCAGGGCTCATTATAATGGACCTCAGCAAAATACATGATTTCATCAATTTTAACTTAAGTAAATACTAGCTTTATTTAAACTAGAACTATTACCTTTTGGCCTTTGGTCACCAGAAATACTTGCTACCAGTACAAAATGACTTAAATAAAATGGGTGTACAATTAATACACTGAAAACATCTGTTTATTTTTGAACTAACACTCAACATTAAAAAAGAAAAAACACTATCTATACTAATATGTATAAATTATAATGAAGAAGTAAAGTCTGATTGATTGTCTGATCGTCTGTTTGTGTTTTGCGTAATTACTGAAACTATTTAAATAAAACTTTCACTTAAATAAAGCTACGCTATCTCTCATCAAGATAAGTAGAAGAAGAAGAAGAAGAAGAAAAATAACATTTATTCGTGACGTTACATAGCATTAATATAAGAACATACACATGTCACGAAATGGTGCCACCCCAGCATAATACTGGCCTTACAGCCAGCGCTGGTCTTCCATTGGGACACACAAACATAATAAAAAAAAGTTCAAATCAACATTTCATATGCCTGGATGGACAATGATTCCTTTACCTGTGGATGAATTTATTTTTTATTTTTTATAAACTGTTGATTATCCCGGGAACGGGAAGAGTACGCAGGAAACTCAAACTAAATTTGGCGAACGCTTGTTGGATATTATAGTCTCTGTGCTTTCACAGTCATGCTGCCGACGCTTGCACTTTGGTGACAAAGGAGCAAGATCACTCGATGTGAGCACCACCAATCAGAGACAACCACCAACCACCACCCAACACCAAAGGATTGCACAGCAGATGCGTTGCAAGCTTAAGCAAACACGGTAGAATACCTCATATGCCACTAACTTCTGCGGCCAGCTCAAGCTAGGACCAGCTCAAGCTAGGCAGAATTAGCGATTAAGATTAATAGTTGCGACCCGGACGGACCTGATACAAGGTCCAACAACCAACGTAACCTCTCAGGAAAACAGCACAACTAGATCCCTATTAGTTGAGTAGCTTTACCGCTTCATTATGAAACCTTAAATCAATGCAACGTATTTGCTATCTTTAATTATTAACCCCCCGTTCCTTCATTAAGTAACTACACGCTATCATTCCAGAAACTTCTCTGTAACCTGAACCAGTAAATAAGTTCAATTGTCATGTTTTCTTTCCTAATGTCGGCGCGCGGGCGGTAATGTGCTGTGCCATTAAAAGGACATAAATACACAATCGCGTCTATAAATGTCACGGAGTTTCGTAGTTCGTTTTAGTAACTGTGTGTCGCAATCTACAGCGTTATTTTTCACATTACGGTACGTAGTCCTTTACTTTTTCCGGCGAATGTTAGCGTTTCTCTTTTACGCTTTCAAAGCGTAAACTTGACTCTAGCTTACTTAAATTGTTGCCGTGTTTGATGACTTACATAAGTATAACAATTATTTTTCTAGAATTTTGTGTATGTAATTTTATCAACTAAAGTCGCAGTTACTCAGAATGGGTAGACAATGTAAAATAACTGGACCAAGCACTGCTCTTCAACCGAACGGGTTCAAAAACAATCTCTTGACCTATTAAAATAAAATAAAACCCACGCAAAAAGACGGAAGTAATTGAATTATACAAGAAATGCCTCTCATTATTTTAGAAAAGAGCTCATACTCTTCAAACTGCTGGACCTATTTTTACCAATCATAACTAAGAACCACCACAAGAAAACTGGCTTTGAAATGAGAAAAGCTGCAACCAAATCGGTCCATCCGCTTGAGAGCTACAATACTACAGACAGAAAAAACTGCTAAGCCAAAATGAAACTGGGCTAGACAAGTTGGCCGCATGCACCAACAGTAGTGGGCTCATTCAGCCACTTGGTGGGTACCAGAGGATGGCCAGCGACGACGAGGCAGACTAGGAAGATAGCGGGAAGATTTGGACGCGCCGAACAGTTACAGAAGTTACAGAGGCCTTTGCCTCCAAAAATACACGAAAAAGGCTGATATAAATTTAAAAATAGAATAAAGCACCAGAGACAATCTTATTAGAGTCTCTTTCACCTGCCCATCGCATCATAACCTTCAGCAACAGTTTCAACAAAGTAAAGCCTTCGAGTAATTAAGTTTAAGTTAACATCCGGCGTACAGTCAGCGGCAAAGACTGGTCTAACCATCACGCCTCAGGTAACTGACTTACACTTAGTTACGCTTACACACCTCTTTGAGCCGAGACTTGTTCAACTGATGAATTTGAGTATAACAGAGTTCACAAACAAATCACTTAACGGTTTTTGCATTTAAACAAAACTTGCATTTTGTAGCCTAGTGGTTTGACCTATGGTTTGTAAAGCAGAAAGTTACGGGTTCGAACTCGGCCTCGCACCATTGAACTTTATGAAATTAATGTGTGAAACATTTGAAAACAATGAGCTTTGTGACGAAGGAAACGGGGGGGAGAGCGGTTTTTGTATATCCTACTAATACTATATAAAAGTTTGTTAGTGTGGTCTGGTGACCAGTAGATGTTCCACGGGAGTTTGTAATTGTGTCGTACAGAGATACCATTGACACTAGGCGACAAATATGCGCATAGCAACAGGGTCACGTGACAGCTAGTAACAGAAATAGAAAAATTCGAATCAGTTATATGGGTGGTGTAGGGGTATAAAACCCGTCACGGAACGACGAGGATCCGGGTTCGATTCCCGGCCATAGCTTTACTTTCCGAATTTTTCGATGAATTCTTATTTTCAGTGTCAAAATAAAACTTTATGGGAGTGTTGTGCAGTCATGGTAATTCAACCACCTACTGACATAATACTGGGATAATTCTAAGATACCTTACACTCTTAGCTGTATAATTGCATAATGGAACATACTTTTAGAAGAAACAGCGTTGTATTTTTCATCCCAACCATACAATAATATATTTGTGCAAGCAGTAAACACGGAATGACTTCGATAAAATGTTATCTACGTAGCAGATTTACGTGCTACGAAACGTCGTAGAGCTGCTACGCTACGCAGCGTTAAAGTTACGGAGTCAAAAGTTTCCGCCAATATAACGCATAAAACTTTTACTTCTGATAACTATAACGGGACAGCTACTGCGTACTAAACCGTCTATTCTATATGTTTGTCTGTCCGGTGTACGGCCGATATAACTATGTACCGTTAAGTTAGACAAAATGTTCCCATAGATTGATCGTCAATATAATGGTCGTAAACTATCTAATTTTGCATGAAAAGCAAAGTTCTTTATTGCCTAAAAACAGTAATTAATGAGATGTTAGTGAAACACTACTTTTCCACTTACAAAGTTGTATCTACATTAGGCATGCTATATTTTGAACACCACGTTATTATTGTTCTAAATTAATTAATTTCGGATTTTCTCTGTACTTTATAACTTTCTTTAGTCACCCATTTAATAATTACCAGGTGACCCGGGACACTACGTATTACCTTAGAATCAGTTTTTGTCATATCATCAGAGATGGCGTTACAAACCAATACCTAATAAATTTTTTTGTCATATTTTCACAGTTTTTATTAATTTGTAAGTGGAGACAAATCCAAGAAATTAAACATAATAAAAATTTGTGCTGCTCTTCTTGAGTTAATGGTTTTAATAACCCGATTTTGTTTATATTATAAAATCATCATCATCATCATCCTCATTAGCCTGAAAACGTCCACTGTTGAACAAAGGCCTCCCCATTAGCACACCATAATGAACGACAACCTGCATCCACCGGTTACCCGCAACTTTCACGATGTCGTCGCCACCTAGAGGGAAGCCTGCCAACACTGCGTCTCCCGGTTCGTGGTCGCCACTCAACTTTTCTCCCCCAGCGGCATTTTAAAGAAGATTAAAGAAGAAGGAATCATATAGGCGATGCGGCTAGCTACCCATCACTATTTTGATTCCCCTTTCCACCTATACGCCCACAATCATGCTAAGCGTGGCCTTTGGGTCTTGTCACCTTAGGCTCTGTCTACCCCGTAAGGGAGAAAGACGTGATTTATGTATGTATGTATGAATGTATTAAAGAAGAAAATGCCTTTATATGAGTGTTCTATCAAATGAATCCTATCACAATGCTGAAATAATTCCAGAATCATTACAAGACACCTTTCTAAATTATTTATAGTTTTTAATTGTAAAATAAATAAAGAGAATTATTTAAAAACAGACTAATGCTAAAACTAAAGATACTACTTAGATATTTAGTAGTTTATTTATGAAATTGTTTGTTGTATTTTGAGATGTACTCTTCACTCTCTCGCTTAATGCTCCTCTCATTTACTCAGAGGTTAACCCTTATAGGGATAAGTTCACCTTTGTGCATATATTTAAGGTATTTTTTGTGATTTGTCTCTGCTTCTTTATATTTGTACAATAAAGCATTTACTTACTTACTTATAAAACTATAAAGTAAATATGTCGTCAAAATATTCCGCCACTGGCATCGACCCCAAGACGCTGGCCGCATTACCTCTCAGAACTGCTATTCCTAACCTTTGTGAGAGGTAAACGCCAGCCCTAAGGTCACCTGTGGCCAGCACTAAACGTGTCGAGATACTGTAAAGACTCCTTCTTTACTCTTTATCGAATTCAAATCTTAAATTTAAAAATTAAAAAATAAACTAGAATTCGAAACAAGACTTACGTCAGAGTCTGCTTAGGGCTTCCTTGGAAGCACATGTATTGTTTAAAATAATCTAAAAAGTTAAATGAAATACTGAACCTATATTCAGTTTGATTAAAATATAAGTAGATTTCAGAGCCATCTGAGCTACATCATCCCGTCGTGGAGTCAGTGCCTCATCAGGGCAGCTCCACAATACCTTGTATTTAGACTCGACCAGGCGGGTCATATTTGTCCAGTTATTTTAAACCTGATTTATACTGTTGTGCCGTGCGTCGGGAGCTAGGGGCCTCTTACTTGCGTGCTGCGACGCATTACTAGGTAAATGAGCACTGTTGGGCCATTTTGTTTTCACACGAGAGGTGGTTCGAAAACGTAATGCCACTCGAAAGTAATTCAAAGGGGATATTTACGTTTTTAGGGTTCCGTACCTCAAAAGGAAAAAACGGAACCCTTATAGGATCACTTTGTTGTCCGTCTGTCCGTCCGTCCGTCCGTCTGTCAAGACCCTTTTTCTCAGGAACGCGTGGAGGTATGAAGCTGAAATTTATATCAAATACTCAGGTCTACTGCCCCTTGGAACTGTGAAAAAATCAAAATTCTAAGCCAACGCAATCAAAAGATACAGCCGTTTATGCCGCAAATTTCCGCAAATTTTCAACTCTCAAGGGAATCAAAACCTACAAGGTAGTTCCCGTGAACGCAGAATCTTGAAATTTGGTATGAAGGTAGGTCTTATAGCACAGATTAAAGAATAATTGCGAAAACCGTAAATGTGTATGTATGTCTGTATATAGCAGTGACCAATATAAAGTAACCCCACACTGCGTACATTTTGCTTTGGAACAGGGCTCTGCTTACACTGGTTTTAGATATTTATAGATAATGATACGGAACCCTCGGTGCGCGAGTCCGACTCGCACTTGACCGGTTTTTTATTAAAAAGAACGATAACGAGCAACTGTTTCATACTAATTCAACTATTTCTTAAACTTTACTATCGACTGGCGACACTGAAATTTCGGGTTTCATTTCGTAGCTAATATAAAACTCGGTTTCAACGAGAACTTCTCAAGCCAGCAATTCGAATAAATGAGCGACATATCCCATGGCGCAATACCAGAGAATTACGGATACTTTGCCAAACTATCTCTAAAACGAAGCGAAGACACACACAACTCTGATGATCTATTTTTTCATGTCTTGATTATTTTCTATAAAATTGTGTATATTCTCTTCTTGTGTGTCTTCTTTCTTTCTTAAAATTCAATATCCCATTTTTTTCAGTATTATTTGTTTTTATAGCAATGCGCATGCAAAATTAAGTTTCACTACCCACATATCATTACTGCTCTAAAATGCGTTCAGAAATTGTAAGACCATCATTATTACACCCTTAAAAAATCTTAAAAAGTACAGATTTTTGTACTGCAATGTTATTACAGTAAAGATTTTACCATAACTTTACAAAAAACTATGCCTAATCTAACATTAAAGTAGATTTTACCTACTACCTCAGACAAAAAAGTACTTACATAAATCACGTCTTTATCCCTTACGGGGCGGACAGAGTCTAATAAGGTGACAAGACCTATACAAGCCACGTTTAGCAAGATTGTGGATGTATAGGTGGAAAATGGGATCTAAATAGTGATGGAATGCCTATAACATGATTCCTATGATTTTCGCCCATTCCCTCGATGGGCCTTTACCATCTGCGCAGGAAGAAAAGCAACTGGTACATTCTATGTTTTTTCTTTGCTCACAGACTAGCACGGAAGTTAACGCTTGGCGCTAAATGTGTTACTCAACTTTAAAATCCCTCAATATGAATAAAATACTAATTTCACCGATCAGAATTTATTGAGTAACCTATTTCCTCCTTTACCTTTGTAATTGAATAAAGAAAAACTGTCAGACAAAAGAACACAAAACATTGCCCTTGCTACGCCGCTACCGCGTAACGGGCCCCGCGTAGCATGGCTGCCGCAGTGCCGAGTAGCGAGCAAAATGTTTTTTTTTTTTCATTAATATGCACCTCCGCAAAGTAACACTTGATACAATAAAAAAAAGTGAAAATAAAGTCAAACTCTTCCAGCCTTCCAAAAAGAAAATCAAGAGAATCAATTTGTACTCAGCTTTAGTGGGCATTAAAGTAAATTGCTAAATCAAAGGGCTACACAAAAAGGCGTGCGTGTAAGGAATGTTATCGCGTTCAATAAAAGTGAACGAAACGCGTCTAATTAAAACTTTACGGAGAAACCGTTGTTTATGACTGCGAGTGGACAAATGTCCGTATTTCAATGAAAATGTAGCGCTTGTTTATTCAACATGGGTTCTGTACCTAGTCATTTTAGGGGCACTAGTTTTTTCATAATTATTTCCATCTTTGAATGTAGGAGGAAAAAAGGCATTATCTCATCTCTATATAATTGGCCGTCTAGTTTTAATTGGTCATTTTTTACCCTTACAATAATTCGATTCACGATAACTGCGGTTCTTATTACAAAGTATGTTGTTATTTTGTATATTTATTATGATTCCCTAAGCTAGATTTTTACAATATTATTATAAAATAAAAGTACCTGATAAAACAATATTAATTATTATTATGTTAGCTTATTGGAGTATCCCCTCCCCTTTTTTCCGTCACTCGTCCCGGTCGAGGCAAGCCTTGTCACTCTATCTAATAAGCGTCCAAGTCATCTCGCCGTCTTCTTTTCGGTCTGCCTACTCGTCGAAGAGCATCCTGAGAACCCAACGGGTAGCGATTTGGGCCCTTGATTCATGCGGCAGGTATGATTTCTCCAAGGGCCTTCATCTCTGTCCATGTATCTTATACGCACATACACAAATCACGTCGTCATCCCTTACGGGGTAGACAGAGCCTAAGGTAACAAGACCTAAAGGCCACTTTAGCATTATTGTAGGCGTATAGGTGGAAAAGAGGAATCGAAATAGTCATGGGTTGCAAGCCGCATTGCCTATACCATGATGTATCTTATGCTTGTCAATTGTGTTTTTTTTTTCGTACAATAAAGTATATATACACATACATAGGTACCAGTTGATGGACATAAACACGTGAATCATTTTGATTTGATACATTGACACTTCGTGAGTCGTCGTGCTTTCCGAGTTTACCCGATGGCAAAATATTCATCACGTGTAGGAGGCTACTCTGAAATTAGAAATTCGAAGCTGTATCATACCATCCCTCTCACGCTCCTATTAATGACCATTAGTGTGTACGGAACGGCCCGAAATAAACGTCGAAATTCGAATTTTGGAGAATAAGACCAGTGCAGGGAACTCTAAAAGTCTGACAGCCGAACACGAGTAACACGTATGATAAACGACCGTGTTTGCTTTCCAGCCAATTAAGGATTTCTATTGTTCTGTTTTACACACTGCACGCTTAAACACACGCCTCGCTACACTCAGTTGCACAGAAAACTGCATACCCAACTTTTTCGTGACGTTAACGTTCTCTTAGCGAACGAATTAATTTACCAATTGGACTTTTCGCGGACTTTTGTTTTCTATACTTATGTACACTTTAGTTTTGAGTGCACTTTTAATAAAACACAATGATAAAATTAGAGTTATATGAAGTTATTCTTCCACAGAGAAAGCTCTTGCAGGGCAAAGATTCAAGGGACGTAAAGACCACGAAAATCACGTATCTCGTGGCCCAAAATTCTTAAAATGTTGAGAAGAAAATCTCCATTGAAATGACAAAACTTGTATTGCATCGCACTACAAATGACCAACATTTTCGATTCCCTGATTGGTAAGTCACATTTAAATGTTTACACGCTCCTTCGTTCACAAGATTGCATGAATTATGTTTTTAATTACCCAAGTCTTATCGCTTGACGATATAAATAGCCTGGCCAGTCGCGTGTCTAGCAATACGTTTGTCGGTGATCGGCGATAACATCAAAACCACAGTCTCTAAACAAAGAAACTAACTGAACGCAAACCAACGCGTTACACCACGCGAAAGAAATGCCGAAACTGTAACGACCACTCCCCGTTTGTAAGTGAAAAGGGAAAAAGGTTAGTCGATAAGGGCTTTCCACGATGGTCAATTTAGCAGTTACAGCTCGCAGCGACGGAATTTTAAATCTATCTAATTACCGTGTCAGCTCATGCGAGGAACATATTCATTTATTCAGAATGGAACTTTTCTTTGCGTTCTAAAAGGCATCTCAATTGAAATAGGTATTATATTATATATATTTTTACAAGCTTTCGATAAGACCGCCTATTGTTTACCTTGTTATTTGTTTCTGTATTGTTTTGTACTGATTTGTGGTGTTCTATAAAGACTATTTGTATTGTATTGTATATTTTACAAGCTTTTATTTAGCTTGCCTTGTGTGTTTATTTTTTGGATTGTTTGTTTGGGTCAAATCTAGTGATTTAAAATAAAGAGTTTCAGTGGTCAGATTAACTTCAAATTTGGCACAGTTATGTGAGTACGGCAACAATACAATAATCTAATCTTGTAATGAAATTCTACTGACTCAGCCAGGACCGTCTTCGCAGAAGTGAACTCTTCAACGGTTTGTCCGATTGACTTGACATTTGCTATTCATATTATATTATGTAGGACAGAATGACAATGCGAGTACAATCAACAAAAAGTAGAATCAGCAGAAGCAGCTTGTTTCAAAAATGAATTTACTGGGTTAGGTTATTCGCATTCTAAAGCACGATAAAGGAGCTCTTTAAAGCGTAACCCAGATATTTAATACTGAAACCATAACTGTTACAAAAGTTAAGTGTACTCTAAACGTTGAAATCACTTTTAATTTCCGAAGTACTGCCATCGAACTAAACACGCAATCCCCACCTATAGTTAGGAAGTTAGGTATCTTTTCACTAGTATTACCGGTACTTACAAAGGCAATGATACTTAAGCGTTATTATTATGGCCACTATTTCGCCAAGGAAAGCCATCTCCAACTGGGTTCACGTTAATTTTATGGGACTTCATTGATTGTCGTTGTGTTCAAGGTAATCGTCTATTTGCATTTATTTTCGTGTTTTGAACAGTCACTTCGTAAACATGTAGTGTTTTTTGTTTTGTCAAAAAAAGTCGAATTGGATCACAAAACAATAAAACTCTCTAATAATTTTATTTTTTACTAAAACAAGAGAGGAGAAAACGACAATAAACTTTTTATTAGGAATCACCACTTAAAGTCATCCGAAAATGTTGATTAAACCGGCATTGTTGTCAAGTTTGCTAACCTGATTAAGTTTGGTCACGATTTCAAGTCCAATACTCTCAAATATGTTGTTTCGGAGGATTGACCGCTTATTTGATTGGAATAAACATCATCTGCACAAATCAAGTTCGCTCACGTACAGCTTATCAAAAAGGGATAAAATATACAGCATCAAACGCTCATGTCATATTCCCAGCGTCAGCGCCCCGTTATGAACGTATCATAACATGAAGCGATGAACTTTTTCAACCAAACAGGGCACAAAATGTAAATAGGACGCTATATCGCGAGACTTCTAGCGCATTCTTCTCGATACCCGCGCCATAAACAGTCATCAGGATCCAGCCTTCCCCGAGCTTCGGACAAATTCCTTTGATCTTGTTTAGGGTAAATCTTTTCGATTTATATGTTAATTTATACATTTGAATTTTCTGCGGCTCCGCATCGTGCGGTGTTACTTGTTAATCTGAGTTCTTGTCTACCGAGATCTTCTATTTACGTAATCCTTTTCAATTTCGATTGTAGTAGGCTGCTTAAAAATCTGCAATTGGGCTCGGGTGTCTAGTAATATTCGGCGCGTAAGCCCTGGGGGTTTTGGTAAATGCATTTAATATGGGCGGGTCGCCGCCTGCTAAAATGCTAGTCTAAGGCATGCAAACGAGCATGTCTTTAAGAAAGTGGAATTTCTTTGCTCAGCACAAATTTTATCGAGGACACGTAATTTCCTTTGATCCCTCATCTTTATTCAATGATCCGAGGATCGTAACGCTACGTAAGCGAATTCATTATTTCCAGCGCTCTTATATAGATCACACGAATATAATTTACTTACGAATCGAATGGAATATGGTGACGTGACTTGACACTTGACGATTATGGTCGTTGTGCGTGGGCGATATGGGAACACTTTGGCCTAATGTTTCGGTATCGATGTCACTTGTATTTTTTACCGTATTAATGGCTTATACATAGAATTTTGTGCACGTATTTCCTTTATACATGAAAATTACTAATGGAGGTATATTTATACGTTGTGTATGGTACATTATCTTCTTTAGCCCGTTCAAAGAAATGAGTTCTGCGAATCTGATCAAAACGGACTACTTTTATGTCCTATCTGTGTATGATTCATAAATCTAACTTATTTAGCTTAAAAACGTGGTGGTTAAAATATGATTTTATTTGGATGTATCGACGTATGAGCTCAATTACATGTAGTAGAATTCAAGCCAATTAGACTCTTGGAAGTAGGAAAGAATCAGAAATTCTAGATTCAATCACATGTCAAATGCTACATACTTTACAATCGAAGGTAATACAAGAGTGCTAAAATACGAGGCAATAAAAATATCAATAATTAGCTTCTGCACGCGACTCCGTCCGCGCATAATTAAATACCTATAACACTTACAAATAATGTAGCTTTCTACTGGTAAAAGAATATTCAAAATTGGTTCAGTAGTTCCAGAGATCACCGACCACAATATCACAAACTTTACCTCTATATAATATCAGTATAGATAATAGGAGCCCTTCGAAGGTCGAACAATTGTTTGCTCTAAAATTTCTCCAGCTGAAACTGAAAATATTTCAGAAATTATTTTATATAGCTTTTGTAGAATAGGTTGGGTTAGGTTAAGTTTATTTTATGATTTTGCTGGAAAGTCGATGGTTTCAGTATAAATTTAGTTTAGACCAAACGATCGTTCGACCAAATAATTAATAGACCATCCAATATAGACCCATAGATAGTATACATTGAAAAAGTAAAACATAAAACTTAAAAAATATCGTCTCTCGCCTTGCTCGTAATTATTCGGTACAAAATACTCCGTTCCAACCCAACGCGTGGCTGCTTGTATATTCTATCAACGTGAGAATGTAGGGTATTGGCGACATTCGACGAAAGTGCGCCCAAATTTTAGTTATACCTACTCGTAATCCCTTTTAAGATTCGATTTGAGACGTTAAGTGTTGGGGAAACGATGAGAGCCCTTACCTCAAACGTTGGAATTAGGGATAACAAAGTTTGCGGCTTCGCGTGCTGGAATCTTACCGAACTGGATGTTGTGTTCAATGTGGGAGGTTGAAATTCGTTGTAGAATCCACCGATAGAGTGGAAATATTTTTAAATAATCAAGATTCCAAAATTCAAAAACTATTAAATTTTTGCAAATAGGCCGCCAAGGGCTCTTTTACATGTCTTTTTTTAAATTACCCGCGAATTTGATAAGACCATCATTACCAAGAAGAATTTGCCGCAAGAAACTTGACAAAAAGTCATTTTTTCAAAATTAAATAAATTTTCTACAATACCTACCTACTCAAAAGGCCTCCAAGTTAGGTACCTTAAATTATATTAGTCTATAGTAGAGATGTATTAAGTCTCTACTACAAACTAATAAAAGACTACAGTCTAACACTAGTACTCCATTTTCATCGGCCGGCCAATCATTGTTATTAGACTTGGACAAGCAGATATTACATCGATATTGCTAGTAAATGTTTGGGTACGTATTAAAATACATAAAGTTTAAAATGTATAATGGGTTAAAATATATAATGGTTTATAATATATAATGCGATTTTCTCAGAAAGTTACAAATTAACAGGATTGTTATAAAACAAACCTAACCTAACCTAAACCAATCTATAGATTACGATATCAAAAAAGTTCATTTAGCTAATAGTTTTACAGAAAATTGCGTTATATATTTTGAACCATTATGTATTTTAACCCATTATACATTTTAAACGTATTCTGATCCGCTCCCTAAATGTATACATGCAAAATGACTTTGTTCTACGAAGAGGATAAAGCAACAACTAGCTCGACAAGATTGGTGATGAATTACTAACTGTAGCGCAGAATTAGGTAGCCTGTATTATTGCTCTATTGGTTAATTTCACTATGCTGACGCTTTATTATGACGTCAATGGTTTATTAAGTATCGACGGAATTGAATGTATATTAAAGGACCTTATTTCGCAATCGAGTTAGCGAACACTGCAAAGAGTTTTAGGACATTCGAGTAAATTTCTCCATTGAAAATTACAAACCAACAAACACAAATTACGTCTTGCGGTGTAGACGGGGCCCAAGGTAACAAGACCCATAAGCCACGTTTAACAAGACTGGGCGTATGAAATTTAAATACTATTAGTTAAAAAACAAAATCAGTCAGAAAATCATTTTATGAAATGGTGCAAAAAACGTTTAATAAAATTTTACTTTAAATTTTAACTTCTCCGGTAATGTTTGATGTTTTTAGTATAGGCTCGCTTTTTGCATAAAAAAAAACAACTTTAAAGCTCTCCGAAGTTCTTATTATCAATGATATCACTAGAATAATAATTATGTAACTTTAAGTGGCAATGGGTGGGCCATCGCTTGTAGAACAGATGACCGGTGGGGTAGAACGATCGAAGAAATCGAATTACGTACATCTCTCTCTCTCTCTCTCTCTCTCTCTCTCTCGTATTCTGTTTTGGTTGTTATATGTGAGGTTTAATAAAGAGTTATTGTATTGTATTGTATTGTATTCTGCGTAACCTAAGTTGTGTGAGAAACGAGTGTGTACGGTAATCGGTTATGACATTTACCGTGAAAAGGTTCCACACATGTACGCAATTCTAAGGCCTTACCATAACGTCTTAATGCGATTCAATTCCGACTCAGTTCAGGTTTTAGCTGTCATTTTTTGTATGGATCTGACAACAAGCGAACCTAAACTGAATCGGAATTAAATCGCATTGAGACGTCATGGTAAATTCTATGTTTTTTTTTTACTAACAACAGCATGCAATTTGGAATGTGTAAATTTATATACTTAATATAATATAATTATTATTTACGCCACGTCGTATTACTTGATACCCTTTTAAATAATACCTATCTAATCCATTTAGTTCAGGCAGTCTGTAACATCCCACGATACTGCCATAAAATCGACGAATAATACAAGCAAAGAGTTGATTGGATTCATTTTGATATGAATAGAGTCTGATAGAGTTATAAATAAAACTGTCTGACCTTCAAGGAGCAGATGTTTGCGAATCCATTTGCGAACTAAAAGCTTAGTATTCGCCTGGGGCGCATTGCAATACTGATGGCGAAGGGGCGACGCTAACATTCAATATAGGGTTCGTTGGCAGAAACGATGGAAAGGGCGAATTGGAATCAAACAAATGAAGAGCAAATAATTTTTGAATGAGCATACTCTTTGGATGTGTAATTTTCGTTTGTCTACCTGCCGGCTACTTATTTTATTAACATATTAATTTAGAATTCTAGGTTCATCCATGCTGGTCGGGGCGCAAAGAAAAAAGGTAGAATATACCAGTTGCTTCTCTACCCGCGCAGATGGTAAAAGCCCATCGAGGGAATGGGGAAAATTATAGGAATCATGTTATAGGCGATGAGGCTTCAACCCATCACTATTTTGATTTCATTTTTCACAATCTTGCTAAATGTGGCCTGTAGGTATCTGTTACCTTAGGCTCTGTCTACCCCGTAAGGGATAAAGACGTGATTTGTGTGTATGTATGTGTATTAATTTAGAAACGAAAATTGTCTGTAGGTTAACTACGATGGCTTTTAGCACGAGATTGCCCGTCTTTTTCATACTGTTCCTTCTAGAAAGAGACAGGTAGTCTATATCGCGCGCGACGCGACTCTGGCGCGCTCTTGGCGGCCATGTAAAGGTACGGACAGATGTGCTCAAAAAGCATGCTTAAAGCAAACGCAAACCTGTTCAGACGCGCTGGAGCACGCCCCCTTCCACCCACGCCTCAGGTAGCATGCTGGAAAATCAAACATCGTTTGATTTTTGACCATGCTCTAAATAAGCATGCTCATTACTAGCAATGTTGTTACATACGTGCTACTAATGAGCACTTGGTCAATAAAAGCATGTTTTCGTGCTAGTAACGAGCGCGTCTGTCAGTACCTTATGGAGTAAAGATGGCGTTCTGCAAATTGCAAAGTAAAGCTGGTTTAAGGTACGCCTTGCGCAGCTTTACTAGTTTACTTAGCGAAGTTTGGTTGCACTTTTGGGCGTGCAAAAGTACGTACCTACTTACATACGTGGCAAGACGTAGTCTGTGCTTCTAATTTTTACTAGTACTACGAAATATGAAAAATAATGTATCCAATTTCTAAACGACACTGAAACCTAGAACATACATACATAAATACATACCGCCACGCCTCTTTCCCACAGGGGTAGGAAGAGACTACTTTGTTCCACTTGCTACGATCCTGACATATTTCTTTCGCTTCATCCACAGTCATTAATCTCTTCATTCATGCTCGTCGGTTTCGGTTACTCCTGACCTGACCTTTTTCCAAAACGTCGTCTCCTATTTGGTCTCGGAACGTGCGTCCTTCCCCTAACCTAGAACACGTAGAAAAATCGGAAAATTAAAGCTATGGCTGGGGAACGGGTAAAACCGTAAAAAGAAATATTAAAAAAATTAAGAACTGAAATTCTCAATTTATCAATCAAATCCATTTATCAATTTGTAGATCGATGTTAAATTTAAACATGCCCTATTTTCAAATTACATAGTAAACCACACATCGACCGAGTTATTGTTTAACTTATTTATAAGGCTTGGCCTAATTCTAGCAGTGTGTGAAGGTAGGTTCATGCCTTATGCAGGGACGGGCCGGGGCGGTCACACTGTGGCTTCTCGCCTCATAAATCTATTTAAGAATTTAAATCCCATAGGATCTGTAGTCGAATCAAATAGGACAATTGCGGATTTTATAACATTGCAGCTATTTAATACTATCGTGCCATTGAAACTTAATTAGGTGCCTATAACAGCTATACAAAGGTCTGTATTCATAAAACAAACTTAAATCTGAACATCACATTTTGCGTACAGTTCGAAAAAAAAGATGGATGTCATATTACCGATACCGTATTTTACATACACATACATACACAAATCACGTCTTTATCCCTTACGGGGTAGACAGAGCCTAAGGTAACAAAACCTTAAGGCCACGTTTAGCATGATTAAGGGCGTATAGGTGAAAAATGGAATCAAAATAGTGATGGGTTGCTAGCCTCATCGCCTATAACATGATTCCTATGCCGCCTATTGCCTCGATGGGCTTTTACCATCTGCACGGGAAGAGATGCAACTAGTACATTCTATGTTTTTTCTTTGCTCCCAGACCAGCGTGGAAGCTGTTCTTTATTTACAAGATTTATATTAACTTGCAATGCCTGAATGTAAGTATGTTTGTCCGGGTGAAATTTTGCGACTCAATTTTGAACCAGATATCTTTATCCGATTGAGCTGAAATTTTGCATACTTGTGTAAGTCACAAATGACAATACAATATTTAATATGCCAATAAAATTCTGGCGGCCCAGTCAGGACTGTGTCCGCAGGAGGAAACTCTTCAACGGTTGTTCCGATTGACTTGAAGTTTGGTTCACATTATGTAGGACAGATTCAGTTCAGTTAGCAAAAAAGCTTGTATCTAAAATGGAATTTTTAGGTTAGCTTATTTGAACAACGAGGAAAGCAAACGGAATGGAGTTACCTGATGGTGAGTATTTACTACTGCCCATGAACATCCGCTACGCCAGAGTATTGCCGATGTAAAGACTAAAGATAAAATACCCCATCTGCCAGTAATATCATCAGCATCTGCTTGGCAGCAGAAATAGCGAGTCGGTGGTAGCATGTGGTGGTGGATCCTGCACAATCCAGATGGATTTACTGCGTATTTATGACTAAATTTTGCATTCTATGCCAGTTAAAATGTCTATTTTAATAGATCAAAGAGAATAAGCCATTCTCATCACGTTTTTAATAAATAATTAAAAGGAAAACACAGATTGCATTACGTAAAGAAATATCGAGTTTAAATCAATAAATGCGCGTTGTCAAACTTTTAATTGAAATATTTTTCAAACTTCTTTCGGCAGATATCGTTAAGATAAAGTTTATCCAGAATTCGCATTATGGAATTGTCAATAATATGAACAAAATATTTGTACAAGAATGTCCCATTGTTCCGTACATTTTTGATGGCTGTTTTTTTTTTTGGTATCATGAAGTGATTCCCAAAAGTTAGTTTTTTTCGTGTCTGATTTGAGTGGGGGTATCTATTGTAGATTAACATTCATTGAAATGATGTGGCTTTGAAAACAAACAAATTTCATTTCAAGTTTTTCAATTTTATTGCGCGACAGAAAAACTAGTACCTAGATAAATTGAAGTTCGAGAGCAAACGTTCTATAATTAAAAAAACTTTAGATGTTTGCATAAACATGGTTTTATGTCTGCGTAAACATTTAAGTTAGCTAATTAAATCTCTGTCCCTAAAATAAACGCTTTTGATTAACATGGGGATCGAGAACTTTCACGAATGAATTAGTTTCTATAAGTTTTAAGCAATTATATTTGATGTGAATATCAACACGTATTTACACTCGGAACTAGTATTTGGAGCTCGGCTGATTTAGCGTTTCTTTTTATTGTGAAATCAGATTGCAAATGAACTATTCTGTCGCCTCTTTGTAAGTGAGGTAAGAATCGCCATCCATAGATACAAATATAATGTACCACCAGCGACCAGATACGTTGCCAGCCTGGAGGGCTAAAATAGAATACATTATGTACCAGTAATTTCACCATGATGTTACTGGTACATTTTTTTATTCAAACTCTACGCCAGAAAGCAGCGTAAGCCCCGCTGCTAGACTGCTGGATTAGATACTGGTAGCAATAATAGAAATCCTTTCGTATAAGTATTTCGTTTTTTTTTAATGGTTTTTATCAACTCTACAATATTCTATCCGAGAGCGTCCGGTCCGCTTATAAGTAGTACAAAGAGCATCTAACAGATAAAAATGTACTATATTATGACATATATGCCGAAATACGGTATTCAGTAAGCTATTATACATATAATTGGAGGACACATTTCACTAAACTGACAAATCTTAAGCACTTCCATGCTGGTCTGGGAGCAAAGAAAAAACATAGAATGTACCAGTTGCTTCTCTTCCCGCGCAGATGCTAAAAGCCCATCGAGGGAATGGGCGAAGATCATAGGGATCATGTTATGAGCGATGCGGCTGGCAACACTATTTTGATTCGCCTTTCCACCCGTACGTTCAGTCTTGCTAAATGTGGGCTGTCTTGTTACCTTAGGCTCTGTCTACCCCGTAAGGGATAAAGACGTGATTTGTGTGTGTGTATGTGACAAATCTTACTTTGATTTGCATACACGTCCCAATACTCAAGCGTGCTCTGGAAACATGTAATGGAACTTTTATCACTCTGGCTAAAGGAAAATGTGTTATTATTTGTTTGTAGAATTACGCAAGCTGATTGGTTTGTACTTAACTTGTGTTCTCCTTGGCTCCGAAGTTTCCATAGTCTGATGCAATAATATAATTAAATGGATCCCGGATAGACTTCCATTCCCAGGGGCGAGCTCGCAGCTCTGTAGTTTTGTTACGTTTTTGACCTAATCCCCGATTAAATTTGAGTAGTTCAGGTAGACAGTTTTCTTGTTGCATTCTGCACAAAAATTCAACGCGTATTTTTTGATAATAAAAAAAAAACAAATAAAAAGTAGACACAACAGAAAATAGGTCAGACATTGTTTACGTTTACAAGTTTTACGATCTCACTCATATTCATAAGATTCATAACTATGTAGTAAAATTGCAAGTAAATTATAGCGTCAACGATAAATGGGGAATAAATTTAAAATGCCCATAAACTCGTGACGTAAAGATCTGTATATCAAGGGACGCGGCATTACCCGTTTTTATGTTCGCAAAAAAGTCCACATCGTTGCCTGAATCGTTTTTGCGAAAACAACGGGGGCAATAAAAGGTCTTATTGTTATCCTTTGAATTTATATCCAGATATTATCGCTCTCACAAATTGCTGCCACGGAAACTTTACCCCGAGTCACATGCTTGAAATAGTGACCCGGGGTAAGGTGCTGCCTAAACGGTTTATTGATAAATGTTCATATCCAACGAACGCATGGATCGGGCTCAAAAATAGCGTACCATGGAAATAGGCATAATTTCTTAACTATACGCTTTTATGAATTGTAAAACCAGTCACATGTAATCCATTACGCACAAGACCGTACTTTGAACCTTGCGAAATAAATCAAATTTCTAATAAATTGCTTCAGATTTAATTTGTTCCAAATTACTTGCGAAATTGTGGAACGGTCGGTTATCGGCTCGAATAAAAAGTCATAAATTCGCAGTTCGTGCAGCATCTGTTTTCTAATTGAGTCATTAAGCGTCGGATTGGTTAAACGGGTCGCCTTTAATAACGCGCATACATAACTGATGGCGGGCGGGGTGTAAGGCATTACAAGGCCAGCCCCTAAATGATGGCCATTGCCTGCAATCCTCGCCGGGAAAACTCCGGGGTAATTGACATGGATGTAACGGAACGACCGTTGAAACACACGCCCCGTGTCGCTCATCTACAAATTTTCTCGACCGAAGTACTTTGCCGACATGTGTTTAATGTTTGTGTGTGTCTAATAGCTCGTAGCAACATTTAATTGTTTGTTTGCGTTCAAGTTTTCTGTCTGTGTTTGTGTTTATATTTAAGTTAATATCTGTCCGTTTACAAATTTATAATGAAAGGAGATTTATTAAGGCTAGCTTGTTTTATCGTAGACTACGTCTTCGCTTACGATCAGGCGTGATGCTGATCTGAGAATATTTGAAAATTCGGAGTTTCGAGTAAGTACAAGGTAAGTTTAAAATAGTAAACCAGGCATTAGCTGTTAAGAAAAACAAATATATTTTATTCGCTAATAGTAGTAAGGACTATACCTGCGACACAGTTCAATGATGTGTTTGAAGCGTTCGAATCGCACTAGGCCTTCGTGGGAACTATAACCAAATCTCATCCAGAAAAGGAGATCGGTGCCCATCAGTCGAACCTATACCTATCTGTAGGTAAGTATACAAGCTGAAGATGATGATGATTAGTTACTCTTTTATTTTTATTTTTAATCAAAAAAAAACACCTCTTAGCGTGTGTAGTCTGAACTAGATTTCAATTACTGTAAGTAGTTTTCGACTGCAAAATACTTTGTACATATTAAAACAATGTTTCACAGTTATACTCGGCCACGGAGCTTTAAACCGTTATTAAGTAACAAACAGCAGATTTGCCAGCGCAATAATAACGGAGTATATCCCTTTGTGAGAACAGTCTTTGTTGTCACGTACACTCAAAACCTTTCTTTACCACTAACGACAATTCCGTGATGTAAAATGGTATTAAGTTGGAATAAAGACGACGTTCTCCTAATGAGACTGGGTTTTCATTTCGTTTTAGATGTTAGAATTATTAAATAATGTGCAGAACAGAACTGGCGTGCCACGTCGTGCCCGGTTTAAGGATAGGCCCTAAAAGGCGACTAAAGGATCTGATGTGAGAGTCGACAGCAGCGCTCTTTGCTGCTAACTGCAGACTCTGGACTACACTCTGGACTCCAGTGCTGTAGCACTGGAGTGTAGAAAGCAAGGGAAAAGGACCACATTATTTTCATATGTCAGTTTGGGTTCTGAACGATGACCACTACCACTTTGCCAATATTGTAGCGACTTAGAAGAATTATATCCGCATTATCATTATTAGAGACAGTGATATTAAATATTGGCCACGGAAACCTTATACAAACTATATATAAACTTTATATAAATTGGTAAAACGTTTCAAAACATTGTCGGCCGTTCGCTAGTCTCGTTAACAAATTCGTGTTTTGATAAAGCCATTAAATGACAATAACTTGTCAAGATACAGTACATAGATGACAGTTTATTAACCTAGTTATCCAAATATTTAATGAGGACCACACATGCTAGCGTGTTAGGCTAAACAATTTATGGACGTACGCTCGCTTGTATCCACGCAGGTTGTCCATTTATGCCCCGCTTCAGTACAAGGAGAATAGACTCTTCACTGGCAACTGGAGTGATTTAAATTAGTCTTCACATCTTGATCTTGTCGTCTATAGGTCCCACCGCCAGGCTTACGCCTCCTTTTAGAGGGTGAGGGCGGACTTCAGATGTAGTTTCCGCCCGGGTCATCCTTCCTCCTTCTGGGAGGAGTCCTGTGGGAATTATAGACGACGAGATTAAGATGTGAATATCGGACCCTTGCAATTTGTGAACTGTACACACACAACATTGAACAGATTCGTAATTGTATGCAGCTCATTTTTCTTTACTGAAAATCTCATGGCAAATTTTTAATGTCATTGTGCATATAAATTTAAAAAAAAAACTAAAAATAGGTGCAGGCTCAAAGATAAAAAAAGATCGAATGATAAGTGAAAACAAGAGAGACAAGATTTAATGAATAGAGTTGACATACTTTCATCGTTACAAGCCTCAATAAATATACTAAAATGACTAACCATAGAAGTTTTGATACTAAAACATTCATCTTCTTCTAAATAAGTGAATAGGCTTTACTTTCCAAACCCTGACTATAGATACTTACGCTCAGTTGTATACGATCAGCTGTTAATTGAAATTGGTCGCTCGGTAAACCGAATTTATGTAACACGAACATTACTAACAATAATAAACGGTAATTCACTGTGTATTGTTTTTTAAAGCGCGCCATAACTATTCACTGTTTGAGGTTCATATGACAATAGCAGTGTACAAACAATTATTGTTGTGTTGCCACATTTTGAAACAACATTTGGTTGGGGTTAATTTTATATTGCAGTTAATCTGAAGCATGTGATATTTCACAAGTTAACTTCCGCTGACAAGTTATATGCTAAGGTTAAGGAAATGTCAAATGCAATCAAATGTACAGGAGCCGCGTTCTTTGTATTATAAAAACGTTAAGTATTGGTTGAATTCGTTGAAAATTAAAGAATATTGGCTCAATAGAGCTAGGATTGGAAACTGAAGACCAGAGGGTTCGCTGACTCTTATGTCTTGGTCATATTTCTTATTTTATGCCGGTAAATAAAAATGAACATTTATGATTATGACATCATTTGATATAGGTAAATGCGGAGACAGATGGATCAAGTGGACTGAAACAGCATAAATGCTTCATTCCTCAGCATGATCAAGCAGATAAGCAAACAGCTGATCAAACAGTTATTCTGACCACATCATGAGCCATGGCGACCAAAATATGGAAAAACAAAACATTCTTAGCAACAGAAGGGAAAACAGCCTGCGCCAGCTCTCATGTAAGGTGATCTAACCAGCTTTACGATTCCAAGGAGAAGAAATGAGGATGAACTTTACTGCAGCAGGAATCGGTGGAGGCGGTTCATCTGTTCCAAAATGGAAGAAAACAGTTATGAGGGATCGAAAATAACATCGAGATAAGCTTGTTAACATTGTGAATATCGTTTACGTAACATAAACGTAAACTTAAGTTACATAACCTGTAATCTTTAATTTCGAACGTTTCACTGGAAGTTTCTAGAAGTATTTTTCTCTTCGCCTAAGCCAAACCAGTAAACTGCCAAGACTTTGATTAACCATTGCGTAAAGAAAATTCGTTACATAAGCCGAGAGTTCCGTCGCAGTCCAAATAATCTAAATGTTCATACAACAATGTTACTGTCTTATTTTTGTTACTTTATTTATCTGATGATTCCATTATGAAATACGTATATCTATGATCATGGGTTTAAAACTGGCGCACCTTTATTTTTTTTCGAATTATGTTAAAAATTGAAAAAAAGACAATACTGTGCAGAAACTAGTCCAATGAAGAAGTTCTCGTTCTGATAAGCATCCTGTGCCGAACAATAGGACGTGTTTAAGCTGGAGATGGTAATCTTGTCATTTTTAGTTAAAACTTTTATTTTTAAATATCCATCCCAATCGACTATTATAATATGGCAAAGTTCTCTTAGTTTCATCGGCAATGATCAATGTATAAACTCTTCGACAGCACATTGATAAAAAAAATCAAATTTCTTCATCAATATTTTGATGGAACCCCGACGGAAACCATCTAGTTCTACGCAAACGTTATTTTCTTTGGTTTGATAAAGTGAACACTGGTTTCACGTGTATCTTTTTGCAGTGGGCTAGACCGTTTCCAATGTTTTTGCTCCGCCCTGGCAGTGGCGCGAAAGTGATTTATCATACGGCAACATGCTGTGGTTTTGTGAAGAAAAATAAAAGTAATCCCTTTTGTATTTGGCCGACTGGTGCGCGGAGACATATTTGCCAAACGTGTGAATAATACCCAGCTTTGATACGGGGTGTCATTTGGCGTGTTTTTGTGTGATGATTTGTGATTGACGCTTTGTTGTTTCTACCTCCGTGGAAAGATGAATCAGGACGATTTATGAGTGATTGAGTGATAATTGCAAGTTGCAGTACAAAATGAATGGATGGTTACAATTTTGATACTAGGTTTGCAATTGAAACCAATCCATTGGAGCCCACTAATCTCCTACAAATAAAACAAATGTGAATGTTTGTGAGTATATCTCTACTCTACTTTTGTAAACTTTCACGGGAATTCAGTAAAATTCATAAATTACAATCGCCAAACCCAAATGGGCCACACAAGCGGACCCGCAGGTTATATTTATAGTTTTGTGTTGAAGAAGTTAACATGACAATCATTTTAAAACGTCGTTTTTTACATTTGGTTTCCGAATTTACCCCACGGTTAATCATTATTCACAACATCTGTAGCTACAATTTCGGCTCCCAGACCTTTTTTCGTCAGCACTTGCAAAAGTAAACGAACAGAATAAATAAATACGACGTGACAATGCTTAGTTAGATGCCCGGGACATAAAAGAAAATAACCGCAGTTTGTAACCAAGTGATATTTACGACGCTTTAAAAGGAGATGTTACTATCAAAAAAATTATATTTTGGGTGCAATAAAAATTCGTTATATCTTAGGTGTCCATGAAAAAGACATAACATGTGCGTTGGGATTTATTGTAGCAGGCGAGGACCCAGATGGCTTTTCTCATAAAATACTACGAGTGGCTCTGTTGGTACCGGCGCTATACTTAAAGATAATCACAATTTACGGGACCCTTCGCCGAAATTCGGAGAAAACTTTCCCGTTAGCGGGACGTGCCAGCAATTACTGGCCCTCTAATGATGTACTGCCTACAGTTTGTCAGCTTAAGTTTATGGTGTAGTAACGATGTTTATCGATACTCATTATTTTGGCTTTGTACCGATGGAATTCCTATACGGCCTCCATAAACCATCGTACGGTATCGATGTGTGTGGGCGTTATTTTTATGTACTTAGCTGTAGTAACTAGAGGTTATGATTATTATAACTTTTACTCGTACCTGACTCTTGGGCTTACATTTTAATGAACATTGCGATACAACCACCTACTAAGAAAACAGATAAATATTCTATCTTTTTTTATTCAATTAAAATCTTGTTACTCTATCATACCCTGCCGTATCCTACTCTTTTCCTAAAAGGCCGCTAACGCACCCATACGCCTCCTATGTATAGTTGTGATGGGCAACGATTTCTTTCAATGAAATGACCCGTGTGATCGTTTGCCCCTATCAAATAAAAAGAAAAGTTGCAATCCCAAAGAGTCTATGTCGTCAACTAGTACGTGTCAAAAAGGAGTCGAACGTTAAACAAAAAATTAATTTTCCTTTCCATGTTACACAGATTTCACGGCATTGTTTAAACTTATCTAGCACAAAGTTACCGTTAACACTTCCGATCTCGTTTGCGAAATCAAATTAAAACTTCCCGTCTTACATTTACTCCTTCGTTTCAACAAATACGCTGGGACTACTCACCCGCTGTTACGAGGTTTCAACTCGATTGAAACGACCTGTGGGACGATTTTTGAAATAGCGCCTATAGACCGACCATGTTGGTGCAGGGGCGAGGACTCATTTAAGCGATCGGTCTATAGTAAAAATACCATTAAAAGCGGTAAGAAGTAGACTGACAGAAATTACCACTCTATTTTTTTAAATTTCACTTGTGTTTTTTTTAATGAGCTCTGACTTACGCCACTCTGCCTGCATCGTTTTGTCCCTTTCAATTATTTAGCCATATGTGCGCCCATCAATCTCTTGATTCCCCTTTCTACCTTTACGCCCACGATTTTTATCACAAGGGAAGGACAAGTCCCAACTATTTTGATCAAACTATCAAAAATCGGTACTGTCTTTTGTTTTCACATGTTATCCAGTTATCCCTAAGCTTCATTTTTTTCACAATAATTGCCTAAATCACGTTTGTATCCCTTACGGATTAGACAGAGCCTAAAGCAACTATTAATAGTATTATGTGGAAAAGGGAATCAAAACCCTTATAACATGATTCCTAAGATTTTCGCCCATTTCCTCAATACAACTCTTGATACTGCTGAGAGTCATACTAGTAAGTTCTACTCTATGGTATAACATGACCACCATGGCAACCTGTATTTCAAATAATTCAAAACCTACAATAACACAAAATTTTATGTATTCCACTTCGCTTTAAGATTATGTTCATGTCCAAGATTTGGCCTGTTCTTTTAAACACAACAAAGGCAAAACGAGCAAAAAATAGGAATGTATGGCGCCCTACGTCAATGTTTTGTTTTTGTGGCTTGTACGTGAACTGGCTTCTGTGGGAGTACTCTAAAAGGCTTCTAGCTCCAAAACTCACTTTGTATTTCATACATTGCGGGCAATAACCTGAAACTTACAGGTGGAAGCTAACGCAACACGCGATGTACACAGAACCATATTCTTAATCCCGCTCTCGACCGGTACCGTGTAAGCAGCTCCACTGTTTTTGCGAATGTGAGATATGGTCAGACAAGATTTGTCTTCTGAAAACAAAAAAAGATTTTCCGCTTATTATCCTTATTGTACATGGACATCCCTTGCGCAAAGATGTTTAAAAGTTTTTGCATGGAAAATGAGAGTATAGCGCGCCGGGGGCATGTCCCTTTTCACTTACATGTTTTGCTCTGAATTAAAAAGTTCAAAAGCATAATTTGCTGCAAAGCTGGTTAGATGACTTATGAAAAGGTAAATTTGATTTTCTTACAGCTCATATCATGTTCTTTAATTTTGTCCTTTCTCGTCGCTTTATCAGATGGGCTTTTTCATTTACTTTTAGTTAGTACTCTCATCTTAAGGCTTTGATACTATTCCAGCCTCGTAAGGCCCACCGTCCTATTTTTACATACATCCATACATACATTCCGTCACGCCTCTTTCCACACAGAGGTAGGCAGAGACTACTTTGTTCCACTTGCTACGATCCTGACATACTTCTTTCGCTTTATCCACATTCATAAATCTCTTCATACATGCTCGTCGGTTTCGGGTACTCCTGACCTGACCTTTTTCCGAAACGTCTCCTATTTGGTTTATTTAGTCCTATTTTTAGGACTGCAAAATGTAGTTCTTTCGGCCCAAGGAAATATCGAAACTTATAAATTAGCGGCCCAACGTCCCAATATTAGGACTGATACATTAAGCACGTACCGATCCTTGAATTTGGCGGGTATCCGGACTCCAGCTCTAAATATCCCATTTTCAGATTTTATAGCAATTGAAAGGTCTGGGCCGCTAGTATACGTGCCTAAAATTAGTACACAGGGTAGTTATAATAAACGCCCTAAAAATATGTTGGCCCTTACGAGGCTGGTGTTTACACTAGCCTAATAAAACGGTACAAAATTATCGAGATCAAGAATAATATTATTTTTATCGTTACTAAATAATCTAAGCGTATTACAACGACCATAGCAACGATAAGACTGTGGTCTCGATAATTTTCTACCATTTTATTTGTTTCACAGGTTGGTTCACTCCTGCGTGGCTGGATAAGTGACTGACGCTCCGAATCATATCGACGTCGTCGTACTTGCCAGTAGTAGGTACTTGTTACACTAGATCAATGTCAATCCCTCTCAATCCGTTCAATTCGTCAATTCTTTTAACGTTATCGGTAGTCGAAAGTGACTTTGCCTAGCCACAATGTTACCTTAGTGACAAGCTCGTTAATCTCGATAAAAATGACGCCAAACTCCTGATCTTGGATGCTTTATAATTAATAATCACCCTTCTATTATATTCTTTAATAACAAATTTTTCCAAGATTAGTACCAACAACATAGACACATCTCCTAAACATAATGCCATGCATGACCCGACAATGACAATGCCTGCACCAATTATAAAGCCGTTATTTATGACAATTTACACCATCCGATGTACAATACATCGGACGCTATACACGCCAGGAACGCTAAGCGTTAATCGGATCATAAAATATCTAATCGCCATAACGAAAAGTACATAATTTTCAAACGAACGGCTGAGAGTATAAAGATCTTTTTCGCATAAAGTAACGGTGGCACTTCTGTTGAATGTTTCGTTAATGTAATTAATTCCTTGCTGTTGATGAAAGGTGCATGTGGATTCGGTCTTTGTTTATGGAAGTTTTATTTCCATTCAACAGTCACAACGCTAATGAATGGGTGATATATTAAATGAAAAATAATTCATTGACATTACTGATGTAGTTTGCTTACTGTTGCGTTAAATGGGATAAAGATTTGAGTCAGTATATAATACCTAGGTACCTAACTATAATTTAGAACGAAAAAGAGTAAAAATATCGGGTGTTTTACAGTTTTTACTACACTATTCATTTAATTCAGCGTGTTTGATCCAACGAATCTTTCATATTTATTTAGGTATTGTCGGTTTTGCGTGGGAAATTGGCTCTTTCTCGGGATAAAAAGTAGCATATAAGTCTGGGTTAGTGTAGCTTTTTATTAATAAATGATTTAAGTAGAGGTTTAGTAGTTTCGGAGATTACCCCGACAAAATACAGAAAAGCGGACAAACGTAAAAGACAACACAAGCTTTTCAAGAGTTACTTAGTCAGCTTGAATCGTTGCCAAATTGCAACAAATTTAAACAAATAGCCAAGCCACTTTGATGAGATAAAAGTTACAACATAAGCCCCCAACCCTTAAATCCTCAGCTACTTTAAAAGCTGCTGACTAGACAAAGACGGATATAAAAATACAAAATTGACACCATTCCCGGCGGCGCTAACAAAAAAATACAAAGTAGGTACTAAACAAGCGGGCTCGTAAAATAATCGGTCGCCGTGACGAAAGCCGGCACGTTCAATACCCTCTCAAGAAGTATTACTCGTATTATGACGGGTCACAAAGTGAGGGCGGCTATATTGGAGCCCTTACCCAGCTCGGCGAGAAGGTGAGGAAACTTCACATAAAACCTAAGGAGGCAGGTGCAGTCCATTTTCCCGGCACCGAAATGTGCCAGTATTTCACGCTTCACGCGTCGTTACTGCTCCTTACAAGGAATACACCGACGCGGTGGGTTACAAAGGGAAAAAATAATAATAAAAATCCAACGACACGGGGAGTCGGAGTAAAAATACGTGTTTGCTCGAACGGCTGGAAGGTTCGTCAAACGGTCGAGCTGTGATGACGGCGGCTGTTTTGGGCTCGCGGCGCGGGGGAGGTTACCGCTGCGAGCAGTCACTGTGGCGTGAACCGACTGCCGTTTATGGTGTCCTAGTGTTGATTGTTCTCATCTCTATGTTCCTAAGGTAGGTCTTTTTTTGCTGTCACTGCTGCTTCTTCTTATAAGTATAAGGCGTTAAAATGCTCTGTCACCGTATTGGAACTGGTTGAAACTTTAGTCACCGCTACAGGGGAACTTTATTAGCTATATGTAATTGATATAAATAAAAAAATACTTTGGAGATGGTGTAGCATCAGAAGTATTTGACTGTTTTAGAGACCCAGTTCTTTAATAATATTTTCACACTTAATACAATAGGTACCTTTGATAGTACACTGTACATATACAAATTAGTTTGTTCTAGTTACCTAGTAAGCTAAAGGGTTGATATTATACTACACAATGAACAGTTGAGGGAACTTTATTCAAAAAGAAAAAGGCGGAAAAGTGTTGAAAACAACACTCAGCGGTAACTCGTGAAAAATAGCGTGAGACCGCATTATCGTATTATGAATCGCAGCAAATAAGGCATTCTACCCGCCTTCATTATAAAAGAGAGTCCGCTTGTTAAAAAACCCGTCAAGCTCCAGTCGAGGATTTTGCAAATAGATTTGGTTTACATTACCGATTTAAGTAAAGTAACTGAGGCGAGATCAGAAAATTCGACTGCTGTGCAAAAAATTATACATACATACATAGACATATCACGTTTATATCCCTTACGGGGTAGACAAAGCCCATGGTAACAAGACCTAAAGGCCATGGTTAGCATAATTGTGGGCATATAGGTGGAAAGGGGAATCATAATAGTGATGGGTTGCTAGCCGCATCGCCTATAACATGATTCCTAAGATTTTCGCCCAATCCTCTCGATGGGTTTTTACCATCTGCGCGGGCAGTTATAGGTTATATTACAATTATAGGTTATCTTTAATCTTTACTCCTTTTTTTGTGCATTGTATGTCTCATACAGGCTCACATAGCGTTTGAAAAATGGTCTCATCTATGTCTCTTGCCTTAACATACGCATAATTATTATCGCTCTTTCGCCTGCATTGCGGATCTAATGCTGCTTATTATTCTAAATCTATGATTTATTATCGCTGAATAATTTACTACGAGTACTAAGTTTATGTCAGAGTTATCAATAACAAGACTATATATATATATATAAAGAAGCACGGAAGCAGCCAAATATGGTCCGATACATACAAACATGCATACATAAATCACGTCTTTGTCCCTTATGGGGTAGACAGAGCCCAAGGTAAGAAGACCCAAAGACCACGTTTATGGGTTGCTAGCCTCATCGCCTATAACATGATTCCTAAGATTTAGGCCCATTCTCTCGATGGGATTTTACCATATGCGCGGGAAGAGAAACAACTGGTACATTCTATGTTTTTCTTTGCTCCCAGACCAGCATGGCATATGATCCGATAATATGACTATAAATATAGAACGCTGGAAAGTGAACGGTGTAAAAGCCCCTCTCGTTTGTCGTTGCATGCAGCGACGCTAGAGGGAGTGGTCGACGTTTCATTTACACTTTTTACGACGCGCGCTATTTTAATAACCTCAAATTAAATACACTCCGCGTTGGAGTTTCCATTGCTTTTTATGTGTCCAGCCAGTAGCATTATATACCTAACGTAGAAGGCTAGTGGGAGAATACGTGCGATGTAGGTATTTAATATATACAGAAAACCGTTTTTATTCTACTTGGCCCCGTAATTTTTTAGTTTATGACGCTAGAGGAGCACAGAAAAGAGACGAAAGACAGGAAAATTGAAAGAGAGACAAAATCAAACCCAAAATCTCTCCTAATGACCTCGACGACCAATAAACCCATCACTATCATATAGGAATCAACAACTAGAGTAGTGACACAGGCTATCCAATTCTGGGGCATATTAGGGACAGTTTTTGTTTCTCCTCTACACGGAACAACGCCATTTAGGTAATTAAAATTGTGACTATTAATAATCCCTTTTTTTAGATAAAAGACTAAATATTGGTTATCGATATCGATCATTCTCTGCTTGCCCTACTTGGTATCCAGCTTGACCTTCGGCCGGCCAATCTGAGTGCAGCAGTTGTGCAGTAGTTTGGCGTAATTTTTAAGAAAAAGTGTGTCATATAAGTAATCACTCTATGGGTTTATTCTTCTATGGGCTGTGCATCTACATTTATTTGAATCAGCAGGCTCTAATGTACATTTATTATTAAAGAGGTAATATTATTTGTGATACTGTATCTCAGTCAAGGAGAAAGGATCAAGGGGAGTGCTTGTTTGTCCTTTTAGGGAATCTGTAATCCCTGGATACCTTTTAACGTTGAGCAAAGAACATGATATAGTATAGTAGTATTAAATAAATCCATATACCTGCACATGAAATTACGTATATATTAAATACTAGCTGTTGCCCGCGATTCCGTCTGCGATGAATTCGTTTATCGCTATCCCGCGGGAACTGTGCTATTTTCCAGGATAAAAACTATCCTATGTCCATTCCCGGAACTGTAACTATCTCTGTACCAGAATTTAATAAAATCGGTTAAGCCATTTTGCCATGGAAGAGCAACTAACATCCAAACTTACAAACTTTCGCCTTTTTATTAAGATTACAATTACAAACCCATACAGTTGTGTAAGTACTGGATATTTAATGCAGTAAAAATCATCACCATCTTCTGTCAACATTGTATCGTTACTCCCCGCACGGGGGTATGTGCAACTTTCTTTACCACATTTTTCTTCACCGAAAAGCTTATGGCAAATAAAATAATTTTAATTTTTATTACACATGCTTCGGACTGGTTCGTAGTCCTTCGTAGTTCGTAGTCCTCTTGGAGCGCTCGCACCGGCGGCAGCGAAACGAACACTGCGCGCCAGCTCTTTGCTTGCGCGGCTACTCGACGCAACTGAGAGCGGCGCACAACTACCCTCGTTTTCATCATGAAAGTGTGTGTAGTATGAAAGTAATTACAATTTTTCATATGAATTTTGACAAACTTATGGTTCCCTGCTTCAGTGGCTTCCCAACGACTAAAAAAGGTGCGATAATAAGATGATTGCTCTGCTTTTTAACGTTTTACTGCTAAACACAGGCTTCCTCTCAGAATGAAAAATACTGTTTTTTTTATAAAACGAACTCTTTGGAGCTGAACTCGGAATTACGAGAAGCATCTCGTAAAAATATGCACAAATTGAAATGTAGGCCCTTACTATAAGAACTCCGTTTGTTCTGGTGGTTACTAGGACCCTGGTTACATAGCAAAAGTTTTTATAGTAGGGCCCACATTTCAATTTATGCATATTTTTCATAGGAACGAAAAGTCCCGTAAGGCTATGAATAGCTTCCCTAGTTCCGAAGCTGTCTACGAAACAATTAATTCCTGGTTGTGGAATATCGGCGGCGCCAGCGTTTCCTCGTTAATGGCGATATTTTCAATTAATAGTTTTATTTATTCACATAATGGTGCTGGTACGTCGTGAACCTATTGTTTACGCATATTTTTATTTTTATTTCGTTTGTTTTTGTGTTTGTTTTCATAAGAAGGAAAGTAGGTACTTCTGATCAGTTTATGGCCATCAGACTAATATTCAACAATATAAATGACAGCTAACTAGCAATTAAGTAAAGTGAATTATGCTATACTAGGATCCGCCCCAGCTTTGCACAGTTTATCATTCACATAATAATCATTTCTTTTGAATCACTATCTATTGACGTAAAACCACATCAAAACTCGTTGCTTAGTTTAAACTAGCTTCTGCCCGCGACTTTGCCTGCATAGAATTATACATACCTATAAACCTTCCTCTTGAAGTACTCTGTCTATTTAAAAAAACCGCATCAAAATCCGTTGCGTAGTTTTAAAGATCTAAGCATACATAGGGACAGACAACGGGAAGCGACTTTGTTTTATACTATGTATTGATGATCTGAGCGATTGTGTTTTATACTATGTCAAGATTATGCGACAAATGTAAAAGTAATTAATAAACTTGGCAAATATTCACTCTGAAACAGCAATGTTTTCATTCTCTTCATGGCATCAGTTCCACGAATTTAAGTACGAAATTTCCCAGTGTTTCCCCGTCGCGCGTTATATCACGAAGTCAGATATTTTATCAGAAACATGACTGATGTCCGCGTCTCATTATTTTAACGAGGGCTCGTCCAGTAATTATCCGCTCGTAATTAACATTTATTTAATTGCACGATTGATAAGCTTCACAATGTCGCATTAAATTTATTAATATTAATAGTTACTGAGTGTATGAGTAGGGGTTAAGTACGCGGATCGAGTTAGATACGACTGACACGCGATGTGGCACTTTCATAATTCAGTGTCATAATAGGCTGGCACATTAATTAGTGGAAAATTAGTGAGGTGCCCAAAACCGAAGCCGATATTGTAGTGGAAATTGTGAGAATGGAACACATTTCATAAATTCTAACGAATTAACTTGCTGCCACGAGTAATTGATGGCCTTTTGTCCGTTTTCTCCCCCCCCACGCCTCATGCTAACCCAGTTAGCTAGTCCTTCAAAATAAGAAGTACGTCACCAGAATTTTATTACTGCTACAATTTTAATATTGTTCTTTTTGATTTATAATTCATTACTTGGCTATAACCTAATCCTAAAATAAATTTATCGTTCCCCATAAAATAAATGGCACTCATCTTTATGTTTATATGAGCAACGGAACTGTCTGCTGGCGACTGCGAACTCTGGATTTTAGCTCTTCGAAAAACAGGAATAAACTACCGGTTTTTTTTCCCAAGTTGTCATAAATGTTCAGTTTCTCAACCGACGACCACGAAAATACCGGCAAGTATAGCCACTAAAAGGAATAATCTTAGAACCCAATTAAAAATACGATATGCAACGAAGGCGAAACGAGAATGGATATTTTCCATCCCTTCGAAAATAATGTCGAGCGCCAGTTTTAACGGGCATGTGCCACTAACCCTCGTAATATTAAGAAATTATTATCTTAATTACGTTACTCACGGAATATAATTTAGTTTTGTTTGCCGTGATACTTAACGCTAAATATTATAGTTATCTTGATGATCTTTATGCCGAATATTATTTTTATTTTACGGGTTCAGGCGGAACTTATTGTTTTGTTACGTGCTCAAAACTGGAAGTTTGGGCTTTTGATTTGTTCAATCACTATGGTTATTATCTTGCAGTTACTAAAATAAGTATTTTATTGTATTAAATTTGTTTTCTGTTTCGAGGTCGAACGATAAATTATTTTGACGTACAAGTCACGGTCAAGTTTTGTTTAATTCAACTGTTTTATACCTACTTAACCTTTTTTTCACGCTACAAAAGAGTTTTCGCTATTATTTTCTCTGTTTGTCATATTTTAAACTCTCTCAAATTCTGCATCAACAAAACCCTTTTGTATTCCATACAATTCAACTCTTATAAAAGTTAGCGACTGCTTGATTCTCTTTTGTTTTTGTTAACCATTCTATTCTCTCAGTGACATCGCAGTGAAGTATCAGCAAAATGACGTATGTGATGCTGATATTCTCGTGGACATAAGTCATTTTGTATTACTAGAGCAGGTGAATACAATAGGACCTCTCGGCCAGACAATACGTTGATTGGTAGAAATGAACAATAAAAACGGTAGGACAATACGATCGGATGGGAAATATGAATTAAGTGCATCGACATCATCATGCCTCTCTTGTAGTTTGTTCGTGAGCTGTTTTTTAAATTTTGTTGTCTCACTTGCTAGTGCATGAATAAAACAAAAGTACACTTCCGTGCAAATTTAAAAACGCAACTTTTAAATTAGTTGGTTTTATCACACTCAGAAATTATTTCGTTTGAGAACCTTACTGTTACTTTGAAAAACCAAATAATTTATGAATGTGGAAAAGTTAAGTAGTGGTCTTGTATGCTAAGGGGGTATAAGGCAGCAGATACACAAATAATATACATATATACCCGTGACTCGAGCAAGTGGGACAAAGTAGTCTCTGCCTACCCCTGTGGGAAAGAGGCGTGACGGTATGCATGTATGTGTATACTAAATAAAAAAATCGTAAAACAATGCCTTAACTACACATAATTCACACCTCTTGTACGATTCTAATAAAGGTACAGCTTTTACGGCTTCTGGTACCGCTGCCAGTCACCATCAATGTAATTTATGGGACGGTAAAGAAGAGTAATTCTGCTTATTAATTTTGCGCGGGCGCGTTCAAGGTGCGGCTTCCCGGCTTACATGACTCCAGCTCTTTAATCACGGTCTGCGTTTCGTTCGCCAAAAAGCGCTATTCATCACTCGGGCGCGCTCTATGACGTTTTATTAGCTCGTCTTCGGTATTGGTTGGCAGCCGTACGCGTGTGATTGTTGTCGGGCCATTGTTGAGTATTTCTGATAATAATTGGGCTTGTGGCCTTATAGTTCGCGGAATAGTTATACTTGTTACCTCAATTCAAAGTAGAATGAAGGTTGAGACTTGATTGTGAGTGAAAATAATTTCGAGAGGTATTAGACGTGTAATATTAACTGTTTAGTAAAAATAGTAGGTAGGTACCTCGAAAACTAAAATGTTTGAGTAAAGCTGATAAAAAAAGCGCTTTTTTTCGGTCTCAAGGGCCCTGGGATGCTATCATCGTTTTAGCAGATTTAATGAATTAAATTCAAAAAATAATAATCGTATCTACAGCAGCCCGTAAGAAAACCAACAAGTAATTCAGAATGGTATCGATAATCAAACATTTCTCTTTAGATTATAGCTCCGTACATAATTATTGTGCCTAACATAATCTTTTTTTTTTTTTTTTTTTTTTTTTTGCTATAAACTGACCAGTGATTGACCTCTATCTCACTTGGTGGAAGGTGCAGATGAGGCCAAAGGTGTAACTCACTGGTTCAGTAATAGCCTATTCACTCTAGCCTTGAAGAGCCCTAGGTTGTATCTGTCCGGAAATACAGACGATGGGAGCGAATTCCATTCCCTAGCAGTTCGCATTAGGAAGGATGAAGCAAACCGCCTCGTGCGGGCCAATGGTATGTTGACAATAAATGGGTGAAAACGCTCCCCCCGCCTGGAAGTCCGTTGGCGAAACGGAGATGGCACTATAAGGTCGTGCAATTCCTGCGCACACTCACCAAAATGTATCCTATAAAAAACAGACAGACATGCAACTCTTCGACGGTGTTCGAGACTCTGCAGCCTGTTCTCGATTAACGAGGCATCACCAATGAGCCTACGGGCTCGCCGCTCTACCGAGTCCAGCGCGGCCAACTGATACTTGGCAGACCCGTCCCAAAGGTGGCAGCAGTACTCCATACACGATCGAACCTGTGCTTTGTATAGAGTAAGAAGCTGTTCCGGTGTGAAGTACCGCTTCACCTTATATAGGACACCAAGCTTTTTAGCAGCAGTTTTTGCCCTGGACTCGATAGCCGCGCCGAAGTTCAGATTGGATTGAAGATCCAATCCGAGAAGCTCAAGGCGGTCTGTCGGGGGCAAGGGAACATTCTGGAAAGAAGGAGCCAGGGTGAATGGACTCCTCTTTGCGGTGAACAGACACGCCTGTGTTTTGGATGCATTGAACTGGACCAAGTTGGCAGCGCCCCAGTCGGACACGGCTTCCAAGGTCATATTCGTTCGCTGAACCATAGCCTCCCTGAGAGACCTGATCTCGTCACGACCGGCACGGCCATTAGCTAGGTACCTCTCCGCAACTGTGCTGTCATCGGCATACCCAAAGATACCTGGTATGAGCAGATCATTGATATGCAGCAGAAAAAGAGTTGCAGAGAGGACCGATCCCTGAGGCACCCCGGCATTAATTGCCATGAGATCAGACGAGCACCCGTCAATGACGACTCGAATAGATCGGTGCCGCAGGAAGTCTGCGATCCAGCCGCACAGGCCGGCAGGAATCCCATACGCGGAGAGCTTACCAAGAAGGCCCGCGTGCCAGACCCTGTCGAATGCCTTGGAAATGTCAAGAGACACAGCAAGAGCCTCGCCATGCTTCTCAACAGCTTCGCCCCAAAGGTGAGTGGCATACACCAGAAGGTCCCCAGTAGACCGATTTCGGCGGAACCCGTATTGTCGGTCACTGAGGAGATCGTTACCTTCAAGGTACGCCAGGAGCTTTGTGTTCAATACACGCTCCATAACCTTACACAGTATGGAGGTGATTGCGATAGGTCGATAATTCGAAGGGTCGGCACGACTTCCCTTTTTTGGCACTGGCTGCACATTAGCAACCTTCCACGAATCCGGAACTTGGCCCATCTCCAGGGAGAGCCTGAACAGGCGTGTTAAAACAGGAGACAGCTCAGGGGCACATGTCTTCAAGACAATTGCTGGAATTCCGTCGGGGCCACTAGCTTTATTCACGTCCAGAGAACGTAGCACTTTTAATACCTCTCTCTGGTGAATCCTTACCTCCGGCATAAACGTTCCGCGATGAGGTATAGAGGGAGGAACTGCACCACCAGCGTCTAGACGCGAATTTTCCGCAAAAAGAGAGACAAACAGGTTAGCCTTCTCCACTGCGGTGTGAGCTAGTGACTTATCTGGCTTCAGCAACGGTGGTAAAGATGGGCGACAGAAATTGGACTCCACCGATTTGGCCAAGGACCAGAACGCTTTACTCCCTGATGGGTAAGAAGCCAGTTTGGCACCAATACGACCAACATGGAGGAATCGTGCTTTCTGAATAGCCTTTTTGCAGGATTTGGCAGCTTTGTTAAAAATCTGTTTCTTAACGTGTACATCCGGAGCTTTGCGACTACGAGCGTCAGCCCATGCTAAGTAAGCTGAGTGCTTAAGAGCCTCAGCTTGAGCACACTCAGCGTTAAACCATGGGCGAGCTTTGCCACCAGCTGTTACATCTGAGAAGGGAATAAAATATTCCATACCCAGACGCAACACATCGGTAACGGCTTTCGCGCAGCTCGACGGATCGTCACTAAAGAAACAGGCTTTCCGCCAAGGGTAAGACGCATAGAAATGTCGCATCTCATCCCAATCCGCTGACTTGTATCGCCATACCCGCCGAGTGCCGATCCGGCTATCAGGGGGAGAGTACTGTGACACAAATTTCACCAGGCAGTGGTCAGAAGTACCCAAAGGAGAAGACACTGACACATTGTATCTGTCCGGATCAGTCGTCAGCAGAAGGTCCAAGCAATTAGGCGTGTGTGTGGCAACATCCGGCACGCGAGTTGGCTCCTGAACCAGCTGGGTAAGATCAAGGGAAAGCGCAAACTTGCGAGCTTCCCTCCCTGCATGGTCCGTGACCTTGTAGGGGAACAACCAGTCTTCGTGGTGAGCATTAAAGTCTCCCAAGAAAACCAACTGCGCGCGCGGGTACCGTTGCTGAACTACACCTGCCGCATCACTGAGATATTCAAAAAGCCTGGTAGTCTCCTGGTCACCGCTGTGCGACCGGTAGACCAGGGCGTAAACGGTTTGTTCGACGCCCGTGTCCATCAGCAGCCAGAGCGTGGAAAAGCTAGGATCCTCAAGGTTGCGGAGACGCCGACTACAGATGTCATCACGAAAGTACACGCAGACACCAGCGCGTGGTTTAAAAGAGTGCTCCAGAGTATACCCAGGGTAGTGCAAGTACGCCGCGTCTAAAGGACATCCTATCTGCGTCTCGGTGAGGCAGAGCAAGTGTGGCTTTGCGGTCTCTAGGTGGTGGTGGACTGCAGTGAGATTGGAGTGCAAGCCTCGGATATTTGAGAGGTGCACTTTGAGTGAGAGGATGTGCATCCGCTGTAGGCACTTCTATATCGGCAATCTATATCGTAATTCTGTAATTTGGCATTCAATTAACGAACCTAATTGTATAATACTCATGAGAGCAATTAACATAATCAATTAAACCTTCTATTATACAGCTGATCCCAACGGCTAGATTGAATTATTATTTTGATGATCCATGAAATTATATTGACGATCTACGTCCAAATAAAACGTGGTATTTTTTATGATATAGGGAACACAAGCAATCGGATCACCTGTTGTAAGTGATGTCCCAACTAGTCTGTTCCTTCCAGGTCTGGGAGCAAAGAAAAAACATAGAATGTATCAGCTGCTTCTCTTCCCGGGCAGATGGTAAAAGCCCATCGAGAGCGAAAATCTTAGGAATCATCTTATAGGCAATGCACATAATATAAGTGTAATTAATTTGGAAAGATGTTAGTCGTGAAATATTAACTTGTTTAGTAAGAAATAGTAGGTACCTCGATGTGAAAACTCAATATGTTGGAGTAAAGTTACATATATACATACATACATACACAAATCACGTATTTATCCCTTACGGGGTAGACAGAGCCCAATGCGGCACGACCTACAGGCCACGTTTAGCAAGATTATGGGCGTATTGATGGAAAATGGAATCAAAAGAGTGATAAGTTGCTAGCCGCAATGCCTATAACATGATTCCTATGATTTTCGCCCAATCTATCGATGGGCTTTTACCATCTCCGTGGGAAGAAAAGCAACTGGTACATTCTATGTTTTTTTTTTGCTCCCAGACCAGCATGGAAGAAGCAGAGCAGAGAGATGCAGAGCAGCATGGCAGATGTCTATAGCATATGCAATAAAGAGTACGTACCTACGGTCCTACATACTTAAAGATCTTTCATATATAACGGACACCCTCGGCTGCCTCAGTTGCAGTGACAATAATCTAAGTGTAAATCACATTGTGAAATATTTATTTCATATTCAAATCACGCCGCAGCATATATTGGTCTAGCCCACAGGAAAACAGTGAGTCCATGAATACAGGAATAAATAAACCATTTCTTATATCCCACAAAGTTTCTCATAAAAAGTGAAATAAAGGGAATCGCGAGCAGCAGCGTTATCCATATATGTGATTTACGATTAAGGAGGAATAGGTATTTTCTGATATTTTCATGATTTATCTACAGGCGCTAACTTATCGTTTGACTGAATTGATTTTCGTTACGAAATGGTTCATCGATTTTTTAATATTCAGTTTTGTGTTAAGTACATAAATCACGTCTTTATCCCTTACAGGATAGACAGAACTTAGAGTAACAAGACCTAAAGGCCACGTTTAGCATGATTTAGCGCTGCGGGTGTCTATGGACAGTGGTGATCATTTACCATCAGGTGACCCACTAGTTCGTTTGTCTGGCCTCTCTAACATAAAAAAAAGAGAATCTAAGTAAAGATGAACCGCATTGCCTATAACGATTCCTACAATTTTCGCCCATTCTCTCGATGGGCCTTAACTTTTTAAAAGTCAAATAAACTATGGAATAATGAACAACAATGTCATACAGCCAATTCGATGGCCGAGGAGTTTTTATCAATGTCTCAAATAGCTTACGGTGACAGATGACATAAAAGAAACTTAAAAAAAAGGCGGGAACGTGAAAACCACCTAAGTTGCGAGGAAGTTTAGTGCAAAATTTATTTTCATTTCCTCTTATATCTGCCTCAGCTGGAAGAGCAATTGCTGGATTCGTAACTTTAAAAAACACTCACCTGCGGTTCGTGTTTTTAAACAAGTTACTCGTCCAGCAATTGGCTACTTCTCAGGCTTCGGCGTTAATCTACATTAATAAACCAATTGATGGAAATTTCCTTCAAATATCGTATTTCGACTGTTTCTTACCACCACATGTCAATTAAACATGTCATGTAAACCCAATACGCGCTGGGTGAGATGAAAAAATATTACGCGTCATAAAGGTTAATGTTAACAAGGTATAGTTTATCGCTCCTTCTATTGCCCATCATTATACATATACATAGGTACTCGATTAAACAGAGTTATTTATTTGGTGTGCTCCATAAAACCTGAATATTTACTACCTTTGGCAATGCAACGATAACTTTCAAACGAGCAGCTATTAAAGCCGTTACAGTGAAGTCTATCTAATCTTTCCATTAAAAACCGGAGAGTCACCTCCATTTTTTTCATAAAAATCGGTGATTTTGCCAGAGTTCAAGTTCAAAAACACTAGTTTTTCTTCAGCCCTCGTTAGGCAGAAAAAAACATCGTAGTTGGTATATCAGCAGTATACAAAAGTGTTTATCTGGCAGAACCCAAACTAGGCAGACCCTGTATCTTGGGAGCTCGGAGTGCTTTCAAAAATTTTGCTTATGTTGTATTCAAATTCAATCCCAATCCCTCCGGAGTTGTGGGTGTCTATGGGCAGTGGTGATCACTTACCATCAGGTGACCCACTTGCTCGTTTGCCTTCCTATTCACATAAAAAATAAAAAAATAAAGTATTTTTTTATATTTGTTTCGCGTCCTTACGCGTCCGTCACATTCAGCCAGGAGGCTGAATTACTTAAATGTGCTATGTTCAATGTGAACACTGTTTTTTCAATGATATAAACTCTTTGTGATTTGTTTATGAGCCATGTATAAATAAATAACGAGTAAAACAGTAGTGGGTGCCAATGGGGACTATCGTTTCTTTGCTCACCAGTTGGCGCCACTGTTGACTAAGGTCCACAGGTATAGCTTTCAAAGGCGACTTTATAAGATCGGCGCCGAAACAAAGTTTTAAATCTTGAATCTCATTAAGTTTATTAATAATAAATAACTATCATCATATCTAGTAGCTATGCCGCAATGTAGTGCAGTTCCGTTTTGTTCTGAAAAAAAAACCGCTTTCAATGCGTTCACATTCATCGCCAAATAATCCATATTTGCGATACTTTCACGAAGGAGATCATTGTTCAACAGGTAAATGATAGAAATTATAATTTATGTCACGAATCCCGCCAAAACCAGTGGAAAGTAGATGTTATTGGACCTCGCGCGACACCAGCGCCTCTAGTGGCAAATCCACACGCGATAGCCCCCATTGGGATAGACTCTACACAGGGTCCAACCACCCCCGCATGATTTGTTTTCGTCAGGCACAAGCAATATCGAAGTGACATATTAAGACAAACATTAAGTTAACAGAAGCTACCATTGTTTCTGCTACCAATAAAGAAAAAATATTTTGTACACAATAAATTCCACTCTACTTACATGCTGGTCTGGGAGCCAAGAAAAAACATGGAATGTACTAGTTGTTTCTCCTGCGCAGATGGTAAAAGCTATAGGAATCATGTTTTAGGTGATGCGGCTAGCAACCCATCACTTTTCAGCGTCCGTAGTATTTACAGTGTCTTGCTAAACGTGGCTTGTAGGTCTTGTTACCTTAGGCTCTCTCTACCTTGTAAGGGGTAAAGACGTGATTTGTGTATGTGTGTGTCAATTCGTCATCGTCATCATCATCTGCTGCCTTAATACGTCACACACTGCTGGACACATTCTCTTAGAATGAGAGGGTTGGGACTCTTAACTAGTTCCCACGCGGGCCCAATTACTCCCCATATCACATTGAATTGCTTCGCCTTTCCTCACGATGCCTCTATCCATAAATCACGTCCAAAAATAAACTCACAACATTTTTAAAAATTGTGGAATAAATATTTTGTGTCTCACAAATCACCAGAACCACCTCTTTCCCTCTAAATGTGCAAGACAATTTAAATATTTCCCAGTTACAGACTGCCATGATTATTCTATGAATAATTTTAGAAATGAGGCCATTATTACATTATAAAATAAACATGAAATATGGATGATAGTGCTCATCATGGAGGATGCTGATCCCTGTTAAATAACGGACGGGTGATTGATGGGCCACTAAATAATCTTATCGGGGTATCAGATGCCACGCTTATAGCCGCAGCTTGCTTGAGTGAAGCTTTATTGGATTTTTAGGGTTCCAGACCTTAAAAGGAAAAACGAAACCCTTTGTGGATCAATCGTGTATCTAATGCCTATACCTAGTTGGGACCTTCACAAGCGAGGATATAGAACAAAGTAATGTAGATCGAAACGCTGTGGGGTCTTGGCCCTGCTGACACTAAGTTTTACTTTCCATACATACATATATCACGTCTTTATCCCTTACGGGGTAGACAGAGCCTAAGATAACAAAACCTTAAGGCCACGTTTAGCATGATGAGGGCGTATAGCTGGAAAGGGAAATCAAAATAGCGATGGGTTGCTAGCCGAATCGCCTATGAAATGATTCCTAAGACTTTCGCCCATTCCCTCGATGGGCTTTTATCTGCGCGGGAAGAGAAGCAACTGGTAAATTCTATGTTTTTTCTTTACTCCAAGACCAGCGTGGATTATTTTTTTCCATTATATCGTCAAATCTATAAAACTATCGTCAAATCTACAAATCTATAAAACGGTAGTTAGTACATGCCTACTGCTCGTAAATACATTCATCTATGGTCACAAGCCCCTTCACTTAATATGTCACAAACATGTGTGGTGAAGTTCGCAAAAATAATATTTTGTTTTTATCACTTGCCTCACACGTCTTACACGTGTTATACGTCTGTGGTTGAGTCACAGAAATTGTGACAAAAATCGTCATTGAAAAAGCTAGGGCAGGCATAGACCGACAGACTTGCACAAGGCCCACCCGCAATTAGGTACAGAACCTAGATATAAAACCAAAATCGTCTTGTTAAGTCCTTTTTGCTTACGCCAAATTACCTAACTTTGATATTTTTCCATTTCGTTAAGTTTTGTATCAAAAAATACTGAAGGGAAAAAAATACAAAACGATTGTGGTAGCGAAAGGTTCTATTAAGGGTTTACCTTCCGTGCTGAATTTATTTTAATAATGACACTTTTTCGTGTTCAATGAACCATACCTTTTATAATGACAGTGTCAGATACAAAGGTTTATTTTATTTAATCATTTCTACATCAGTATTTTATATAAAAACATCAATATTTTTGGAATAATCCGACGACAACAAACACATCTATTGTATTTTTTCTCTTTGGTCTCGGAGATCAAAAGGCTACATAAGTAACTCTGGCGACCCTTTGTTCTGTTGGTATACATAAACTTTACACCATGCAAATTATATCTAAATGTTTAAGAATGAATTTATGAAAAAATATAATACCTGATCAACTCATAGACAAATTAACCGATAGAGTGGCATTAGAGATTTTATTTATACCACACTAGCGAAGGAATCCTACTATCCTACTAATATTATAATCCTACTAATATTATAAATGTGAAAGTTTGTGAGTATGTTTGGATGTTTGTTACTCTTTCACGCCAAAACGGCTGGATAGATCTGGATGAAATTTGGAACATAGATAGATTATGGTCTGGAATAGCACATAGGCTACTTTTTATCCCGGAAAATTGCGTAATTCCTGCGGGATAGCGATAAACGAATTCTATGTAGACGAAGTTGCGGGCAACAGCTAGTAAAGAAATAAACGACAAACGAAAACGCTTCATGCGTATTTTAGGGATAGTGACTGACAACATAACCTCTGATCTGATCTAATCAACCTGTGAATGAGGAGCGGGCGAAATAAAGTTCATCCCCGATGCACACCCACCGAAATATAGCCCGTAGAAAACCGAGTTAGCAAAATACTACACTATTCTATTGTTCTCTATGATTTAACTACATCATGTATCTACCAAACAGTTTGCCAACAGTGTTTTGTTTACGTCTCGGCGTTTGCCTCGCATCGATCACCGGCGAAGCAAGTTGTGTGCATGAGTAATAAAAACCACCGTAAAAGGTTTATCTTACACGTTAAGTTATTGATAGCACGTTATAAAGTTTATGAAGTTGTTAACTTTTATAACAACGATATCGGCCGCAACTCGCGCCGAACACTTGTGTTATGGCTACAATAAAATTGTTTCGCGGGTCACCTTTAGTAGACATTGATAGTTAGTTAATGGTAAGATCATAGCCTCTAGTGAGTTTTTAACACAAACAATTGCGGAAAAAATGGTAGCAACGCTATCTAACTACAAGACGAACGGCAATAAACTCATTATTTAGTATTTGAAACTTCTACGCAATCGCGTTCGCAATGTTTCTTGCGGCAAAAAACTTACACTTACACACAGTTTTTCTAAGATTTTTGTCCTGTACTTGTGTAAAATGTATAACTATTTCGGAATTGTACTCGTACGCTATAGCGTTATTTTGGCTACTACTACTGTTCAACTTATAAAACAATACACGTTTGCAAAAAATAAATAATTTCAAAACATTATGCCAGTTAAACTTCTGTTATTTTTACATTTGAAATTCTGCTATCTCATTTCCCTTTCCTGGGGTGCAGCAATAGCAGCAACACAAAAACGTTTGGTGCACACAATGGCATTGTACAATTGTTTATTTACAGTTGGCCTAGAATGTGGACTATCGTTTTCTTTGCTCACCAGTTGGTGCCACTGTTGAATAAGGTCCAGAGGTAAAACTGTCAAAGGCGACCTTATAAGATCGGTGCCGAAACAAAGTTTTAAATCTTGAATCTCATTAAGTTTATTAATTATAAATAATTATCATTATATCCAGTAGCAAATGTTGTGCAGTTCCGTTTTATTCGAAAAAGAATCCGCTTTCAAAGCGTTCACATTCATCGCCAAATAATCCATATTTCGCGAAGGAGATCACTTTTCAACAGGTAAACGAAAGAAATTATAATTTACTAGCTGTTGCCCATGCCCACTACTTAGTGCAAAAATTTGTTTATTGCTATCCCACAGGAACTATGAATTTTTCCAGGATAAAAATAGTCAATGTGCTATTCTAGACTATAATCTATTTCTGTTCCAAATTACATTCAGATCTGTTCAGCCATTCTGGTATGAAAGAGTAACAAACATACATCCATACTCACAAACTTTCGCATTTATAATATTAGTAGGATGTCACGAAGCCCGCCAAAACCAGTGAAAAGTGAATGTTATTGGACCTCACGCGACACAAGCGCTTCTAGTGACAAATTCACAAGCGGTAGCCCCCATTGCATTTGTAATGGTTTACCGTTCATACAAGCTGAAGAGAAAATTCAAATACATACCTACCCTCGGTAAACCCACGCTTTGGCAACATCATACTGATAGACATCGAGGTATATGCCACTGCCATTTTATTCCGTAGGCGCTTCGGATATTATTATGTAGTCTCAACTAAAGTTCTATAACCATTATATTAGAGTTACATAAGCTTTATTTTTTCAGCTATATAACCGCGCCAACCCTTATTTGGCAACATACTAAATCGGTCTCAATGTACCGATATCGGTTGTAAATCGGCAAACATAAATCCCGGTGGGCACTCTTATCGCACTGGCCGTGATATATTATTAGTTGGCGACTTCTCGGCCCGTGCTTTTGTTATACAGCCATAACGAGACTAATTTATCGTACCTACACAAAGAAACATTGCTTTTTGCGCGACCTTTATTTACTGCGGCTGCAGGGAGTTGGGTTAGTTTTAAAGGTATTTCCTCAATTTCTATGAATTTCATTTGAAATTTAAAATTGACACATACACTACACATACGTCTTACACCTTAAGGTCACGTTTAGCATAATTAAGGACGTATAGGTGGAAAGGGAAATCAAAATAGTGATGGGTTGCTAGCCGGATCGCCTAAAACATGATTCCTAAGACTTTCGCCTATTACCTCGATGGGCTTTTACCATCTGCGCGGGAAGAGAAGCAAATGGTAAATTCTATGCTTTTTCTTTACTCCCAGACCAGCATGGAAGAAATGTATACATAGTTGTAAATTATTGAGAAATAAAACGAACATGGCAAAATTTTACTCGAAATTTGGTATGCATAATGTAGGATGAAAGAAAGCAAATACAGTCAACAACAGCAAAAAGCTTGTATCTAATTAAAATGGAATTTGAAAAAAACTCATTTTTTTCCTTCAAAAATTCCAATGGAAATCTTATCATGTAGTCGCAGTTCGATTCAAATCGTTCTTTAACAGCAAAGATCGTACAGTCAAAGTTGTCGCAACTAAGTTGGTGCCTTGCCTTCCAGGAGCCCCCGGGATCCCGGTTGAGTCCAGAACAATGTATGTTGCGCCACGATGTTTATGTTAATGCATTACGCATTACTCACTCTCGCGAATAAATAATCGTCTCTCATGCATTAAACATGTTAGAACTCTTAAATAATAAGAAAAGTTTCGGCTCCAAGGTACTATTGTTTATTCTATTCATTCTCTTAGAGGTTGAGATTGGAAAGGTTTTTTACACCCGCCCATTTACAGGGTCGGGATACGTTCGTTGTATTGAGAGGGGAAAAATAGGAAAGCCGCTTTGTCTTCAAACGTCTGTTATTTTCTTGAAAGGTAGTTACTATAAAAATGTACGCGTCATGAATTTTACATTGTAAGTTATTTGTAAGCATTAATGAGATTACGGAGAGCGCGGTTCTCATTTGTAGCCTGTGCGATGGACCTTTGTCAATGGATGTTACCAAGTAGGGATCAGTGAGCGGTTGTATTTTTATTTTTTATATACTAGCGACCCGCCCCAGCTTCGCACGGTATATTATACATGTATTATACATATAAACCTTCCTCTTAAATCACTCTATCTATTAAAAAAACCGCATGAAAATCCGTTGTGTAGTTTTAAAGATATAAGCATGCATCGGGACATGAGGACAGAAAAAGCGACTTTATTTTATACTATGTAGTGAAGAGGGGGCAAATGAGCAGACGGGTCACCTGATGGAAAGTACTCACCATCGCCCAGGGACACCTGCAAGACTTGGGGAATCACAGGTGCGTTGCCGGCACTTTCAAGAACAGGAAGGCTCGCTTTTTAAAGATCCCTAAATTGTACCGCTCAGGGAATGTTGCAGCAGGAAGTTGTTTTCAGATCTTTGTCGTACGAGGAAAGAAATTAAATTAAAAAGCGTTTGATTACACAGATGTTATTTATACATACATACATAGACAAATCACGTCTATATCCCTTACGGGGTAGACAGTGTCTGAGGTAACAAAACCTAAAGGCCACGTTTAGCATGATTGTAGGCGTATAGGTGGAAAAAGGAATTAAAATAGTGATGGGTTGGTAGCCGCATCGCCTATAACATGATTCCTAAGAATTTCGCCCATTCCCATGACGGGCTTTTACCATGTGCGGGACGAGAAGCAACTGGGTACATTCTATGTTTTTTCCTTTGCTCCCAGACCAGCATGGAAGTAATTTATTTTCCTTGATAATCAATTGTTGTCATTAAACGGGCGTACATAATTATATTTTTAGCCCTGATAGCATCTTTTGTATTGGAGCCCTTTAATTATCCCTATTTTGGGCCGAAGTGTTACATAACCTTAAACAAAAACTCTGAGCTTCTCCGTAAACACACGTGGAAAACTGTTTTGTCTGTGTGTACTGTAAAGATCCCTTTAACATCACACACACAAAACACACACATTTATAATGTATTCTCTGCTTCACTATAAAACAATAACAATATCATATCACAATGTTCTGCGTTACTCGTAATTTACCATTACCTATAAATGCTGTACCTACCTTCCTTTTAATATTTTCTTTATAGTTTTGGCACAGAGATAGTTGTATATATATCACTGTACTAATTTCAAAGAAAACAATGATAGTTATCGCTAAAACTTTAACTAAATACAAACAACGTAATGTCAGATGTGAATAAACTAGGTATTAAAATACTCATATTTGTCATCGTGCTGTGCGACTGCTGCGTTAACTATCCACCCACTGAACCAAATTACATACACACTTTACTTAATCAAATTAACTAACGCATTACCCAACAACAATAAGTATCACAAATAAACCCCGACTCCCTATACTATCCTGGTTCGAAGGAATAAGAAAATTACTATTCAGGAAGTTTATTACCGCTGTAAACGTTAATGAGACAGGAGGTGACTCGCTCCCATCAGTTATAGGATCGGATGACATAAATTCTAATAGGAGGCCGCCGTGGTTCTAATTTTATGGTAGAATAAATTCTACTGATGACGGGTGTCCGTCTCCAAGCCAGCCTCCTGAGGGTGTATTAGGTGTTTCGTATTGCTATCAGATTGACTTTTGTCATGGAGTTTTAATTCCAGGCGCTTAAGGTAAGACATCCAGCTCGTAGGCCTTGGTCTGAACTTGTTATGAAAGTATCTAAGCCGTGGTCTGAATTAAAAACGTTTGCTTATCTCACAAACAGGACTTTGGTATAAACCTACCACCACAATTATTGCTTCCATGCTGGTCTGGGAGTAAAGAAAAAACATAGAATGTACCAGTTGCTTCTCTTCCCGCGCAGATGGTAAAAGCCCATCGGGGGAATGGGCATAGGTATCATGTTACCTATAGGTGATGCGGCTAGCAATCTATTACTAAGTATATTGATTCCCCTTTCCACCTTTACGCCCACAATCATGATCAACGTAGCATTTGGGTCTTGTTACCTTAGACTCTGTCTACCCCGTAAGGGATAAAGAGGTGATTTATGTATGTGTATACGTATGTACAATTATATACTTTAAAGATGATTATTCAGAATTATTGGTAGCGTTTCTTCCTTTTTATTAAAGGAAAAAAAATGTTGGTTTGGAATATCTAAATTGCATTTTCATTTTTAGTTCAAGCCCTGCAAGAAATAAATTCACAAGAGTAGTCCCTATTTCGTATATCAGTGTGAAATAGCGATAGCGTTAGCAATTTCGACAACATAATGCGGCCCTCGACCGCCTTTTACGATAATTAACCAAACTTATCTGGATCTTTCGTAGGCATCCTTCTTTATTGTTATTTAGTTCCCTCAAGTCAAGTAACCTAGATCACAATTTTATCTTAGTTTTTTTAAGAAAACAGATTTTTGCTGAAGATTCTTGGAGATATTTATTTTACAAGTGTATTTACTCGTACCAACCACCAGTTTTATAAATCCTATGCTCCATTCAGGATACAATGAGACAGAAGGAAATATATTTTTTATATTAATACAATAAATCGTCGTACTTACTTAATTAGGTACATACTATGATGTGTACTTCGATTGCCAAAGGTTGACTGGAGGAGATCTAAGTAAGTAAGTAAATGATTTATTTTACAAATATAAAGAAACAGAGACAAATCACAAAGAAAGAGCTTAAATATTTGCACAAAGGCGAACCTATAAGATATCTCTACCAGTTAACCTTTGAGTAAATGAGAGGAGCATTAAGCGAGAGACCGACAAAGAGTGAGTTTAATATACATACATATAATATATATAGGTATATTAGATCTCTTAAAGGGATAAGGTCATCTTTGTTTAAGTAATTATCTTAATGTTTTTCAATTGTGTTTGCTTTTTATTTTTGTAAAACAAAGTAATATTGATGAGCATAATGAGCAATGATCTCAAGTAACATGTCAATAGTGTCGCACCTAAGAGTCAAATTTACAGCACCATTATGAAAACAACATTAAACACGACACGATAGTTCGTATGACAAAGTTTCTAGTAGCGATACCTATTAACTAATTCCCTACTATTGAACAAAACAAATGATTTATGAGTAAAGTTTAAATTTGGGCCCGACCGCCAGCGCAGTTTATCCGGATTGCAAACTTTAATCGGATTTCAGCAAATCCATTTACTTTAATTGAATCCCGGAAGATGGTTGTCAGAGACAAGCAATTGTATTTTCATTGTCACCGGTTAAATGTCTGAGCGGACGCTATTTTAGTTATTATAAAGCTATTTATATTTCAAAAAAGAATATGCTTTTATCCCAGTAGATGTCAAAATTGCTACTCTTTCCTGCGCCGAAGAAACCGTTTCAAGAGAAATTTCATATGAAGAGACGGCATACGAGGTATGGCGACCGTGTCTGACCCTTGATCCGGCTCCTACCTCAGGCCTAAGAAGTATTGTCTAACTCACTTGGTATCACAATCGCGTTCACCTTTTTTCTCTGTCAATCGATAAAGAATGAGGGTAGAAAGAGATGGTAAATGCGATCGCGGACGTCAACGCTTCAGACAATAAGACCTCTAGTTGAACACAATGCATACCTATTCTTGCCGATAGAACGGGATAATGCGACAAGCATCTTTAAAACATTTAAAGTATCATCACTGGACTGACTTTAAACTCCCCCGAGCGACTTTGATAGTAGTTCGAGGATCAAGTCACTTTTTATTCGCGTTGGCTACTAATACTTCCACGATGTCTTCATGTTCTTCATGGATTTTTTTCCATCCAAGTACCTATTTAAAACTTTACAGCAATTTTGTTAAAACAGCCTCAATTGTATCAAAATCACTCCGATTTGAACTCTTATGATTAGTTAAGTAGATTTGTTCTCATTCAATTAATATTTTCGAATACCACTCAAATCAGAACAGAAGAATCCTTGAAGTAATACCGATAATAACACTTAACATCCTACAGCTGTTACTACTACTGTTGGCAGCACCGGGGTGACGAAAACTTTCAACATAAAATTTAGACCATAAAAGTGAAACACTAAAAATCTTAATCGAACTTAAAACAAATAGCCTTTCTTAACGTAGCGGCTCGCAAAGACGCGCTTTAGTATTGGTGCCGACAACGTCGCTCTTAAATGGAGTTTGGATTGAATTTCTTAATTTAAACCCGAGACACTTTAATTTCCTATTTCCATTATTCAGGTGTTACTTTGAAAGACTTAAAACTGTAAGACGCGTAACGAAGACGAGACGCGAAATATCGAGTCTGCGGAAAATTTTGAAGGCGTAAATTTTTGGATTAAAAGATGATGCCACGAAGCGTTTTGACCACCGTATCTTTGGCGTCGATGACCCTAAAAGCCTATCGTGAAGTATCATGGCAATAGGTCTTAGTTCTTGTAATTATTCACCAATTTGGTATCACACATTTTCTGCGGCTACTTTCTCAGGTAGGTAGTAGGTGCTTAGTGGCCTTACTCTAAAATAAAGCTTACGATTTGTGTTTTATCTATCACTTCGATGAATGCTTTTGACAAAAACGAAACATGCATTTTGCTAGAACTGATTATCAATTCAAATGAACCTACTCGACTGTCGGTTCTTGATTCTTGCAAATTGGAACCGTGTGAGAACTACGGCCAACCTTTCATAGAGGAATCCTCAGCTGTGAGACGAAAATAGACATGATGATGACACGATGAACGTTTTTATTGAGAACAATTGGCTGAGGGAAGCAAAACTACTTATGCTAAACCTTCGTGAAGCTGTTAAAACCGCTTTACAGATTGCCTCACGGCAAGCTTGGTCCCCGGAGTGCGGTAGATTCTTATCAGTAACAGTTATAAATCGCTCACTCTTATCGCACCGAACGAAATGTAAAAATACATTCCCGGTACGCCTTTACGCTTTTCAGTCGCTAAAATAAATTATATTCGCACCGATAAATTATTTTTGTTTTCCTGATTAGAAGAGTTATGGTAGAGTTAAATGTAACAAAAGGTTACCAGTACTATGTTTAGTTTTTGATTTTATTTGAGAAGAATGCTCATTAAAATATTTTTGCCATGAATTAGATATGTTTTCCACACTTTTTACTTCATTTTGTGCATTAAGATTATTAACCTTCTATTTCCGATGGCATGGAAACTTTCCTTGCCGGTTTAATAATAAATTTGCCCAAATCTGTCCCTTGACAAGGCCAAAACAAAAGGAAGGATTAAAGGAAACTCTAAATAAAAATGTTTTCCTCGTCTCTTGAAAAGGTTTATTTTCCACTTTGAGTTGGGCGCTACCTATTTCTATAGATTTATAACGTACACAATAATAGTATATTTTTTATCGAGGGACTAAACTAAGCCAATATATACCCGAGGTGGTTAGCCACCCGAGCGACAGCGAGGGTGTCTATTTATCCGAGGGTTTATATTGGCTTTTAGTCTCGAGGTGAAAACTCTATTTTTCACTTCAATTGCGAGAAAAAAATTGTCAATTTAGTACAAAAAGATTTAATCAAAAAATAAAAAATAAAAAGTTAAACGTACAATTTGAATTATTTTTAATATTGTAAATTATGGTCGGTCCGGGAATATTGACACGCGTACTCGTAGCTTGTATTTGGGAATTTTGTGAGAAGTCTGATGTCAGCTGTTGTGTTAAAAGTCGGAGATGTCGGCAAAATTTCAGACTTTTCGTCACAGATCTCATTTCGATTATTCGACTGCTGGAATTCATGTGACATATCACGCGATGTAGACGGACGTGGCTCATTTTGTGAAGTTATGTTAATGCCTGATGTAATTTGCTGGGTGATGTTGTACTTATTTTGTATGGACTCTTCAATGTACCCTTCAGCTACTTGGTCCGACCTCCAACCACCATGTCTTTTAAGCTTTAACTATTTTCAAGTACTCTCCAGATATTACTAATTTTCGCTGTTTATTTGTCTTCGTATTAGGCAAATTTACAGCCTGTAATTTAGTGTCGTTTTCGACATGTGCCAGAGTAATGTTCACCAGTTCCATCCCTCTGCATGCGCCACTTATGCCGAAAATCAAGGCGACCTGTAAATAAGTTTTTGTTAAAAATATACATAACGTACTTGTTGCCTTTAATTGAATAATAAAAGTCTTAAAATTGTACATAAACATACCTTGGTTGCTAAATATTTTTCATTAGGAGCGTTATTTAAAAACGTTCTACGTCCTCAGACGTAAAAACTTTCGACTTTTTTCTTTTATGTCCACTAGACAATCGTTTTAGCAATGCAATCAATTTTGCGTTTATTCCTCCAGTCCATAAAACTTTCATAGGTTTTTAAATAAATCTTTCTAGATTTCGGCGGCAAAAGATTATCAATTATGTCTTTTGCTCTTTGCTCGACATCATAATTTTCACTATCACTTGACGACATTGTGAGAATAATCAATTTATTTTAATCGTTTACGATTTACGCTCTACAACAATTCCAAAATTTTCGCGGTTTTTTTTTTCCAACCAGACACAGATATAACAAAATCGCATCGGCGAAATGGTCCATACACAAACTGAAAAAAATAGAATGGCGCCACCTTCTATGCGGAAAAAGCATAGAACTAAGTCCACGTAGACTAAGAACGTAACATTTCCGTCATGAAAATGGTCCACACACAAGCATACTTTTTTATTTTGTTTCCGCATTACAACGATCTGTGTGAAACTGTAAGTTTATTTATTGTGATTGTTAAATTATTTTTATCATCGTTTCGTGTGATAATTTTTAAATGTGGTTTAAAGAGTGGTAATGAAATTCCTTCACTTATTGAAAATTTACTTTATGCCAAAAACTAAGCAAGTACTGGCTGTTTGAGTTTATCTAAGTCACTCAAAGTAAATTAAAAAAATTATTACTTTTACTCCCTAGGGACTAAGCACTCACTTTAGCCCCGCCTCGTAAGGCTATATTGACCTATTTTTAGAGCATGAGAAGTGAAAATTCTATTTTTTATAGTACTTACATTAATACTTAAACAATGCTAACATAATTTGCAAATATAACTTAATTTGATTTATTTTAATGTAACAAAAACCGAAAATAATGAATTAATTGCAATGTTTTCGAATTAAAATACAAAATACCGCGGATACAAACCAGTGACGTGGAAGCAAAGAATCGTGATTTCGAAATCTCGTGGGCTTTTCGGTGAAGAAAAACGTCGTGAGGAATCTTGCGCACATTTGCAAAACAGCTCAATGGTGTGTGTCAAGTTCTCAGTCCGCACTAAGCCTTTTAAGCATTCTCATTTTGAGAGGAGGCTTGTGTCCAGAAATAGAATATAATTAAAGCTGAATAAGAGGGATATAAATCGTTAAATTGTTTGTATCTGATCAGTAATAATTACACTTACTGTTTGCTGATTGCTATAAGCATAATGAGGGACGTAAGCAGTAAAGTCTTTGATAGACAACAACCTCAGTTTTATGAACGTACAAAATATCTATGTTGTTTCAGTCGTGTTACTACGGGTTACGGGTACAGACCTTTTAAAATGCCGCAAATAAAAAATGTTTTACATTTTTTTCATGAAGTAAATCCTGAACGATAATACAACTGAAAAACAAGAATAAAAAAAACTGTGTACAACACTCGTACGTTAAAGGCCGTTATGATTTAAGTAAGTCGGGCTAGCAGGGTTTCTGTGATGTTGTTGAAGATAACTATTTTGTAAGCCTAAGAAATACTTTCACTCCGTAGGAAACCATGCGTACCTACTAGTACAAATATTTTCTAACACAAAAATAATAAAAGCACCTAAGTAAACGAGGCAACAAATATTCCTAACTCTAACGAGCTCCGAGTGTTTACGAAACATCGCTCGTGTAAATATCAGGCCTTGTTTATTCCTAAGTGATTAAATATATAGCAAAGACAACCTACGCGTACTTAAGTATCAAGGGTACCGACGTCGCAAGTTGTGAACTCTAATGTGGATTGGCGTGAAAAGCTCAAAGTTCATGCATAAACAAAAGCTTCAAATTATTTAACGAACTTAAGACACGTGGGTAGGGGAAAGCTTTTAGGCCGTATGTCGCCGATGTCGGGCCCCTAATTTAAGGGTTTACTAATGCAGTTTGTTGGGTAAGACTTAGTGGGTTAGGGACATCTTCAACTGCTTAAGTGGGAGCCTTGAGTTTTCTAGATAATTCTGTTTCTGTCCTTAGGATCACTTGTTGATCTACTTAGGTCAAAGTACCAACATCAAAAAGAAGGAAGTTTTCAATTCAGTTGTATTTTTAGTCACGCAGAGTGTCGCAGGTTTGGTAAAAGTATTCTTAGGTCTAGTGATTTGTCAGGGAAAGAATAAACTGTGAAGTACCAATTTTTGTCAGTGTCAAGAGTGGTCCCAGAAGCATTAAGTATCGGACGGAAATATCGGACACGTAAAAAATATCATGCTTGTAAAAGTAAACGTGTTTCGCCAACTTATAAAGAAAACTAACAGAGCCTGTATAAACTGTCACATTTTAGTTAAAAAAGTTATGCAAACTGCTGACAAACTGTTTCTGTCTGGCTAGAGGGGGTGTGAGTCTGGTACCCTTCCGCGTGTGATAAAGAACTGCGGTTCATTTTTGATCCGTCCGGGGGGAAGAACAGTGTTTGGTCCGACGCACCTTGGGCATCGGTTAATGATTTCCTGGGTCTCTAAGGGATATCATTATCCTTTGGTTAAGAGCTTGAGAGAGGGGGATCTTTTGACCGTGTTCTACCGTACAACGTTGCCGACATTTTGTCACAAGATTTTTGAATATATGTTATTTTTAATTAATACTTTGACATTAGGGTCATATTATCCTAAAAAGTGAATCGAATTGCCTGGCTAGACCTATTTCGCTATCGCGCAGGCTGGAGGCTGGCTTAGACATTCGTATCGGAAATAAGGCGCGATAAGTTTCCTAGACATATCATAATTGAAATGTCAGGAGCATACAGCGATACAATATCGATATGCTGCTAAATCAGATAAGTAAATGATACTTTTGAAGGTGGAACTTGTTCCCGCGATGGAGATTGTCTAATCATTAATCAAGTTAAACTTCGGTTAAAGCTGCATACATACATACATACATACATACCGTCACGCCTCTTTCCAACAGGGGTTGGGAGAGACTACTTTGTTCCACTTGCCACGATCCCGACATACTTCTAAAAATTATATTATATTATTATATTATTATATTACATTGCATATTTCTTATAATTTTTATGTGCAATAAAGAGTTTACATACATACATACATACTTCTTTCGCTTCATCCACATTCATCAATCTCTTCATACACGCTCGTCGGTATCGAGTACTCCTGACCTGACCTTTTTCCAAAACACCTCCTATTTGGTCTCGGAATGTCCGTCTAGGCCTTCCCCTCCCAACGTAACCATTCACACTCCCCATATAGATCTGTTTGGTTTCATCCATCCGCTCTTCATGACCAAACCAACTAAGCATGCTTTTTTCTATCCTAGTCACTATATATCCTCTTTCATACAAGCACGTTCCTTTATCACACTATTCCTTAATCTATCTTTCAGTGATACACCTTCCATACTTCTTAATTAATGCTGGAAAATCATAATTATCGTAATGTGGTCGCCCAATAGCGCTAGATGTATTGTTTTTTGTTTAGCTATGCATTAATGATGCAATTTATCAAGGTATGGGGTGGTGATGATCACTTACCATCAGGTGACCGGCCAGCTCGATTTACACCCTATTTTATGTAAAAAAAGACTAGGTACCCGGTATATCTTTTACCAAACAAGCTTGACCGTATGAAAAGTCGCAAAGATACATTAGAGTTTGTAATTTTGCTAGTCTGCGAAACATACACTTTTTTTGTCCCTAAAAGCCCCAAGTTTGCTCACCTCCGCTTTAACCAAAACCAACAAAAATCTATTATTTGACAGTAAAATAGTGGAAAGTACAGCTAGATTCTTGTGCAATTTCCTGTTTATTTGGCATCCGGTTTCAGGACGAAATATGATCGCGAGTTGGCCCGGGCTCGTATTTATTTGTCTTGTTAGTGCAAATCTATTGGAAAAACGACAACCGCACAACACGCTGCCGTGACATTATAAAGCTGTCAAGTAAGCATTGGTTATCGCTTACTCTCATAAGCTAATGAATTATATACGTACATTATATACATACATATATCACGTCTTTATCCCTTACGCGGTAGATAGAGCCTAAGGTAACATAACCTTAAGGCCACGTTTAGCATGATTAAGGGCGTATAGGTGGAAAGAGAAATCAAAATAGTGATGGGTTGCTAGTCGCAACGCCTCTATAGGCGATCACGCTATCGTGATTCCTACAACTTTCGCCCATTCCCTCAATGAATTATAATTATGATTGCGAAGAAAACCGGCCAAAGGGCACTAAGGGTTCTGTACGATCGAAGAAAATGAATCCATCTGAAGCTCGTCTTGACGAAAGGCATTTTCATGTAGGTAAAATTCAATGAACAACATTAGATCTAAACCAAAATTTGAAAATGACGTAAAAAAAGATCCTGGAATTATTTAATTACTTTAATATAACCCAAATGAAGAGCTCCGCCCAGCGCTCACCGCTCAACATCGCTCACCTCTTCGCCTACTATTTTCTGATTTAATTAACTCCGAGATCAAATTTGAAAGGCAACATTAATTAGTCGCCAAGTTTGTAGTCACCGAAATCAATTTGAGAACAGAATCTGTCACGAATGTAGATTCTAGTAGAGAATCCGTAGACGGACAAGCTTCATCGACATGATAACAGGATTAAAACTTTTTATATCAAAGATAATGTTTCTAAATAATATTATAAAGAGGGGAGCCTAAAATATCTAGTCAAGGCCTATTTTATTTATTTTTCTTTTTGGTCAGATGAAAACATTCTAATCCTAACTAATATTATAATGACGAATGTGAAACTTAGCAAACTACTCAATGAGTCGTATTAAAATTTGGTACCTATTAAGATAGTTCGAGACCCTGGAAAGGACATAGAATAGTAGTTGTTATTCCGAAAAATTGATCGGTTACCGCTAGTGATGTGCCGGATCGTTAAAAATGTATATCCGCGGGTACGGATCTGACTACGGTTATTTAGTGTCAAGATCCGCGGATACGGATACGGATACGGATGTTTATTTTTTTATTCGATTGGTGGCGGCGCCCGCGACCTTGAAGCGATAGTTGACGTCACGCTCGCCGCAACGTCAGGCAGGACATGTTTCGACTTGCGTTGCGCGGGTAGTACCTACTTTTGTTTTGGTTATGGTTTAGTGTGTCACGTTTGTGTATGGTTTTGATACAAATGTTCTACCTAATTACCTGTAAAAGATCCGTAAAAGATCCGCGTGAAAAGTAACGGACACGGATACGGATACGGATTTTTCTTTTCCCTCGGATATCCGCGGATACGGATACGGATACGGATACGGATATCCGGAACATCACTAGTTACCGCAATTATTCACAGACGAAGTAAGACAACATAAGACAGTGAAAGTACGGGCACAAGAGGCATTGCATCTTAGTCCTCTAGGTTGGCAACGCATCTGCAATCCCTCCGGGGTTGCGGGTGTCTATGGGCAGTGGTGATCACTTACCATCAGGTGACCCACTTGCTCGTTTGCCTTCCTATTCATATAAAAAAATAAAAAAAAAAAAAAAGTATCTAGCCTCTTATGGTCCCTATGACATGGTTTGTGGGTAGCAGGGACCTAACGACGCATTCCACTTTTCTGTCTTGTTTATGAGGACCAGGAAAAACAAACAATTAAGCTGTTACATTATGCTTAATACTTTCAATTGGAATTTATCTGACATTCGAAAAGCATGTCAGTGCAGTGTGAAAAAAAAACATTTTCGTATTACTGCATTGTACATGTTTTTAGGCAACCCTTTCAATATAATTAAGAAACACGCTATCTGGGATACAAATTAGTTTTCATCCAGTTATCTGATCAGTAAAGGTCGCTCTCGGGCGGGATCTTAGACCATTCGATGTGCGCCCCGTTGCTATAAATCAATTTCACCCGCCTTTCACCCAATACGACTGCTATTGATAATTAATAGACGTTGTTATTTAACCAAACTTTCTGAATAAGGACACGGTTCATTGAAGCCTAGGATTGATGGTGCCGTCTGCGAAGCCGCATTAACCAAATTCATTGGAGGGGTGTAAAGAACGCCCGGTAAATTGTATACCTTAATAAATCCTGAAATGTCTAGATTGGGAGCCGTTTCAATACAATTAGTAATTTATATGAAAAAATGGAATTGAATTAAGCAAATTGAACGTATTGTACTGCTGTGATCATCAAAAGAGAGGATAAAGAGCGATGTTGATAATCCTTAAACGATTTTTAATCTTAAGAAAAATCTGTATAATTTTAGTGTTTCTCGACGTCTGTTAGTCGTCAAAAGAAAAAATAAAGTCTACGTTCTAAATATCTCACTCGCCTGGAGTTCTGTGGATGAGACTGACATAAAACCGGGAAATGTTAAGCGGGTTGTAGGACCTAAGGGTTCACCCGGATCGGTAACTACCCTGCTGCCAAGTCTATTATGCTGGCCTGGTATGGAGAGTGACTAAGCCAATGCAATTACTGGCTTACATGATAAGATATCCATTATTTTAGCCTTAGCTTACGCTGTAAAAAGCGTCTGCTGTCTACAATTTTGCGGATATCAATGCGGTGGCACACACTATAGAATGGCTACTAATCCAGAGCATTTAGTTTAAGGTTTCAGTACAAAAATCTCAAACGCGTTCGCGTAAATGACTCATCTAAGTACTGAATAGCAAAATAGGCAGCGTCACTAGCGGCACGTAAAAACAAAAACTCGCACCAAAGCCTCTGATAAAAACTCTAGAGCTTGCTTTTACCCAGTTGTTTGAGCCATGAAAACTAAAAAGTACGTCGACCTCCTGCAAGCTTCATACAATGCATCATAACGCAAACCAATATCATTATTCTAAACAAAAGGCTCACCTTTATATGGGAAAGGGTATCAACGCGAAAATTGTTCACAAAGTCGCCCGCCCCAACACCCTCTAAGTTATGTGACGTTGCTCTGTTCAGATACTATCTCCTCTAATATGCAGGTCAGGCTTGCCGAGAAAACCAATTTCATTAGAGCTTTATCTGACTCCGTAGCTCGGGTTTTTGAACCCCACTAAAGTACCGTACAGCAAATGCACTATCCGATTTGCTGGTAATGGGATTGTGTTTTCAAATATCAGCGGCAGGGTGCGACAGTGTCCGACGTTCGCATATTTTAACGTAACTTTATTAAAATTCATGATCTCGTAACAATGACGCAAATTGAGTTTTTATAACACCTTTACGCTGTGACCTTTGTATACTATACAATCGTTCATTATTAATTTCATTCATTATTTTGTCGAACTGTAAACCGAATTTATCGAGAGTCTATTATTTCATAAATCCCGTCGCAGAAATGAATCGAAGCCGAATGAATAGAACCGCAGCAAACACAGCAAGTCCCATTCATCGGTTTTATTTCTAATCAAGGGGCTTTGGTAACAATCCTCGACTTCCAATTCATTTTCGAGCACAAACCTAGTGCGGACGTAAGTGCGGTGAATTTGAATTTTTAGCTTTTTCAACTTATATTTGGTTGCCGAAGCGGAATATGAGGTGAAAAGTCGTGTTCATGTTATTTCTCGTTGATTTTCGACCTAGGAAAGATAAAGCTTTTGATAAAAAATTCATGTTGGATAGCTTCAGTCAGACAAGGTGGTTTAGGTTTACAAAATATTAGGAAACTTATGTTTTCGGTATTGTTATTATGACCTGCATTTATCTCTGTAGGTAGTTAAGGTAAGTGAGCTAAGTTGAGACCATTTTGTGACAATTTAATTTAACTACTTTTGTATTGTCACAAATAAACTTTTTCTTTCTTTTTTTTCTTTAAGTTACTTTTTACAATAGTACTAATAAATTAAGAATTATATACTTCTTGATTTTTATGTTTACTTTTACGGTTTTACCCGTTACAAATTTAAATTGTGGTGGTGTAGCGGTACAGCACGCATCACGGAATGATGATGATCCGGGTTCGATTCCCGGCCATAGTTTTTAATTTTCGAATTTTTCTGTGTTCTAATTTTCAGTGTCGTTTAGAAATTTAGTTATTACAATACCAATTTACAATATTCATAATAATAGTAATGCATTAATATTAATATAAAATATAACATTATAAAATCCCATTATAATTATTATTTCTCCGTTTCGCCAACGGACTTCCAGGCGGGGGGAGCGTTTTCACCCATTTGTTGTCAACATACCATTGGCCCGCACGAGACGGTTTGCTTCATCCTTCCTAATACGAACTGCTAGGGAATGGAATTCGCTCCCATCGTCTGTATTTCCGGACAGATACAACCTAGGGCACTTCAAGGCTAGAGTGAATAGGCTATTACTGAACCAGGAAGTTACACCTTTGGCCTCATCTGCACCTTCCACCAAGTGAGATAGAGGTCAATCACTGGTCAGTTCGTAATAAAAATAATAATAATAATAATAATAAAACCTAACTTAGGCTGCTGCCAGCCCGGGGCAGTGCTCATGCTACCGGTGCTTATGGCCACAGAGGGAGGCACTTCCTGACAGTACACGTCGTGTCAAGGTGGGACCTTTACTAAAGTCGTTTTTCTATATTTAGTAGATGACATGCCTAGTGCCCACGTATGCCCCCTTAAGTTTGTCGTAATACTTACGGGACATCCTGTATATGGAATATATGACAAGTAGTTGTTGCTCGCAACTTCGTCTCTGCCCCGTCAGAAATTTGCAACTAAAAATAAGTCTAATATTAATCAGGGCGGGTGGTAGGGCCTTGTGCAAGGTCCGTCCGGATCGCTACCACCATCTTACTCGCTAATCCTGCCGCTAAGTAGCAGTGCTTGCACTGCTGTGTTCCGGTGCGGAGAGTAAGACAGCCGGGGAAATTACGGGCACAAGAGGCATTTCATCTTAGTCCTCTAGGTTGGCAACGCATCTGCAATTTTTGCACCCCTTAAATCAAATTTTAGTCTCGCCTTCATTACTTTGGACTTCGATCAATGTATGGAAACAATACAGTACAATACAATAACTCTTTATTGAACACCACATATAACAAGCAAAACAGAAAAAAAGGTATACAGAATATTACAAGGTAACAATAGGCGGCCTTATCGCTACAGAGCGATCTCTACCAGGAAACAATGGTCAAGTAGGATTTAAAAATCCTGAGAAACATTTACAGGGCTATTTAGTCACACTAACCCAACCATACGCTAAAATATTCCGGAATAATTTTAAGAATCAGAATCAGAATCAGAATCAGAATCAGATCAGAAGATATCCTGTATATGTATCTCTATTTCATTTTATCAGTAGTACAATCGTAAAGAAACTTAACATCATATTAATATGCGGATCAAAACAATAAACAACGAAAAGACAAAAACCAATATCCTGACAAACAAATATGCCAGCTAAACATACAAGCATCTGCCGTTTGTCAACGTCCTGAAACGTTTCCGACGATAACGTCACGCACGTTGCGTAACGTTCACCATTGTTCCCGCGACGTCACCGTAACGTAATGGGATTGGGCCGGACAGACCTTAACAGATAACATCTCGAGACGCGGATCAAATAATTAGCTTAATGACCGGGCATGAAGAAATGGACGAGGATTTTGTCAAGCAAATATTTTACTCGGTAAGTAGTGTTGTATTATCTACCAACACAAAGATAACACGTTCATTTGATGTCTTTTGAGACGTAATAAAATAACAACGTACGTGTGTATACCTACATGAAACTAACAACGTTATATTATTCTGGAGGAATCCTACTCAAAGAGCGACTTATGAAGAAAAATTATGTTTGTTGAAAAATATTTAATGTACAAACCACCCCGAGCTCTTCGTAAAGTAAATATCAGCTCTGTGATATTATTTTCATTTTGACGACACGGAACGCAATATTTATGTTTGATTTTCCATATGACTGCCTGAAGTGGGCTTATTAATTATAGTAATAATTAAAGTATAATAATAACAGTCATGATAAATGTATAAGGCGTTCAGTACGTTTTTCGTTTAGGTTACTGTGAATATTTATTAACAAATACATTGATGATCAAAAATAATAAAAGAAACCGCCGTAGCCCAATTTCTCCTATGGCCTCTAGCCATAACACCCGCAATATAATGTGTACAATATATGAGGATCCCGTGCCTTTCGTCATTTAATTGATAAAATCTTGTTACATTCATAAAAATAGAAATATCACGCAATACATCGGTACATGATTCCAACAATAGTCTTACGTTACATTTCATAAAAGGTTCATAAATGAAAAAAACACCGAACGTCATTTCGCGATAGCGCCGCCCATTCTCTCTTGTGTGCAAATCCTCTAAGCGGTGTTTCCATCAATCATGTCTCTGTGGATTGCTCCAGGACTCTCCTCTGTGTAAGCACAATCCTGCTGTTTTTACGTTTCCACTGACACGGCGCGGTTTCAATCCTGTTAGTGGTGGATTTTGGGGGGAGAATTTATGGAGACAAATTCAATAAGGATATGGCGGTGTTATCATGCTGTGAGTGATTGAGTCCAGCAATTTGCGTATTTAGTGAATATTTATCAATATAGAGATCATGGACAGGTAATTTGATCTAGAAATTTTATTTTGCATGCGGATAGCTGTTTTGAAGTGATCGGACAATGTGGACTTTAAGTGCCTTAGTTTGTAATCTAGAACTAGATTTTATGTTTGAAAGTGATTCTTCTGTACGTAGCCTAACACAACGTGGACGGACGATCTGGTAAGTTTAGGTCACGGGAAGCCGTCTGCGGCATATAGCATAAAACCGGCCTATATCTAACAATCATTTTAATATTCGTCTCAACTATTAAAGTCCATCAAAAGGAATTCAGGGTATGAGTGTGAAAGTCAAGTCTTATAATGCGTAGACTGAACAAACGTAGCTATCATAAAGCAATGTAATTAATACTAATAATTTTTAATAATATTAATAATTTTTAATGTGTGATTTTTGTTTTATATAATTTTATGTCATTTAATTATTATTATTTTTTTAGTTAATTTATTTTTGATAATTGTAATTGTAATGGGATTAATGCCTAAGTAAATAAATATATTATTATTATTATTATTATTAATATCGTAGCACGCGCTTTAACATTACGAATTTTTATAACAAAGTAATGTATAACAAAGTGTACGCATTATGAAACATGGACGGCAAGTTCTTCCATTGCATGTTACAAGCATTTCGTGTCCTGATAGATTAATACGTGTTTAGTGCACTTTAACACCTCGCATGCTTAAATACGCAATACGCAAAGTAATAAGTTACGTCCTGCCATCCATCTAGTCCTGTATCAGGGTGATTAAAACTACGATAAACATAATTAAATGCGTTGCGCGGACGTACCGTCGCGTGACGCACTTTGATAACGAGCCTGGGGCTACTCCGAAATTCGAAGTACGTACCATACCGTCTCTCTCACTCTCATTTTAATTACCATTCGTGTAAAGGGAATGGCACGAAACGAACTTTGGAGTAGATTTGGTGTGTCCAAGCTTTGTGACGTCACATCATACTCGTTGGCGTATTTTAAATGCTAATGATGACACATAAAAAGCTATAATTATGAAAGAACTGTCCAAATGTGATATGAATAAGAAATGGAATAATTCTAAGTTGATTTGTCTTGATTAGGATACCCAGGTTCAAATATCTCTACACAAAGTTCGAGGGAGAAAAAACTGTAAATTAAAACTGCCACAGGAGTTATTAGAAACGCCAGAATACATATTTTATTGAATCAGGCGTGGCGTTACTTTGCGGAGGTCCATTTCATTGAACAAAAAATGTTTACCTGGCTACTCCGCTACTCACGTGCAAGATTAGCCTGTGTGAAATATACCTATATGTTTTTCATACAATCCGCGTTCGCGTCGGGTACGACGTTGGTCTGCATTTAGCTACGTACATTTGTTATGTCTACCACTTAACTAGCATTCGACGGGGTGCGTTGCAATTTGCACCGACTTCACATTAAATTGACAAATAGTTTGATAAATTAGCTATTGAAAAACACCTGGAAATCGTTATTAAAACTCGTCATCAACCAGGCAATGTCAATCATTCGTTTATCATCTTATTTCCGTAACCGTATTTTAAAGCGACCCAAAATTCAACGATAATTGGATTCCAAAGCTATCTTTTTGAAAGCGCTGACTTTTTAATTTTTTTGCGGCCTCTTGTCAGTCACAAATCGTCCCCTTCGTAGAATAAAAAGCGTTATTATCTATTCAGTTAGGGCGAGGGTCCCGTGGGTTCGATTTGCATTCCGCAACCAGGTGAGGGTACAAGGGCACTCGCGGAATTACTATCAACAAAACGAGCTTGACAGATTCTGCCCAACGGATTTTGTGAATACGCGACGCGAATCACAAGTGGATTGTCAACGGGAAGAGACAAATGACGAGCGTGGGCGATATTTTATAGTAGTGGACAGTGGTCTGCTATCGTGTAAACTCAGACACGACTACTCACGAAGGGTCAATCAATTATCGAATTAAATGATTTACATATTTATGTCCATTGACATTAACACGCTATAATACAGAGGTATATCGTTCCTGAAAAAATGGTCTCTATAGACAAAAAAAAACCATTTTAACATTTTTTCTCTTAAATAAGAAGGCCTAAATTTTTTTTGTAAAATTATATTTATACTTACTAATACTAATGGGTACTTACTTTTGAGCTCAAATTTTGATTAATAGTACTGAAACCATTTTATTTTGTATTGACTGAAATTAAATGATTATTTCACGATTATAGTTGGAAACTATCGTTATATTTCGGAAGACCTTCCTCAGGAGTGAGTTATTTCCAGACTTATTTTTTAATTGTTGAAAAAATGATTACCTACTAAGAATGTATTGATTGTAAAACAACAAATTAGGTACACAACACAACAAACTTCTATGCTGGTCTGGGAGCAAAGAAAAAACAACGAGCTAAAATCTTAGGAATCATATTTTACCTTGTAATATTATGTACCTACCTATAGTTTTTTTTCTGTTTTGGTTGTTACATGTGGTGTTCAATAAAGAGTTATTGTATTGTATCATGTTTTAGGCGAATCGGCTAGCAACCCATCAATATTTTGATTCCCCTTTCCACTTCCACCTATGCGCCCACAATCATGCTAAACGTGGCCTTTGGGCCTTGTTACCCTAAGCTCTATCTACCCCGTAAGGGGTAAAGACTATGTAACTAAAAAAATACATCATTTTTAATCGTACCAATTATGTGGATATCTTTGGTAAATTTGATATTTATTGTATAAGCAAATATTCCTATGCTAAATGAGCAAATGGAACCTAATATCGTATTCATCGCGATGTTTTAAAAGTAAGGAAGCAATAGAGCGAAAAGTTTTAGGGCAGGTGAAAGAAATATTACTAAACATTATGCTACAATAGACTCGGGAAAACTTCCAACAAACTTCCCTCTTCCCGACTTCTTGAAACTTCTGAATAATAGCTGACGAATAAAGTACCGCCGATAAAAAAAGGATTATGAAATAGAAAAACGTACGTTCTTTTTTCCTATAGTGAAGGTTTTTAGGTCGTTTTTAGGGTTCTGTGCCTCAAAAGAAAATAATGAAACCTATAGGTATCGGTTTGATGATGATGATGATGTGTGGGGACGCCTGGCTGGATCAGGCGGGCTGTCGATCCGCTGTGGCGATCATTCAGCCCAGTTCCCCTTGGCAGGAGCCGCCGGTTACTGTCCCATAGGTATCGGTTTACTTTATTGCTTACTTTTGTTTGTCAAGACTATTTTCACTGAAATGGGTAGAGGCATCGAGTTAAAATTGTTGTAAAAAATACTACTTATGCTACGGTTTCTTGCAACACGTAGTATTTTTTAGTTTGTTGTAGTAACGTAAGCTAGTCAATTGAGTGTTTAAAAACAAGTGCGATCAAGACCTATGCGGCATTTACTTTTAAAATAGAATTTTGGCAAGGTTTTACAATACAATTTTTAAAGAAAAACTTCGTTTTAGTAAAAAAAATACTGTTTGCGAGTTCAACTAAATAATAATTATGCATAGGTATGTAATATTTTATGTTTTTTTTTATAAAACCATCATATTTCATTTTATTCGCTGTCTAACTAAATTGAATGAAATTATAACTAGATAAAAAATAAGACAACGTGAAAAGCGCACATGTCATTATTTATTAACGAAAAAAATTCTTCACAAGAGAATAATTTTCCGTACTTACCCTGAATATTATTTACATTATTTTACATTAAATCCGACTTTTCTACAAATAAAAATGTACCTATTGATAGTACGTTGCTTAAAGAAATACCATTTATTTGACCTATATGAATTTTGTTACCTACTTCTTCTACAAACTAAATCCCAAAATAATAAGCCTTCAAAGCTAACAATAAGAATAATATAATAATAATAATAAATAACATAGTATTTTTACTAGGTAATATTGTTTTATTACTTTTTGTTTAAATTTTGTAAAAACCTAACTTAAGACAAAAAGAAATATACAGAAAATAATAACATAATAAACATAAAATACGTCCAAGCTTCTCTAAATTGAAATATTGTATTACCATAACTAACAGCTTTATATTCCTTCGACAAATATTTTTCAAATAAAAGATAAGACGTACTTAGAGAAGATTTGATCGCCCGACTTCGTGGAATCCAAAAAGCCTTAATTAAATTGCTGCCTCACATTAATTTACCTTATTTTCTCGTGAAAATAAATGCCGCATCAGAGCATAATTTAACAAAATACTAATTATTTCTCCTTCTATTATTAGCGGGCAAACATCTCTGAGCAGGCGGCGAATGCGACATCGGAACCAGCCGAGCACAGTTCAACAACCTCTAAACTTCGCCTGATTTTGTTTTCGCGAACGCGCCATTGTTATTTTGTCAAATGTTCTCAAACGTTAGCCGAGATCCGCCGAAGGGCGTATTGATAAACGAGCGCTTAGCCCACACGACACGCATACAAATATATTGCCGGGAATATTTCATGTTTAGCGTCTGGTTGGTTGCGAGTGCGGCTTTCTCTATCCGCGCGATGTTTTGCTAATGCAACTCGCGGTTCTACTGTGACGGGGCTTATAAGTTGTTAGTTTATGGTAAACCATTGTTTTTTAATGTTTTCTACAATAAGAAGAGTGGTGAATTTTGACCATCAAAGCCCACTTCCCGTCAAAACAGAAGAGTCACTCGCCTTTCGGTGTTTCGGTCTTTTACCCGGCTACATTTCAGAGACAGTGATTTGATCTCTTCTCGTACCTTTTGTCTGTCTATGTCTTTTGTTTATGATTATGTAAACGTTCTTCTAAGTCAACACAAACTGTCTGAGTTTTAAGGAATTTATGTACGGATTTTTTTTTCCGGCGTATCCTGCACACATTTAACTAATTAAGTTTCTACTCGTCAAAGGCCAAGGAACTGAAGTTGATGCTTGACCAATTAGAAGGATGTTTGGTGTCGATTTACTACCACTCTTTTTCCGTGTCACATTAATGTAGAACGTGCTTTAGAAGTTAAGACTGTCAAATATCTACTTAACTTCAGCCCTGACTGCTTAACTGTTGTAACAAAATAAACAGGACAAATTGCGCGTAAATTGACACAGTATTACCAATATTAAGGTTCACAGAGTAGACATAAAGCCTCGACTTCGATGACCTACTTTAATAAAGGGTTGAAAGGAATATTTGGGTGACATTGTAATATAATAATACCTATATATCACATCCGGTCTGGCACTCCAAAGAACAATAATCATGTGGGTGGAGAAACTAGTGCCAGAACTAATCTACATTACCACTCTATAATTCATACTTCTATACCTACAACAGAAATATTAGCTAGTAGAAGTCAGATTTTTAAGAAATTTACGAAACATGTAACATTTTTCAGTCTTCGTTCACAACTTTGGAATTATACCAAAAACTTACATGGAACTAGTTTTTGTTCAAAAAGCTCGAAAAATATTTAACTTGTATTTACATTCTATAGAAAGGAGATACCAAATCGGCAAATTTGAATGAAGCTGACATGTTAAAAAGTACAAAAAGTAATAACCTTTTCTTACATAATCGTTACCGTAGGTAACCATTTTAAGTCAAAAATACGTTGGTAGTGGCGCAATACCTACTACGTTTGAAGTGGCGCAATTTTTAAATGTCTTCTCTTTATCGGGGCAGTAACACCCGTACTTATTTATAGTGAAGAAAAAGTAATTACTTGTTCATAAATACGGATGCAAGACATTCTTTTCACAGTTACTACATTAAAATGAAATTAAATGAAATCATGGTCTATGTTCTTCGCAAAAAAAAACCACGTGCCGCCCTAAATTGCTAAACCAAGACCAAATGCTACTTAGTCAAGTCCGATATAAATGCAAAAAAAGCTGTTAAACAAATGTTAAACGAGTACACACATAGTTAAGTGCAAAGAGTGCAGAATTACGATTATATTCAAAGTTAAAATTTCGAAGATGAAACAACCCTTTTTGAACAAAAAAACCTTGTTAAATCCCCGATGTGACCCAGATTTTATGGTAATCTTAAAATAAGATGGACGAAAAAACCGCCTCAAGCGAAGGTAACCCCGCGAGAGTTTCAGTTATGAGATAATGCTCGATTTTAGAAAGCTGTAAAATATTTTATGATGACAACGACTGGCGCGATCCGCGTTTCTTGGCAATTCTTGTGAACTTATAGTTCTGTGAAAATTATGAACTTTCGGTCGTTAAAATTATTCTTCAAGATCTTGATGTCAAAAAAATTACATGTGGCTCCTACTTTTTTTTTGTTCAGTGTCCTTTTGGATCCATCATAATTTAATGAAATCCGTCAACGGTCTTTTCGCACAAAAAGTCGTTGTTGTGTTATAAAGATCCGAGAATGAATCGTACGAAAGAAGAAAACTGTAATAACTACGTTTTGTTTTATCATTTATTCCACTCTTCACTCACAACTATGGAACTAGAATTAGCGACACTTACAAGCACCGAGTTACTCTTTTGTGCGGTTTAAAAAAACTAGAAAATTAATTAGTTCAATTTCACGTTCTTAAATGCTATAAGTACACATATCTTTAAAGAAACCAGAAGAGGAAAACGCTTCGTGTCAATTCATAATGAAATAAAATCGAATCGGTCTTGCGCGTAAACCTCTTAATTCCCTTAAAATTCTCTGTCTCTGGTTCTCTCTTTATCTCTGCACAAACGTTACAGTAGTTTAAAATACAGTGTGGCAATCACGTATAGTGACTTGAAAATACTGCGACGGTCTACTACTTTTAAGTAGGGTTCCAAATTAAGCCTTTGCAATTAATTCATTCAGGCTTCCGTTTCCAGAGATTGATATTCATTTCATTTATCTAGACTACTTTGTGTAAGTTTCGCATTAATTAAATTTTACCACAAGCAAATTTAATGATACTAATGAATTATTTCATGAGATATATCCTTCATTTAGTGTTTTTTTAGCTTAAATTTAAAAGCTAGAACTCAACCTAGAGAATCCACGATCACATCCTACGTCTTCCATATACAATTATTTGATCTGAGCTTAATCTATGATTTAATTATGCTATATTTTCAATGTTTGTTTTACTTAAACCTTCACAAAGTTACACATAATACAACAGAATAATAAAAAAAACGCTACAAGAAAACTTGTATTAAGTTAACATATCAGTTCCGATTGCCGTTAAGTCCGTGTAGGAAACTAACTTTTCTTTACATTCCCAGAACTGGGTGTGCTGGATTGCACGCCAAGTTAGTTTCAAAGAAAAATCGAGGAATGCTACACTTCACGGCTCTTAAGTACTGTCAGGTACAGTTAACTTTTTAGCAGCTGGAAGTCTTATAGTATAAGACTTATACGTACCTTCTAAGTACACTGTGTTCACTTATACAGCTCGCGCGCGAGGTTCGAGAAATAGAGGGCTGAGGAAGCGGGGGGATGTTAGCTGCCCCCGCACGTCACTTCATACCCCGCATTCGCGTAGCGCGAATGTCGGCTTGATGCGATAATGCTCATCGATCGTAAGTTTTCAACTTTTTCGTAATTAGCAATATCACTGCTACCTAATTTCTTATAGATACGTGTGAACTGTAATTCTAATATAAATACTTAAGTAAAACTCTAAATAAAACTCAACTAATAGCTAATTGTTTAAGCAAGTAAAATAATGATTTGTGGTTATCTGCCACTGATATTTGGTTTTGCCAGGACCTTGGTGAAATATAGATAATCTTTATGAACCAGATGAGATAAGAGGGTTAGTGGTGACTTTCTTCGAAAAATATTTAAAAGTTAGCCGAATTGATTTACGCCATTTTGATACCGCGGCCTCCGCAGTTTCAAATGATGAGATAGATGGAGCGTCTCTTGAAAGAAAAGCCCTCTTTAAGGCTACTTGAATAAACATGAATATCGAATCCTCCTTAAAATTCAACGATAACTATCGACGATAGAGCTCTTTTGAGAGTTTTTATGGCATTATCTTCCCAATGCATTTTCAGTCAGCTATATTGCAAAGTTTTTAAACTTGGCAAAATTTTGATAAATTTTCGTTTCAATAAAATAACTTTCGACTAAATTAGTAAATGAAAATTAAATAGAAATCGTTTGCTCTCTCAAAATGGTTACCCAAACAAACGTATTAAACCAACTATCATAAAAGATATATGTAATATATGAAATTCATTGTAATGTTAAGATACAGCTATTTTCCGCGATCGATTAAGTACTTCAGCAAATTTGACAAGGAAATCATTTACCTGGTGTACCTAGTAGTAGGTAATCAGGCATGGCAAGCTTTAATATTATCATGCATGAACTGCAAACGCAGCGGCCCGGCGCCTACACACATGCTAATCAAGCGTCGGGCTGCCAATTGTTCAGTCATCAGAGCAAACAAGTACAGTTAAATCATATCACCGTGTTTACCGTAGATAATATAGGCAATCACGAGTTTCGGTGTCTCTTTGGATCGTGCTGCGGTTTTACAAAGAGAGCGGAGGCAGAGCGCGTGCCTGGCATCCCGAACAGCGCGATAACGCCTGTCGAATCAGATTTGAATATGAATGGAATATTAATGAAAAACTTGCTCTCGACTATCAAGGCGACGCCTTAGCTCCCCAGCTAATAGATAAGGCGAAACTACGAATCTCGGACGAAATGAGAAACTGTAATATTGTTTTCAGAATGTCAGCTCGTTTATTTGCTGAGCGGACGTTTGCAAAATAGCCTTTGCTATTCGTAGTCATGTCGAGCTGTGCTTGCTCGACTGTTTATCTACTCCGTACATCTATGTTTGTAAATCCTTTTATAATTTGAACATACATTCATAGCAATCACGTCTTCATCCCTAACGGGGTAGACAGAGCCTAAGTCTAACCGAATATTATATTTCATTATTATGTATCTCACAATGCCATCTTTAGTTCCAGAAGCAAGTACTTAGGTACGCAAAATGTATTTTGTTTTATTGTTTCCCATAATTGTCATCGCAAAACTTGGCAGTAGCCAATAATTAACTTTGGAAAATAATTAACGACAATCCAAAAATATCACTTAAACAAATATCAGTTTTTGGTCTTTATCGCTAGTATACCTGTAGAGTTAAGCTTCAGCTATGGAATTAATTTTTAATGCCACCGATTTACGGACGGCATTGAGCGACTGCTCCACTTTACAAAGTTCTATTTTTAATCAGAAAGTGCTGTAAATGTTTTATTTTTCTGAAAAAGTCCGAAAGTTCCTTGAAGAAAAAAGTGCTAACAAGTTATGAATAAAAAACACTTTAAAAAAGAGCTTAAGTCTCCGTCTATTTCGGTTTTTGATACTATTGTAGTTTTTAGTCATGAATTTTACAAATAAACGTTTCTTATTTCTCATAACACCAGTACCCCTCGCCTTGATAACATTGCTCATATCAAACCCGTGATACCACCTATCTAAACAGGAAACCTTTTCCCTATAGAAATACGTTAATTATAGAAAGTAAATTGCAGCGACACTTTAAGTCCCTGAGCACTGGTAAGTGAGCAGCGAGCCTTACCTCAGGGAGCCACATTGTATGTCAGGCTTTAATCAAACCGTTTGCAATACAGTAGGTAAACTAAGCCAACACCAAGTGACGTTGTATTGGTATAGCGCTGTACACTGTACACTGTTTACGTCGTAAATATCAATGAATTAACGTATTTTTGTACCTTTTATACTAAGGCTGAAATACCAACAAAAAACACATTAAACCTTGCCCAAATTTCCATGGATCTTACAATGTTTCAAAGTACTAACTAACTTGGCGAAGAATTATTGCAAAAGCACGATTTACCTAAATGTTTTCAATCACTTTCATTCATCGTTAACTCGATAAACTTGCCACATTTTGTTTTCACTTAGCTGAAAAGGGAAAAGACACACTTTCACTGGAAAAATAGCAACGCTGGCTGCATAGTAATTTGCCTCGGTTCTTCTCGCGGTGCTCCTTGAATTATCTACGGAGACTTGTTTATTCATGAAGGACCAATATAGCGCCGTCACATTCTAAGGGATACTTTAGCGCTCATACCAATTTGTGAAGAGTTCACGGAACATTTTTTTTACATAAGAAGGTAATGTAAAATGATCGAGCTCTTGTCGAGCAAATCGAAGCGCGCTTTGACAACAAATGCAATTAAGGAACGACCGCACCGCCGCGTATACGTCACGACGCGTCGTAGGCGTCACGTTTTTTCATACATTTTGTTGCGTAAATGCACCGTCAACGTGTTTTACGCACCGGTATGCCAAGATCATATTGTGTTAAATGCTCAAAAAGTTTGTCCCGAAAAAATCACGATTTTGAATTTAATACAATACAAATATATTTTTATTGAACACCATAAATCGTAATAACATTACAAAAATTAAACGACAAGGTCGAAAATAGGCGCTGTTATCGCTTAAAAACAATGTCTCCCGGACAACAAGATTATCGTACGGTTTTGACAATATTTTTTTAACTAATACGTTTTTTGCGCAATGAAATCTGGGTCGATCACACATCTTGTATCGTCAGCTAGCTTCTCCATCAGTTGTATCATATCGATTACACTTTGTTCGCAAGCTACCGTTATAATGTAAAAACGTGCCTAACTATTATACTTTCTAAGACCGTATCGTACCTATATACTCTTTGGTTGATGGGGGAATACCGACTCGGGATGAATAACGACATAATTATCACGTACCTATCAAATCAAAACATCGTCCATCTTTACCGATGATCATGATACGCAGATAATTACACAGAGTATTTTAAGACGGATGTTTTAATGAAGATATCATGTGTCTCACAGAGGTAGCCGTTTTTGATAATGGAGATCACAGATTAGATTGGTTTTAGTTCATACATAACCAGAATCACAGCGCGATCACTTATCAGAATCAAGACCAAAAACACCTTAATGCGCCTCTCTTATTCCTATAACAGTAAGGTAAAGAATCACTTGCAGAATAATCTGAAGATGAATTAACTTCTGTTTCCTTAGGGACGCGGCAACGGGATTTGATATTAGGTTAGAAAAAATAATTTATAGGCTTTCTTTCCGCTTTTATTGTTTTGATAAAACATTTTTTGCGGCTTATTTTGTTGCTTAAATTAAGACATCGCCGACTTTCGTGAATAAAGACGATGAAGTTTCTTAGTTACTTGGTTCTGAGCTTTGTGTTAGTCAAAAACTTCGATCATTCACGTTTTAGATAGAACATTGTTTACAATGTTGTTACATTACCAAGACTGACTGATGTTGTTTGAAAGCAGATGTAAAATACACAAAACCACGGCATGTTAATTAAAAAGAGGCAAATATCTCATTTAACCCTCGCCGTGCAAATGTAAGGGACGCAGTAAGACAATTGTATGAGATTGGAGGCATTGCTGCGATAATAGAATCAAGAGTATGCGCGCATGGTGCGGTCAGCCACGCGTGAATGTACGAGTAGGGCTCGGAAATAGAGATGGCGTGACGTAGCCGTGGCGAAAACACCCGACTGAAAAAACAGTTAATCTATATTAATATTGTAAAGAGGAAAGATTTGATTGTTTGTTTGTTTGAATTGAATAGGCTCCGAAACTACTGGACCGATTTCAAAAATTCTTTTGCCGTTAGAAAGCTACATTATCACTGAGTGACATAGGCTACTTTTTACCGCGGGAAAATACCTTTTCCTACGGGAAAATTAATTTATCGCGGGCGAAGCTGCGGACGGAAGGCTATAAAAACAAACCTGTTAACTCCAGAATTTAGTTTATTTGAAATAGCATGAAGGAACAAGACGGGGACAAATCAAATTAGAAATCACCCAACAAAAACGGTTCTCCAGAACCGGCTGCACCTACCTACCTAACTTTATTTATTTTATAATATTTTAATTCCAACAGCAGCAGTGTAAGTCCGATTGGAGTTACATAATTTATTGTTATTATAGTAATACAGTACTTTTCTAGCAGTTTAAAGACAATAATAATGAAATGTATTACAAATGCCACCTAATATCAAACGTTAAAATAACGGTACCACACTTAAGGTCACACCGCTGCTCAAAAGCGTAAAGTGTTAAGGTTGTGGTAATATAAATAAATGAGTAAAAGAGGTTGATGATGCGTTTACGCAACAAAATGTGTGAAGAAACGGTGAGAAAACGTGACTCATCCGACACGTCAAGCGCATACGCGGACTGGACGGTGTGGACCCAAAATAGTAAATTACACGCCGAGGGTTGTGAAATAAAGAATATCTCAGATCGCAGGAACTTGTCGCACGAGCCAAAGGCGAGGGTGATAAACATGCGACCTGAGGCTTTCTTTTTGTCACCGCCCGAGGTGTGTACACAATTTTACGTCTTTCCCTGTTCAGGAAATTCCGCTCGCTTAGCGGGCGGTAAATTGCTACTTAACTATTTACATTTACCTTTTAATCAAAATGAAAGCCGAGCAAAAACGTAACTTTCAACGGTTCAGGTGACTGTATTTACATTTGGAATTTAAAAACAATTTTCCTCCTCTCCCAAACTAATTTGATCAAGGCATTAACAGTAACAACGCTAGCAATGTGGCCACAGTGCAAAGTCTCTAAATATTTGGTCGGAGGCGACTCGTTTATTACATTTCCTCGGACCTGCACAATTTAATTGTACTCTCCACCTGTGCTCAAATTCCCTTACGTATTAAACCACCGAAAATGGCTTTGTATGAAATAATTTAAAGTACATTTTGTTCACTTTTTTCGTTCTTTGAACGGTTTCATTTTTTATCTGTAACTTTCTCTGCACTTCTTGCTATTTTTAGTGCGATATTTTTAAATCATAAAATCTACATCATTGTCATTGGTTCTCGCAGACCGAACGGAAACTTATTGCATCCTATTTAAATAATCAAACTTGATATTAATTCAAATTTCATGTCAATATTTCCTCCGTCTGCGGTATTTAATTCAATGTGCACATGAATATTGGCTCCACAACTCCCACGGTGCGAGAAAACATCCTTCGAATTTTCTAGAAATTTAGCACATTAAATTGCATCTCGAGAAAGTACCGGGGAATCAATTTTCTCGTCGTACTTGTCGTCGAGTATCTAGCCTGCTCCAATTGAGAAGTTTTAGGTGTAAGTCAACTGCATGCTCTGGGAACGGCTTAGGGTTCCAATAAAATTATCCTTTAGTTGACCCTCTAAATTAAGCATAAATAATTATGCATGTTATGCATTATGCAGAGTTGCTCGGCGAGCTATGGAGAGACCTATGCTTGGGGTTTCTCTACGGGATCAAATCAGGAATGAGGGGATACGTAGAAGAACAAGAATCACCGATATAGCCAAGAGAATTAGCTCGTTGAAGTGGCACTGGGCAGCCATGTAGCACGGAAAACAGATGGTGGTTGGGGCCGAAAGGTTCTCGATTGGAGACCGCTGATCGGCAAGCGCAGCGTAGAATGTCCACCAATGAGGTAGACGGATGACCTGGTTAACCGAGGCAACTGGGAGGTCTATGGGGGAAACCTATGTCCAACAGTGGACGTTCTATGGCTGATATGATGATGATGATGAATTTTGCATGTTTATAATAGTGTTATAATAGCGCAGAATTTTTTTGATAGTGTTACCGGAATATTTTAATAATATAATTTAAATTAACACAGCTATTTAACAAGCTGTCATGATAATGCTGTCAGCTTTTTGGGCACCATGTAGCGAAGGTTTTCTGCATTTAATTTAATTTTAAGAAAAAAAATAGTGATTAATTTGATACAATTTGAAGTTCAGTAGGTTCATACAAATCCGCCCGCTTACCTTAGCCTTTCCATTCCTCATATTCATGAGGTAACAAAAGCAAAAACTAGTTTTCCAGTTTCTCAAACTATCACAAACTCACGCCTACGTATACACCGCACCTATAACACCAAAAAAATATTCAAACAACGGAACCCACCCACAACGTTTGTACTCGACATACTTTTTAATATTTTCCCGAGGTCGGGACAACTCTCTCCCGGTCGCACAACGAAGACGCTCGGTAATCAGGAAAATTATTTACCCACGTCTGCGAGCCTCGTTTGAAATACGCAGGGCTGCCGACGAAAAAAGTGGAAAAAAAATCCTTAACTTTCGAAATCTTTACTAATTACAACACACCTAGCTGTTGCTCACAACTTTATTTGCGTCTCATTCGACTAAAACACTAATTAATTGGGTTTTACGTATAACACACCACACATGATTTTCAAATATTAAAAATATGCATTTTGAAATTTTGGCCAAACAATAAACAACGCTCTAATCTTGACTTCGTACCCTAAAATCACTATTGAAAATCACATTGAAACAGAACCACTAAGTATGTAAATCAACGCTTAGTTTAAGATGTAATAGCTTCTTTCATATATTTCCGTATGCGTTGTCGGATTTTATACGCGTTCTGTAACCACTTTCTACTATAGACTACTACTACTACTACTAGAGATGCATCCTCATTTTGTACCACAGCCTTTGGAATAACTCGATCTTCAAATTAATGAAAATAATGTCTTGAACCTTGAACCTCTTCACTTCACTTCACTTTCTACTTTTAGTGACAAAAATTCGCATTGTAACAAAAAGGTCACGTGACAGTTAGTAACAGGTAGAAAAATTCGAAGACTACCCACCTGCTATGGGTGGTGTAGGGGTATAGCACGCGTCACGGAATGACGAGGATCCGGGTTCGATTCCCGGCCATAGCTTTACTTTTCGGATTTTTCTATGTGTTCTAATTTTCACTGACATTTAGAAACTTGAACCTTTTATTTTGCTTTTCTATCTTTTTCCCTAACAAATGCTGTTGCCCTTCTGGGTATCGTTCCTATTGTACGGATCGGTAACGATATTTTTTATACCTAACATGTGTTTTGCATGCGTACAGACAAATGAACCTTGCCCCTGCTGCCTCAATCTTACTTCACCTTAAAAAATTCATCGCGTGCGACAGAAAATAAAACAAAGAGCAAGAAGAACCTGACTGTCAACCCTGTAACGTTTTGCAAGCGAAATGAAGAGCCAAGAGGGAGTACGTTCACAGGGCGCTTTGTAAATAGTCACCGCAGTGGCTGCTCGCGGATTAATTTTAAGTAAGAGTGCATCGCGAGCGAGCTATTGAAATGAAACCGAAACAACTTGACTGTGCCCGGTTTGTGTTTCACATTATTAAATTTGTGCTACGCTACGCGAGGAGCTGTTCTGACGGCTGAGACTTTTGGGACGTTGCGAGGAATAAACAAGTGGAGTTTAAGTTAAATTTTTCTTGCCTTAGTTTCTTGGTTAAACATAATACACGAGGAAGTCCTCCTTTATGTATGAGTAACCACTTAATCTGCTGCAGCAATTTCAGAAATTAAATTTCTATACCGTTAATATCAGAGATTTTTACTACTTATATTGTATTATAAATAACCATTACCTATCTATCTCTTTCTATGTAGTCATTAAATTAGAGAAAAACCCAAGTAAGATTGATTTTATTTCCACACCCGTAGCTTTCTTTAAGAATCTATTGTTGCATCTGTTAAACCTCAAGCACCGCAGCCCGCGGACTAGTAAATAGTGAAATACCTCCCTGAGCACCTTATTACCCGGCTACTGCGGTGTCCCAGCTACGTAAATGTTTTCAAAGCTCAAACGCCTCGGATGCTCCCCACGAATGGCAAAATTTATGCCGTTGCAACCGTTGGATTTACAGCGAACGCCTCGTGCGTGGGGATTTTCTAAAACGTCGTACATCTTCCTTATTTATGTGTACAGCTTATATCGGCCGCATCCATTCCCTATATAGTTTGAATCCGTTTATCGGATTTCGAACACGTTCCGGTCGAACCAGTATCGATGGACTTGATTTATAAACGCAAACCCTTATAAAATTACTGGGAGGAATTGTTGATGCCGCGATGAATTAGAGTTGCGCCGAGGCTACATCGACGAAATAGCTGCACGGGATGAAGTACTGCAGAAATCTGATAAATGTTCAAGCAAATAATTCAGTTGAATGTGATCTTTCATACAACGTACGTCACATTCAGTTCGCAGACAGAATTTTCTTAAATTTGTTACATAATATGTGAACACTGCTGTGTCATCAATATAAAGTTTTCAGGCAAGCTTAAACTGAATTCGTACGAGTTGTTTCAAAATTTAAATTGACCAACATATTTTACTTCTTTCTATGCGGAACTGATGGCCATATTATTATAAGTATTATCTAACCGATTGCCTGCGTCCCACAACGAATGCCACTATAAATATAAATCCAATGCCGTCGCTTTACTTGACATTTTGCTAAACTGGGAAATCTCCGAGGACATCCCCACAGACTAAGACTGCATACAAAATTCACCTGCCTGCGTGAGCAACGGCAATAACAAACAAGGTGTGGCAATTCGTTCCAGCCTTATCTTTTCGTATTTTTATCAGAGCAAACACAGATAACCTACCTAATGTGTAGCGCTTTATCTCGCAGATAACAATGGCGGCCAGTTACATTTCGATCGAGTTCGCGAACGGACAACGGATTATTATCGACTTTTGAAAATAGTGCTGTGAAGTGAAAAGTGCAATGGCGGTTGGTCTAGGCGAAGGGAAGGGCCCAGGAGTGGGCAAACTCGAATCCCAAATCTACTGCATCAAATATACGCTGTTTTGCTTCAACGTCGTATTATGGGTATGTACCGAGCTCTCCCCGGTTGGACCTCATTTTACTTTTATTTCAAGTGTTTACTTTGAATTACGTGCAGAATTGAACGGCGGTGCCATTGCATGTTAGGATTTAAGTCGAAGCTATTTTCGCTGTCGGTCGTTCTCGTCTTATCCGTTTGATTTTTAAAACGAACCTTACTGCAAGCATCGTAAAGTTCAAGTTAAGTTAATCCTTGGTTGTGATTAGGGATAACTTTAGGTTATAATTTTATCACTCTTTGAGTTAATGCTATGTTATTTGTCTATGAATATAACGGTATGAAGGCGAAATTACTCCACTATTAAGTGACTCATCTACAGTGAATCATTTATGTACCTACCCACCTGCTCCAGATTACTAAGAACTGTTAATGTTTGCGTCAATTTCGTTTATTTAAGTAATAGAGTGGAATCAGACGATTATAAACATCCACGTCAGACATCAAACGACTTATTGATCAACAATAACACCTACAAAGAATGTATTCCACATTTTTTTATGAGAGCATAAGTATGTTTATACAAAGGAGTAGTAACACAAACATGGATTTGCAGAATAAAACTATTTCAAAATGATATAATTGGTCTAAACAAACATCTTACATAGAACTTAGTTACATCTATGTCAACACAATATCATAAAGCATTCAAATCAAGTCATTATACCAACCAAGGAAGCAAAAAAGATAATATAGAAAAATATCTCGCACAATATGAAATAGAATACAGCAACAAGCGTGTACTTCAATACATTCGGAGAACGTTATCTCATGATAAGCCCATTGTCCCCTTTCCGAGTAAGCTGCCGTCATACCTGATTCATAAAAACCTAATCAAGTGAATATACATCCGTTGCTTGTAATCTTCTTAGTTCCGCATTCTTGAAATCCCGTTTTCAGAACGGGATAAGAATTCGCTCCTACACGACTACGAAATGTTATTTACTTACTATCTTATTCATAAAACATGATAAGTAGATATCAAGAGTAACCGACATAGCCAAGCGAATAAGCTCGTTGAAGTGGCAATGGGCAAACTAAATTAGCACGGAGAACAGATGGTCGTTGGGGCCGATAGGTTCTCGAGTGGAGACCGCGGATCGGCAAGCGCAGCGCAGATTGTTCACCAACAAGGTGCCGCTTCTAACTGAGGCAACTGGAGGTTTATGGGGGAGGCTTATGCCCAACAGTGGACGTCCTATGGCTGATTAATGTTTTGTCTGAGTCTAACAAAGGTAAATGTTTAGCTGACAGAGAAAGACAAGCGATTGTTAAATTAATAGGAGGCTTAAAAACCGTCTGTGACTAAGGCAGTTAGTCAGCTACTAAATCAGTTTTGAACAGTTCCCTATTAGACGTACACCGTCTACGCTATGATGCTTGCAACGCGGTGGAAAATATATCTAAATTAAATCTGATTACTGGTTTAAGATGTAGATTAGGATTATTATTCAGGCTTAACAATGCACACACGTTTTTTTGTACGTAGGACTGACCAAGGATTGACCCTTATTACACCTGATGGAAAGTGTAGATGAAGCCGACGGTGCACCTCATATACTCTGGCCTTGAAGAGCCCTAGGCTGTATCAAGGTTGTGAGAGAAGAGTTAAATAATTACAAATAAATGTAGTTCTTGAAAATCTAACTAAAGATTGGACAAAAAGCATTAGGGGTCCGCCATAATCACCAAACGCCATCATTATAATTATATCCATAATATCATTTTATTAGAAAAGCGCATGCAAAACTAGGATTTAATGTCTCATTTTAAATCTCTCTAGTTTGCAAAGCCGCATCACAGTCATGATAAGGCCGTGGTCATCACAAAACTTGTTAGCTCAGTTATTAGTCAGTAGCAAGCAAAGTTGGCGGCAAATAGCGTACATTAGCGCCACGTGGCGAGGCAGTAAATCGCAGAGTTGTGGCCGCAACTTGGCTATACAGCGGTTATTAAGTAAATTCAATGGTACAAAACAAACAGCCCATCGTAATCATCAAAATTGAATTTGAACGTGTGATACACGCACCGCGTGCCCTTAACAGATACACGGGACCCGAAGTTAAATTTGTTGAGATAGTTTATGGCCCTTAATTAGAAGCCTTGTTGAACTTCAGGAAACGCTATTTTCGGAAAATTTATATGGTTACCAGTATTTATAATTAAGGCCAGTTTATTCGAACGCAGAAAGCTTCTCGGAATTGTCTCCCTCCAGAAGATATTGACAAAAGATTTACTAACAAATTTGCCAGTAATTTTTAGGGTTCAAGAAATATCACATATATTATTATTTATTGTGTGGAGTAATGTAACATTTTAAAAACTACCTTTATAAGCTGTTGATGGCTTGCATCTTAAAATCCAATTATTGTCTCGTGAGTAAAGCGGTATAGGTTGGTACGTAACGTTCCTATCAGAGTTTTATTTTGTTAATCGAGGTCGCCGATTCCAAGCGAAACAAATTTAACTCTTCATTTAACTACGTAAACAGTCACTTCTAATGGATCGGGGCTCTCACGAGGGCTACTGCAAAATTCGAAGTTCATATTATACTATCCCTTTCACTCTCACATGAATGACTTAGAGTGAGAGCGGAACAACACGAAACGAACTTCGAATTTCTAACTTCGGGGTATAAGACCAGACGCCAAAAACGTTCGGAAGCACTTGAAGAGTCGTTCGAACCACACCTGACGTGCTGGGAGCAAATGAGAAATAATTGTCAGAGTTATTGCATCGCACTGGGCTTCGTTAATTGAGTTTTGGATTTAAGCCAAGACGAACACTAACTTTATTGAAGTGACAATCAGAGATCTCGAGCGATGCTAACGACTGCAATCGAAAATAAACGAGGTAACGTTCGGTGGGGACTTATTTGGTTGCGGAATGAAGAATTGTAAATTTATCCAAGTGAGCAAGAAACAGTAGGCCTAACCGATATTATTGAAAATATACTAAGGGTCTTTGCTTTTGGCTCTGTGCAAGGTTCATCAGGATCGCAATCACAATCTTAATCTTCAGAACTTCCGATTAGCAACAGCATTTATTTCATCGTAGTCCTCTAGGTTTGCAATGTACCTATCTGTAAACCCTGTGATGTCAACTTACCACCATTTTCATCAGAGCAATTTCATCAAAAGTTTTATAACTCCCGTTAATATACGTACTCGCAAACGCTGGAATAAATTTCTACCTTATAGGTATATTAAATGAAGTGAAAAATAAAATTATGCATAAACGTCTGGATATTAAAGTTTTAAAATTTTCTCTATATTGCGCCTTTATTACTGAAGCGCACGATAAACTGTATGAGTAGCTAATAGGTAAGTATGTATTTAGGTTATTTATATAAATTAATAAAGTATAAGGTATTATGAGCGTTGTGACACATGATTAAGAATTAAAAAAAAAGATTAATTAATTGCGTGACTGTCAGTAATTGCGCGTCAATTATCTCAGCGCCGTCACAGAATCTGCATATGAATACACATTTAACATCTTGAACGCAGAATAGCGCCACAAGAAAAGGTCCTTAGAGCAATGAAAATAAGATGCTGAACTCTCGAATCCCAGTTTATTCGCTGACTCTGGAGCTCACAGTGGCGTCTCATTCCATTTGCGAAATTTATTTTTCCGCAATCTTCCCCGTAAACGCTGTAACGTTAAGTCGAGGGGCAGACCCGTAAAGAAGTCAGTTCTACCCATATGATTGCAATTTATATGAAATTGCCTTCGCACGGATTTATTTTCTATTCCGATTTTGGAATCACGGCGATTTAGCATTCACTAAACTCAAAGCGGCTCCTCACTCACGCACCTTGTGTTGAAAAGCTATTCGTGTTAAGGGAATTGTTTTAGGACTTAAAATATAGGGACGAATCCGTTCATCCCGGGAAGCGTGGAATAGATAAAACCTACCATATAAGATATTCAAATCCCTTAAGTGCACGTTGTGGTTGAATTGCGGGAAAAACTCCCATTTTGAAACGTTGTAAAACTCTTTATTATTCCAGCTTCGCAGGTGTCTCGGAGGAGATACAACGGGAAGCGGGACTGACGGCTGTTACCGGGAAAACCGGGACACTGCGACAGAAATAATAGTTTTTTGCCACTCAAAACGCTTCAGCTCGGTGTGGCTAAAGCGAGGAAAGAGAATCACATTATCTTGTTATACCAAACATATTTACAGCCAGATTTATTTTACAAAGTTATTTAAAAGTAAGGTGGTTATTCATGAATAATAAACGCGATCATTGTCCGTAGTGAGCACAGTTCGCGCTCTTATCAGCACACCTACTCAGCATATTGGGCACATTGTAATCATATTATGATGTCATATTCGTACCTCCCTCAGAGCAGCTCTTGCATGGCAAACGAGCGCGGTGCGAGTTTTTACGATGCTATAAATTTTTGAACATCCCAAAAAAGTAAATAAAAGTCTGCCTTTTGGCTCCGAAAAGGGGCAAAAGTAGTTACACCGAGACGCCCAGACGCGATTTCAAATGTGCTTTTTATGATATATATACCCAAACAAACACTGCTCGTTTGCGCTTTCGTTCTTATCAAATACATTAATTTCGTGTCATGGAACCGACGAGATCGTTTCTGAGAACCGGCTTGAAGCGTGTTCTGTGAACTTGCACAATTTTTCACGTGAACCGAGGTTACATGTTTTCAGGTTTCATTGCGAAGAAACCGATGAGTCATTTTACGGGACTTTTATGTGAAAATTGATAGTATTCAATAATTAAAAAGTTTCTCAATGAACCATATTAATTGAGGGGCGAGCCTTCACTCACAGCGGCTCGTTTATCATCAGGCGTGTATCAGCGGGTGTATTCGAGCATTAATGGCAGTACACGGCTCCCGAGCATTATATGATTTTTCCACAAACCGTACAAACGTACAAGTCAACTTTCCGCATCATTTGGCGGGCCCTAATGGATTGCGAACAGCGTTGTTGTCTCGGCGACGGCTTTTGTAGACAAAGTATAATAAAACGTAGATATGGCCAAGTTTTGTTGGTTCGTTTTGTGAATATTCATCTCCGAGATCCGTTGGTGTCGTAAACGTGATTTCATCTTATGGTTGTTTTCAGTAAGCAAGCTTTCCGAATAAGATTATGGCGCACACTTACTTACCGATGACTATTGGTCTTGGGAACTGTAAATTGAATCAGCACTCGCAATTTCTCCATCTTTTCAAAGCTTATTTTGTTTGCATCACTTAACTTTAGGTAGGCTCAGTTGAAATCGCTGGAATACAGATTTATGATTTAATTACTAACTTGGAAAGGCGTCTCATCAGAGTTTCGAAAGCGCAAATAATTACTGAAATAAATACAGTCTCCAGCCGTGAGACTTTATATAAGTACTACAGGAGTAAATAAAGTAAGAATAAATTAAGCTTTGTATCTTATCAATTACCAAGTAGATACAACCATTCATTTTGTAAAAGTTTGTAGATGATGGGTGATGATATTTAACTACTTTTGTATTCATTTTCATAAAATGATAGTCGGATATTATGTATTTTTTGCATGTTCATATCTGTCATTTGTTGATTGTTTTCTATTCCTCCCTTGTACTAATGATTATATTTAGGCTACTGTTCCACTAAAACCGACAACTTCGGCTGCTGGTGATGGAACGAACACAAGCAAATATGAATTTGCGGAATGTGATTGGTCATTTTTGTTGGCTCTTTTCTGGTCCGATTAAACGCTAATTGCATAAGTACAAAAGACATATAAAAAATAATACATACGTACATGAATCACGTCTTTATCCCTTACGGGGTAGACAGAGCCCAAGGTAATAAGACCTAGGCCACGTTTAGCATAGGGCGTATATAGGTGGAAAGGGGAATCAAAATAGTGATGGGGTGCTAGCCGCATCGCCTATAAAAGGATTGCCTATAACATGATGCCCATTCCCTCGATGGGCTTTTACAACTTACGCGGGATGAAAAGCAACTGATGCATTCTATGTTTTTTCTTTGCACCCAGACCAGTATGGAAGATATAAATAATTATTTAGGTGATAAATAAGAATTAATGATGTTTGATTTAATACAATGGCAATTTTATTTATAGATATCGACGAACAGAGAACCTCTTCTTTTTTTAAATCGGCTAACAAAAGAACACACTATTTCCGTTTTCTAGTTATCACTCAAAGTTAACGCTTGATTGTACATAACATTTTATCAATAATAAGACGTGACTGAAATAAACGAGCACAATCAATAGCAAATAAAACGGTGAATTAGTCAAGTTCTCGGAAACTCAGCAACTACTAATACAAAACATCTCATAACAACCAAAAGGCCAAAGAAACAAAGTGAAAACATTATTTTTTCGGATAAATGTCTTGTTCGCGAACGTCATGTAAAAGTTAGAGTCAATTCACGCGACATAACAGCCAGAAAGTCTTCAGCGAGATACATCAAGACAAATTTGTTTATGACTTTGTTGTTACCAATTTACCTATTTGCACGACTCGAGAGTGTCCCTGGAGCTCAGGGAAACAAAAGTCTATTACAAAGAATGAACTGACACAAAGGTTAAATATTGCGAAAGTTGCTGATGTAAAATGTCCCTCCATTCGTCAGTTTGTTTTATTATGGCTAGAAAAGTTTGCTTGCAGTTTTGCCAGACGGAGCGGTACTTATTAATGTCATTATTAAATTATCTGAGTTGCTTTCGCTTAGACTTCTGATCGCAACTTATTTTTATTAAAAATCGGCTCACATGGAGATTAGTAGTGCTTATGGATTTATTTGACCATTTAAACTATATTTCTTTTTTTTTACCTTTTCTTGCATACACATACACACACACACACACACACACACACACAAATCACGTCTTTATCCTTTACGGGGTAAACAGAGCCTAAGGTAACGTAAGGCCACGTTCAGCATGGTTGTGGGCATATCGCCTGAAACATTATTCCATATACAATATCTATGTTTATTGCGGTATGTATTTAACGCACACACATTACCACACTTCTTGTCTGAAAATCTCCCTATTGCGTAGACACAAACAAGTCCGTTCTACTTGGTGCTATTTTCCAAAATTAACATCGCCCTAAATTCGTAAGTGTGAGCAACAAAACAATCCAAAGGAACTCATTTTACTTTCACCTTCGGCGATGTATCAGAAAGACAAAAACAAGGTTATTACACAGTTATACATCGCCACAGTAGCGAAGCGAGGTGATATTGATACGCTAGACTTGGCTTTTGGTGGCATTTTTATGCAATCCTACACTACTTTTTGCCTCTACTAGGATAAATTACAATAAAATATACCTTCTCCGGAAAAAAAATAGTTATGTCAGTGACAAAAAAATACAAAATAATGTTTAGTTAATAGAAACCTATTAAGCGTTTTATGAATAAGAAAATGTAATTTTATTTGTAAAATCAAGCTACGAGTAATATTACTAAACATACTTGCTAAAGAACACCTTTTTAGCAATCCTGAAATTACGAGCACAAGATCATACTAGTGTATTATATTTACACTGTGCTTTCCAAGGGTTCTACGGATGACTGTTATACCACCGAATAAAAGTCGGCACACTCACGGCATTAATGAGATTATAAAACTTTTAGCCCCCGACATCACTATTGTTCGTGTCTTATCTTAGCTCTAGTTTTATTGCCTTTAGGGTCCAGCGTTTATGTAAGTTATACATGCGTTATCTTTTTACGCGCGCTCAAATTTGTTTTCGTCTTGTTTTGTAATTGATGAATAAAAGTATGCAAAAACATTTGTTTTTTGATGTTAATGTGATTTGCGATATCGTTTTGACAGTCTTTAGAATTGTTAGCACTTTTGCGAGCGATAAACGGCTACTAAAACATTTTAATCATTTATATACAGGCCTTTGGTTCGCAGTTCATAATGTGTATGTGAAGTAACCAATCCGTTCTGAGAATTACGTGAAATTTTGATTCAGAAAAACTCCTCTTAAAGAAGGCCCAGCAGTGGGACATTATATAGGCTGAAGACGATAACGATGATGATTCGTAAATAGTAGTTTGTCTTTATCTGCTAATATTTTGCTCTAACAAGCTGAAACTTTTTATGAAAAGGGGGCTAAATTGATGATCCTATGGTCTGGCTGCAAGTAGCTCAAAATCTACTATACTATTATGCCTATCCTTAGAAAAGGACCAGTATTAGATGATCTTCTTTTTGACGTGACATGACTATGACAGTTTTTAATGTTACGTTTTCCTTTTTTCAGTTGTTCGGTATCTCAATATTCGCCCTTTGCCTCTGGATCTGCATAGAGCCAGGGTTCAACGAGTGGATGCGGGTTTTGGAGCTGCAAAAATACTTCATAGGGGTCTACATCATCCTCATCGGCTCGCTTATCATCATGGTCGTTGCCTTCCTTGGTTGCGGAGCTGCTCTTATGGAGAACGTCATGTTGCTATATGTGGTGAGAAACATACATACATAATTAAAATAAAAACAAAATTATTTTTGCAAATTGGCCGCCAAGGGTTGAAACATGTCTTTTATGAAACTACCAGCGTATTCGGAAAGACCATCATTGCCGAGAAGAATGCGCCGCAAAAAACTTGGCAGAGAGTCAAATTTTCAAAATAAAATACAGTAAGAATATTTAAATTCTACTTAAATTGAATACATTTATAAAAGGCATGTATAAAGTCCCCGAGTCTTAAATTATATTAGTCAATAGGTAGTAGAGATGTATAAAGTCTCTTCTAGTCAAAGTAAAACAAAGTATGAGAAGAAAGAAAAAAAACAATAAAAATAATTTAAGTTCAGTGGTGTAAAACGCCTCCACCGGCAAATAAATTGATTCAAAATATATGAATGTGTTTATCTAAATATACACATACACATATTTATTCGTTATCTTGTATCCTTAACACCTGCAGTATATTCAGTTACGTACTTCATAGAGAATGGTTTAGTTAGCTATCTATAAGCCTGGCAGTGAGGTGATGCGTCCACTGACTTTTCCTTGCCCATCGCATTTTCATACAAAAGTGACAGAGAGAACACAATAGTGTATAATACACGCTACTGTGGACTTATTTTAAATGAACACTGTAGTAAATAATATTTTTCAGAAAATAATTTGTATTAGAAACAATAAAACTAAATATCATTTGAAAAAACGGGCCTCACTGCTGAAAGAGTCAAAACATATTGGTAGTTTTTCGTTTCAAAATTCTACTTTAATTACACAGAACAAGGACTTTTATACAGCGATGATGATAAACATTATGACTGGTCATAAGATAAGTAAAGCCGATAACGTCAAGCAGCAGTCAATAAGGCATACGCCTTTGTTATTTTTACAAGGAATCCAGGCTTTAGCGAAATTATTATTTTATCCATACAAAAATAAAGCATTTAGAAATCCTTTCAATGATGTTTATTTTAACTTAGAACCAAGACGTCTACATTCGGCCAAATAATTAGTGGTTGAAGTCTTCACATACGTCCAAGTATTTGATCGTAACGATCATACCGGGTATTCTCTGTAACAGGAGTAAAAAATTAAAACACTGGTTCTTCTACTCAAATGGAACTACTCTAGTTCTGCAACTTTCAAAAATTAAGTATTTTTTTTGTTTATTCCAATCAAATTAAATGGTATTTTCAATGTACGGCATTCAATAGCCTAAATGACATCGTCTGTCACATAACTAAATGACGGATATTGCAATATATTGCTTGTCCGATTAAATTTTAAACTATAATAAAAATCGCAATACAGGTTATTTTTAAAAGTTGTAGAACGATGTTAATTCAGGATAAATACCGGAAGCTGTGGTTTAATTATTTGCTTCTGTTACAGGGCCTACCCTGTATACGCGTACGCGTCAAAGTGTCCGTTAGAGGCGCTTCATATTTTCCCAGAGTGTTTCTGATTAGTTAGGTAACGTTGTATCAACAACTTACTTTAGATGCTCTCATAGATGGCTGGTAGTTATAATTTCTGTACTAGTTGTGTTCATGATAGTTACAAGGCTCATATATGATTCTGTACTGACACTTTAATCCTGATGTCTAACAATGTTGTTTTTCAGTACGTAGCTTCGCAAATCGCATCATTTGTCTTCGGGCTTGTCGGTTCCTGTGTGGTCCTGGACTTTTCCACCTACGACTCGAGTATTCAACCGCTGATCAGAGATGTCATCGTGAGACTCATGAACAATCCTCAGCACGAGGGCAGCAGGGAAATTTTGAGGATGGTACAAGAAGGGGTAAGATTAATAAACTATAGCCTGTTATTTACGCAAAACATGACTGAATTAGACGTTACTTTGCAGAGGTAAACTAAAACTAATCACCTTGCTACTCCATTACCACTATGATGCCATGTGGAGTGGATGCGGAGAAGCAATATAATTGGTCGTAAGTCACGCAAAAGGTTACACAAAAAGTGAAATAATATGTGTGATTTTTTTAAATAAACTGTAAGCTGTAAAATATTCTACGCAACCTTTTTACCAGCTCTTTAGATAGCCGAAGAAACATTACACAATCAATTCCAAAGTAATTATTGTGGCGTATATAGCGAAAAGGTTCTCCAAGTACGCGACTCAGTTTTCTCGACTGATCAGACGCTGCCAGCAAAACTCAAAAGCCTAGCCTAATGGGCATAAACCTGTGCCTCGTGTCAACTTTTTCTATTCGGTTACGCCGCGACTTTTCCAGTTCCTAGTTTGACATTGCCCATATAAAAAGTGTACCAAAAACCGTGACAGCTAACGAAGCAAACAGCGGAGCGCGTTTTGCGTACGACAGCTGAGTCGGAAAGTGCATAGAGGGGAATGACGAGCAGCGTTAACGTGCGGTCCCTGGGACAGATACGAGCCGTAATCAAATGCTCTGACTCCCGATCAACCGCAAACTGTGTTCGTTTAAAGCAAACGCGCCTATTTTTAGTTTCTGACGTTATAAGTGTCAGATTATCTGTGATCGCGTCTCTGTTCATTCCTTCAAAACAAAAAGAGACAGTGTCAGAAGAATCAACTGATAAACCCTGATACAACAATATATCTTGCAACTTCAATAATAAAAATATCACGTCCAGTGGTCAGGAGGATCTGAAATTTGCCAATATACGATGTATATGCACTTACAAATTACCTACTACCAACCAAAAAGTAGACATTAAAATGCTTTTCACTTTTCCAGAAACGAATTCTTTAAATGTTTATAGATTCAGAAACTTACTCCAGCGAAGCACTTTCAATGATTCCAGTAACGTATATGGGGCTAGGGGATCTCCTAAATCAAGCGTAATGTCTGCAGCGACAATAAACCGTGTTTTTTTTCTTTTGACATGCTCCATTATACAGGAGGGGTCGTGAATCGGGAGGGCATTCCAGATGGGGACACATTAGGGACTTAGGAAACTAACGCTGCAATTGACTGCTTAAGGGCTATAACAATGTTGTTTCTTTGTCTGATATTGCCAGTTTGACTACTTAAGGGCTATAACAATGTTTCCTTGTCTAATGTTGCCAGATTGGCTGCTGCGGTGCTGATGGTCCGATGGACTACATTAGTATGCGTAAACCCTTGCCAGCGGAGTGCCGTGACTCTGTTACCGGCAATGCTTACTTCCATGGGTGCATCGATGAGCTGACGTGGTACCTTGAAGGCAAGACTGGCTGGTTGGCTGGCATTGTCCTTGCTGCGTGTATGGTTGCGGTAAGTTTTTTTTCAGACGAAATTTAGTTCTCAATTTGAATTCATTTTCTAGCGGCTATCAAAACTTGGACTTTGAGCTTTGCAGTTAGGCTTGAGAGTAAATGTTCTGAATGGGTTGCAATTTCTTAAAATAACTAAGTAGAGTACTGTCTATTTACACCCTGCAGGGCAATAAAAAGAGATTTCCTTTTTAGGTGGTGAACGCTGTCATGTCTCTAATCCTGATCCAAGCTGTTAAGAAGGAAGAAGAGGAAGTTTCAGCGTACAAGAACTAGAAAATCGTAAAATAACAACTATTGTAAAGATCATTCGTATCTAGCATAAGTACCTATATTTAACATCAATCTCGTTTTACATAGATAATGAGAATAACCATGACAACAGGTAACAGAAGCCCACATTATTTCGCATCGCCTATGTAAAACGATGATTTTGTAAGTTTATATTTCAATAGCTTTATTGGCTTAATTAATTAGAAAGGGTTCTGATATTTCTGAGACTTTTCTCAAGATAATTTGTAGAAATACGCAAATAGATTTTAAATTGAGTTACTTTCGCTCACAACCACCCCATGAATTAGCGGTTTTATTTTATTTTACAGTTCATTGCACTGTGTTTCATCCTCCTATATGAAGAAAAAAACATTTCGGAAAAATTCCCTTACATTTTCGAGATTACCGTTGCATGTTGAAAAGTTTTGTGTAAGACTATGCTTAATTGCCGATTTTATAGTGTAACTCATAATGATGTCCATAATTTCGCTTTTCCCGGTACTTAATTATTTTTGTTATTTGTATTTCTAGCCTTAGAATGTATTGTACCTTCACGTACATGTTCAACCACCGTTTGAAAATATTTAGCACCTAAGTTAAATGTAAGATTGTTTTGCATAATTATACTTTGATTTAGTAAATTGCTTCGTATTAATTAAATCACCTGAATAACTACGCTTTAGGAATTCAATAGAACGTATTGAATTTCAAGTGGCCCTTTTAGTTTGAAATTATTAAGTGCGATACAGTAAACTATGTCTAGCGTTCGCAAGCAGTACACGTGCTTTGAAACTAAATTTAGAAATTTAGACTTTCCGACACGTAATAGGTTCGACAATCGAAAACAACAGCAAATCTACTCGTAAATTTATGCCTTCATCGTTTTTAGTATTACTTGACTCGATTTATGATAAAATGTCTGTTGGACTGAGCGAACAATGGTTTTCTAGGTAGTAACTATTTCAAAACTCTGACGTATTTAAATAAGGGTTCAGATAGGGATTCAATCCAGTTTTTATTGTAAACGAAAAATCTTTGGATTTAATTTTCATCAACCAACGTTTGACAAATACGTCAACAATATGACAAACCTTTGTTAAAAAAAAATCGAATCATAATCACTGACTTACTAACCTAACCTAACCTAAGCCACGCTATTATTAAAAAAAATGTGGTTATTTTAGGTTAGTTTTTATAGTGTGAGTGGTATGCATAGTCTATAATATTGATTAATCGGTTAAGATTCTTTACTAATATGTATAGTACAGTTGGTAAAGATTAATGTAAAGATAAGGATAGACAAGACAAGAATATTAAAGCTTTTTCCTTCAGAATACAAATAAAAGGAGATTATCAACGAGATCACAATCATAATTTCAATTTTAGGGAATCTTTAAATCTAACTAGACCTTGTCGTGTGATAATGGGCTTTAGAGGTCTTGGAAAAAAGTAACATTAGCATACATATTTTACCAGATAATAAAGATGTGCCAAATGATGCATTAGACCGTTCAGATAACTTAGTGGTTGTTTATCTTAATATTGAGAACAAGTACCAGGGTCGCATACTGTAAAAGGAATTGCTTACTAGTGGCATAGTTAGCGGAACTAGTCTCAGTGCACCTGACGCACGGACAGACGTGCACACCAAATCTACCTATGCATATCTCATCAGTACTAATGAAAAGACTGATATAGAAGAACAAACTGAAAACGATAAAAATATTACTAATTCACTACGACTGATTATGATCACAACAAAAACATTACGTAAAACGTGCAAATTCTCGGTTGATAATGTTTTGTCCTAAATGGTGGTCACGTCTCATAAACAGCCAAGCCTAGCCTTTTTTTCATCCATCAGGATAAAAAAGAAGGGTAAATGTTTCTTTGTTAGTTGTAGTTTTTAGAATTTAATGATCTTAATACCTGACCTGTTTTAAGTGGGGTCAAAAATGTTCTGCATATCTTCGAAATAGTGATGATACGACTGTAATTTTTACCCGATTGCGGCGAAGCCTTAAAAGGAGGGTTATGTGCTTGCCGCGTCTGTATGTAGGTATGTGTGTCCATTCCTACGTCAGTTCTGTTCGTAATTACTTAGCGGCTCAATTGATTTTGACAAATGATATGTCGTCTTGGTGACAGTGTCACTGTGTAGGTACATAAAATTCTTATAATACAAGATGGCGGATTCTATTCGCTTAAATAGGTCTTTTAAAAACGTTATTAGGTTTCTGAACTCATTTTTCATTGTGAAAGACCGTTTATGGACTGTATCTGTTCCTTATAAATTATTACAAAGTGACTTTCAATTGCGGAAGTAATTTTTTGTCAATGAAATAAGCCGCAAAATCCGACCCGGTTCCTTTTTAAACGGTAAGTTTACAAAACGATAAATCAATTACCAGATACAACTTAAACCAATACACATAAAAGCATGCTGTCTTGTTCCAACATTTTTGATGATTTAACAATGGATGACGTTGGATAAACACAAGAACGCACACACCCTGCACCTCGATACTAAAAGCTAGGATATAAATCAGCGGTATAATGCTCTGACTTACGCTAATGGGTTGATACACACTGTAGGATAGTTCAGGAAGCGTTTTAAGAACAAAGTAAATAAATCAGAGCACGATTAAGACACAAATTAAACTGAAAAGAAAACTCATGATGGTTTTTGTAATAATTTAGGCAGTTAAAATTATATAGTTAAACTGTAAATTATAAATTGTACTAGGTTTTGAAAGTATTGGAAGGCTAATAAAATTAAGTAAAAAAATGTTTCATTATTATACCTACATGGTTTTAGTCAACTTAGACTGTTTGTATCCAATGGGGGCTATCGCGTGTGAATTTGCCACTAGAGGCGCTAGTGTCACGTGAGGTCCAATAACATTCACGTTCATTGGTTTTGGCGGGATTCGTGACATAAATTATAATTTCTTTCATTTACCTGTTGAAAAGTGATCTCTATATATGAATTATTTGGCGATGAATTTGAACGCTTTGAAAACGGCTTTTTTCCGAATAAAACGGAACTGCACAACATTACGTCATACTCAATAGTATCAATAGAGAATTTTGTGAGTAAGAAGTTAATTTGTCGGTAGAATCCTACCTACTCAACGTGTGTTAGAGGTGAAGAGGACACAAATTCAAGGTTCAAATGAAAATAATCGCCAAGTTGAATAAATTCGCCTAATCGACTTATACAATTAAATTTTTCTTTCCATAAAACGACGTTAATTTTCTAAAAACTTTCTAAAATTGCAATTCTCAACTTTAACCAAAAATGTCTGTGAAGAAATTACAAGATGATCACTTTCTTTAATCAAAATTAATGGCTCTCAGCGAGTAAGTTTAAATGTAATAAAAAATTGCTAATCACATTAAGTCTCAAACACTTTCAGGGGACCTTTCATAAGGTTAATTAACTTATCATTTAATGGGAATTACTGCTTAGTTCTATTGCTTTAACTGTAAGCAAAAACAGTGCTCTGAAATACTACTAACTTCACTTGTTGCAGGGCTCTTAACTTTTTTTGTCTAAAACTAGATAACCATTTTTTTGTATGAATATTTCTCGCTGCTACAGAGGTTTTCTTATTCTCAAGATATTTTTGACGTTCGTGGTCATAATTATTATGTACTTTAGCAAAATAAAGTAGGTACATATAATGTTTACTAGGGCTTCAAAGGGACTAAAAACGGTAAAACTGGACTTTTATGTCTCAGAAAACACTCAATTCTATTCAGGCAGCGAAACTTTACGCACCTTGCTAATGGCGTTGGTGTTCGCGCTACTGTTCCCCAAAGGCAGCGGTCATCTATACCAAATTGAAAGCTTGTTTACCTCCAGCACAATGAAAACAACACCAGCGGCAAAACACGAAGTCTTCACTTTGACTTTTCCGTTTGGGAATCCATTTCCGCGACATAACAACGAACGGCGCAACGGAAGGCGCCCGTGGCTTGTATGAATTTTCCTTCATCGACGTGAGACCAGCGATCAACTAAGCTAGACCTTCCAACCCCACCCTAGCATTCGTTTCGGTATGTTACATAGGGAAATTCATAGACACACAGAGCTCTGACAACGCTGGCTGTATGATAAAGAAACATATAGTCTGATATCGGTTCATTTGCCACAGTAATAAGTTGTGATCCGTCGACGTTTGATAGCTTTTCTTATTGAAGGAAATATTGTCATTAGTCACAATGCTTCTGTTTTCTGCATTGGAAATGATTTGTAGCAATATGTTTTATTCGGATACACGCTTCAAATATACTGTCGGTATCGAGTTACAAAAAAAGAGCAAACACATTATGCACAAGGGAAATAGGCAAGTGTTATTTTGTTACATCAATAAAACATGTTTCCATGCTAGTTTGGGAGCAAAGAAAAAACACAGAATGTACCAGTTGCTTCTCTTCCCGCGCAGATGGTTAAAGCGCATCGAGGGAATGGGCGAAAATATTAGGAATCTTGTTATATAGGCGATGCGGTTAGCAACCTATCATTATTTTGATTCCCCTTTCCATTTATATGCCCACAATCATGCTAAATGTGGCCTTTAGGTCTTGTTACCTTAGGAGGACAGAGGTCTACCCCGTAAGGGATAAAGACGTGATTTATGTATATAACGTATGTGTGTGTAAAACGAATGGAAACGTTAAAAAACACCACTGTAAAACCATTTAAGGACCAACAATGGAACGACCTCCATCCATTATTTAAGAAAACACCCTGTTGTAATTAAATCGGCAATGAGCTGAATACAGAACTAAAAGAAATAGAGTTCCATTCGGACGCATTCCTCCACACATCCCGGCAAGAGCTAATTTCCGGCGTGGAATGTTTATAGTCGACAATCGACTTTACGCAAACATAGGCTGATTGTTTCGCACTAAATTGCAAAACCTCGCGATCGGGATTTCAACTATTTCAGAGGAGAGAACTGCTGGTTAAATCCCTTTTTTTTTAATTTACTCGTAATTCATGAAAAGAAAAAATCTGACTGAGTGAGCTGCTTGACTCATTAACGCTTAGCCCAAATCTGTGGACCTAAAAATCAGAAACTGCATTGAGATTTTATTTGCGGCTTTCTTCCAGATATTTTGCCCTAACTAGTTAACAAAGTACTATTGGGACCGTGCGCGACGACAGCGCCACGTGATAGGCGGCCATTATGGACAATATTGTCACCGCTGTCAAACAAGAAGTAAGTAAATATTGTGAAAAATATTAATGAAATCTTGTGTTATTTTACTATATTACACAATTTTGGACAATGGTAGTCAGTAACATTATTGCCAATAATATTAAAATTGTTGTTTTCAGTGAAATTTTAGAGGTTACTACTTAGAACTTACTTTTTTTTTCTTACGGCAAATATCCACTTATTTCTTTGGTTTCATTTCCACCATGGTCTTGGAAATTGGTAAAATTTACAGTCGCTATTCTTCTTGGTGTTATTACAATTCACAACAACACATCTTACCAGGACCATATTTTTATCTCAAAAACTATTAGAAAATGTTTACTGCAATATGGATTTGACAGCTCAAGTCAGCGACAAAAATGACAATTTTAGCCGTAGCGAGCGCTGTGATCGTTTAGGCTACCCCCTCCACCCGCTTTGCACTCTGCCAATTCAAATCGCTGTTATTTCGGTAAATTTTATTTTTCATATTTTATTTTTAGCTTAGATGATTTCATCATAACTTTACAATACAAAAAAAATAACGCATTGAAAGTTTAAATAATTACAACAAAATTAATTTTTGTGCATCGAAAGTAAGACAGTTAACTTAACGACGACCGTATAGCCTAATGGTTACAGAACCTGACTATGAAGCTTGAGATCCCGGGTTCGATCCCGGGGGGCAGATATTTGTATGAAAAATACCAATGTTTGCTCTAGAATCTTGGATGTTTAATATGTATTTAACCACGTATTTATCTATGTAAGTATGTTTATCCGTTGCCTAGTACCAATATTATAAGTTTTGCTTAGTTTGGGTCTAGGTCAATTGGTGTCAATTGTCCTAAGTTTTGTTTTTACCTGCAATCCTCTGGTGTTGGCGTATTGTTTTGTTAAATCTTACGCTAGAGGCTCTAGGCATGACTAGCTGTACATAATACTGTAATTATGCATACCTAAGTTATTCCCTCACGTGGCATTGCCGGTGGCGAAACTTTGTCGTTGTAAAGTTCTCTTGATACCTGATTCAGATCTCCATGACGCCAGTTTAATTACCAAGTAGTTTCAATTAAACTTCTTTTGTTAAAGTTGAAAGCAATTAACTATTATTTAATTATGTTGGGTTAATTAAACATTCAGTAACACACAAAGAATTAATCACACTTAGTTTGAGCTCACTTTAGTGTGTACAATTATGAAACTAGTTTCTACCGTGACTTTGTGAGATTGTGAGCAAAGCAAAAACATAGAATGTACCACTTGCCTCCTCCCGCTCAGATGATAAAAGCCTATCAAGGGAATTATTTATAATATTATTAGGAATCACGTTGAGATAGCGAAGGTGGGGTGCGAGTCGGGTTACCTCCACGTGTGGTCAAAAGCTGCGGTTCGTTTTTGGATCCGTCCAGGGGAAAGAGCAGTGCATCGTCCGGTGCACCCTGAACATCGGCTAATGATTTCCTGGCAGTTGCTGAGGGATATCATTGACCGTGGGCTAAGAGTCCGACAGGGTGGGAGGAGCACCGTTTCATGTGATCACTGCGGTTTCATTGGGTATTTTTTTACTATGTGGTACTAAGTGTCTTTTTATGTGTGTTTGCGTGGTGCATCTTTACGACGCGTTTTAGGCGCGTACTTTATTTCTTAATTCTATACAATTTGTTTCTAGCCGTGAAATCCCAAAATTGGCTCCATTGGTACTATAGAAGTAATCTACTCTGTAATTCATAGCCGTTGGTTCTCCGAAAATAAATAAATAAATATAGGCGATGTGGCTAGCGACCCATCACTATTTTGATTCCCCTTTACACCAATACGCTCACAATCATGCTTCCTTTAGATCTTGTTACCATAGACTCTGTTTACCCCTAAAGAGATAAAGACTTGATTTGTGTATGTATGTAGTCATTTCATCAATCCTTTGTACAGCACCTAAGTTGCAATAAAGTGAACCTTTCTCAAACAATGAAAGCAATTACCTGAGATATAATGTCATGCGATATTCTGTCACCAATACCGGCTTGCACATTGCAGGTCGGTATTGCGCTAACCGCAAGCGACGGTAAATTTGCTTGATAGATTCCCACACAACGGGAACAATGAGGCAGTAATTACTACGATGTAATGCATCTCGAGCGTATCCGGCGGCGATATTATTGGTTTGTACGGCTCGATTTATCAGCCTCGTGACTTCCATTAGGATAAACGATCGTTAATAGGATTCCTTGCTGCTGTAATGGCTACAGAGCCGTTGGTAGACCGCATGCAACGTTATCAGCGAATGCAGTCGACCGTTGCGTACTACGCTACGTCTCTACGCAGAAGCTCAGCGGCAGTAGGTATCTGCCTAGCATACATAAATACATTGATCACGTCTTTATCCTTTATTATTAAGAGTAACAATACCAGGCCACGTTTATCATGATTGTGGGCGTATAGCTGTATAGGGGAAACGAAATAGTGATAGGTTGCTAGTCGCATCGATATAACATGTTTCCTAAGATTTTCGCACATTCCCTCGACGGGCTTTTACCGTCTGCGCGGGAAGAGAAGCATCTGGTACAGTCTATGTTTTTTCTTTGCTCCCAGACCAGCGTGTAACACTAGCATATTTAAAGTATTTAAATGAATAGCTTAAGCTACTCTGCTACTATAGCTACTATATTAATACCTGAAGCTGTACAGTTACTTAACAATTTGTTTTCGCCGGTGAAGGAAGGACGACATGCTGCTTTATGAGAGCTCCATACTTTGTGCTGGTATAGGGGAACCCGCAATGTTGATCGAGTCCGGGCCGACCTTTTTTTCCATTTTTTTCTACTTTTTCACGCTATTGAATTTGAATTTATTTATTGACTGTAACTCAACGGGCTTTTTTCTGACAATTATTTTCAAATCTGACCCTCCATTCTAGGAGGAGGCATGCGCCCAGTAGTAGAATGTGTACAGGATGGTGACAGCATAACCCCAAAATGTTAACTTTACGTAACCTTTATCCTTAACTATTGATATGCAGTTTTTTTTAGTTTCAACTTTCGGAATGCTGGAGCCGGACTAAGCTATACCACTGTCCCTGTAGGAATTATCGGGCATATGCAAAACAAGCACGAAGTGCTCCTGAAACTCACATAAATCTAACTACTGGGTTTTATAGGAGTTCGAGCCTGATTAGTGCTACTGAGTAAAATAGGTGATTTAACTTCTACTTTAAAACGATTGCTCTGCTTAATGTATGTTGTATTTTGCCTGAAACTTTGTGCTTAATTGTTTGCTTGCTGAATGGTTAATAAACACTATAAATGTTACTATTACGAAGCGCTGTTGGCCATAAAGTTAAAATTTGAAAATCTATTCATGGGCTAAAATTGCCATTGTACATAATTTCTGTGTTCCATTTAAGTTTGTCGTATTTAATGTAAAATTAAGAAATGGACTTTACTTATGTTAACAAAATTGGCAGTATTAGGGATAGGTACAAAGAATGGAACGTAAAAGACGCTGAGTCTAGTTAACAATATTTTATTAATGCAACAGAACCACAAGAAGCACAATAGTTGAACAGTTGGTGTGGAATCAAAATGGAAAAATAATAAAAACCGTGAACAATACTTAGTATCAAAAGTACCTAATCTTTGAACAATGCAATGCAACATATGCAATGCATATATTCTTTCATTCTTCATTGAACACCAAAAATGAGTACACGTTGCACCAGAAAGTAGCAACCATTACGAACTGACGGACCGCACCAATCTGCCCCCAGTACCAGTATTAACATAGTTGCCCACTTGACCGTTCATCATTCAGTACATATTGGAGTAAGTATACATACGTAATACATAATTCACGTCTTTATACCTTACGGGGCTGACAAAGCCTAAAGGAACAAGACCTAAAGACCACGTTTAGCACGATTGCGGACCTATAGGTGGAAAGGGGAATCAAAATAGCTATCGACAGTCTAATTAGGTGGCTTAAACACTTCACTTTTATTTATTTACCACGGTTCATCAGTGTGGTCAGATGAAGTGATGTCGATAGGCAATCAAATTAAAGTTTGAGGATCTATCCACTGTTTAAAGAAATAAATACTGTCGACGTCTGCGATTTGACTACTTCTACCAACCCAAATGCAAATACCCATCGTTAAAGTATTTTCTTTTTATTTTAGATTTTATTACAAGTACAACAGCAGTTTAAATTAGTAGGATTATATAGAACTGCGTCAAACCAGATACATGTATTAAGGAATCTATATAAATTTCCATTATCATTAAGTCTCGTGTTTGAATATAGGCGTTAGGTAGCCGGGATTTTTTTAAAAGCATTCCCTGGTTTCCATTCCAAATATCTCCAAAAGTTAAGAAAGTTTAAATCCATTTGACTGAAGTATTAATTTCAATAGAACCGTCCGCCGTAGCGCTAAACCGGTTTCCTTTAGAATTTGCAAAATCGTTCGTAATACGAATCCGATTAGCCAGAATGAAATCTTCGGATCAATTTGCGGTTCAAGAGTTCTCGGCGCCGTGTAATTTATTCTAAAACTTCATTGGTCCTTTTTACAACAGGCCCGTGCAATTTTTAAAAGGTCGTTACTCTGGATCGCTAAGCCGTTCCAAATGGTCCTTCGGATCTTATCAGATTAACTTTCTCATCGTTTCATCGTTAGGTGATAAGTTATTCTTGTTTACGATTTTCTTTTGGCCTCTGTAGGTTTGTTTTGTGTCTAAAATCCGCTACCCTCGACTCCGACTCTCCAAACAAAGTGAAATGTAAACCTTGTCTTAATTTAAGCTGTCGTCGTAAATGCTTGATATAACATTTCGTATAATTTTAGTGTTAGGATGCCCAAGTTGAAATAGCCTAGTACCAAGTGATATAGCCGACGATAAAACTGTCAATACGAATTATCTCTGGGATATATGTGGGTACACAGATACACTCTTCGCCTACTTGATCGCGGATCGTGAGAGAGCAAGTTTTTGGAAACAAAAAATATTTTACTCCTGCATAAAGGACTCCACCCCACTGAATGGATAGTCTAAATGTGTATCTCGCTGGTTCAATAACAGCCTATTCACTCTGGCCTTGAAGAGCTCTATGTTGGATCTGTCCAGAAATACACAAGTGCAGGGTAAGTAAATTAAGAATTATACTATATGTATAACGGTAACGGAAAGACATTAAGGAAGTTATTGACACAAAAAGAGTATTTAAAAGTGACCAGGGTATTTAACATCACTACATAGTATGAAACAAAGTCGCTTTCCGATGTCTATCCTTATGTATGCTTAAATGTTTAATACTACGCACCGGACTTCGATACGGTTTTTTTTAATACATAGAGTGATTCCAGAGGAAGATTACATAAGGTAAAATAATACATGCATAATATAGTAGAGAAGCACTGGTCGCTGGTTATAAATATGACGGTTATATTTTTCATACAGATGACGGTGAAGTTTTTCGTAGTATTATAAATATAATATTGGTGACGAGTATTGACGCAACGTAATATTTTAGTTATATCTTTAACCTACACGCTAAGTAAACAAAAGTTCTTTGGCAGCAAAAGGCGCTAGTCTGCTTGCTTCCTTATTAAAATAATAAATTGAAGCAGCTTGCCCCTGTAATTTGCATGCTTCACAAAACTCACTACATTTCTCAAACTAACAAAACCCCATTTGTAATGTTGCACTAACCAAACCCGAGACAGTGCCGAATGGTCCGAACATTACTCGCAATGCAACTGTCATGTGACTTGACTTGTGAAGTACACTGCCCATTTACTAAACAGACCATATAGATTTAAGTGAATACTTTTGAACAAAGATGCAAAATGCAAAATGGCGGCGGTTCTCCGGTTTTGTGTCGCTCCGTCATTAAACGCGTCGCACAAGCGGAGAAACTTGTGACGCGTTAATAGGTCGGAGCACACAAAAGTGGAAGATGATCCCGATGATTCTTCAGGTGTACTGCGCTCTGGCTGATAAGAAAACATGTCGCAATTGGAAGATATTGTGACGCGTTAATTAGGATGCGGTGCATGAATTTGGAGAATGATTGCAGTACGGCTTTCTACTAGAACTATAATAGTGTTATGTAATCAGAAAATAATTTCGCTGTCATGTTTCGTTACACACAACAGGAGGGTTACCTGACGCTCGCTGTCAGATCCAAAAAATGGCACCTAAAACCTGAACTGAGTCGGAATTACATCGCATTAAGACGTCATGGTAAGGGCCCTGACTAACTAGAGACTATTACTAAGAGTTCTTGTGACACTCCCCGGAAATGTATAACTTTACTTTGCTATCTCCACGATATAGTGAAATTAAGTCATGTATGACTATGACTTAACCAGATGAATGTAATACCGCTGATAACAAAAAAGAGGCCACCAAAGTTTCCTTGGTACAATTAAAAAACAAAGTAACTACGATTAAGTTACTGCTAAACCCTACTCTAAATAAGAAAGAAATATCACAATAGTCATTTTGAAACGACAGAAAGAGATCAGTAGGCATTCCTAAAAACTTATGATTGTAATTACACAAACGGATACTCACTCGATATGTTTCGGACTAGTTCGTAGTCCTTCCTCTAGGAGCGCTCTAGGTCGTTTCATGCTGGAACTTATGATTGGTTCATCAATATTTTTACCTTAAACTGCATTATGCTTATTCTGCATCTCTTGTCAGGTAGGGCCAACCAAAGCCAAAAAAAATTTACTCTTATAAAATTCATCCCTTGTGGGATGAGTAAAGGAATTATTGTCCATTCAGTCAGGCTAAAGGTTATAATGCCGGTTTCACATTTTTAATTTATATATATATATATTTTTTAATATGTGCTTAGTTAGCACTTGATGGTCCCATCGGAAGACCAGCGCTGGCTGCAAGGCCAGTATTATGCTGAGATGGGACCATTTCGTGATGTGTACTCATTTTTTTTTAATTCTTTTTGTTTTTGTAACCCAGTCACTATATATTACGAATAAATGTTTTCTTTCTTTCTTTCATTATTTACACGCTCTCCAAGGACAGTTCTAAAACTCTTAGTACAAAGTTAGTTTTTATCCATGAATAATTTCCTTGTAAAACGTCCAAATTGTTCTACTATTCGACAGAACAAGGGAACTACTGTCGTAGGCGGCGGTAGTAATTACAACTTTATTGTGTGCTCGGCGGTGCTTAGCGAGGAATCCGTGTGTTACGGTACGTATTAACCTGCGCCGGTTACTACACTGAGTATACTGTCGTGCAAAGGAAATGGGACACAAATTCGCACATGAAAATTATAATTTTGGTCCCAGACTATCGATGCGCCGACTATACCAGTAAAGCGAGAATGAAAAACCATAGTATTATAAACGCTGCCCGTGAGTGAAAGTGACAGCATGACACCAAATAGTCAAGTCGATAAAATAAGAGTCTATAGTATCCCGCCTTGCCTTCAGGTGGCCACTAATTTGTTAAATTAATACACTGACACTGCAAACCCTGATTCTGATGATATGCCGTTTTAAAGGTGGTTCTTTGGTGTCATGAGTGTAACACTCGTAGTTGTCTCAGAAAAGGGTTTCAGCGGTTTTTTTCATACAAAAAGCTCTCGACGATTTCGGACCTCATGTTGTGATTTAAGAGAAACACTTTTACCAATGTCACATCTCGGGTCAGAATAGGTCAAGATACTTTAGTTCCACGGACGAAGTTCGTTTAGAGAATCACAAAGCAAGGCGAAAGACACGGAATGGGTGGTAGAGAGAGAGAGAGAGAGAGAGAGAAACATTTATTTACACACGTTCGATACGATGAAAATACCTAAACACATTTGAAAATATTGTAAAATAAGCAGAAAATAAACATTCAACGTTTTTTTTAGTAGGTACTTAGGTAATAAAGTAAAGGTATTACACCTGATATTATACTGAGAGTCTTTTGTAAGGCCTAATTATGTACAGCTGCATAGGAAATGTTATCTTCACACTTAATATGTATAAGCACTCCTTCTTAGAATTCAAAAGCGAAAATACTTCAACATCATAATGATATATATTTCGGTATCATTATAACGGTACAATAACACTGCTGTAATTCTGGTCATTACGTCCGTTTTCTGAGCGCATTATAGAAGACTTATGATGTGTGCGTATGTCAATTTTCCGACAATGAATGCCTTATACAAATGTGATTAAACACACGAAAACAAGACATATATGTAGATATGCTTTAAATAATAAATTCCTTTCCTCATTTTGTACTTTAACCATTTTATTCATCGCCAGTTTATGCCTAGATATTAATTAAAATTAGACGTCTCGAGTCTGCCGGGTTATATGGGCATCAGGCGTATCTTGAGTTTGCCTGCTGTATTTTTAAGTAGAATACAAGCGGGCATTATGTCCTTGCTAAAGTAATCAACCGTTGCATGTTGTAGCACCTTTGATTGCATCCGAGTAACGAGCGCCAGAGGTTTATTACACGATAAATGTAGTGTTTACGGAGTGAATGGAAATGATTTTCAGGCTTGTGTTGATCAAAATCTACTAAATATTATGATCACTTGTCTTCCGGCCTGCCGTTCTGTCCGTCGTCATAAACAATTTGCTCCAATTAAATAATATTATTACACTGCGTCGCTGTGTTGATTAAATTAAAAATAGGTACGCATTTTATGCAGTATGTAACCCCAACAAGGAGGCGTACAACGTAAATAAACGAAATTTAAATATCACTTTACTTGGTCAATTTTTAGGATGCGAAAACGACTTCACTTTCTATGGTCCGTTTGTTATCAAATTTTTAATTTAACATTTATGATCTAAAATACTATTTCACAATATGACGACTGAGTAAGTATTTACAAAACAATGGTTACCTACCATTTACAGTTGATTAACTTAATCAAAAAAACTGGAACTGGATGTATACAGTGTTCGAAAAGCTGCTAATTTACAGCATGACAAAATGTTTACATTTATATGAGACAACCCAACATGTAACAGACATGTCATGCCGTTTGCACAGCGTCAGAAAGTTGTTTGCGTCGCAAAGGGTCCACGGATAAAGACCTAATGTGATTGGGGCCGACAGTGGAGGCGACGGGGAACTATGGTGACATGTTTCGTAACCTTCGCCTATTTGTAAACGTACTTTTCAGTTTGCAGCAATATTATTTGAATTCTGCGACTTAGAGGGATAAGTTTACGTGGAGTAATGGTGTGACAACTTCCAAGTGTTCAAAGTTTTCGTGTATCGTGTACTGAGCCCTCAGTAAAAGTTTTTTACCTTTCGAATTGGTATAAGAATGGAAATATCGCAACATAGGTAAACTGCATTAAAATCGTTTGGTTATTTAAATGGTTATTCCTTTACATGTTTTTATGTCTCACTAGTGGACAAAGACACACTTTAATTTTTACGTGTTCTTGAAGCCGCATATTCTTAGTATCTAATTCTCATTCGCATTTATTAGATAATGTATTTTATTCCTACTATCGTTGATAGGATGTTGATACATTATTGATTTATTGTTTTCCTTTCTTTTTCCATTAATTCTTTCCAAGTCCAAGACAATTTCAAACTTTGCATTCACCGATAAAACTACAGTTCTGGAAGCAGCGGTTTTAAAGTATTTTATTGTTAAACCAATAGGTTACCGAAGTCGTTCGAACGGATGGAGATTTATTACCGCAAGCCTTCACAGTAATGAAGCTGTATTGCACTCCTGCGACGTTAATGTATACTATAAATAACAATAAAGCTAATCCTCGACAGTGTTGGTCGAATCAAACGCCATTTACGCTACAGGTCAATTTCAAAGCTTCTGAGGTAAAGTACTCGTAACACCTCGCGGCGCGCGGTAACAAAGTACTTACCTAATTGGCACTCTCAAAGTCTGACTTCGTTAACTTTTTTATGATTGGTATTTTCAGAATAGAATAGAATTTTATCACCGCAATAAGAATATACATCACTACATAGTATAAAACAAAGTCGCTTTCTCTGTCCCTATGTCCCTATGCCCCTATGTATGCTTATATCTTCAAAACTACACATCGGATTTTGATGCGGTTTTTTTTAATAGATAGAGTGATTCAATAGGAAGGTTTTTATGTATAATTCTACGCAGACGAAGTCGCGGGCAGAAGCTAGTTATATATATATTAATGAAAGCTTGGGCTCTGCGTGTGCTATGGGTGCGTGCCCTACAGATTTTCAGTCCAACCCCGTGAACTCCTCTGTAAATCCTCTTTTGCAGACTGTTTGAATCGAGTTGAGGGGCAAACAATAACTTGAAAGTAAGCCCTTCTTATAAACTGCCTACGAAATTACTCCAGCCTAATTTTTATTCTAACGTAAAGGCTCGTCCAACTCCCAAATACTCTAAATAAACAAACTCCTCTCGCTCTACAGTTAATGAGTCCAAACAAACTAATGGCCATAGATTGAACACGGCAAAGCTTCTACATGTTGATTCTCGCTTCGCCCACAAAGGCTCCGCTTCATGTCTTATTCGATTAAGCTAATCGACCTTCACTTACGAAACTACCCTAAGTGATTCCCGAGTGATTTCCCATTCATCGGGTTTAGGCACTCCACTGTATATTTCGTTACACGGCTTCTTTTACAGATTTTTTTCGGTTCAATGAATTCGTGGAACATAACTTAAACATTATTAATACGTTGGTACCTTCGTACCGTGATGCAGTCGGTGATAGGTACCATAGATAAGGTTATTTTTTTTAAGTGGGTTTAGGATGGTCGTGAGAGGTGTAGTAGTGCTCGCTGCCTCTCATAAGCTACTTAAACTGGAAGAAAGACGAGTGTTGCCAGCTGAGAAGGTGAAATTAATGTCTTTTGAGTCATTAATTTTCCAAAGTACTTTAGTCTCCACGTCGGAACACTACAAGTGCAAACGGTGCAGGCGGCAGATGTTGGTTAATAATCTTTGGTAGCATAATTTTTTCAAAAGAACGTCCCTTCTGGAGTAGACAGAGCCTAAGGTTACACGACCTAAAGGTACGTTTAACATGATTGTGGGCGTGAAAAGGTGGAAAGCGGAATCAAAACAGTGATGGGTTGCTAGCCAACATCGTTCCTAAGATTTTCGCCCGCTCCCTCGACGAGCTTTCACCATCTGAGCGGGAAGAAAGAAAGAAAGAAAACATTTATTCGTGATATATAGTGACTGGGTTACAAAAACAAAAAGAATTAAAAAACAAAAAACGAAAAGAAGAAGAGAGCATAGCGCATCTAGTACATTCTATGTTTTTTCCTTGCTCCCAGACCAGCGTGGATGTTTTTATAAACACCTTAGATATAGCTCGCTACACATGACATAGACACAAGATGTATCAAAATTAATCGGAACATTTTCAATAACGGTAATTGAAAAAAATTATATTTTTTTGATGAAGAATAAATATGATTTATAAAACACTTCTTGTTTGCGGGAAATATCTATAACACGTAGTTTCTATTGATCGCGCGGACTTAAAAACTTTCAGAGAGTTTAAGGGACTTTTAAGTTTGATATTAATCTCAAATTCATACCTTTACCCATTTCTGAAAAAATAGTAGGTAGTTATAAACAGACGCACGCCCGTACGCATGCACGCACAGACGTACAACGAAGTGATCCTTTAATGGTTTCCGTTTTTCCTTTTTCGGTACGGAACTGTGAAAAAGTACAACGTGGAAGTTATTTTAACCGCCTGAACTAACAATATTGGGGACGCTGCGCCGAATCCGGAATATTGTAAATCGACAACGCTTCGAAGTTAAACAACGGCAATCGGAAAGATAAACAATTAGAAGGCGACCGACTCTAGAATAAAGTGAATGGTCCTTGGAATAACTGTCCAAGTTTAGACAACCGAAATGCTGTACGAAGCGTCTAAAAAACAGCCCTTTCATCATAAACTTAGTAAGTAAATCCAATCGTTTCACCAAATTAAACAACATTTTTGCGAATGCATCACTTCAGTTCACAAAAGTGTCGTTCCTTAAATTACGGTCATTTTTTATCCTCCTAATAATGGGGGCATTGAGTTACTTTTGTTGAATGAATTGATAATTTTGTCTAAGCATGTTACAGGAACCTTTCAAAAATACAATTCACATCTCTAAAGTGCACCATTGTCATTATGAAATAGAACTTGAAAGCAGCCAAAATTCGTATCATTTTTCGAGTATTTTCTTGTTCCTATTCTAGCTTTACGCTACAATTAAATTAACACGAGCGAGTTGACAGGCGCACCGGTAACAAGTATTTGTTTAAAGCACACGAAGCTTCCGGGCTCTGGTGCGGCGTCTTTGTTCCTTTATTATCTCTGCAACGGTTCAAATTAAATTAAACATTTGAGAAAAAACTAGAAAAACACTTAGAAAATACAGTGGCGCCTTAAGCGCTAGTGTAACAAGTTTGTCTGAAAATGCCGGCTCACCGTTTCGAAAAATTTAGCTATACCGTTACATTTTATGCCGATAAAGGTAATAAGCAATTGAATAACCTAGTTTATGACGGATTAACACACCTGTTATGTTTTAGAAACATGACCACTAATTGTATTAACTTTACAGTAGGGGTACGAGTCGGATAACCGAGCGCTACGGTTCCTTCCTGGCTGAGAGTCTCAAAATGGGGTAGAGTATCGTTTGGGCCAGTGCACCTTGGGCAAGAACAGTTACCTAATATGTTGAAAATCCGACCGAAGGAAACATTGGCAAATATTTATAAAACTGGATTTGTTGTAGACGTTGGTGAAATTGTCTTTTAAGTGGACAAAAGATTTCACAAAAACAGTTATTTATTATATTTAAAGCTGCTAATATTAGACAAACGTAAAGCAGGGGTCAAAGTGCTCAAAACATTTTTAGCAGAAAGTAACGGCCTTTACAGCAGCGATTAAATTGCTCAAATATGTTTAACCAATTTTAACGACCTTGATTACATTGATTTATTGATTGAAGACTGGATTGATTTTTTTACTATTTTGGCCTCTCCGTATATCTATACCTCACCTTAACTTCTAACTTCATTCGTTTCTTGCCAAAAGAAGCATTAAAGAACTCGAGTGTGTATTCGTAATACACAATCGTCAAGACAACATAGAAACAAATATCAGGATATGAAGTACTATTTGTCTAGGACTGAATCGATTCTACGACCATTCGATTTTTCACAAACACAGCAAAGTCAGTGAGAGATAATAAGTATTCTTGTCTAAATCATGGCTATATAAATAATTATGTCCCAAATACGTTGATGATGATGATTTAAGTGGGTAAGTTACGGGGGAGGGATAGTTTCTAGAGCACCCCCTTATTTTACAAGTTTTTATTTAGTTTCACTTTACTTTCTGTCTGTAATTGAATCTTGCAAGTTGATTTCGACCTTCTTTCAATGGTCAGATCGAGGTGAAATTTGGCATATTTATGTAAATCCGGTGACAATACAACAATCTTGAAGTGAAATTCTGGTGGCCCGGCCAGAACCGTCTCCGCAGAAAAGAACACTTCAACGGTTTGTTTGATTACTTGAAATTTGGCATACCTATATCTACGCAGGAAATATGATAATGCAAATACAGTCAGCAAAAACGTGTTGTTTGTTAAATTTTTACATAAGTTTTTGCGGAATTTTGTATTTAGTTTTGTATAACAATGACTTTTGTAATGTTCCATCATTAGAGCAGTTCGTTACGCAGATAAAATCTTACTTGCGGTAAAAGTAGGTGTAGGCAATGTCTAGGTACAAACATAGTAAGATTACGAACGTCGTCCGGGATAACCGATATCCTCTCATCTTAAGGTTTCTTTGATTATTATGAGTAGACCCATTAGTGAACTGATTTTGTTTAGATAGGTCTCGTTTCACACGAAAATAGGCTACCTATTCCGCTCGTATTTTTCTTTTGTTTCATAAGAAAATACGAATTCTTTGATTTCGGATCATTATACTGTTTTCTTTGTAGGAGTAATTACAGTTAGTTATTGTAACATTACTGTACACACTACTTACTTATTGTTTCATTTGTAACGAAAGAAAAACTAGAATAAAGATAAGTCACATCCCAACGATGTGATAAGCCAGATGACATGATAGGCCGATTCGAAATCTAGAACAAAAATTAGTTTTCTCCAAAGTTTCTAATATAACCACTATATGCAACTTTACGTTAAACAAATACCGCTGCGTTTGTATTTTTACTAACACGTGAAATTGGGTATATATATTTAAGTCAGTCGGCAACTGGTAATTAAATTTTGGTAATTCTGCCAGGACCGTCTCCGCAAGAGGAAACAATTCAACGGTTGGTCCGATTGACTCGGAATTCGATACAGGTTACGTAAGGATCAGCAAATAATCTTGTATTAAAAATGAAATTTTATAAGAAACTTTCATTCAGCTTCAAGGAAACGAAACCCAAGCGCCCTTTGACGATTCCAATCGTATAAAATCCTTTCAAACGGGCCCTAATTTAATTCAAATTGGAAATCTTTATACAATAACATGTAATAACAATGTGTAGTACGTTCATACGTAAAGAGGACTCGACAAAAGGGCCCTGAGTTAATTAAATACAACGCCCGAACATTTCCACCGGCCGTTACGATGTTATTAAATTGTTCGACGGGCGCTTAACCGGCTATTTTACGATGGACTCAGATACCAAAGAGATTTAATTACCAACCAGAGTAATCAAATGTGTTAATTTGATTAACGGTCACCCGAAAATAATAATGGAATTGTAAAACGGAATGGAATGGTGGATATTAGGATTCCATTGTCGGGATGGAGATCAAATTGCTTTAAGGCCGAGACTAATGATAATATTTTATTTTTATTTTGTAGTAATAAGACAGCAGGTAAATCTTACATAATAAAGTAATACAATAGAAAGCAACTCCGTATAAACTTAAGTACAAATATGTATCCCTATTCACAGATAGTAGGTACCTAATGGTCCAAATTTGAGTCGTAGCTATATAGATTTAAATAGGTTAGTATAGATTAGGTTTGTCTTCTACCTATATATATATGCTTATTCCTCATCCAATCGGCCAGGAGAGATATATATACCATATTCAATCCTAATATTATAAAACGTTACGCGTGAATCATTCAGATGACGCAGTTTGCTCGTGGGAATAATTCTCAATGAACAGTCTGAATATAAGGAAAATTATTATTTCGAACTTAACCTGTTTCTTGACAGGAAACCGTACTCGGTTTTTACATTTATTTTGATCAGTTCAATGTTTGCAGTCAACGTGCTTGTAGGCCCAATCTGTTGACTTGAATATTATTGGTTACAATCCAATAAGTTGATCGGTATCTGTGATTTTCTGATTTATTTGAAAACTATCATTTTTAAACCGTAAACGTTGAAACGTGTCCAGAAAAACCTAACTACAAAAACAAGGTATCTAGTTTTTGAACTTTTTGAAGATGTTTTCAACAACGAACGCGACAAATGGTAGCGAAGGCGTTTCAAATACAACAGCTGAAGATTCAATGAACAGGATAGATCCAGATTACATGTATGTGATTACTAAAATCAGGTTAACACTGTTTTGGTTCGTAACGGTGCTTTCCCTCTTAACATTTGTCTATGGACTCATTTCATGGACAATTCTTCCAAAGTGGCGACATTTTCGTAATTATGTCCTACAAAATATTACTTTTAGCGGTTTAATGTTTACCGTGTGTCCTCTTCACGTGTACTTTGTTGCAGATAAGGAAGTATCGTTCGTATTTTACATGATTTTTACTTTTTTTGTAAATGTTTTTATTCACTGGTTAGTAGTTGCTACAGTCATGTTTTATATGGAACTTGTGAAAGTATTCGATAACATGATAAAGCGAAGGTTTTTAATATCTACTATCTTTGCTTGGGTGTTTCCTGTCGTAGTATTGTTCTTGTATAAGTACGCAGGATTGCCTCCAGCGTACATAACAGCAGCGGAAACATTCTTAAACTTTATTTTATATGTTAGACTTCTATGTTCTTTGTATTATCTTGAAAGGGGCAGTGTCTCTAGACAGCAAACTTGGCGAATTGTATTGTTTTCAACATTGGCTTTTTTGGCAACTGGATTTATACTGTACTTTCCTATGTTCATGGCCCAGTTCAGTGAAATCTTAAAGAAATGGACCGTGATAGTGACCACATTTTCGTTCATGTTTACTCTTATGTGTATTGACACATCTTTTATTCTTATGAAATCTAATCGGGAGCTATGGAAGCAGTACTGGGCTCAAAGAAAAACACGTTGTATTGTGTAAATAAGGAATTGGATTGATTTGTTTACGCTAATTTAGCTTTGCGTAGTTAAACTGCATTATTAACCTTAATTATATATGTAACTGTTCACTTAAATGAGAATGTAACATTTGAGCGTCGACTGAAAGTCCTTTTGTTAAAAAATCCATTTTATTCTGTTAATGAGTTTCTGACTATGACATTTTGATTTAATTTATTTAATTGCATTGTTTTTTCGATTCATTTTGACATTTAATTAATTTAAACCCTTTATTATATTTAATTATTTACCTGTAAGCAGTGACGATCCCTAGCGGAGAATTAATTTAATTAAATTGTACCTAATTGTTTTATTATTATTGTTTTTGATTTTGACATTTTTTGTAATATTCAATTGTTTTGTATTTTCATCTTATTTACTCTTGACGATTTCAATCTAAATTCTTCTAACTTGACAATGTACAATTTATGATGTAATTTTTATTGAATGAATAAATAATCTAAATCTAAATCTAACTTTTTATCAATATCTATACTTATATTTTGAACAGGATACATTAAAATTATTGTACTTTTATAATTTTGTTTGTAACGAATAAACTCCAAAACTACTGGAATTATTTCAAAAATTATTTCACCATTAGAAAGCTACATTATCCCTAAGTAACACAAGCTTCTTAGTAATTTTATGGATGCATTTAGCTTACGGTAGGTACCCTACTCCTCTGCAACAATCGTAAATACCTACTAAAAATATAATATATACAACGTAAAATGAAACGAAAATGAAATTATTTATTTTGCTTGTGTACCTACAATAGTAAGTTCCCATCGCATCTCCGATACCATCCTGTCTAAACAGGTTTCACTATTGAAACCAGGAGTAACCAGTAAATTCCAGTTTTACGAGTCACTTCGTCCAGTAGGTACTCTTGTCTGAGTGAATCGAACTTTACATCGATTTTCTGCTGTTATTGACATTGGCTCCAATGGCTGGTCATGTAAGTGGAAAAAATAAAAGGCTTATACGTACTATATATATGAAAGTGGGAGAGTAACTCCAACTCGTTGGTTGTAGATTGGTTGCTGAATTTATATGGTGGCAATACGCGCACATAATTAAAGAAAGTAGCTGATATATACATTGGGAATTATACATTACTAGCTTTTGCCCGCGACTTCGTCCGCGCAGATAACGTCAGAGTGACGACATAAAAAACATTTTTTTTTTTAGTAAAAAGTATCCTATTTTACTTCTAATACTCCAAGGACATGTGTACAAAATTTCATGATGATCGGTTGAGTACTTTTCGCGTAAAAAGTAACAAACTTACTTTCGCATTTATAATATTAGTAGGATTAGTAGGATTATGTTCAATGTGATTTTACTTCTAGAAAGAGACGGGTAGCACAGTATATATATAAGCTAAAGCAGTAAGGAAACTACGAACAAATCGGTTGAAACGAAACACGCACACAGGCGCGCGCTTTACACGGCCCCTAAGCGGACCTCGTCCACTCCGCTCAGGCTCAGGTCCGCTTAGGGGCCGTGTAAAGCGCGCGCCTGTGTGCGTGTTTCGTTTCAACCGATTTGTTCGTAGGTTCCTTACTGCTTTAGCTTATATATATATACTGTGCGGGTAGTCTATCTCTCGTGCGCACTCATGCTAGCCGTGCAAAGTTAATATACTACCTACCTTATAGCGGCGAATGTAAAAAGAGCAAGAGGGAGAAGTTTGGTAAAGGAACCCGTGGGAATCGAATTGTTAGAGCTACACACTACTGCCTCCTTGCTACTCCTAGACCAGTGGCGTAACTATAAGGTGGCAGGGGTGGCAAAAATCCAGGGGCCCCTAGCTCTACAGGGCCCCCAACTGGCTTGATTTAGAGCACAGAAGGGACGCTGATGCACTTCTTTATATCGAGGAAGGAGCCCCATCTGACGAATTTGCCACGGGCCCAAGACGTTATAGTTACGCCACTGTCCTAGACCCTGTTTTAAATGTAGTATAGCCCCAAGTTTTGCTTTAATATTGTGTACTAGAGTTATACATTATGCTAAGCAATTAAATAACATTGTTTATTTGTTTCTGTAATAACTATAACGTCATAAACTAATCATACTCTAATGCGCACAAGTGCATCATTGAAATATACTATTATTTTCCTTGTGATTGGTTTTTAGTTACGTACCTTAAAAAGAAAAAATGGACGAGTCAAAACCGCTCACGATCTTCAGCTGTGATGAAACAAAAAATAACAAATGATGATAGATCCGTAAAGATTTGCCACTTTCAACATGAAACTACCGCGAGACTCAATCATAATTACACATAAACGGATAACTCACGTATAAAAAGTCGAGTGATGCTCGACATGCTTCGGACTATTTCGTAGTCCTTCTTCCTGGAGCGCTCGCCCCGGCGGCAGCGAAACGAACACTGCGCGCCAGCGCTCTGCTCGCGCGGCTGCTCGGCGCAACTGACAGCGGCGTACAACTACCCTCGTTTTCATCGTCATTTTTATTACTGTCAAATGATGATAGAGATTATTACTTTTATCAAATATACTGTAAATTTACTGTATATTGTCTACTTTGTTCTTTGTTTCTGTATTGTTTTGTACTGATTTGTGGTGTTCAATGAAGAGTATTTGTATTGTATTGTAAATATTAAGTATCACATAGGTACGACGTGACAGATAATGGCATTATACGAAATGCTGAAAACATTCATGATGCAGCTCGTTATAAGTTATGAAAAGATTATTTGATATTTACTTACCAACAGATCTCAGTAATTTCAGTATTATACAAATTTACCTTATTAGCATAGGTTTAGAGTGCTTTAGTATTTTACGAGCATAACAGGCCGCGCTTGGTTTTACTTTTAATGTCTCATTTAAATTTTGTGGCAACTACGACTGCCTACAACGGTTTATTAAAACCGCTAGAGTACCTATTTAACGGTGCCTACAGAATTACAATCAAATAGGGATTTGTATCGTGGCCCCTATTTTATAAACGTGACAAGCGATAAGTGACAGTGACATTTCAGTATAAATATCGTGACCAACGTGAAACCCATTGCAACACAGAGCTTCTAAAGCCGGCAATGTATTCTGTATCGTCGTTGTCACTTGCCGCCTGTCACGTTTATGAAACAGGGCCTGATGGTTATTTCTGAAAAACTAGAGGTGCTCAAACATTCACACTCAGTGTTATAACGCGACATGTTTGTATTTTAGCGCCGAAAACGTCGAGCATGTATGAAGAGCTCGATGAATGCGAATAAGGTATGTCAGGATCGTAGCAGGTGGAACAAAGTAGTTTCTGGCTTCCCTATATGAAAGAGGCGTGACGGTACGTAATTGTTCTAAACATTCACTGTAAAAAAATCATTGATATGTTTTAAAATAGAACCGATACACACTTCACGTTAGTCTCGTAAAAGGCGACTGAGGGTCCTAACGTGAGATCAAGCAGCAGTGTTGTCCAATGGCAACAGCGAGCTCTGTGGGGCTACTCCAAAATTCGATTTTCGAAGTTCTTATGACAACGTCTCTCTTACTCTCAAACTAATGACTATAAGTGTGAGCGGAATGGTACGAAACGTACTTCGAAAATCACATTTCGGAGTATAAAGCCCAGACCCCACATGGCAAGGAGGGATAGATACCTTCTCGCTATTGCGCCAAAACAGTCGTCATAAAGGTTCTGGGGACTTACCTTGACGTCATGTCTTGTCTTGCTGTCATATCTATAGGTACTAAAGTGTTAAAATGACAGCTAAAGAATCGGAATTGAATAGCATTAAGATACCGGTAACAGGTAATTTAGATACAAATGCCAAAATGTATAGTCTGTTAAAATGTAACACTGTCAAAAAGTACACAATGTTTCTTGGCAGGTTGATTTGTCTGAATATTTTAGAGACAAAAAACAAAATGTACCTAACATGAACTTTTAGTCAAAATCTTTCCAATGCAGCTTTCACTGTGGTCCAGATGTCCTCGTGTCTGGAAGTTTTCAGGACAGAATACTCTGGAGCAGGGTTTCCCAAACCATGGTTATACCCACTGGTGGGTCGCGAGCGAATATTAAGTGGGCCCAGCCTGTAGAACGACACACCAAAAAAAATTACTAACACTTCGTTTGTTATTTGAAAAGTCCTTTCTTCATATTGGTAACGGTTGAATTTCTTAGAGGTGGGTTCCAAGTCTGTTAACTTGTATTAGATGGGCCGTAGCCCAGACAACTTTGGGAACCCCTGCTCTGGAGTCAAAACGTTCAAACTGCTATTTGACTAATTTTGACGTTCGGCCTGACAATCATGTTGACATTAATATACTATTTGATTTGTGTTGCGGCTAGCAACCCAACACTATTTTGATTCCCCTTTCCACCTCTACGTCTCTAATCATGCTATACGTGGCCTTTAGGATTTGTTACCTCTTCTTACTTTTCGAACCTGTTCGGCATTTTGGGATATTGTGTTACTTTTTTCTATGACGTAATTAGGCTCTTAGGTTTTTGTGAAATGTAATTGATTTGTCTTTTGTTCAATATAACATGTTTACATTTACATACTCTTGATCGTAGTACATTGTGTATTTAGACATTTGTACGAACTAACCTGTTACCAAGACGTCATGGTAAAGCCCCAGGTCCACAAACTACTCCAAGAAGGCATATACGACTTTTACGACAACTGCACCCAGCTCTTAATCGAGTATGCCAACACTGCCAACTGAATGCATAATTTGTAATTGCAGAAAACATATTACAAGTTCAAATTGGTTTGCGACTCCTAAGTAGTAGTGTCGAATGCAAACTATTGCCGCGGCATTCACCTGAAAATTAAAGTCAAAGTTGCTGTAATCAAGAGGTTTAAGGAAAAATAGATTCTGGCTTGAGGTGCGAAATGATTGATTTACTAAAAAAAAAGGTGCGTAGTGAATACTAGTACTAATTTAATTGTGATCAAGTTATCCAAAACACTCTGGGTATGAAAGAGGTAAAAGTTTCAGTAGGTCTTCAACGCCAGTGAACAAAAGATTCCGATTAAGGATTTTGTTTTATAATTATTGTAGTGATTAAATAACCTTCCATGCTCGTTTGGGAGCAAAAACATAAAATGTACAATACAATACAAATACTCTTTATTGAACACCAGATCAGTACAAAACAATACAGAAACAAAGAACAAAGTAGACAATAGGCTAACTACCAACAGGCGGTAATGTACCAACTGCTTCTCTTTGTGCGTAGATGGTAAAAGCCCAACGAGGGAACTGACGAAAATATTAGGAATCATATTATAGGCGAAACAGTTAGGAACTCATCACTATTTTGATTCCCCTTTCCAACTGTACGCCCACAATCATGCCAAAGGTGGCCTTTAAGTCTTGTTACCTTAGGCTCTGTCTACCCCGTAAGTGATAAAAATGTGATTTTATAGTAAATAACCTTCTAAAGATTATAAAAGGAGAAAGCAATCACAACCCTAGCATTTCATCAAAGGTATACATGGGTTAGCAATGCCTCAGCGTCAGAACTTGGGTAGCGCGCAAGGCTTGGCTTCAGTAGACTGGCTGGTCCTAATCGCCCGTAATACTCGCCTCTCCCCCCTCCGCACTCCCCACCGCCCCACCGGAGCAGTGAGGATACGCTGCATACTAACCTCCTTATAAAAGATAGTTGTCTCTGTAATAAAATTTAAAAAATGCTAATAGATAAAATGTTACTACTCCGTATCTGATTTCATAGACGATAAATTGTAACCTGTATAGTTACCTACTACTTACCTGTTGGTTGTTATTGTACTACCTATTGTATTTGCTATACCCCACCGGGTCCATGTGAAACTTTTGTAGTATTAGTTACCAATATTGTAATAATAAAATAAATGAGTAAATGTGTAAACGCTAGTTGAGCTTATATTAAATGAAACGAGTGCGTTTGTTCATATTTTTGAGATAATTTGCGCCATTTTATAATGTATATATAAATAAAAATGAATCGTCGAAATGTATGTACGCGCATAACTTCCTAACGACTGCACCGAATTGGATAATTCTATTTTAGTTGTGTTTGTTACTGTTCGGACAAGGTTTGTATTAAACAAAATTTTGAAAAAGATAATTCTGGAAGGGGGGCGAAGCTGCGGGAATAGCTGCGCTAGTTAAAAATAAAATAATATCTTTTCACAATGAGTTTTGAAAAGAAAGAGGACTCAGCAAAACGTCTCACTTTATAACATCAAAAATCACACAACTGAGCCATTTGGCAACTAAACATTAGAAATACCTACCCAACCGATCGGGATAAAATTTGGTATGGAGACAGTTTTAGACCCTGAGAAGGACAATACAAAACAATACAATACAATAACTCTTTATTTAACACCGCATATAACAACCAAAACAGAAAAAAGGTATATAGAATATTACAATACAACATACAATACGACATAGAATGTTTTGACCCCAAAAAGTAAAGTTCCCGCGGGCGCTCGATAAACGAATTCTCCGCAGACGAAGTGACGTCATAAATGCGTGGTAGCAGTGTGCACGGCCGGCACCAAAACATCCCGCTTACTTAGTAACGCCACTCTTACTTAAACTATCCTTCCTTACTCCGCGTTCACACTGGCACATTTAGTTGTTAATTCTAACAGGGGATCCCAGGTTAAGCTGCTGTTTCATTTGTCAGTAATGGTGAAGCGAAATGCGGATATTTCCTGAACTAAGGGTGTGTTGATCTGCATAACAACATATTAGCTAATTTCAGTTTGCATAATAAAGGAAATGCATAATTTTTCTTACCTACTTATTTTATGACTTGTTAATGAAAATAAACTGAAGCCTGAAGTTCCGGGATCGATCCCCGGTGGGGGTAGATATTATGCATGAAAAATACGAATTGTCCTTAGAACTTCGATGTTTAATACATATACTTGAGTATGTATTTATCTGTTTAAGTCTGGTTATCCGTTATCTAGCACCCATAGTATAATAATAATAATAATAATAATAATATTTATTTTCAGATTAATATCCATAGATTGTTAGTTATTACATAAACTTAAGAACTAGTGTTAGTAGGACAGATTTTATTTATTTACTATAAGCCATCTTTAGTTTAGGAATAGTTCATTGATGTCAAATGCCCCGTGATATTTATTATTATTTATGTTTTAAACCTTACAATTGATTATGGTGTTGGTTTATTTAGAAAGAAAATAAATAAATAAAAAACAAAAATATATCAAAGGTTAGGGATAAATAAATTACCACGAGAATTATATCTCATTTTTCTTTTAGCAAATTAAATCAATCTATCTAGGATCTTGCAGATAAGTCACTTTTGCTTTTAATTCGTCTGTCATAATTTAAAACCCACTAAGTCCCCGACTGATGTAAAGTCTCCTTATATAGACCTCGGCGGAGGTCGCCGCACATTGTACGTTAAACCCATGACCTTTAAAAGCTGAATAGCCTTTGAGTAAATCCTTTAAACATTGGGCGCCTACCTGCATTGGGGGTCTACCAACAACTCCGCATTTATCTATCGGTTTGTTAACATACACACACATACACAAATCACATCTATCCCTTACGGGGTAGACAAAGCCTGAGGTAACAAAAGCTAAAGGCCACGTTTAGCATGATTGTAGGCGTAGGTGGAAAAAGTAATCAAAATAGTGATGGGTTGCTAGCCGCATCGCCTATAACATGATTCCTAAGAATATCGCTCATTCCCTCGATGGGCTTTTACCATCTGCGCGGGACGAGAAGCAACTAAAGCAAGAGTAAGAGAGCTTGGGAACTTCACAGATACATGAATGATTAAAGTGTTTTTTTTATAATATAAGTGAGGCCGGGAAAAAAGAACTACGCCTTGCCTCGTCCATTTTAGCACAGCTCAACCAGTTTGCTTTGAGGAGTTCAGTTGCACGTGTGCGCGTGAGACTGTATGCCATCGGCTAGGCTTGGTTTTAGCATTCTCAGTTTATCGCTCGCAGAACTTTGTCTTTAATTTTTATTCGCTCTGACCTCTGTAATAAAACCATCCCTCCATTGTAACGTAACCTCTTTGTGGAGGTAACTGTCCCATCGCCAACTTATCAGTAGCTAGCTGAAATGGCTTCCCTCCAAAAGCTACTAACTTTATCTAGAAAAAAAAAACTTCAGTAACCAAAAACAATAAGATTACGCGCTCGCTATATCAAAAAAGAGTTTCCGTTGCTTTATGGTACATTATTTACATGTTTTGTTATTATTACCTCCAAAAAAATAATGATTAGGAATGTATAGAATCTGAATAAAATATTCTGTAAATATTACAGTCGGTGCCTTCGTTACTCTTATGTAGAGCGTGGAATTGATAAAGAAAAAGCCGCAATGTTAACTAAAAAAAACTTAAAATAATTGGAAACGGTAGATTAATGGAAACATACGCCGCCACAGAAATGCCCTTTTAAGGTTTTCATATTACGCGAGAGATATTGGAAATAAAGTTATAAAGTAAAATGTTTGTTCAAAAAAACTCCAAATTACTATAGCATGACTCAGATTATTTACATCGATTGCAATCGCTCTCTTGATTGTAAAAAAATGTGTAGGTATTTTTAAGTGACAAAAATATTAATAGAAAAAAGCTTCAGAAAAGTCTTCACTTTGTGAGTTATTTGAAAGCACGCCGAGCTTTCACTTGTTTTTATGAAAAGATTTCCGAAAGAAAAATATGAAATAAACGATGAAGATAAAACAACACCATTCAAATACTCGTAATGAAGGCCTAACAAAGGCAGATATTTATCTCGAACGAATAAAACGCTATGACAGTTGACTACCTTATCAACACGAGTTTATAGCTTCTATTAAAATCTTTGGACAACAATGGCCGGCTAAGGAAAATGTTTGTTTCAAAAAAATCAAGATGCATAGCCCGTAGAACAACGCTACAAAAGCTTGGGGGGGAAATAGAAAGAATTCAGAAGTGCTGACTGCAATTCCCTTACGGGGAGCCTAGACGGTGAGCACTGAACGCCTGCAAATCGTCCGTTCAGCACTTTGCCCGGTTTAGAATATTCAAACGGGCAACATTATATTTTATGTCGCCAGCGTCGCCGGCAATAAGTTCGTATATTACCATAATGCTTTGCCGAACCCGAGTATGAATGCCTGAGCACGAGCATTGTTCGAACAGTTTTATTCTATTACACGACTAAAACTTTAAAGAGGACTCTCAGCCGACTGGGACAGCTATAAGCACTAAATCAAAACTTTCCCGTTAGGGGCTCGCCCTCCTCGGCTAGTGTTCGCGGAACACGCTTGGGGAATGGGTGGGCTTGCCGAATTGTCCGTTTTCCATACATTTAATTTATCGCCCGCTTTGAAGAATAAGGGACGGCGTGATAGGCTTAGTTTCTGAATTACTTTCATGTAACATTTCGTAGGTACTAAGGCTCTTGTGATATAATTTCTACTTCCAATATTTTTTGTACCTTCTACAGCTTTGTAATACTACATTACAGACCTAGGGCGGTGAACTCGTAACTGTCCCAGATCGCAGGTGTTGGTGGCCCGAACCTAAGGTGAGGGCCATAAATATGAGATCTGGGGCTTTACGAATTACCGCCCGTGGTTTGTATAAAGTTTTAAGTCTTGCCTTGGCCAGGAAGTGAGATTTTCTGCCCGCGAAGCGAACGTAATATCCCTATTACGGCCTCGGGTGACGTAATGTCTTTTCCGGCAATGCTTTCAATCGAAACTTCATTATAATTACCTGTTATCCTTTCAATATCACAGCTAACAATAGTCGAGTTCATTGAACTCCTAATAATCTTGCGCCGCATTTGGCCTACTTTCGTATCAATAGACGTCACGCACATACAGCCAGTGTCAATTAATAATCGTGTCCGAAGCACCGTCACACGCCAGTAGTGTTCGCGCGCCGTTAGCCACGACGTTATCCAATAAATCATACCCATTTACTGATGTTCTTGTCTTTAACAGGTCATCAAAGCATATTCAAAAAGGTCACGCACTGTCTAAATGACCGTGACCATATCAATGAATGAATTGGCAGTTATGGCATGTTTGTATTGTTATAGCGGTCGTAATTTTGTGTTCAATGTATTTTTAAATAGTCGTTGTAGAACAAATTTTATTGTATTGATCTAGACGGCAGTCCTTAGTACTAGTGCTTCTATCTTTCATGGGGTACCTACCGAAGGAGGAACCTTTATAGTTGGTGTCACTTGGATTTCCATCTCTCTACGTATCCGTAAATTAAATATCAAGTACTTAAAACAAACGTTTAAAAATTTAAATTCACGCGATCAAAAGAGCACTTCAATAATGTATTTTCATACAGTGAAAGTAGGTTTCAAAACCAAAGCAAAGGAGAAGTCCAAGAATCACTCATTCCTATTTCTAAAAGTACGTTGTTTTAATTTATAGGGAACCTTCAACCCTGAGGGATTCTGGCTCACACTTGACTAGACCAGGTTCATTCATAAAATCAAATATGTGTCAGATGAGATAGCATCAACAAAATTTTTAGACTAAGCCACCTTAGTAAGTATGCTAGGAAACCCAGGAAAATACACATCCATCGAAAGGCAGAATGCAATTTTTCTTCTAAAAATACATTCGTCGGTGTGATAGCTACTTCCGCGCTTTTACCTTGAAGTTGGCTATTCCTTATTTGTTTAGTTTGAACTCTGAGCATTGTTTCTTGGATACGTATTTTTAGTTCGATGTAAAATATATCCGGTCTGGGAAGTTGCAAATAGATCTCAGCAACTCAACAGACGTCTGCAGAAGTTCTCTCGGTTGTTCGAATGCGTTCTCTTATAAGATTTAGATACACCGCAGGGTCTTAGCTGAACTCTGAGGTACCTAAGGATTACCACGTCGCTTTTGTGCTTAAATATTGAGATACTGTTGGTCTTTTTTATAATCAAAATGACTATTATGCCTTGTTTCGGCTAGCCTGGTTACATTGTTGGGCAGAGGATCCGATCCTCAGCCGTCAGTGATCAGTCGTTACGGGATATGTCCTGGCGGTCGATTTTCAAAATGTCATTTAATTTTTACGAATGTCGGTAACCGATTAAGTTGGTTAAGTATGTATTTAATTGTATATATCTGTGTATATATTAGGTATGTTTATCAGTGGTCTCGTACCCAATAATACAAGCTTTACCTTTACTTAGTTTGGGACTAGGTAGTTAATTGGTGGAAATTAGACGGGTGCTATTTAAAGTCATACAATGCGAGTGGAGGAGGCATTTCCTAATTATCTAATGACCGGCCTAGTAATTTTTATTTTCTAATGATTGGTCTAGTTAATTTTCACAACCAGTCAAAGACCTAATTCGGGTGGTGGTGGCAAAGTACATACAGACTAGCTGTTGCCCGCGACTACGTCCGATCAGAATTAAATATAGCCTATGATACTTATAAATAATGTGGCTTACTATTGGTAAAAGAATTTCCAAAATCGGTGCAACAAATCCAGAGATAATCCCCTACAACGTCACAAACTTTACCTCTTTATAATATTATAGTATCGATATAGATAGGCACCCGTTTTTTTCTGTTAAAGCTTCAATCATTTCCTTGGGCAAATAGACAATTAGACACCCACACGTGTATATTTATGACACGTGTATATTTATGACACGTGTACATCCGTATTTATCATACAAAGGTCTGCCCCTAGCGGGTGTCGTAACCTCGGCGCCTCAGCGGGTAACAAATACGACTGTCAATTCATATTCACATTCAATACAGCTCAAAGTAATTCAATTTTGTCTATATTATACAGAAGGCAAGTACAATAGATAAGATTTCTCGCATTTCCCTAACAGCCCTTATCATATCATCTCAAAGACTACGGGTCCCTCTGAAGATCCTGATGTAAGAAACTCCCGGGCACCCAAACTATAAGTTGTTAAGTTCATTGGAAGTACCCTATCGGTTTGTGGAACAAAGGGCGGCTTGTATTAATGATTTATGCTAAATATTCGGAAATAGATACAGCTAAGTAAGCACTTAAATAATGTGAACTTGATGCCATGTAGTTTCTTTATGGTTGAAAATATTGAATCGATAATTATGAAAATCTTTTCAAGACAAGCAGTTTATTTGACCGGTACGTAGGTATCTACAAGACATTATAAAGAAATGACGTCAACTGAGGACGGAGAGTTTTGATTCGACTAGTTTCTCTTGTTCTCAACAGTTAAAACTATTGCCGCTAGTTGGTGTGGACGTCGTTATTATACTTTCATTAGTTATTTTTTATAACTTTACCTTGAACTAAGATACTTTAAAATTTATACAAAAAGGATTAAATAACAATTCATTTCAGGACTCTATCTATTTACGCACGTAGTTGTTGTAGTAATATAATACCCTTCAATTTCCATAGCAATCACCCATTTTGGCCGTAGCAAATTGTCACGTTGAAATAGTAATTTCGCTTGGAATTTAGTATCACCATTCAATACTGGGACTGAGCTATAAAAAAGAAGGACGACGGCGAGGACTCGTACGATATCACATGTTGCGCGCCGTAATGTCATCGACCAATACACTGTCTCATGTGATTGATGGACGGTATATTAAATAAACCGTCCCAATATAACGTTTCAAACACATCGTTTTCTATTACAAAACAGAGATTGATCGATCGGCGTTTATGAAAGGAACAAGCCGCATCACATTCTGGCGCGAGAAAATACCGTCTCGGTACGCGGCGTTTTCGGTAAGACCCGTTGCCATCAATCAACTGTTTTAAAAACCCATTACGCAATTTGAATGATGAGTATATTAAGGAGATATATTGTTGGGTAACGGGGAAAGTTCAAGGAATCTCCCTAACGACGCCGCCGACGAGCGCCGGCTAATGGTAAACTTCTGATTTGTAAGGTCGCGTCGCCGTCGCCCGCAGTGGATCCAGAAAACAAAGAAATATTTCACTCGTGTAATGGATTGAAGTGAGCTTCAAACTTTTCACATTCAGCAAGTTTTCGAACAAATTTATCCCCTGAGAAGCGAGTGCTATACATCAAACTCGGAGCAATTTCAAACACTTGTTTCATGAGACGTTTACAAGTCGTTGAATTTAATCCTATTGTTATTAGTGGATTTCAGCGATCCGTTGACGTGCTTAGTATTACAGGCTTGATATCTGTTTGCTTGGGTTCTACCGGTAAACCACTCCGCTACCTTTGTAATTCCACTAAAGCTGTCTACTCTGACAAATTATGTAGGCTTTATTACGTGTGAGAGCACTTGACGAAAATTACATCGATAAGGCCTAAAAGGTCAATGTTTTAAATTCATAATGCTTAATAAACGACCTTGGCTAGCATTTAAGCATTTTGCGTCATGTCACAATAGCCGCCTACATTTTGTGTAAGTATTATACAATTTTCACAGCTTCAGCGTTTAAAATTTTACTGGAAAATAATTGGAACATTTTCAGTAAGTTGCACCCTCACATGAAGCAAACTAATTTCACGTGCCCCACGCACTTATACTAACACCACCATAATACTTCACAAGGGTTGGAGTTATAAAACTTTCAAGACAATAACTTGGCTGAAGTGAAGTGAAGTTGGAATAGTTGATCCCGAGGTGTCGCGGTCGCCCGTTGTTTTAATGGTAAAGTTTTGATTTATCGTCGCTCGCCGGATCAGGGCTCGGCACTGATGCTTTTAATCAAATTGAATATTCGACTGGCTGACTTTAGAGCAAATGTTGTGAAAAGCTATACTTTACCCGTTGCGAAGTTAAACAGTGTAAGCGCTCGGCCTCTTGGGACTGCTTCAACTTGATTATTCAGTCTTTAGTGCACCGGCGGGCCTGGCTGTTGACGTTGCGGCCGCCCAGCATTAGAATTTGCTGTGCAACTAAGACAAGCTTTAAGAAAATATTGCTTCGGAAGCAACGCTTCGTGAATGTTGCTACACTAAAGTATTAAAAATAGGAATGGACGTAAAAGCCGATGCCGTAGCTGAATATTGACCAAACTGGTCCAGCTTCGTGCAAAATTAAGCAACACTAATCGATGTCTGAAATTGATCCAGTTGATTTCCATGAAATCATATCATTTAAAACTACACTACGCTTACGGATGGTAGGACCTCATGCAAGGTCAGTACGTATCGCTACCACCTGTCTTACTTGCTTAAACTGCCGCCAAGCAGCAGTGTTTACGCCACTATGTTCCGACGTGGAACAGCCGACACACACGAACACAGCCGGTGAAATTACTGGCACCTGAGCTGTCCATGACTGAAGGTGCTCACTTACCCTCAAACGACCCACTTGCGCATTTTCCTTCCTAGTCCTATAAAAAACGTTGTTATAATTTACCTGTTTATTATTATTAAATTGTGTATTAACTTCAATAACATCGTTATAGTCAGGTAGGTAAGTCAAACAGAACGTATGTCTCATTAAAACGACGTTTACTTTAATCACGACTGAAAGCTAATAAGAAGGCAAATAACGCGTAATTGCTATGCAGCTCAAAGCGCTTGCACCTGTTCTATATAGGATCTAGTTTTGCCACGACTAGGTCAGATTACCACTTTCCGCACGCAAATTGCCCTACCAATTGTACCACGGAACTAACCAGTATAAACTGACATCTGTCTTTCTCTTTGCTACCCTCTCGTCAGCCATGGTTTGTTAAGGCATTCAGAAGGGAAGAAGAGCAAGTTACGCTGGTTCTGATAAGTAACTCATCGAGTGAGTCCACATAGCTATGTGGAATGGTTCAATAATCGCCGCGATGGCTTGCATACGTAAAGAGTTGTTCAATATGTGATTGTTGTGAAAATATGCTTCACGGAAATAAGTAGATTATTATTAGTCTTTTAAGTTTGCTCGTGTGTAATTCTGATATATTCTTGTGTAATTTTCTACAAAATTTCGATTAATTCCATTGCGAGCGCCGGATTGAAATGTGCTCCTACTGGTAGATGTCAGTCTATACTTTACATATATCCACGTCATAAACATATCCTACGACCTTCTCTGTGACGTTGGGTCAAATTTAATACCGGCCACTTCGGATTCACCATATGAATAAAAAACAAATCACAGTGCGTCGACAAAAAAACTGCTAAAACAAGAGCCGACCAAAGCATTCCGGGGGTAAATTTAAAGCCCGATAAAACTTCTAATCCAGTGCGAACCGTCCTAAATCTACAAGGCGCCAATCACACCACTCCAGTGTATTCGGGATGGCTGGGGACAAAAAAAATGGGTCCACCTGAGGGCCTGGAGGCGACGTGACGGTCTGTTTATGCTCCTATGGCCCGTTCCCCATCAATCACGGAGTTTTTCTGGGCGATCGGGCCCAAAGGACGCGAGTTGCAGCCGACGGCCCTTGACGGACGGTGTCCGAGGACATTCCGAGTCGTATTCGCAAACGGGATTAACATAGGTCCGGCTTGGCGATGTTCAGCGGTTCTTTGAGAAAGTGCTTTGTGTAGGGACTTTTCTCAAGTCTTGCTTGAAACTTTGCAAAATAATTTTACGCAGTTTCCTAAAAGTAGTTAGGTATCAACGTAGTTTCGCGGAGTTATTAAAATTTTTCTTTTGCAACATTGAAAGTAAAAGTAATAACAATACAGCAAATAAGTGAAATATTTTCATAAAATTATAGTATTAATAGACTTATAGGCTTATGTATTTTGTGAAATTACCTATTTATATTGCTATGTTCAGTGACACCAATTTATTAATGCCAAACGAAGCAAATCCTGAAATGTGGGAACACAAAATATGCCTATAAACAGATAAATACCATATTTATTAAACATCCAAGACTTGATAGCAAAGATTTTGTATTTTTCATACGTAACTGAATATCTGAACTGATCGGAATTCGAACCTGCGATCTCAAGCTTCGTTGGCAGATTCTTTAACAATTAGACTATCCATGTTGTCTAATATAGATACAACATTTGTACAAGGCGGGCTTGCCATTATAACTTCGGTTAACTTCTACCCCAGGGCTACGAAGTGTCAAAATGTAAGCCACTGACATGTCTGACGTCTGACCACGATTTAAAATCTTCATTTTTTAACCCTATAGACCATTCAAGCGGCCGTAAGTAGGCTGTAATGGTTATAATCAACTCCATACCAAGCAATTTAGGGGATAACAGAAAATAAATATCTTTATCCGGATTAATTGCTCAGCTCTTAACTCAAAATGAACTTACTTTCGGGACCCGTCCCCGGTCGAAAGTAAGTTCATTTTGATGTGACAAAACATTGCCCTTTTAATGCGATAAAAGGTCCACTCAAAAAGGGCTAACATTAACAGCACACCTTTTAAGCTACCCCGTACTTAATTTGTCCTACATTTAATAACACTACTTAAGAGAATAAATAATAACAACACGGGCCAGGGTGGGTAACGTATAAACGGCATAAAACAGTGCAAGGAAATCAGGAGAACAGTAGTCTGTCAGTCGTCAATAGCAATAGGCCGTCTTTTGTCTATGAGCTGCATGCATTCGAGCAAGTCAACTATCATTCAGTAACACACTTTGAGTATCATTAAGGTGTAATTTTGATCTAAAGAAGGGGTGCTAGTTGGGTTACTTCCACGTGTGGTCAAGAGCTGCGGTTTGTTTTTGGATCCGTCAGGGGGGAAGAGCAGTGCTTGGTCCGGTGCATCCTGGGCATCGGCTAATGATTTCCTGGCAGTTTCTGAGGGATATCATTACCGTTAGCTAAGAGCCCGACAGGGGGGGAGGGGGTGTCTTTGACCATTCCCGTACAACGTTACCGCATTTTGTCACAGAATTTTTTAATTATATTTTTGTTACTTTGACATTAGCGAAGTTGTCGTCGCTATAACGACTTGATACGCCACAAATAAGAAGAAGAAGATCTCAAGAACCCAGCTAGTTGCCTGTTTGTTAAACGGTAACTTATGTTATCAATGTTCTCGTAATTAAAGCTGTAACTTGAAGCTAAAACAATATCAAATCTCTTTGGAATCCGTCTTTTTGGAATTAACTCATACAGGAAAATGAATAAATAGAAAGGGGACCTTTGATTATCAATACAGATAGAATCGGCTTTAGAAAAACGCAACCCAAAAGAGCATTCTGAAAAATTTGACTTTCTTCGAATAGTAATTACTCTTCTAAAAGTTCTTTGTAAGCTTGCCCCTTCGAAATGTCTCCTTTCAAGGAAATAATTACCGCGATTGAACGAAGGCACCTTTTTAACCTTTACGGATACAAAAGAACTTAAAATTGCGGGTGAATCGTTACCTTAATGGGGAAAATCGTTCAAATTGAAAAAAATAACCAATGTTCGTGGCCATTGTCAGGCACCCGTCGGAGCGTTACCGTATCGGTAAATTTGTTGTACAAATATCTCGGGACGAGAGCCCTCGAACAACATTTACTACAGCTCAGTATAAGCTCAGATGAAAGTGGCTATTTCGGAGTTAAAAACCTACAAATAGATGCTTAAACTGTTTAGATAAAGTACTTGGTTTTATTCGAGTAATGTTAAGAATAGGTTAGGTTTAAAGATTTTTACATTCACTTATAACGAGACCAAATCGTAAGAAAAACCTAAAGAATTATTACTGAAGGATTCTTCCATGCTGGTCTGGGAGTAAAGAAAAAACATAGAATTTAACAGTTGCTTCTCTTCTCGCGCAGATGGTAAAACCCCATCGAGGGAATGGGCGAAAGTCTTAGGAATCATGTTATAGGCGATGCGGCTACCAACCCATCACTACTTTGATTTCCCTTTGCACCTATACGCCCTTAATCATGCAAAACGTGGCCTTAAGGTTCTGCTCTAAAGGCCCTTTAAGGCCTTAACCTTAGGCTCTGTCTACCTCGCTGCGTGGTGACACCATTATGCTCCCACGGCGCCCCTCCAATGGCAGAGAGGGAATACCGGCGGTTTTTTAGTGGGTAGGCCTCCTCCGCTTCCCTCCACTCGGGGGGGAGGCCGGGGAGGAGAGTCCCACATAACTTCCGCGCCGTCCCCAAGGCGCGGTCGTATGCGTAACGCATTTTTCTGCCGCAAAAAAAAAAGGCTCTGTCTACCTCGTAAGGGATAAAGACGTGATTATATGTATGTATGTATGTATTTATTTACTGTATAACGCGTAGCCGCCGCGTAGCCCACGCATCCTTTACTTAAATAGGAAATAGGAAATACGACGAATTTCAATATTTAACTGGAGTGTATAATAGTTGCTAATCCTGCTAGTAGTTTACTACTATCCTACTACTGCTAGTTTGTGAGCATGGATGTTTGGATGTTTGTTACTCTTTCACGCCAGAACGGCTGGACAGATCTGGAGGAAATTTGGAACATAGATAGATTATATTCTGGAATAACACATATGCTACTTTTTATCCCGGAAAACTGCGTAATTCCTGCGGGATAGCGATAAACGAATTCTATGCAGACGAAATTGTGGGTAACAGCTAGTATAGTATAGTTGCTAGTATCTTGAACTGTTGCGGTCAGGGTTAAGACTGTCTAGTCTCGCTTTATTCTACGGTTTGTTTAACAGTCTTATATCTCGCTATAGCATTCACCTTTTCTTTCTACCCTCATCTTTCACAGTTTCATGAAAACGAGTGGCGAATTTGATTGTGATTCAAAATACGTTAGACAATAATAGACTCTGGTTTGGAAAGTCTGGCTATCTTAAAATCAAAGGTGAATATGAATAATTATTTTTCTAGGCAAGCATCCATCTTAAACCATCTTTTTTTGCCATCGCTAGTGTAGGCATTTGTAAAAAGAAGTCCAAACGAATTATTCATATTCTCCGTTATCTCTCTAAATAATACACAACAGTGCGAAGACACACCCACGTCCTTGAATATCGAATACAGATAAAATTAAAACTCTATTCAAATAAAAAAAAACTTAAGAATGACAGTTAAAGCATATAAAGTTGGTTTTACAAGGGCCGGCTGTAAACTTTATTAATTGAATTCTTATGTTTTATTCTATCAATAAACTTTCTAATAAGAATCTTAGTCCATTTTCCATTTTTCCACTTCTAAAACAGTTGAATTAAGTCCGCTTGAGAAAGTGTTTTAAGCTTTTTGCCAGCGCATTAATTAATTAGTTATGAAAAAGTGTGGTCCAAGGCACTTTGAGAGTTAATAGTTGCTTGAACCATTACCGTCAGAGCAACAATCCTGGAAACTCTACAACGCGCTCTATCTACAATACTCTAGTAAAATTAGACTAAAGTGAGTCTCAAAAGATTCTTTGTCTTACAAGTTATTTATCTTTTATTTAACTTCTGCTGTTGGTCCTGTTATAACCTAAAAGTCGTTAATGACGCCACCGTTCGGACTAACTCATCGAAATCGATTTATCTGAATATACCATCTTCCGCAAAATGTGAAGGGAATTTTATCACTGATGAATAGATCTTCGGAGATGACCCTATAATTCGAATGGTAGGTATCTTCTGAAAATTTTGTTTTATGCACCTACCTAATATGTATGTACCTAAGTATCCGATATTTATCCGACATCGAAAGTAAAATCTTAAGGTATTTCATTGAAGTAACAAAAAAAACTAAAAGAAAAATAAAATGACCTACCTAAAACTTTTCGATTATTCACTTGTTTAAGAATCAAAAAGCGACTTAATCGCAAATTAAATGTTTCATTTAGTTCGACAAGGTACTTCAATATTTGGTCTAAAGTAGGCTTCTCAATTCATAAAAGTTTTATTCCAACACGATTTCGGGTCGCATAATTTTGCAAAGTCACAGATTAATAATAAAAGTCTGATATTAAACGTAAAAGATCTCCGTGACATCGAAAACCTTTTATCGGGTGCTTATTGGTGCGGAAGACGGACTCAAGAGCGGGCTTGACTAAACTGTATCAAGAGCTCGAGGCAAATACAACTTGTTCGGTGTTCGGAATTATACGGAACTAGTTGCAGGGGAACTTACGCGTAGCAGGAATCGTCGAGTCCCGATCCGGGGCCTGACTCGCGAGGCTCCCCGAACTCGACCAAATGTCGTCATCAACATTCACTTGCCCCTCCCCGCCGACCCCTCTCACCCCCGCTCGCGGGCATGCGCTCCGAGCACGTGGGGTCGACCTAATCAAATTGCGATGTGCCCCTGCACTCAAACTATCGGTGCTGATTGTATTTTTATTTATTAGTCTGCCATTATTTCATTTGTCGAATTGTATTTTCGGCGTTTGTCAATTACCATGGTCAACATGGCATGTGTTAGTTGCGCTTGGCCGAACTTTATTCAATTATTTTCGTGTTGTGTCGCTATAGTTGAACAGCTGATATTAATTAGTGAATTCAGTTCTGTTGTTTTTTATTAGTTTTTTTGTAGTTTTGTATAAACTGAATTTTTAATGCTGAATTTACAGCCATTTATGTTGGAATGTGCTATTAAAATAATGAGAATATTATTCTTAAAAAAAATGTAGATATATAGCGCACAATCATTTTTTTGGAACACCATAGATACAGCGCTCAAAACCAACATTTATAGACTTAATGTAGGTCCGTAATTCATGTTGGGTTGGTGCACTTGAATGCTTTGGTAACCGCCGCTGCTAAAATTTTCTCGCATTTCTATCTTATTTGGATTGGAAAATTAATAAGCTTTTAATTCCATTTAGGATTAAAATCGTAAATCTCGCGACAATTTTGCCGCCAGCTAGACACAGAGTCCGAAGGACGCATGCGCCATCTCAAAACGACCCGCAGTAAAACGACTGGTCACGTGACTCGACGCAGCATTCGCTCGTCGCCCTTCGGCAGTCGTCGGCGAATCGGCCGGGAGAGCGGGCGTGTCCGTGTCAGTCGCGTCGCAATCATCACATGAATGTCAAATCCCATGATTCCGACAGTGATTTTGACATTCGGATCGCGCCATCGCATACGTTAACATAACAACGCGTTTACAGTGATCATTCGTGCGGCTTACCCGATATTAACCGTTCTTACGATCTGAATTCCCGTATCAACAGACCCGGTTTCGTTTCGTGATCGTGTTTTGCCAATCCGCACCTAATGTGCGGCGGTTCGGACGGTTCAGCTTTGCAAGGACTTAAGTCTGGATGCTGGTGTGTTGTGTCGGGAGTAAGTTAGAATGTCGAAGTGATTCACGATGGACCGCGTGAGTGGAGTGTGTAGGTTTGGCGGAGTGGTGTCGGCGGTGCGCACGCGGACCGGGCGCAGCCGACGTCGGCTGGCGGGCCCGGCACCCGCCTCGTCCGGAGACATGCCCGAGCCGCCGCGCCGTGGCCTCGGGGCCGTCCTGGTCCTCGCCTGCATCATCGTCTACCACAACTGCCTGTACTGCGGCTTCGTGTTCGACGATATCAACGCTATCAAAGAAAACAGAGACTTGAGACCACAGACACCCATTTCTAACATCTTTCTCAACGACTTCTGGGGAACACCCATACATAAGGTATGGACATTGGAAAGACATCGCAACAATTGCTTTTGTGATAAGTACTTTTTAGTCACAGCTGCTAACCACCTGATGGAATACCTACATTTGACGAACTTTACACGACAGTACATTTGCCTCCGAATGGTGGTAACTTATTATTCACTTTATGATTGAAACAGTAATTTATGTTTTGTTTGGTTGTATTAGGAATTGAAATAAATAATGACCAATATAGGGTGAGCCCAAGGTCCGGGCTTGACCATGCGGCAGAAGGAGTCTTTACAGTACTAAAAATTCTTGAATCAACATTGTCTTTAAGCGTTTAGCTTTGACAAACTAAACGTATTAAGAAAGCAACAACGTTCACAGACTAATATTTATTGGGGCAAATTCTATGCCAGTTTTTTCAGAAGACTTAATTCCTGACTGCTCAAGTATTAAAACCAAGCAATAAAGCATTTGTAATGATAAAAGACCCTTAATTGCATTTCAATTGTATTACTCGGAGAACCGGATGGTAGATAGGTAGCTACGTCGTTAATACCCAATGTAATTTCGATAACAAATACATAGTCAACGGAAAAGTAAACCTATAGATAGATCTCTTTTTATATGAAACGAAGTCTGTTACCGTCACAATTCTTGGGTTGGGCGCCAATCTCAAAACCTATTATGAACATAACGATAATGTTCTATGAAAGGTATTGAAAAAAATAACGAACCGAAATGTAACTGTTAACAAAAGAAATAATAATGCAAGAATACTTAAATAAACTTTGAACTTGTTAAAAGAAAAGTAGCAAATTCTAGTTGGAATTAATAGAGGTGAGGATATTTTTAGCCTCAAGCAATTGAATCTGAAGGTACTACAGTAAAATCCATTCTTGAAATAAACTATTCAAACGGGTCCAGAAATCTTCGCGCAGTTAGTTGCTCATCATGAAATATAACGAAGATATTGTTTACGTTGAACTTATCCGATGTCTAAAATATTTCACCTGACAATACGCTTTTTCTGTACAAACTTTTAAAAAAGTTCATGATCAAGAGTTATCATTTTCGTTCTTTTTTTGAAATACAGCTTTTTATTTTGGATTTAGTACTTGCATGCCGACCACGGAGTCAGCAAAACTTTTCTGATCTAAATTGCCAAACAGATTGTAATAATTAATGTTAACAAATGTATTGGCCCTACTGTCAAAATTCAACGCAGTGATTTCCAGTTGCGTGAATTAGACTATTGCTTTGTACTTCTACCTACGCTAGGGTATAATTATCACAGATTAAAGTGGTGATTTATCATATGGGATCTCCATATTATAACGCTGCGCCTGGGCTAATTATTGTATAAATGGCAACGTTCGTGATGCCATCAACGCGGCTCGGATTAAGGTGTCAATGAGAAACTAAGCACGGAGCTGAGGCTTATTCATCCGTTTACAATCACAACGTTCTATCTTCCCTTGTCAGGGACAACCTGCATGCTGCTGTATGTGTTCTAAATATGATTCCATTTTGAATATACCGAAAATGGAATGGAATCTTGTTAAATTGAGCTGTCTCATTAACGCTTTGTAATACGTGGAGTATGAAAACTGAACAGCATATCATTATCATGACGCGGAAGTGTTATCGTTAACAACATTTCAACATCACCCTGCTTGGGATTTAACTTCGGATTTAAAAAGTTTTCCTGATATTTGTCTGTGGATTTAATATGGAAATATAAGAATTCTTGAATCCAACACCATAATTTATTAATATAAAACCGAAAAACGTAAATTAAGCTCCAGGACGACTTGAAATGTAAATACTAAAAAATAGATTTTTTATATCCATACATACATACACATACACAAATCACGTCTATATCCCTTACGGTGCAGACAGAGCCTAAGATAACAAGACCTAAAGGCCACGTTTAGAATGATTGTGTTTAATATCCATGTAAGGAAATAAGCACAGGATCCCTACTTGTTCATTGATTCAGAAAAAGGCACAAATAAATGATAATTCAAACAAAAAAATAAGCTAGAATTCCGTAGGTAGTCTAATCTTTTTCGGTTCAAACGCACCAGACAACATTTGAAAGACTTATTTTTATAAGCCCTCCAAATTGACATTTCCTTTCACGGCTTGGACTGTACAACAAACAGAAAAGAAAAGTTATCGGGTTTACCTCATTTCTTACCCTCGGTTTTTCTCGTAATAGAATCGAGTTGAATTACAAAGTTACCACTACCTTTAATGAGAATCAGTATCTTTATATAGCCACACATTGAAAACAATTTGTTTGGTGACACAACTACGATAAAAATAGGTTGAAATCATCGGTCGAAATGGAATGAAAACACACATTGAAGACAGAAGATCATCTATCATAATATTCCGAAAGACTTCAAACTAGACTAAGCCTATATCTTGAGTACCACATTAAGACTCTTTATCTATTCTCGAATTCATCTCAATTTCTACGGTAAATGATGTTGAATGTACGTATAACAAAAAGAGGAATATTTGAAGTTTGGTGAAGTTTGAAATGGAATGATTACTAAACTATGTCGGAGGAATCGGTTTTGCTAGGAGTACAAGATTTCTTCCATGCGGTTTGGGAGTTAAGAAAAAACATAGAGTTTACCAGTTGCATATCTACCCGCGCAGGTGGTAAAAGCCCATCGAGGGAATGGGCAAAAGTCTTAGGAATCATGTTATAGGCGATGCGGCTAGCAACCCATCACTATTTTGATTTCCCTTTCCACCTATACGCCCTTAATCATGCCAAACGTGGCCTTAATGTTTTGCTACCTTAGGCTCTGTCTACCCCCTAAGGGATATAAGATTTTGACAAATTACCACTTCTGGCAATATCCTCCGTTAGCTTTAATTTCAAAATTATTTCGCTACGTATCCAGTTGCTTTTCAACATTGGACTTATATCTGTGGTTTCAGATAATTCTTAGAAATATTTTTCAACCGTTATAGTACCCAATATATATTTTAATTAATCGCCGCAGAGAGCGTTCTGTCAAAGATAGGGCAATACAAAGCTAGCTAACTAACTCAACTCATTAGCCCACGCTTAACAAAGTATTGTCTCACTCGACGCACATGTGACACGTTGTTTTAATTTCTAACGCAATGAAATTGTAGGGATATAATTTCAATATTGTTTTGTCCCAGACGACGTTATCTGCAATTAAAAGTACATGCATTATCGAAGTTGGCCTCTTAACGAGAGCCATTAAATTTTTTTAATTTTAAGCATTTTACCGAACCTAATTTCAATAAATCCGCCTTCAAATAGTGAAATATCAGAAATTGTAGCATCAAAGCTCGTAGGAAATAACAAATCCGACGTGACGCCTAATAAATAAAACATCACAAATAGTGGATCCGTCTTTTTAATCCGCTTCAGGCTACTATCCTTTGACAGTTCACTGTGTTGGGGTGGACACGATTTTTAGGATAGAAATACGTCGTTCCACACGTCGGCTTAAAGAGAGTGGCGAAGTTGACACTTTAAATGCAAATGTTCCCGAAGTATTAAACTGCGTTAGCGTTTGAACGTGTACGTAAATATACTTAATATTCCTGCATCTACCTACTTTCAGCTGAAGAGTTTCTGAAATGAAGTGTTTATACCTGAGCTTTAGAAACTAACGGCAATGTTAGTCTTACTTCACAAGAATCATAAACTATGAAAATACGTTTATCACACATCTGTAGTCTTTCATTTTATTTCATTTTTGACGTGGTTCTAACTCTGAAATCTTACGAAATCGGCAGTTTAGGTTTAGCATTTACAATATTCAGTATGAAATGGAAGGAGGTTCGGTCGTAACAATATCCAGTTTAAAACACGTCCGATTCGCCAGAGTTTACCTTTCGCGTACAAAATGGCCGTTGGCGTTGGCGCGTTTGCTGCTCACATCCATCAACGTCAGAGGAGCAAGTTTTTCGTTGCGTTCCAGCTGAAGCGTCGGTATACACTTTTTGTTTACTAACTTTTAGTAGTTCCAGTACTGACAGCGATAGGAAGCGACAACTTTTTTTTTTATCACGGAAGGCTAAGAAGCTGGTACTTTTTCATATTTTGTACAGCAAAGTTTTAAGCGTAGACAAGCTCCTTGGAGGCCTGAGATAATAATATCAGCGAAGTTTACTTATGGAAGTTTAGAACGAAGGGGTAATCATTTATACCACGCCCGGCTCTAAATTACTTTATGGTGTTATTTAAAGTCGGCGTGCTGCGTAGAGGTAAACCAATTAAACGTGTTAGAGATTTATTAAACTCTACCAAATAGAAAAGATTGTAAATTTCTAATCGAAAAGTAAAGCTATCTCCGCGATATAGTGAAGTCAAGTCATGGAAAACAGCCTAACCTGCTATGGGTGGTGTAGCGGTAGGTATAGCACGCATCAAGGAATGATGAGGATCCGGGTTCGATTCCCAACCACAGCTTTACTTTTCGGATTTTTCTGTGTTCTAATTTTTGATTTAGAAATTTAATTTCTAACGCTAGGTAAAACCGTAAAAGTAAACATAAAAAAATCAAGAGATAAAATTCTTGATTCATTTGATAGAAAAGATTGTTTAAAGATTGTTGCCTCATTCGATATTGATTGGCACTTACTCCAGTATGCCTATTCGATGACAAAAGCGGTCCGTGCGAGCACAGACATCTTTGGATAAATTATTCAACGAAAGAGTGAAGGCTTTTTATATTTTATGTTGTCAAATATAAAAGCACTCCACACGAGAGTTTCGTTACTCAATTATTTCATATCAAATCCGATTTATGAGGCACGCGCCAATGTTTCTCGTTATTGTCAAAAAAATGTTTTTTCGCCGATTCTCCCGTTCCCGCGTTTGTGTCAGACATTTTTTTAATTACTGTGTTCGCGCTTGACGTTTTCAGGCGGAGTTGAATAATTTCAGAGTTGTAACCAACACTGTTAATAAAGGAACAAGTAAATAAGTACAAAGAGTTCGGGTGGTCGCGTGACCGGACTCTCACGTGAACTTCTAATTTCCACGACCTTTTCAAGAAATTCATTTGTACACGAGTTATTTATGAGCCTTCGTGGACGTTACACCCTCTATAAAGCAGTTAAAATTGTTTATTAACGTAATGAAAATAACTCATTCAAACGATGCGGTGATTAAAAAGCTAGACGTGTTCTTTTGTTTGAAACTGTCCGAGTTACATTTTAAATGCTTTGTTACATGAAAAACGTTGTTAAATTGAAAAATAAACTCGTGCCGGCTAATGTGTTGGTGAAGTATTGTCAATAGCCTGCCGCGTGCAACATGGCAATTAAACATTGTAAATATTTGTCTTCAGCGTTCAAAATGGATGTGTACAACAAACCTTCGATAGCACCATTAAAAAGCGACTGTTTATCAGGCAGCCCCAAAAATACTCAATATTAATTAATCAAACTTGCTCTACATCAACTATTACTACCATTTAATGGTTGTACTTTATTTAAACACTGTTGAATACTTCAATACACTCTTTGTTTTCTTCAGAGATACGGGTGGTATGAGTAAAAACGAAAACGCCTAAAGAAAATAGAACTCCTTTAAGTTGTATATTAAATCCATTTGTCGTTTTTCTCGTCCCTTTCCGATTTTATTCGCGGCGCTTTACGATTTACTTTATAAACAAATGCGGTGGAGCAAACTGCAACAGCTGTTGAAAGCCCATTGGTTCCCTTTTCTCACAGCCAAACATATTTACACAGAAGATACTTCACTTACAGTATCCGGCCATAAAGACTGCACTTCGGTCTTTGGAAATAGACTATTGGCGTCATGAAAGTTAGAGGGAGACAACAAAGCCGAATTTAGCCGAGAAGACCGATGTGCAAGGGCCGGGTACTGTACCTAGCAACAGAATAAATAATAGTACTACGTACTCTACTACTACTGTAGTTAGCGGCTTTGTAGAATTACGTTATTATCTTATAGGTGCGTCGAGACTGAACGAGACGTAACATTAATTAAATAAGTCACCAATGTAAGGTTCCATTGTAGTTAAAATAAAATACCTCATGTGCCTCTTTTTTCGCCACGATGGCATACAACAGAGCAAGCACTGTGCTTAGTATCTGAATTAGGACGTAAAACGCGCGCTAGTGACTTACAGAAGACCCTTCCGTACGCAAAACCCTGCCTTTAACTTTATTTTTGTATGTAGTGGAGTGGACCTTCTGTGCCTACCCGTTATGTTTTATCGACCGCTTGCCTAAGTCTTGGGCCACCCGCGAGATCTCACGCCCGGGTTCCCGATAGCAAACTGGGTCAAGGGAATTGAACTTACCTTGGGGTTCTTCTGGATGAATAGCGTGAATGTGATTAATATTAATTAATTACGCAGACGGACTCACGTCGCGTTCAACATGTTATTTTATGAAGGGTTTTATGGCGAGTACAATCGAGATTGTTAAGTTGATGCCCTTTCGGAAGCCGTTCAAAATGATACGGTTTGGTACACGTCATGGTCTGAGAACATAAAATTTATCATTAGAAATGAAAATATCACATAGGTACATTGTGTTTAAAACAAATCGTCAAACGTGTGCGCCATGACTCTAGAGTGGGGCAAGCCGATATTAGTATCGATATCGACATTAAATTACTTTCTTGTTTTTCATGGACAAAACCAAGTTAATGTAATTTTGTTTTCTTCCTTTATATATTATAACTAGCGACCCGCCCCGGCTTCGCACGGTATATTATGCATGTATTATACATATAATAAGCCTTCCTCTTGAATCACTCTATCTATTAAAAAACTGCATCAAAATCCGTTGCGTAGTTTTAAAGATTTAAGCATACATAGCGATATAGGGACAGAGAAAGCGACTTTGTTTTATACTATAGTAGTGATAGTGAAGGATAAAGAAAACAATTTTACTAGTATTGGTGAAAAATCTCTAATCAGTGTCTTAATTGGATAACCAGCCCGTATTAACACTATGATCAATATAATCTACACCACTGTAGGTATGTCTCTAATTGAACTAACTACCTAACTGCAATTGGATAGCAATGCTTTGACAAATACCGACAGAGGCAGAGTTAGCAAGCGTAGCGACACAAAAGATATTATCTAACAATAACAGTAACTCCATAACGCTTACGAGTAAATAAATGTAAAAAAAGCTATGTTTTCTTTGTATTACGTTCAATTGTATCAAATAACCCACACATTTGCACTCACGAGCACTTCCTTAGGTGTCAACTACCGAATTCGCGAAGTAATTTGTAGTCGCCGGTAGCCTTATCTTCGATATCCCGGGATCCGGGATGAGCCAGGCCTAGGACAAACAAACGGGGACATAAATCAACGTCAGCGCAAGTTTATCGCTAGAGCTTGGTCTGGGATGTGGACACGAGTCCCGTGTGTTCAACTCAACCTAGAAAACTTACCAGATACCAGTAGATTTTAGCCGCGGTTTTGCAGTTGGTACATTTACAATTTTCACGTTGTTTATGTTAAGGATTTGTACAGTCATAACAACAGATTTGGATATTTATGCGCTATATATTCTAAGAATCTGTAAATTTTTTTTTGCAAAAACTGCAATATTTATTACAGCGCCATCTAACGGGACTTTTATTATGAGCCAACCGCGGGCATCCAACTTACCAGATGTCAGTAGATTTTATATTTTTCACGTCGATTTGTTAAGCCTTTTACAATAATAACCGCAGTTGGTTGGCAACGCATCTGCAATCCCCCTGGGGTTGCGGGTGTCTATGGGCTGTGGTGATCACTTACCATCAGGTGACCCACTTGCTCGTTTGCCTTCCTATTCACATAAAAAAAAAAAAAAAAAGTTTTGGATGTTTCAGCAGTCCTTCGCATATTATTTAATATTTGTAGTAAAACTGTCATCGACACCTTACAAATATAAATTGCTTACTTACTGTACACTTACTGTTTACAACTCCAATGCTTGGCCAATTTAACATTTTCCATTATTTGTACAGAATTATGGTTGAAACGCTAAAACGTTTTATAGAGACGTATCTACACTTGAGCGTTTTACGAGAGTAGCGGCGAACGAGTCGATGACCTTTTGTCTTTTAACAGTTTTTACTGAATTGGATATGTACACTTCACATTCACACAAATTCATTATGAACCACACTATGGATGAGATTCGTTTCGTTCCCAGTTATTTTTGTAAAATAAGATCCTTATCGTCCCACAATAACTATTGTTTATCTCCGTAACCCCATGAGACTACTCTGAAATTCGAAATTCGTGTACCGTCCCTTTCACGACACCTTTTATCGTCCTTTTCACTTTTCCGAGCGGAATGGCATGAAACGACCTTCAAATTTAGAATTTCAGGATATAAGCCCTTTTAGAGCTTCGTCCAAACACGATATCCGTTCGTCTGTCAATACTAGTTCTAACATTAAAATCTAATCCGCTACATAGCCATTTTTATCGACATCGATTCGTTCGAAATCCAAAGTTCGTATTACACCGTCCCTTTCCTCTACTAATTAAATAAAAGGAAATGTGAGAAAGACGGCGCGATACAAAAATCGTATTTCTAATTTCGGAGGTTTGTGTGAGCGCCTTATTCGCTGTTAGTCGCTTGAACTCGCAATGATTTCGCTCGCATTGTTTCAAGCGGCATCGTCCATTGTGCCGCGTTCAATCAAGTCGCAATGTTAGCACACCCAGTGTACACAGCATACGAACACGCAGGTACTTATTGTTTAAACCGCTCTCGGCAGTTTTATTGTGCCACGCCGTGTTTGCTTAAACCCATCGATTAAATATGGTCGGCCATGTAAATAAACGCGTGTGTATTTATAGGGTATAAACTATTCAGCGGCGCAAATAGCTTGCACTGTTTTTTTACACGGTTTGTTTAATGCTTGGATCAGAATGGGCGTATAAGTTTACGTTTCCCAAAATTGCAATGTTTGCTAGCTTTTATTTTGCTTGCCTAAAATTGCTTATCGATTTTCAAATCAATCCTACATTCGTGTACACCTAAAATGTTGAAGAGTAGTATTTTCTTTTCGCAACTTGCTCATACTTACTCAGTAAAAGTGGACTCGCGTAATTCAGTTCGCTACAAATGCTAAGTAATGAAAATCGATCTCACCAAGATCAAGTTTTGATACAACCACAAGTAAACCCTGCGCACACCCGTTCCCAGTTCGTTTCTTGCGTTGAAATACTAGCTCTCGCCTCACCAAGACCTGTTCTTTATCAACAAGACTTATTTCATTTCTTAGAATTCAGAGAGAATTCTTGCCGCACGTTTCTAGATATATTAAATTCAGCGAATGTAAGTTTCCTTCCTGACACGTGTTCTTTTCCGGGCGCTTTTACCTTTATTACTAAGGTGCCTAATTAGGTTGGCTGCTCTATGAGAGGGTCCTTAATGTGTCTCATGTCACGTCCAACGGTTGGAGCATATGTTATTTTATTACTATCAGGGACAGTCGTGTTATAGAAGGTGACTTTTACTGACGCGCCTTTTTTGCCAATATTTTGAGTCTTAAAACTTTGATACATTTGACACCAAAGCAGTTTTAATCTACGAGGCCAACAGTTGTCACAGTGGTCCGCTCAACTGGTACCTTTCGCTATGGCTGAGGAAGTTCCTGGCGCGCATCTCCTATGGGATCTTTCTTTTTCACATGACTATTCTTTTGGTCGCTATTATTCTTGTTCCTATTCTTGTATGTATTTTTATATTAAAGTTCTTGTACATAAAAAAAACATAATAGTGCCATACATTTTATCAATTGTCTTAAATTTTACAAATGTTACCCATTTAAATGGCAAATAAAAACAATTTCAATCTACGAGGGCAACCGGAAAACCCGGATAAATGGCCACCCTATGTAAGTACTTCAATTGTCATCCAATTTACGTAATGTAGGTATACCAAATTTTAAATCAATCCATCCACTGGAATCGGGTCAAATCTCCTAACTAACATGCAACTTAATTAAAGCTTACAGTAAAAATGGGAATAGGTGATTAGGATACAAGTCAATCAATTCAGGCGTATTGTATGCGTTGTTCACAGTAGGTAGGATATTACCATCCACGCCAATACAAACTGTGTAAGCGTAGTTCTTGGCTCGCTCGCAATAAAATAGGCGAGTGAGCCAAGGCGCGGTGCCAAGCAAGTTGCCAGCAGCCCCGACGTATGGGCCTCGGCTTTGTATTAAACAGCCAGTTCATGAAGATAGGAGATGCTCAGACTATGCCTGTTTATATTGTTATGTGAGTTTGCTAGTCCTGAGCGGTATTAAAACTGAGCCTATATTTGACACCCTCCTAGAGAAGAACTGGAGCGCTAGTTGGATTCTGCGTCACTTTGTTTGATTTGTTAGTGTTCCTTCCCATTTGGTGGTCGTTTAAACAAGTTTTGGCAGCGGGGTTTCCAAATTGTAGGGAATTCTATAAATTTCGGGGGATATCAAGCCTATTGAGGATTTATTGGCAATTGGCATTAAACGGGTAAAATGCGGGGATTCTGAATGATTCCAAAAATTAAACACATTTTCTAGGAAGAGAGGTACTTGTATGTTGGAATAATGGTACGATAAAATACAAAAAAAAGATTATATAAAGCAAATAGAGTAGTTTTTCGTAATAAAATGGGACAATACTTGTTCCCAAACACATAAATCGTCTTTACTCGCTGACACTGTCTGTTTCGAATGCATGATGAATTATTATTAAGTTTGCGCAGAATTTGCTTATCGCTATCCCGCAGGAACTATGCAATTTTCCAGGATAAGAACTATCCTATGTCCTTCCCTTGTATTAAAACTATCTCTGTACCAAATTTTAACTAAATCGGACCTGTGGTTTAAGCGTGAAAAGGAAACAAACAGACAAAGTTACTTTCCCATTTATAACATTAGTAAGGATATTGATGAAACGAAAATTTACTGCTCTTAAAGGTAGAAAGTTTTGTCAAAAAAATTACAAATTTATGTTTCACTAAAAACAGTCATTCTAAATTTGTCTAAAATGTATTTAAGTTTTGTGTTTAGGACTAAATGTCCTCTTTAGCTTTAATTTCCAAGCGTCTAGACATGTGATGAATTACCCGGTCTCTTGTGAAACAAATTTGTACTTGTAATTGAAGAAGTGGAAACGCATCTGTCTCGAGAATTTATTGCCGCAGTACTATCACACGTCGCTGGGAGCGCGCACGATAAAAATCTAATACGATCTTAGTTCAATGCTCTATTGAAGTGGTAAAACACACGTACATTATTCGTCGTTGTCTTGTCAAGTTAAAACAACTGAATCTCGGGAATATTGTGGAGGACTTGTTCTAAAAACAAATATGCAGTTGCATCAATAGGCACCTATTTGTTTTATTATTACGCGCTTTAATTTATCGTTCACCCTTCAGAGGAAGTATAGAGAAATTCTGTGAGTAGGTCCATCAGAGTCTTCTGATAATATGTTTGTAATATCCCTTCAAGATACACCGATTTACTATTTCGGGGGTAGTTAGGATTCGCTGGATTAAACAAAGCACCAATCATTTAAATGAGGTTTAAATTACACGGCTGTGACTGTACTGTGCTAGGTATTTCGAATAAAATATTCATAATCACGTCGATACAGAAAGCTTTAAATTAAATTGAAATTCACGTTTCAAGTCAAAGTGGCATTGAATATTTAATTAAACCTTTTATTTATTTTGTTTCAGGTACCTAATTCGCATTCTACCGGCACGGATGAAAGTAGGCAACGAAAATTAATTAAGTCTCCTCAAATTGTCTTCAGCCACCCATTATGATCTTGTTTATCAGGACGTCGGAGGGCTGGTAGGAAGGGGAAATCAATAGTGAGACGTGAAAGTGCGAGATCTAACTACCCTTTTATTTAAAAAATACAAATCTGTTACAGTAAAGTAACTTTTTATCTACGCACACGTCGTTACTGCTCTAAAATGCGTTCAGAAACCATAGGAAATGACCAGCATTATTACACCCTTAAAAAGCTGTAGGTACTGTAATAACATAACAGTACAAAAATCTGTTGTGTTATGCTTATAAGGCCGCCTTACACCTGTAATGTTATTTTCGTAATTTTTATGTAACTTACTTGCGAACCACATCTTCTTCAAACCTTCCCTGAAAGACACTACGGAGGGACCAATCATTAAAAAAAAAGATACACAATTTTTATGTTTTGGTGTAAGTTCTCAACTTATCAATTTTGTTCGATAATCTGTGAGTCGCTTTCGCAAACAAAATCGAACGCGTTTAGACTTGTAATTTTCCAATTTACAAGAAGTAAGAAATTACAGTAAGCCACTTACAACGTGTGTTTACACTTGAAAATTTATCGTAAGTCGCTTACGTCAGTAAAACTGACAGGTATAAAGGCGACCTAACAGTACAGATTTAGCGATTGCCGGCTCCAGCAGCGCCCGGTGGCCCGCACCGCAGCCACAGCCACGCTGCCGGGCAGCGCCCGCGGCCTCTCGGCGGGGTTCTCGATGCACGCTTGGCCGTAAATGAGGGCCTCTTCCTGTTATTGAGCACAATAATGTACTGTGTGTAGATAGAGTAATGTATGCAACTGTACATAATTAGGCCTTAAAACACTCATTATGTAACGGTTGCATAAAATACTATTATCTTTGTCTGACAAAGGTAAATAAGGTTTAAGCTTAATAAGGGGGTAGTCTGTTCTGTGCTGAGGTTCTATACTCAGGAGGTGTTTGTTTTTTGCTTTCTCCGGAACTAATTAAACGATTTAATAAAAGTTCACTGATAGAAATCTCCAGTAACTATGCCTGAGAAAAACAATTCAAAGAGTACAGAGCATGTAATACGTTTTGAATAGAAACAATTCTAAATCGATACTAATCTTTCATCTTTTTAGCAGTAAATACGCTAAAGCAAACTGACCCACGGAACATGTATGCGGATTTGTAACAAGATAAACAGCGCATTGAGGCAAGTACTAATAGCGGCACATTAATCCTAGTCGCTCGTTTCTTTAGAGCTGAAGTAACTAAGTAACTAAGCTACTTGATTGCCACACCTTCACAGAAGTTTTCCAGCAAGGTGCAAAACACCTTCACCAACAAGCACGTATTTCTAACTTGACATCAAAATTCCTTTTGCGGCAAAGTTAAAGTGGGTGGCATTGTGTCACTGTCTCAAAACTGAGTTACGACAATGAAAGGAACTTCAGTCCTTTTCAGTAGCACGTTCGAAAATTGCACATTTGGTGGCGACGGGTGCGGGTCGGCGGATCGAGCATTCGCCGCATCAGTCATTGTCAACAAAGTTTATCGCCTCGACTCACCCCCGAACGGAATCGGCCAAATGTGTTTGTTGTGGTCTCAGAACGAACTAGCAGCCCACGTTCGCGTCGACTTTGAGAAATAGAAATGCGATTTCCAACTTATGCACTTCCTTCGGTAGCTCGACCGCTGTTACGAATTTCCGTGTATGAACGAGATTTCTTGGTTGTGTCGTTACTTCCGTGCCTATTTATGTTTAGTTCAAGTAAAATCCTGATGATTCTCTGTTTTTCACTGTCTTTAAAACCTTGATAAAGACCCAGATAAACTAACCTTGCTTTACAACCTTTAAATCATTACTAATTCTCAAAAACGATGACAATTGTGAAAGGTGTAAAGTTAATTATTACGTCTAAAACTAAGCTATTGAACGTTGTGCTAACACTGTTCCAACAGCATTTGTCTTTATTACTCAAAAGCTTGCAAACAGAACTCCCTATCCCGGGTGAATTTCGCAAAATTCTTCCTTATTCCTTGTCTAAATCACTCTTTGTTGGTGAGAAGAAACTTTTATAAAAAATTTCAGTTTTCTAGGTCTAAGAGTTTGAGCATTTATGATTCAGCCAAGGCTTTACATGTCAAGAAGATAGTATCATCAGGATAGTATTGTCAGCCTCGTAGGTAATAGGTACCTACTAGACTAGGATTTTTTTCCATTAAATACAGTCGAGAGCACTCGCCTCGCGAGAGTACGGGCGTCTGCGAATAATAAATGGATTGTGGTGCTATATAAGATAAATGAATATGACTAACAGTCGATAATATCATGAGATGGTTATGAATGATGTACCATTATGATGAGAATCCCTCCTTAAAATGCGAAAGTAACTCTGTCTCTGTTTGTCTGTCTGTTACGCTTTCACGCCTAAACCACTGAACCGATCTTAATGGCATTTGTTACAGAGATAGTAGGATAGTGATTTGTACTACTTGGCGTTAATTTTTAAGACTACTTTTTTGAAAGACGTTGTCGATGTTTCTTTGTAAAGCTGGGCTAGCCTTTTCCTTTCATTTTCGAAGATATTTTTTTCAATATCGTTGATTACATTGTGGTAGGGCCGATATTAAAGCATAATATTCGCTTTGCCCTTGTCAAGAAGCCGTCGTCTCCCTCCTGGATCTGACTCGACCTCAATGATAACGTCAACCCAAACGCGTCTCAACTATAACATAATGAACAGCACAATAAGGTATCAGATATTAAATGTCAATCATATCGGAACACTGTACACACGCCGATACAATATTTCGAATATCTTTACAAAGAATAGTTATAATGTGGTTTAATGTTACATATTTGTCTATGAAATGCTTTGTGATGACAATCTTTATTCGGTACTACCTACCTACCTATTTATTCGATTTAGAGATACTTCTCTATCTCTTTTTTTACGGAGATAATTTGGCTTACTCCAATGACGACAATATCATATTTTGACAACTAGGCGTTTGCTATTTTAAACAAACAATGACATGATGATGAAAAATGTCGAGAATTGGAATCTCATTCGTGCAGTTGGTTTGAAGTTTTTGGTTTAAATTTTTGTTTGTAGCTTATATTTCGTTAGTTGTTCCTCGCTTACATAACTACCCATAAACAAAAGTATACCGAGCTGTTAACAAATGGAATGTATAACTATTCACATTTATAATTCCGAACAGCAAATAAATTAAACTATTGCTTTAGTACAATTCCTAAACCGAATGAGTCGTATAAAGCTTGGCAGTAAATATTCCGAGTGCCCAAAACTTTTTGGGACCGCCATTGGCAGGACCTGAGCTTTTATTGCTATTATTTCAACGAAGCACACTTCTAGAATGTAATTGGAAATAACTTAGTGAGTACTTGCGTCGAGCAGGAAAATGACTATAAATATAGAGATTAGGATTTTGGAGTAATAAGAGATTTTTGAGAGAGAGATGTCTTTTTTGTACTGATTTTTGGTGTTCAATTAAGAATATTCAGCTAGTACGATGTTGCTAAATGAAAGTTAGTACAAAATTAATTGAATCTTTTACAAGTTTACATAACACATTCATCATCTAAATCATTTTCTGGGTAAAATCAATCTTAACGCAATGAAAACAAAACATTTATTCAGGAAACAAGTACAAAAGGCTTCTTACATGTCATAATTATTTCCTACTACCAGCGAGCGCTTTTGGAATCCGCCGCAAGAAACTAAACAGAAATTGTTTTTTTGAAACAAATATAATTTTACAATAACCACAAATCAAAAAAATATGAAAGATAAAAACAACCCGAGTTCCTAGAACCAAATACACTGGTTGCGGTACTGTAGTACCCTTTCCTCAAATTAATGCGGGACTACTAAGAGATTAAACTGAAGATCGTAATCTGCTTGCTTCTAAACGCGGCCACGAATCCGTGTCGTGGCCTAATCCCAGAGATGGAGTGCTCGGCAGCCTGCTGTTCACCTAGGGGACTTTATTGATGGCGCGACTGATGCAAGAAGCCAGACTTAACCAGAATTAGTGGAGAAACGACGGGGAAAATTTACCATCTATTTGGAGAATTTCCAAGTTCAGAATAACGCTTTAGAAATTGGATCGAATTTGGAATGAAGTAATGCTGTACGTTTCACCGTGATAGTTACTTCAAGATCTCTATTTCTACCATGAGAGCAGCAAATTATTGAATATTTAGCCATGTACAAAATCTGGTGTTAAAGCGAGATTTTATACGATGCGACGATAAAATTAGAGCATATTTTTGATCATTTATATCTCTTGGAACAATTGAATCCGAATATCAGTGCCAAATCGCAGGACGCAAATCCCCAAGCCATTGATGGATGCGATAGAATCCATCCATATCCCTTAACACAAGTATGAAATTGCCGCGGGTCGGACAAAACCCGTAAAATTGCTGCCGTAGAGCGTGTACATTAATCAAATTCATTCGTGTAATCGAAACCGGTTCAGCATTCGGCATTCCGATTCTTCACGACCTATTTTTTTCATAATTGCGCGAGCGACAAAGTAAAATTTATTGAGAAGATATCTTCAAAAGGTTGATTACGCCATATGACGTAGATTTCTGCAAGGCTCCGTTTTTCTTCGGTCTAATAAAGAGGGACGCGCGCCGCATTCAAACGACATTATTTGTCCCGCACTCCCTTCCATGACAAAATAGATTACGCTGAGGCCACTTACAAAGTTGTTATTGGGCCAGCTCTGCACCTGTAAATTTATCATCTTTGTTTTATTATTAACACGTCATTTGGGGCGACGCCGTTAAATTGAATAAGTGAAAAGTCTTGAATGGAGTGCGTGTCAACTTGCAACTCGATTTTAGCTTTTGGGACAGTTCATAACAATATATTTAGAACTTTTAAGTTATGTGGAAGATAATTGCTTGACTTCCGACATCCATTTCCTAAAATCTGTTATTCTTCATCGTCGATTCCTCAGGACAGGTAGAAAACTACGTGGAATATAAAATAACCCAAATCACTTTTATTTTGAAACTAACACATGAAATTACCTCCTTCTCATCTGAAGTGGAAATGAGTTCTCGTTTACATAGTTTTGCAGCCACTCTGTTACTTCGACTCACTTTCTAATAAACGAACAATGTCACATTAATTAATTAAATGGCTTTAATTTTGGTGGTAACATCAATTAGCTGGGGCGGGTCAGTGGTAATTTCTTCCCCGAGTCAAACGTTGTGTGGGAGGCGTTTAGGTTAACGCCCTATCGAATTTTGCGATGAAACTCCTCATTTGATGTGTCAGTCAGTCACATAGCTCACTTTTGATAGGTATGTATGTACTAACAAAAATATGGACTTGTCTTAAGTTACTTTCATCAATCAATCAATGCAAGGTTTTATTCCCGTCTCAAACATTCTCATTAAATAGTACTTGTGCTTATATTAAACAAAAAACGTTTACCTTGCTACTCCGCTACTCACGTAAAAATAATGTTTTTTTTTTTCATTGAATTGAAATGGACCTCTGCAAAGTAACTCCTGATTCAATAAATTAAGTATGCTTCTTAGGTGCACATTGAAGTATCTTATTCTTCCATCATAGTAGGTACTGCAAGCTTTTTTTTTATATAAAATTCCTCCTCAAACGCAAAAACAATAAATCATGTTAAAGTAACTGCCGCTCCTGTAGAAATTTCTCTTCAAGCAATCTGCATTGCCAATGACACTGTATACGCAGCAACGCAAGCGCACAGAACCCAATTACCGCGTAATAGCCGGGTAAGTTAATACCCCCGCAACATGCAAATGGCATTAAATATCGGTGGGAACACCAATTAAAGTCGTAAACTTTAATTGATATTCATGGACTCGTAATAGGGGATGTAGACTGTAACGCTGCAAAACTTTCGGTCCAAACTCCGTGTCTAATTGTGCTTGAAACTAGTAGGTAAACTTCTTTTACGTACATCGAGTTTCGCCCGGAGTTTGGTTTGAATAAAAACAGGAGATTAGAGCAACTTTTACGGGAGCATTGATTTTGTTTTGTTTGTCTCGTTTTTCTGGAGCGTGATTTACGAATGAGCAGCGCAGGAAGCCGAAAAGTTGTAACATGTTGTTTGAAATCAGTTGATGCAGAATGCGTGTGTCCATTCATTAAATAAATCTTTAGAAATATTTTTAGCCGTGGGTAAGGTTCAAAATCAAAAAGTTGATTGTGTGACCTCTTTTGCTACAGACCTTCTCTTCTAGTCTGAAATTTTCAAACTCAAAACGAATATTTTCAACTCATTGTATGAAACGGAGCGTCTTTCATTACCAGTTAAATGAAGCCGTGTCACTGCAGTTTGTTTTAATAAGGACAAAGGGAAGCGGAGGAAAATTAATAAGCATCCGACTCCATTAACTTAGTTATTTTGGAAAACATTGAAATCTGCGTAACTTTTGAATAGACTGGAACTTCAACCCTAAGGGTGTTTGAAAGTTTGTAATTTCAGCTGTTCTCACAAACTTAAAGAGCTTAAAATTTCTTTTAGAGAACTTAAGTTAAGTAACATTTCCCATTAGTTACTTTGTAAAGTATATGCTATGTATGTAAATCTTTTTTTGCATAAGACGGTGTTGAAAAACAATTATTATTTTTCTTTAGGTAAAATATTTGGTAGAATATGGTACATAGTAAAAAATGTTTCTGTGTTCACATATTTTGTGCATATACATAGTGTGTGTGTTTGATCCTTACGGCAGCAGGCTTATATAATTTACGATATTTCTGGTATTTTCACAAACATTTTTAGCCATTTTAAACTTTTCAATAGTCCCTACCTAACCACGTTAACGTTCAGTTCACTTATTAATAATTTCAATAAATTCTGTTCTAAGGACGATATTTACTTAACCGAGGTGAAGGGCCAATCATAAAGTTATTTCATGTTAGATCAATAATTTGATTTCGATAACTCATTTATATGGTAATTTTAAGACTCCTTTTTATTTACTCAGTCTAGTTTGTTGATATTTCCATCAGTAAAATGTTGTTTGTACAAGTTGGAATTCTTTTGAGATTTTATTATGAACAACAATCTGAGGTGAATGATTTATAAACTTGAGTAGTTATGTTTTTACATGTAATAATATAGTGAATAAATTCTTGACTGTTATTTTATTATGGAAAGCTATGACGTTGAATGACTTTTAAATGAAATCTACGAATTTAATTAAGTGATTTGATTAAACACGAAATTTATTTCAAACGCGAGACCACTTATAGCACCGAAATTTAAATGGCGACTCGACGAAAGTGACCTTCGGATCCCATTAGCTAAATATGTCCCGACCAAGTGCTTAGACACCAATTTAAAAATATATTTTTCTGTCATTCAGCGGGTGGGGGCAGGTGGGTCGAAATGGAATCACCATTAGAGGTCGACGATGGCACTTCGTCGTTTTATCGGAAATAGACTTAGCGGTGACTTTTCGGGCCTGAAGACTGCATGAATATTTATGAGACGCCCTTCTTTTCCGCCTCGCAGACAAACTTGACTTAGCCGACTGATGGAGTTCTGTTCGCCGCCTTTTTTATCCAATTAGCAGTTTTGAAGTAATAAATTACATCATTTGATACCTTGAGGGAGCTCGGGGGATATTTGGTCATAAGTTGAGGCCAGTCGTGGGGTTGATGAAAGAAAGCGTTATCCAGCTGCTACTTTGACTTGTTATTAAACTTTTCGTTAATATAATCACGGTGTGCACATTTTCCTGGTACAGGGACTTAAATCAGAATAGCATTTTAAATATTACAACATTTGCTATGTCAATATCTATGGTCTTTGCAAATTGACTCTTTTTGTAATATCTTTATTCCCTGGACGACCGAACAAAGCTAGATTTTGCGAAACTCGGAAAAACTCGTTTTGTTAGAGATAAGATGAGATCGAGCTGGAGCCACTAGGAATTAGGGGTAGGTATACTTGATATTTCAGCTGCCCAAATTTCACGTTCAAATAAATTAAATGAAAATAGAGCATCTCAAAGTAATCAGTTGGGATAGACACACCCTGGCTGCATTACTCAACAGCATTAAAGTCAGAAAAGGTCGAAGGGGTTGCTGCCCTCCCACACTGCGGTACAGGGCAAAACAAAGCAGTAGGAACGCATACGTAATTCTAGAATATAAAAAGGGGACTACTAAAATCTTACACGCGAATCTACTAAACATGATTCTTTGTTTTGAAAAGCTTTGATTTAACTTGCATGTTAAGTTGAAGTCTTGGAAGTTAAATTTTACTAATCTCTAGTGGTCGGATCGACTTGGAATTTGGTGAGCAGGACTGAATGACCATGACAGTTGGTATAATAAACAAAAAACAGTATCAGCAGTTTGTTGTTCCCGTTACTTTGCGTAGATTCGTATCCAATAAATAAAACCAATTACATTGCTCCTCCGTGATCATTACGTGCAATACAATGCAGTAAGTAGCTAGGAGGTCGTTTTGTATGGAAACATGCATGTGACGCACAAGCGCAGTTGTCTAGCATATGGTCACAGTTTTTTTTACTATGAACTTGTGGAACACAATTTCTTGTTTGGAATTTTGCTGCATTTCAAATGCTCGTCTCGTATCATAGTAAGGTATTTAATTGAACAATGATGATGACTTCCATGAAGGACTGGGAGCAAAGAAAAAACAGAATGTACCAGTTGCTTCTCTTCCCGGGCAGATAGTATAAGCCCATCGAGGGAATGGGCGAAAGTCATAAGAATCATGTTATAGGCGATGCGGCTAGCAACCCAATACTATTTTGATTCCATTTTCCATCTATACCTAGCCCCACAATCTTGCTAAACGTGGCCTGCAGATCTTGTCACCTTAGGCTCTGTCTACCCCGTAACGGATAAAGATGTGATTTGTGTATTGTATTGTATGATGATGATTGATCCTTTAACTTCTCGTGGAGCATAGGGCCTCGACAGTCTTTCCCCAGACCTCTATTCTGAGCCCTCTCTTTGGCGTCGGCCCAGGTCATCCCGGCAGCCTTGAGTTCCACCGTGATGGATCTCTTCCAGGACTCAGTGGAACGACCCTGTCTTCTTCCGCCAACGGGGTTCCACTCGTTCAATATTAAACCGACAGAACCCCTTTAAAATTTTGGTATTGTAGTTGTTGACTGTATAAAAGTCTCCGTCCATCAGTCTCTATTTATTTTATGTCGTTGGTGATTTTCATTCACGCGCAGTTATGCTAAAAAGATTCAGCCCTCGAACGAGTAATTGTTTAATTTACTTTTGCTGCTAAAAAATCTAGATCCAATATCAAAATTGACTTGTCTGTGGGTTGATCCTTTTTTGCGTACTGCATCCTGTGTCTCTCAGCTGTGACTTGAAGAGCGTTCGTCACATTTCCGAGTAAATTTCTCCCAATATGGGTTCCCCCGCTCCTTATAAATGATTGACACTGGAATTCATAAATATTTCATTATGGTGAAAGGGAGAACTTCGGCAAAGTTTATAATGAAGCGAAATGTCTTCTTTGTCGCAATTCGCGGAATTCTCATTGTGATTTGAAGCTTAATTTCAAGAAATTGTTTGAAATAAAATGTTATGAAACCATTACGTCTATGTATGACAAACGAAGTGGAAAACTGCGATAACTTCAAAGAAAACAACCTCTGCGACCCTAAAAGAGTAAGCGGATTGGTTACGAAGTTACTTAGATACGAAGGTTAAAATCTACTATTGTAATCACGGAGGTACCATTGTTAAAAACGGTAGATAATCCATTTTCCCGTCTTTGTCTGAAATCCAGGAAACTTCAGAGCTGTCAAAATGTCATATCCAGCCGCGACCCGTTCGCGTACTGAAAGCCGAGAACGTCGAATTAATATGATTCCCAGCCTACCCATTATATTGGTCAGGCCAAAGCTTTGTGTCACAACACGCTTAGGAATATCCGAGTAGGAAATGACACTCACATACGCGTCAAACGACAAAGTCTTTCATGTCATTTATAAAAAATGCCGCTTGAATACGTGCTTCGGAATTTCGTACTATAATCATGTCGTGGGTTGTCAAGGCGTGAGCAGTGACTGATTACACGTTGATCTACCCTACCCACTGGCACGCGAGTTACATTCAACGTAATAAGAACTATTGCTAATAGGCTAACTCTTTCATTCTCTATTGTCAGCAACAACCTTTATTAAATTCAACTATTTTAACTTTAGCACAATTCTAAGACTATTACGCTAATGATAAGTATTGACCTCTGGTGTGTTTGTGACCTAAACGTTATAAAGGACATATCTTCTTCTTCGTCTCGGTTTATTTGACAGAAGTCGCCATTAAAATAGACTTGGTAGCGCGACGCTCTCACATTCATAATAGGGTAAAGGATCTCGAAGTAGATCGCTCTTGTTTGCTGTGTCAATGTTTTGTCTCACCCTTACACCTCTCAAAAACAGTTTAAAGGTGTTTGAAGATGCTAATTTAATTCCGCATCTAGTAAATGTCTTTATGAGATACTCCACATGAAACGTTCCAGAAACTTCATTACGTGTGTACGATATTATTGACATACTTACACGACTGTTTACCACAGAGTAATTTGAAACTAATGTATTGAAATAGTTTGCTTGAGCGTGTAGCAGCTATATGCTGTGATATATGACGAGTAATTTTAGTTTCGAAAGTTGTTGGTTAATTAATCATTTCCAGGACGTATGTATAATCACGTATGTCACTTCAGATTGAACTGTCAAAGTCCTTTATGATAAACGAAGTACAATAAGTATTTGAATTCAATTACACAAATGAATTCAACAAATTACTGCTCAGTGTTAAATACACACACTTAAAAACTCATTTCGACCTTTTAAACGTTAAATAAAGTAAAATCTCTGATGAAAAATGCCGCGTGCCCGAATCGGCGTTATTCGAGTCAGCCCCGCATCGGTAATTGTTTTAAATTCTCATTTGTACATTAAGAACTTATTAAGGTCCCTGTTCAGCAAAAAGTGCTCAGTATCCAGGCCCGTATTTGTTACGAATGTAAATTTATTCCGAAGAACAAAGAACGCTTCCCGCTCTGGAGGAACACAAAAACTGTATGAGGTTAATGGCAGAGAAATGTGTCCTCGTCGGATAATCAAGAGTTTGTGAGCCTCGGATTAATTTCCTGACATTTGTCCGACCTTTTTTTGTACGTTTAGTAGTGTCGGGGGTAGTTTTACAACACCGGTGGAAATATATTCTGGACCAAAAATAATTATTTTTGCTCGTCAGTATAGTGAAGCTATTTATAGGCGGGCAAGAAGTCTTTTGTACTATTAAAAATGTGTTCAAAGATTCAAAGATTTATTTGTCCAACATAGGTAAATTACAGGGTGTTAGTACTTATCCGTGTACTGTACTTATACGTGTTTCGAGTAATTAGGTGGGAACTGGCTAGTAACGAATTTATTATTTTAGGCAATTGATTGAATCACGTGTAGCTTTACGAAAGTTCATATTAACGAACAATAAAAACAAAATGTTTTTTGTTCATTCTATAAACAGCTTCAGTACATAAATCACTGGCAAAGATTTCATCATCACTGAAAAGTTAAATTACGTTTGATGCATATGATTGTGAATTAACCGAGAATACAGAAACAATTTTCAGACGAGGAAACTCAATTTTACCTTATTTCACGGAACTTTAAAAATGTACAAAAACCCCATATTTTTTTTGAAAAGTGACGTCCGTTTTAAATCGCTTGCCAAGCCGCCGGCGCTATCTGCCCGTGACAGCGTAATAACAAACTCAACTCTTCGTTCCTCCTAAATCGTTATTGATCTGAGCTGAGTCTCGAAAATATACTTCAGAATAGATGTTCTACTCTTGACTTATTGTAGGTGCAAATGTGATAAACAAATAGGGTAGCCTACGAGCAAGTGAGCATCACCACCCATGGACATCCGCATGGCATCCAAAGAATTGCAAGCCTAGAAGGTAAGGATGAAATATTTACTCTAACATAAACATAAACATCTATGTGACAATAATTTTACCTGTATGTACTCTTCACGCTGTAACACAGCAGCGCAAACACTACTGCTTGACTACAGAATTAGCGAGAAAGACCATACCAATATAATATATTGTCCGTACTTTCAATCAGTTACCAAGACAATTTCAGGATCTGCCATTTAAAGAGTTTAGAAATAATTTGCTCAAATGGCTACAAGAACAGTGCTTCTATTCTGTTAAGGAATTTATGGAGTACCGAGGGTGTGGCCTGTACGCGTGATGTTTTATAATGTTTATTAATGGATTTGTTTCATGACTTCTCTAACTTATTTAATTTTACTAGACATAATTTTTTTATTTTTACATTTCATTTTAACTATTGTTTGCGATTGAATTGTATTTATTTTAAATGATATTGTGGACTTGTGCTTCCTATTTTAATAATTTATGTTGTTTAATTTGTATGTCATATTATTGACTAAATATGTGAACTATATCTCATTTTGACATCTATTGTATACCATATTTAATTGCAAATAAAGATTACTTGCTTACTTACTTACCTTATTGTGCAAGAGAAATCATTAGTGATATCTAATTAGAAGGAACACTAAGTATTCCTTCACGGAGCACTAAATCTCAGCGTACAATGCAAGTCACGCAGCACACATAGATGCGGCGTCAACATCTTCATTACGTTTCATAAACAAAGCATAAGCATGCATAAGCTGTACCTCGTCTCGCAAAGGAGCTCACCCCTATGTCAGTGTTAGTGTTTCCATTCGTAATGCTTTGCCTTTTGTTTCTCGCGAGAACAACATCCGCCCTGTCTAAAACCCAGCCGTTTGCGGCACATGCAAATATTTACCTAGCCGAGGTTTCGCTTTGACGTTGCCACATAATTTCCTGACTTCGCGACCCGAGCGGGAAGTCGTGGACGGATTCGTTGGCTACACTTAAAAATAAGTATGTGACAGGCTTTTTTGTAGCCCTAGGTTCTAGAATGTCTTCGCTTTGTGATGAATACCCCCTCGTCTTCAAACACGTACGTTGCCTGGCGGGTTATTGCTGCAGTACAAGTTAACCACCGCAAGGCTTAGCGATTTTGATTGTTTCATTTGTAAACACATCTACCTATATATCTGAACTTTAACATTATTACCTGTCCTTAGAAAGCTACTTAGTAAGTACCTATTTATGTGATGTCGAACGCAAAGTTAAGGTATTATGGATGTAAAAAAATACAAAAATGTGACTCAAATACCTAACATTTGAAACGGTCCCGAAAGGGCATTATTGTAAGTTCCATTCAGCAAAACAATAAACTTAGCTAAATACCTCATGTTTCAATACCTTGCGGAGGCAATTAATTTGGCAGTCATTTATTTATTTGACAAAGCGAAAGTCCTTGAAGTAAGATATAATACCCGTAAACTCAGAACTAAAGTATCCACTCAGAAACTATTTTCATTCATGTCCTACTGAAGTTTCTCCACAAAATTTCATCAATATTCGAAGTCCCCTGCGCAGTAAATGGGCGAACATAGTAAAACAAATGCCGCATAGTCCGAACCTCTCACAAAGATGAATTTCTGGGTCATCCCTTTAGCCCACTAGAGTGATCAAATATCTTCACTCCGCACGGTATACTCATGTGTATGTCTCAGGAATATGTTACGGCGAAATATGAGTTGATAATATTTTGCATGATAAAGTATGTAGCTTTTATGAAATGGAAACAAGATTTACATAGTAATGAATTACGGAGCTTATCACGTACCACTATGTGTAAATGATATATGACCTACGTTTTAAGTCAGTCACGTCATGATAAAGCTCACAAGAAAATAGATTTTATGCTTTATTCTTTCACTGAGATAACGAGCATTAGTTGTATGTGTGTATGTGTCTAAGTTTAAAAATGACAGCCGATTCTAAACCGCATCACTACATAGTATAAAACAAAGTCGCTTTCTCTGTCCTTATGTCCCTATGTCCCTATGTCCCTTTGTATGCTTATATATTCAAAACTACACAACGGATTTTGATGCGGATTTTTTCAGTAGATAAGAGTGATTCAAGAGGAAGGTTTATATGTATAATTCTACGCAGACGACGTCGCGGGCAGAAGCTAGTATTATATAAAGCATAGTCTATAAAGTCATGTCACAATTTACTCATCAGCTTAAAATCATCCTTATTTAAAACTTAAAAGGAACACAAAACCAAATATGACATTTAATTATAACCCTTTAAATAACCTCAACGTGAAAAGGGACTGACATTACAGAAATATGATTTTTCATGAAGTAATTAACTTAAGTCTCGAATTAAAAAGGGTATAAGCCTTACTCGGATACAGATATCCACTGACATTAATGTGCCCTTATTTTGCAAAAGGCAATTTCATTGTTAATTGTTATGGGTTAGGAAAAAATGTTTTTATTAAATTTGTTATTGCGCGTTTGCTTTGTTTACTTGTACATGACAGGAGGTAAGGTTTCGTAATACACTCGACATTGTTTTCGTGTCGTTTTAAAAAATAAAAGGCCCTCGGGTCAGCTCTCTCTATTTATGTTCACAGCATGCAGCACTCATTCTAACACAACACACGAATAATGTACTGTCTCTTGCAGCAATGGAGCAAAATTTAATATTGCCTCTTTCTCTGCACTGGGAAAATCTCGTAACATGATATACTCCTTCCTACCTACAATTTCCTTCGCAATTGTGTTATGTACAGTGGCTAAGAGAATTCTTTATACTTCTTATAAATACCACAAATATATAAACGAGCATACGGTTTCCCTGATATTTAACAATTACTATTGCCTGCTCCATATTGCATATTGTCTCTTGAAATCCCTTATGCCAACAAACGTGACGTAGGTCTTCCTACTATCTAAATTAGTGTAAATTAAATGGAAACCGAAATTTGACAGTTAGGCTAACAAGCTTTCCGTGTCTCTTAGATCACATTACTAATAGTATTAAAACGACCCACCCTACCCAGGAATATTTTTTAGCCTTTAATAGTTACGAACTTGATTCAAAAAATAAACGGCCACTTGCTAAGCTAGTCTGCTCTATCTTAGACTCCATCTTCCCTTACCATCAGGCATGATTGTGGTCAAACGCAAGCCTATTTCTACATAAAAAAAAGAACTATTTTCCTCCATAGCTGACGCGCTCCAGTAGAAGAAATGACAAAGTACGTCTTACTGAGAGTCGTGCCCTATCGATACCCGGTATTCCTTTTTGTCTCCCAATGATTGATGGGTATTGTCGCCGCCATCGCCTGCTGTCGCCTCTCAGATGACAATATTGACGTGACGCGAGATTCCTCTCTTATCCGCGCCGCGACGCTGTCTTTGCCGCTGAATACTCTCGCGTCTCCTGTGGATAATGCATTGTTTATATTGTGATCAATTTTTCGTTGACAGCGTCACCAGACGCAAAAGGGAAAGTAGCTTTTAGTTCTAAATGAATATTGAAGATGAGATCATCACTAATGATTGAAGGTGCGTCGAAAGCACAGGTTCGCATCGACATAACCTCTAATGTAACATGCAGAGTCTCATCACACAAGGTTTGGCCTTACCGTAATATTTATAACCCAAAGTAGCCTTTGCCACGGTAAGTAGAGTTATATTCAGTCAGTTCTGGGGCTTACCATGACGTCTTAATGCGATTGAATTCCGACTCAATTCAGGTTTCAGCTGTCATTTTTAGTATGGATCAGACAGCGAGCGAACCTAAACTGAATCGGTGTTGAATCAGTATTCAGTACTAGTAACATTTTGATTCTAGCCTAGCCATTAACGCAAAATTTCTTATATTGTCAGTTATTTCCTTTTATAATTAAAAAAACTTCTAATTTATTTTACTCATTTAAACACAACTTCACATAATAATCAGCTCGGAAAACACGCCCCCCAATGTCTGTTCATATTGGTTTACTATTAAATTAAACTTGCTGTAAGAATTCTATTTACTCTTTATTAAATCCGAAAATAACAACCTAGCCGTACATAGCTTTAACGAAAGAGAACGAAGCGCCACCGTGTGGCCAGATATGACAACTTAAAGATGCGTTTCTAAAGCAAGCTAAACAACACTGTTCGCAGCAATACATAAACCTTAAAGTTTATATTCCAACACTCCCACTTAAACTTATAAGGTTATATATGTATAGGTAAACTACAACCTAATAACATACTATTAGTGCCTACTAACATAAAATCAACTAAAACTCAAAACAACATTTTGTCTCTAATGCAATTAAACTTACAAACAGGCAGAGCCTTAGTAAGGAAATCTGCCAGTTGAGAAGAACTTTCAACATACTTAATATTAATTATCTTTTCCTCAACTTTCTCCCTAATAAAATTATACCTCACATCTATGTGCTTACTTCTTTTATGAAAAACTGGATTATGAATCAATTTAATTGCACTCTGGTTGTCAATATTTAAAGTCACAGACTCTTGAGGCACATCTATGTCTAACAAAAATTGTCTAATCCACAGTATTTCTTTAGCCGCATCACTAGCAGCCATATACTCAGACTCTGTTGTTGACAAAGCCACGGTGTTCTGTTTTCTACTTGACCATGTAACAGGCCCACCATTCATCAAAAATATATATCCAGTGTTAGACCTCCTAGTGTCTAAATCACCAGCAAAATCTGAGTCCGAATATCCCACTAGTTCACTATTATTATAATACTTAATCAACTTATCCTTGGTATTTATTAAATAGCGAATAATTCGCTTTAAAGCATTCACGTGTGGTGTGCCTGGATTAGTCACATACCTACTTACAAGATTGACTGCATAAGATATATCTGGTCTAGACACAGATGACAAGAACAACAAAGCTCCTACAGCCTCTCTATATGGGAAATTATTACAGTTTTCAACACCCACACTTTTTGTTAGCTGTACATTTACATCTACTGGTGTACTGCAACCTTTAGCATCTGACATATTAAACTTTTTAATTATGCTCTCTATGTATCGCTTTTGACTGACAGACACACACCCTTGCTGTTTATTTATCTCCATACCAATAAAAGAGTTGCAATCTAACACTTTTATTTCAAACTTTTGTCTCAAGTCATTTAAAATGATGGATAAAATATCCTTACTTTTTGAAATTAACAATCCATCATCGACATAGATTATTAACAATACTTTGATATTGTCAAAATATCCCACAAATACACAGTTATCAGACTGACATGCCTTAAAACCATATGTAGTTAGAAATGAGCAAAACTTTTTATTCCAGCATCTGGAACTCTGCTTAAGTCCATATAAAGATTTGTTCAACTTACATACTTTAGATGAGTCAGCCTCAACCCCCGCTGGCAACTCCATGTAGATTTCTTCGGATAGCTCGCCATACAAGAAGGCGGTCTTCACGTCGAACTGCTGCATCTCTAGAGCTTCTTTGGCTGCTAAACTCAACAACAACCTAACAGAATCATACCGACTAGTTGGAGAGAATGTCTCCTTGTAATCTACATCTTTTACCTGTGTAAAGCCGCGAGCACACAATCTCGCTTTAAATCTCTCTATATCTCCTTCTTTATTCCTTTTTACACAGAATACCCATTTACAGGTAATAGGTTTCTTTTCTGTCTTATCAGTTATTGTCCAAGTATTATTATCATCATGCGATTGAAGCTCTTCTTTAATAGCACTCTTCCAATCTTGACAATTCATACCAGTAACTGCCTCTTCATATGTCCTTGGTATCTCCACTTCAACAAAATTTGCTTCCATATTTGTACCTTGCCTGGGACGAAGTGTCATTCTACTTTGCAGCTCTTCCCCAGTAGTAATCTGTCTTGGAGGTATAAATGTCTCATCAGAATCATCAGAAGCACTTTGCATGTTGTCATCTGATGATAGTTCTTCTAATACTTCTTGCTCTACTGGCTCATTTTGACTTACACTTGGCTCATCATCATTTATTTTAATCTGTGCAATATTTTCTCGTTGTTCTAGTACACAATTCTCATCAAATCTGACATCTCTAGATATAGTAATTTTCTTTGTACTGTTATCATACATCCTATAATTTTCTTGGTCATATCCAACCAACAACATCTTCACACTCTTCTTATCCAGCTTCTTCCTTTTTTCTTTTGGTACATGTACATAGCCCACAGAACCAAAAATTCTGACATGCTGTAGACTTGGTTTGTCTCCATACCAAAGCTCATGCGGAGTAGTGTCAGGTGTTTGGCTAGACGACGTCCTGTTCAATAGGTAAACTGCACAGTGCACTGCTTCTGCCCACAAATTCAAGGAAACATCTTTGGCATAAAGCATAGATCGGGCACTTTCCATGATTGTTCTTAATTCCCTTTCGGCTCTACCATTCTGTTGTGGTGTGTAAGGAGCCGTACACTCATGCTTTATTCCTTTATCATCCAGGAACTTCTTAAATTCATGGTTCTTATACTCTGTCCCGTTATCTGTATGTAAAGTGCGCACATCATGTAAAAACTTGTTCTTCACAATAGCATTGTACTTAATAAAACAATCAAGCACTTCATTTTTCTGCTTCATGAAGTAAATATGGCGATAACTTGTCGCTCCATCTTTAAAAAGCACAAAATATCTCATACCCGACACTGACAGTTCATCTATAGGGCCACAGACATCACTATAAACAATGTCACCAGCTTGAGACGGGCCTCTACGAGATGTCTTGAACGGCGGCCTTGCTTGCTTGCCATATTGACAGGCTTCGCAAACAAAATTATCACCTCCAGTCAATGCTACAGGAATAACACCACTTTTACTCATATTTTGAATTTCCTTCACATTCACATGACCTAGTCTTTCATGCCACACTTTAATGTCTGATTGCACCACATTACAACTTTCTTGTTTGTCAATTTTAATGTAACCGCGCACACATTACCACAACTTTGTCTTTCATCACAAACGCACTTTGATTGTCTTTCACTATGACATATCCTCGTCTGGTTGCTGCACCCTCAGAAAACAAGTTTCTTCGCAGGTCAGGCACATAAAGTACATCTTTCAATATACTTTGCTCCCACTGTCCCTTAACCAACTTCTTAATCAAAACAGAACCTTTGCCACAAACTTCAATATCTTGCTTGTTTCCTAATTTGACAGTTCTGCTTTCAGTTCCATTCTGATGCTCATTTAGCTCACAGAAAAATTCTCTCTTGTATGTCATGTGCATGGAGGCTCCACTGTCCAATATCCATGCATCTTCTCCGTAGCTAAAAGAACAAGCGTTCTCAGCACTAAATGCTAACATATCTGGTTGCTCTTGGTTCTTTCGAACAGATTTCTTTGGCGCTTTGCAGTCTCTGGCAAAGTGTCCTCTTTTATTACAGTTGTAACATACAAATCGATGGCTTGAGCTAGCTTGATTTGGCTTAGCTTTCGCATGCTTCTCACTGCCTTTGCTAGTCACAAGAGCCGTCTCGCTGCTGGAATCGTTCACAAGACTTGCCTCCTCATCAATCAATCTCGAAGTCAAGTTCTGAATAGTCTGGTTGGCAGGATCAAGTGACAACCAGGCTTGTCGGAGAGACCGATATGATGATGGTAATGTACTCAATATCTTCGTCATTACTGCAGTGTCACTGAGTTGTTCACCAGACTCTCGCAACTGTTTTGCTAAGCTTTCAACTTTCGATACATGTTACGCCATCGTATCACTCGAACAATAATTATATTGGTAGAATTTCTCGTGCACCATCATCTTGTTAAATTCAGACTTATGCTCATATATAGCTTCAAGCTTGTCCATCACCTCCTTGGCGGTGTCACAATTCTCAATTAGGGAAATCTGATTAAGATCCATTGATGATGTCAAAATGAACATCGCCATTCCATCCCTTTTATTCCACTCCACCAACTCCTCGCTACTTTTGGGCTTCACAACATTTATATCGATGCCTTTTGCTCGTAACGCACACTTTAATTGGAATTTCCATTGCTTAAAATTACGCCCATCAAATTTTTCAATTTTCATCGAGTTCGCAACCTCCATCTTTAATGGCGCCGGCCGGTTCTTGTTCTCGTGAATTTCTTTCGAAAAATAACTGCTCTTTACGCAAGTAAAACTGAATTTTCACGTGTCCTGGGCTCCATAACCTATTGGTTTACTATTAAATTAAACTTGCTGTAAGAATTCTATTTACTCTTTATTAAATCCGAAAATAACAACCTAGCCGTACATAGCTTTAACGAAAGAGAACGAAGCGCCACCGTGTGGCCAGATATGACAACTTAAAGATGCGTTTCTAAAGCAAGCTAAACAACACTGTTCGCAGCAATACATAAACCTTAAAGTTTATATTCCAACAGTTCATCAATAGTCTTTTGTGTCGAAATTCGTCAATTCACGTCCAAAACAAAGAGGGCCGAACGTTTAATTGTTTCTTCGTTCAATATTGCTTTTGAAGCTTTTGACGAATGAAAATTGTTTCACTTTTAACAATGGCAGTTTGATATTCTGGCTGGGCGGGAACGGCCACGGCCGCGTGCCAAACTGTGCTTTGTGTGGCGCGAAATGGTAGACACGTTCGGAACGTGAGGTTGTTGCCGGCGGCTGGACGCAATATCAAGGCAATGCCATGATTACAGCCTAGCCACGAATACGCGCGACCGACGCTGTGGCGAGCGTCTCCGCTACTATTAGTAATAATAATCTATTCTAGTAAAATTAGTGGTTCTGTAAGCTGTAGACCTCGCGGGCCTGTATTTAGTAAGTAAGTAAGTAAGTAAGTAAGTAATCTTTATTTGCAATTAAATATGGTATACAATAGATGTCAAAATGAGATATAGTTCACATATTTAGTCAATAATATGACATACAAATTAAACAATATAAATTATTAAAATAGGAAGCACAAGTCCACAATATCATTTAAAATAAATACAATTGAATCGCAAACAATAGTTAAAATGAAATGTCAAAAATAAAAAATAAAATTATGTCCAGTAAAATTAAATAAGTTAGAGAAGTCATGAAACAAATTCCAATAAACATTATAAAACATCACGCATACAGCCCACACTCTCGGTACTCCATAAATTCCTTAACAGAATAGAAACACTGTTCTTGTAGCCATTTGAGCAATTTATTTCTAAACTCTTTAAATGGCAGATCCTGAAATTGTCTTGGTAACTGATTGAAAGTACGGATCGCCATCAGAAAACAATTATTTTTAAACAGTTTGGTGTTTGCTCTAGGTAGTGACAACTTGTAAGGGTAACGAGTGGGATAAGCCCGCGCGTCATTAGTCTTACTAAATAGTTCTGGGTGTGCTTTTACAAAGACACACAACTCAAATACGTACAATGATGGTATTGTCAATAGCTTCAATTCTCTAAAAAGTGGCTTACAAGTAGTGAAACGTGGAACATCATAGATGCTCCGAATGCATTGTTTTTGTGCAATAAAGACTCGATTAATATGTGCTGAATTCCCCCATATCAGAATTCCATATCTGAGGATGGAACATACATAGCCGTGGTAAGCTTGAATTGCTGATTGTTTGTTAGCTATTTTGCACAAGCGCCATAGAGCATAAGCAAAGCTGTTCAACCTATTGCAGATTTTATCAATATGAGGTTTCCACGAGCATATGTCATCCACGATTATTCCCAGGAAAGTAGTTTGGTTGGCTTCAGCTATTATATTGTCATCATATTTCAATATCAAATTTTGTTTTTTACCTCTATTTGTGTGAAATTGTATATATGTGGTTTTACTTATATTGACCTTTAAATTATTACATTTTAACCATTTGATTATTTGAAATATTGTATCGTTTATGGCATTATTGTATTCTGAATTATTCATAGAGCAATCCTTTGGTATAATAACGGATATGTCATCGGCAAACAACGTGTAGGCATGGTCGGTTACATCTGGTAAGTCGTTAATATAAATAAGAAAGAGAAGGGGTCCCAAGATACTGCCTTGTGGAACGCCTACCCTGTTATACTTGCATGATGATTTTGTGCGATTCAATTCCAAACTTTCGGATAAATAAGTGATTTCTACTTGTTGTGATCTATCGGATAAATAACTTTTTAGCCACTCATTTGCCTTGCCTCGAATTCCATATTTCTCACACTTCACGAGGAGCAGGTCGTGCAAAACAAAGTCAAATGCCTTACTCATGTCGAAAAATACTGTAGTACATGGGACGTTCTTATCAATATTTTCCATTATTTTATGTACCAGATTGAAAATGGCTAGAGTGGTAGATTTTTGTTTTTGAAAACCATTTTGTTCTTTTTTCAATATATTAAATCTGTTCAAGAACCCTACTATTCTAGTATGCATAACCTTTTCCCAAACCTTAGACACGACAGAAAGCAATGCTACTGGTCTATGACAGTCAACATTCTGTTTGTCACCTTTTTTATGAATTGGTTTGATTATAGATGTTTTCATTTTATCTGGGAATACTCCCTGTGTGAGTGATTCGTTTATTAGATGTGTTAGGATGGGTGTAATAAGTGGTGCAGAATGCTTTAATATTGTCGTTGTGATTTGGTCAAAACCTACTGAGTTAGTATTCCGTAACGACATTAAAGTTTTGAAGACTTCATCTTCACCAACTGGACTAATGAAAATGCAAGAGTCCGTACTCTTAATAGAATATGGATAAGAGTGCTCCGAGGCAGCCTCTTTATTGGTTAATTCAATAAAGTAATTGTTGAATGTATTAGCTATAACGCTCGGGTCAGTTATTGTAACATTTTCGTATTTTATTTTACTTATGTTGTTAACCAGAATGTTCGTTACATAATTGCCAGTGTTATTCTTTATAACATCCCACGACGCCTTGCATTTATTTCTGCTGCCTCTAATATAATTAGAATTAGTTAGTCTATGGGCCGTTGTGATACATTTTTTCAATAATTTGCTATATTTTATATATTTAATCTTATAATGCTGATTTCGTGAAGAATAGTATTTGAATCTCAATTTTCTCTTAGTGACTGTAGCTGATTTAATACCTTTTGTTAACCACTTGTTTTGATTTCTGTTGCTTGCAATTCTTACTTTTTTCATAGGGAAACATAGATTAAATAACAATGAAAACATATCGTGAAAGCTGTTAAATGCAATGTCAGCACTTTTTTCACTGTATGTTTCGGCCCATGTCAAACTATTTAGGCATTCCAAGAATTTGCTGATATACTCCGGGCTAAAGTCACGTTTGCTTATGAAGCAATACTTTGGGGGTGTTGTTTTGCATTTTACTGGTACAGACAGAACTTGTGCAGTTTCGTGGTCGGATAGCCCCAACGGAAGGATTTTTCCTTGGGCATCTTGGATATTGCTGATGGTGAGATCTAGGCACGCACCCTGTCTGGTCGGTACGTTGATATGCGAAATATAGCCATAATTAAGGATGATTTTATTTAATTCTAAACTTGTCCGTGACTCCTTCAGTGTATTAATATTAAAATCACCAAGCAGTATTACTTTCCTTTGAGTTTTTTTCCGCAGTTTTATTAGTAATTCTTCCAATTTATGTAAGAAGACTGACACATTCGAGTTAGGTGTCCGGTAAATGCATACAAGAATGCAGCCATATAACGGTATATCAATGCCGCATGATTCAAACACAAACTCCTCATTAAGTTCGTTGAGTATGGGCAGTTCTTTACACTCCACATAATCCCTACAGAAAATAGAAACACCACCACGTCTCATGGCAGTCCTGGAGAAAGTGTTCACCAATCTAAATTTGTTTAATCGGAGGTTGCCTTCATCTCCTTTTTTCATAAATGTTTCACTGAGGCACAGGATGTCAATGTGATCATTTTGTTTGCTTAGCTCGTCTAGGGTTATCTCAAGTAAATCTTTTTTACTTCGAAACCCCGAGATATTCTGATGTAAAATTTTAACAATATCTGCCCTAGTCTCGAAAAAAATTAGTATTAAGCTCATTATTGTCAACATTAACTATTTTTGACATACTAATACCGGGATTATTTTGTGAGTTACCTATAAGTGTAGTGTTAACAGAATTCACCTTAGGTACCGTGTGTGTCTGTTTTGTGAAGTATTCCAGTATAGATTTTTGTTTATGTTTTTGCTGTTTTGATAATATGTGTGCAGAATATAACTGATGTGGTTTTTGAATATCACGGTTCAGATTATTCGGTGATACATGCGAACTGGTCATACAGCACAGCAATCGAGCCCTTATTTTCTTTGGACACAAATGGTTTTGTTTATAATCAAGGTAGTCTATTTTCAAATTAATCTTTTGACAAAGTTCAGCCATTATATTATATCTTGAAGAAATTTTTATAAAGTGACAATTTTTGAAGTTTTGACATAAAAGTGCAATTTTATCATTTAACATATTCTCATTGAGATGCCTATTCTCTATCACGCCTAAGACAATCACTGGAAGACCTTTAGCTGTTTTTATACAGTAGCTCAATTCACTAACTATTTTTATTGGATTAGAGTCATTTTCTCCGACACAAATCACGATCTTGTCGTCCACTTGGAAGTCAGTGCTGACGTAGTTGTTGAGGATTTCTTCTGAAGAAGCATTGGGTTTTATTTGTGCGTCTGCTAGGTACTTTTCGTATTTTGTATACTGTCTTGATTGTAGCAATGCCCCTGCCAGTCCCGAACACTGTTGGGTTCCAAAGATCCAAATTTTTTTCGCCCTGGCTGTGTTGCACTTGAACTCGCTGCTTATTCTGTGTATATTATTTAGGCTTTCGGGAGTTTTTGAGCACGGGTTAGGATTTGGTTCCGAAGTTTCCGATTCCTGGTTCACACTCCGGTCGTCGGAATCAGGAGGCACGTCTGATTCCTGGTCATACGCTGGGATTTTCCGGAAACTATCAGTTAACAATTGACGTTGCTTTTTACGTAATGAGCTAAGTTGTTTTTTTGGTGTTTTTTGCTATTTGCATATTAAAACTAAATAAATTTTCTTCTTTTTCATAATTTATTTTTTTTAAGTTACAACCCCCATGGCACCTCTGCCGTTAAAAAAAGAAAAGTAAAAAAACATATAATATTAACGAACCTACTCACAAAAGTTTGCGAGTGTCGGTTGAGAATGCAACTTGTAGAATGGACAGCTGAAAGCTGGACATTTTTGCCCAAGCTGAATCGTAGCTCTGCTTCGCACTCGTTCGATCAATAAAGGGGTAAACTTTGCTTGTCAACAATCGCAGCGCTACACAGGAGGAAGACGAAGTTGCGGTTTAACAAGCATAGCAGTAATAGGTAATCTAATTCCAAATAACCACCAAATTCAAACGCGTTCATGTCTAAATTCTGAAACCAGTGAGCCGGTGGTTTACAATGCATATGCCATTCGAACGGCATGCGATATTTATATGATCTAACAGTTTTAGGCAGGTACTATCAAACGAATCAAGAATTTTTATTTTTTGATTTTTTATGTTTACTTTTACGGTTTTATCGTTAGAAATTAAATTTCTAAATATCACTGAAAATTAGAACAGATAGAAAAATCGGAAAAGTAACATCCCCCGCCATCCCCCGCGTTCCCGGCCATAGCTTTACTTTTCGGATTTTTCTATGTGTTCTAATTTTCAGAGACGTTTTAGGCAGCGCTCACATTTAGCGTGCCCTGTGCAACGCATTAATTGTGCAGACTCAGCGTAGCGCTACGGTCCCATTAATTTGATTAACTGGTATGGCAGTCAAAAAATTAACTTTATTTTCGCTGCTGCGTTTCTCCATTCTTTAAGAGTTTCAAAATCCTTTATTACTGCACCTCTATGATAGTCAAAGTGTACCAAATGTGTATTATGGTTGCCAAATTACACGTCTCTAGCTATTGTAGGCTATACCTCTGTCAGTGTATAAACACTATTATTTTCTTACATCTCCACAAAGAATGCCAACTGAAACCAACCGCCGCATAAAAGTCTTTGAACTTAATACTTATTGTGAACATTATTAAAGTCTATCTATATTATATATTACTGCAAAATTCTTGTAACACGAAACCTCGACTATAAATTGATTGATAGGCGTAACAATCGATCAAAACTAAATTCAGACTGAATTGCTATTTGAAAACGCCAAACATTTTGATAGTTTGCGTGATAAGCATTAATATGAAAATAATGTAGTCATTATAACTAGTGGATTGCAAGAGTCGTTTGATAGGAAAACTTTTTGCGCAGTGGAGCGTTCGTGCTCCGACCCATCGAAAGAACGCGATGTGGAATTTTATACTTTATAAAATAAATAGGATATTAAAAGGGTTACCAACAAAAAACCTACGAGATTGTTGGAGCCGAAAATAGAACAAACTCATAACATACCAGAGTTTAGACTCCTAGGTTATGTAAATTGTCTGACTCATTCCTGTTTCCCCTTTGCCCACACTGCCTTTACTTAGTTTTTTTCTATACAGTAAACGTAAACTTATTATGTTTTCCTAAGACATCTCTTTAAATCGTCAAAGAAGTTCTTTTTTTTAAATTTTGATAATTAAAAACTTGTAAGTTGGTTACAGCTTTCATAGTAAAAGAAATTACGACCTTCACTCAGCTTTGACAGCAATTCCTAGTATGTACTCATGAACTCATGCTGCTGGTCTTAGAGCAGAGAAAATACATAGAATGTACCAGTTGCTTTTCTTCCCGCGTAGATGGTAAAAGCCCATCGAGGGAATGGGCAAAAATTATAGAAATCATGTTATAGGCGATGGGGCTAACAACCCATCACTATTTTGATTCCACAGTCTTGCTAAACGTAACCTTGTAGGTCTTGTTACCTTAGACTCTGTCTACCCCGTAAGGGATGAAGACGTGATATGTATGTGTATGTATGAGTAATTTAATTCCATTTTGTAGCCAGTTCTTGGTTGTTCTACGTTGCTAGCTCAAAAGCTGGCTCATTAATCGCAACGCAACTAGCACAAGTGCTCCATGTTAGACTCATCAAGCTTTATCAGAACATCTTATTTCGTCGAGTGACGAATTCGAAATCGTATAACATTAATCATCATCATGCGGCTAGCAACCAATCACTATTTTGATTCCCCTTTTTCTGCGAATATAGTACAGAAATTAAAATTTAAACCCTCTACATTTTGCTTCCCTGAAACCCGTCTATAAATCGCCCGTACCTTTGACAAGACTTTGACTTTTACTTTCACAAAATATACCGCGGAATTCGTTTTACGTTGATATTCCGTTTATGTCAAATAAATTCTTGATGAAAACATCTTCTAAATATATATAACTCAAAGGTGACTGACTGACTGACATAGCGATCTATCAACGCACAGCCCAAACCACTGGACGGATCGGGCTGAAATTTGGCATGCAGGTAGATGTTATGACGTAGGCATCCGCTAAGAAAGGATTTTGATCAATTCTACCCCCAAGGGGATAAAATAGGGGATGAAAGTTTGTATGAAACTTTGTCAATTTTAAACCGATCGGGCTGAGACTTTGCATGCATAAAGCTACTATGACGTAGGCATCCTCTAAGAATGGATTGCGTAATTTCTGCGGGATAGCGATAAACGAATTCTATGCAGACGAAGTTGCGGGCAACAGCTAGTTTACAATAAAAGTTGTACTAAGATAATGTTATTTATAAAGTGGTAAAGTTTAATTGGTCAATTTTGTGTTACTGCTGATATTTAATACAAAGTTGAACGTTGAAACTAATAATTACAAGAATTAAGCGTAAAAGCATTAATTAAAGTCCGGCCCTTAATTACTGTGTTAATTTATTTTATAGCCTAACTCTAGCTTAATTGAAATGTTTCATCTAAAAACAGATAATCCGTAGTTCCAAGGGTTATATTCTGGGCTAAAGTTTGTTTCGTACTAAATAAACTCGCTTTAATAATTATATTTATGGTCTAACAGTACATAAAATATCTTTGAAAATCACATAATACTATAGCTTCAATTTTACCAATTTGTCAGTTGTGTTAAAGTTGAACTTACTAAGCTATAGGATTCCTTAATTTTGTGGCTGTACGCCCTCTAGCACAACATTAAAAACAAACCTTGTTACGCCACGAATATGCACATAATGTAAAGTCCCGTTTCTCAAAACTACCAGTTTAAACATTACATATATATTCTAGCAACATTCCTCTAATCAACCAATCAAAGATTGAGTTATTGACCAATGTTGCCAGTTAAGACTTGTAAAATTGTAACTTGTAGGTTCGAGAAAACGGGCCACTGCAAGTGTGGTTGCGGAGTAGCAAGAAAAATACTTTGTTCATTGTTGATGTAACGCTTGATTCAATCAAATATTATTAATGCTGTATTAAAACTATAACAAAATTATTGAATCATTACACTTGTATACACACAACACTTGAACACTTATTAGTGTTCAAATTTATTTAGAAGCAAGCATGTTTAATAAAACAATTGCTAATGCAATGGGCAATAGTTTGCAATTAAAGGCCGCTAATATTTGCTGTTGTGGCCACCATGTGCTAACATTCTTCTAACTAATGCCGTATCCTTAAGAATAATGAATAAAGGGTCATGAGCGCACTAACCCTAATGAAGGTGAGGGTTCTCTCGAAGGATTCGTAATGGCGACGATGATGGTGGTATAAAATCTAATGGTGGCCTTTAGCGGCGAACACTCGGCAACGATTATTCATATAAATGCCAAAATAGTTTGCACACTTTCAAAGGGGATCTTGAATACGATGCAAATAATAATTAGCCCTTTTTGGTAAACTTATGAATCTATTTGGTTAAGAAGATAGTCTTTTTATAAAAATACTCCAAAACGAAACTAAATTCGCGCTAATAAGGACAACACTTTACAAAAAAAAAACTTTTAACTCATTAAAAGTACCTACCTAACTACTTCAAGGTTTAGTCACTCAGGCTCTGATAATTATGTGTCTCATTTTCATGCACAACATACTTGTTGCGTGAATAATCTCACAGTCACAAGCTCATAACATGACTGTAATCAATGAACTGCATTGGCAGACCCTGCCGCGTAGTCTCATTCAAATGAAAACCGGGTCAAACCGTCCATACAGCCCTCGCACTTCTGTTTAGAACACAAACAATGGCCGGAGGATGATACGCATCTCTAAAATCATAGATTCATCTCAGTGTACTTCACGTGTGACCCCGCCCGTAACCCGTCCTATCTAAATAATTCCCGCATCAACAACTCGCGAATGCCGTAACTTTATGGGGTTATTGAGGCGATTTTGCTGCTGGAATTTTGAACAATATGTTGTAATTATGACGTAATTTTTGAGGTTAGGATACCAAATCAGTTGTTGGAAAGAGCTGAGACGGAAAACGTAACAACCCCCTTTCATTTTCTACACCTACTTGTTGTTAATTAAGGAGAAGGTTGAAGGTTGTACATAGGTACATAAGGTAACAAGACCTACAGGCCACGTTTAGCAAGACTCTGAGGGCGTAGAGGTGGAAAGTGAAATCAAAATAGTGATGGGTTGCTAGCCGCATCGCCTATAACATAATTCCTATTATTTTCTCCCATTCCCTCAATTGGTTTTTACCATTTGCGCGGGAAGAGAAGCAACTGGTACATTCTATGTTTTTTCTTTGCTCCCAGAACAGCATGGAAGTAAAGTAAAATTACTCCACATATAAAAAAAAACAAAAGAGAGTTAACTAATCTAACTATTAATGGAGGTGATTAGTACCTATATAGTTTTACCTGCGGACTAAGAAAACATTATTTTGAATTGGGCCTTAAATTTCACCTTCTATATAGTGATAAAATGGTTATCGTTTTACCCACTTTTAAGGCGCTGACAACCGTCATTGACCTTGAGTAGCGCCACTCTTCACACATACGGTCCGCGTGCCTGTTAGTGAAAGAGAGGAGACTATTCACGCAGCGTGACGCTCGTCTGAATTCTTAGAAATAAAACACAAATAGTGAGAAATAAAAAAGTGTGTATTATTTGTGTAATTTTAATCTTGAACGGTTTAGGTGAGTTTAGGTATAAATTTTATTATATTGTAATTTTAATTGCAGACCCATAAGTAAGAATAAATAGGTACATAGAACTGTTTAATGGTGATTTTACGACCAATATTTGCAATTATTTTGGGACTTTAAAATAGATCTCCCTATTGTGATCAAACTCCACAAATGTAATCATTAACAAATCCACAATCTTGCTAAACGTACCCTGTACTTGGGCACTTTTATTGTGCAGAATTAGAGGGAAAGGCTTGTTAAATTCCCTTCGGCTTGCTTTCTAATATATTTGACGCCACGCCACTGATAAATACAGATAGTTTTTCTTAAAAAACTGCTTAGAACATCAATTTCAACGATTCAAGTGTTGTCAGCATCTCAAACTCTGTAGGTAGCTACCTCAATAAATGCCTAGGCACCTATATCCCAACAGCACGGAGCACTTTGCTTGTGGCAGCGCGCAGCGTCGTCAGGTGAATAAACGAATTTGGTACGAGCTCAAAAACGTAATGTGGAAATTGTGAAAGTGCATTTCCAGCTCATACCAGCACTCACGAGAAAGAAAATTGATGCTATGCATTGTTACTCAATTTGATAAGCATGTTCTAATACGCATAGGGAAGGAGTAGGGAGGGGGGTAGGGAGTCTATTGGTAACATTCTTTAATGACTAAAACAGTCAGAAATGAACAAAGAACTAGGTACTACTCAGCTGCGTAGTCTGTGGTAGAAGAGCACTTAGTAAGGTAATTTTTTTGACAATTAATAATGATTCTCCGCAAAGTCACGCCTAATTTTATCAATTACTTACTTTTATTATTGTCATCTGAAAATACGACTGAATCGATATAAGTACAGTCTTTCAAAAACCGACTATAAAACAGGTAACTAGACATATTTAGGTATGTTTCATACAGAATAGAACTATCTTAAACATTTGACGTCAAAAATCAGTTTTACAGTTGCGATGTGAAGAAAGAAATTAAATGAAATAAAATGAAATTTATTCTTGGTAACAGCCATTACAAGTCCATAAAGCTTATTATAAATATTCTGCGAGTGACAAATAAAGCTGAAAGCAGGCGCTCTTGTTTTTTCTTTATTTTTAATTATCCGTCGGATGTACAAAAACAGAGAATGTGGAACATAATCAAGTAATGTTTAAAATGATAAACGATTTCTGCCGTCTGCCAAATGAAATGTCCCTAGCTCCAGTGATTTAAGCTGCGTATAGTCAATCAGTCAGTCACTTTTCTGTATGATGATATACTTCAATTAATAAAAAACACATATTGTACGTTTCACTATCTGGCGCGGTTAATTAATAGGTGAGAGTTGTCGTCGAGTGTGAGGAATTATCTAGCTGGTATGTACTAGCTCACTTTTCTAGCACAAAGAGTGCCAGAAATGTGAGGTCCTAATTCTCTGCTTGGTAGACGGTGTAATTACAGAGAAACTAGAATTAATCCATTTTCCTTCTCTTTTGGGGTAAGTACTTCATTGGTTGTTAATGTTAGTATTCGTATTCGTATTACTGATAAAGACCGTCACATGTTTACGTAATTAGTAAAACTGCTAAGTGAAAGTTTAAATGACCTAGTAATATTTTTAAAGGTAGCGTGTGTAATCCCCATTGGGTCAGAGATATGAAACCACAACAGATATCAGTAAGCGACAAAACATTTGAGGATGTCGTTTACCAGGTTTGAAGTAGAAATTTAAACTCTGACGTATGGGTAAGAGGTACAATTTGGAGTAGGTTAGGTAAAGCGGCGTATACAACTTTGCAGTAGTGAGCGTTGTGTAATAGCACTAAAATCTACGGCCTACGGCAGTCGAGAAGTGACACTCCAAGCTTGGCAGGAAATTACTTAACCCTGAAAGTGGAGTCGACAAACAAACTCTCACAGTCAGTTCAGAATCCGCCCGTATTTCAGACAGAATGTCAATACCCTCTTTTTAAACCGAACACTTAGCCGCGGAAATTGCAAACAACCACGACTATCACTGAGTTACTAGGACTGCCAACTGGCAAACCAAGACTTTGAATTTAATTCCATTTACTGGCGATACCGGACAAAATTTTCATCTCCAACTACTTCTCTTTCATTTAACTTTGCAATATAAAAACCGCGAGGAAATGCGACTTCACGAATTGTCCGAAACTTTCCAAGTAATAATATTAAACCGTAGGGACTTTAGCGAGCAATACGCCTGGCTGAAGTTGCAGTAGATAGTTCCTAATGAACTTTTAGTTAAAAGAAGTGTACAGCGTGCACAATGGACTGGTTCTGTCTCCGTTGTCTTACTTAAACTCCCATTTAGAATCTGTTCATTTAACAAAGTATAGAACTTGTTACAGCTTCACAGTATTAAAAGTCAATTACCTCTACCTTTTGAGAGGAACAGCATCGTATGGGAAAAAGCAGCGTATATTTTCTCTCACATAAAACTATTGTGTTTTAATTGTACTAGGTACTTATGGTAAATTTCTATAAAACTAACAAGTCGGGATCCGACAGCACCCACGTCTATTCTAATAATTGATGAAACAAATTTATTTATTTATTTGACGTGGAGCAGTTATTAATAGCACCCTGTGTTGCATCGTGATCGATAAAATCCTCGACGTCTGTAATTGAACCGAGCATTGCTTAATTGACCCCACGGGTAAGGCTGTTTGCACTGGCGCGCCTGCAGTGTTTGCGGACTCCCGCCTGTGTACCCACGCCTTGGTAACACTAACATACCTTGCTACCTCCCAAATAACACTGGTAATTATATGACACATTTAATTCGTTTCCTCGAGCCATGGAAATTACTAGGTGTACAAAGGTTTTGAAATTCAAAACTTATCAATTTAAATTTAAAATACGCCTTTGAACTTAAAACCTTACATTGCAGCACCAGTAACTAAAGCCTCCATGTCATAACGGTTATATTTAAATCATGATAATATAAACATTGCAATAAATTACTATGCAGCGTTGCTGGGAAAACTAAAAGTAAAATAACACAGTGAATAAAATGAAACAACTGCTGAATACAAAAGACGCGGTGCGCCGTAGCAGGTGGGAGCGAGTCTCAGCTTACGCCTAAATTGCGGAAAGGCGTGAATTTACTGTATGTAAGTAGATATTTTTTCAGCCTCGCATCGTTACCCGCCAATCTTACTTTACTTGGTCCCTTTTTACCCCTTCTGGGAATCGGATTACCCAACAGCTACTCTATACTTTTATATAATTACTAGTCTCCGCTCGCGGCTTCTCTTTCGCTATGGGAATTGCCAAAAATCCATTTGTAGTTAGTGTAGCTACAGCTCCTTAGCTCCAACCTAAATTTTACATTTATTCATTTATTGATGACGACATGTTTGCAGACAGTCGTCAAGATAAAGCGTACAGTCGGTCCCCTGACATGAGTTAAGAAAATTGGATACCTACTTTCCTAAGCAGTCAATACAGAAAAGCGTTTACTTATATGTTAGGGAACCGACCTTACCTCTAGCTTTGGATATAAGGTTTCACTCTCTACACACATAACGTGTGTAAAATTGCCACCTCCAATAACCTGCTCACCAGAAAAACGAGACAATACCATTTAAACTGCTTGCTGAAACTTTGACCATAGTTCATAATTATAGTAAAAAATATGTTGAAGTGGCACGTTGTTATAAAAAAATATACTAACGAAATGAGAACTTCCTCCATTTTTAGAAGTCGGATAATTAGGCGAGATACTAATCAAAAACAATGAATCAATTTGCTTAAGTATCTAAAACAACGCTAGCCTTAATTTTAATAAGAGCATTTTTATTTCTTATTTTTATATTGTCTACCTTGCATATTCAAAGCACATGATATCAAATCTACACCTACACACCTTTATGACATAGTGCGACTTTTACGTCTACTATTTCGTTAGACATCCATACGCTTTAATATCGTCGACTTAATGTACACTCAGAGACGTGTGATATTCACAAAGTGTATCCGTATCCGACGCCAAAACTATGTCACAATTTCGACAGGTGGGGGTAAAATTGCCGCAAACACATTAAAGCGACGGTTCTCCCAGCGGTGTTAATGTAGATAAAACATTAATATGTATGAGGCTCCTAGCTTGTTTGTGGCCGAGCTTAGATTTCGCCCTCTCGATGAATAAAGAACGGGGCAGGGCTAGTTAAGCATTGCGTGACTGTAAGCGCGATCATATCGACGCGCCAGCCCCTCTGCTTATCAGTAGAGTGGCTTTAAGACAGGAAATAAACCATCTGGACGGTAGTAATTGTTGAAGACAAGGTGAATGAGCCGTTCAATTGTTGCCGGACCAGTGGGCTTAATCGCGGATCCCCATTCAGGTCGTGACCTTTCGGATCGGCGCCCTTCGTATGGTCGAATATTTTTTTGTCCTAATGTAATGTTTCGTCGAATGATCGTATGGCATAAGTACATACCATATTTCGAAAAATGTTTTACAAAGGCTGCTAATTCGGCTAGGTTACGTTTATTCATTATAACTCGATGCGACAGTTTCGCGTACCATTTCAATATTTTCAATCAAATTATTATTCGTCACGACATTAGATCAAAATAAAAGCGTGAAAAGTGTTCAGTTTTCCTTTTTCTACAGTGAACAACATCAAGAAACCTGTTAACTTGCCGATTTTTAAGTAAACACAGAAAGGGTCTTCATATGCTGAGTAAGTATTTCATTCAATTTGCTTGACCTAATCTGAATGATCTGTGAGAGGTATCGATCTCCGGAACTAGTTCACAGTCCATTATTCCGTTCGCTGGATTTTTAAACAACCAGAAAGTAACTACGCTTCATGTTTAACCTACTTTCCTAGCTATTATTTATGTTAAAGCTATTTCATTTAATTTCATGTTTAAAAATCAGTTTTACAATTTCAACTGCTGCGAAGTTTAATATTTAAAAAGATACAAACTGTGGCGATCCTAGAGCTACCTATCTTCGACTATCGAATAGATGAACTGCTACGATGCACGAGTAGCGCTGATGACTTCATTCTCATTCGTCTCACACATCACACTATTAAATTATCTGTACTGTGTACTCAAATGCATGAACACACTTTCCAACTATATTTCTTCTACTTTGCTCCCCATACATAACGTTATGCTGATGTCAGCCTGAAGAGAGATCTCTCTAATTAATTAAATTATGTACAAAAGAGTGCAATATTATTTGTACCAAAAATACGTACGGCTTATTATGGCTGGGCCCGGTAGACCCGTATTGAGGTTCACGTGTCTATCCCTCAAACGCAGTCCCAGGTCCTGATGCGACGCTCTACCTGAATGCACCACGGGCCGGCAGTTTCAAGAGCTGCGAGAGTACAAACGTAGTCTTATTTGATTGCCTCAGCTATGAAGAACATGTTCACAATCGTCGCTAGAAGTGTAAAGTTACAGTAATAGTAACCCAGATAAAAAATGAGCGAGTTTGCAATTGGCCAACTCCTGCCTCCTCCATTTCGATGCTTTTTATTGCGATGAAATATTTACCGCATCGATCGACATCGTTAGTAGAAGTGCCATCGCGGGCCAGAGCGCCCAAACAGTGCCCGGCCGGTGGCCTAGACCATGGGTCGTTCACAACACAGTACCGAATGAGCTCCACCGTCCATTTTGACGCTAAATTGAATCCGAATGGCGGAGAATCTCGTTTAAAGCCCTGGTAAATAGCGACTTGTAAATAGGTAGGGACGTGGAAAACATTTAGGGAACTCAATCCACCCTTTTGCCTTTTCTGCAAATTAAATGAGAATATACTTAGTTCGCGACACGGGCAACGTTTTAGTTTATCTGCGAAACGGTACTTCTCGCTCAAAGTGTCTGGAAACACGGCAATAATAGCACCGACCCTAATTAAAAAGTGTAAAAAGTTTAAACTTATTCATGTACAACGCTACACTCCGGTTAGGTAGCGTGAAATAACGATGTTTTACACTGAAACCGGCGGGTTCGCAAATGTGTATTATTTTACTGAAGAGTTTTGAAGTGCAGCAAACATTACAATTATTGCACCTCAACGGGGCGATTGTGCTCGTGTTTTTAGCTTCGTCCTTACATCTTTTGGAAAAATTAATTCAATAAAAAAAATGTGGAAAACGAAACTTAATAGAGGGTGCGAATGAGACAGACGGTATGTGAGTGAGAGGACGAATATTCGATTGAAGAATGACATGCCGTGTCCAAGATGACTTGTAGGGCGATTTAGGTGTAAAAAATATAAAAAAGAAATAATTCATTATATAGCAGGGATGGCCAACAGGTCGATCGCGATCGACCGGTCGATCGCGACTGTTAGTCCAGTCGATCGTGGCAAGGCAAAAAATATAAATACGTATACCCGACTGCGCAACGTAACCACCAACTGCTGATTTAAGGTTTCATGAAGTATGTAATTGATAGATCGCACAGGGTTTCGTTAGTGAACAGGAGATCTTGGGTCTAATCAAGTTGGCCACCCCTGTTATATAGCAACAAAATTATTTGTAGTGTTTAATTTGGTCCAACGCAAATAATTATCTCTAAAGTGAACGTGAAATATAAGTAAGCTGTAAGTAGAGTTCACTGTTACTGGAGATGCAATAAATTGTATGCATCGAGTCCGGTGTCAATTCAATTTCGATTCGCTGTATTCGCTAGGATTTAGCTTCGAGCGTTTCTGAATGAATAAACAGAAATTGTTACCGAAAGAATTCATGCAGCGCTAACATGTCTAAGGAGCTACAATCACGACGTGCTCAAGTTGGCCCCGTTTCACTTTATTCGAATTCAGTAAGATACGTTTGTCTTTGTCTGTCTCATTGACGGTTGCTTTGGCCAGACAATAACAAAATCTCACATAATACTAAAGCAGGTTTGTCATTAAGGGGTTTACTAGTTTCACCCCTTTTGCGGTCATGCAGTTCATAGCGGGCGTTATAGTTAGAGTTGAACAGAATAATCTTAACGGGTCAATTTACTAGCTTATTTTCCCCTTTCCCTCCATACACCCACAATAATGCTAAACGTGGTCTTTAGGTCCTGTTACCTTGGGCTCTGTCTACCCCGTAAGGGATAAAGACGTGATATATGTATGTATGTAAGTATTTTTTCATAACTTTTGCGATTAGGATGAGTAATTTACTTTGTGTATCTGCTTTTGCTTACTTAAACTTTGTATCTATTAGAAATAGTATAGTAAATAATTTGGAGATATCGATGAGTATTTTGTTAACATATCATCATAAAAAGATGAATTTCAATAAGACAAAGTCATAGAAAAGTATTAGTAGTATCTGATTCTAGCATCTCTAACTTTGATAGTTAGTCAAATGAAACTACCCTATTTATTTCTCAGTGCCACTTAATTTTAGAACCCTTTGTTTGAAACGCAATAGCGCGTAAGCTAGACACGAGTCAGAACTAAGAGTATATCAAAAGGTATTTGGTTTTCTATTGGACAACGTTTTAGCGACCCGAGTGTCCTCTGATGGACATGTCAATGTCACGTGTCTGTCCCCAGCAACGTAACAAAGGACACGCTTTTGATTACAAATAAGATTAAACTTTGGAACCCAGCAGTTTTATTAAACCTTAGTTTATCACGACTCTGGGAACTAAAACGTTCAAGACAACCTTAAGCTCGCAGACGAAAACGATAAAACCAAAACCTATTTGCCGACTTACGTTAATGGAAGCCTACAAGTCACTCGGAACAGCAACACAAAAATACAAGTTACACAATATTGCACAATTTCACCTCAACAATTTCGCTTTATATCTCGAGCAAGCCGCCATCGATCAGGAACACTGCAGATGTGCTAGTCATTTCGTACAAATGCTGCACAATATCGTGTCTCCATTGACTGGAATTCGACTTCGAGCACATAAAGGGCATCGGCGACAAAAGCGCTCGTATTCTAACTCGAATCGAGTTCAAAATCATAAAAATTAAATTCTGTATCTTGGAAGAAGTTTCCCGTTTCGGAGATGGCGCCGCCCCGCTTTGTGCCAGCAGACAATGCCCGCCAAATAGCGACTTCTCTCATATTTCATTCGAATAACAATGACCGGTCTTTCGCTTTATCCAATATTCAATACTTGATCGGAAAGTCGAACGCTTCGAGGGACGAGATTATGAAAACGAAACAAGCGAAAACCGAAAGTAATTTGAATGAACGATCCAATATAAAGTCGCCACACACGTCCCGTCTGCCCGGACAAATATTATTGTTAACCCAAATGAATCCAGACCTTTCTGCGCGCTCTCATTAATAACGTCTAATCTACAATGTTTAAACAAAGAAGTGCTTACGCCGCGAACCCGGGCCGCGACCGCGGCCGGCGGCCGGCCGCCGGGCCGGCTACTCCGGCCGAACGTCGTTATCCGTTCGTCACCGGACAACAATGCGACAAGGGTCTGCTCGTCAGATTGCAAATTAAATTAGAACGTCCCGGCGATCCTGTTTACGCTTCCTTTTAAATGTGCAAGTTTAAAAGGGATGCTTAATTCATGAACCTATTCTAAGTTAGACCATTCAATTTACATTTTCAAACTCATGCATGGCTCAGGACAGGACCGATTTGCATTTCCTGTCTGCGTGTTGCATCTTGTCGCAAACTACGTGATGCTTTAGAGCTGAATCGAAACACGCAATAGTTTCAATTGAGATAAGAATATAGAGGTATTTATCAAGCTGAGCTCGATCCATTGCTGTTTACCGGCAGCGTCCATTGCCCCTCGTAAATCGTTTAAAGGTTGGGCGTTCTCCATCCTCAAGATGAATGCCCTTGTCGGGCTGATATATTTACTGTCCGCCACATGGTCTCCACTCCCACTCTCTTGAACATGTATCTCCGGCACCACTAATATAAATAGGCTCGATGAATAATAAACGCTCGACCGGCTTCGAGAAATTCGCAGACTACTACTTAATTCAGTTGATTTTGTCGACGAAGGCGATCTTGAGGCGTGGGCTACAAATACTTCTGTCTTTCTTCCTTAAATACTGTTTTGTACGTAAACGCGTTTACATGATCCTGTCCGTAAAAAAACAGCTTAAACGAATAAGTGATAGCGCTGATGTATCGTGAGAAAAAACCTACGCACCCGCGTATGTAACATACGTAAAGTGCGGTATGGCATATTACCCATTTTTCATCTAAATCGTGTGACTTTTGCCCGTTCGCGCGCGTAATGTAGCGCACTTTATCGTCAGTAATCCTGCCGTAACGGCTCTTCTCCTCAGCTTTTTCGGAGGCTCGAGGAGGAATCGAGCTGCGTTCTGTTTTGTTTCCATGTTAAAACACAATAAAAGTTCTCCGCGTCCGCCATAAAGCGGGCTTTTAAAACTGAAACCACTTCATTTACCCGTAGCGATAGGGTATTATAAACTGGAAAAGAAACACGCATGCAATTGGGTGGGTCCTGTGGTTAACATTGCTCGGTGGTGATATTTTTAGGTTGCATGTTAATCGGTACGCTTGGAGTTTTCATCATTCGATAAGCACGTAAAGCGAACGCTTCAATTGAAAGAATCTCTTTGAAGTCTCAGCCTGTCACCGATAGACTCGCAGTGGCAAGCGCGGAATAATGGCGGGGCCGAGCGCCCTGAACTGAATTCGAAGGAATAAGCCGTCCTGTCCCTAACAAAACCCTTTTAGGTGATACGTGTTTTACAAAAATTTACTTCTGTTATCCGTTTATCGGTAGGCGTTATTTTGTCATTTGCTTATTACCCGCTGCGTATCATCTGGAAATATTTCGATGTTAACAATAATAGATGAGAAATTCGCCTGCCAACTACTTCGTATTTTTGTGCCGGAAAAATATTTCGTGCGAACTGAAACATTATCACATTGCTTACACGGGTTTATAATATTTTTACGGAGATATTGCACGTAAGCACATTCTGTAATTTGCGAATTTCTATGTACCTACTCACTTTCCGGGACCTTTGAAATGAGTAGGACAAAAATACGTAACTAGTTATAATAAATACCCCATTCAATGACCATCCGTTGCTATCATCAGTGACATTAAATTTAAATTGATATTTTGCTGCTAGCGAGGTTTTACATCAGGCTAGACAATACATAAACCCGTAACAAATTTCCAGCAAGGCTAAAACGGGCAGGCGCATAAATCAAGACTTAGTATGTGTATTCCAAGCAGTAATTTATCTGTTCGTGATCCTGACCTCATTAATGGCATTTTGGGAATACGCCAAATGAATTAATTCATGAATAATATAAAGCGTTTGAGATGAAAACAACCATTTTTAGTATTCATTTTAGTATTTATCCACGATAAACGTTTTTGTGTAGTATTTGTTTGGGCCTCTTGTATTGACATAAGTCTGGAGTGATACCAAAGCCCAGACTCAACTTGTCAACTTGTGATACCTAGTTACGGTTTGGATCTGGTTTGACATTACTTCCAATATAAACAATAGAGATCCAGTTTTGTCAGATGAAGATAAACATATAGAAACTAACAAAATATAGATGCACATTTCATTAATTAACGACTTAACAGACCAGCTCCCTTATCTATAAATGCTCGTGAAACGTACGTCAACTTGTATTTATCTGACACTTTGCCTTTGCAAGATCGACAAAACACACATTTTGGTATAATGAGCATGATTCTTTCTATAAGGGTTTTGTAGTTAAAGTAGCTTAAACAGAACCTTATCGTTTCGCCATATACTTCCGTCCCTCCATCCGTTCGACCGTCCACCGCTTAGCTTAGAGACTCTTAGTGCTAAATACACTAAATGACTGGTAGGGTAGGTACTGGATTTGTGAAAAAACTTAATCTATATGTATTACGTGACCCACTTGCTCGTTTGCCTTCCTATTCATATAAAAAAAAAAAAAATATATATATAAATATTGGATATTTGATGCATTACTACAGAACCTAAACTGCGAGTGGCCCGACACGGACTTGGCCAGTCATTGCCATCATCACTACATAGTATAAAACAAAGTCGCTTTCTCTGTCCCTATGTCCCTATATCCCTATGCTATGTCCCTATGTATGCTTATATCTTCAAAACTACACAACGGATTTTGATGCGGTTTTTTTTAATAGATAGAGTGATTCAAGAGGAAGGTTTTTATGTATAATCCTACGCAGACGAAGTCGCGGGCAGAAGCTAGTCAATAATATAACTTTACTAAATGAAATCGACATGGCCTATAGCGCTGTGGTCGTGACCGAGTTAAATGAAATCCGCTTAACAAAATCAATTGCCGCTTCGATCAGTACCTATTGAGGAATTTTCCATTTTTTTTTAACACTTGACCACATTTTGTTCGCACAAGGCAGTTTCTCTTAATTAATATGTCAGACGCAAAGACTGTTTGTTGGTGGCTGCTTTTTCTCAGATTTCCTTTGACCCTGCCACTTGCGAGAGAAGTGCTCTCACTAGCAAAAAGGTAAACACGCGGAACTGAACTTTTTCTCTGCTGATATAGTTTTCCGTAACGTTTTAGTTTTGTTTAGTTTTTTTCTTATAATATACATGAATATTGTATAAATTTATCATAGCCTCCAGCAAATATTTCGTAACTTTAATAAATGAAATTGTGCGGTCTACGTTACTTTAACATTTTGTCGATACCAGACGCAGACTAAACATAAACACTTTGTAACTGTTGTCAAAACGGGCTTGTTTCCCCTTTTTACTTGAGATATGAGTCATTAGTTAATATTTTGATGGCTTATTATTTAATTCATGTTTTTTGTCCACTTGTAATTCGGATAACGGTATAGGTTTATTTTTAAGGGTGAATTGGCGAAACCACTGGAGGTCAATATCGGACAACTGGCGAGCCTGTTTGGCACCGCACCGACCTATTTTGTCAAGTGATAAGCCTCATTCCGGTCCGAATTGTGGCGAAGAGTTCAACAGCCTAGCAAAAGGAAATAGATTTCCAAAATGTTTAGCATTTCAGCTCTGGTGATGAATGATAATAATGAATTTGGCCACCGGCAGCGTAGTGGTTATAGATCCTGACTTTATGCCTTAAACCGTATAAAATCGTGCCTTCTACATAGTATGCGGACAAAAGTTTAGTCGCTGCCTAATGCTTTTAACACACTTGTCTTTTTCTATTTAATCAGAACCAAAGAAATATTATGTAAATGAAAAACCGAATATTTGGCTGTTTTAGACAGAGGTTTGGCTCAAAATTTCGGATGATGCTCTATTTCATTTTTATTCAGATATCTAACCCACCCAGCGAGACTAGCACAAAAATCATGTTTCGTTCGTCTTTTTTTTTAAGTGCTTGATTCAGCTGCACTTTGTGAGGCAGCTCGCAGTCGATACTACGAGTAGACTAATATAGTGCCACCACTTGTCTTGTTTTACTGCACAAAAGTTCGTACGCTACCTTTAAAATGCGTTGCATAGAAGATGTATACAATCTTATTTCCCTTTCCCATCCCGGCTATTAGCCGCGTCGTTGTCAGTGCTTCAATTTCCACCGCTCTTCATAAGCCACCTGGCTCAAAGTCTTAACTAAGTAATCCTCCAAGAGACACCTGCCTTGTCACTGTGAGCATCAGAAATATTTACTTTGTTTCTAACCTTCTGAATTTGTTGGTACAGTGTTTATGTTTAGATCGACCCAAGCGTGTTACTAAGTGTCAATCTTAAATTTTCGTTGTGGTTTTGATGGCGTAACATTTATGTACAAAATGTTATGAATTATCGTCCTACTATACGTCCCACCTACTATATTTATTAATTAATTTCACATGTATAGTGTAATTGGTTTTTGATGTAAGATAGTATATGTAGGATGTTACAAAAGCTTATGATGTTTTATTACCGCGGCGAAGATTAATGCGCCATGAATTCTGAATCGACACTACACATCTATCATTTCGTTACATTTAACTGAATACCATTTTATCAGCCATCCGCCACCGTATCGCATGTGTGCTTGGTGTTGGGAATGTAATTTTTATTATAACGTTACTTACAATAGAAAATATCTTGTAGGTAATGTAAAAACTCTCTGAACAACCATCCAGCATTTTAGATCCATGCAAACTTTAAAACAACAACATATTCTGAATAAAAACTTTGTTCTGAACACTAAAGCGCTGTGACCTCTCCAGTTTTTATTGTAACTTTGTTGTTAGTAGTTTGTTTTGCACCACGCGAGTAATATAACACGCAACACGCGACTCGTTTTCTAATTTATTAAACGGCATCCCAAATATTTTTTAAGTATTTTAAAACGTTATGAAACACGACTAGTACCTACTTGTAGTTTTAACTATTCACTAGTCGGGAATCCAACAATATGTTATTTTTAACCGACTCAACAAGAAATGAGGTTGACAATACGTTTGTATTAAAAAAAATAGTCTACAAACGTTCAACGCAAAACTAAAAAAAAAAACGGTTTTGTAGTTTGGTTTCCTTTTAAAATCGATTTAATTTTTATTAAAGGTTGTCTAAAAGAATAGCCATTTAAGTTCAAGGGAAACATTCCTACGACCCAAAGCATCATAATACAAGTACAAAACAATGCAAGATTTATCCTGCTTAAATTTGACATGTTTTGATTTCATTAGAACACATTTTTGATGAGGAGTACAGGCGTGAATAACGTTAGCACAATGCCTCACCCTTGTCAAGGCCCGGCATGCAGGGACTTAATGCCGCCCCCTGCCGCGGCGCCCTAGACCAGCGGACTTAAGCCTACAACGACTTTCCCTGTAAAATATAGACAAATTTAAAAAGCCATGCTCGAAATAATCACATTAAATTACAAATTTTAAAAACCCTAAGCATTAGTCGAGTAATCATAATATGTAAATAAAAAATATAAAATTTTATGCCAAAGATGCCTTACTTACATGATTTTGGATAGATGTCCATACCTTATTTTTGTTATCTTTACATTTCATTCGTCCATATCTCTCCGGCTTCTGCAAAGGACATCGAGTACCTACCTTAGTAAGTTATTAAGAAAGACCAAGAATGAAGATTCAGTTCTACCATACTTGAGTTTCGAAAAGGGCTTTTGGTCGAAAACCCGGTAGGTATATATTTCATTTGCATACAAAATATATTTCAAGTGCAGGCTGGAAACCCTATTTTTTTTGTATATGTAAGAGGGGGGAAACGAGCAGACGGGTCACCTAATGGAAAGTAATCACCATCGCCCAGGGACACCTGCAAGACTTGGGGAATCACAGGTGCGTTGCCGGCCCTTTCAAGAAGAGGAAGGCTCGCTTTTTAAAGATCCCTAAATTGTACCGCTCAGGGAATGTTGCAGCAGGAAGTTGGTTCCAGGTCTTTGTCGTACGAGGAAAGAAATTGCGTTTAAAACGCACGGTACTTGACTGCCAACCATCAAGATGTTGAGGATGGAAGGACAGACGGTAGCGAAGTACGGTAGTGGTTAGCCGCAGGCAGCAATCCGAAGAGTTCATCGGAGCACTGCCCATGATGACCCAATTTGACTATCGCTGATTTGAGATCATGAACTGAATCGGAATTGAGACGCATTAAGACGTCATGGTAAGTCCCCTGCTTACTTACATCAATATCGATCAAGTCAAAAATCCAGTGTGGGTAGAAAAATTCGGAGACTACCCACCTGCTATGGATGGTGTAGGGGTATAGCACGCGTCACGGAATGACGAGGATCCGGGTTCGATTCCCGGCCATAGCTTTACTTTTCGGATTTTTCTATGTTCTCATTTTCACTGACATTTAGAAATTTAATTTCTAACGGTAAAACCGAAAAAGTAAAACATAAAAATCAAGAAATAAAATTTCTTGATTCATTTGATAGTACCTATCATTTGAAAAACAGCGCCTTCTCTCGTCCCTGGTGAGCAGTAGATGTTCCATGGGAGTTTGTAATTGTGTCGTACAGGCACATCATTCAAACAGATGACGCTTAGCGACAAAAATTCGCATAGTAACAAAAGGTCACGTGACAGTTAGTAACAGGTAGAAAAATTCGGAGACTACCCACCTGCTATGGATGGTGTAGGGGTATAGCACGCGTCACGGAATGACGAGGATCCGGGTTCAATTCCCGGCCATAGCTTTACTTTCGGATTTTTCTATGTGTTCTAATTTTCACTGACATTTAGAAATTTAATCCAGTGTGGCTTTTTCCGTATGGATATATATCAAAAGCCAAATCTTTACTCACACATCGTAATACAGACTATATGTTTAATAACTGCCTTCTTTACGGCGCAATATTCCGACTTTTTTATACTTATATCGAGTAACATCTGCCAACCCTCATTTCGTTCAGCTACCAACATTGTGGAAGGAATTTAGTCCAATGACGTTGTAATAAATTTCCCCTCTCATATTATCCATAAAGCTAGGAAATGACCCAGCGCTGGACCTTCGAGATGTACCGTAATAAGAACATCCGCAAATTAACTAACCTACTTTTTTACATACACTATGTGAAGCATGGGATGTCAATGCTAGCAACAATGAAACGTATGGAAATGTATTTCCATCATATCGCCAATGCCATGTTCTATGCCAATAAACTTATGATTTAAGATTAAACTTTGATTTAAAATAAAACCTATCTAGTCACCTAAATGAGTTTTTGTTAAAATTTTCATTTTTGATACAAGCTTTTTTGCTAATCGTACTTGCATCGTTATCCATCTAACATGTATGTGTATCAAATTCAAGTCAATCCCAAAACTAGAACTGAGTCCAATTATACTTTCAAAATTTGATACAGACAGAAACCGGACACAAACTAGATAAATCTTAATTACAGAAACTGATAACTCACGTATAATAGTCGTATGTTTCGCACTAGTTCGTAGTTATTCCTCCCGGAGCGCTCGCACCGGCGGCAGCCAAACGAACACAAAACAAGCGAAACATGTCGAGCAACATTCGACTTTTATACGTGAGTTATCCGTTAGTGTAATTATGATTGAGTCTCACGGTAGTTTCATGGTGAAAGTAGATAAACCTTGTAAAATAACTAGCTGATATTCTTGAAAGTACTACTACGGTTCATAACTAATACTAAGAAACGTAGATCATCCGTCCATGCTGGTCTGGGAGCAAAGAAAAAACATAGAATGTACTAGTTGTCTCTTCCCGCGCAGATGGGAAAAGCCCATCGAGGGAATGAGCGAAAATCTTAGAAATCATGTTTATAGGCGATGCGGCAAGCAACCCATCACTATTTTGATTCCCCTTTCCACCTATACTAAACGTGGCCTTACGGTCTTGTTGCCTTGTGATTTAGGAATGTATGTATTTAGATCATTGCTTGTTGTTCTTGTTACTAATAGTTCACAGCTAAACAGTGGAGATTAAAATTAGATTACCAATTTACATTATACACATGTTTAGGCACGTTTTGACTAGTTTGGTGTCTATTAACGAGTAAATTAGTTATTACGTACATATTTAGTCCTCTGTATTATAATTATATACTGTGGTACTGGGATTAATAATCGTATTATGTTATATCCACTAACTTAATTTCAGTATTATTCGGTACAGTTAGGCATAAATGTAGGTGGAAGTGGTTCATATAATAGCGCGTTCCAACACTCCATCGTCATAATCGTAACAATGAAACAGCTATAATCATTTCGGTTTTGCGTCTCTTTCCAACTCTTGCCGGCTCGCATATACGCACACAATATTAAATCGTCTAGTAAGAATTAGTTTTTTACGGTTAGCAGCACGTAAAAAAAATGTATTTTTTTACTATTATTTTGTACTGTACATACCTTTTCCAAAAACTTACTGCCGAATTTTAATAACAAATCCAATCTATTCAGAATCTGTGTTTTGTTTTTTAAATATCAAACTTTACATTGAATTTTTCTGCCAAAACCCTGCGTGACTTTTAGCGTCGGCGAAAATAAATCGGCAATCAAACAGCCGCTTCTCTATTCATTAAAAATATAAAGTCTCGTTGGCAACTGTATACCGAAATTGGGAAAAGTTTTGAACAGGGTTGAATATTGAATTAGGTAGGACGCCCGTCGGTGCGAAAAATAAATGCGCACGAGAAACAATACTTTCCGTGCGTGGTGCACAATGCACACGTTCGCTTTTACCTAAATTGGATTTGGTTGTCCAATGGCTTTGGATTTTTTCGAGTGCACTACCCTGTCCAGATCCCGAGCTCATTGACCCGGAAATGCAATAAATTATTACATTCGTTTTAGACCGTCGACATACCGTGTCGTCTTTACTTAGTTTTCGAGAGAATATATAAGTTTATAAACGAATGTTCCAAAAATCATATAGGTATATATTATTTAGATGCCCTTTAATCCAAATCACCTAAGTAAAATGCTAGCACAGGAAAGCTAGCAAACTGATTCATTACTTCTTGAGAATCTCTTGGGTATAAAAATGTAATATTTGCATGAAAATTCCTAACACAGCCCGGCGCAGATAAGATGGCATTTCGAGGAATTCCCGCGGGAGCGGTTGAGTGTACCTACTTATACTAAGCGCGGAAGCCTGAAATTCTGTAAAACAAATAGGTGGGAGTGTAATACGAACTGTATAATTTTAAAATTAATTCAGCGAAATTCAAAAGAAGCTATAGTTCCGGAGTGGTATATTTACCTACTCAGAGGTGGTATTAAAATAAAGAGTGGCGGTCAACCCACACGAGGTATTCTGCGCTCTTTGCGAATCATGAAAAAGTAAAATATTTGTGTTGTGTTTGTAATTGTATTCTGAGACCGCTTATGAATATGCAAAATCAAAGCTAAGATAAATATCCGGGACTAGCACACTCTCATAGCGCTGCCATAACAAATTGTTGTGGGCATTTCTCGCGGCCTGCGCGGGAGGGGTGCGGTCGTCAATTTATTTTTCCGTATTCGGTCTCGTTCCAATTATTTTCGGGCACGTTACTGAGGCATAAATCTGCTAGCTGGCCCGAAATCTGCACGCATCGCCCGCCGCCTTGTTTGTAGTTCGGACTTCGGTGGGCTGACTAATGCGATACGCTTCGAAATTTATGTTTCTCTACAAAAAATTGACAGAAGCTAACCCAACAAATGGAGGTGCTCGAGCCCGCGTCGCTTATGGAAAGCGGCCGCGTTAGTGAGAGCCCATAATCCCTACTAAAATATGTAAATGTTACACTTTGTTTTTTTCTGCTGATCTGATGTCGGCAGTAATGGAAGTTGTACTTAAATTGGATTACAAAATATATTTAAATCTTGTTCTTCGTAAATAATGGATGCGTCAAAACTACTCTCCCTTATTTTGTTTTATTAAAACTTCTGAAAAGTAATGCTAATGTGCACCTAAATTTTCTCATAGCGAACCGACATAATTAATAATAGGTACCTACATAATTTCAAAAAGAAGTAAGTTTCATATATGATCAAACTGTTGATAAATGCTTTGTACGCTTCGTTGATTTGTCTTCATTCCTCTTTCCAAATACAACTACAAATGGGGGGATAAAAACAATTAGCTCATCCCGTGTGCTCCAGATTCCAGCCGTCAGCCCACATTAACGTTAAAAGCGTACAAAGTCGTTCCAGTATCTAGGCTTAAAAGCACGGCGAGCTTTCCAAAGAGTTTCTAACTTATGTCGGCACACTTTCAGCGGTGCCAAAGGCAATTTGGTGCAGCATTATTTAAGTTTGAACGATTATTTAAAAGGATTATTTCTTGTTTCAGGTAACGATTGCGTTTATGGAAAAACAAGGAGACTTATCATACTATCACAGTAAGTTTACAAAGTGATGTAAGAAAAACATATATGTTTAAAGTTTAAACGTATATGCAAAGAAAATTACCGTCTTACTGGCTATCTCATCCATGCTCAGCCCAAACGTGTCCAGGATTTTGTGAAAATCTATCAGCAAAGGGAGTTATGTAACGGGAAGAATCTGCAGATTTTTACTAGTTTATAAATTAGGTGAAGTTTTTTTGTAAACTTTAGCTCTCTCTTCTCCAATCACGTGACTGAACGTCATGGTCTTGTAATGAAAGATCCTATCGGAGTGACTCGACCTGTTTTAGCCGGAAATTCCTACATTAAAAAACCCCGTTAAGTATATAAAATGCTTGCATATTGTAATATCTTCATTACGATAGGCATCGAAAGGGCTAGTCAACCCTTGATCAAAATTTCTGAGCAGTAAATTATAAACACGAACGCTCGGGTAAATTTTATTCATTTAACTTAATTACGGACTAATGGAGTTTATGGCACCATTATTAATCTTGCGATGTGGAGCTGGCCTTAGTCTTGACGGCTGACTGCCCGAACCCTTCGAAGTGTATGAGAAAGCGGCTCTTAGTGGAGACGTCGGTGACTAAGGGGTTAAATTGTCAAACTGTTATCTTCGTTTCACTCATTTAACCATTCTTTTGAGAGGTGTGGCGGAAGGATGATAAATCTTTTTTAGGTATGTATTTAGTTCGCTGATTCAGCAGTTCGCAAGAAGATCTTTATGTAATTGAAAGAAGCGCTATGATGGACGGCACGTAGCATTATTTTGATTATCAAACATAATGTTACATTTAGCTGCTTCTTCTTCAAGTTGATGTTCCTTATCTCAACGTCATTTTATTCCCTAAATCTTATTTTCTATTTCAACGGTGAATTTTATGAAATATTCACTCGTAATATTTTGAAAACGGCATGAGATAGACTCGGATGCAGTAAAAAGCTACAAAAATTAATATCTTAATATTATAAATGCGAAAGTTTGTGACGATGTGTATGTTTGTTCAGTGTTGTTTGCGGATTTGGATAAAATTTGGAAAAAAACTGCGTCAACTAGAACATGTTTACGTCATCTGAATCAATTCGATATCTGAGGATTAAGAAAAGCGAACGTTAAGTCACACTTGACTGTTTTATTAGAATCATATTTGGTATACAAAAAACAGTTTACTACAATTTCATCGCAATCGAGTCAATAGTACAGGAATTTTACATTTCAACACTTAAATCACCTCACGCTTGACGTTTTCTGTCAAAATTTTTCTCAGCATATTGGCAGAGTGCAAAGCGGGTGGAGGGGGTAGCCTAAACGATCACAGCGCTCGCTATGGCTAAAATTGTCATTTTTGTCGCTGACTTGAGCTGTCAAATCCATATTGCAGTAAACATTTTCTAATCGTTTTTGAGATAAAAATATGGTCCTGGTAAGATGTGTTGTTGTGAATTGTAATAACACCAAGAAGAATAGCGACTGTAAATTTTACCAATTTCCAAAGACCATGGTGGAAACGAGACCAAAGAAATAAGTGGATATTTGCCGTAAGAAAAAAAAATAAGTTACCTAACCTCTAAAATTTTCACTGAAAACAACAATTTTAATGTTATTGGCAATAATGTTACTGACTACCATTGTCCAAAATTGTGTAATATAGTAAAATAACACAATATTTCATTAATATTTTTCACAATATTTACTTATTGCTTGTTTGACAGCGGTGACAATATTGTCCATAATGGCCGCCTGTCACGTGGCGCTGTCGTCGCGCACGGTCCCAATACTCAACCAGTTCACAAAAATGAAGTAAACGTAACGTTATTCACGATACAGTCGATACATTATTAACTTAATTGCGTTGAAAATTTTAATATTCAAATATTTGTTGCCTTCCTATTCACATAAAAAAAAAAAAAAAAAATTGTGTAATTGTCGCGTAGGCCCACGTAACAGAATAGATAAATTGTAAACGAATTGTTAAGTCACTGTACACAGAGTTATCTCGATATGTATGTTTCAATTTAATCTGGGCATGGAGAGTTAGAACGAAGTAAAAATACATTCAATTTTCTTGATTAAAAACTGGAAGCCCTTGAAACAGACTCTCTTGGTTTTTGTTTTCTATTTCTATTACAACTCTTCTGTGTTCCAAATTAAGTGGTTATACTTAATTAAAAAATAAACTTAAGGCAGTATTAAGCAAAGAAGATCGTTACTACTTATACTTTCAGGAATTATTATTATCCGTTTTGTAAAATACTCTTAGCTGTAGATAAGCGCTACAATCGGTAAATATAATTTTAGACATCAATTTTTATCCATAACCAGGCAATATTAATTATAAAATATACAATTTAGTTAGGAATATACTCATTAACACATAAAATACTTAGGTTTTTAATCAAAGTCAGCATCTTTTTTCCATACATTCCGTGCAGTTTTACACCAAGAATGTCTCCAGTCAATTTTACCACCGCATTTTTCTTCAAAAACGTCTATAAAGTTAATTAGAGTGTAATGACCCCAGCCGTTATAAATCTCCTTCAGCAAACGCTCGAGCGAGCAATGCCGCCTATGGCGTCCAGGCTCTCGCGGTCCGGTTCAATTAATGCCCTTCCCAGTTTTATTACGCAGCTAATTACCTATTTATCCACGTTACGAAGGAAATAAAGAGTTAATTTGAGAAAATAAATCCCTAAAAACATCAAAGAACGAAAAATACAGAAGAAAATTCCGCTTCCCCAAATTCGGTTAAAATAGCACAAGTGATAAATATATGAGTGTATGAATATATATTGTAACGCTGATTTACATGTGTCGGATTCAGTTTTATTCGACCATAGTGGCTATTCAAATGTTATGAGGGATTCAGATTCACTGACGGAGGGTAGAATTTCGTCTTATGTAGTCGCTATTATTGTTGCTTGGGGAAAAATAATGGGTCAGTTGTTTGGTTTTGCCGAAAAACACAAAAACCGGCTTTAGTCATGTTATGAACTTAACTGGCGCTTTTTTTGTGAAATACCTTTTCACTATCACTATCACTACATATATTAAAACAAAGTCACTTTTTCTGTCCCCATGTCCCGATGTATGCTTATATCTTCAAAAACTACACAACGGATTTTGATGCGGTTTTTTTTAATAGATAGAGTGATTCAAGAGGAAGGTTTATATGTATAGTACATGCACAATATACCGTGCGAAGCCGGGGCGGGTCGCTAGTATTTACTAAGACAGATTAAATTAGCTAGGTGCTTTTAGTTGTAGTTACATACATACATACATACACATACACAAATCACGTCTTTATCCCTTACGGGGTAGACAGAGCCTGAGGTAACAGGTACCTACAAGCCACATTTAGTAAGATTGTGGGCGTATAGGTGGAAAATAGAATCAAAATAGTGATGGGTTGCTAGCCTCATCGCCTATAACATGATTCCTATGTTTTTCGCCCATTCCCTCGATGGGCTTTTACCATCTGCGCGGGTAGAGAAGCAATTGGTACATTCTATGTTTTTTCTTTGCTCCCAGACCAGCATGGAAGAAAAAGTTGTAGTTAACCTTGTTGAATTGAAACTAATTGAAACAGATAAGATCGCGTTTACATTCCTTATATTCACAGTTTCCGAATCCTTCTCAGGATCATTTATTTCATCATTTATTTTAACACAGAAGTTAATTAGGTACGTCAAATCTGTATTCTCGGACCCGGTGGGCCTCCAGTTTCAACACTATTCAGAGTGCTTTGCCACTCCGCCTGCATGTGCGGTGATACGCGCATCAATAACCATATCCTGCCATCCGTCACGCTAACAAGCTTCAGCGAGCCACCACTTCAGGCGATTCGCCATTTATGATGCCCAAATGTGGTAACATAGATGAACAACATCCTCAGCATTTCCCGTGACAGAGGCAAGCAGACGTGAGCGCCGCACCGCTACAAGTTTTATGAGCCAGCCCGCTTCACTGTCCCAGCTAGTTACCTTTTTTTTGCAACGCTCTGTGGGAACCGACGAAATCCCGTTTTTGGGCAGGCATTTTCCACGTCCAGGTCTGCAACGGGTTAGGAAAATAAATATTTGAATCGTATTTTATCCTCGCGCTCCCACACTCCCACTCGAATTGCTGCAGACGGACATTTTATAATTTACGACAAAAGTGCAACGTGCAATCTTGTTGCAACTTTACAAGTGTTTCTAATAAGAATACTAGAAATGTTTTTTTTTTGTGAAAATGAAATTAAATCTTAAAATCTTGAAAAATTAATAAATTCAGTTTTGTAAACGAAACTAATACCACCGCAAAAGCATATCCACATTATACATTATATCGCGTTATACCCGTGGTAGATTTCCACGTAGTATGTCTTATTATGCATTCCACGATTGCCAGTCCCTCGATGTTTACCCACTCTGCTGTTGTCAGTTTTCTCAGAATTCAGATCAAAATGTTTACGAGGCGGGTACATAGGTATACGCTCGGAGATAAGATTCAGAAGTGATTTACAGCGTCTGCCTCTTTAAGGAACTCTATATTATTTTTCCCTTTGATGTCTGAATGTTTTCCCTTTGTACGTACAACTAAAAACCCTTGTGAGAACCTTTCATGAAATTCAAAGACAGAAATACAAACTGATACCTAGGACGTGGAATAAACTCGAGAATTACAAATAATGAAGCTCACGTAAGGGAAAACACGTACTTTACTGAGATAAAATATATTTATAGCCTGTCCAAGTTTGTTTCAAGTCTGGCATTTAAACCCGGCCAATGAGATTATTATTCGAAGATGAAAATAGATTTTGTGCACTTTTTTTATGTCTGTAAAATAGCAGAATTCAACTTTTCATATGAAATGAGATTTGCGGACATCATTAAATTTACTTTTATTAAGAACACAAAAGTAGGTAGGTAGGTAAATAATGTATTATAAATATTATAAACTAACAAAACAAAAGAACCTTGCGACGCCAGATACCACATATTCTTTTACAATCAGCATAAATAACGTCGCGAAACAAACTTGCAGTTCGTAAATGCTTCCATCCCCACCTGTTCCAATTTAACGCACAATAAAAGTGTTGGAATCCGTTGTTTTCAGAGATGAGAGATGTGGAATGGCATTGTGCATCGAAAAGCATACCTCCCATTGTGACCGCAGCGACTGCCGGCCCTGCCGAGCGCTTTCATCTCAAGCACAATAGGAAATCTTATCTGCACCAGCTTTATTCCGCTAGGTTGATTTAATCAGGCGGCATGAAATAAAAACAGTGGAATTATTCGCAGGGCTGGTTTGCTGTGCTTGCAGTGGTGCAGCGGCAGCGGTATAATTAACGTTTTTGATGCGTTTTATACGTCTTATATCATGCACAAAAGCGGCTTTATTAGTGAGGTTAAGGAAACCAAACTATTAGAATTAGTAGTCTGACCTATTATGTGCCTAATTTGAAATATTTGCATGCCGTTCCTGGACAGTAAGATAAGGAGGACATAATTGTTAATGTAAAACCTTAACCTCACACCCTTTTCTAGCAAATAAATGATTTGATTTGATTTGATTTAAAGCGATTGTATTATAGAGCGTAATCCTGAAGGAAGGTAAATATGTTTGCTTAAAAAGTATTTTTCAGTACCTACTTTAACTGAAGGGTTAGTTACGAAAAATCACGCACTTTCATATTTCGAAACATGAATTGAAAAAAACGTGCACACATAATTGTTTTTGTTGTTGTTTCATCACCGTTAAAAAAATCAATCATCAAATAATAATTCTTGGGAGGGAGACCCAAACTCGGCCTGAATAATTGAAGCCTCGTTAAAACATTTCCTGATAAAATAAAACAAAAAGAAGGAAAACATCAAGGGTTGCGCGCACAAATAAAAATACATAGATGTAATACGGCTTAATTTTAACCTTCAGGAACGACTGAGAAAGTCTCTCTTGGTGACGGGGACTGTTTATGATTTAATTTCTCATTAAGTTCGAATCAACAGAATTAGCACAGCTAAATCAATACAAAGGTATTAATTAAATTAAAGGCTCCTTTAGACGACTGTTTCGCTGAATTAATTTAGCTGTATTAGCAATAAATATCTAAAAAAACTCAAGGGCGGATTAAGAATTTCAGCGTAAACGAGAAACGAAGCAATTACCGATTGGTGCCCGAGAGTAAACTTTGTTTTACTGGCGCGGAATTAATATTCATTAAAAAATCTTTCTCGGCATCATTCTGTTGAAACTTTGTAATCAGCCCATGTCAGAGGTGGCGGGGGCGGGGAGGCTTGAGTCTGCAAATTTAAGAGTTTAATGACTTAGCAAATGGATTTTGCCTGCTACTGTAATTCGAACAACCTGCAGGAGTGTGGTTCAGGGGATGCATTTTTATCTCCCCCATTTCTTTTAAATACTTTTTGGTCGGTGTTTCTTTTTTTTGTTTGTTTCATTCCACCAGTTTTATGTAAAGTGTAGCTACTTTCTACTATCTAATCTTTGACCAAAGGGGTTAACTAATATTTCGCATAAAAACAATTCCCCAAACTGTCAAATAGGCAAATGCTTTTTTTCTGAATCTGTAATTGTTTCAGGATTTTTATAAGGCTTAACTTAACCTATGCGATTTTACAGGAATAGGAATAAATCCTGAATTAGGAAACAGTTAGGAAATTAATCATTTGGGAATGGTCGTTTTTGCGAAAATGCAGGACACCGACCAAAGCGTTATTCTGCATCAACTTAGTGTAATCCTTGCTATAAAGTTTGTTGAAAAGCATAAATTCATAGCACCACGCATGCAGTATGAATTATTACCACTTGGTAGTTGGTGTAACATATTTTACGTGACATTACCCCACATGCTTGTACATTACCGGTCGTAACTCGCTAAGTGGACCACAATCTAAAATGTTGGTACCAATGTTATGTATTATTATTCGTGGGGACAAAAAAGAAACGGCACAGGAAATAAAGGAAATCATTCAAAATCGTTACAAACGAAAACTCACGCACGAAAATAGTTATAATAATACCTAAAAGCGGCGGAGGGCTAATACGCGGCGTCGCAAGCGTGAAAGGCGACCAGAATAACTTTTTATATTAAAGGCAGGTACTCGAAAGCCTTGAAGGGTTGAAACATCGACGGTCGGATTCGCAAACAGTGTATAAAGATCCGGCAATCTCACGGTTTTTCTGAATTAAGCCTTAGAGGGACATCCCGACCCTTTCGCGACGAATTTACCTACTTCCCCGTAGAATGGCGGACACGGCCCGTGACGTTATTAAGTGATTCTAACGAAACAAATACACGGATTTTCTTTTTGAAAACAATTTTATTTCGTTTGATAAAAACGTACAAATGCTACAATTGGTGTTAATTGATCGTGTTGAGCGTAAGCCAGTCATGTCATCGTATAAGTAAGTACTGTAGGAATAGGTTCGGCTAGTTTATGCTGGCAGGTTTTGGGTGCTGGCTGTTCTGAGATAGTTCAAGTTCCGAATATCGAACACCCGTTTGATATTTTGAAAGGTTTTTGTTTTTTGGAACTTGGGACGGCTCGCAGATCAGCTCGTACCGAAAGCCGCATAGGCGGATTTCTATATATATTTTGTAATGACAATCTAAAGTTGAAATAAAATCAAGATTTATTAAGTTTGTGTTTTAACTTGAGTAACTTGGCCTTCTGCAATAACAGTTTGGTTAGATATCTTATAACCCGATTCCCGTACAGACTGAAGTGCCTCTTCAGGGCAGCTCTACAGTACCTACCTACTAACAAATGAATACTGAACTATCCATACTAATATGTATTTAGTGTTTATACTATAATTGCCGTTTAAGCCTATCAGGATATGGTGGCAATTTCATAGGTTAAAACCTATTTATAGAATAATAAAAATATCTGGATGTCCCTTATCATTTAATCTTGGGCAAAATTTCGCATGATATAGGTGTTATGCAAGGTTAGCGCTACATCATTTCGTTTGATTGATGCAACAAACTGTTCAGCTTGATTTAAAATATCAAGAAATCTACCTACACAGAACCTCAGTTAATTGAAAATTAAAAAAAAACGAAATTCAAAATCTATTTTTGCAAATTGGCCGCCAAGGGCTCTTTTGCGTGTCTTTTTTGAAACTATACCATCATTGCCAAGAAGAATGCGCCGCAAGAAACTTGGCAGCAAGATTTTTTTTCAATTAATGTACCTACAATTCTGCGTATTGTCCGTCTGGCTCTTGAAGCAGTCCAACTATGTAGGCATCCTATGAAAGAAGTTTCCTACGACGTAATGAAAATTGCTGCTTCATTGAATTTACTCTCTCGCCCAAGTTGAAGCCTGATGCATTCTCTAGTTTAAATTTAAATTAGCGAACGCATGTACCTACATCAAATCTCTGCGATAAAAACCTGTACAAAAAATTGCTTATTTTTTGGAACATTGAATATTATAATTAACAGCGGAACCTAATTAATAAAACAAGATTCATTGATACATAAAACGATAGTAAACTTCCATAAAGCTTTTGTACAGCTTCGGCGTTTTATTAAATATCCTAAGCCTGGGTTACTTGTTTTTACGCTTGTTTATTATTTTTACGCTCGTATTTAATAAGAAGGCGCGGGCTCGAGCGAGCCAATACAAATAAATTGGTCTGTTAAGTTACGTAATAGCTCCCTCATTCGCGTTTCGTGTCTCGAATTGATTTTCGTAATACGAAATACATTTCGGCAGATGCTTTTGTGTTTTATTTTCTTGTTCTTGAAATATTGAGTGCATAATGAAGTAAGAACGGGCTGACAAAGAGTTGAAGTACGGGTACAGCAGCGAGTGAAAGAGAGAGAGTGAATTGAGTACCTATTTATTCACAATACATGTACCTATATGTTGTATGTTGTGCCTTTGCGTGAAATACTTAGACAAAGAACACTTTAGATTAAGATATTACGAGACGTTGTTTCGTAAGCGAGTGAATTCTTATAATCTTTGTTACCATATCAATAATCTCTGCATAAAGCCTAATCTACAACAATCAGAGTGGGAGGAAACAAATCTGAAGAGAATTCGGAGTTGGCCCCTTGCCGGCGGGCTGATACCGGGAGCTTGTTGGAAAGGCATGAATTACACCGACTCTCCCCGGGCAAGGACTTTGCAGCCTCGTTTGATTGATTCATACAACTGGCGAGGAAAAATAACGGGTCATTTCCCATACAAATTTATTTGAGAAGCGACCGACGTCAGTGTAGTTTTGATGCAATTATATTGCCCCATTAGATACATATTGATGCTTTCATTACAGTCGAGGTTTTCATTCACCCGTTATTAGATGATATTTAGTACAACCTAACGACCACTCGGATATTAACCAACGGCTATTTTATTCATTGAATCAATGTTACCCGGGATCCATCAGCTTAAACGATGCGTCTCCCCCTCTTAACGCGAGGGGAACCTTAATACTAAGGTAGAACCACATGATATAAGGTACACCAGTAGAAAAAGTACCCTCTGGGATGACAACTGTCGAATGAAACAAAAGAAAATACATTGTACTACACTATGTAGACCGCAATTACGATAGTTTGACGCAGTCCATAGTCTTCTCTATTGTCTGTTACAAGCCGTGCTATTAGGTTTGGCAACGTTGCATTTTTACGCTAGGTTCACAGGCGACGTTGCCAAACCGCTATAGCCATGTCGTAGCTGTTTGGCAACGTCGCTTGTGAACGTAAGCGTACAAATGCGACGTCAAGCCTATAGCACGGCTTGTAGAAGACAATAGAGAAGGCTATGCGCAGTCGCATGCATCGTGATTAGGTACGGGTAGACGGAAAAAAATGCTGGTGTATACATACGTTGATTCGCCGAAAATATTGGGAGCTTACTAAAGGTAATTGCGGTCTACATTCATTGGAAATTATGTGTAATTTAGGGCTCGTGAAACTTCTATAAAGTTTAAGAAATTGTTTGCTGTTGACCTTTATAACGGGTTCAACCTAAAATAAATACTTTGCTAATCGTCGACTCCGACGTCATAATTTCGAGTTCTAATTTGCACCAACAGCTGCTTCCGTTTCAAACTAAAACTAAAAATGAATGCTGCACAATTTGAAAAGGTACCTAAATCTAACCTCGTACAAACGGGTATCGACGACCGTTACTAAATTAGCAAAAATAAAATGAAACCTGTTTCTTGCGATCCTTTTAAATTGCGTTCGCAGGTTGAGTTTTTTTAAACCGATATCGTTAAAAGGAGATATTCATAATTAAATTGGCCCGGCGCAGTCAAGTCTCTGGCTGTCAGTAAGCGCTCGAAAAAACCGGTGTTTAATTATTTTAAAGGAAGAAAGCACTTTTATGCTTATAACATGGCTTCAAACATTAAATGATGGTCGGCTACTTAGTTGATAGTCTTTTTTCAATTTACATGTATACATACACAAATCACGCCTTTATCCCTTACGGGGTAGGCAGAGCCTAAGGTAACAAGACCTACAGGCCACGTTCATCAAGACACTATAGGCGTGTAGGTGGAAAGTGGAATCAAAATAGTGATGGGTTGCTAGCCGCAATGCCTATAACATGATTCCTATGATTCTCGACAATTCCTTCGATGGCCTAAGCTTTTACCATCAGCGCGTCTGCGGTACAATAATCAATTTATCAAAATGTGATGCTTAAGGCACTGTAGCTCACTTCTTCGATATAAGTATAATACGTCAGAAGAATGATAACGAATGAGGATTGAGGTGAGCATTAAGGTGCGACCACACCGGTGCATAAAAGATGTTGACGGTGCGTTTACGCAACAAAATGTATGGAAAAACGGTGAAAAAACGTGATGCCTACGACACATCAATGCGTATACGCGGCGGTGTGGTCGCTCCTTTATAGAGCACTAATGGTATTTGCGTAGATAAAGTACTTAAACCTTCCTATTTTATACCTACTCTGATACATAATAAAACCGTGCCAAAACAAAAGCATACAATTCTAGATACTGAACAACAAGGTTGTGCCTAAAATAGGCATAGGAGCAATAATTATAAAACTTCCTAAGCCTTCCTGTTCCTCAAAGGGCCGGCACCGCACTTGTGATTCCCCAGGTCTTGCAGGTGTCCCTAGGCGACGGTGATTGCTTTCCATCAGGTGACCCGTCTGCTCGTTTGCCCCCTCTTATATATAAAAAAAACTCACATAATAGGTAGTGCCATCCACGAACACGCGTGGATTTATCAAAATTACCATTTAAAAAATACTAGTGAGAATCAGGGTGGGCGTCATCGTGAATGGTACCTACTAAATAAGGGGTGCGCGAAATTCAACTAATTTCATTGGTGGATACCGCCGTCTCCGCTTCGCTCCGCTTTAGCGAAAGGGCACCTTAATCACAAGTTTAGTTTAACATACATACGTACATACTGTCACGCCTCTTTCCCACAAGGGTAGACAGAGACTACTTGGTTCCACTTGCTACGACCCTGACATAATCTTTCGCTTCATCCACATTCATCAATCTCTTGATACATGCTCGGCGGCTTTAGGGTACTCTTGATCTGAGCTTTTATCTCCGCCGCCTCCGCTTCGCTCCGCTTTAGTGAAAGGGCACCTAAATCACAACAAAATCATAGTTTTGGGTAAAAACGCACATGATATTGATAAATCCATCATTGCATCTACACTGACGACCCAAAATAACGGGTAATACAAATTTATATGGAAAGTATCAGAAATCAATACAGCGAAATTCAATAACCATGTACCCGTTATTGGACAGCACAAGCTACTCGACTGTTCAAACAGTACTTGTCTCGACAAGTTGGCGGAGTCAAGTCGCCTGCGGCAGATCGGCGCTGCTAAGTACTCGTCGTATCGCGCGTACGGCAAATTGCCTGATATAAACCGCGGAAACTTTGACGTATGGGGACTACGGGCCCTCTGGACAGTTAAAAGACGCTTGATTTCCCATAGCCAAAACGCCCCCATAACCCCAAGCGAGCTTGAAGAAAAAATAAATGGTGATGGCCGTCGAACGCGTGAATGAGATTTATATTTTTGTGCTCGTCATATCCATGTCTCACTCACTCGTTTACTCATAGGAAGGACACAAATTTTTACAGCTTTTGGACATCCTTAAATATTAACATCGTCCGAAAAAGTTACTTCGAAATCTATTAATCGTTTACAACTGACTCACTGTTTACTTAACTGTGAGAACGATGTGTCTACGATGGTTCAGAAATCAACCCTGTTTCATGCATCTCCTTATGCAAAGGACCAACAACAAGCAATCGACTTATTCCTAATGGTGAAATCTCACCAATCAATAATATAAGAACCCAAAAATCCAGGCAAGTACAGTTTGTCTTAACCCACTCGAAAGAGATAGGATACATTTCATCCCTAATCCCTGAGTTACCTTATAAGATCTTGAAGTCTTGACCAGTGCTGTCATTAGACCGAGACAGGCACCTTGCGTGCTCCAAACGCTTATACGCTTATCTGTATTATATGTGACTCAATTCCAGGAATCCTTGCGTGTCTTAAACTAAGAATTATTTTGCTGCGGTTGGTATGGCTGCTTGGATCGAACTCTACATTTCAATGTGGCAGAGAAAATTCAAATTCCGGTGTAACCAGTATAACATACATACACATACACAAATCACGTCTTTATCCCTTACGGGGTAGATAGAGCCGAAGGTAACAAGTACCTACAGGCCACATTTAGCAAGATTGTGGGCTTATAGTAGGTGGAAAATGGAATCAAAATAGTGATGGGTAGGCTAGCCTCATTGCTAATAACATGATTCCTATGATTCCAGTATTTATTTATTTATTTATTTAACAGTTAAGTAAACAGTATAACATAATAGCATAAAAAAGAAAGAAAAGAACCTCTTTTATCATAAAGCGTATGTTAACTTCACAACCTAATGTCACTTTCGTCACTTTTACATTTCTTTTGTAAGAAACAAACATGGCTTAACTTTTTATGAATAAGGGTGCAAACAACCGCACAATGCACGTTACCCTCTCCTTCCCGAGCTTCGAGCATCTACAATTAAGTTGCTATCTATAAAACTGTAAGCTAGCAGTAAGCATTGTAATCCACACAATAAATACGGCAGAGCCAAGCCGCCGGCAAAACGGCAATAACTCCAGCGAATGATCAGATATGATCTTAAAGCCGGCAAATCCCTGGCAAGTTAGTTTAGAGTTATCTTGATATGTGTATTAGTTTCTAGTAAATTAGATGATTATGCTTCTCGTGTTTGCTGTAGGATGCACTGGATCTGGGGTCTATTTGTGTAGCAAGATTTGCTGTACTGTACTGTGACAATTATTAATTTATTTGTATTTTCTGTCTACTACTAGTTGTAACTGTCAAATTTAAACGTAGATTCAAATCATGCAAAATATAATTCATGCGAAATCTTAATAAAATATTATACAATTAGTAACTTTCTTTGTTGATTACAAACCTATGTAGCTAGAAGTACCTACTCGTAGTTTACATTTTAGTGTAATGTACATTTTTTTTTACATTAAAACTATTTTCTTGAACTGAACGCTCACTAAAACGTTTGTAAGTATGGATGGATGGATGTTTGTTACTGTTTCACACCAGAACGGCTATACAGATCTGGATGAAATTTGAAACATAGATAGATTATAGTCTGGAATAATACACAGGCTACATTTTATCCCGGAAAGTTGCGTAATTCCTGCAGAACAGCGATAAACGAATTCTATGTAGACGAAGTTGCGGACAACAGCTAGTATATTCATATTTCAAGACAATGTGTGGAACAAACAAGCACGTCTCGAGTCAAAGTTCAGCTCGAATTACAAATATAATCATTACCGTTCATCCTCACTTGTCTAACTAAACTCAAATTATTATAATTGTTACGTAACTCCCTGGGGGCGAGGCGATACGATCAGCGATCGGCAACCCGGTTTATTCGACGCGCGTATACGGCACTATCTTCATCGTTAATGGCCTAGCGAGAGCCATTCTTACTTACTCCTATCGTTTAGTCCCCGACCCTTGGGCCATCAAACTTCACTTTCAGATTTACGGCTAAACTAAACGACGTAAATGCAGGGGTACGCCACTACTGGCTCCGTACAAGCCGTACTTTCGGAGATTGATTCAGGGTTTCAATTGATTAGTGTTCCGCATTCTACTAACTAGTAAGTTGCTTATTTACTACAGTGCTATGTCACTTCACACATAAATTAATTCTTTAATTACAGCTCTCGTACACGTACTTACGTCTGTGTAGCTCCTAGCAGACGTTGAATAACTAACGCCAAATCTAATTGCCTATACATAGATAATATTGGTTTGTCTCTATTACTCACTTGGCCAAATTGCCTCGCGTAGCAGCGCCCCATATTGCCTCCGCAAAACTGATCAGTCACGGCCTAATAAATTATTTATTTACTCCCAGAAAAGGCGGCAAGTTTATATCCACTTTAATTCCGTTAATAGATATCCCAGCGGGATCACTAGCGGTAACTCACAGAGTTTATGCAACCACATAGCAGATATATACTTTTTACAGCGCTCGCTATCTTAAAAACTTAATAGCGACTTCGGAGTCTACCGGTCCTCGTATAGCCGGGAAATAGCCAAGCATTTCATTTATATGCTAATATTGTAAGGAAAAGAGCTCTTAACACTGCAAGCGCAGAAATTAAACGGTTCAACTTCAACTAGTCGAAGTTACGTCAAAAGATTACGAACTTTCAACTGGCTTGTACACAGAGAGGAATTTTCACAGTAAATATTTAAGTCCGGCGTCATACTTGATTAAAACGTTTTGCGCTGCGAGTGACTTGTAAATTGTTACACAGACTTTTGTCAAATGTTGCTGCATCCCGCACATGCATTTACACCAAGTTTTGTGAATAAAATATTATACGTAAAATCTGTCTCTTGAGTTATGACAAAGTTTAAACACAAGTAGAGTTACCAAATATGCTTACCACTTGGTTTCATTTGTGGGTACTAAGTTTATTTTACGAGATACAGAGAGACATTATTTAATAACATATTTGTATATTTATATTTATTTATATAGCCTTTTTATTCCGAATTCGCTACAATTTCATTTTTGTTGTTGTTGTTGTTGTTTCTTTTTATTATTAAATTGTCGCGTAATTCGGCGTGCCTCATGGCATAGGCCTCCTCCGTGTATTGGAGGGTTTGGGCTATAGTTCCCACGCGCGCCCAGTGCGGATTGGGAACTTAACACACACCATTGAATTTCTTCGCAGATGTGTGCAAGGTTTCCTCACGATGTTTTCCTTCACCGAAAAGCTTATGGCAAATTTCAAATGTAATTTTCGCACATAAATTTAATAAATTAAAACCACTAGGCTACCATGGCTTTTAACATAATGCAAATAACATATAGCAAATGTATTATTCTGATACATGCCTGCCTTGTAGTGTAACTTTTCAAAGGTGACCTTTCTCGATTGACCGAAATCCAATTTTAAACAGCGAACTTGTTTTTATAGAGAATAATATTTGAAAACGAATCGGGCCCCAGGCGGTAGATGTTATCGCTGGGTTTTTATTAAAGTCTCGTTGGCATATAATCTAATGTTTATATTAGAAATTTTCGGCGTAACGAAATTAACTGGGAGGTGCCGCCGGCGGTGCTGCTCCCTCATTATGGTTATTGATTGTGTTTTGAGAGGCACGAGATACCTCACCCTCGGCCGATATATTAAATGCTATTTAGTATTAACACGTTGCGTTAAAGTGGGCGTTTTAATTGTTTTCTCGTTGCTTTCGTTCGTGTAATAAATGGAGTTGCCGCCTTTTATATGTTTTTATTAAGGAAAAAATAATGTGCCAAAGTGATTATAATTGCTTTCGTGTTGCCAACTTTTTATTCTGAGTTCATAATATTATGCACGTTAAAAAACAGAGAGATTTTTTTGTACATTTAGGTAAATTAAATTTCTATGTTTTAGCGTTTTGCGCGCTGTTGATAATATTTATCTAATAGTTGGGCTTGTACGACATAGCTATAAAGTCAATTTTTGTTGAAAGCGGAAGTTGGCGGGTTTTGAATTATATGTTGTACGTAGCTGTCTTGCACGTGGGCTTGCGAAATAACATGGTAACTGTTTGTTTCATCCCCACTAAATATTAAAAATGCGAAAGTAGCTCTGTCTGTCTGTCCGTCTGTTACACTTTCACGCCTATACCACAAAACCGATTTTGATGAAATTTGGTACAGAGATAGTTACAGCCCCGGGGAATGACACAGGATAGTTTTTATCCCGCAAAATCGCATCGTTGCCACGGGGTACCGATAAGCGAATTTTACGTAGACGGAGTCGCGGATAACCGCTAGTATAAAATAAAATAAAAACTAGTTATTATCAAAAAAACGTACCTAAGTGTCATACTGTCATACTATAATGTCAACTTTTTTTTTTTTTTTTTTATATGAGTAGGAAGGAAAACGAGCAAGTGGGTCACCTGATGGTAAGTGATCACCACTGCCCATAGACACCCGCAACTTATATGCCATAATGTCAACTTAAATAAGAAAAAACTTTTACAGCTTATAAGTGCCTTTGCCCAGCAGTGGTACACAACATTTTTTATGACGACGAATCCATATTCTTTATTTAATGTTTTTTTAATACAGTTAATTTCTGTTATATGACCAGTCAAGTTTGCTGGTGCATTAGCCAGGCGATCGGTTCAATAAAAGTTATAAATAGCTATAAAATAAATGCGGCTGCCATTTCCCCGCGCACTTAGGCATCGTTAGTGATCGGTATTTTATAGTTATTATTGATCTCGGCTGAAAATGCCGATGCGCCATTATTAAATGTCGCTCTGCCATCCGTAACCGATTCGAAACAGAATACGCTAACATTTAGGTATTAAGTATCACTTTTGGTCGTACGTGACATGTTTTGTTAACTAATATTTAAAAATTAAGTGTTATTCGCAAAGGCTAAGTTCTGCAGAAACACGGTTACTTGTTTTTAACCGGTAATATCTTCAGTTCTTGTCAATTCAGATTTTTATGTCGGACCAAATTCTACTTTAAGACATGTACCTACTCTCGTAAAATTTAGGTATCATGGGTACAAGTGATTGACATGTTTGTTCTAGTTTCTCTTTCAGGAATGTTAAATAACATACGAAAAGTTTTTTAACACAATAGAACCCGTAGCAAAATGATATTTTAGGATACAAATAATTTATTTAGGCAAGTAAAGGTATACCGATATGAATAATAAATTCTACGTGTTTTCTTTTAAAACGGTTCAGGAACACCCATATTGAACAAAAGCGATCCCGAGCTGTTCTGTGGGAGTAAATTGAATTCATTTAGATCATCCATCAAAGTCTACTCAGAAACGCGTACTGTTATTCTTGTTCAAAAAACGTCGCAGAGGCAAAGAAAATATTTAATGTCTTTCCTAATTTTGTACACATCACAGACGCGAAGCTATTTGTTAAATTTATACTTAACGGTGGATTACATGTTGTTCACGAAGATTAGGGAAAATGTTGCGAGCATCTGACTTCACTTTCCTTATTTTAAATATTAGTATGTTCATGGCGTGTGAAATGAAGACATTGTCGTACGCTATTACGGACCGTCGGCAATTCTTTTCCTTGAAGGCTGTTGAACGACTGACATTTCGTTTCATCTAAAATTCCTTACCAAAGAAACAAGTCGTGAAGACATTGCAAAAAATTAGCTTGCTCACGAGAAAGTAACGGAACTTCTATGTACTTTGAACCAACTAGATACCATGCCGTTATACAATTTGCAATAATTATATCATACAATTCTTAGCCTGTACCTAATCCGGAGAATATTTCATTTACTAAAAGGAAAATCAAGTCAAAACAATGAAAGCATTAACTTTGTTGATTTATTTTTTCTATACGCTTCGTACGAAATGAAAAAACTTCTATTCTTTTAGGAGAGCAGCACATTTGAACTACTTTTATTCACCGAAACTTTGCGAGTTGAATCGAGGTTATATTTGAGGCGACGATATTATAGACTCCCAGTTTACTTTCACTTTATTGATGGTTCCCTGCCTCTCCTATTAACGTTAAAAAAATATGAATATAGTGCAGAACAATATGTTATTTGATGGCGTTAAATATATATATTTACTCATGGGCTTTCACGATACCAAGAGCCGCGAGAACCTGCTTGCTGGTGCTGGTATCGTATCATATCATATCATATTATGGCAGAACATCGTAAATTCGTAATCTCAAATCATCCATTACAATGAACCGCATGAAACTACTTTTATTTCAACAATCGTTGGTCCCGTGCACATGAGTCAAGAACATTAAATGTTAAACGGATACACATTGAGTTCATTAGAATACTAAGATAATTTTAGGCATCAAGAAAAATATTCCCACACAGCAGTAATTCCATAAATATGAACGTACCCGCTTTTGAATCGATATATCCTCTTGTCTCTTGACTTGACGGCTTGCATATCTACACAACAGACGTACCTTTATCCTGACAAAAATAAATTATCGTCATCCATACATACCACGGTTCGATTGGTACATAACGCGTTAACACACACTTGAAATATTCTCGTTGTCAATAAGGGAATAAAATTTCCGTAGCCAGTTACGGTGAAGGCACACGACTGACACATCATTACGTGACTGAACCTTTTCACCCTCCGAGATCACAATGTATCGGGCCCTCTTATCCGATTTGAAATTGTCGAGCGTTATTTTTTTAACAGAAAGTGTTGCGTTTTGAAATGGGTGCGCGATAAATATTGAAGGGGTGTGTTAGGTCAGTTGTTTATGCGTTTAAAATATAACTCTTGAACAAATAAAGCCGATGATCACCACTTTTCGGTGTATACATTTGTTTCTATTTTAAATTACGGCACTAAAAAAATATACGTGATCATATGTAAAAATACACAAGTCGACGATTTGAAACATCCCTTGGAGTCTGTTGTCAGTTATCAAAGTCCTAATAATAAACGAACAATTTACTTGAAATTGCGTGGGGCTCTCCGAGCTTTTAGTTTCGTAGGAACCGAACACCCAGCGGCTATAATTTCCCTAATGCTAGCATTAATACCTCGTTCTACAGACATGGCTAAATCTAAATTGCTTTTTTTCTCCGAGTAATTGCAAGCAACATCGACCTATGGTTTCAAAGGCGACCTTTAGCTCTGGGCGTTTTTTCCGGCTCACTTCTTTACGCGTGGGTTGTGTAGACGTTCCTTTACGAAATACAAAACAAAAACGAGGGGAATATTTTTAATAATGTCTGTGGGGACAGAGGTGTACCGAGTATCACCGAAATTAAAGCTCACGGCCGCTTGATTAAACTATGGGGCGGTTTTATTTACAAAGGAAGAGGTATTCCTCGAGCCGCTCTGTTCCGACGTTTCGTAGTTATTGTGCGGGAGCTGTCTAGGCAATTAATTTATATAACGTAAACGCAATTTTAGTTATAATAAGGTAACCTATCTATTTGCCTATTACCCGTGTAATCAATTGCAGATTATTAATTAAAACTGCTGATATGTCATCGAAGTACGTCAAGTGCAGTACGTACCAGTATTCATCTGGTTTCTTGAGCCATGTAATTTTTTAGTTAAGAAATGGTTGGCCGGCCGCTAGTGGTTGGCCGAACCTAAAGGCCTGAGATAAAATACCTCGTGTGTCAGTAATTTCACCGACTGTCTTACTCTCAACGTCGGAATACGGTAGCGCTAACACTGCTTTATTAAATACTATTAACAAGATCACACTGTCTACTCAAGTTAATTTAATCAATCAACTAGCCTGCCAGCAGGTAAGTACCAACTCGATATTTCTTTTCTCGTTTTAATTAAAAAGTTAAGGAAACAAGTAACAGTAACGGATACTCTGTATTCGCTCGAGAGCTTCTGTGAACAGTTTTATTATTCCCATCGTGCTTATAAAGAAATCATTTGTTTTTATTTTACCCAATTAAAGGGAGAGAAGGGGAACAATCGTGGGAGGCAAACAAATCCGAATGACGTCTCTATTACTTAACGCTTTCTCTCCTGGTTGTGCCACCCTTGTTATTGCTATCAGCTTCCCCGCACCCTAATTCACCTTATGTGGGTAGGATAAGAGTTATTTTTCGACTTACCGAGCTCGCTGCACCAAAGAAGCGACTCAATATTAATCTTAGGAGTAAATACAAATAACAGCGGTTCGTGGGTGCCATTTTGTACAGACAAATCCGCAAAATTGATCGTAATAAGGGACAGTTGTCCCGCGGATCGGTTGGCGCGTCGGACGTTGGCGGTGTAATATTGCGTCTATTTAGGGTAGTTTTTGGTGCTTAACCAGTCCTTGCTTTCTACACCGTACCTTCTATACTGACTTCGCTACTGTCCAGTATTGTAACTATTATAGCGTGCTGGTTTTAGAATTGGATGGACCCATCTCATCTCGTAGGTATCGTAAAATGTGACTGTGGGACCTGATATACGGTAAGTAGCCACAGTCCTCTCTATTGCCTAATCTAGACCTTTGTGGTGAAGAAGACAAGGAGAGAAAACGCTACACTACTTCCAACCGCGACCACGGACCATTGTGTAAAGTGTGTAACGACATTAAAATAAGGTTGTAGTTTTTTTTTATTACTCCACTAAAGCGAAAATGTGTACAGTAAGCATCAAATTTTATTTTTATAAATCGGTCTTCGCGTTCAGTCTTAAGCATTGTTAAGACGGTGTGATAAATATCGTGCAGGATACATTGCCGTTGATGCACGACCACTTATAAATTCACAGCTGCACGATCCCGCATTGTATCGCAACTCGCGCGATATTCGCACCGTAACCTAATAGCTAATGCCTAAGACAAGAAAATATAAAGGCCAAACGGATCCTACTAATATTATAAATGCGAAAATTTGTGTCGATGTGAGTGACTGATTGAGTGAGTGAGTGTTTGTTACTTCTTCACGCTGAAACAACTGGATGGATTGGGATCAAATTTGGAACGGAGATAACTGGTACCATAAATTAAAACATAGGATACTTTTTTATCCCGGGAAGTTGCAAAGTTCCCGCGGGATAGCGATAAACAAATTCTTTGCAGAGGAAGTTGCGGGCAATAATAGATACTCTTCATTAAAAAGTAAATGAAATAGAATACTAATTGCGAGTGAAACGGAACGTAAATGTTAAGGAAGGCAACCGAGCTTCGTAAACTTCCCATATTATATTTGCTCAGTAAACCTCCCACATCCCTAATGAAAAGCTTTTCTTTGATCCGTTTGGATACCTTAACCGGGTTATGTTAGAAATAAAAGCAAAACATTGGTCAAAGTCTTTTCACGAAGTTTATTTATGTGAGTTGGGATTGTGAAGTAAATTATGCTGGCAATCTTACAACTTCAAAAATGATGGCCATAAACTGTCAAAGGTATTGCATTTCGATTCCGTATACGAGGGAACAAAATAAATTTCTCAAAGACGTCGGGTCCTTAAACTTTTGCTTGGAAATTTGAGATTATCGTGTGTATTATATGAAAATTCTTGGGACGGGTTTCTTGTAGGAACTTTGTGACGTCCAATTTTAATTTTAGAAATAAGTTTTTATCATGTTCGAATCCCTCAAAATTTATCAGCTAAATTAAACCATTGAGCCTATGAAAAAGTTGTCAATATTTAATCGTTTAATCATAAACAGCTACAAAACAAACCGGTTTTAAAAACAAAATATTTTGTCAAGAAAAGACAAATTTTAATATCAAAGTGACTGAAAAAGACAAATGACTGTTAAGTTTACACAGTACACATGCTACATATTGCACTTAACTAATTAGCGAAGTCTAATTACCAAGTCAACAAAACTTCTTTGATCGCATAACCAACTTACCTTTAATTTAGTTGTGATGGTTAAGTATTTCGTACATAATAAAGCTAAAATGTCATTTCCGAACTGCAATTTGAATGAACAATGTTATATATTTGATACAGAAACAGTAAGCTGGCTTGGTCGACCGGCTGTCATTTGCTCTGAACAGCTCAGGATCTCGCAGCGGACGCGCGGCAAACAAACGGTCTTGTAATGATTTCCGTAAGCCGCCGGTATGACGGATGTCGCGACGGATATACTACCTACTTTGTTGATTTATTTACACTGTGACATATGCATGTTACTTAGGTTGCAAGTTGTGTTTTACGACAAATAATTCACTGTAGGAAAAAGTTATGTGTTTTATATACCTACAATAAACAGTTATACGTACAAATATCATAGCTTATGAAAACATACAATTACAATCAAACTAGGACGTATTTCAATGTTTCAGAAATGTATAATTAATCGAAAGCATTTTTTTTCAATTATTTAATACTTCCCAGGCAGGGTCCACCGTGCACAGTTTATTTATTTCTCATATATGTGATTCTATTAATTGCTATTTTACTCGAATCATATTTGACTACGTACAAAATTACAAGAATTTAAAATGCACCAGCTATACACCCGTGCACTGCAAACTTATTTAACGCATACAAATTACGCTTCATAAAACACAACATACGAACGGATCATAAATACATCAATTTGTTTCTCTCCCTGATGTATGTGGCGATACTACAGCGCTCTACACGGCTCAAACAGGATCACGAAGTTATAACAATATTTATTATCACTCCTATATTGTAGCCAGTGATAAATGCGCACCATTATGGGACTAGCTACCTGTCTGACATGGAATTTCATTTAAAGAAGCACCCTATATTGCCGTTCCGCTTGCTAATTTTGTATGTCTATGAATCATGTTTATGAGACAGCGACATTTTTGAGCGTGTGCAAGCATTGTTGGTAGTAACGCTGTAGGGAAATTGTTTCTGTAAAGCGTTCAGCTTCCAGTTGGAAATGTGAGCGAAGAATTTCGGTGGAGGTCGCTGAAGTTGTTCGAATGTATTGGGTGTGTTTTAAATGCAGGATATGTTGGGTGAAGACCTCAATGATGTTGCTGATTACAGTCGATGAGACCGACTTAAAAGTTGAACCTAAGCTACATAATAATATCGCATTTACACCTTCACACACACACAAGTCGTCGAACTCGCATTTGTTTCATTTATGGCCCCTAGCCTCATATAGTGCGTCTGTTTTTCGGTCGGTTCGTCTGTCTGTTAAGGCCCTTGTATAAGAACGTGTGGCCTAGAAGTATGAAGTTGAAATTAAAACGGAATGCTAAGAATTTTAGTATCTTCCAATCTCAAAGAGGAAGATTCCAAGTTCACATGATAAAGAGATGCAACCGTCAAAGCTCTTCTTTTGATACAAAAACATGGGAACTAAACCTATTAAATACTTCCATTAACATATCCATTTCACTACAATGAGGCTAGGTCGTTTTACCTTGAAATATAAAAATAATATATCATAAATTAAACTTAATCGCAATTACTAAAACTTGATCTTTTTGAACATGGCTGAAACTTTATCTTCATGAATGATTATCACAAAATTAGGCGATAAATCCTTTGTTCATTTTTCAACATTGTCAAATATAACGTTACAGTGTCTTCAACTAATGCTAACGCAAATTTTCCGGATTGTCTTCTCCATTCGAAGAACCTATAGAACCTTTCTCCTCCAACGATTATCTGTTCTACGAGAGATGTGGCCTGACCTGCCACTTTAACTTTCGTATCCTTCGATATTAATAAACATTCAACTTAGGTAAACATTACGTAGCTAGAGTTTACTAAAGGCCAATATTCCGTACCCTAAACATTTACGAGGGACAACGATCTAGAATACTGTCTCACAGTTATAGCCTAACCACTTACACAAGCACTTTACTCGAACACATCAGACATGAATAATTGACAAATATTATAACGCTGATCGTCAAGTCAATGTCACCGTTGTGCTGAATATTAATGACAGTTTACGATGTTTACTCCGCCATAGAGCCGAAGTAACGGACTGGAGATTAAATTGGATATCTCACTTAGCCGATATACCTACGGTTTTCATATAGCTTTCACATTATATAACCAGCTTCAACACTTCCGCGCTTGGGGTCACTGGGCTAGAGTTGAAAAAGGAATAGTTAAACCTGGGTTAGAGATTACTACCAATATATATTGACACTACTTAACCATGGATTAGCAGTTAATTCGGAGTTATGTAGTTACTGGTAGTGGTCCAATTCAGTTCAGTTATCTAACCAGCGCCCACTGTTTTTGTACGCATGGACTTAACTTTTAGGAGGGTGACTAATTTTATACTGTTTTGAGCTCCTCATGTAAATATTTTTTTTACCGATTCGAATAAAACAAATCAAACACGTTGCATCAAGCTTTTTTTAATCTACGTATGAAAACACCGTACTATTCAGCATTTTCCACAATTTAGCGTTAACAAACAGCTAGACCAAAAGTCTAAAAACCATAGAAACGCGAATGTCAACGATTGTAGTACTCGTACCTCCAAAAGTAGTTTTAATTCAACTGAATTATTATCTTGTGTAAATAAGTGCAATATTTTTATGTTAATGGGAAATATGTTTACAAAAAAATACCCCTCAGTGAGCAGGCTCGTGAGGTAGCCGCATGAGACATAATTTTGTTTGGTGCATCGATCAAAACCGAACCTAAAATGGCAACCGTAAGAGGCGAATTGGTCACTGTGGCCCGCGGGCTAATAATGCACGCGCCGAAATGGATATCGGATTATCCGAAACCATTTTGGGGCATGCATTATTCTGGCGTACAATAACAGGTCGTACATAATGGTTAGTACTCGTACAACCCGTCTTCTAAGATCTGGGAACAGTTTTGAAGTCACATACATGCATACACAAATCACGTCTCTATCCTTTACGGGGTAGGCAGAGCCTAAGCTAAAAAGACCTACAGGCCACGTTTAGCAAGACTGTGGGCGTATAGGTGGAAAGTGGAATCAAAATAGTGATGGGTTGCTAGCTGCATCGCCTATGGTAGAATCGATGGCAGTAGTAGTAGATAAAGTCACGGTATTGTAAAAATACATACATACATCCTACTAATATTATAAATGTGAAAGTTTGTGAGTATGTTTGGATGTTTGTTACTCTTTCACGCCAGAACGGCTGGACAGATCTGGATGAAATTTGGAACATAGATAGATCATAGTCTGGAATAACACATAGGCTACTTTTTATCCCGGAAAATTGCGTAATTCCTGCGGGATAGCGATAAACGAATTCTATGCAGACGAAGTTGCGGGCAACAGCTAGTAGTAGATACATAAATCACTTCTTTGTCCCTTATGGGGTAGACAAAATAGCATTAAAAAATTACTACATTGTATAAAACAAAGTCGCTTTCCGCTGTCTGTCTGTCCCTATGTATGCTTAGATTTTTAAAACTACGCAACGGATTTTGATGGGGTTTTTTTAATAGATTAATTCAAGAGGAAGGTTTATACATGAACAATATAGTAGATACACACTGATTGCACCCGTGCGAAGCCGGGGTGGGTCGCTAGTACCTAATAAAAAAGAATATGAAATACAGTACGTGGCCATAAAGATTGCACATTGGTCTTCTCGGCTAATTTCGGCTTCGTAGAGCGTTGTCTCGCTCTAACTTACGTGACGCCAATGCTCTCTTTCCAAAGACCGAAGTGCAATCTTTATGGGCGGGTACTGTACGAGTGAAGTTGTCATTTCCTAGCAATTTCTGAGGGATATCATTGCCCGTTGGCTAAGAGCCCGACAGGGGGTAGGGGGGTCTTTTGACCGTACTACCGTACAACGTTGCCGACATTTTGTGACAAGATTTTTGAATTATATTTTTATTACTTTGACATTGGCGAAGTGGTCGTCGCTATAACGGCTTGATACACCACAAATAAGAACAAGAAGAAGAGTGAAGTTGACAAAAATTACTGCCATTGATTAACAGTAGTAGGCGAAAATAGCGCATTGTTTAATTTCATAGAAATAGTCGTACGTAGTTCTTTAGCACCTACTGTTCATCAGAAAATGCGTAGGCCATTTTGTGTTTGGAAAGCAGCCATTTTGTAACATTTCTAATGGCCGCCCCGCCAATGACGACCTTTACGTTTACGGCGTGTTTATATTTGCAGAGTCATCGCGTAATATTGTGACTTCGTTAAAATATAGATTAATGTGTTACACTTCATGAAGGGTGATTAATAATTTACCGTCACTTCGTATCAAATTGACCTCGTACCCGTCAAAGTGTGTAGTCGAAATTAGAGTTCCGTACCTGAAACATTTCCGTACGTTTTTTTTTAAGATGTATTTTCGTACAAAAACCGTGGTAATCGAAACCTGTAAGATACTAAAGTTGATACACCATTATCATCGTCACTGAATCGCTAGAAATGAATTTGGTTTTCATAGAAATACTATGTTTTTACTTGAATCCACGGAACCCTCAGTGCGGATTACCGACTCTCGCCAAACTAAGCCGGTGGGTTACTTCAGTATTGAAAGAATAATAGACGTACTCGTAGGAGTAGGAAAACCTGCAATAAGTACTTTTAGCGAGTACCTACCTTATTTGGTTTGTTTCAAGAAGTGTATTTTGTGCATTTGCCGGGTAGGAAACCTCCGTCACACACCAGACACACAATTATATCTTTCTCACTTTAGTAGGGTATTACTGTTATTTAGCTGCTCAAGTTTATCGAACTACCCGCAATTGTTCATTTTTATTTTGGACTGATCTAAATGACGCAGTGCATACAAAATGACTGACGATAAATTAATACACGGTTGTGTTGTTTATTTATAAATTGTATTATTGTTACAGGAACAGTCCCACAAATCGTATCGTCCCCTGACGGTGCTGACCTTCCGATGGAACTATGCGGTCCATGGCCTGCATCCAGCGGGCTATCACCTAGTCAACCTTCTACTTCACGCCCTCGTCTCATTGCTGTACTACAGGTAAACTACTTCGTTGTTCTTTTTTTCTGGTCAAGGGTACATAGCCTTTCAGCCAGGCGACAGTCTAACCCGACAGGTTATCAAGGGGTGCGAGTCGGGTTACCTCCACGTGTGATTAAGAGCTGCGGTTCGTTTTTGGATCCGTCCGGGGGGAAGAGCAGTGCTTGGTCCGGTGCGCCCTGGGCAACGGCTAATGATTTCCTGGCAGTTTCTGAGGGATATCATTGACCGTTGGCTAAGAGCCCGACAGGGGGGAGGGGGGTCTTTGACCATTACCGTACAACGTTGCCGACATTTTGTCACAAGATTTTTTAATAAAAATTTTTACATTGACATTGGCGAAGTTGTCGTCACTATAACGACTTGATACGCCACAAATAAAAGAAGAAGAAGAAGACAGGTTATCAAATATCAGGATTTGTATTGATATTTCAGGATTAAAAGGCACTCAAAACCGTTTTATAAAATTACACTCATAAACACACCGACGCAAATTGCCCTATACGCATACGAGAATCGCAAAGATTTTTAAAGTAAAACAAATATGTTAGGTACCCCCCCCCCCCCCCCCCCCCCCCCGCCCCGTACCCTAAAGTTCTCAAACGTATTGGATGATTAAAGTATGTAAATTCACTTTTGGTTGTATCATTATGTGTGTGTGTGTCATTATGCGCATGTGTTATGTGTCAATATGCGTGTCTACCCATAGGTAACAATTGCCTGATAAGAGAATATAAAACGGTCTTTTATCAAAAACGCATAAACAAAACCTTTTTCAATATATATACTAGTCTATTGCTTTTGAAATTATTTCAACAATTTCCATTTGGCAAATAATGTGGCAGTTTCCCCAAATAGAGCAAACCACTTACAACCCCTGCAAGTGTATAACGGCTGTGACTTATTTGTACTAACATACAAGCCAGAGCGGTACAAAAATACGAGTAAGATACGTTTGTAAAGCTGTTGTGTCGTTAAAGGGGACGGATACGTTTCTATCCCATTAAAACTGCGAAGGGATACGACATCTCTTTGTGTAGCGAATGTCGACTCAAGAGCTCTTATCATTCGAATAAACAAGACGAGACTCCCACTCATGAAACTCATAGTCATTACCGTGGCATTATACTATGACGAAATTACAACTAACTTGATACATCGTAATGAAAAGCGAAACAGCCCTGCCTCCGTTCAGACCTGACGTCGCTAAATGGTAGCAGCAGGCAAATAGGATTAGGGGACAAGGGGAATCGTAATTGGATGAGAAAATTACATAACAATAGTCGCTAGAGAGTCGTTTTAGTTCCACGGAGCTCTCGCGATACGTAATAACTTAATGAAAACGCTCGCTGTTTTAAAGCAACCCCGCTTAATAAGGGATTAATCAATATTTATTAGAACCCTATAAAGTTTTGCAATAGTTGTTTCATAATCGCCAAGTTGAAATTAATTAATATGAAAGTCCAATCAGAAGCAGCTGCGTCGTTAACCCTTAATTGGTAGGACTCGATAATCCAGTCGGTCGCGGCGAAAGCGGCCATTTAATTATTCAATACAATACCTAACCCTCTATCGCCTGCTTTCAGAGTGTTTACGTCGCGAGTGTATTAATTCATTTTTATTCTTCCGTGAACTCCGCACAATGCTGCCTTTAATGGTTATGCCGAGCACCGTCGTAAAGAAGGGAATTAATTATGGCCCGGACCGTAACACAGGGACTCATATTGATCTTGTGTAATCTTATCTTTGTTGTAGGATCACTTATCTGCCGCATATGCTATATATGGGTCTCAACTTAGTTGCACAACAAGAACAACATTGTTCGCACGATAGAATAGCCAAGAGACCGGAATAAGGATGTACTCATTTAACAGGAACGACCGGCGACATAGCGGGCTAAGACACACCATGTGGACGAATGACTTGTATTTTCTGCAAAGTATTTTCTTGGAAATTTTACCGGTGCTTTTGTTACGGTTCGCCGCCGTCCGCAAATATTTTTGCCTCGTCTAAAGGTACCGGAGCTTAGGCACTAAAGGTTTCCCTAGGTCAGCGGTAGTTTGTACCGGACCTGGAAATCGCTTTTGTACACAAACTAACTAAAACAATAACTATTTCTCAGTTAGATCACCGAGTTTAAGTCCGGCAAAGCGGTCGAGCAAAGCCAGTTTTAATCAGGCCGCTGGCGCTCGATCCCCTTAGTTACTGCTAATTACGGATACTTGCTGTGTCCACCGCGACCTTAGCCCGGCTTATGCTCAATATCCAATTTGTCAGCATAATCCTATTAACGATTTTAGCTCTCATTATCATACCGGTCCGGCAATACTGCCCTTCAACTACAGTTTACGTGACCACTTCGTTAGCGCAAATTAGTACAATGAGTGGCGTTAGATTAGGCAAACCCCCTACGTATTTCATTCAAACAAGCAATGCGAAAGTTGAGCGTAGGTCATGTAGCGAATGAAATGTTGGGAAATGTGTTACGTTACGTTTTACGAAAGGCTAAACGTCGGAGTTCGTTGCTGCGTCGTCTCACTAAGTTATTGAGTGTTATTAACACTGAAACCATTGTCTAATTAATTAAGTAGTACGACACGGGTCACTCGTATAGTCAAGGTGTGCCCGACAAAATCATGTTTCACGCTAAGGAATTATCTTGCAACCATCGGATACAAATTTTTAGCTCCTTACTTTTTTTGTAAACTTTGGAATAAGAACACGTGAACAGAAAAAGTAATTCAACTTGCATTAAAAAAAAGAAAAACGTGGAAAAACAGCTTTGTTAATGTTTCATTCCTCCAGCAACTCTATAATGGCATATTGCTAACGAAATTTTGGCTCTAGTTGGTACCTATCTAATCTAATATTCAATGCAACATGATAAAACCTCGTAGCATAGCGTTTTAAATCAAAATAGACCTGCTTGCTCTCTGAGTGGTTTGTTAAGCTTTGTCTGCATACATTTTTATTTTACTGTTGTCTGAAATTCGCTAATTTAAAATGAAGAGGCAATATTTTTAGACTTTTGAGTTTTTATTACGAAATGAATATTGTGAGGATTCCAATAGTAAGTGTCGAGTAACTGAGTTTAAGGAAAACTCTGTAGAAAATAAATAAAGCTCTAGTACTATCCGATAGATAAAGGCTTAATGATTCATTTTCTAAATTAAACCTTTAATTACTAGTTTCGATCTTGTCTTCAATAAAGTTACGTTTTACTCGTTAATTCCTCAGTAATCTAAGTAAAATAGCCGATCGAAAACACGCCACAATTTTTAAGAAATACTTCGAGAAATATCTCCATCAAAAACCAATAATTTCGATTTCGATTCTAACGAAACCTGTAAGTTCTACATTTCTTATAGTCCTAAGTGTCGCAGTGACGTTCTTAAACGCAAACGCGACAGGAGCTATTCAACATAGAATAAGTTTTAAACCACGTTATTCGTAACTAGCGAATTTTGCATGCAACTTCAAACTTATAATGGAATTACTTTTAAATTCATGCCGGTGTGCACGGGGACTGTGCACGTTGCAAGTAAACTTGAGACTTGGAGACGAAACTAGCTTAGATGAGATCGTAATTTGAGGTATAAATCTGAGACGTGTATATTGTGTACCGGCTTATACTCACGGCTTTGTCCTCGTGGTGCGAAAAATAGTATTGTTGACCTTACAAATAAAGGCAAGTCTGAATTTAAGTATTTCTTCCCGAGCTCAGAATCTCTTGTAATTTCAGCTTGAAAATCAGATCGATTGAAGAAAATTATACATACATACATACACATACACAAATCACGTCTTTATCCCTAATGGGGTAGACAGAGCCTAAGGTAACAAGACCTAAAGGCCACGCTTAGCATGACTGTAGGCATTTAGATGGAAAGGGGGAATCAAAATAGTGATGGGTTGCAAGCCGCATCGTCTATAGCATGATTCCTAAGATTTTTGCCTATTCCCTCGATGGGGTTTTACCGTTTGCGCGGGAATGTTTTTTCTTTACTCCAAGACCAGCATGAAAGCAAGAAAAATATATATTTTTAAAATACCAGCCAAGTGCGATTCGAACGTTTCATATGTAAAGCATAACTCAATTTGAGTCCATTAAACTCGAAGGAACTATGCACACGCATACCCGAGTGTTCCTCAGTGGCTTTCGTTTTTCCTTTTGAAACACGGGACCCTAAAAACATTAGGAGATTAAACGTGGTTTTTATCTTCATTTACAAATCATCATGAACATAAAATTCAAAGAATACCTTTCTTAAATTTTTTACTTGAAGAAAATGGACTAATATTTTCTTTTGTGAATAAAAATACAAAAATGACACCCTCAATTACGATATCCTATTTTTAATTTTGAAAATCGATCCTTTCCCCCTTGCCCCCTTTGCCCTTGCCTTGCTTGTGGCCTTTAGGGCTTTTTACCTTAGGCTCTGTCTACCCCGTAAGGGATAACGACGTGATTAAGGTGTGTGTGTGTGTGTGTGTGTGTGTGTGTGTGTGTGTGTGTGTGTGTGTGTGTGAAAATCGATAAATACACTAACACTTCGACGTTGATAACTTGAAATCGGGTAAAAGATTATTTTTAGTAAACGCACCGAGCAAATTTAGGAAATGAGAGGCATGCGAATTTAACACAAGACCGTAAACAACCTCTTATACTAACGCTTATAGTACGCAAGATAACGTCTAAAGTAATATTGCTAGTATCAGAATGCCCCCAGTAAAAAATGGACTGGTGAGGAATGGACTGATGGTTCAAAATGGACTTCAATTAGCTCTAATATAACCTCAGTTCATTTCGTCAAAGAGTTAGAATCATTTGAATTTTCTTTTTTCTATCAATTTCTCCTCACTGGAGACCTCTGATTATACAAAGGCATATTGATGCAGCAGCATGCGAACTTAACTGACCGACCCAATCGATTCGTATCGACCAGGGGCCTTACCATGACGTCTTAATGCAATTAAATTCCGACTCAGTTCAGGTTTTAGCTGTCATTTTTAGTATGGATCTGACAGCGAGCAAACCTAAACTAAATCGGAATTAAACGGCATTAAGACTATGACCCCTGAATTTTCTTCTCTGTCGCTCTGAAATTAACAAATCATATTCGAAAATGGCAGCCACAGCAACTATTTATGTTTAGTTTCAACTGTTTAGTTTCAAATGCTGGTCTGGCAGCAAATAAAAAACATAGAATGTACCAGTTGCTTCTCTTCCCTCGCAGATGGTAAAAGCCCATCGAGTGAATGGGCGAAAATCATAGGAATCATGTTATAGGCGATGCGGCAAGCAACCCATCACTATATTGACTCCATTTTTTGCCATCTTTACGCCTACAATCTTGCTAAACGTGGCCTGTAGGTCTTGCCACCTTAGGCTCTGTCTACCCCGTAAGGGATAAAGACGTGATTTGTGTATGTGTATGTCAACTGTATATTTGCATACGTAATATGTTTAAGCAAAACAAAGCGCATAAATAAAACGTCATCTGGACTGCATCAGTCCATTTTCGGGCCGGGCAGAGCTCTGGCGACGGGCCAGCTCGGTACGGCTCAGATATTCAGTTATGAAATGAAATTATGCCGTCAAATCCCAATGATAATGACATTAATAATTACTCTGGCATTCCAATTTCACTTTGCGACCTTTCAATGGTTAATTTTGTTTCGTCAAATCCCAATGTTTCGACGGAGTGGCTTGCATTATCTCGGGTCACTCGGGTCGAGATCATTTGACCGTGAATCATTTAAAACTATTTCGGCAAAAATGGACACTTGGATCTCAATAACTAACACAGCAGTATGTAGTACAGTCGTAATTGGCTAACTGTACAAAGGCGTAGTATAGGACCAAAGTTGACTGTGTTATAATGTCATATTCTTACGTTGCCCATTTTTTTAATGCTTAGTGTAAAAGTGTTCTGCAACTGCGTTTGGAACAAGTTGGAAATATATCTCCAAAAATATGGCACTAAGATGTCTTTTATGGTTCTTCAATTCCATTCTCAGGTTAATGGTATTACAATTTCAACCGCAGTTCAAATGTAAGGCCGTGCACAGACGAGACGGCATTTCACAATTTTAAAGACGTTCTAGAATTTGTTGGTTTTGTGCTTATTTTTAAACACGAGCGAGGTAAATTTTTTACTTAGAGGCTATAAAAAGCATGGTTTCTACCGAAGAGTATTTGCGTTTAAAATGCGACGTTGCTGCGTTGTCGTAAGCATTTTAGTTTTTTGTGTTCTTGCAACTAAGTTTAGTTGTTGTGAAACAGTAGAATACAGTAATTATTTAAATGACAGGGAGAAAAATCAATGTATCGCGAAATAATTGCGAGAAAATAATACCTCTTTAAAGTCTTTAAATAAAGGGTATCGTTGCTTCATTGCCGCTTATTGTTAGTTAGAAAAACCTTTGCGGGGCCATTATCTTTTAGTATTCCAAAAACTACTATAAAAGAGAGAGTACTTTTAAGAGTTTACTTACTTACTTTTGACACCAATCTATTAGCACGCATTACATAATATATGTTACACTATTCGTGTTTATAACGTGAGTACTTTTTCTCAAGCGTAAATTGCTGCTAGCTTTGAAGACGCTATGTCCTCGGATTATATTTATAAATGAAAGATCCCTTCATCTAAGATCATAAGAAAAACTGCCTAACTAGCTGTTGCTTAAGTTTTTGTCTACAAAAGTATTCCTTTGTCGCTATTCCGAGGGAACTACGTAATTTTCCGGTATAAAAGTAACTATTAAGTCTTTTAACCCAGATATTACATTATCAGTGTGCCTTTTTTCATCAAAATCCGTTAAGGATATAAACACAAGCCAACTTACATTTATACTTTATTAGCTTTTGCCCGCGACTTCGTCCGTGCAGATAACGTCAGAGTGACGACATAAAAAATATATATATTTTAATAAAAATAATCCTATGTTACTTCTAATACCTACCTACCTCCAAGAACACGTGTGTTTCATGATGACCGGTTGAGTAGTTTTTGCGTGAAACCGTAACAAACTTATATTCGCATTTATAATATTAGTAGGACGTACATTCGATAAATCTCGAAGGGTTACTTTTTGCAATTTTATAAAAAAAAATCGAAAAGTAAAATTTTCGATACATTGAAAAGTTTTATTCCAGTTTGTGTTTCGTCAATCGGCGTGGGTAAGCACAAGAGCGCTTCCGCGAACACCCTAAGTTTTCCACGGCCCCAATGTCATAAAGCCCTTAATTGCTGTCCCTTTGTCTCATCTCTGCATGCGCGTAATAAATTACGTTTACTAATTAATTTACTCATAACGGTGGAGTATCGTCGATGCGAAATAATTAAGCCATTCGTTAATTAAAAGTCGCTTCGTTGTGCCGCTATCCGTTGCCGATTTTGCTCAGTAATGGGTGCCTTAATGCGCTCTTCGTGTCATATTATGGATGAAGGTATTGTATTAATTTTTATACATCCTGTGGGTGTGCTTCAGCAAAATTATAAGCTTCGACTTTACCAAACACCGCAATACTACTGTGAGATTACGAATAAAATCAGTTCAGGATAGGTACTCCACGAGACGACCGGATAGCCTAGTGGTCAGAGAATCAGTCAGGTTTATTAAAAAAAGTAGGGCATCTCCCCTATATTTAAAGTGGGGATGGGTATTTTGTTCTTCATCTTCCATATAGTAAAAGGGTGTCATTGCATAGGTATTTTAAAAATATTGCGTCTAAATAGTTGGTACTGTATTTATAATGAATTTTAAGGAAAAAATCAGGGCTATGAAGGCTCTGTTATTTAAGACCAAAAAGGAATATTGAATATTAGCTGCATATTGTTATGATTTTCTTCCCTGCGCATGGCCTGATACGCACTTGACCTTTATATTAGTTCAGATTTAGGTACATACTATGATCATTGGCTGGAAAAAAAACTTGATTTAGTGTTAATCACATTAGTCAATATAGGAAAGTTAAAATGCATGGAAATGTCAAGCTTGAATTCAGCAACGACTAAATCGCGATTTCCTTTTGTGCAAATCTACGGTTATTATTTTTAAGTGGCACTATATTCTCTACATTAACCCCATTTTATGTTTATTCGTTCATTTCCACAGCGATGAAAAGTATTTCGTTTTATTTTAATGCAGTAATACGGAAAATGCGGAGTATGCCATTTTAGTCGTATTTTTATAACTGTGTGTGCTGTGTGAATTAAAATAAATTGAAGGTATCTGTTTCAATTCCGAGTACAGCCCAAATGTTTGTGATTTGAGCAACAAAGAAACGGGATTTTTAGGTTAAAAAAATGTAGTTATTTCATTTTATGCTGTGATGAATTTTGTTAGAAAAGTATACAATACAATACAATACAATAACTCTTTATTGAACACCACATAATAACAACCAAAACAGAAAAAAGGTATACAGAATATTACAAGGTAACAATAGGCGGCCTTATCGCTACAGAGCGATCTCTACCAGGCAACCATAAGCATTACAAAGTTACAAAGTTAAACTTACTTAGGTTATTTTATTTTCCTTTTGACTGAATATTAATGCTTGTTTTTCTTTAACAAATTACTTTGAAATATTTCATCTGTTGAACAATGACCACCCCCTTAGAACGCTACAATGAACCACAACTGGAGTTGCATTAAAAGTAAAGATGAAAAATTTACATTTGCTACGCGTGACGTGCTACGCCGTAGCTCTGTGCTACGCCAATAGTGCTACGACAGCTCGTAACTAAACTTGCTCTTCTGCTACCAAGTCTTTCTTAGTATTGACAGTCTATATTAGGTTTTATAATGTACATTGCTCATCAATAATACCTCTTTCGAGCTGTAAGTATCGTAAAATAATGCATTTTTTGTCACTTTTAACAGGTTCGATTCCCGTTTAAGACGTTTAAAAATCCATTAACGTAGTATTACGTACTTTCAAATCTAAATTAACATATCTCTGTGATGAGTTAGCTATTCCTATTTAAAAAAAATGCCTTCCATATGGCGTTCGTTTTTTAAAACGTATTTTTCCCCGTTCTACTTGATACATAATAATGGTATAGCCAGAACAAAACTCACAGTAAAATCAGGACAGTAGTTCATCTTTTTACTTCGCACCGTAGGCATGTATCTAGCTGTTAAGAGCCAACTCGAAGCTTGTCGCCACACTTGAACATTATGGAACATTTAACGAGTCGTTACGCCGCCAAGTTGCGAACAGTTACAGCCAATTCCACTATTGGTAAGTGCTTACCGACTTACTCGCATAACTTTACTGTGATTTTTGGCAGTGTGGGTTGTCGAAGTAATAATAAATACATATTACAGGGTAATTTGACATCAATTATCCCGGTCCCGAAAACTATAGAATTTTTGCGAATCGCCATGGAATTTTTGTAAACGCTCGTGAGTTCTGACAGTGCAGGCGAGCAAAACCGCGGGTAAAAACTAGAATAAAGGTAAATTGCGACCGCAAATGGCCCCTCTAGGCCAGATTTCAGGCAATGTTGGCTCTCGCAGCATTCGACAGCCCTTTGAGGGCGTCGTAAATTTTTAATATTCATTAAAACCATAATTTATTCTTGTTCAAAGCTCAAAGACTCCTAAATCTATACAAATGTTTGGACAGCTAACAGCAAAATTTGCGCTGGTACAGAAACGACCGCAAGTCGAAATCTAATGACGAAGAATTAATCCCTGTACTAGCTCCTGCCCACAATTTCGTCCGCTGATTATTCAATACAGGTGACATTTTCGTATAAATAGTATAAAATAAATACAGAATCCTTCCGAATTATTTCATCTTAACTCACTTAGTTAGGTACTCACACACACACAAATATACATACATGCACACACCTACTCACACACAGGGAGTGAGAGAGACATACACACACACGCACTCAACACAAAATTGAGCATAAATTAAATCGATACGAACAAGTTCAATCGAATAGGAGTATGCCAATTTGTGCAAGTTGATTGGTTCATTGAGGCGTCTAAAAAGAAACACACTTTCACATTTACAGTATTAGTTGTAAATAACTGGATCTGTCAGAATAAGTATCCATAATTTAGCATAAATAAAAGAGATATAGAAGACTAATGCTGCTAACCGCAGCTCTCTCTAAACTATGTCCGAAGTTACAAAGCGTATTGATCCTAGCTTATCTTAAGACCCAACAGATAATTCTATTATAAAGCTTCACTTCACTACTTGTCTAGCTTTTGAATAAAATTATACGTTATATATATTGCAATTATCTGATTCCTAATATACTGCTCTGGCTTCTTTTTTTTAAACTGGCCTTCAGTTCTATCTGTCAACCAGTCCGTATGGCACAGTAAATATGTTACATCTTTGTTATGGAGATGCGTTCTTTTTTCGTTAACAACTTAGCAATCTTTATGATACTATTAAAGTGAATTTTGACTACAAAGCTTTTCGTTATGCTTTTTATAAAATCTGATAGTCTAAATTGAAACATTGAAAAAACTAATCTAAATTGAAGTGAAAAATCTATACTGATTAACAAATTGAAGCGGATAAAAGTAAGTGGACTGTAGTTAAAAATCTATCTCAATGAAAATGCTACTCCTCAGCTCAAGACTTGATGTAATATCGACAACCAAAATACTTCAACTGACAAAAGGCATACCTATCAAAATCAAAATAGAAAAATACATAAATGACATAAAAAAGGCAAAGAGTTCGCAACACAAATGACGGGCTATTTGAGATAAGAAACGTTTAAATAGGTACATATATTCAAATTGTGAATCTTCTGTTTAAATCGATTACAAATTAAACGCATTGATCGACAAGAGAGAAACGGCAAGTGTGCTATCCGTCCGCGAATTATTTATTCCATCCCATAACCGAGGCGGTTTGATGGATTTTAATGAATTGGCTGTCGTAGTCATGAAGGTTCAAGCCTGAAAATGTAACGCGTTTTATTTTGGGAAATTATATTTTCATCTTGCAACGTTTACGTAATACTTGGTTATACGTACGTGGCTTCGTTACCTTAAGGATATTTTTGGATTAAAGGAAGCCTGCTGTTCTTTTCTCGGTACAGGTATGTAAAGTACGCAAACCACCTACTGTTCAAAGATAACATATGTAATGTTTTCAGGGTTCATGTATTTAATAAATCTTCAAATTTCACCGCAATTTTCCTATTCACGAACTTTTATTGAAGTATTCGCACAAGTAAGTAAGGGGATAAAACTTGATAAAAATTCACTCTAAAATATCGTCATTCTGTGTTTGAGTTAAGAGATTCTCAATTTTCGCTTGCAAGACGGACTGGTTTAGGCAAATTCGAGTTTGTCAAATCAAAGTTAAGACGTTTCTTGACAGGATAAGTCGACTAGCGTCATTTACTTAAATAAATGGAGGTTATTCATTACACTAACCTCGTCTGCGGTTCATAATTGGACCTGTTCACTCACCGAGATTATACAGAATCAGGGGGTTACCATAAGGTCTTCATGCGATTCAATTCAGATTCAGTTTAGGTACGTTCGCTGTCAGATCCATACTAAAAATAACAGCTAAAACCTGAACTGAGTCGGAATTAGATCACATTAAGACGTCATGGTAAGGCCCCAGGTATCAATTAACCAACAACAAGTCCACCGGAGACCGTATACTCTCTACACGCGACTGAATCAAGTTAGGACAGCGCCAACTTCACAGACGAGGTTTAAAAAATGCACTACAAAAAAATTAACAGCTCAAATGACTCTTGACTAAAACAATATATACATACACATACACAAATGACGTCTTTATCCCTAATGGGGTAGACAGAGCCTAAGGTAACAAGACCTAAAGGCCACGCTTAGCATGACTGTAGGCATTTAGATGGAAAGGGGGAATTAAAATAGTGATGGGTTGCTAGCCTCATCGCCTATAACATGATTTCTAAGATTTTCGCCCGTTCCCTCGATGGGCTTTTACCATCTGCGCGGGAAGAGAAGCAACTTGTACATTCTATGTTTTTTCTTTGCTCCCAGACCCGCATGGAAGTCTAGACTAAGATAATCTTTCTTTAAAACCGGCCATAGGGCCGTAAAAATTGTAGTTGGGGCCGTGGCTGTAAAAGGTTAAGAAACACTGCCTTAAATATATAATCTTCCGCAGACTAACAAGTCATCGCAGGACAGCGGACGGGAAAGCTCGTTACGCCGCGAACTCGTAAACAAACTACCTATAAATGTTTTTTCGCTAACTTCTCAAGAGATTTCGCTAGTCTCGCAAAAAGTCGCTAACGAGTGCCTTAATTCCGAGCGAAGTCGGTCCTCGAGCACCTTGCGGAGTTAGTCTCGATTAGCTGCGGCGCGAGCGAGAGGCGATCGAGATAGCTAGGCTACCTACTTCGTACTACTAATAATATCTGCCGGTTTGTGTCAGTACAAACAATATCGTAGTAACTAAGCTTTTTGAAAGGACATCATTTGAATAATCTAACATAAAATGTTTATGTTAGACACAAACTTTTTTTTACTGTACCTACTTGCATTGTCATTTGTCCTACATATGTGTACTAAATTTCAAGTTAATCGGACCAACCGTTGAAGAGTTCCCTCCTGCGAAGACGGTTCTGACCGGGCCACCAGAACGGTATTACCAGATTATTGTATTGCGACTTACACAAGTATGCAAAAATTTGAGCTCAATCGGTTAAAGATATCTGCTTCAAAATCGAGTAGCAAGATTCCACCCAGACAACCATACTTACATATATATTATTACTAGCTTCTGCCCGCGACTTCGTCTGCGTAGAATTATACATAAAAACCTTCCTCTTGAATCATCCTATAAAAAAAAACCGCATCAAAATCCGGTGTGTAGTTTTGAAGATATAAGCATACATAGGGACATAGGGACAGAGAAAGCGACTTTGTTTTATACTATGTAGTGATATACATTGCATATATTATTATATACATTGCAAGTTAATAAAAAGTTTGTAATAAAATGGCTCATATGGCTGGTTTATCATTCACAGCGAATACACTTTTGGAATATTTTTAAAATTTACGTATTACCAGAGATAATCAAAATTTGTGAAATCATGCATTTGTGATATTTTTTAGCGAGTAGCTTTTGAGCTGAGCTTACCATTAATAAATAGTATCAACTAGTCGAAAATATAATTTGAGCTGTAATTTTTTAGGACACAGAATTTTACTACTTACGAATGATATTTACTTACTTTATATTTATTTTACTATTAATTTGCTTTCAATGATTCGTCAGTCCTGTTTCACCCGCGTCCGCTCGCCGCCGGCACCAGCTCGCCGCTCTCAATTAGTTGGTGTTTCAGTTCAGCAGGATCTACGCCTCGTGTCGCCACTCCGCAAACTTGCCCAATTATTGTCACTGGACGCCGTAAACTCCCTGACCTACGGTATTACATGCCTAGACTATGTTATACATATAGCGTGGTACAGAGACTACACATCTCTAGACATTCACGGCCTGTTTTACCACTCTCTGTAAAGTTACGTTTATGTTAAGTGACGGTTATCCATGGCGTCGTCTCTGTGTGTTTCGTAGTAATAAATAGAGACAGAATCATAAATAACTGACACTTAAGACAACTGGAACTTAACAGAGAATGGTGAGACATGCCCTTAGAGTACTTAATTAACTAGTAACCATCAAATGGTTTTTCTTTTTTTTTTATCAATTCCTCTTCTATAGTGCACTCTAAGGTAAATAGACACGATTAAGTCGAATTAGAAATGCTAGTGATACAAACCTAAACTATTATTTTTGTTTTTCAATTTGAAACATGAGTTTATGTCGCTTCACTTACATATAAGGTATGACCAAGTATGTGGTTTACGATTTTTATGACAGTTTCTACAGCAAAGAAAATATGACTGATCCTCTACATTTACTTGTATGTGATAATATTATTTGATGTTTTAAAATGTAAAGATGACATTCATACCTAAAGGGGTAAAAAAATCTGGGCCGACTCAAGGTACTTTGATAATGTTAACACTCGTAGAAATTTAAGAAAATCCTAATCCACCCAAACAAAGCTACGCGTAAAAGCGGCTTTCGAAACACATTAGGTGGGTACATCTAAAACTCGTCACATAATAACAAAAGATAACTTTCAATTAACATTGTTAATCCCAAGTGAGAAGATAAAACAAACTCGAAGCAGATTCTACAAGAAACAAATATACGTTCATGTAATTAAAAACTTCGCAAATTTGTGTAAGTAGGGATAAAGCCGTATACTAAGTAACGTTACATAACTTTGCCATTAAGAGTTTATAAGTTGCCTACCGATCAGGCATACTAATTCGCAAAATTTATTATTCAAATAAGATAGCGCCCGTTTTACTTCGTGGCTTACACTCGTCCTTATTCAGCTATTGTTGGAAGGTTCTTACAATGAAATTATATTTCACGATGTCACTTAGATTTGTCCAGACACCGAAAGTGTAAACATACTGAATTGGGCTGGTCTTCTCGTGTTAAAATGCAAAAGATACTTCATTTTCCAGGTTATGCTTAATCATTTCAGTGGTTTACCCTTGAAATGTCGAGAAACTTTTCATCGAATAGGTTCAAAGTCAACGTTACCCGTAATTTCATTTCGTCGACAATTCATTACGTTGAACGATTATATCAAGGATTATTAAGTCGCCGTTTTTTAAATAGTGGAAATATTACTTAGTAAATTGTTTATTCTGCAGAACTTCTTATTGGAAATGACAAATCTTAGAAAAAAAATTCAATTATATGTTAAGTATGCGTATGTATGCATGTAATTCTAACCTTACCTAACCTACTTTTCCGGTAGCAGGACGTTTCTGACGGGGTCGTAATTTATTATAACCTAACGTAACCTACTCTTCTGGTAGCAGGACGTCTCTGACGGGGTCGTAATTTATTCTAACCTAACCTAACCTACTCTTCTGGTAGCAGGTCGCTTCTGACGGGGTTGTAATTTATTCTAACCTAACCTACTTTTCTGGTAGCAGGACGTCTCTGACGGGGTCGTAATTTATTCTAACCTAACCTACTTTTCTGGTAGCAGGACGTCTCTGACGGGGTCGTAATTTATTCTAACCTAACCTAACCTACTCTTCTGGTAGCAGGTCGTTTCTGACGGGGTCGTAGTTTTAACCTAACCTACTTTTCTGGTAGCAGGACGTCTCTGACGGGGTCGTAATTTATTCTAACCTAACCTTACCTACTCTTCTGGTAGCAGGTCGTTTCTGACGGGGTTGTAATTTATTCTAACCTAACCTACTTTTCTGGTAGCAGGACGTCTCTGACAGGGTCGTAATTTATTCTAACCTAACCTACTTTTCTGGTAGCAGGACGTCTCTGACGGGGTCGTAATTTATTCTAACCTAACCTAACCTACTCTTCTGGTAGCAGGTGTTTTCTGACGGGGTCGTAGTTCTAACCTAACCTACTTTTCTGGTAGCAGGACGTCTCTGACGGGATCGTAATTTATTCTAACCTAACCTAACCTACTTTTCTGGTAGCAGGACGTTTCTGACGGGGTCGTAATTTATTATAACCTAACGTAACCTACTCTTCTGGTAGCAGGTCGTTTCTGACGGGGTTGTAATTTATTCTAACCTAACCTACTTTTCTGGTAGCAGGACGTCTCTGACGGGGTCGTAATTTATTCTAACCTAACCTACTTTTCTGGTAGCAGGACGTCTCTGACGGGTCGTAATTTATTCTAACCTAACCTAACCTACTCTTCTGGTAGCAGGTGTTTTCTGATGGGGTCGTAGTTCTAACCTAACCTACTTTTCTGGTAGCAGGACGTCTCTGACGGGATCGTAATTTATTCTAACCTAACCTAACCTACTTTTCTGGTAGCAGGACGTTTCTGACGGGGTCGTAATTTATTATAACCTTTTTTTTTTTTTTTTTTTTTTTTTTTTTTTTTTTTTTTTTTTTTTAACGTAGTGAAAACTCATTTACGAGTACTCCCGGGCCCGGGGGGGCCCGAGCAGTTATGTGGGGCTCTCTCCCCCGTCCTCTTCCCCTGCGGGAAGGGGAGGGGGGAACATACCCACTAAAAACACTACGGCATTGACCGCTTGCCGGGTTTAGGTAGGCGCCGTGGGATCCCGAAGATTCGAGCCGACGACGCCCCCCGGCAGGCCCCGGCTTTGGTTAAAATCACCGGGGCCACCCGCACCAAGGAGGGAGGAGTCGCAACGCTTCGACTCCCCCCCCAGACGTGTGGGACCGTGCAATGCAGGTGGAGGACCCCCGTCCCCAACCCGCTGGTCCCACTAAGGGTTCAGGCGGGCAGCAAATTGCCGCCGCCTTCGCCCCGTTCGTCTGCGCCGGAACGGGGGCGCGTGGACATCCTCCTCACGCTCCCGTTCCTCGGCTTCCTTTTGGAGCACCACTGCCTCGCAAAAGGAAGCCACCTCCTCCCAGGACTCGTCACCCCCAAGCATAGCTGACACTACGCTGTGGAGTGACAAGTCCGTCCTTCCAATGGCGGCCATGAGCTGACCGCGCTCATAGGCCCAGCAGGGACACTCCTCGAGCGTATGCTGGGCCGTATCGTCCGGCGCACCGCAGTTATGACATTCCGCACTGGCCTCCCTGCCTATGCGGTATAGGTAATGGCCAAAGCAGCCATGACCCGTCAAAATCTGCACCATTCTGTAGGTCAGTGACCCGCCCTCCCGGTCTAACCAGAGGTCCATCGAGGGGAGGATTGCCGCTATGGTCCTCGTTCCATATCGACAATCCTCCAGTTCGTTCTTCCACCGGTCCCTCATTCGCCTCGCGGCTTGTAGGCGGGCGTGCAGGAGTTCCTGCGGGGCCGGCCTTTCCCCTCTCGCCAGGGCTTCCTTTCCCTTTCGGTATGTCTCCGCCATGGAGGCGGCGTCGATATCCCATGGCGGAGTTCCGGCTATTAGGCACGCGGCCATGTGCGCCACCGTGACGTACGCTTTAATCAAGCGGATGGCGCACACCCTCTGTGGCCGTCGGAGTATGGCCTTGGTCCGCTCCTTTATCTGGTCCGCCCATATTGGCGCCCCATAGAGTGCCATACTGCGGACGACGTTCGTGTATAGCCTTCTGCAGACGGCGCCAGGGCCACCTTCGTTTGGCATTAGTCTGGCCAGTGCCGACGCGGTCCCCACCAGTCGGGGGGCCAGCCTGACGAAATGTTCGTGGAAGTCCCACTTCCTGTCCAGGACAAGGCCAAGGTACTTGATGTTGGCCTTGACCCGGACAGGTTCGCCCCCGATTGGTAGGGCGGCGTCAGCTGGGATGCGCCAGCTAGGGGCCCCGAAGACCATGGCCTCTGTTTTGGAGACCGACACCTCCAGCCCCAGCATTCTGATGCGGCCGACCACCAGTTCAGCCGCCACGGTCGCTCTGCGCAGGGTCTCCGCCATGTCTTCTCCCCGCACGACCACAAGTGTGTCATCGGCGTAGACAATCGTGGCCATGCGGGGGAGTTGAACTCCTCTTATGGCCCAGTCGAAGCCCATGTTCCACAATAGGGGCCCGAGTACGGACCCCTGGGGCACGCCACAGGCCATGGGCCTTTGTTTGCGCTGGCCGTCGTGATCATAGAGCACTACCCTGTCCTCTAGGTAGTGCCCTATGATCCTTTGAAGATGCCCCGGTATTTCGAAGTACCTCAGGGCCTCTTTTATTACAGCGTAGGGGAGCGTGCCAAAGGCGTTCGCGATGTCGAGGGATACCGCTACTACGCCCTCCCCTTGGCTTGCCGCCTCGTCCTTGAACTCCTTTAATGACTGTATGGCGTCAATTGTGGAGCGGCCCGCCCGGAAGCCGAATTGCCGATCGGACAAATTCGGACCCACTTCATTCATGTGCCGTATGATCCGGGAGGCGATGATCCTCTCAAGCGCCTTCCCGGATTCATCGAGCAACACGATTGGCCTGTAGCCGGATGGGGAGTCTGGTGGCCGCCCCTCCTTCCTCAGAAGGACCAATCTCCCCTCTTTCCACACCTTGGGGAAGCAACCGGTTTCCAGACACTCGTTTAGGAGGTCTCTGAACCGGCCCCCAAGGTGTTGGAGGGCCACGGGTATGACTCTTGCTGGGACGCCGTCCGGCCCCGGTGCCTTCTTACACACCCGGAGCCGGTCCACCACCATCATATACTCGTCCTCATTTACCGGACGGTAATCGTTGTTTTGCTCCTCCGAGGGGGCCGACATCCTCGGCGGAGCAAAATCCGGCGCCGGGGGGAAAAGGCTCTCCACTACTCTTCTCAGGAGCTCTGGGTCCATGGAGTCCATGGGGGGAGGAGCACGCCTTAGTTTGTTCCTGACCATTTTGTATGGTCTCCCCCATGGATCTCTCTCCAAGGAGGCGAGAAACTCCTCGTAGGCCTCCTCTTTGGCCTTGGCTATGGCCGTCTTCAGAGCCTCTTTAGCTCCTTTTAGGGCTGCGTGCAGGCGCTCTTCCTCCTCGGCCGAGTGCGCCTGCCTTCTCCTGCACCGCGTGTAGGCACGACGCGCCTGGTTGCTGGCGGTACGGAGGGTGGCGATTCCGTCCGACCACCAGTATACGCTCTGTTTGGCCGGCAGCTTCCTCATCCTAGGCATGGCCGCGTCGCAGACCGACGTTAGTGAGGCTCGGAATCGGGCTGCCTTTTCCTCCGTTCCGATTGTGTCCGGCGGGGGGGCGCTCCACGTGGCTACGATCGCCGCCTCCTCCGCCATGCCTCCGTCAAACTTCGCTAGCACCCAGCGTGGGAAGCTGCCGGTGTTACCACTCTGTCTGCCGGGCTGCGGCTGCGGCGGCGGCGACACGGGCGAGACCCTCATCCGTATGTACAAATGATCGGAGAGGGTCTCTACGTCTTCCAGGACGCGCCACTCCGTGATCCGTGCGGCTAGGGCGGGGGTCGCGAACGTGATGTCCACGATGGACCCCCCCTGCCGTCGCACGCACGTGTTGGCGTCGCCCCGGTTTATGACTATCAACCCGGTAGCCACCGCCCAGTCTGCAAGGGCGGCCCCTTTGAGATCTGTGCGGGGGGAACCCCACGCGGCGCTCTTGGCGTTAAGGTCCCCCAACACAATCACCTGTGCAGGGGCGGCCCGCCTAACCACTCGCCCCAATCCTTCTAGGAACGACTCGAAGTCGGACAGCGGCCTGTTGGGGGAGAAGTACACGCCGATGACGACGGTCTCACCCCATTTGGCCACTGCGTACCCCTGTCCGCTATCGATCCTGATGATTGGGGGGAAATCCCCCGTCGACGGTACTACCATCGCCACCATGGTGTCCGTCGATCCCACCCAATTAGGCTGGGGGGGGACGTAGTACGGCTCCGCCATAACCACTATAGCCTCACCCCACTCCGCCATGTTCTGCATGAGCAGATCTTGAGCGCGGGCGGAGTGGTTGAGGTTGCACTGCAGGATGTCTAAATGCTGTCGGTGTACTGGCATTTAGACATCCATGCGGTTCTCCTCTTCATCGTGCCCTGGGGCAGCGGCGGATTTTTGCGGGGCCTCGTCACGTCCTTTTGTGGGGGGTGGAGCACACGAGCGTCCCCCCATGACATGTCCCGCCGGGCGCTTGGCATGATGGCAAACGCCGCAGAAGGGGTCCGCCTCACATTCCGACGCTCTGTGTCCCGGCCTAGAGCACCGGAAGCACGCATCTCCCCTCTCTATTGCCGACGGACACCGTGCCCTCGTGTGGCCCGTCCCCATGCACCTGTAGCACCTCATGGGTTGGGGCTCTAGGGCTGTCACCCTGGCCGACGACCAGCCGACCAGCAGCTTTCCCTCCTGCAGTAGCTTTTTGGCGGCGGCTACCGGGCATCGCACCAGCACCGATCCCGTGCTGTTCGCCAGGATCCGGATCGGGCCCACTTTCGTTTGGTCCAGTGCACAGCCTCCCCTGAGGACCACCGCCGTCCTGACGTCCTCCGAGGTTACCGACTCATCGAAGCCGGTAACTCGGAGATCCGCTGTTTTGAAGGGTCGGTTGACCGTGGCCACCTCCCCGATTATCCCCTCGATCTTTGCGGCCAGATCGTCCGCAACTCGGGCGCTGTCTGAGCCCGGCACCTCGATCAAGCGGGCTCCAGTCGCTGATTTGCGGATCCGGACGCTTTCGAGCCCGATCTCCGCGAGCTTGAGCGACGCAGTGGCCTTCTGCATCGCTTCAAGGTACGTGACCTTGGCGTCCGGCTTCAAGGTGATTATCACCGCTGAGCTCTTTGGGGCAGACAGCTTAGTCCCCGCAGGTTTTTTGGTCCCCGCGGCTTGGGGTTGGGGCTTCTTGGCCTTCGACTTCCTCTTCACAACTTCAGTCCAAGAGGGCTGCGTGTTTTGTTTCGGCATGTTCGTGGAGGTGGAGGGCATCGGCCCTGGCTCCTGCTGGGTCGTAGTCTGGCTCCTTGCACCCGCCTTCGACTTTGGCTGCGCCTTAGGCTGTGCCTTAGGCTGAGCCTTAGGCTGTGCCTTTGCTTGGGCCTTAGCCTGCCTCTTGGGCTCATTCGTCATCTGTGGCGATGGTCTGGGTTCAGGCTGGCTGGCGGAACGGGGGCCGGCAGCCTTTTTCCCCTGCCCTTTTTTCGGGGCCGCTTGCGCCCGGCTGGCCCTGTCCGCTGCTAGCGGGGGGCGCATGATAGGCTCCGCCGGCAGGCGCTTCTCCACCGCCTCGAGCCGAGCGTTAATCATATTCCCCAAGCTGAGGAATAACTCCCTAGAGTGGACCGCAAGCGCCTCTTGCAGTCCATCAGGGAGGCCCGGGGCTGCGGGGCGGGGGGTCTCCCTCCGCTCGGAGAATGCGGTGCGAAGCGCCTTGGTCTCCGCTGTGAGCAAGGCAAGTTGCTCCCGCATTCTCTTGTTATCCGCTTTTAACTGTCGGATCTCGTCACTTTCTGTGCGGCTATCTAGATCCTCCATGCACTGGAGGATCTCCCGACACGCCGCATTTATGTTCCCCCGCACGAATTTATTATAACCTAACGTAACCTACTCTTCTGGTAGCAGGTCATTTCTGACAGGGTTGTAATTTATTCTAACCTAACCTACTTTTCTGGTAGCAGGACGTCTGACGGGGTCGTAATTTATTATAACCTAACCTAACCTACTCTTCTGGTAGCAGGTAGTTTCTGACGGGGTTGTAATTTATTCTAACCTAACCTACTTTTCTGGTAGCAGGACGTCTCTGAGGGGGTCGTAATTTATTCTAACCTAACCTAACCTACTTTTCTGGTAGCAGGTCGTTTCTGACGGGGTAGTAGTTCTAACCTAACCTACTTTTCTGGTAGCAGGACGTCTCTGACGGGGTCGTAATTTATTCTAACCTAACCTAACCTACTTTTCTGGTAGCAGGTCGTTTCTGACGGGGTCGTAGTTCTAACCTAACCTACTTTTCTGGTAGCAAGACGTCTCTGACGGGGTCGTAATTTATTCTAACCTAACCTAACCTACTTTTCTGGTAGCAGGACGTCTCTGACGGGGTCGTAATTTATTCTAACCTAACCTAACCTACTTTTCTGGTAGCAGGACGTCTCTGACGGGGTCGTAATTTATTCTAACCTAACCTACTTTTCTGGTAGCAGGACGTCTCTGACGGGGTCGTAATTTATTCTAACCTAACCTAACCTATTTTTCTGGTAGCAGGTCGTTTCTGACGGGGTCGTAGTTCTAACCTAACCTACCTTTTCGATATCAGGTCGTTGCAGACGGGGTCGTAATTCGAACCTGTAACATACGTTACTAGTAGTTTAAATAAAACCGTTTTGTAAAATACATCAAAGAAAAGAAAATCGTTAATATGTGACTCAGTTACTTGAATATTCAATGAAATGTATTTTCAAGCAAATAATAAAATCCTGGGAAAGATGTTCTAATAATTTTAAAATTTGGTAATGAATAGTCAATGAAACCATATTACATGAACAGATAATATGAGAACTGAATATTTCATGTATCGTTTTCCGTTAAATGAAATTCGATATGAAGTTCGTCGACAAAACAAGGGGATCCCATTTTCAGTACTATATTAAGGTTGTTATACTTGTATTGGTTAAGTACAAGACATCTGTAAATTTCCTTTTTTATTTTCGTTGCCCTATTTTTGTTACTTCAATGAAAAATATTTGTGTTATATTTGTAACAGCAACTAATTAAGTGCACAGTTCCTCGGCATTAAAAAGCACGATTCACATTAATTCTCATATTAAAAACTATTCATTTGCGAAACAGGGCCACTCGGGCTCGGCGTGCGTGCAAATGAGGTTGCAAACTTTGAACATTACCCGCCGCGGCTGACCTGGCTCACATCCTGCCTGTTTAGACAATGACACAGTTTTTAAAGGCTTATTATACTTGCTATGTTTGTATCATAAAATGTACCAGTTGCTTCTCTTCCCACTCAGATGGAAGCTTCGGGAAAATCTTAGTAATAATGTTGTAGGCGATGCGGCTAGCAACTCGTCACTATTTTGATCCCCATTCCACCTTTACGCTCACAATCATGCTAAGCGTAGCGTTTAAGTATTTTTACCCTGGGCTCTGTCTACCCCGTTTGGGAAAAAGATGTATGTTTTGTTGTTTACTAGCTGTCCTAGCACCTATCTATAGCCTGTACTTCACAAAAATCAATCGCAAATAAAATTAAGTATTATTTTATTTATTTAGTAATAACAAATATACAGTGAAGGGCCATTTTCAACATCGCTATCAATACTAGCTAGGCAGGACTATAGTTCTGTTGCTTAATAGAATGTGAACTCGATCAAAAACCATTGTTCTGAAATTTTAAAGTGTTACAAATGCAATAATTATATTATATTGCTGCCATTATTTCTGAATTTCATTTTACGATCCACGGAAAAAGCGTTTCGCTTTAATAACCTGTAGTATAATGTTGGTTCAGGCAAAATCTGAGAGTTGCGATTCTTTTGCGATAGCCCGTCCGGGCTGCATTCATCACCTACCAAAAAAAATATACCTCTTATGTGCCAGTATATTCTTCCCCGACCACACTTCTAAACAACGGTCAGACCAGCACCATAACGCCGAACTGATGACTTTGACTTTAAGCCAAACTACTTAATGGCATGATATTATTCAGCCAGTGACCCAGTTGTGTTGTTGCAGGGTGTGCGCGATGTTCCTGCCGGAGTTCGCAAGTTTCGTGGCCGCCATCTTGTTTGCTGTGCATCCAATACACACCGAAGCGGTAAGTAAACCACTACAAACAAGCGAACTCTAGAACACGCTGTACAGATCAACGATCAACGATACCATCCATAACTGAGGCCTTAACATGACGTCTTAATAAGATTCAAATCCGATTCAGTTATGGTTCGCTCGCTGTCAAGATCGATACTAAAAATATCAGTTAAAACCTGAACTGAGTCGAAATTGAATTGCATTGAGACGTCTTGGTAAGGCCCCTGGACACGTTACGTAAAAAGCCCAACCTACTAACAAGAAGTAATAATTTAATTTCACTTTTGTTGCTACATAATCTAAATAGATCCAAAGTCAATCCTTTTTGCGTAACTGCGTCCAGCTATAATTTTATTCAAACTCTCGTGAGACATGTTTTATACAAACTATCAAAGACCCTTGAAAAAGATCTTCCAACAAAATCGACACTAGTCGGATTTTCCTCGATTTAATAATCGTGAGTTAAACTGTTCGTTTGATAGTTCTGTTATTGAGACCCACTGTCTACATCGACAACGACCCCCAAAAACCACGGAGACCTTTGTATTTATTTGTATATATAGATGCGATTAAAAAAACAATAACGATAATGTTAAAATTTGGTTGGTTTTCCTAAATGTTATGTTAATCAAAGAGGTTTTGCAGGGTGTGGCGGTTGATAGTGAATTAATATATAAAGTTTTGAATGGTTGGTGGAATGATTTACCAACTTTATGAGAGTTCCAACCTCAAAAGAGCAACAAGGCTGAGTTTTACAGGTGACAATTGGCATTGTTCATTTTTATTAAGCTGTGCTTATTTGATAAAATGGACTATTTCAAGCAACTAATTTGAATATTATGCTTTTACGTAGCTTTGTAAATTAATAATAAATATTTTTTCGCTGTTTGATAATTCGTGAATTTAGACAGAATCCCAATCGCCTTCGTTCGGCTGGCTATAAAAAAAAACGGCTTTGTCTATGGTTTTGTAGATTTGACAGTGACACGTGACAGTTGCCGTAGCCAAACTTTTTTTTTCATTTTTGTGGCAAACATTCGATGCTGGATTCTGTCTAAAAACCCAGTCGTTCGGTCAAACAAAGGTTCAAACTACTTTTACAAAAATATCTGCAATCATTAAGTATTTTTGAAATCGGACAAGATAAATCGGATAATTGATGGTTTTCCTCGAAATGGTTTTCGAATTGGAGCATACTAAAAAAACCGGTCAAGTGCGAGTCGGACTCGCGCACCGAGGGTTCCGTATCATTATCTATAAATATCTAAAACCAGTGTAAGCAGAGCCCTGCTCCAAAGCAAAATGTACGCAGTGTGGGGTTACTTTATATTGGTCACTGCTATATACAGACATACATACACATTTACGGTTTTCGCAATTATTCTTTAATCTGTGCTATAAGACCTATCTTCATACCAAATTTCAAGATTCTGCGTTCACGGGAACTACCTTGTAGGTTTTGATTCCCTTGAGAGTTGAAAATTTGCGGAAATTTGCGGCATAAACGGCTGTATCTTTTGATTTCGTTGGCTTAGAATTTTGATTTTTTCACAGCTTAAAGGTATTATAGACCTGAGTATTTGGTATGAATTTCAATTTAATACCTCTACGCGTTTATGAGGAAATGGGTAGTAAGGTTAAAATTATTAAAAAAATATATATTATGTGATGTAACTAAAAATTTATGGTTTTCGTAATTTTTCCTTTATCTATGCTATAAGACGTTGCTTCGTACCAAATTTCAAGATTCTGAGTTCACGGGAAGCACCCTGTAGGTTTTGATTCCCTTGCAAGTGTCGAAAATTTGCGGCATAAACGGCTGTATCTTTTGATTGCGTTGGCTTAGAAGTTTGATTTTTTCACAGCTTCAAGGGACAGTAGACCTGAGTAATTGATATAAATTTCAGCTTCATACCTCCACGCGTTCCTGAGAAAAAGGGTCTTGACAGACGGACGGACGGACAGACGGACAACAAAGTGATCCTATAAGGGTTCCGTTTTTTCCTTTTGAGGTACGGAACCCTAAAAATGAACAATGCCAATTGATGACATTGAACCAGGGATTTCTTGGTCGACTAGGCAGAGTCTTGAACCATCACACACCAACTTTTATGACGTCGCGTTGGACGAACATTCACAAAGTTAAATAGCTGGTAATATTATTGTTAACTTTCTGAATGTTTGGCAAAGTCCTATGTGTACCTACTACGCCATATTTCTAAGTCGGAGCTATCTTATTTAGAACACTCGAATTGGACACATTGGAACGAATTTTGCAGGATTAGAGAAGTTGTCCAACCTCTTATGACATACGTCTAGACCGGCCAAAAAGGGCCAAACGTAATACAAGGCGCTAAGAAAAAAAGGTTCATCCTACTGCGGGTGTGGATTATCCTTGAATTTACCGAGGGTTTTTTCATACAAAGGCGAGAAGTTTCTCTCCATAATATGACATTGGCATTCCTCTTCGCATCTCGGGATGATATCAGGAACTGTCATTGGTGGAATGAAATATCGAGTTTACTCTCAACTTTCCTCGTAATATTCGTAAAGTTAGCTAAATTATTATGTGCCTAAAAGTCGTGGTTCTGTTTCAATGTATACTTTGTGTTCGGGGACCGCTAAAGGTCAGACTAATCGATTAACTGAATATTAGTTGTGTTTTGCCGACGCTCATAATAAACATGAACATTAAGTTCTTTTTTTTAACTCGCTTTTATTTGATAGGTATCCTAGATCCTAGTTGTGCAAAAAGTAAATCAGGGTATTTCTTTTGGGCTTTTTACTGGGTACACGCTAAGTAATCAAAGTTAATACATTTCTGTAGAGAAACGTTACAAAGGATGATACATGTCAGATGCTGCGGATGACTTTTTCATTTTAATCCGATCGTGAATTTCATTCCACTTCAACAGTGCAGATTTCTGAAGTTATTCAATTTTTTTTTTTCGTTTACTGTTTTTGGTTTCACATGTCAAACGAGCTTCCCTGAATCTCTTCTACCAACTACAAGCTACCACAGATTCGTTAAACATAAACAATGCTATGAGATGCTTGACCAATGCTCATTTTGGAATTGAGCGTTATGTTTCCCAAGCAACACTGCGATATTTTCCGCGATTTAAATTTCCAAACTATTTACAAAAGGTTATACTTTCAACCAAGCGGCATTTAAGTTGAAACCCAGCGAAGCAGTTTTTAAAGTCCAAATATAAAATTTCATAGCTGCGAAAATGAGTTATTTTACTAAAAATCTCAAATTTCAGTCGAACTGTGTTTTACGTTTCGTAACCTCGTTATCTGGTGTTATATTTCACGTAGCACGTACTAAAGCTAACGTCCAGCGACACAGTATAAAAAGTTTTACGGTCTTAAATGTTCCAGACTTCTTAAGTATCTGCAACTTCAATATTAAACTACTCTCTCGTAAGTTCTTGGGAATGTTCTTCGGCAAAAGGAGCATGCACATTTTTAGTAAGAAACACTAAAATAGTGACAGATTTAGATTTATTATATATAATTCTTATTTCTTGAGTCGCTGCATGACAAAAAGCGGTACATTTCGCGTATGTTAGAGTGAGACTTAAACGAAAGGAATAAATTATACTTATTATTTGCATGTGTTTTATGTACAATACATACATACATACATACTTTCCGTAGACACGTGCTGACAACTGCTGAATTTAATTCACGTTTTACAAACGGTAGGTGTTCTGAATTTATGAGTAATGCATAATTAAATTCCATTTTCACAAACCGGTATTTTTTTTTGCATATTGAAACTCAAAATACTTAAATTACGTTTTTCGCCATGTAAAAGAAGATATAACCGAGCAAGCGAGTTTCTTCCGACTTCACATAGGCTACAAACTAAGTTCAAATATTTCATCACATTCAGTGTCAAAAACAAGATACGAGTAGGTAAATAACATTGCATCTTGTTTTGCTCCAAACAACGGCAGAACTTCTAACAAATGGAATTTCAGATAAGTATATAAACAAGGGGAGCATCGGGAAAATCCCAACATAAAGAAACACAAGATATCAGTTATCTACTCAGGTTACCGGGTAATTCATGCCCTATGTTACGGCTGAGGAGTCATCTAGCGGCAACTCGATGCCACTAATAAGGTTTCGGTATGCCTAAACCTTAACGAAGCCCCTAGAGATCGGTACGAAATTAAATTCATGGATTTTAAACTATTAAAACATCACCAAGTTACGATTATTCTTTGACACTAGCTTGCGCTCGTCTTCGCAATTATGTATAATTCGATTTTTTATTTTAGATTCTGTCCATAGCCAACCAACGTGATGTCGCGGCTAGCGTGATGGACACCTTCTCGGGGGCATTTTTGACACTTAGCTTTAAGTCTTGTGTCTTTTTTTGCGATACGTACTTTTTTCAGTCGTTGATTGTTCTTGCCAGCATGAGTGAGATAAAAGAGATAATCATCAAAAGCCTGGCCAAGGTAGTGGAGGGCAGCCGCTGCCCCCCCGCCCCTATAAAATTGAAAACTTAGCCTTTATTTTTTGTCAACATGACATTAGTTAATTATTTTCCCCCTTAATGGCGGCCGTAAGGCTTGGGCCAATGTCAGTTTAAATGACAAGTGTACGGTTGATTCTGTCCACGTCAACGAGTAAGCAGCAACAAGAAAATAATTTTGTAATTAAACCCCTTTTCGGCTGAGTGCTGTTGTGAATCTTGAAATTCAAGTGCCGCCTTAATATTCGACCTACCGATAGACGCTATACCTACTTCTACTAGCTCCCCCTTGATCATCGTCGGGTGACGACGCCCTTGGAAACAAATGAAGTAGTGTACAATACTGCAAAGCAATACGTACATCGAATTCCGAAATAGCGGCGTGTCATTGATCAACTAAACCGATTTATTCGCCACGGGATATGGAAATGTCAAAGGGTTTTTGAATAATTGGTTGCGTAGGGCCGCCCATGTAGACTTAACGTTGAACGTCAACGTATTTAGAACGACATGCGTATGATTGAGTACGTTCTGTTTTTCACGCTTATCCTTGACAATGTACATACATTCTGTTTGAATTCTTTGCTTGTGCAGCCTCTTGTCCGCCTTCCAGGTATTTAACGCATAGGCTCAGCTGAGAAGACAGAAACTTTGACATCTGTATCCTACACGTTGTTGTGAAATGTAGAACTTGTCGACGATTCGTGTCCTTGTTTTACGTATGATGCCTGCATACCAGTACAACACACCAAGCGATTATATCGCGACGAGATCATGTGCATTAAATAAATATTCGACTCTGGAACACAGACAAATTTCGGCGAGTATATACCAGTCGCATGAGTTGGTGTATTGAATAGCAAGCATCAAGGAATTGCCTAGATCTGAATTCGAAGCCCAGACTCCACCAAAGTTTTATTTTTGAGATGTTTTCTGTGACGACCAAAAACGGTTTTACTGAAGCTGGATAAAAAGAATCCTTTCCGAAGATTGACTCCGTGATTGAGACGTTACTTTTACTGTATTCAATCTCTCAACGTTATCAAGTAAAAGCTTATTAAAGAAATTTCCCATCAAACTTTGCAAGGTTTAATTGGCCAATTTCTTAACTTCAGCTGCCGCAATTTCTCACAGCATAATAACCGCGGGCTCTCGACTTCGGCTTTTATATCGCAGTAGCCACTCAATGCACTTTATGACACGTGCCGAGGCCGCCAACGTTGCATTTTTACGCCCACTCTACTATAAACTTGATGATCTTTCAACTTTACTGTTGTTTTTCCAATTAGAAACACTCCTGTTTACGACGCCATATATTTTTAAAGGATATTTTGTTTACACTGTAGGATTCCGGCCCTGAGGCTGGAGCCATGAATAGCAGTTTATTACGAGGATTTATTCAGTGATTTGAGTGATTCTATGTCAGGTCTAATCTGTCAAATATTTTTTAAGAATAAGCAAAGACTTAGTAAGTAATTAAAAGTTACCTAAGTTAAATACAAGTACTTGGTACACGCATTTAGTTTTTAAATCTATACCTATTTGGCTTGTAAGCGTCATTAAAACATCGGATAATAAAAAACACAAAATACAAACCCACTCTGCTCCCACTAGCCATAATTAGCGGATAAAATTTCATCAGACCAACTTCCCAGTAACTAAAGGTAGTTTTCAAAGAAAACAATCCCGTTGGAAGGCATTCGAACCGCCAAAAGTTCGACTAGCGGTCACAACAACACCGTTACGCTTCAAAGTTATCGGCGCTGCACGGCTTTTGAACACCCTAAGCTCTGATTAGACCAACTTCAGCGAAAATTGAACTTGCATTTTAACCTGCCCGCTATTAAAGCCAACAAGTTTAAAGCCATAACGGAAAATGTTAGGGCTTATGTTCTCTGATAATCAAAGATTTACAATATAAATGAATCCTTGTTTTGAAAGAAGGGCATACTTTGCAGAAATTAATGACTAGGATGGTAAAGATGTATTTTGAATATAAGAAAAGTTGTGTTTCCAGTGACCAGAGTTTAGGATGTCTATTTTGCCTTAATATAACGACCATTTAGGGGTGGCAACTGCCAACCATAAGGTGATTTACCCAACGTTATCTGGCTTAGGTATTCAGATGATGCTTACTTAAATAGAACACAATTTTTGGTTATTCACGCTGTGTTACAAGAAACATAATTTAAATACACGCGGTACATAAAAAACCAATACCTATAGGCCAATTTAACGATTGTATTAGGCGCTTTAATGTTCTAACATAGTGGGTAGAAACGCTTGTATCGTTCCCATGAGAACGCTAATATCAGTATACACCAATTTACTTCACATTAATTCTGTAGTTACCTACTGAGAATATAAATAGATTTAAACATCGGCACTATAAGCCGCTTATTACGTCCGAATAAACTGTCTATTGTATCTGAATTTACTTGTATCAAAATTTCTTGGCGGTTAGCCATTTTATTACAAATCTGGGAACAAATCTTCAGCAAACTGCAAAATGTCAACATTGTGCGGAGATAGAGATTTATAGTGAACGTTTCCAGCGTGTATTTGCGACATTTAAGATGTATGGAATGTAACTAACGCCGAAACTCAGAATGATATAATAAGAGAATTGAAATCTTCGCAGTAAACTATTAGTGCTCGTATTGACCTCGGTAATAGTAGTAAAAAGTTCAGAGCTTGGAAAGAAAGGCTCGACCTTATATTAGCTGGTGCAAAATATTTTCTAATAAAGCCATAGTGCAAAGGCTGTGGACTTTACAGAGCCAGGCTTTGCTGAAGCTAACTATGTTTGCCGTTTTTATAGACGCAGCGGTCACCCTTTCTCACTGACTTTATGTGGCTGCCACCGCCTCAGCTACACTAACTTCATTGGAATTTTCCCGTAACGCTCTCTGCTTCAATGAAATTTCGTTTTTATTACAACCTTTTTACGAGGCGACGGGTAATTCAGGTTGCACGCTCTGTTTCTGTACAGTAAAAGGTAAAGGAACAAAGAACTAAAATAATGATACAGACGCACTAACCGAATTCTTTGTAGCTTTTGAATACATTCCTAGACTTTAGTCTTCTATCTTCTTTGAATTTACTTCGATTTAATTATGCGATCCAGCTCACGTCGAGTTCATAATCACAGGGTTGCTTTTAATCTTTCGAAGTTCCTTGTTGACATCAAATCAAGTAGCAGGTACATATTTTGGCTGATAAGATCTGAATCTGTTAAACAAGCAAAAGTTGCAATTAAAAACGATGTTATAAAAAGAGCCGTATTAATAATGCAGAAACAAAACTCTCCTTTTATTCACAAGGCATCCTGATTTTCGTCTGCCCAAAATTTTCCGGAAAGTATTCTATTATTTTAAAACAAAGATTGATAAACGACTTCGCAGGGCAGGCTATGCAGGGACCAAACACGTATGAGAATTAACTTTAATAATTTAAAAAGTAGTGTCCGACAGGAGTTTCGGTTTCGGATTTGGTTTCGGCCGGTGCCGGCCTAAAAATCATGTTTCGGCCGCACCGAAACTTACAAATATTGCAATTTAATGTTAAATTTTCCCTTTTTAGGGTAGTTTAATTTAGACCCAGTATCACTATGCTGGTAATGTTGAAATTTCAATCCGAAAATAGTGAAACGTAGAACCTTATAATATTGGACCAGCGAAAAGTTTAAATACATACCTACACATACACACACATACACAAATCACGTCTTTATCCCTTACGGGGTAGACAGAGCCTAATGTGGCAGGACCTATGCCACGATTAGCAAGTCTGTGGGCGTATAGATGATTAAAAAAAAAAGTTTGATTACCTATTCATATATCTGGAAAGAACGGCTCATCATCATCATCTCCAACCTATATACGTCCCACTGCTGGGCACAGGCCTCTCAGAATGAGCCCGGTCCGGATTGGGAACTTCACACACACCATTGAATTGCTTCACAGATGTTTTCTTTCTACGAAAAGCTCAAGGTAAATTTTAAATGTAATGTGGAAAGAACGGCACACTGACATTTTATTTGACGTTTTATAAATGTTATATTCACATTTTTAAAAGTTTCGGTTTTAGTTTCGGCCGAAACTATAATCAAAGCCGAACTTCTGGTTTTGGTTTCGGCAAAAGATGTTTCGGTTGGACACTAAAATTAAGTTTCAAAACATCGTCTTTTGTTGTCATGCAGGTGACGGGAGTGGTGGGGCGGGCGGAGATGCTATCGTCTGTCTTTTTCCTCGGAGCATTGTTATGCTATGCTCGAGCGGCCAGCAGACGGCGGTGTACAGGTAACTGTAATTAAAAGTATTTAAAATAATTACGTAGTTTTATACAGATTATCCTGATAGTTAATTGGACCATCATCTCCATGCACTGCCTGCTAAGTATATTACTAGACAGTTAGCAGTGTCGTCTTTCGGATATTTCCAGAATCAGAATGTAGCTAATGTAGTTAAAGTGAGTTGTGAAACTAGGAAGCAGAGAAGTCATTATGAATGACATTTACCTGTACTGTAAGAAAACCTCATGTATAACGGAATGGCTGCAGACGGAAACAATGGTTACAATTGTAACGAGGCTGATAGGTATAGCTCGGTACAGATCTTTACCTTTTTATTACTTAACTTTAAAAAAAAAGCATATTTTGTATTCTGCTCCTTTTTCAAAATTCAAAGTCATTTCTGTTTTCGATCTATCAGAGCTGCGTATTCATTCGCTCTCCAGTTCTGCCAGCGCACAGTCGTGCCTGCCTGTTTGATATATTTTATCAGTCTTCAAGTCTATATTATAAAGTGTAGAATACAACAATCAGTTTGTGAAACGTCTTGAATTTGTGTTTTGTACACTACAGAAGGCACAATTGTAAGTGTTCACCCACAATATTTGCCATCCTTTGTTAGTTTTTCTAATACTATGTACCTTCTCCCTTAACACATACCTATGTTTGTTTTAGGTGCCTTCATTTCCATAAATAAATTCCTTAACACACCGTCCATGCAAGTGTTATTTCCTCCGACCATAAACCCGAACTCCACGCAACGTGACACAGTACCAAGAACATGACAAAAGTAAAATATTTAGAACAAACGTAAATCATGATTGTCAGTCAGGTTATTTTTGTAAAGTACAGTTACATTCAAGAGACGGAATTAACTCAATTGTTACATTTACCGCCGGTCGAATTAAGTCAATAACATAAAACTATGTCAACAACATTTAATATGGACAGCCCGAGACCTGTTTATTTACCATTTAGACTAAACAAACGAGTGGAGTGATAAATTGCCGTTGCCATGGCAACAAATTCACCAGGACTCTATGTTTACGCCATTACTGTTTGCCCCGGCCTAACACGTTTCCAATGTTAGCTGCCTTCCGTGGTCATTAATATGAGATCGATATTGCTTTGTTACAACAGAACCTCCATTCTTACTTTGTTCCGATTAAGTCCGCTTACTTTTAACTCCGACCAAATAAAGAGTCTGTAAAAATAGTGCTATGCGAACTACAAAATATGGCTGATTTAGACCATACGCTTCGCTTCATGTGCTTGTGTGTAGTTCAACCAATTTATTTGGTGAAGTTTGGTTGCACTTGTGTGCGTGCCGTTGCGTAAATACACAACGCTGTCGCCATTTCGGTAATGCTGTCGACTCCAGTTTACTGACGTAGTGAATATAATTCATCTAAAAGTAAACTGTTGTCAGTAAGATTTTTTCATTGTTGACATACACGATATAATTCTGAGAAAATGGGTATTTTTTTTTAAGTTACCTATTTTATTTTCAATACAATTTCTGAGGATAGCTTATTTTAACATTTTTACTGTCCTATCTTGCTCTGGTATTGCTTCGGCAACGCTGGCTGGATGGAAAAACCTTTTGTACTATTTTTTTTATTAGTATCTTCGTTGCTTGCCAAGAAACGGAGTTTGTGGAACCAGTGTTACAGGAATGCATGTATTTTACTTGCCACTCTAGCTAGTCATAGTAAGAAGAGGTTATTGGCTTTTATATTTTTTTGTGGAATGCTGAAGAATATTTCTCAGAATTAATAAACTCCTTCTACCAAAATATTTTGTCAATTCGTACGGAAAAACTGTCATAGAATATTGCCTAACAGAAGAAGAACTCTTTAATTTTTATGTGGTAACACATTTGTATACAGCTAGGTAGGTACCGCTTATTCAGCAAAAACGAGATGCAGCTGAAAATCAAAAATCAATTCTTAAATAAATAAATTCTTCTTGCTTCGTTTTTTCAGATACTTAAATCAAAAAGAATTACATTTTTACTTAGATATGCTTATTGCTTACAATATATGATTTCTCGAAGTGTTTGGAAGTTTATCCTGTTTAACAATATTTCAATATTGTACTATATACCCTCCCTTCTACATTCTTGAACTCATCAGTACCGTCGATGTTCCAGATTGGAGGTACGTAGCGGCGTGTGCGGCGTGCGTGGGCGTCGCCATGTTGTGCAAAGAGCAGGGCATCACTGCCACCGGCGTCTGCGTCGTCTACGAACTGTTCGTGGCGCAGAAGGTGAGACCAACCAATGCCGTAGAAAAGATAAAGACCACCTGAGTAGGTGTCAGAACAGTATAGTGTAGTAGGTGTAGTGACAGTTCTGTCCACGTTTTTTCCAAATCAAAATTGTACTGACAACCTATGTATGTAATGGCTAAACTATTATATATTTTACTACTTCTAACGAATGCAACTAAGATCAATTGAAGCAGGTTAAACTGATGTACTGCTTTTATCACACATCTCCTCTTGTTTTTGGTGTTTGCCCGACGATATCTTTACTGAGTAACGTTGATCATTCGACATCATTATTGTACAGACCTACTTACATATTATGTGTCCTACTGATAGCACAATAGGTATAGTATGTGTAGTCGAGCATCAACTGAATCATACAAGGGGCTACCAAGGTAACGAGGTCTTTATTGTGGACGCGGGCGCTTATTGTACCTACTTGGAGTGAACTGCCGCAACGCACGTTAGACTAAAGCCAGTGTCCACCAGGTATCAGTCTATAGAATAACGTCCTTATCCGGATAACTGTTGAGTAGAATTCAAATCCCTGTCTGCGTCTATGTTCTCAGAACGCTACAATCTAGCCGTATTCAATTGAATTTGACTAGGCAAGCGTGGTCCATTTGAGACCGTGACTTCGCTTATTACCATGCATTATGAGATCTTAATACCTAGTTTTATGCCAGAGCGTAACTATAGTTGAGTGTTAAATGTAAATTACATTTTTGGCGTGACAGCGTCGCGGTACTGGCGGCGGCAGTCGCTGGTCGTGGCTAGAGGCGTGGGGCAAGGGCTCCGGCTGGGGCTGTGCGTGCGGCGAAGCGGCCCGACGCGTGGCCACCGTCTGCTGCGCCAGCCTGGCGCTGCTGGCCGCGCGGCTGCACGTAATGGGCGCACAACTACCAGTGTTCACGCGCTTTGATAACCCAGCGGGGGCCACGTCGGCACCGGCGAGGTAGGTGCTCGTACCTACATGATGGTCTATGCTTGGCCATGCGCCACGTAGCCAGCATTGTCCGTCAAAAAATAAAATAGGTATTCGAATGATGCATGGCTTATTACTGCTGCCAGGCGATGGACGTGGACTTACCTTTGTCAGTCCTTGCTACACAATACTGACATTTTTAGTCACTACGACGTCGGTCGGTGACGTCCAGAATTATGGCCCCACCGGCTACGCTACACCACGACTCCTTTCTTTGAACTGAGCACAACATCGCAATTATGCGCTCAGGTCCATTGCCTATAGTAAGCTGGCAATTGTCAGCCATCATACGCCATTGTCCCGTGTAGACAATGGCAATAGCTCGTACGGGACACCAACCTTAAAGCCATTATGCCCGTGGAACAGGCCCCTACATGTGTCAAAGGAAACGATTCGCGCGACATTCTATCACACCCCTAAAAACCTTAGGCACCTGGCTTTGCCCTTAGATAACAAGTAACATTAGTTAACTCGATGTTAAGCCGTAGAAACATATTATTTCAAAAAACGCCAGAACAATAATTTGTCAATAACCAGTAGCTGATCCGCGCTCACCGTCATCCGTCGTTCTTCCAGACATCTAACCTTCGCCTACCTGCCGGCATTAAACGCGTGGCTACTCACACTACCCGACGCCCTATGCTGTGACTGGACCATGGGCACCGTGGCGCTACTTCATTCGTGGCAGGATCCACGGAACCTGGCTACACTGGCGCTAACAGTCGGTCTTATGGCGGCCGCCGTCCATGCGCTGCGGACGCGATGCTCGGCTTTGTCTATGGTAAGGGTTAAAACCATGTTATGACCATAAAGCTATAGGTAAAAGTCGGAGCCAAACTTCCTATACCTTTATGAAACCAACCTCTCTCTTTATGAATCTTTACCGTGCATTCACCCTGAACAAATTCCAATTAAAATCATATTGACTAGAGATCAACTTCCACTTTATTTTATACTGATGTGAGATTGCGCTTGATCCCTAAATTACAACGCTGTGATGAGACTATAGCCAACGCAGCACATGGGCCAGGACCACCATCAAGGTCAAACCAATCATCAAACCAAAAAATATACCTAATATAACGTCACGCAAAATAAATCCGCATTGGGCCCGCGTGCGAACTATAGCCCAAGAGATGATCATGAGAGGGGACTGTCCCCAGCAGTGGTGCGTATATAGGCTGAAGATGACGATGAGGTAACATAACTAAACCTAAACGGATTCTGTTTTTTTTTTATTTCAGGGCCTAGCACTCCTCGTGCTCCCCTTCCTGCCAGCATCCAACCTATTCTTCCCCGTCGGTTTCGTGGTCGCTGAGCGAGTCCTCTACATGCCTTCGATGGGCTGGTGTCTCCTTGTGGCCCATGGCTGGCGCCTTCTGGCCAAAAGGCGAGCCAAGCTGGCCGCAGCCGCCCTCATATTTTTACTCCTGGCCTTCAGTGCCAAGACTTATGTAAGGAACTGGGATTGGAAGACTGAATACTCTATTTTCGCATCGGGATTGAAGGTGAGTTAAGTTACCAAATAGTGGCAGTAGTCCACTTGTTAAATTTTAGCTATTGTATTCTGATTCAAACACCATGACGGGATTTTTCAGTAAACTAAAATTTTAATCGTAATATTATGCTAGGCCAAGTCCCGATTCGAGGGGTTGGTAGCATAAGCTTTATAGATACCTAACTGTGTGCCATCTCGCTACCACTGCTCGTTACTACCCCATAATTGGAAAATAAAATACCAAAGTCAATCATAGCATTCTACTGAACATTTCAGGTGAATCGCAACAACGCCAAACTATACAACAACGTGGGACATGCGCTAGAAGCTGAAGGTCGATACGCAGAAGCCCTAGAGTTCTTCAACACAGCCGTCAACGTCCAACCAGATGACGTCGGAGCTCACATTAACGTTGGCCGAACCTACAACCATCTCGAACAATACCAAGAAGCAGAGGAAGCCTACGTTAGGGCTAAATCTCTTCTACCAAAAGCCAAGCCCGGCGAGTCCTACCAAGCAAGGATAGCGCCTAACCACTTAAACGTCTTCTTGAATCTCGCTAACTTAATATCCAAAAATGCCACTAGATTGGAAGAGGCGGATATGCTCTACAGACAAGCAATTAGTATGCGAGCGGACTACACTAGAGCGTATATCAATAGGGGCGATATTTTAATTAAATTGAACAGGACAAAAGAAGCGCAAGAGGTGTACGAGAGAGCGCTGTTGTATGATAGCGGAAACCCAGATATTTATTACAACGTGAGTATAAAAAAACACTAGACATATTGTATTGCGATTGATTTAGTGAAAGAATCCACCTCTTTTCCAGTGCAGTTTTCAAGTTAGAAAAATGCCCTTGATTGTTCCTTATCTTTGGTTAACGACAGATTACTTATAGAGCTTTTTACTCTTTTTTCAGCTTGGTGTAGTTCTACTAGAACAGGGCAAGGCGTCCCAGGCTTTGGCGTACCTAGACAAGGCACTAGAGCTGGAACCAGAGCACGAACAGGCGCTGCTCAACTCCGCCATATTGCTGCAAGAGCTGGGCGCTGCCGACCTCAGACATGTCGCCAGGCAAAGGCTACTGAAACTACTTGACAAGGACGGTAAGTTATACAAAAAGTGGACTTTGTGATGGATTGATCTAAGGATTTATTAACGAACTGTGCTGCGCTTCTGATAGAAAAACTGCTATAGTAGGTATAAATGATTTGCTCTTGCAAGATAACTTTGTATAATGTAAGCAACCCAAAAAATTAATAAATTTGAATGCTAGTATAATTCACACCATAATAACCACTTCTTTTTTGTTTAAATGACTTTGTTCAAGAGATTTAATACATTTAGGCAAGTGATTGAAAATCCTAATACCTGTAGCATATGCAATGCTTTTTTTTAATTAAATAACTAGATGGCCGTACTGTGCAAAAGTCATATTTGTATTGAGATCGAACATTCCCATAGACTTCAAAATGTAGACTGAACATTAAAAAAAATACTGAACGTAAAATTGTTAACTTGCATAATTTGAATTGCCTTGAGCAATTAATTCTCAGTCAGGTGGGAATTGCTGCTCACACGCGACTTGATTGAACTACTGACATAAATTTATTATATATTTTAAACTGTTGGGACACTCCTCTTTTGTTACAAAACACATAACAAAGAGCACATGAAAATTTTAGACCCTCTTGAACAATGACTAACTCTTTGACTAAAACTTTAAATATCTCTAGCACTATAAATATTATGTGTGTCTAGGACGAGCTTGCGCAGACGAGGGTTATCTATGTATGCGTAATATGTATACCTGCGTATAAGTTAACTTGACGTCGAACCCGGTGCCCAGTGCCCAGTGTTAAGGAATGTCATAAATGTCATAATGTATATTTTAATCCTACACCGCACTAGCGTCCTAAGTAGACTGGAAGTAAATGAGAGAGTGACATAGAGAATAGACAATCATCAACCTTCAGGACGGCCTCTGTCATTTAGGTATAGAAAGTAGCTTCTGCCTGCGACTTCGTCCGCGTAGAATCAGCAATTCGTTCGTTTCAAGGGTCATTCTTTTTACAATTTATCTATTCTGTTACGTAGACTATAAACTAAAATTTTCAACGTAAGTTAGTACCTAATGTATCGTCAGTAACATTACCATTTAGATACTTCATTTTTGTGAGCTGGCTGTGTGTATTCTGAGAAAGAATTTTTGACAAAAAACGTGAAACACAGTCGGCCGAAAAACTAAATATTTTTAAAATGGCGGCCACTATTTCCGTTTCTGATAACGGATTTATGTTTGGAGACGACTCCGACCCTAATATATCGATTTTGAAAGCAATTGGTGAAAAAAGTATACTTATTCTGTGCCTATACCGCAGAAAGAAAAAGAGAGAATGCAAAGGTTGACTTCCACACTCAGAGACGCCAATTAAGATAACAACGATCCACAAAATCAAAACTTAACTTTCACACTCAGACATGCCAATTAACATAATAAAGGACTGTTTATTCCTTTGTTTCTCTGAGTGCGGCAGGGATGATTACTTCAAAATTGAACTTGATCCGTGAACACGATAAAACAGTTCTGAATTTCCACCGTCAGTCAAATACAACCATGCGGTGATTAAAGTTAACTCCACACTCAGAGACGTCGTTTAAGTTCAAATAATCATAATATAAACTGACGTCTCTAAGAATGGCAAACGATCAAGTTTTGTTATATTCCGCAATAATGATTTACGTTGCGACTCTAGGCAGCTACGACCTATGACACGGTTATCGCCATCCCGCGGGAACTATGCAATTTTTCGGGATAAAAAGTAGCCCATATCTAGGGTACCAGCTATCTCTTCTAAACTTTATCGAAATCCGTCCAGTCATTTCAGCGTGAAGAAGGAACAAACATACACACTCACTCACTCACTCACATAGTCACATCGTCACAAACTTTCGCATTTATAATATTAGTAGGTAGAATTACGATAACCTTATATTGAATGATGAAATAAACGTAAACATAATAATAGAAATAGGAAGGTGACAGTTCCCAGTGTTCCCTGCAACTGACTCTACTAATGAAAGTAATATATGTCATCTCTATTCTAGCGACCAATGAACGCGTCCACTTCAACCTTGGCATGGTGTGCATGGACGAGGGCGACGCGGAGTGCGCGGAGCGCTGGTTCCGCGCCGCGGTCCACCTCAAGCCTGACTTCAGATCAGCACTCTTCAATTTAGCACTACTTCTGGCTGATCGCAGGTACCAACCGTAGCATGATTTGCTTGATAGCTTCTAATGGAAGTTCCTTGTCCTTCTTCTTACGGTGCCATCGCTGGTTCCGGAGGTCGGCTATCTTTAGAGCTATAATTAACTTGTGCCTCGGAACAGAGACATACTGCTCAAATTGAATCACGTTTCAAAGTTTTTGAGCCACTAGGTACATACAGTATCTTCCTGGTCTGGTCTTCTATTTCCTTGAATCTTCTCCTTTATCAAAAGCTGTACCAGTTCGTATTTATAAATCCTAGTCCTTCTGAAAAATAATTTTAGATTAAACCACTTTTACACTAGAAAAGAAAACAGGTATGTCATTGCCCTTCTTACGCCCCCAAGCCTTAAGTCCTGAAGACCCCAGCTATATGGATGACGAGTGCAGGAAGTGTTGGAGTTTGGCCTAACTTTAGCTCAATTTATTAGGATAGGAGTACTTCTGGCTGATCTCTAGCAGCTTTTATGCCAGGTGTGTCCAACCTCTCGATCTTGACAAGGCAGATATAATAGATAGTTATGCAAAAGTACCTAGGTAGGTATCTTTACGAAAAGTTAACAGTAGAACTTGAATCTAATGAAGTTTTCCGACCCTGTACTCTGTACTATACCAAACCAACTTCGTCTTGGTATGCTTAGTGATATACCTATTGATATCTTATCAAGATGCTAACCTACCTTACTCCAGAACAGGTTCATACCTGACATCTGTTTTCGCAGGAGGCCGTTGGAAGCAGCGCCGTTCCTGAAGCAGCTGGTCAGACACCACCCCGACCACGTGAAGGCGCTGGTGCTGCTCGGCGACATTTATATTAACTCGGTCAAAGATCTGGATGCGGCTGAGAGCGTAAGTTTGGAGTTTGTTTGAGATCTTTTCTGATACTTCAGGATTCTTGAGTTGAAGGCTTTAGTCGGCCGCGGTAACCGAAATCACTAGTTACGGACATATTAAAACACTAATAAGAAATCATATTATTACAACGTTTCATACACATTCAGCGTCATATAGTATGAAACATCCAAGGTGACCAAAAAGTTCGACACACCATACCTACTATTTCTATGGGGTACCGAACTAATTGGCCGACTAGGATGCGTCAAACTATATGACGCTTAAATATATACATTTTAAGCTGTTTTTTCTGTGGCAATGCCTACCATTATAATCTGAGGTTACCCGCTACCTTAATGTAGGTAGTTACCGTCAACCGGGGTGACTTCAAAAAGTAGTTATAATGACGAATGTCTTCATCGGTCGCCTTTGCGTCTACATTTTAAAACGATCAAAGTAGCGCCAAAATTACCAAAGTTACCCCGGCTGACGGTACCTATTTAAAGTCGTATCTTTTCAACCTCTCTTTTATCCCTAGTGTTACCGTCGCATCCTCGAGCTAGAAGCGGACAACGTGCAAGCCCTCCACAACTTGTGCGTGGTCGCGGTGGAGCGCGGCAAGCTGGCCGTGGCCGAGGAGTGCCTTACCCGCGCCGCCGCGCTGGCGCCGCACGAGCACTACATCCAGCGGCACCTGGCCGTGGTGCGCGCGCGCATGCAGGCCGCCGCCGCGCCGCCGCCCAAGCCGCCGCAGAACCCGGCCACTCCCACTGCCACCACCGAGGTCAAAGCGAGATGGAACTACATCCCGCAACAACCTCCGGACCCCCACGAGACCGACAGCTCATAGCGATAAAAATGAACCTAGCTCTCGAACACCAACAACCGGCCACTATCGTTTGTTTAAAGGCGTTCCGTTTCAATCAGGGTATCGACTCTCATGAACAAGTCTGCTAATGACAATGCTATTACGGTCTTCATGTCTTATCTGTAAAATATTTCACGTTTTTCGATTGAACTTCATCTTCGTAACGCTTATTCGGAATGCTTCTCGAAAGCCACTTTTCAATATGATTGGAGTATTTTTGGCTGTTATTATTAGTAATTTTATTGATCTCGTAGATAATTAATTTGCGTACGGCCTTTCGTAAATATAATTAAGTAGAGTTGAACAGGCTTCGTCATTAGCCCGGTATTTGGATATCTGTGCGTAGCGATGATTCATATAAACCGATAGCATAATAGATGGGACTTGTATCATTCCAATATGAAACTATTTACTCTACTTTGTCTAGTCACAATGCAATCGCATTTAATATAATTTCAGACTTAAATGCATTTACGGATAAGAAGTAATGGTTTAAATTTAAACAATCGCATTGTTACTAAAATGTTAATACCGACCTATGCTTGGAGTAGGCCTTGGGAATAGCATTTAGATAAATGTGCCCCGCGTAATGCCACCCCATTTTGAATAAGGCTATAAACGATACCTAGGAGTAGGTGAACAAATTTAAATGGCATCTCAAGTCTACCTTAAATGACTGAAGTCCGTGTAACAGCGAAAGACTACAAGGGTGACCAGGATTGGGAAAGACGTTTTAGATGAGAGACAAATAATTCAGTCTTAATTAACACAGGGAATAATGTGACGGCAAACCCGACCATTTGGCAACCCTATAAAATATATTTCTTGATAGAATATGATCTGTGTCCATTATATTTTGTGGTAGCTTTTCTGTTAGTTCGGCTCCTTTTTTTTAATTTGGGTGCATTATCGGCAGCTATTGTGTTAGATCTACTTTTGGACGCGGTGTGATGCCAAAAGCTGTCTAAAGCAAGCCTTCGTGATGCTGATGACACCATTAAAAACTAGTACTCATTTAAATTGACACAAAGTTAAGATCTATTATTAAACCAGAGACTATAGGTACAAACTCTAATAAAACAATAAACTAAAGAATGTTTGGTTTTTAGCATTTGATTTTGTATCTGATGTTTGTTCTGGTGTCTTCGGCAACTGGGCAAGCATAGTGATTTATTTTGCGGCGGCACAGTAAAGATGTGGGTGACAAAGGCGGGATTTATTTTGGTCACTGATCTAGTCCTATCAATGCCATGTGCACAATCCTTATGCACGACGTAAACGTAAAAAATTTAACACATAGTAACGATCGGCAAGTCAACCGAACCGCCACTGGACTAGGCGCATACGCCAGAGGGTATGTGGGAGCAGAAGCAGATGTGTAAAATCCTAAGATAAGGTTAATTATTTTCGTAAACGCAAAATGTTACTATGTAAAGAGTAAATGAAGTGATCGACCGTTATTAGATTTAGATGTGAAAAATGTAATGTTGTTAATGTTTTAAGATAAAAAAGTAACTTTTGTAAAAACTGAATTTTTTACAATGTCTTGAAACATTTCTGGTGGGAACTCTGTGGGGAGTCGACGATTCGTAAGGACCCCGAATATTATAAACTATTTGTCGTCAAAACGTTTATTTTTATAAAATAAAATGATGTTTCGAACGAGGTCTACAGCTTGTTTTATTTCTTACTTTATGCCGTAACAACTATTTTAGTAGGTAGGTACAAGGTACATTAGACACTAGAATTAAATGAAAGATAGTTTAGTGTAAAAGTTAAACTATATTGTTTTGTACAGTGAGCAGTCACATCAACATTCAAAACAATATCGCCCACGGGTTTACACACAGAACTCTTACAAATAGTTATTCTCTGGAATTGCTTAATGTTGCTCATCGGACACTTCCGAGACACATGATCACAGGAGCCGTAAAATAATCAGGTAATACACACCCAGAGGCATCTGCCGCACTGCCGGCGATAACGATAAAGACTAACTGGCTCGACCCATACTACACTAAATGTGCACAATTTCATCGCATTTGGTCAATTTTTATATTCGCGTTACATTTAAGACGCGCTTTGCGACGAAAGTGTTAAGAAATTATAATTTAAACCGTATCATTAACAGCAGCAAAAAATTTGGTATTGAAAATTAAACGTACTACTTTTAATATAATTATCAGTCCCACGCTAATTCTACATATATTAAAAACATGGGCACGATAAGACTGGAAAAATAACGAAGTACAGAAAATTTAAAGCTCACTATGAGAGGAAGAGCTTATCACCAGTACAGTGCATTTAGCTCATCGCCGACAGTACAGCAGATGCTGAAAACAGGACGTTCTAGCGTTACTCGAGACTTCAACAATATTAAATTAAGTACTATCACGGTACACAGTCTCTATTTTCACAATTTTAATACTTGAACATTAAAAAAACTTCGCATCCTATTTTCCAGCATTTCCAGTAAAAAATAAAATTTCCAACTTTCAAATAAAGGAATATAATTTAACTATGTACATTTGATTCTCACACAACATCGCAATCAGCCAATCACGCGCGTCGCCCTTTACGACAAAACACTATCGACTTACGAAGGTATTTTTAATTTCTTTTTGACTTAATTAAACATTTGTTCCTGGCACTACAGATACCTATTGCCTCGTGACGTTTCCAAATATAAGGCCACACCTTTCAATTTGACCTTAAATTTAACGTTAACATAAAATCAACAATCAACTCAAATATCAAAAACAATGGGAGTGGATCATACCAAAACAATCCGAATAACGTATCGAAAACTAATTCTAACAACGACGCAATGGAATTTGTATAATTTTATATTCTTCAGCAGAAAAAGAGGTTTATCCCTGCCCACTATTTATTTTCTACGCAGCAAAGGTTATTCATGTGATAAACAACTATGGCCTGAACTGCTTCGAGAAAAGGATGGTACAGCCGTGCCGCTTTTTTTGCTCGACTTGGCGGGGGCACTGCCGTGTCCCCAGATAATCATGGAAAAATACAACCACTTCAAAAATAATTTTACCAAGCGAAATACCCTGTGGTATAATCGATTCAATATTACAGCTATAGTGTATAAAGTTTTTCCATGACATTTCGTTTAATTCTATCCGGTTTTCAACTTTAATAAATGTAAAGCTGTGTACATAATGCAGCTGTCATTTTAAATTGTTTTATAAGTAACCTTACTCAAATGTTGTTTAAGTTGGAAACGGCATGTAATTCAACGAAATGTCATGGAAAAAGTTTATTCACTACACTTTTATATCATTTATATTTGCTACTCATGACTTCTCTTTTCAAATAGAAAGTGACCTAACGTCTAGGTAACTTTATTTCAGTTTTTGCTTTACATTCTTTTCACATGCTATAGGATAGTTTTTCAGTCAGTGCACAAATTGGAATATTCAGTTTAAAAGAAAACTGTTTAAGCCTAATTAAAATTTACTTCAGAGTGAATAAAAGAGAATCGACCACGTCCTATGATTAATTATTTTTAAAGTTAAGTGTTTTTTTTTTTCACTGACAAAACTGCCTTCAATACAGACGTTTGGTGGACGATATCGAAAGTTTTATAAATAAAAATGTGCACTCACCAAATAAAATCCTTCGAGATTGAAAACATGATGAAAATCTAAAATAAGTATTTCAATAATGGCGAACTCTCACTTAAAACAACCCGTAATATTCATTTATTTAACATAAAAGCTGTTTTATAAGATCTTTCAAACAGATCAAACTTATTTCCAGTCCGCATCTCCTCACAAAATGGTTTGTATTTTCTACACAAAGATATATTTCCCTAAATTTGGTCAGAGTCAAAAATATACCTTCAAGTTATAAAATATACTAAAAATGGGACAAATACACCCGAATAACCCCCGAATGTCTACAAACGAAAGTAGGACCTTGAATTAGTAGTATTTATGGCACTGACCTGACATGACTGTATAAAAATATTCGAATAATATATAAAAGTTACGAAGGCAAACCGGGTCAACCTTTTATTTAAGTATTTATATATAATACGATACGTCATAATGGCTGTACATCCAGATAGATAAGTATACATATAAAACTAACAACAATTCAATTGTTCGTAAATATTTTGGCTATTGACAATTTGACTGCATACATAAAACTAGGTATATATTTATAGTTTTAAGTATTTTTTGTTTGTGCCATATCTGTACGTTCTACTTACGGATAGATGTATATTCCATTGGAACAAGATCTTTCCGTTTGAATTTGTAATATCCCAAACAACATAACATTGCTTCAAGTTCTTAGAATGTAGTAAGCTTTAACTATGCCATAGTATTTATCTGGATGTACAGTATTTTGTATTAGCCTAGTGGTGCATTTCTTGGCTTCCGTAAACCAATACTGAAGACACACGAGCATTTTAGTCAACAAATAATTAAGGTTATGGGCCCTGACTGTTTTACACACCAATCGGCGAAACGCTGAACGCTCAAGTTAAAATAATATATCTTCTACTATTCTGCGGTACCAGCGATAAGTAAAACTAACCCTGGTGGTACCACTGGTGTACTGCCGTTAAGGTTCGAAAAGTTACTCACTTTACAACACACTAGCTTTTGCTCGCGACTTCGTTTACGTACAATCCCGATAAAATAAATAGCTGCAAAGAAAATAATAACGCACATTGATTGTTGGGTATGCTACATCTTACCAATCATATGTGGGAACACTGCACTAACTTACGTTGAGTATGTTCAAAATTAAAACAACTACACGCCATAGCCAGACGAATCAGAATCTTTCTTACTAACATACCATTGATGTCTAACAAAATTTGAAACACCTAAAATATATATTTTTTAACTAAAAACAAAGGAAATAATCTTTTAGCCGCCCCGCGCTCCGCCAATTGGCGCATTTAGACCAATACAGTAAATCGCGCAAAGGAACCGTTCGGTAATAAACTACTCTATTCACTAACACTTCACTTGTACTCCTCGTCGCCATCGAAATCTACTACGTCTTCCACCTCCTGGTGTTGAGGCGGTTGTACTAAAGCTAAAGGCCCCTTTTTGTACGCTGTCATCTCCTGTGGACAAAGAAATACAAATTGATGATTGTTATTTATTTTTTTAGTACCTGTCCAAATAATATAAAAAAATATATACAGGCTGATCAATCCGAGTGGGTCAGTAGGGAGAAGTCAAAAACTATAAGAGATATCGGATTCTGTTCTTAGGAACCATGGCATCGATTTTGGATTTCATAAAAATGGCATTCAATTTTTATAAAATAAATCTTTTAATTATTTGACAAGATTCCATTAAGAATGTGTCGCTTGTGACTGAATAATAAGTAACACCATCAACAATAACAACGAAAAACTTGCAGAACCAATTTATTACATTGTCCGTAAGGGATAAAGACGTAATTTATTAATGTATACTCGCAGAAATTTTGAAAAGTCAGTATGAAAAAAGAAATATGATTAAAAAAACTGAATGCTATTTAAAAAAATCTTAAATTGATGCCATGGTTTCTTAGAACAGATTCCCCTATCTCTTATAAATAGTTTTGACTTCTCCCTACTGACCCATTTGGTTTGGTCACCCTGTATAGCTCCAACCGCTCTCGAATGTACTTAGCAGCTTACTTTAGCTTCAAATTTATTTATGTAACTGAACACTTGACAGATCCCTCAGCACATACAATCATTAAAGTATGTAAGTATCTTTCTCAAAAATGACCGGTAAAGTCGTCATTGTTAACTACATATCAGAACAGGAAGTTAATTGTTGCCGGTCAGACCAAAATTAAAAAAAACATTACTGTCGCGCTAAACTCTCGAGTAATGTTGAATACAAATTCCATTACTGTCTAGTTATTAACTTTTTCAAAATGCAAATCACCATTATAAAATAAAGGCACAAGACTTAAAACACCAAATAAAAAAAAAACTAATACGACAACGTGTTTATCTGTGTCTGAAATAGCTTTAGGTGTTCTGGGTAGAAAAAGAAATAGCTTTAGGTGTTCTGGGTAGAAAAATACTCTCTTCAAATGCCATTGATAGAAAAAGGCGGCAAAGCAAAACAATTTTCACTATTTTGTTTTCATTTATTTTTGTTCTTGTTTATTTTCGATTTTTGAGAAAAGCACTATACTTGCCTCGGCCAGAATAGCATTGCTGGCTTCGTATTATTAAACGGATTCGCAAGCTCGTCCGTTCAAACCAATACTCAGCCAGCAATTGCCTACTTCCTGGCCTAGACAGTAATGTACTATTAAATTGCATAATTTACATCTTACATCTTCGGACCAAATAAAACCCTTATAGCCTGTTTCACCACAATTCCACCAAGTGTCACATGTCATTGATGACATCTTTATTTCGTAGTAATAAACAGAGCTCCATTGGTATCTGACACCTGAGATATCAGGAACATTACACACGAGTGTTGGAACAGTAGGCTTATTGTCTAACTCGCTCGCAATTGCCATCGTGTTCATTTTGACAGTCCATGTACAGTCAAGTGTAATAATATGTATGTAGTCAAAGTTTCAAAAATAAGTACTATACGCTCTTACACCGGCGTAACAAGGTCGTGGGGCATATTTTTGAGAAGTTCATATCGATACTTATTTTTGCACTTGACCGTACTTCTTCTTTTTTTAATATGGCCCCATCAATCGATGCGATGATTTCGCCAATGTCAAAGTAATAAATCCAGTATTCAAAAACTTGTGACAAAAATGTCGGCAACGGTGTACGGTAGAACACGGTCAAAAGACCCCTTCCCCCCTGTCAGGCTCTTAGCCAACGACAGTTATATCCCTCAGAATCTGCCAGGAAATCATTAACAGATGCCCAGGAAATCATTAACGATGGACCAAGCACTGCTCAGCCCCTCGGACGGATCCATAAACGAACCGCAGCTCTTGACCACACGCGGAGGTAACCCGACATGCACCCCGACAGTTCATGTATGGGCTGCCAATTAGCATCGGAATCAGCTAGCGGTCACATTCATACAAGAACTCAAAATAAACACGATGGCGATTGCGAGCGAGTTAGACAATAAGCCTACAGGCCCTTACGTCTTTCCACGTCCGGTGAAGCTTTTCTATTTGACGCGGCGATGTTCTGTAAGTGTACACCTAACTGGATCAACCTTTAAAGCATTCACTGCCACCGACGCACGTATGCGTTTACGTGACATTTGCCCAGTGCCGCTGTCATAATTTTACAGGCATTTGAACGCACATGTGCGTCTGAGGCACCTGAAGATTTGCGGGTTTGTCTGCTGGCAGGGAATGCGTTAAGCGTGAGTTTCACCAAGTTACCTTAACAATGACGTTAACCATCATAGCCAGATATTTTTGATCTACGAAAATCCATATCGTCAGTTATGGTAAAAGTACTTTTTAAAGTAGAATGGTTGAGCTAAGACTTTATACTCACCCTATCGTATCGCGCCTTGTCTTGCTCAGAGAGCGCCTCATACTTGGACTTGGTGTCGGGGTTGGCGGCGGCCCAGCGCCGGCCAAGCTCCTTGGCGATGTCGCCCATCGAGTACTCGGGGAAGTTGGCTTTCACCTTCGAACGCTCGTCGTTGCAGAACCAGAAGAATGCGGACCTGTTGGAGAGTGCCAAAATCTAGAGTAATTAAAATTGTTATTGAGTTTCCCTTTATAATAAAATAATTTTGATATTTTTTTGTGAAATGTACCACCATTGCGTCTCAGAATCATAAAATTTTTACGCTTACAATGGACCGTAGTAGGTCCTTGTCAGAATAACTATCAGGCATAGCCAATGAAATGAGGGGGGCCAGTGGAGCGCGCCACCCCGAGCCACATATTCCAGTAGCAGTTTTTTTCACACAATTATAGATTTGGTGGGACAGCCAATTTTTGCGACTCATTTTTTTGTTGACAGTACGTTTTTGATTATTGAATCGTAGGAGCTCTACAAATCTACCAAGTTTCAAGGCAATCAAACAATGAGAAATTAGTAAAAATCAAATTGCAAGTTAAGTACCAAGTATGTTTCGTAGCTATTTTTTTATTAGCATCATCAGCCCATATCCACTGCTGGACATAGGTCTCCCCTAAAGCGCGACAACCCTTGTTTGTTATAAGCAAAGTGAAAATGAGGGTGTTAAAAACTACTTATTTAAAATACTGTAACTGTACGGTAGACAACGTGACCATAAACTCACAACGATCGCTTTGGCGCGTTAGGATCCTTGACTTGCTGGCGACGGCGCCCGCGCCCGATCTTGATGTCCTTCGGCGGCACGTAGCTCTGCATCTCCAGATCGTACCGCTTTTTGTCCTGCTCGGCCATCTCATGGAAGCGTTGCTTCTCTTTCTCAGACATGGTCTGTTGGTGAAAAATATTAGGCATCAGTATGGAGAGGTCCATCTAAGAATGAATTAACATAAATTACGCGTAGGCAGTGTATAATTTAAACGTTCGAAAGCGAGGAACGGTCACCTCAGTAGTTAACGTCAGATATATCGCAGCGACGAAATTATTCAAATATATCGGAAAAATGCTTTATGTCAAGACAGTGGCGTAACTATAGGGTGGCAGGAGTGGCAAAATGCCACGGGCCCCTAGCTCTATGAGGCCCCGAACTGGCTTGGTTTAGAGCACAGATGGGACGCTGATGCACTTATATTGAAGATGGAGCCCCATGTGACGAATTTGCCACGAGCCCCAGACGTCATAGTTACGCCACTGTGTCAAGAGCTTAAAAGCGTGTTCCGATATATGTACCTAATATGTGGTGTGGGCTATTTGGCCGTTACGATAGATCTGACGCTGACAATACCATGTTGAACAGAAGAAGTGCGATGGCTTGTGTAGAAATAGATTATAATATTAAAACAAAAGTAAATTGGCAAGGCAACAGTTGTGAATTTATAAAAATTAACCAAACTAAGCTAATCCCTAATTAAGCTGGCTGTATGACAATACTTACATTCCACCTCTCTGCACACTTCTTGGAGAAGGCAGCAAACACGACATTCTCATCGGGATGTTTCTTCTTGTGCTCCTCGCGGCACGTCTGGACAAAGAAGGCGTACGCCGTCATGCGCCCGCGCGGCTTATTGTACGCCCGCGCCCGCGGCATTTTTACTTTGGTTACTGTCGCTTGCGCTATTAGCGCTTGTTGCTGTGCCTGCTGTTGGAGCTCCTGGTGACAAAAATCATACAAAATTATCATCGAAACAAGAATTTCGAGGTCCTAAAGAGAAATACAGAAGTTTTGTATCAAATAGAGAAATGTTTCAACTGCGTTTGATTAATGATAATGAATCAACTTCACTTCAATCCTACTATTATACTCAGCAGTAAGTATATTAATAATAGCGAGATGGCAAACTTTTAGTAACTGAAAAGAAACCCAAAGAAAGAAATTAGTGACCACTTATGCACTAATACTTACTTGTAATGTAGCAGATTGCTGTTGCAAAGCAGCTTGTATCTGTTGCTGCTGCACAGCTTGCAAGTGATCATGCAGACTCAGTTGCTGCTGCTGTAACGTCTGAGCGACCTGTTGCTGCAACACAGCTTGAGCCTGCACAATGGCTTGGGCCTGTGCCTGGCTCACTTGCAATGTCTGCTGCAAGCTTTGTTGTAAAGCCTGCTGTTGCTGCTGTTGTTGCTGCTGTTGTTGTTGTTGTTGTTGTTGTTGCTGTTGTTGCTGTTGCTGCTGCTGCTGCTGTTGTTGTAGCATCTGTTGCAAAGTTTGCTGCTGATTCTGCTGTTGCTGCTGCTGCTGCTGTTGTTGCAATGTCTGTTGCAGTGACTGGCTGTGTTGCTGCAACTCCTTCCTCAAATTAAGCTGGATGAGCTGCTGAATCTGGCCTTGTTGTTGAATGGCCTGGTTCTGTTCTTGAGATCGGAGTGATTGGTGGTTCTGTATACCATTTGCCTGCTGGTTTCCTTGCTCAGGGTCCGGACTTGACTGGTTCTGAGGCTGTAACAAAACATACAGTCCAATTTTAACTACCAAACACAATTGTTACAGGGAATGGCATGTGTTGCACGTGACTGGAAGTTGAGCTGGGATGAGTAGGTATAAGTACTAGCACTAACTAAATAATCATCATATTCATTCTAATCACAGTGACCAATTAATTAATTTTTATGGGTTTTGTGTCAAAAAAATGAAACTGGAGTTAAATGGAACTGTTCCAAAATCGAAAAATCATATTCCACAATTTTTTTCTGGTTATACTCCTAATGATCAATTTTATAATTTTGCTCAGCTTCAGTCCCAGTACCATAGACAAAATATTTCTAATTAATTAATTTTCATGTAAGACAATAACAATTTTAATTAATTACCAATAAATATCACACCACAATTTAACACCAATAAGTGACCTAGTCCCAAGCATCAGTAACTGATAATGATACCAATAGTATAGATAAATATATCTTAAATACATGTCATAATAAATAGGTATGCTTGATGATGATTTGATGATACTCCTCAACAGTCACATATATCTGTCCATTTGAACTTGGAACCTCAAGCGTTCTCTAACCACTAGGACAACGGCCAGCAACAGTCAGACCGCGGTCTGTTTGCAGACTGCAAAAGGTCGAATCTCGGCTCGCAAAGTATTGCAATGTATTGTATACCAAGTATGAATTAATATGTAGATAAGGTATACTTGTTTTTTTCACATTATCCAGACCCCACCTAAAACTACCTGCACCAGCTATAATATTATATACTAACATTCAAAACAGCACACTCTTTCTAACTTTTAACTATAAAAGTAGGTATTACATTAAAAGCTTGCTCATATGAATAAAATAAGCAAACACTTTTCACACATAATTTCATATAATTATTTTGTTCAAGCTCAATATATTTACATTTTTCAAAACCCCACATGACAGCACATACAAAAGTCAAATGGCCTTACTTTTTCCTAATAATGGCTTTCATAACACACACAAATCACAGCCTACACCACCCCTTACACTGCCTTACAGGGTAGACAGAACGTAAGGTAACAAGAGTTATTAAGCTACTTATGTTTAGCATGGTTGTGGGTGTATATTGATTGATTTTGATTTGATTTATTTATCACCCTTTTAAAAGTACATACAATTAAATGTCAAACATAAGTAATTCACAAAAGGATCGTCAATTGTAATAAAATAGTAATACTAATAACTGAAGTCAAATTAAAACAAAATAACACAAAAATAAAGCTTAATGAAATGTCAATGTAGATTCACAAAAAGATTGTCATGGGTACATAAAAAGAGAAAATAATATAGGTAGAAAGCGGAATCAAAATAGTGATGGTTTGCTAGCCGCATTGCCTAGCCTTAAACATGATTCCTAAGATTTTCGCCCATTCCCTCGGTGGGATTTTACCTTCTGCTCAGGACGAGATACAACTGGTACATTCCATGTTTTTTCTTTGCTTCCGGACCAGCATGGAAGGCTTTCATGGTTCTTTATAAGTACTTATTGAGGTTGTCAGAATATTGAAATACTTAGATGAAATTTTCCTACCAGTTGCCACCAATTTCACTAGTGGTATTAATACTAACTGGGTTGTTTTGCCATATCTTGCAGTACACGTACCTACCTTAATAAACTGCGCGCCTTCAAAATAAATTATTTAAAACATCACTATCTTATATTAGGGGGTGTCCAAAGCTGCAGGTCAGATATAATTTGTGTTGAGAAACAATATAATTATTTCCAATATACCATGTCAAAGATATAGAAAACTATTTCAAGTGCAAATAGGTCGTCGAATTTAATTGTAAGTATTTATTTAGCTGAATAATAAGTTGAGATATGTTATGAATTACAGTACAAACTCATTACAAATCTGAATAAATGATCATGAACGTTATCTGGATTCTTCCTGTACGAAAAAAGGTTGGACACATACTCGACGATAGGAAAAAAAAACACAATTAAAAATTGTTTTCATTTACACTATTTACATACAGGCCAGACGGGGACTTCGCGTCATTGTTTTTTCATTTTTCAAGTTTCGTTCAAAATAAAGTAAGTATTGCCATCGTCTGATCGCCAGTTAGTTAAACAAATCCAACAGATTTAGAATATATAATATTTTTCAAAAACGCTATTTGGATAAAACTTTAATACTACAAACGAACTCAATTTATTGAATTATTTCTCATCCTTTTCCTTTTTGGAATAATAAAAAAAAACATTAAATGGAAAATGTTTTCGAACGATTTTTGTTTTATTAGGTATATTTTTTATTACTTCCTCTTTTAGGTTGGTTAGAAACGATCGCTATTTTGTTCTACATTAAATATTTTGGTTTGGAGAAAATAATGCAATAATTTTATTTACAAATTAATTAATTAGCAAAATTTTTTTTCACGAAAAAACCAGTATCTCGAGAGGATTTCAAAAACGAAAGTGAGTGAATGAAATTAGCTAGTATCGAATCGAATGACTCAAATCAAATGTGAATGACCTTTCAGTAAACGAAGAATTGGGAGCCACTCAATTTAAGAATAAAGCAAGTGATAAATATGTGTTTTATATGTTTTGAATTTTTTGAAATTACCACAGGGTTTGTAATGTAATGCTGTGAACCATATAAGATAAAATATAAGTCCTATTGCTAGGGGTACTTTTAGATACATCTAGAACCACAAGTAAATTATGTGGATATTTTTCTAATAAACGTGTAGTAAGTATACCAAATTATAATAGTAATATATGCGTTTATAATGAAGTAACCACAATGCAGTATTGTTTCATGTAAACTTGCCCTGTGTCTGCACCCAATGTCACTTGCGAAAGCATTCACATCTACGGGTTTTTATTAATGGCTATTTATTATTCAGTTTTCGTACAGTTTTCATTCTTGTAAATACCTAACTGCCGTAATAGAGGATTGGAACGTTAATTAATACTAAATTAAATATTTTTACCTTTTCGTCGTCACTTAGGGATGATTGTTAGAAAACGAAATATAATCTTTGAGACAGACTGAAGTAAAGTAAGCATGTCTACAATGTATTCTTTTTTATTAAACATGACGGTACGCATACATACTAAAATCAAGTTGGTTGAACAAAGGATTATTACCGTCGGTGAAGATGACTGTTGATGAGAATCTACGGATCCTGATGCATACCACCAAGACTGCTGTGGAGATTCTTCTCTGTTATTAGAGCCTGACACCAAACGATAATCATAACTGGTGGTGGAATTATCACCGCCATTATTCGAGAATCCACCAGTCATTTTGTATGTGTACAACTGATGAGTAGCAGCGGCTGTGCTGCGTGCTATGTCTTCATTTATTTGCTGTTGCTGTTGTTGCTGTTGCTGCTGCTGTTGCTGCTGTATTTCTCCTGCGCCTCCCGGCCACCACGAGGCCTCGTCGCGCGCACCCCAAGCGCCCCCCGTCGCGCCCCGATCCCCCATGATACAATCGCCGCTTTCGGCCGACAAGTTTCTTTATTCTTCCTTGCCAACCTCAGAATAATACTTGTGACCTTATTGTGCCAATCATGTCCCTTTCTCTAATATAGGAAATTGTTTTACTTCTCACAAATTACGATAGCTACTTAGGGCTTATGTTTTCACTAAAATCACTCTCACTTTTAACAGAAAATCTTTTCTATTACCAAAACTCAATATTGCCATGAGTATCACACAATTAAATGGTAAGTTTCATCTATATAACAATTATCCTGAACAAAGTCTCGCGTGGTCTTTAATCAAAAAGCTGCCGGCTTTAAGTTCTACATATACTCCACGCGCGTACGTTTTGTCTTCGTTCCTTCGTACTTAAAGTCAATACAGTTGGCAACGTCGCACAACGAGACGCTAAACAAGTGCACACAGGCGCCCTCAACGCGCAGCGGCCATAATAGAAACATTCGAATGTACACGAAGAGAGACCGACAGTGCACGAAGTGGCAACAAGCCCGTCCAGTAACCGGTCAATAAGACGATTAGCGCAGCTACGGCGATCCGCGTCGGTGCTGAAATCCTTTTGTTTTTATTATAGTTATTTTAATTTCAATCACTATAAATCAATTAATGAAACTGTACTCAGCATTTTAAATGCAGCAAGGTCTCATTCATTTCATACGATACGATGGAACAAAATGAGCGCGAGGACTCGTACTCATACACACATAAGAGGCTTTCTAGTTTAAGATAGGCTGAGTATGTATTCAATTTACATACCTACGAAACAGGTTTATACTAGGTATCGAATAAGCGTTCTTAATAAAAAAGGCTTTTTTTAGTCATTATTTTCTTATTGTAAAATTCAAAGACAGGTACATAATTATAAGATGAATATATAGTGCAATAATTACACATTTTTAAGTTCTCTTACAATTCATCAATAAAGCCATGGGTTCCAAATATCACGATGAAAAAATTACATAAATAATAATAAATGATGACCCCGGATCAGGTGACTTTATCAAGGGGATTTCATGATTATATAATTAGTTTTTAAATACATTTTACCAAGATGATTGATGGAAGATTCCTATTTCTTTTCAAGTGGAAAGTTTACTAGCTTCTACTCATCACTTCATTTGCGTAGGTACAATATGTACAGTTATTCGTAATAATAACGAAATAAAAGGCAGAGTGATAATTTAGAGTAAAACCTTATTCCATTTCAAATTTCACCCAATAATTTTACCGTTTTAGCGTAAAGAAGGAATTAAGTACCTAAGTCACTCACTCATAAACTGTCACATTTATGATATTAGGTAGGATTGATTAGGTATGTAACAAGATGGATATTTTAAATGTGTTGAAATAACTACATTATTTTCGTGACCAATGAATTTTTCATTGATTACGAGGTAGGACGTCAGGCTTAATAAGTTTAGATAAATAAAACTTCACGTTTCAAAGAGTCAGTCACTCTTCACCTTTAGTGATCACCAAAGTTTCGTAATAGACGCACTATTACATTACATAATTAACTTTGCCTAATGATTTTTGGTGAAAAGGTATCAAAAACAATAATATATGAATTCCGCTTGAGATTACTGAAGAATGTAATAGTATTCGATGTTATGTAAAAAAATGCCAACGAAATAAAATAAAATGATCAATGGTGAATGTGTGGTATGATTGCGAATCTGCAAAGCAAAGCTTAGAAAATACAGCATGGCTTTGATACGATACAGCAAACTCACCAAAGACATTGCTAACTGTGGTAATAATATCAAGTTATAAAAGGATTTTTTTGTTTGTCATGGGTCTGCACTCCTTCACATTTCAGTTAATCCTGCAAAAAAACATAACTAGTAAAGCAAATATAAAAAGTAACAGCGTGTGAAGCTGGTGGTTATGGTATACAGTACATACCGTTAAAAAGCGAAAATTAATGGATATAATATCATATTTTCATATTTTCCTGCTGCACAATAAGTTTGCGATTGCAAATATGTAAGTCTTTTTGTATCATTTTGTAAAAGATCCAAAAAAGAATTTGAAATTTTGACGGCAAAAATTTCGTGAATTATAGTATATTCCCGCTGTTTCTATGTTTTTACCTTCAAGTTCGTTGTTTTGACTCCAACAATTTCCCGAAAACTTAAAAGTAGATTCTCCTAAAAATCCAAAAATCTAAGTCTATCCAGATCCAGACTTGAAATACGGTAAATGTAAGTAATTATGTGGTATTGAGATCTAGTGCCAAAATTTTACCTGACTGAAATAGTATGGATTTACCACTAGTCATATTTTATTTAGCATTTATTAACAAAGCATTAAACACCTTTTCTCTGACTCACATTTGGATGGTTAAAGTTAAGTCTGTAAGTCTGTTATCATTTTTGCAAACGAAAATCCAAAAATATCATCTCGTAAAACTTTTGTCAAAAGATTAGTAAGGATGTCAAAAAAAAGGTCGAACTTTTTGATGAGTTATCTAGAATCGTATGTGTCCGTGTTGATTGTTTGTTTTCAGCATACCGTTACTTTCTTAATATTTTGTATAGACCCAACACAGGTATTATACGACAAGCAAATTGAATTGACCTTTATTCCTGGAATGTTATTTGCCAAAATTCAACTCGACGCTGCGTCGTACTTACATGCTCAGGTAAAAACCACCCTCTTTGTCTTTACTGATAATGAATATAATAATATCTATTTTACCCAAGTTTTTAATAAACCGTTGTTTTATTACCACCTTCGATTAAGTAAAATTCGTTTATTTCAACAGGTCTATTTACAAAACAAGTCGATAGGTATCGTCATCATTGCATTATTAACGTAAAATACCTAATCCTTTTTAGGATTGTACTCACGTGGTATAATTACTAACGTTACATTAATAATTTAAAATTCTATTTAATACGTAATTAATTTAATAAATAATTAAACAGTTAATGAGCACTTAAATGAGCTTAATCACCTTTCCCATGTCGGCGATTCTGCGTAGAACACGAGTTTCAACCATTTTCTGATCATGTTAACCAAGTGGGCCACGGACCATGTGGTTATTTAATAAATAGTTAATCTCTTTTTAAGTTCCATATGTAAAGGTCGCTTTCAAGTATCTATTACTAGTCTCCGTGGTTTGCCTGTCCAGACTGTGAAAGGAGTGTATCTTTTGAATCGTAAATGAAAATTTTTGAAAATTTAACAGAATATGTATTTCTAACAAAACGTAAAAATTACTAAAATTGAAAATTGAGTGGTGGTGGTGAAATATTTTTCAGCGCTAATGCCCATTCTAAAAATAGCAATTGTGCAGTTATAATGGAACTCTTCGTGTGCGGCTCCAACTCGCACTTGATCTGTTTTTTTATATCTATTCGTAGTTCATACCAGACTTTTAGTAATCTCCACTTCTAACTGGATTCTTATTAAGCCCACAAAAGCACCGTACCGTGGTATTAAAAATACCGGTCAATAAGCTGTTATGGATATGAAAGTAAAGTAAATTAGGTAGGTGCATCAATTAGTTCAGATTTATAAAACTTAAATAATAGTTTTTTAATTGACTTAAGTAATTACATACTTTACAGAATAATATTTTATAGAATTATGTCTAATTTTGGTTAAACTTTCAATAAAAACTTAATAATTACTAGGTATAACCAAGAATATTTCCTTAGCATAACCTATCACATACAGAAGTATACATAATAACTCGTATATATATGTCAACACAACACACTCGATGGTTAGCTACTTACCTACAGAACTGTCATAGGTATATTGTCACTTTACTTCGGCAGCCATTTGCTTACAAAATTAGAATGTAGAACTATAAATATCGCTTTGGATTCAATACTTTTGCCGGAAAATACGTGGAGATACATCCATTACCATCATTCCCTTGAATCGAACTAAAATACCAATATCTCTATAAAGAATTAGTAAAACTCACCGAGTATGTGTATAATACGAACGAGCACACGATTTCAGCGCTTATTACGTAGGGAACTTCGCGTTTGTCGTAAGTGAATACATGAGCAGACAATGTCAGCGGCAAATCAGTCCGATTGGCCAAAATTAAATGTCCCGCCACGCTACGACCAATGACGCGGCCGGCGTTGGCTTTATTTTTTGTTTATAGTTACATAAATATAGCTACGTCGACTGACATTGCATTCATGCACACATTCATGCACAATACGAACGATCTGTTTTCCACCAAGCGCTTATTTCGTAAGCCGGGGAAGAAAGAAGGAACTAATTTCATTTACGTTCTTGTTGCCGGTGAGCGCTGTTGTGTACTACGTTACGTCTTTAGTGTAGTGTTGACAGTTGAAGAACGATTGACGCGAACGAATGGCTCTAAGCTAAAAAGCAATCGGTGCGAAAGTCAGTGTATTCGGTGGCAGAATTTCACTTTTCTTCAATTTACTAAAGATAGAGCTGTGTGAAAATCATCTCGTTTACAGTAATTAAAGGACTCTTAGTGAAAAAACCAGTTAAACGTTGTGGTAATTAAGCAATATCTGGGATTTGTTGTGAATAGAAGTGATGAACCTTTACGTGCATATGCACTGTTATTGACAATTTTCCTCATCCAGATGGTGGCCGAAGAGTAAAAACTGATTTCTCTGCCGTTCTTTGTCATGAATCCGCTAATCTACATCGTAAAAATGATTTGTGTTGTTGCAAATCATAACCTCAATCGCGAGTCTTTGTGAATACGTCGATTCGTCGTTAAGCGCTCGTGCGACGTCTGAAACAATTGTGAAGTTTATTCATTATATATGATTCAACGCGAGTATCAAATGAACAACGGGTTTAGTACAGGAGAAGAAGATTCTCGAGGAAATTCCGATCAAATATGTTGCCTTGTGGATGACAGCGAGCGGTGCAGGCGCTCGGCAGGCAACGCCGCGTACAGCAAGCGTATCCAGAAGACGGTCACGCAGCGACGGTTGAAGTTGAATATCGACCCTCAGGTGAGACACTGACCACTTTCATACACTTAAATATTCCACCAATTAACTTCATAATTATTTTTGTTACAAGGTGAATTTATCACAGAAAAATCTAAAAATCTTTGTAGCATCAATGTAGCAGGTACCAAGGCTAAAGTGGACAAAAGAACAAAACCCTTTGTTATTCAATGAGACAATGGCTTAGGAATATAAATAACATGCCACTTATTGTGTTACTATTGTGGTTCACTGTCACCATAGAACTGACCACATCATCATTTTTTATCATCCTTTCCACAAAACAATTTCAGATTGAATAAAGTAAACAAACTTAACATAAAACTTTGTTTCCAGGCTAGGCACACGTACATTTGTGACTATCACAAAAACATGATACAGTGTGCACGGACAAAACAAAGGAGGCCTAAGGACTCTGAAGACGACAGCAACGAAGCAGAAATGGATTCGCCAGAGGTGGACTGGTTCTCGTTGCAAGTTAATACCCTGAGGCGGTACAAGAGGCATTACAAAGTGCCAACACGACCAGGTTTCAATAAGGCTCAATTAGCTGATGTAAGTTTTTTACCTAGAATATTATAGCCCTTCACCTAATTAAGTACAAGCTTATAAGTAATTTTATTATTAGCTTAATTTATTGATAATGATAACATACTTAATTTAATATTTTTTGTTTCAGGCTATACAAAAACATTTCAAATCCTTGCCAGTAAATGAGAAAGAGATTATGACATATTTTATTTACATGGTGAAGACAAACGGCAACAAGTTGGACCAGAAAAATGGAATTAATTCTGACTCTGTATAGACTGTGTTGTTACCATAGGTATATTTTAGAACACTTTGGTGTTAAATTAGCTTTAGAATTAGTACACTATTTCCCTTCTTAACTCATGAGTCTGTGATACTATCTTGTATCAGGACAATGTATTGGTAAAAAATGAGATTGAGAATGTATAAATGAAGTTTATTCCTTCATAATAAAATAATCATTTTGGGTGACATTTTAATGGCGTTTCTGTATTAGTTTTTGCGGCCAGGGCCGCTTGACTGCAAGAAAGCGACATACACAATCAAGTGTCTAAGGGTCAATTGCATAATATGAATTCTCATTGATTCCCTGTTATTTTTACTTTTACTTTATGTATTTGTTTCTTGAAAATTCTGACATTGATAAGAGTATTGTTATGTATTCAACAAAAAACTAGTATTAAAATTGGAGTTTTCATCAAAAAACTTTGTAAGTGTACTTTTAATAAATCAATCAGTAGGTAACCACTCCTCTTGGTGAACACAATATTTCTTGTTTATTAGCTGATTTGTATTAATGTTAAAAATAATAAAAGCTATGCAGAACATGCAATGAACATAATATATACATATTAAAACATATTTTGCTCAACCTGCCAGATACTTAAAAAGTAATTGAAAAAAATAATCACATAGTTAAGGGCTTAATTACAACAAAAACTAATTGATTCCTTTGTGTTATGACCATTTCACCTTTATTCCATTGCAATAAGGGTGAAAATGTTGTTACACAAACAAATCAAATAACTTTTGTTTTAACTAATGCCCTGAACTATGTACTTTTATTTTGATAATGACAATATAGAAATGGAATAGGTCAGAAAATTATAAATTTTCATTTCATGCAGATCTATTGTACTATTGCAAGTTCTGCACTGCTGCTTTCTAGCTATATGAGTCTATGCCACTATCACAAACAATAGTAGATCATAATTATAATTAGGATGAATTTCATTTTGAATCCAGATAACTTGAGGTAGATGTATAGAAATTCTCAAGATAAATTGTATGGTTTAATTTAAACTCATTGTTATGATATAATTGTGACCTCTAAATAATGTATCAATCTTGCATGTTCTAATTACATTCTGTTCTATTATATAATAGGTGAATTTCAAAATAAATGTACAGTTTAAGAATGTCATTTTATCTGGGGTGGTCAACTTGTCAGTGTATTGGGTTAGTTCATGGCAACACAGAAAAGTACATGTTTATGCTGAAATACGATTACGAAAATGTTTGCATAATTGCTAAATTGCACAATCTAGTCAACAACCCCTGGCCCTTGGCCACCCCTGACCTGTACGTAATGTATACTCTCAGTAACACAACTAATAGTTAGTGACCAATTATATTTTTCCAAGCGGTGGACAGTTGAACGGTACTTAAGCCATTGCGAGTACAAATATATTGAAATTCACCCAAATAATATCCACTTTACGACTCGGCCATGCCAACGCGCGACGGGCGGGGCGGACAGCGACTGCGGCGATGTGCGAAGGATTACATGTTTGCCGCTTACGTGTTTGTATAATGCATTGTGTTGCCAATTGGCCCTAGAGTTGTGAGCGTATCGACAGAGCAATACCTGTCTACTACTTTGGTCGACGTTCGTCTCGTGCGTGCCGTGCCACTCAAACATCAGTGTTTTGTATGATAATGACAGTACAGACGAATCTCAAATTAGGTAGTAAACCTTTTAAGAATTCGTTCGCCGCACCACCTGCCGCGCGTACAGGTCGAGCTGTTATTCATGTTTCATAAAAATAGACATTTGTGACTGACTTTATTGTTGTGATAATGGTAACATTCTCAAGTAGATTTTTTTGACTGACCGAGTCTGAAAATGCTGTTGTAAATTATGAGGTTTTCAAATAAATGCCTGATATTACAGGATGGTATTAAGCTGTGGTAGCCTAGTGGTTTGAGATGTGGCCTCTCAAGCAGAGGGTTCGAATCCCGGGCTCGCACCTCTGAGTTTTCGGAATTCATGTGCAAAATTACATTTTAAATTTACCATGAGCTTTTCGGTGAATAAAAACATCGTGAGGAAACTTGCACACATCTGCGAAGCAATTCAATGGTATGTGTGAAGTTTTCAATCCACACTGGGCCCGCGTGGGAACTATAGCCCAAGCCCTCTCATACTGAGAGGAGGCCTGTGCCCTGTAGTGGGACGTATATGGCTGGAGATGATGATGATTCCAGTATGGATGTTCTGAGCATTGGATGAATGCCGTCTGTAAGCATTTTACGTTTGAAATGAACTTCATTATCAAGTAATATTTATTTCCAATTAGTGTAATTAGACAATAATAATTATTGTAATAGATTATGTATTTAATCCTTGCAGTGTCAAAATGTTATGTATGATTGTTAATTTATGAGGGAAATGCAATGCTAATATAATACTGTTAAGAGATAATAACAGTGAATTGTAAAATGGAATTTTATTACATTTTATGTAACAAACATGAGTATTAATCTACTATGGTACAGTCTTCTTCTGATTCCGATGAAATCTCCACCCAACCTGATCCATTCTTTTTTGAAACAACTTCAGCAGTTTGCGGTACTGATGACACAACTGAAAGCGAGAACAAATAAAAATTAATATTTATTTTGCTGGACTAATCATAACAGGCATAACAATAACCAATTTCATACATACACATACACAAATCACGTCTTTATCCCTTACGGGGTAGACAGAGCCTAAGGTAACATATACCTACAGGCCACATTCAGCAAGATTGTGGGCCTATAGGTGAAAAATGAAATCAAAATAGTGATGGGTTGCTAGCCTCATCGCCTATAACATGATTCCTATGATTTTCGCCCATTCCCTAGATGGGCTTTTACCATGTGCGCGGGTAGAGAAGCAACTGGTACATTCTATGTTTTTTCTTTGTCCCAGACCAGCATGGAAGATAACCAATTTCACGTAAATAAAATAATAATTAGTGAACCTATTTTGATAAAATGTTATAGGAACTATGGGACAAACTGAGAAATCCAAATTGAAAAAAAAAAACGTAATTGACAGTCGATTATAATAAGATATTGGACAGATACGAGAAAAAACAGTTGAACTGAGAATCTAATCTTTTTTTTAATTCCTTTAAAAATACTGAGGATTCGTTTGTATGGGGATAGCTTGTGCCCTGAATAAACACCACCATCTTATACTGGTCACCTGGCACAGTTAGACACCTAAGCTGGCAACGCATCTGCAATGATCCTGTGTCACCAATGTCCATAGGCAGTGGTGATTGCTTGCCTTCAGATGACTCAATTGCGTGTTTACCTTCCTTGTACAGCCAGCGTCAAATAGTTTGTGACACCCAAAGTGGCCAAAAAGTTGGCAACATATCTTTGTTACAGTTGAAATAAGGTTGTGTTGCTAAGTTTTTGGCCACTTTAGGTGTCACCAACTATTTGAGCTGACTGTATCAACTTTTGCGTCGATAATGAGGTATCATTAACAATACATTATTGCTTGATTATTTTCAAAGACACCTACCATCATATTTGCTGGGTTCCGGCTCTGCGTCTTCTTCCATATCCTCATCTTTAAGTGGTAATTCGTCAACATTATATTGCTTCAGACGAATACTAACATCCTTTCTAGACAAGGATAGTATATGCTCGTTTGTTATTATGTTGGCGAAGTTGATCTTTACACGTTTTTGCCTGAAATTAAGACAAAAACATTGATACAACTTTCTTTTTACTGGTAACAATAACAAAATGGTTTCTAAGTAACTAATCATAACTAATAATGCACACGGCGAGGTGTAGTTTATACCGACTTCACTTTGCCGTTTACAAAACTCCCGACTATGTAAGTACCTACTTTTTATAACGGCCCCTAATTTTAGGCAAATTCTATTGAAAAAAAAACATCGAAATCTGTTCACAGTAGCAAAGATATTTTCAATTGCCTCTTGCCCGTGGTCCTACTAGTTTGTCTTACTGGTTTTCGACGGAGCTCCTTTTACTGGGTATTTTGCCCCAATTTTCCGAGTAGGACACATTAGCAGGACCACGGGCAATACATTTTCAATTGGAACTGGTTACTCAGTGCTAGGATGTAACGAATGGTATGAGTACCTATGTATAGAATTAAAGCCTGCTTATTCAGGAAATTTGTAATCAAAGTGAAAGGTTTAAGAGTTAACTGATTCAATTAATAAATTATATATCTACAGAAAAGTTCGTTTATGAAGCCATTATTTTGACACACTGCGGATTAGTGGGTGCAAGGTACGTCCGGGTCACTACCACCGCCTTACTCGCTAAGCAGCAGAATTTATTAAATTATTTTCCCAGTATTTTTTTCTTTTGACAAATGCTTTTTTTCTTACATAGTTATTTTAATGAAGCTTATTTTGACTTCTATTTTTGATTTTGATTTCTATTTGAACTGTTTAGTTACAGTAGCTGGAGACCGCCATGGCGGAAAATAGGAAAACTCTCCATAGACCTTAGATCAAAGTAAGATTTCTGTCCTTACCTCAAAGTATCATCACTGACAATGCACTTTTTGACCATATCAACAACTTCTTTACTCCTATTAGCAGCACTCATTATGGCCTTGTGGACCAAGTTGGAGTTGTATATAGCGGCTCCAGTTAAATCCAGCAAACATAACTCCTTGTATTGGTTCATGCCGATGACCAGTAAGCCACCTCCTGTGTTGATGCCTTCTTCTGTGCTACTGGTGCATACTGACTCTTCAATGAAACTGGGGTCTGATATCATTATGCTGAAAAAGGTAGTATTATGATTAAAGTAATACCTTTTCAATGACAGGCCTGGCGAAACAGTTCAGCTAATTTAAAACCTATGCCATTGCATTAAGTTTACTCTTATGTTGTGTTCTCCTCTCTGACATGTGCATTATATTGGTTATTGGTGTTGAAAAGAGTAGAAGTCTTAAATGGTTCTTTTTTTTTTGTTTTTTTTTTTGTTTCATATCTACCCGACTTCTAAAATTTTTGTAAGCTGAAAAGTTACAATTAAAAAGTACACCAGTGAAGTGGATTTGGTACTAGGAGTAATGTAGTTTTTTTCTATGCAAGCATATCTGGGAATACCCTAAGGAAATATAGTCACCCTTCTACACCTTTTTTATGTTTAACAGCTTTAAATCATAATAATTCTTTGAAATACTTACTCATTACTAAATATCGCAAAAGTCAAGCAAACAGGATAATGATACAAGACTGTCGGTATTGGATCCTTTTCTGCTATAGTGTGTATTGTGACAGTGTCACCATTGCGAGTCACATCAGGCCTCTTGAAGTGAGCGAGCGAGCATAGAGCTGCAATGCTGGCACACTCTATTGGGTTCCCTGCGTGGTTTAGGACTTTGATGTCTACTCGTAATGACCATACCTGTAATTTGATAGTGAATGTTTTAAATAGTGGAATAGACTTTTTCTTTAGCCAAATGTTTTTGCCAGACAATTTTTGTAAATAAGGTAGTCACTAACCTTTTCTTCAGCGACAATGCAAAGGGTTTCCAAGTCAATACATTTAGAGTCCTTGTAACACTTTTCAAGTAGTCTATTCAAGTATACAGAGAGGTCAGTCTGGCGGTTAGCTTCAAACTGCGACCCAGCCATTGGACTCAGCTCCACATTTATGTATAAAACACCTTCATTTGGTCTTGTTGGTTTGGGTTGCACCACCTCGCAGGAAACTTGAGCTAAAACTCTACAATCAACAAACAGTTCCTTTAGAATACAATACAATACAATAACTCATTATTGAATACCACATATAACAACCAAAACAGACAAAAGGTATACAGAATATTACAAGGTCCTTTGTAATAAGACTAGGCTTATATAAAAATTCAGGCATAGATATTATGTTGGGCAGGATTAATGGTACCTAACTTTTATGTTGATATTATTTAGTAATTTTATAATTGTAACTCATTACAAGTTATTAGTAATTCAGTTGCAATTTAAATTACTTCATTAATAAATTATGTTCTCTACCAGAAGCTTTGATGTCTAAGTACCTAAAGTAATTGAAGAATAACTGCAAATACTGCAATTACAAAAAACCAATGTAATATTTAATTGTATCTTTAATGACATTATCAAATTACCAAAACATTGCTGAAAAAATAGATTCTTTGAAATTACTTTGTTTCGCCCAACGACACCATGCAACTACCGTATTCGGATCCAAAGGCGATGTCCAATGTCCTACTTTCATCATAATTTCTTCCATCGAGTCGCTGTGAAATAATGGGAATGCTTTAGATGTAAGTAAAGGGAGAAATTTCGTTGATATAAAACTTTGTTGGTAGTATTTAGTACAAACTTACATGGCCCTCCGATACTATTCTTTGCAAGAAACTTTTTTCACAATTCGATAGAAAGTTTTCCCGCATTTTAAAAGAATTTAATAACAAAAGGTGTGTTATTTTAGGTTATGTTGTGTATAAACCCTCTGTTCTTGGAAGTTGAGTTTGTATTTTCCTGTCAAAGTCAAGCTGACGTTAGGGTGATCCATTTAAATAATCTTTATTGACATGATGGTAAAAATGAGAGATGCGTTTCTCACTGGGCGATTTCTTTTACATAGTATTATTACATATTTAAACGTTTATTATTATTATTTGAAGCCGAGCTGTCTGCTCTGGCCTGCATAAGCTTATACAGTCTGCAATATTTTACCACTAAGAATTATAGTGTTCATTGCTGATTACGTTAGATGACAGATAAGATAGCCATTATTATGATTACATGACTGTCTGTCCAAATGAAAGATTATTGTATAATTGTTAACTCACAAATGCGTCGACAGGGGTAAAACTATTTCATTAACTAGCAACACAAGTAAAAATGGGGAGCCTGTTTAAGAGTATGTTTTTATTATTCCTTCATTATATGAGCGTTTATATCAATACGTGAAAAAGCCTGAATTTATTTAAAATGTTAGGCCCTGCACACATTTCGCGCCAAAAGAACAGGTAAGATGGTATACCGTATACCTAGCAAGTTTATTTTTGCTTTTGGCGGTCACACACTTCGCGGTTTGCACTCAGTTGTACACTAGACAGAAAAACTTGGACTTGGCTAAGCAAACTCAAATTCGAACTTTGGAACTTCGTAAAGCTCTATAAGTATATACCTACCTACTTACCTATTGTCTTATGGGTACCTAATGTTTAGCTTAGTAGGTAGTAAAATTTTAAATATGGATTGTGGAAGAAACCTCTTTGAGGTTTATAATGAGTACGATATGTTTGTCGGATATGAAGAGAACGTGAAAGGATATCGAATCTACGTGCCCGAAAAGGATGGCATAGAGGTATCGCGTGATATAATATGGTTGAACAATGAATCGACAGAGGAGGTAAACAATAAACAGAGCACTTCGCGTGTTGAGGCTCTTGAAGACTCTGGTGATGATGAGGTAAGCGACCAACGAGATCAATCAATTCTTTTAGATCAAACAGTAAATAGTAATGACAGTAGTCAGCCACAATCTGACCAAGAGGAAGATGACGATAATAATGGTCAACAGCCACAACGCGTACTGAGGGACCGTAGTCAAATTCGTCGACCTGCAAGGTACGACAGCTGTGAGATGTTTAGTGTTTTACATTTTGCGGATGTGCTAGAACCAAAAACGTACGAAGAAGCTATAAAATGCAGTGACGCAGACAAGTGGATTAAGGCCATGGAAAAGGAAAAAACTTCCCTTGGAGAAAACCAGACATGGACGGTTGTCCAGAGACCAGTAGGATGTACACCAGTAGATACAAAATGGGTGTTCAAAATTAAAAAGGATGAAAATGGAGGTAAACTGTATAAAGCACGTTTAGTTGCGCGGGGATTTAAGCAAAAAGAATTCGTTTCTTCATCTGAAGTGTACTCTCCGGTAGCGCAGCTAGCTACATTTAGGATGTTTGTCGCGGTTAGTGTCAAACTAGGCGTTCAACTCCATCAAATGGACGTATGTACAGCTTTTTTAAATGGATTAATAAATGAAATTGTGTACGTGACTGTACCTCCAAATTTTAATGTAGGGCAGGATGAAGTTTGCAAATTAAATCGGGCTCTGTACGGATTAAAGAAGTCCCCTAAATACTGGTACGACACTTTAAATAAAACTTTAAAAGAGTACGGTTTCGAAGCTAGTCAAAATGATTATTGTTTATATTTTAAAAATAACGGTTCAATTAAAACTTACTTCCTGGTATATGTAGACGACTTTTTAATAATGTCAACAGACGAGAATGAGTTAAATAACGTAAAAGAGTTTTTAAAGAAAAGTTTTAAAGTCAAAGACTTAGGTGTCGCTAAGTGTTATCTCGGCATAAACTTAATACAAACGGACTCGTGTACAGTTATGTGTCAAACAGATTACCTAAAAGGTGTTCTAGAAAACTTCGGCATGTCCGATTGTAAACCCATATCCACACCGATGGACGCGAATACAAAATCTAACTTTAAAATGTCAAATGTGTCGCAAAATGCAACAATAGAATTGAAGTGTAGGAAGGCTATAGGTGCCTTAAGGCGGTTGCTCTTCCATACAAACCTTCCGTGCAGCTGCATTTCGTCCACAGGCTTAATTTCAATGCGGTTTTTTGAGGATAGTTAGCTATGGATATATTGTCTGCGCAAATTACAAAACAGAGTGCATTTATCATACCTAAATTGCAGTATGATGCAGTAAATTTCGATGCATTTTACAATAGTGTGAGTAGCTAGTGTCAAATAAAACATGTTGTAAAAACCAATCGGCTATTTCGAGCTGTCACGTGACCTCCAATCTGGCTCAGTGGTCGTGACTTAAAGGACTGAATAGTTAGTGACCAAGTTCAAATCTCGAGGCCGTGAACGATTCTTTTTTAATTTTATAAACATTGTTTTTAATAACTTACTTACTTAGTAATACTATCTCGATGAGATGTAGAAAACTTTGTGGTAAATTCAATATTTTTCTTGTCAAATCAAACCAAAGAAAGTACTACCTAAGTGGTTTTTAAACAACCTCAAGCTTACCCTAATTAGATTTTACTGTTTACGATAAATGGTCTATACCATCAATTAGTTGAAAATAAAATATACTTGTGATGGTAAACTTACTCTAGCCAAGATTTTTTTTTAAACTAACACATAGTTTCGTATTTTTTTTGTATAACCTTGTAGCAGTGAGGCATCGCCAATTTGACTGGTTAAGCGGGTGGCATTGCCAGTCCTAAACTTGGCAAAGCTTTCATGCCTAGTAAGTTCTCTAGTATTAGGATCACACGTGCTTATTAATTTGGAATAGATGGTGGCGCCCCCCAGTCATATTGCCGCCTTAAAAACACGTATTATATATTTAAAAAAAAGTACTCGACCACAGAAAGTTAAAAATAAAAAAGGCTTCCAGTTAATTTTGCACTAATGCTTCTCACGAGAATCGAACCCTAACCCTCTGCATCAAATCACGGCCATATATACCACGGCAATGATTCGTGAAATCCGACAAGTGCTAAATACAAAATAGGCCGAGTAAATAGGTTTTCTCAATTGCAGAACAATTAAAAAAAAACACGCGAGTCAAAAACCTGGCTGGTTAGACAGGTAATAAAAAAACAATGATATGAATTGTCATAAACTAATGGTTGACAGAACATGGTGTCTTAAAATAAAAATAATCTATTCATTTTATTCGTAATTAATTTAAGTCAAAGGAAGGAAGTAAAAGACGTTACAAGCTACGATATTGGACGCAGCGTAGATATTTATTTGTACGTACACGTGCAGGTATGTACTTATCAATTAATCATAATAATTTTTTGTAAGATACAAAATTCCAACGTTTGTGTGATTGGTACAAATTATTTTTGTAAACGCAATTGAAGTGCTCAGTCCCGGTGTCTGCATGTAATCAAATCTTGCAAGTGAATTTTGACCCATTTCTAATTGATCAGATTGATGTGAAATCTGGCATAAGCATAAGTCTGATGACAATACAGTAATCTTGAAGTGAAATTCTGGTGACCCAGCCAGGGTCGCTTCCGCAGTTGGACACTCATCAACAGAAAGAGTAGCAACTAACCATACATTACGCTTACATCTAATTATAACTCTTAGAACTTAGAGGAATCTTTAGTGCTCGAATCGAACTTGCTATTGACCAGCTTTTTTAGGGTTCCGTACCCAAAGGGTGAAAACGGGACTCTATTACTAAGATTCCACTGTCCGTCTGTATGTCTATATGTTTGTCTGTCCGTCTGTCTGTCACCAGGCTGTATCTCGTGATGATGCATACAGATGATGTATTTCTGTGGCCGCTATAACAACAGATACTAAACAGAATATTTTTGTCAATCTTTCTATGTAAGTAACCAATGGAGGAGCTTATGTATTACTAAGTTCACGCTGTATCGTGGTTTATTTTATGGCCACATTGTTCAAATCCGTCCGTCTATGTCTGTCTATCTGTCCGTCTGTCCTAACTTTATAGCTTTTTTACCCATATTACGTAGCTATATTTTTTTCATTTAGGAGCCACTGTCCGTCTGTCTGTCTGTCACCAAGCTGTATCTTATGAACCGTGATATGGCTATCAGCTATCATGATTGTCTGGCGACAGTTCACAAATGACGTTTCTCTGTTGCCGCTCTAACATCAAATACTAAAAACAGAATATTTTTGTCTGTCTAAGTATGTAAGTTACCGATATAAAATGACCTCACACAGCCTACAATTTGCTTAGTTGGCAGGGCTTTGCTAACACTGGATTTTATATTTACTTGCCGAATTTGGACGAAACCCTTAGTACGAGAGTCCGACTCGCACTTGGCCAGGTTTTGGTGTTCGGAACACAAAGGAGCTTATCTATTACCAAGTTAACGCTGTATCGTGGTTTATTTTATGGCCACATTGTTCAAATCCGTCCGTCTATGTCTGTCAATCTGTCCGTCTGTCTAACTATAGCTTTTTTACCCATACTCGATACTAGGTAGCTATCTTCTACTCCCTTTCATGCTGGTCTGGAAGTAAAGAAAAAACATAGAATGTACCAGTTGCTTCTCTTCCCGCGTTGATGGTAAATGCAAAAATATATGGAATCAAGTTATACGCGATAGGGCAATCCATCACTATTTTGATTCCGCCTATACGCCCACAATCATGCTTGTTCTTGGTGGCTTTAAGGTGTTATCTTAGGCCCTGTCTACCCCGTAAGGGATATAGACGTGATTTGTGTATGAATGTATATTTTACGTCCGAATCGGCGAACGCAAGTCAAAATGATAATTAAAAACTACGTATGTACATTGAAAGGTATAAGAGAGGTGAAATATACACACATGACTGTATTGTCTGATTTTTTTAGGGTTTCTTACGTCATATAGAAAAAAGGAACCATTGTTAGAAGCACATATATTTTGTAGGTCCGTCTGTTTGTCGGCCTATCTTTCCGTCTGTCCAGTCTTCTGGGCCATTTTGTGACAATTTATTTATCAGTGGCTTTTATATTTTTAGCTTTTTTATGTTTAGATACTTCTGTTTTTTAACTTCTTTTGTGATAAATAAAAATCTTCTTTAAATATTTCTGACTGTCTGTCTTTTTGTCTGTGCGTCCGATCATCCATCCGGCAGTCCATCCATCCGTACGTCTATCTATCTGCCTGCCTGTCTGTATGTATGTATGTATGTATGTATGTATGTATGTATGTATGTATGTATGTATGTATGTATGTCTGTCTGTCAGTTTGTCTGTTTGTCCAACCATCAATCCGGCGGTCCATCCGTTGGTTTGTCTGTCTGTTTGTCTATGCTTCCGACCATCCGTCCGTCCGTCTGTCCGTCCGTCCGTCTGCTTGTTAATCTGTACGTCCAATCATCCGTCCGTTTGTCTTTCTGTTTGTCCGTCTTTCTGTCGCTAATAGTATGATTATAAAATAAATTAATTTTTCAGATTCACATTGGATTCGGAAAGTAATTTTTGTGCATTAACAGGAAATAAGTGAATCATATATTCACTGGACGCGAGATTTTACTTGCTATTGTTGTGCAAGAAGAGCAAGAACTTTACTGCTGGTGTGATGACAAAAAAAATTGATTGGGTCTAAAAACACAGATTTTTATTGATGTAATTTGTAATAACGTTACGAGGTAAAAACCTCGTTATGCTTTACTGAGTATGTATATGCACAGGAGACCCAAAAACTGTCATAGAAAAACCTAAGAAAGTCTTAATTACAGTAAAAATCTCGATTTAATCGATATGGTCTGTTTTTGTTTCATCCAAACTATCAATATACGTTCTTACATGCTGGTCTGGGAGTAAAGAAAGCTTAGAATGTACCAGTTGCTTCTCTTCCCGCGCAGATGGTAAAAGCCCATCGAGGGAATGGGCGAAAATCTTAGGAATCATGTTATAGGCGATGTGGCTAGCAATCCATCACTATTTTGATTCCTCTTTTCCATCTATACGCCCAAAATCACGCTAAATGTGGCCTTTAGGTCTTGTTACCTTAGGCTCTGTTTACCCCGTAAAGGATAAAGACGTGATATGTATGTATGTATGTATCCATAGTGCGGTGTTGCAAAATTTTGTAACCCCTATTACCACTCTAATTGGTTAATTACTTTATGTTACTAGGGAAATTATCAAGACCGTGAATTTCCAGATGTCCTACAGCGGAGATTTGCCAACCCTGTTCTGAAGACTTGAAGACTTTTAGTCCGTCTTTCATGTTCCCATTACCTATGATCGGTAGAAAGAAGGAAAAGGAAACTATATTATACAGAATGATATTAATATCAACGTCCAAGTTTTAGGTTGACCTAAGTATCATATGCAACCTTATAGGTACCGTGTAAGTCGCGGGTTCATGGTATCATGGTGAATGCAAGCCACTTCCAACCGAGGCAACTGGAGTTCTATGGGCGGTATCTGAAGGCCTATATCCAACAGTGGACGTCCCACACCTGATATGATGAGGATGATAATGATGACAGTTATCATTTAATGATACCATTTGCAATATTTTAACACCAAACTTAAAAATAATGCTTGTATTCGTCGTGTTGTTTCTTTTGACGGTGATAAAAAAAGTCCGCCTATATTATTCTAAGTAGAAAAATAAGTTATGATTGTTCTTGTATGCATGCAAAAAAATATTTTTTGTGGACAATAAATAAGTGGCAAATTTCCATTACATGTAATTCAGTTAGGTATGTAATATTTTATGAATTGAAATATGTTGCGTGATCTACAAACTACAATTTCGTAACAACACGTAACAACACGTCATAAGATTCAATATGGCCTGACGTGTTTTTTATTCTAGCGAAGCTCATCTCTTGACGTTGACAATCACCGAGAAGAGTACCAACTTGTCAGTGATCGTCTCATCTCTTTCATTTGGAGCCTGACGCCTGGTATATAGAAAACATCTAATCATTACAATATATGTTCTTGACTTTGAAGTGTGTAGTTATGTCAATGTTTCCTTTTTAAATACCCTGATAATAATGGCCTGATTTTGCCAATATGATTGATTACATACATCATAAAAGAGTTTTCATTTAAAAAAGTATTAAGTTTTATTTAAAAAATGTCGAGGTCTTTTTTTAAACTATCAGTGCTTTGATAAATCAACCCTTATGTGCGCATACCACGTGTTGCGTGGCGTATTGGCCTAGCTATTGTGGGATCTCATGTAACGCCTATAATAAACTAGACGGTCAGCATTTGAACTGCAAGCTAGCTGCAAATTGACTGTGCAGTTTGTTTGCAGTCTACCCGTAGCCCACCTAATTTGTCCACCCAGAAAACCACTGAGGTTCCAATACCCAGAAAAAGGAGCTCCACCCAGGAGCGGAGCTCTGTCAAAAACCAGGTGGCCAAACTGCAGGTGGATCATGGTTACAGACCGAAAAAAATATCTAGAGAGTTTCGTAGTTTAGCACGTCTCTGTTCCCTGTTTCACTGGTCGACACGCGTATAGTACAGACGCTATTGCTGCACGACACTAGCAAAATTCTTTGTCATTTTTATGCACACGATTTGTGCCTAAATATATGACGCTTTTGTCCTGGGCCTACTCTATATTATGGACTACTAGTTGTGCCATTAGAAATTTCACTCCACCGTAAGATTGACGGCGGGGTTCCTATTTCTATTCGGTTTGCCCTTCGGGCATTTGAAGATGCCTAATGAACCTAACCTAATTTTACTATCTATAATGAGAATTTTTATTTTTATAAGCCCGAAATTCCTATTGGCACAACCAGTTGTGCATATAGAGTTGGTCCATGCGCTGATATAATTCGCGTCGAGCTGCAAATTTTTATTTTTCGCGTGTGGACTAGACACCGTGAGAATCTGCTTTATCCCACTGTTGGTAACGCTACTCAAAACCATCGATGGATGAAGTTCGACTTTTGTGGAAGTAAGTATCAGTAAGTAAAAGTGAGTTCAGATGGATTCAATTTGTTTTGGAGTTGTCATTATTTATTTGTCGTACCTACCTATTGCAAAGTCATCATAATTATTAATTATTATCTAATATTATTTTTCCTTTTATGCGATGTACCATGAATTAGTAAATAAAAAGGCAGGTCGCAACTCCGGAACAAATATCTAACCGAAAACCACCTGTCTAGCTCACCTGGATGGACCAAGGGCAATTTTTCTTGCCAATGGTCCACTTCAGTAAACCTAAGTGAACCATGGGCACTTTTTGGACCATGACCCATAGTCATTTGCCCGTGGTTCACCTGGGTGTTCTGAGGTGGAACATTGGCAAGAAAATGTGCCCGTGGTCCACCCAGGTGAACTAGGCAGGTGGCCCACGACCGATGACTACCAAAATCCCTAGCCAAGAAGCAGTCAGACGTAGTCCCTACGCGATATGCGTTATTATTTAATTTCCTTTATGTGATCCTATACTCCAATGCATTTTGGTGAAAGGAAAGGATCCGAATGGCTAGCACGAATGACTTCGTCTCATTGTTATAAGCAGGCTGATTCTCAAGTTACCTGTTTACGAAAGCCTATGACGCGAAACGACAATACCTATAGTACAGCGCTAGTTGTTTAGATGCCCCAGACGAAACGTTTGTAATGCAATGCATAGGAGTATTAATAAAATGTCAGACGATGGTGATGATGATGTCTCTACGTGTGAGCGAATATCAGATATGAATCGCGGGTTCCTACATACTAAATACTCAAAGACATTTCAAGATACTAGCAATGACGGCATATGAATTCGCCGCTAGAGGCGCTATTGCAACTTGAGGTATTAAAAAGAAACGTAAAATTAGTACTACCTACAAGTTGCATATTCCGGCTTTACTTTACATTGTTTCCGAATATTTTCGCAGACATACGACAGGTTTGTTAAAATATTAAAAGAAAAACTATGAAAAGTAGGAGCCAAACTAAGAAGGCAAATAAAATGACAGCTAATTAAGAGGATAAACGGGACTGTGCAACACGGTGGATAATAAATAACTTGCTATTAAAGATAAATTAAAAGAAATCCTGAATAATCTGATATGATATATACCTTACTCTACAGTGGCGCCAACTAGTGAGTACAAATACGATAGCCCTCTATCTAACAAAGTACAAAAAATTACTCCCTAGTATTCAAAAAGGGTTGAAGGTGGCATTGATTCACATGTTTGCATCTGCTAGACTCATTTATAATATTATTATGTATTTGTAACTAGCCGAGCTGGCAAAGAATATTCCGCCTTAAAGTCAGTTTTTGTCAGAGATGGCGCTGCATACGAAAAATTAAAGAGTTTTTTTTTGTGCATTTATCATATTTATGATAAGATATTTGGCTATTCGAGGAAGAGAGAAAGCTAACAAATCAAAAATCATAAAAATCCGTGCAGCCATTCCAAAGTTATAAATGGTTGAAATAACACGACTTAAGTTTTCTACCTACGTAGATTTGTAAAATTTCTGGTAAAATTAAAGTTGATATAAAAACGTAAATATAGCGTGAAAAATTACGCTAACAGCTTAGCAAGGTGTTGCAATATTTTTCCGCCAGTTGCCGCCTCCTATTTGCATGTGTGTGTAAGACCTAGTATCTGTATAGGGCCGTTAGTGACACCAGCGTTTGTGCAGCTATTCTCCGAATTGGTGCATTGTTACCTTCTGAGTGTAGTCTCAAAAAATCGGCCGTATTAAACTGTGTGCGCAAATCAATTGATAATCTATAAGTGTTCTAAGAATCTTCTAAAAACTACAAAAAACACACATCATTGATTACAGCGCCATCTAACGGGACTTCTTCAATGAGCTAACACGAGCATCCGCCTTAATGTACTGTATGTTAGCTACGAGACCTGACCTGGCTAACTCCATTTCGATTCTCAGTCGTTATCAGTCATGCGCGTCCGAAGAGTTGTGGATAGCAATAAAAAGAGTCTTTAGATATTTAAAATCCACGTTGGATCTAGGTTTAGTATTTGACAAAAGTGCCACTAGTACTCATGTAATTGAGGGTTATGTTGATTCAGATTGGGCGGGAGATTTGCAAGACCGTAAGTCTACAACGGGATATGTTTTCAAACTCTTTGGTTGTACAGTTTCATGGCTGTCTAAGAAACAGCAATGTGTTGCACTTTCGTCAACCGAAGCCGAATACATGGCACTAAGCCACGCTTGTACAGAAGCTGCTTGGTTATCTAAACTGTTGCAAGATCTGTCGTTGTACAGTATTTCTCCTATCGTTGTTCTGTACGAAGATAACCAAGGTGCTATAAAGATCGCTGAAAGTCTCGATTCAAAGCGTCTTAAACATATTGATATAAGACACAATTACGTGCGCGATCAAGTAGCTAAAGGTTTAGTTAAACTTAAATATGTTGAGACAAATGAGCAGTTAGCAGACGTTTTGACGAAGCCTTTACCTAGAGTGCTGTTTGAAAAGTTTCGTAATAAGTTAGGTTTAAATATTGTAAATGTATGATAGTACTAATAATTAATTTTGTTTGTTTGTTTGAAATACTTAATTAAGAGGGGGGGTTTTAAAAGTGTTAAAAGAGTACTCATTAAGAGGGGGTGTGGAAGAAACCTCTTTGAGGTTTATAATGAGTACGATATATGTTTATGGTCTTGAAGTTTTTTCTTGTGTAACGTAACGTGTCGGATGGAGCTCGGACGAGCTCCAGAATAAATTACATTACCTACTCTAAATACTGTGTTCATCATTCCACATGGATTAAAACAAAGAAATATGTAGGTGAGTAGGTACAATTATGTACCTACAGTATTTGAGATATGGAGGAATATAGGTACCAATTATTAAACAAGTTAATGTACTTACTTGATCTCGAGTCTGAAATAATCATAAACAAGTAGGTAGTTAGGTATAAATATTGCAAATGATCTTGACTTTCCACACCAAACATTCTGTAGGTAGGTAGGTAGTTGATTTACCTAGATAAAAACCACCACAAAACCCTTTTAAGTAATATTTTACTTACCAACAGTTTCTATTTACAGTTTGTTACGTCGATTGACAAGTCATGCCATCACTCATTACAATATTGACGATGTAGGCACATAATTATGTCAACGTTGATGATTTTCCTCGTTTACCTAAGGGCGGATTAGGATGGATACGACAAGTAAGTGGGTCATGAAATTATAAATTGACATAAAAAACTGAAATAAAAACGGTGAAAATGTTTAGTGCTTCTGTATTGATAATAAAATAACCCGTTTTCAATGTTTTTTTTGGTAGCTATGCAGCCGTACTTCTTAAACGAGGTAATTTCCTAGGTTTAGGTAATCTCTGACATCTCATCCGTGAATCGATAGCTCTTCGAAAGCAGTAAAATATATCGAGGAATTTGAAATCAGAGTACTTAGAGTAGTTAAATATTATAGCTGTAGGTAGGGTAAGTATGGGAGCGGGAGCGCGAGAATGACCCCCTCGCGCCCCCGCTTCGGCGCAGACGAACGGGGAGGAGGCGGCGGCAGTTTGCTGCTGCCCTCCCCTAGTGGTGCCTGCTGGCGGGGGATGGGGATCCCCTGCTAGCGCGTAGAGGCCCACGAGTCTAGGGGGGGGCCAAGTATTCCCGGCCCCCCTCTCTTTGGCGCGGGAGCCCCGGCGTTTAGGCTGGGGCGGCCGGCGAGGCGTGCGTGGTGACACCATTATGCTCCCACGGCGCCTCTCCAATGGCAGAGAGGGAATACCGGCGGTTTTTTAGTGGGTAGGCCTCCTCCGCTTCCCCCCGCTGGGGGGGGGGGGGGGGGCGGGGAGGAGTCCCACATAACTTCCGCGCCGTACCCACGGCGCGGTCGTATGCGTAACGCATTTTTCCGCCGAAAAAAAAAAAAAAAAAAAAAAAAAGTAGGGTAAGTATAGGTATCATTTTGCCACACAAAAAATTAAATCGTGCGGTGGTTTTTAGTGTTCGAGCGATATGTAGATAAGATATCAAATATCGTCGTCCTCCCGGGACCATAATCAATGTACCAAATACAGTGGCGTAACTTATGTTTGGGGCCCGTGGCAAATTCGTCAGATGGGGCTCCTTCCTCAATATAAAGAAGTGCATCAGCGTCCTTTCTGTGCTCTAAACCAAGCCAGTTCAGGCCCCCCTAAAGCTAGGGGCCCCTGGCATTTTGCCACCCCTGCCACCCTATAGTTACGACACTGACCAAGTATGTTAGGTAAGTAGATTGAACATACAATATTTTTGTAGATATAAATGAATGATCAAGAGCAAAAATTATAAATAAGGGGCAAAAAATTTTTGTACCTAGTCATTTCAACACTAGTCTCATCGTCGTTCATAGCGTGACTGCCACTGTAATCGTGGCCAAAGGTAGCGCATCCCATTAAGCCGCGACATGCCGCGCCGACCGCCGCCCCGGCAGCGGCAGGCTGGCACCACTGATGTCGACCACCACGATACCCGAGCTTAGGGGGTCTGACAGCGTCGAATTTTAGTACCACGACTGCATCGAGTCGTGGTGATGTGATATCTTGCAGGACATTGCAGCATTGGTATCACAGAATTTTAGCCTTACCGTAATCACTGACTGACTGACTGTGGATTCACTCAGCCGTTTGGGGCCCGATTTTTGAAAGCACATGACTGTGTGAAAGTACCACTCGAAAGTGGTGAAAAATTGCGCTGAATTCGAAATGCGAGTAGCATAGAAGACAATCACAGATCTCAATAATTTTGTGAACTAGTCAAAACTGATTAGAGCTGTATTTTGTAGATATAAACAGATTTATACCACTTTCGAGTGGTATTTTCGCACATGTGCTTTCAAAAATCGCCCCCCTGGGCACCGGCAAATGGATTGCATTACCGGCATCCATCCCTTTTTTAACGGGGTGGAAAATCTTTACGAGTGCCCCCAGGCTCGGGGTGGCCCGGGACTGCTATGTGAGACTCTCCCCCTGCTTTCCGCATGGAAAGGGGCGGGGGACCATACCTACCCACTAAAACCACTCCGGCGTTGCCTTCTTGCCGGGTTTAGGAAGGCGCCGTGGGATCCCAAAGATTCGAGCCAACGACAACCGCGGCATATCCTTAAGCCAACTTTGGTATCCCGTGACCGTGATAGCTTTCTAAATTAAACTTTTCTGTGAAGTACCGCACCGTAACTTAGGTACCCTACCGTAACTTGACCCGTTCGCTGGGAGATATTACATGGAGTCACCTGTCTTGCCGCCGGTTGCACGGGACGCCGGAATAGCAAGACACTTGATTCCGTGTTATGCCCGCAAGAGAACGAGTCGGGGTATACTTCTCCGAGTCAGAGGCCAGCAGTTACTTACTGGCCGATGTTTTTTGAGAGTATCACACGACTGTCATGACCTCAGCAAAAGTCGAGCATTAGCAAAATCTTATATCGCCGATCTTTTTTTGCGAGCTGTGTCATTGCAGACACAGGACGCATAGCAAGCTCAGTTCCGCCAGATTTTGGTAACGCAAACTTTATAATTGGCGAAAACATGGCTGGGATAGAGCTTATAATTTCATCATTGTGCAATGCAACATTTTGTGAAGTCGTTTACGATAATCCTAATACAAGTAAGTTTCACGAAACGTGTAGGTAATCCGTGCACACATTAGGAACTTTATCTGCTAATTTTTTTACGTTTTAAGTTACAGAAAATCAAGCTGAGATTGCGGCCAATAAAAATGAACTAAACGGGGTACATTTGAAAGTGGCAACTTATGACGTAAGTAAACGATGTGGGTACTTAATATTTGCAGTAGTTTAGCTCGGTGTTTGCAATCTGAATATGGGTATTTCTAGAGATGAGACATAAGCTGGTTCCATTTTCGCTCCACAGTCCCCTGTCAAAATCGCTAGAACCGTCTTTTCTTCCATTAAGTAAGGAAGCAGGTAAACGAGAAGGTAAGCTACCTGATGGACTGATGGTAAAAGTAATCACCACTGCCCATAGACATCTGCGACACCGGAGTATTACAGATTCGTTGCCGGGCTAGAGGGCTAAGATAAAAATTAAATATCTCATGTGCCGGTAATTTTACGCTGGCTGTCTTACTCTCTGTACTAGCTCTGTACACAGCCAGCTATAATATCAAAATATATGATTAAACATCAGACTAGGTATTTAAGTTCTTTAGGAGTAAAATTTTTCGTTTGGCATCGGTATAATTTCCCAGCCTTTTATTTTAAGACACCAATATTTTTCCAGAACTATCCCCTGAGCTGGGTCTCGACCACAGAAAACAACACATTGATTGGCGAGGGCGTCGCTTTCATCATATTCCGTATACTACAAAAACAATTTAATTTTACCTTCGACGTGGTCACTCCGTCGCAGAACTTTGAAGTAGGCGGCAGAGAGCCAGGACAGTCATTGATTGGATTAGTAAACAGTACTGCAAGTATTTCATTCCTACTTAACCAGTTCCATAGCATAGTGGTTCTCTAACACTTAACACAGTAGTACCTAGCTAGAAAGAAGTTAGTTACTCAAATACTCACCTAAGTATAACATGCTTTAGCCTAACCTTAGGATCCTTCTTTTTAAATGTTAGTTTTACATACAGCTGTCTGTTTATCGGTGACTGTGTGCTGTGACATCGCAAATCCCAAATTAGAGGCCTTTGTTGCTTTTTTTGGATGAAAGTTGCTGTTTCTAGCGACACTGAAGGTTTAATTCGGTTAAATAGATAACCGTACCTACTTATTATACAGACAGTGGACATGGCCGTGGCTTTTGTGCCCATATTGTACAAATACCAGAGCATGGTGGACTTCTCGTCGATATTGGACGAAGGCGTATGGAACATGATGTTGCGAAGGCCTAAGGAGTCTGCTGCTGGATCCGGACTCCTGGCACCTTTTGACGGTCACGTGTGGTACGTTTAAATGTTCAGGCCTTATACTCTGAAGTTCTCTTCCTTCAGTTCCGTCACACGAATATACCACAATATGGGAGAAAAAATTATTTGATGATACGAATTTGAATTTCGGAGTTGCCCCCTGCGCGTATCTTACCTTTAACCTTTTTGCCGTCACGTCATATACAAGGGACGTTCGCCAACCATACGCCAGACTTCTTTATTTAAGTTGGACCTAAACCCAAATGAATGAAGGTTGCTTTTTCATTTAAGTAATGACGTTGAACCTGCGGTGCTTATATGTGTCGTTGGCGTCGAAAAGGTTAAAAGCTTAGATACGGTTTGATCTGCACATGTATACAAAGAGTTTGGACCTGGAATATTTCAGCTGGTCACTAAGTTGGTTTAATTTGATTGAACAATCCTGTAAAGATTGTTCAAAGTAATTTCACCCAAATTCACCCCTTCGACGACGCACACTTTGAAAATCATGAACACATTTTCGTCAATCACAAAATTTAAAAATTCTGAATACATTTGCAGGGGTTTCCAGTCATGCTAACCTATGCTGAAGTATGGACGGTATTTCCCATTCCATAAACAAGACTACCCGAGGGCTGCGTGGTCAAACCCGATAAGTCGACTTAACATTCCACAGGAATTTTGAAATTATAGATACGTTAACATAGTGTTCTTTTTTCAACTGTCAATTATTTCGACTTAGTGGGTTTGACCACTCAGCCTTCGCGGCCTGATTCTGAGATATAGCCTTGACTGGTGCAACTATTGAGTATCAATTCATACCCTGTCTTATCCCCAGGTACTTGATCCTAGCAGCAGTGTTGTCCTACGGTCCCTGCATCACTTTTCTTACTTACATCCGATCAAAGTTAGTACAGGACGATGAAGCTCATATCCCGCTTTCTCCAAGCTTCTGGTTTGTCTATGGGGCCTTCATCAAACAAGGCACCACTTTAGCTCCCGAAGCAAGTAAGTTACTTTTGAGATAATAAAAAAAAAATTGAGATGCCCGTTAAATGCCCGTCGATTGTAGAGTCCACTTGTCAACTGCTGCAAGAAGAAGAATCCTTACGTTTTTATCAATAGCTACACGGAGGTTTTTTAGAGGCGGTAGTTTTTTAATTTTATTACATAGCTGAGAAAATGGTATCCGCTATCTAATATGTCAATAGTAGGTAAGTACGTGATCAAGACGCTATTGGTTGAGCTTACCGCAACAGAGCTCCAGATATAATTTAAGCATAAATCACAAAAAGATCAACAGGGTCAACGACGCGACATATAGGTACATTATACTAGCTGTTGTCCGTGGCCCGCGACTTCCCTTGCACAGAATTAAATATAGCCTAAATGTTAGTCAGGAATAACGCAGCATTCTGGTGGTCAAAGAATTTTTGAAATCAGTCAGTAATAAATAGCCAAGATTTGAAGCATTTTTTTAAGTCAAAAGTTCAAAACCAAAATTATCCCACTCTTATTTTAATCACAGTAATAGTCCGTAAGTCATCAAAACGATACAATCTGTTTTATTGCGACAGCGACGTAGCATTATTCGATCGTATCGAGGCATCGCTAATGGGGACCATCTATCACGGTCACACTCCATATGATTATGTGTTGAAAGTATTTTATTATGTCATGTTTGTCATTAATCTCATATTTTCAATCGAATCTAACAAACAGAGGCATTGATTTGTACCTATAAATATAAGTACCTACTAAACTAAACAGTCAAGACAGAGTCCTGTGAACGGCGAAGTGAACCCTGCTTAGAAGCCTGTTTAATCTTCGTATTTTTGGTATTTTTATTAATTGAATTGACCAGTTAATAGTGAAGCGCTTCGGGGATTTAATAAGACGATATCGTGAAATCGTGAACGTACACTGTGCGCCTGTGATGATGTACCTACTTGCTTAAGTCTAACATCCATCTACGTCTAAGAACACACTTGACCAAAGTAATGATGAGGCAGAAAATCCGTTTGCCAAATTTTGTCTTTAGTTTTCTTTGATCAGAGCTGCGCGGCAGATACAATAGCATAGGATCTCTTTTCACAATCACACTGCCCCTCCACTACGTTAACACTGTTTTGAAGAAGTTTCGTGTGCCGGGTGTCCTCATGACGTGTTTTATTTTATTATGTAGAGTTAAGTATGTACGGTTTGTTGATTAACCTAACTGGGACAAGATTTGATGAGGTTTTGCTGAGATATGAGCGTACGTGACAGAACGCATACACTTTTTCCCGATAACGTAGCGAGAGTTTAAAAGTCTATATACCTACTGTTTATAATGATAATTAATAAACCATTTATAGGAGCTTAAGATGTTCGTATGTAAAATTTTACATTGAAATTTCTACTCTTGTATTTAAAATATAGATGATTGTAAAAAATTATCTGAAATAAATATATTATTATTATTATTATTATTATTAGGAGCCTAAATACATTATTTTTTTCAGACACAACTCGCGTCCTATTCACTACCTGGTGGCTCTTCATCATACTCCTGTCTGCGTTCTACACTGCCAATCTGACCGCCTTCCTCACTCTGTCCAAATTCACCCTGGACATTGAGAATCCTCAGGACATCCTTAAGAAGAACTATCGCTGGGTCGCAGCAGAGGGCAGCACTGTGCAGAATACTGTGACAGACGTAAGTTTTATTTTATAATCTATGGTACAATTAAATCTGTGGGTAGGACTTTGTGAGGGGTCCGCTAGGATCTCTACCACTATCTTACTCGTTAATCCTGCCGCCATTTTGCTATTTCACCATCGAGAGTAAGACGGCCGGAGAAATCACCACACTGTGCTTGGAGGGAGGATAAGTAATTTTATAGACCGACCGCTTAACTGAGTCCTCGCCTGCGCAGATATCGGGGCGCATGGTAGTACGACAAAGGAGACCGAGAGCGGTGCGGGCGGGTAGTGCGCCTGCCGCCCGCACCTCTCTCGACCCTCTGTCGCATACCCCACGCCCCTGTGCCGCGCGGGCGAGAACTCAGTTAAGCGATCGGTCTATATTGGTAGCGATCCAGACGAACCTTGTAGCGAGTAGTAGGTACCTAGGTAATAAATAAACAAGGTAATTTATGTTTTAGGTGGACTCAGATCTTTACTACCTTAGTAAAATGGTAGCTAACGGCAGAGCGCAGTTCCCTAATGTAAATGCGGATCGGCAATTTCTGCCGCTTGTAGCAGGAGGAGCCGTTCTTGTGAAAGAGCAAACCGCTATAGATCATCTCATGTACAACGATTATCTGCGAAAGACCAGGGAGGGAGTGGCGGAGGCAGACAGGTAATGTAGTTTTGTTTTGCTCTAACTATACGTACCTACATGCAGGCCTGTCGGTGACAAGTGACAATTCTCTTTACCTACATTGCAAACTCGACGAGAATCTACGCCGGCTGGCGTAGGCGGCTGGGGATTGAACTAGCAGTTGCCCGCAACTTCGTCTGCGTAGAATTCGTTTATCGCTATCCCGCGGGAATCACGCAATTTTCCGAGATAAAAAGTAGCCTATGTGTTATTCCAGACTATAATCTATCTATGTTCCAAATTTCATCCAGATCGGCCCAGTACTTTTTGAGCCTATTCATTATACAAACATACAAAAATAGGTACAAATCTTTCCTTTTTATAATATTAGTATAGATACGCATTGCATTTCGAATTGTCAATGGTCACTGACTATTGTCGACTTGGTGAAAATTATAGGGGCCCGGTTCAGTGGCGTAACTATAACGTCTGGGGCCCGTGGCAAATTCGTCAGATGGGGCTCCTTCCTCAATATGAAGAAGTGCATCCGCGTCCCTTCTGTGCTCTAAACCAAGCCAGTTTGGGGCCCCGTAGAGCTAGGAGCCCCTGGCATTTTGCCACCCCTGCCACCCTATAGTTACGCCACTGGCCTGGTTGTCATCCGAGTGTTCAGTGATTAAGAGTTGATTGTGAGAAGTAATTAGTTTGTATGCGGCGGCAGGGAGGGAAAAAACATTTTGTGTGTTTTGTATGGTAAAACATGACTTATTTTACGTCTAAATGAAAAAAAAATTTTACCTTGTTACTCCGCTACCGTGCAAGATAACTAAGCCTGAAATATATGTTTTTATGCATTCTCTCCCTCCACTACTGCCAATGAAACACACATAAATCCCACAAACTTAATTACCCCTTACATTATTTTATTTTAATTTTTGCGGGTGGTAGGGCCTTGTGCAAGGTCCGTCCGGATCGCTACCACCATCTTACTCGCTAATCCTGCCGCTAAGTAGCAGTGCTTGCACTGCTGTGTTCCGGTGTGGAGAGTAAGACAGCCGGGGAAATTACGGGCACAAGAGGCATTTCATCTTAGTCCTCTAGGTTGGCAACGCATCTGCAATCCCTCCGGGGTTGCGGGTGTCTATGGGCAGTAGTGATCACTTACCATCAGGTGACCCACTTGCTCGTTTGCCTTCCTGGTCATATAAAAAAAAAAAAAAAAAAAAAAAAATAAAATATTCAATAAAATATTTCTAAATATTATTCAATAAAATATTTTACGTCTCACAATCATATTGTATGGAACGCATGTGTTCAGTATTGAAAATAGGTACTCGTAAAACTAATTTTGTCCATTCATCCTCAATATCATCTCCAGCCTATATAAGTCCCACCGCTGGGCACAGGCCTCCTTTCAGAACGAAAGGGCTGTTGTTGAGCCATTGTTTTGTCCATTGTTGAGTTAAAAATATGCAATACTAGTTGTTGCCCGCGACTCCGTCTGCGCAGAATTCACTTATCCCTATCCCGCGGGAACTATGCGATTTTTCGGGATAAAAACTATCCTATGCCTGCCCCAGGACTCTATCTCTATACCGAATTTCAATAAAATCGGTTCAGTGGTTTCGGCGCAAAAGCCTAACAGACAGACAGACAGAGCTACTTTCGCATTTATAATATTAGTAGCTACGGATTTAGTAGGTAACATCATTTTCCTTGTAATAATTCCCCCCTTAGAACATTTAATTACCAATTTCTTAACTGACTTGTAAAAAAATATAATTGATTCTATGTTGCAAGGTGTACTTACGTCGTAGCTCCGAATGCATTTATGGAGCAACTAAGGGGATTTGCTTACCCAAGAGGTAGCAGGTTGAAGGCCTTGTTTGATCCTGTGTGAGTATCAACCTTTGATTGGTAGCCACAGTCAATCAATTTCCAGATCACCATAGCACCTTGTCACAACAACAAATATGCTTTCGAGAAGCATTTTCATAGATAAAGGATTTTTTTACTATGATAAAGTTCTATGGTGTCAATCAAATTGGTCGACATCAGAAGGATTGTTTTATGAGCACAGAATGTCATTGTGAAAGTAAGAACGTTTTCATATTATCCGATCCGATGTGTCGGATGACGATAGATGATACTACCTGCTGTAGTGCTATTTTCACTGACGTCCGACAACTCACGGGCGACCAACATATCGGTGTTTGATCCGATAACCGATATACCGATACCCGAACAGACAATGTGAAAGGCACTTAAGTATAATATTTATGTAGGTACTTACTAAGCTGTTGCCCGCAACTCCGCCCCCGTTCCTGTTTTTTTAAATGTTTTGTCACCGTTTAAACCTTCCCTGAACTTGCTCAAATCTTTCAAAATATATTTTTTTCAGATTGGTATAGCCATTCTCGAGTTTTAGCGACACAAACGAACAGCAATACATTTTTATATAATAGACTAGGTGTCGCCCGCGGCTTTAAGCCTTTCCTGGATCTGCACAAATGTTTTAAAATTAAAACTATACTAATTAGGTACAAATCGGTACAGCCGTTCTCGAGTTTTCGCTAATACCTACAGCAATTCATTTTTATATGTAATGGAAGATATGAGATTTCATACATTTTGCTTGCCCCGATATCGTATCGGCGAACGATACCTACCGATATCGGATCGGATAATGTAAAAACGCTCTAAGTGGTCGATACCTACATAACACATGTTTTGATTATGATTTCTCGCCCTAGCCTTACGTACCTTCTACAATCCGGGATAGTGAAGTTTCTGGAACATCGCGACTTGCCGAGCACCAAGATATGCCCTCTAGACTTGCAATCCAAGGACCGCAAACTGCGGAACAGCGATCTCACCATGACATACATGATTATGGTCACTGGGCTAGCTGCGTCCATTGCAGTGTTTGCTGGAGAGGTATGTACATTTTACCGCGCCGTATTCGGTTTTGGACATACCTATCCGTCACTTCCTGTGGGTGTCGTAAAAGGCAACGGATAGGCACTATGCACCAGCACTATGCCACCACTAGAGTCATTCGGGGTAACAGCACGCGGTGGGTAAAAGTACGCGGTGGTCCGATCTCCGACAGGGGTGGGGGGGCCGAGGTCTGTGTTTGTAAAACAGAGTGGCGCTACTGTCGCCGTTTAGGAGCCACACGCCGCGCCGACGCAATCTTAGTACTGGTCGCGACACGTCGCCGAATATTTGTAGCACGCTTATTTCGTTTAATTTTTGTGCCACGGAAAAGTGTGCTGTAGTTAAATGGATAGCTCTGTGCCAGTAAGTATACTATTATTTATATTGTTCATTTAATGTAGTTTTTATGTAAGTTTATCATATTCGGAAAAAGTATTTAACGTGTGTGTTGTGACTGATTATTTGGTATATTTGCCGATTGGGGTAACAGTACGAGATTAATAGTACGCACGCGTACTTACCCCCGTTGCGTACTTATACCCCAAATGAAATAAAAATATCAAAAAAATTCAATCTTTCAGAATACACCAAAATGCCGAGAAATTACATAAGGAAGGCCCCTGAGCGGACCCTCATCTCAGATGACCAAATAATGAAGGCGAAAAACATCGGGTCAAGAGTACGCATTGGAAAAGTTTTCAGTTAAGCCTATGTAGGGCTAAAACTAATTAATCTTGATGGAAAATTTTCTTAAATAGTGAAAATTTATTGAATATTCTACAGATTTAATATCATAACATGCCAATTATACAATTCTTTATAGGTCTGGGAGGCCATCAAAAAAAAAATGCGTGCTCTTGACCCGAATGACTGCGTACGTTTACCCCGCGTGCGTAACTTTACCCTAAGACTTGCGTAATTTTACCCACACATCGGGTCAAGATTACGCATTGGAAAAGTTTTCAGTTAAGCCTATGTAGGGCTAAAACTAATTAATCTTGATGGAAAATTTTCTTAAATAGTGAAAATTTATTCAATATTCTACAGATTTAATATCATAACATGCCAATTATATACTTCTTTATAGGTCTGGGAGGCCATCAAAAAAAAAGTGCGTGCTCTTGACCCGAATGACTCTATGCACTATGGTGTGGACGACAAGGGATGACCACACTATCGACCCTCAACGAAAATTCTTTTGAAGACCTTGAATGGAAACATGAGTCCGTTTTCTGCTCTATCACGTATGAGTCTACAATTTTGATAGAATTTGCATAATCCACAGTCGTGAGTGCGATCGGAGTAGAGAATAAAAAAATGTTGCTCTACTGATTCTAAAAACTATTATAAGTAATATTATTAAATATTCCTATATTGCTTCCATGCTGGTCTGGGAGCAAAGAAAAAACATAGAATGTACCAGTTGCTTCTCTACTCGCGCAGATGGTAAAAGAAAATCGAGGGAATGGGCGATTATAATAGGAATCATGTTATAGGCGATGAGGCTAGCAACCCATCACTATTTTGATTCCTATTTCCACCTTTACACCCGCAATCTTGCTAAATGTGGTCTGTAGGTACCTGTTACCTTAGGCTCTGTCTACCCCGTAAGGGATGAAGACGTGATTTGTGTGTGTGTGTATTAAATAGCTTCAGAATTAGCAATTGACATGATTATCGCTATCCCGCGGGAACTATGCAATTTTCCGGGATAAAAAGTAGCCTGTTTCAATCTAGGGTACCTACCAGCTAGTTATATCCGTTCCAAATGTTATCCAAATCCAAGGATCAAACATAAACACTCACTCACATCGTCACAAACTTTTGTATTTATCATATTAGTAGGACTAGCTGCTGCCTGCGACTTCGTCCGCGCAAAATTAAAAAATATAGCCCATGTTCATCAGGTATAATGTAAGATTAATGGTGAAAGAATTTTTCAAATCGATCCAGTGTTTCGGAGCCTATTCAATGCTCCAAATTAGTATATAATGAAACAGTAACCGGCATACCTTTTCCAGATGATGATCAGACGCTACGTCCGCGTGAAGATGAAAAACATGCACGGTGACCACACCAAATCGAAACCTGCTAAGAATGCGGCTTCGACACGAAGGTTTAAACAAGACGACAGCCGTCCACCGCCTTACGATTCTCTTTTCGGGAACAACTCTCGGTACAAAATGACGGGAAAGTCTAAAAGGAAGATCATAAACGGTCGAGAATACTGGGTGGTCGGCACTGTCAATGGAGAGTCCAGGTTGATACCAGTTCGTACTCCATCGGCATTTTTATATCAGCGCGATAAATAAACCAATACCTACTTTCATAAAGGGATACAAATTAGGGTGCCATGCGTCTCTTCTTGGGCACGTTGTCTTATCCAATTTGTGTCCCAAATGCACCAAGGCGATGCACTAACGCAGGAAAATATATCTTGATTTGATATTTAAGAATACAGATAATTTAATTACGTAGTAAACTAATTATTGTACCAATTAACAATAATGTTCTCCTATTAATTAGTGGCATGAAGAACAAAGGCAATTTTAGAGATTAAAAACTGTGTTAATGATAGATCTAGTCAATAGTTAATTCTATAATTAAGGATTTAACTTTTAACACGTGAAGCACGTTATCACTAATTTTGAATAAGGAGCAGAACTTTTATGAAATAAAACATGTGTTTTAATACATATTTTTATTAACTGTGAAAATTCCACATATTCCTCTAACATTCAAATCATTGTCAACATCACAAAGCAAACAATCTATTAGTTTATCATAAAACCCTTCAAAGGCCTGTTTGACGCCATTCAGCTGGTAATGCCTTGATACCGATAGTCCACACTTAGCAACTCGATATTTACCATAACATGCTTTCGGTACTGCTCTATGGATTGTGACAATGCTGCATATTACCAGATAGCATCAAAAGTCGCCATCAGCATTCTGGAGCTGCCACTATTATACTTTTTCACGGCGAGTAGGTTTGAGATGTCTGTTTTGCTGACTGGTAGTGGTTGATTCTGCTTAAGGACGCCAAGCAAAGGATAAAGCAGTACTGAGAGAGATGTTGTTTGATAATGAACCCCTTGGCTTGCCGCTGTTGTGGTAGTCATAACTGCGCTATTGTCTCTAACTGACTTCATCGCTTGCAACGGTGGGATGAACGATCATGATCAATCTACTGCCCGATTAAATTTCTAATGTTTGTAAAATTGGCTCCAACCCATATCATATCGTATTTATTAATTTTATTAAGGCTTTAAGAACAGCAACAAAATGCTATCAATCAGGCCCCGGTATCACGTAACGGCTGTGCCTTAATAACCTACAATTTGTACATAAATACAATAAATATATATATATAATTTGAGCAGCGACAGTCCGCATTGGTATCCGCCTTAAGGCCAGGTCGCACTTGCGTTAACTTAACGTCAACCATTGACTGCAAATAACGCGTTTATGGAACACGTTAGCGTTTGACGCAAGCGTGACTCTTGCTTAAGTAACGAACGAACAGCCATGAAGTGTCCTGTTTGACAATTAATACATCTACATAATTTTAAACTTAATAAATCTAAAACAATAAACATGTGCAAGGCAATAATTTAAAGGCGGTTATTGTTAATGCAATGCTAAACCCTTGTTACCCTTGACATTCTGTTTTTATCACTAAAAGAAGTCATCACGATGTTTCGGTTTTATGAAAAATGCCCAAGTTCGTTCGAAAATCATCGAATAAGCCACTATTAATCTGCATAAGATCATAATTTAATCTACATCTAGTTTATTTGGATGCATCAATGTAAAAGTTACATAAATAAATGTTCCACTGTGGTTGCAGCACGAGTTTAAACAGTAATATAAGGCAGTAAAATGGTAATCGCGCTAGTGACTGGATAGACTTACAAGGCAATAGTAACAGCGTAAAGGAGACGTCAGTTAGCCGTATAGATAGAGGAAATAACCAAGTTAGATATTTCCTCTATGGCCGTATACAACCAAGTAGCTATCCTTCGATATTATGACAGGCCACGATACGTGGACTGTTGAATGGTAAACGCAACACAATTAGATCTGTTTGAAATTGATAATCAATCTTCTTGGTAACATAACATCGTTGCTACAGACAACCCATTAAGATACTTTGATTTCTCGTTACGTTCGTGTCTAGAATCTTCCTAGACGTCGGATCTTTTAACTCGTGCTGATCCCTAGTAGAAGCAAATCTCTCTACAAAATAATAAGATTATCTTAAAACTACGTGATTTTGGATTGAAAATTGTGGTAGACCGCTATTTATTTGAACTAAAATGTGTTTATTTTTCTATCTAAAAGAATTATTGCATAATGTTAACCCGTTCATTTCTCACCTAGATTACTTAATCTAAATGCTAGGAGACACACTGGCGCTTCTACGCTTAAAACTAGGAAATATGATCACATTTTTTAAGTTTAAGAAACAGTTTTTATATTATGAATAGTGTAATTAGATAAATCGAAGTAAAAATTATGCCAGAACTGTTTCTAAAAATGCGCAGATATTTTGGGTACAGATTAAACACAATTATTATAATTATATAATTATTATTTCTAGACTGTTAAATTAAAAAAAGGGAAAAAATGTAAGTTTAAAGAATATTAACATAATCTGCTACCTACAACAGGTACTGCAAGAGTTGAAATAAAAAAAATACGGTTATATTCATACGTATTTATGACGATACTAAGCTAGCATTTTCTTATAAAAAAAAAGAGAATTGATGTAAATATAAATTGTACGTCTTTTACTACTCACGATATTTCAGTTATATTTTCCTAGATTTGTCACTATTTTTGGTCAAAGTATATCGAACTACGAATGCAGGAAACATTATATTGCTTTAACTATTTATTTTAAGGCTATCGATAACACTAAATCTACAGTCGACGGTGAGATCTAAATAAGTCATCGGGAACCTGATGGGATATCATAAAACAAGATGAAGATCCCTATTCCACCACCCTCTGTTAAGTTTCTAATATCTCAAGTGGCGTGCAGTGGAGGGTTCGGCGAGGTAGGCAGCGGGAAGATAACTCCACTGCACGCCCAAGTCTCAAGTGTCAGATATCTATGACGCCGTCCCTGTCCGTTTCGTAGGAATGAAAACAGACGGCACCGTTGATAACTGATATTAGAGGTATCAGAAACTTAACAGAGTGGGTGAGAGAGGCCCTAAATCTACTGAAAACCGAAAGTTACGCAATCCGAACTAATTATGCACATTAGTAAAAACTATAAAGTTTGAAATTTAATGCGATTCATTCTTGTACCAAATAGTAGCTAGTTATACATAGGCATGTTTGATAAAATCTTCAAAAATTGTAACAACAGAAAGCTTTTGTTTGTCTTTTTATAAAAAAAACTAATTGTGGATTCCTACACCGTCGATCACAAGTTGACAACTGATAGTTTAGATCCCTCGTTTTCTGATAAGAAAAAGTCCTTTTTCATGTTTACAATAAGTCTTTCGTAGTCAATATTAAAGGGATTAGGATACTTACATCGTTGTTTCTGTACAAAGGTGTAAGTAAAGGCAACCGACAAGAATTAGCGAGCCTGATAACGATAAGAGACATGCGTCATACCCGTCGAAAAAAGGTGAATGACCTTGTTTATTGCGTTCCATTACAAAGTTAGGGATTTTCCTTAGGTACAACACTTTTTTTCATTTCCTCCTTTTCACATGCAGTCAGCACAATCAGTACAGTAAGCCGGGGTGACTTTATTCGCTTTTACTGCTTCTATTTAATGTCTTATCGATCTTCTTTTCGCCTATGCCAAGCATTTACCGCATGAAAACAATATCGATTTTATAGCGATTTGAACACTATCAAAGCCCCAAAATGAACATAGTTACCCCGTTTTCGGTAGGTGGCCAAGTAATGGTGAACCTAAGATTCGTTACAAATACTACAAAATTATACAGAAAACAACTTGGGAACCGGTAGAGTTAAAAAAATACGGTCGCATTTTCGATGGTAATACTATTTAATCGTATTACCAGAGCCTAAAAAGAAATTTCATAAAAATCATATTAAAATTTGATTTATAACCTACAAAAGTAAACCTTTGACGTACCTACTTAATTAGATAATGCCGAGAAACTATAACTTTTAGTAAGAAAATGGAACCCTCGTATAATATTATATTATTTTAATTTAAATTCTGATACAAAATCTTAAGATAAAACCTACCCAAGGACAAACTTATAATACATTTTGATACCTTTGTTATGCCGCCAATGATAATTTTATACAAATGTTAAGTTTTCTACAAACAGGTTCGTCATTAAACATGACAGATCTAAAATGTAAAAAAAACCGATATTTTCGATTTTATTAATTTCTTTTTTATAAAATTCGGTAAAAAAAATAATATTGAACGTATTATTGCACATTAAAATGTTACACTAAATAGTTTTCAGCCTCATAATAATAGCCAACATGCCAAGAAATGTTTTAAGTCGATATATTATATTATATTGTACCATCAGCCAAATATCACCACCACGTTTAACCAGTAGCATGAAAATCTTGTTTAGGTAACATGACAAAATATCATGGTGCGATTTAAAAAAAGAATACAAATTTTTAATACTAAAATCAATTAAAATAAAACAGTTTAGACCGACACGTTGTAATTTATCCATCGATCATTTGAACATTAGACGAATTGCCAGAGTATTCCGATAAATCGAATGAAACAATTAGCAAGATTATTAAGAAACTTGGAAGATAACGTTTTCGCTTCATTTCATAAACTCTTATTTTCATTCTTAGATCTAACCATACCTTTACATTATGACGACACGAATGGCCGAAAAACACTTCCGCCCAAGACAAAATTTTACTTTACTAAATGTTGAAAATACATTCAAGAGTTTACAGAATGTGAGTACTTGGAAAGATCGTTTGAGACAGAATTATCAGATGTACGTAATACAGAGCCAATAGAAAGATTTCAGATTTGTAGCACCTAGACTGTTCCAATGTTTCAGATGGCGACTGCCAGAATCTATCGCAATTGGGTCAATATTGGATCCATTTGGTCTCTCCTAATGTTACACGAACTGTACCTTTGTGTCCTAACATCAATTTAAACAATTACATACGATGCTTTGTTCTTAATGTAAACGATCTATTCAATGCTGAATAAAGCTGTTACGACAGAGACCAAAGTAGATATTTTTATTAAATTTTCAAAACAAATTCCTAGTCTATAATTATTTGAATTTAACAAGTTTGAATGAAAAATATTTAAGATTTCACAATTTACTGAAATGGAAGAGGATCTTAAATTAATTATCGTCACTTGAAACCTTACAAAACAAAGTCCGAATTCTTCGAACGGTTCAAAAACCGAACCGACGAATCTTCTTAGCTCTAATTCTATAAAATAAGTTTAATCTTCAATCTGACGTTGTAAAGACAGTATCTTGGTGTTAGCACAATGTTTGGACCATGGAGGTCTATAGTCACTCGTAGTCCCTTATTCACAGTGAATTTAGGATATCGCGGCGATTTGGAGCGGCTGTCAGACAGCCAGTCTGCCGTCTTGGACTGTGGGCGTTGGGAGAAGGGAACTGCGAAAAAAAATTTTTTTTTAATACCTGAAAAATGCATTTTATCTGGACAAATCAACACACGAGAACATTATTGGTTTTGAGGTCACAGGGGTTAATCTGATGTTAATGCAGGCAGGTCACTTTTACACTCGATAATATTATGACAGATATTCTTGGCGTGAATTTAATTCGCCATGGCCGTCGCAATTACAGCAAATTGTAATCTTAATACATCAGGCTATCACAGATGATATAAGTATTGATTAACAAAACGTTGTGTATAGGCCGAAAGCAGTTCATTTTCAGCAGTACCTAGTGCCACGGTACATCTTAATCTTTACAATGGTTCTCGAAATTCAACTCTTTATATACTAAAATTGTAAACAATCTCACATAGGTACAAGTGTAATTTACTTAGCAATTTAAATTCCACTCACCCGCACTCCAAAGCGTCTAAGTGTCGAGCAGAGGCGCTTTGCGCACCGACGGCCATGTTTGAATTTATAGACTCAGTCCGCGAGCCCATGTTCCTTTGCCTGCATAGGTACGGCGTCACGGCGGGAGATGGCGTTGTTCGCTCCTGCAACGCGAAACGTGTTGCAGTGATTGTACGTTGCGCGTTACAAGCAATGATGGCTTTAGTTACAACGAGAATCAACATGATTTGCCGTTTGAAACTGACAATACGAATTTGCATGCCATACTTTGGTAGGTTCTTATAGAGCAAACTTTGATTGTGGTATATTTTGTATTGGAAATGATTAAGATATACATTCACTCTCTACTAGTTCTCCTATTGAGGGAAAATATATATCATTAAGAAAAAACTGAAGTAAAATTATATATTTGTAAAAGTATTGCCTTTTTCATACGTGTAGTGAATGAATTCAAAATCAACATATAATTAAAATAATAGCTACAATGGTTGGAACTATGTTATTGAAGCGCCAAGAGCAATTAATATAAAGATGTATGATGTTCAAGATATGATCAACAAAGTACGTGCGATAGTGTAATTAAACCCAGTTTATAATATTTATATACATACTTCATGTTTGAGAGTCACTTCAGTGTGAATAGGCAATGTAATATCTTCACGGATAACGGTTACCTCGGGCGTTACGTAAGTAAATTTCACAACCGGCAGTCATTTGAAGACCATCGATTGGACAATTTCCATAGTATATGGGGGCAATTTTCTAAAGGTCAAGTCAATAAGCGGTTTCCCATAAAAAGCGCATTGATATCGATCAGGTAACTTATAGTCTTTGAATTGCCTCCCCTTTGACTACCTTATGAGTGAGTCCAATCAGGGTAATTTATTATTCACTCATACGTGACCTTAGATATTATGCGCTCGAGTTGAAATATTGTTATGTAGGGAGTAATGGTAATGGATACCTATGGCAAAATGTAAGTATGTTGGGAAGTAACCACCAAATATCAACAGTTACATGAAGTTAGTCAAGTCTGAATATAGAGTCTGAATTAAAACCAGATTAAGTACAATATAATTTTACTATTTTTTTAAATATCATTTCAATTTACATGGCATTGATCACAAACCTAAATTTGGCACATAATAAAGTATCATTCATAATTTTTATCTTTGGAACATTTGTATAAAAATCAGGTAAATTTGTTATAAAATCTTGACCCCCGTGATTTGGTCTGGCAGCAAGCTCGGCAAAGGCGACTTGACCAGCATCTCCCATTTCAAAGAACGCATCTCCTTGAAAAAAATTATCGAACCCTTATCGTCTCTAAACTGAAAAACTGGAATCGAAAGTAAACATTGTGCTAAGTAAAAAAAACACTAAAAATAAAACAGGTTTGAATAAAAATAAAGTATGAAGCAAGCTTCTTGTTAAATGTTAATTTCTAATTAGCAGAAATGATCATGAAATAGAGAAGCATAGAAACGTGATATGGGAGCCACCACCAAAAACAAATGACGTATTCGCCTATTGGACCCAAATGTAAACTGAATAATTAGAATAATTATTAGCTTTGAACACTCCAGTCTTCCAATCTCTACATATATGAGAAGTGCGAGCAACCAGAGTTTTGAATGTGAATTCGAATTCCAAGCGTTTAACAAACCAAACAGATCTTAAATCGCCTGTGTCGCACTTTGGCTCTCATCAATCAATCAATCATATATTCACAAGAAAATTTATGGTATTTTAAGCAAGTATATTTCAGCCATTTGAGGCGCGTGATTTGTTTTGACCCAACTAAATTGTATATAATTTAATGAATACTATCCCATTAAATCATTATCATCTTCTATTCCCGAGCCCTTTGCACCTTAAACAAAGCCTCTTATACCGTGTTCTGTTGGGTATTACTAGAACTAACCTGTTGGTTCGGTCCACAACAAGTCGCGTTGTGACATAGATCGTTGGGTGGACAGTGCAGGGCGCATGGTGCCTCTGCCGCAATACCGCTAATTACCTGAAACAAAAAAAACACAGTTTATCTTTTATTTCTGAAAAGACCAATTTCTCAAAAAACACGCACACACTGAACGTTCAGTTTCTCGCAAAGATCTCGATGAATTTTAAAAAGGAATATAATAATTTAACGTCAGTAGAACGACTTGCAACACTTACAAGGCATTTGTCCGGTTAAAATAGTTCTTGACAACCAATAATTTGAGTCTCACCTTCGACTAATTAATTAATTAGATCAGATAAGGTAATTGGAGATATTTTGCAGTGATTTATTTTTAGTACGATAATTAAATCAATTCCCCACTAAAACAATGCAAATACGGTTGATAAAGATAATGTTAGAAATACCTGATTTTCTTTTCATTATTATCAAGGCCAGTGCATAGGTAGGTACTTAGATACTTTAGATTGGCTGATATTATTTAAAAACAAGCAGTATTCTTTTGCTTCATTGGTTTTAATTACTGAGTGTAAATTTTGGGTGACGTTTAAAGATAGCTCAGCACCACAAGGAAAATAATACTCCCAAAATAAAAACGGAGCTCTTTCATTTTGTATTGTTTAGGATTACAATTTGATTGTTGACGTATTTAAATTCAACAGTTGGATTGGAAGGATTCTTGCTTCCAAATAAATTATCAATTAGTACCATTATTTAGTTTTTTAAACTAGATTTACCTCGTTTCCGTCTAAAGGTATCTCAACAAACTCTGGCTGTATGGTGGTGGAGTGGATGCCTTCATTGTGGAAGAATTCTTTCACTTTTTCAGCTATTTTCATGTACTCCGACAGATTTCTACACCTGTAACAACACAAAATTACATTTTTTTGTAAATTAATAGGTTTTAGTACATCTACAGTCTGATAGGCGGCGCCTTTCGTACCGTCGAATATTTTTGTTCTAATATAATTTTGATAATAATTTTCACATACTCGATGGTACCTAACTGAAAATATTTTGAAACATCTTTTTCATGGGCTACTTAAAATAGGTTAAACTCGTCGCAAAATAAAAGGCCCGTTTTGACATTTGTCTTTGCGACGTAACTAGTGATGTAACCATACGACTCGGTACTCGATACTCACGGTGAATCGATTCAAGTTTGCATGAGTACTTGATCGATTTGAATATATATTGTAACTGCATTGGATTAAAGTTCTGTTTAGAAAATTTCTTCAAATACCTACCTAACAGGTCGGGGAAAAAAGTTTCTTCGCATTCGATGTGAAATCTTTACGGCATGGAGCTCCAAGCTCATAATTTTCAGTAAAGATCACTACACAGCTGGTAAAATTCAGTAATTAATTGATTGATGAACACTAGTATTTAAATAAATAAAACCGGCCAAGTGCGAGTCGGCCTTAAAAAAACATCTTGATCGATTTATTTTTTTCTTTAACCGATTATTAATAGTCTGTGGACAATATGAAAAAATCGTTATGCACAGCACTTAGCCGAGTGGGCGGTACCCATCAATGAAAAATATAATTACCTTCAGAACATTCCGATTAGTAAAAAATAGAGAACTTCATAGGCGTGAACTGTCAAAACGGGCCTTTTATTTTGCGACGACTTTAGGTACAGCCAGATATATCGCAAGACAATTAGCCTTTGATATATTTGGACGCTTTCGCCGCTGTACCAAAAATATTTTGGTCATTATTATGCACTTTTATACGCCAATGAATAGACTACCACTAAATGACATTGAGTTTTCCAATAGCACTTAATACGCCTGGTCACGGTTTAGTTTCGCTTGTCGAGCGAGGTTTGCTTTGCATATTGAGATATTATGATACGCACGAGTCTCATGCAGATTCAAACAAAGAGAAATTTGTCATTCCATGTTATTGCAACTGCAGACGATGCTGTTTAAATTTAAGATATACAATTGGATTATGTTTACAAAGGGGATATAACACGGTGTCATATAAGTACATTTATGTTAAAATTTATGGATTTCATCGTCCTTCACGTGTAAGTATAATTATGTTTTATTAGCTTTTCAATGAGTCTTCGGCGAGTAAAATTGTTTCAGTAAATATTATTCTTTGACATTATTCAAATTGTCAACATAAAGATGACAATAAACGTCTTCCACATGTTCGGGTCGACGAACCGACTGAGCAGGATGAAGAATTAGGATATCGTAGAATTATAAGGAACTATTTCGCATTGAATGGCATAATGAATAATGACATACCAAAACCTGACAAGGGATTCAGTATGAAAAAAGTGCTATAGAGTTATGTGATCCAGTTTCTTCAATCGTACGTACTTGAAACAAGCTTTTGTGTAACAGAAGACCAGTTATAGTAAAATAACGTTAACGAAAACACTATACCTTACTTCATGCGTTGACGCGACTTCAAAAGTAGGATCTCAAAATTTTAATACAAAAATTGATTATCTTTTTTCGTACACTTATAGCGATTTATTCAGGTAGTAACAGCTAATGAATTAGCTCACTAAGATTTGGTGATCATTTAGTACCATATTTTTTTTGCGTGTAATATACATTTTTTGGTTAGAGAGCTTAGAGTCCTCTTTTGATCCCTTTAAAATATTGCATCATAATTAGAGAAATGTCTGATATCCTTGCCAGCAATGACGCTTACAGTTATCGTGACACAATATCGACTTAAGTACGCGTAATCTCATGATTGCATTTAAGCTAAATAAATTCACGTCTAAGTCGCCAGCAAAAGATTCAACATAAATAATCGGGTCGTCGACACGATTTCGGACAAAGACGATTCTGGATTGGAATGTGGCCAAAAACAATTTATTTTAGAAACATTTACTTACTTCACAAAGAATTTAACACACATGGCTTTATCACTGCATCGCATAGTTGCATTTTGCATTTGAGGGATGCGATTACTTTTTCAATGGCCCAACCTAATTTTTTATAAGTTTACTCAAGACTTTTGATAGTGTCTATTACCTAAATTTCTGTTATAGACTAGAACTAGATTATGCTATTTTAAATAACATCTTAAGAAAAAGTAATTCTTCTTCATACTGGAAATTTAAAAAAAGACATGTAAAAGAGCCCTTGGCTGCCTATTTGCAAAATAAACTTTTTGAATTTTGCAAATAGGCCGCCAAAACGTCAAAACTTTAAGTTCCTAAAGACATTAGGTCGAATTGGCATCGGAATCAGCAAGTTGTCACATTCATACAAGAACTGTCAAAATGAACACAATGGCGATTGCGAGCGAGTTAGACAATACACCTGCAGATTTTAGTTCTAGCTATACTCAGGAAATCGGCTCTCTGAACGTGAAATAAAAAAATATATCTTATACTTATTGCCTTATTTAGTCTACAATACAGTGTTTACAATTAGAACGTTTCACCGCAGTTTCCTTTTCGTTTCATTATGATAACTTCTTAGCAACAGCTTTATTTCGGAATAATTTCTGGTTTTTTGTTTAGTTAATTGTTTACTGATACGCATGGAACATGCATCAATCATTATAAGCCTGCCCTGCGGCGTTGCTTGCGATAAGATTTTAAACGATAAAATATAATCTTTATACAGCTTTTTTTCTAATAAGTTTAGCTAAAATATCAACGGATAAAACGATTTTGGTCGTTTATCAGAAAGATATAAATCGTAATAACCTTGAAGGTAAGCTTCTCCGGTTAGCAACTTAAATAAAGTTTTTGTAGGCTTAAAAATAAGCAAGTTTTTGGTTGAGCGCTGACGCTAACAATGTTTATATATGTACTTACTATTTAGATATATACAAAATATAAAAGGAAGTATCATTTTAGTTCAAACAACACTCAAATGAAGATTCGATGTGACGACCATGATTAGAGCATTTTGCTCGCGCCAGCTTTAGCGCCAGGAGGAATAGTATGAAGAGTACGAATTAAAATACAATACATGAAGTTTGAGGGTTAAAACACATAACGATTCAAAATATTATCTCAGAAAATGGCAACCTAACGGATTATTTCCAGCTAATATTTTCACTGAAAATTGCATTATATATTTTGAAACATTACATAATATATGTACCTTAATTTTAACCCAGTATGCATTTCAAACTTTATGTATTTTGGTCTACATCCATAGCATGAACTTTTAACGAACTTTTTGTTTTCATACCTTATATGGGCACTGGCGATGATCCTGTCACCGGCCAACTGCCACACGTGGAACTCGTGGACAGCCAATACACCGTCAACTTTTTCTAGGAGCCGCCTCTGTATCGCGTCCACCTGAACAAACAGCCAACTTCAATATCAAACCTCGCACCACAAATCGATGTGTTAAGTATTACGAACCTTACACACTGCGTAAAGTTCACTTAGTAAGAATATAGATTTTGAGACACGATCTTTTATAATCAGTGACGTAACGGCTCATAGGTAGGTTTAGGTTATGGTAGTTTTGCATCGGCCCCAAAGGCCAAAACCACGCAGGAATAGGAGCTCCGCGTTAGCGGAGCTCCGTTGACACTGTTCCTGTTGTAAAAAAAACGCGACTGTAAAAAATGCGACACTGAAAAACCGTTACTGTGATAATAAATTTCAGTAAAAAACCATAGTGGGAAAGAAAGCATTTGGAAAAAAATGCGAATGGAAGTTTAGCTACTATGGAAAAATGGTTTTGTGAAACTTGTCAAACAGATCGTGACGACATATGGCTTACTTTGATAGATGAAACTGTGATATGTTAAAAGGTAGTACAAAAGGGATGAATCCCTATTATTTATGACTCATGTCATCGGGCTTCCGGGTTTTTAAAAAACTTAAACTGCAAAAAGCTCACATTAGACAAATTGCCACAAATTATTTATTCAAAATATTGAAACAAAAAACGAGTAAATGCGTATAAGTAACAAATAACAGAATTAGTTTTCAATCACCTCATACTCTAGTTTCGTAAAATAATTTACTATAAAACAAAAGAGAAGTCTAGAGCTCTCCATCAAAGTCAAAGTTAACTAAGCTGTTATTCTCATTCATTTACATAAAAGGGTTTGTTTAGGTAGCATGTGTTGGATTAGTTTCGAGTTTTAAACCAATTACTCTTCTCCGTTCTCACACCAACTCATTGCATCGAATTCTTAATTTGAATCAACCTTTTTTTCTGGAGCAAATTTTTTGATCAAGGTTTTCGATTTTTCTGTGAAGCGCAATCGTGACTTTTTCTAAGAACAGAAACGTTAATCGATTTTTAATTTGAATGAAATTAAAATGACTGTAGCAATTTCGTCTTTTCGTCGAGGTTATCGGTAAACATAACACAGACGAAAATATAACTTTTTTTAAAAGCCATAAGGGAAAACAGGGGCTTATCTCGCTTAAAGCCCGGTCGACTACGCTCAACCGGAGGCGCTGACTGTTATCTCTGTTCATTGCGTGTGCCACCAGGCAAGTGCATCGTGTCTCGACCGCGCAATGAATAGACTCAAATCAATAGAGTAATCGCTCGCTGTGCCGCTAGTAGCACCTAGTGGTGGACGGGCCGTTACTGCTCAGTACATTTGTTTTCTGGTCACTCAGAAAAGCACCTGTGCACACTAAAACCTTCGCGGCAAATTTGCTACCCCTACTTGTAGCTGTAAAAGCGTCCCTTTTGACCTCAATTCGAATAAGACCATTCTTAAAATACGCTACCAATTTTATCAAACAACAATATAACGAGTCAATATTGATGTCGTGCAAATACTCCACACGATTTTGATAAGATAACGTGCGCGGACAGGCGGCGCTGTCTGGATCTGTAGGCGTAAGACTCTATGCTGATAGGCAAACAAGATGAGGGGAAATCATGCGTACACTCGAGGACTAATTGTTGAGCCACTGTGGAACGCTGTCGTATCGACATTACCAACCCTTTACGTGTGTATTAACACTAAAAAGCAACTGTTTCACTGTGACAGCATTCCCGGTAAGCTCAACAATTAAAGGCCTCGAGTGGCTCGAGTGTAAATCAGACACTTTCAGTTTTCACTAGGACACCGTGGCAGCGCAACCAGTCGCCGACAGCAGCAAAATTCGTCATTTTATAAAATACCACTCTCTCGAACGTAGTAAAATAGAAATAGCGACGACTATTACTACAAATTCAATACATTTTATAACCGCTTCCGAGTGTTTTTTTTTTAACAATGTTCAAGATTCGTAAAAACACAAGGCGAGGTGCGAGCCCAGGATCCTCAGCTTGAGAGATCCTAGGTCAACCGCTTGGCGACAGGTTTGCTCATTTCATTTCATATGAGCCTTTTGATGTAGGTAGGCCAACATCGTGACGATTCCCGTCTACTACTTGAGAAGCAGTTCAGCAGGGTGTATAAGTTCCCAATCCGCACTGGGCCTGCGTGGAAACTACAGCCCTCTCATTAAGAAGAGACCAGTGTCCAACAGTGGAACGTACAGTCATCCAAACGGACCCTAGGCCGATGTAGAACCTTTTCGCAATCAACGTCGGAGTACTTTAACACTGACAGGCATAAATAACAAGCCGATCACTCATAGCGATAAGGTTATAAGGCTCCATTTAGTTGGCCGTACATACATAGGCTGTAGATGGTTTGTTACATACCTGGATGTGTGTGGGTACTGTCTGCAGAAGGATCAGGGCTGATTCCCTGAGCAGAGGCCAGACAGACACGAGGATTAAGCAAACTAGTACTATACTAAGTGCAGGATCTAGGTAGTATCTGTACGGCCATTTGGTGAGCCATACTACTAAAGCTGACGCTACTACTATTAATGAACCTGAAACAATGACAAACATATGAATTAAACCAGTGACAACTATAATTGGGCAAAGACTCCGGGTTCACGGTGGATGCAAGCCGCTTCCAATTCTAACTGAGGCTACTGGAGGTCTATGGAGGAGGCATGGCTCTGATATGATGACGATGAACTATAAATATAGTTATACAAAAGTGTTGATTTTTTTTTCAAACTTGCGTGATTGTGAGATTGACCGAAAACAAGTTTTATATCTCATAAACAGCATGTCAGTTAAATAAAGCGTGTTATAAAATTGGCAGCGATTCGAGGAAATCACAATTAACTTGCAAGATTAGAAGCAAAAAAAAAACAAAAATGAATCGAAGTTAGTAATAAGTTTAGAACAGCCTAAATGGTCGAGCCGTTATCAAGCTTCATACAATGCTTCATACATGTGGCAGTTGATTTTTATTTATACATGGTGTCTCATAATATTTCAGCAGGTGGTGGGTTAGTATGACTAAACACTCCTACAATTTTCACGGAACGATGAGGATCCGGGTTCGATTCCGGCCATAGCTTTACTTTTCTGATTGCTCTATGTTCTAATTTTCAGTGTCGGTTAGAAATTTAATTAAAAGTATATAACATAAAAATCAAAAGAAAATTTCTTAATTCATTTGATTACATATTATTATCATTTGAAAAATAGCGACTTCTCTCGACCCTGGTGAGCAGTAGATGTTCCACGGGAGTTTGTATTGCATCGTGAGATGACGTTTGGCGACAAAAATTCGCATAGCAACAAGGTCACGTGACAGCTGGTACAAATAGAAAAGCTGGTGTAGCGGACCCACGCATCGCGGAATGATGAGGATACGGGTTCGATCCCCGGCCATAGCTTTACTATTCGGATTTTTCTAAGTGTTCTAATTTTCGGTGTTGTTTAGAAGTCTAAAATTTTTCATTTAAATTTGTGATTAAAACATTCATCATCAATGTATGAAAATATTTGTCAATATGATTAAAACATCCTGAAAAACCGGGCTATTTAGTATGTATACGTATGTAAACTCTTTATTGCACATAAAAATTTTAAAAATACAGAAATACAGAGAAAATAGTACAAAGGCGAACTTATCCCTAAGAAGGGATCTCTTCCAGCTAACCTGAGTTTTAGTTACCAAACTACCTACCTACTGCTGTAATATGTAACATTCCGGAACAACTTTAAGATACCCTGTATATCTTTGTGCCTTTACATGCTCTGTCGACAAGTAATCAGGCTTTAGAAATGCGTGAGCCTTGTTGTATTTTATCTAAAACCGTAACTAACGTGAAAAACGCGATTAGTTCCACTTTCACTGTTGACTGTTCAAACGAACCCGGTGTTACCATGGTTCCTCAAAAACTACTAACATTTATTTGTAACGCGGCTTCATTTTAAAACGCACGAATGGATTGAACGATTTATTTAATAAATATTTCGTATCCCGATTATTCATCGGGAGCTAAAGCTTACTTTACACGACCTAAGGAGCGAGCAGACCGCTGCGTATACGCAGTGACGTGTCGCATGCGTCACGTTCTCTCACCGTTTCTTCATACATTTTGTTGCGTAAACGCACCGTCGACGTCTTTTACGCACTGGTGTGGCCGGACCATTATACGCGTTACGAGATTCGGTTTTGCGAACTTCGTCGACGTTTCGCTCTTTAATGAAGGACCAGGGATTGCTCCGAAACATATCGGACCCTTTCATTTCAATATGTCTGTGTCTGAGGTTTTATGTTAGTTCACACGGGGCAAATGTCCCCGGCACCCCTTTTATCCTGTACAATTGAACACTGAACGCATTTCGCTTTGTTCGCTCATGAATGAGACTCATTGAGCCTGACGCGACCGCAAAATGGGTCAGTTATCGCGAAGCTTCATTAATTCCAGAACACGTTTGCTTAGCATAGCACGGGTAGCTGACGTTATCTATGGGTTATATCAATAAGTGAACGATGGATAAGAACTACCCAATGGGACAACGGTTAATTTATTCGCAATTTAGGATTTAGCATGCCTCAAAAACAAATCTCAATGCCGAACATTTCGCATTCAACTGCAAGCTAATCAAATGGAAGTAAACAGTGGTGAAGGTTAACTATACAAAGCGTAATAAGTATGACTGTATCTTGCGAATTCTTGTGGTCTGGTTGAAAGTGTTGCTGTCAGCCACAGAATTTCCTCATCGGCTATATAAATATATACGAATAATGTGTACGAATAGACAAATTAGAAAAATGACAAGTCCCATATCAGTTCAGTACACTACTACATACAACAGGTCATTTACTTAAGTTTTTCACCTATATGCTTGTGGTGGTATTGGAAGTATTAAAACTGTTTTTGTATTGGCTCTGTGCACGAGTTCAGCGCCACCTAGCGTCCGAAACTTTGTTGGCTCTGACGTTTAAAAATTATTGTGATACTTGGATTTGAGTGGAGAAAGGGTTGTGAAATCATGTTTGGTCATTGAAATCAAATAAGGCAAGTAAAATTTATTCAAAAAGTGCGTTCCCGGCCATAGCTTTACTTTTCGGATTTTTCTATGTGTTCTGATTTTCACTGACATTTAGAAATTTAAGTGCGTTTTATTTTGAACTAGCTTCTGCCCGCGACTTCGTCTGCGTATAATTATACATAAAAACCTTCCTCTTGAATCACTCTATCTATTAAAAAAAACCGCATCAAAATCCGTCGTGTAGTTTTGAAGATATAAGCATACATAGGGACATAGGGACAGAGAAAGCGACTTTGTTTTATACTATGTAGTGATGATGATATGTCAGGGTTTGTTTACTCCATTTTTAGTTGTAGTTTTACTGTTAAACAAGAAGATAAAGCTACTTTAATGGTTTCTTTCAATAATAATAAACATATTTAAGGGGTCCTGTATCACTAGTGATAAATTAAATATCGTTTTCAGATCGAAATGAGTATTATTTTAGGACCGGGTTTTGTGCATTGTTCAATTTTCCAAGTAAGTAGCTCTTGGGAATCGATAAAACTTGCATTTACTATTTCTGCCAGTAATCTTGCAATTTACAGCACAACCGCTGTGACCCATTTTTGTCGGCGGAATAATGTGATTATTAAAATTAGGTAACCAAGTCTAAACAGATTATTTTTACTTTTGGCCACTATGAGCGCTGCTATCGATTATATTATCCTCATCTAGTACTTCGCACCCAGCGAATAATCTCAGTGAAATCGCTTTACTGCCGTCTCCCAATCACTTCGTGTAAAGTGTAAAATTTGGCGTTTTAAAGAGGTGCACATTTTCCTAGAAATCCATCGTAACCATAAGTTGTTATTGCAGTTAAAGAATTAATTAAATAGATAATAAAGCGTCAGTAAGATAACACGTTTTGTAATTTAGCGGCATTAATCCCCCGTATTTTTGACCTTGGATTTTTTACAAACACCGATGCCATTGACCAAACGAGAACGTGTGATAAGATTTTTTTTCATGAAAGTAGAACGAGGTTACTATAGTTCGCATGTATGTACGGTCGGCCATAAATTATCATGTCTGGTTCCGCTTGTACAGTATCAGACAGTATTTTTATTTTAGTACAAATAGGTACACAATAATGTGTGTCTCGCAGTAGCCGCACGAAATGATGTCAATGACTACCGTCGGCTTTACGTCTGAAAGAATGTTGATATAAAGATAGTGTTTAATATCAGATTAAATTGTTTTCGGATACGCGAAAAATGATAAAAAGCACACTAGTTTTGAAATAACTCGATCCCGCGTCACACTGCCGGTATTGACACTTAAATTAACTGTTAAAAATATTCTCCATATTTGTAAACAATCTCAAGGTCTTATTATTATTAAACAGGAATTAATTAAAAAATGCGTTCGACCAGTTTTGGTGACACATTGATAATACCATGCTTTGTAGTGCCATGTTATATTCTAAACACCGGGTTTATTTTCATAACAATATTAAGAAACAATGAAAGCGAAGCACGCAGGGTAGGGTTATTGTTTACAATAAACAACGTCATTTTAGTAGGAACAGAATTTGGGGGTCAACAAACTTCACATTGAATAGCTCGCGTTTCACGTGTACACGTGTGAATGAAAATAACTTCCACGAAATCAGGGACAGACTATGTAGAACTGTACTAGGAATAACCGCATGCAAAATAAATATATACATAAATTTTTTGAATACTAATTCATTTCGTACAGTATTCTGCGAATTGATCGATCAGGATCACGTTCGATTTGATTGAGAACCTACAGATTGTGAATTCCCTTCGTTCTATGATTTTCCTCACGATGTCGAGATTTCCAAGAATAAATTCCCAATAGCCTCAAATGACGTCATGTTACGGGGCTCCATAATTTATAACGTTTCACACAAGCATGAGTCAGTCAAAATACTTCCTTATATGTCGCCTACGCTTGTTTATTCCTCTCTCCTCCTCGACCTTTGTTCAGCCGAAAGTATTTTCGTCCACATGCATTAGGAAGACAAGAGCATTAATTAAGGAAGAGGTTTCTAAAAATGATAGGTTTGGGTACTTTCGTGTCTTCGTAGGTACGCGCGCACTACCCTATCAAAAACAGTGATTACATAGTTTTCAATCAACCTTTTCCCGGCATATCAGCTTCGCTAATTGTTCAATTATCTAGAATTGAAAGTATTTTCAATGTCAAGGCAAACGGACTCCACCAAGGTAACAAAACATTATCGACCTCAGACATAGACACGACTCGATTAAAATGCGCATTGTAGACAAAGCTGTTTGAAACCTAACGAACTATAGTTACTTATAGGTATGCCGGGTTCAATACTGCCAATTTAACTGTAAATGGAAAACGTCAGACGCCAGCACTCGTACACGCAAAGAGAGGTTTATATACATTCCTTTCTGATTTCTGAGATATTTTCGGATAACACCGTAAACAGAAGACATGTTATCAAAACATGGCATGTGATTCACCGAGGGAATGTACCAGACTTGTGGCGAGTTCGTGGAACGGTAAACTACCCCGTACTACTACTTGGTATACTAGTATGTTATGTTACTTTACTACATTACATTAGCAGACTGTAATCATGAGCTTGTATGTATAGACGTTTTTGGTTTCTTCGATTGCAGCTGTTCTTCTCATGTCTCTTTAGTTCTGGGTGGAACATATTGTACAAATAAATGAACGTTCGCGACTGCATCGCGACTTCAACCCTAATTATTAACACGTTGGCTATGAACTATGGTACACTGTAGTCAAAAAAAGTGCCTAGATTATTACGTTACTCACCTAACGCGTCAGAAAGCAAATGCAGGAACACTCCCTTCATGTTCATATGGCCGGGATCAGTCGTTTGTCGGCAAGGCGGGGGCTTGTTGTTGTTAGGTGTCGCCGTCTTTGGCGGTACCATTTCGTCTGTTTCTTCGTCGGTAGCATTATGTCCTAGTGCCATATCGGCATTGCTGTTTACTATCTCGGTCAGGTGACGGACATTGGCCGGAGGCGGAACTACGCCGTGAGAATGCCCGTGACTGCTGCCGTGCTCTAAAAAGAACATTATAAATTTTATTCATAACACAATGGGGTCTTATTGTTTAATTTAGTGGAAAAATAGCTTGTTCCTCGTACAGAATCAAGTTACATTACCAGCACTGGTAAAACAAACGCAGAATATTTCATTTGGATTTATTTAGGTTTAGGTGCGGTAGATGGAGGTGGTCCTTGGGTCACCCCTTAGCCCCGAACATGTTTGTTTTACTTTAGAAATAGTCTGTGTTTTACCTTAGAATGTCCTAGTAATGTAACTTGGTTATGTACGGAGAACAAGGGTGCAGTTTAAACCGGCATCACTTTGCTGTTCGTATAGTATCAGAAACCAAGCAAGTTGAGGACTCCTTAATTACATTGCACTTAAGGTTTAATAGTTAATAGTACTTAGAAGTAATCATTTGTTTTATGAAGCCGCTTGGACAAGCCGCGGTGGACACCGCTGCCGTCATCGGACGCAAACTCACAGGTTTCGAGTCCAAAGGCCTGTTTCATCACTCACTGCCAAATTCCTGATACTATCTATGATACCGTCTGTTTTTTTTTGAAGCAATAACCTGAGACGGCACATATGATACTTAAGATATCAGGAACATAACAGAGTGGTAAAGCAGGCATTCGAAAGCTCGGCAGGCGGGACAACCGACCATTGCCAATGACATTGCCATTATTATTATTATAACGGCTCTCGGATGACGAGCGTGTAGTGGACACGTTTACAATAAAATTATTACATTTAAGAGTTCAGTAAACTTCAATAAAAACTCTAATAAAAATAACGTCGGCGTTTGGCCGTCTCAAATATAAACAACTGCACGTAGAACGTGTATTTAAATTTAATACGAGTTTTATTTTCATAGAGTTTTCCTTATCAACCGGGCGGAGCGGGGGCGGCGAACTAGTATATTTCTGGCATAGGAATCGACTATGCTGCCATCACCTAACACGTGACACGTTTTAGCGCCATGCGAAAATATACAATTCCACTTCAAGCATAATGCAAAGCTAAAGTGTTTGATTAACATGACCTATTAAGATATCCACTAATTTAACAAAATATACAAGACTAGGTACATCGTATTATCTGATTGTTTCTGTTTTTCTGTGTAGGTATAGTTCGATGGACTCACTAAAGGTTTTACATTAGGTAAATTGAAAGAACGAATTCGCCATAGCAGGTCCATCACTATTTTTTTTTTTTTTTTTTTTTTTTTTTATATGAATAGGAAGGCAAACGAGCAAGTGGGTCACCTGATGGTAAGTGATCACCACGACCCATAGACACCCGCAACCCCGGAGGGATTGCAGATGCGTTGCCAACCTAGAGGACTAAGATGCAATGCCTCTTGTGCCCGTAATTTCCCCGGCTGTCTTACTCTCCACACCGGAACACAGCAGTGCTTGCACTGCTACTTAGCGGCAGGATTAGCGAGTAAGATGGTGGTAGCATTTAAAGGGACATTGCATTAATCAGAAACATTATTAAAAAATCATAAGCGTCAGCATTTGCGTTTTCTGGAACCTGTGTGTGCGTGCGTGCGTGCGTATGTGTAAGGATTTTGGTTATTGTAACGCCCAAGTTCTGAAGTTCCGTAACTAAACAATAAAGAATAACCAAAATCCCTAGTGTGGACGTGACTCGCGAGCCTGCCGCTCTTAGTTCTTGATTTAAAACAACTCCTTTTGCAGAGTTTTAACAATGCCTCATTTGCTAATTGTAGCAAAATTAAATTAGGCATTATAACCAATCAAAATTCGACAACTTCAATAGCTTTTTTAAAATATTAAATACACTGGAACAGAGAAGGCCAGAAATACCTTACAAGAGTAAGTTTTATGTCGTCAGTAGATAAGTATGTACTTGATTATTGCTTTGTCTTGTCATTAGAGCTCTATCTGTATACGCCGAACATAAACATGAGCTATTTAACTAAATTTAAGTACTTTGAACGCTTTAATTGAAATATATATCTAACTAGCAGTTGCCCGCAACTTCGTCTGCGTAGAATTCGTTTATCGCTATCCCGCGGGAATCACGCAATTTTCCGGGATAAAACGTAGCCTATGTGTTATTCCAGACTATAATCTATCTATGTTCCAAATTTCATCCAGATCGGCCCAGTACTTTTTGAGCCTATTCATTACAAACATACAAACATACAAAAATAGGTACAAATCTTTCCTCTTTATAATATTAGTATAGGTAATATACTCCCAAAATAGTGGCCATACGAGTCATACGATACAAAATAGAACAGGCCTTTTAGGTATCTAACTATTCTGTAATAAAAAACCATTTCATTCACCTTTATCGTCAATACTACGATTAATTTACACTCGCTAAAGCGAAAACCTATTCGTTCATTTCTTTGATGTCCTTCAGCAAATCGTTACAAGGAAATATGAACCGTTTTCTGACGTATTACGGGACAAAGACTAACGTTATTCCTTTGCCGAGGCGAGAAAATGGAACCGAGTTAACAATGCCTAATCAGTCAGTAATTGCTCGTTACTGTTTCGTAGATGCAACAAATGTAAAGTACACATCGATAAGAACAATGAGTTTATTTCGTTAACGGTAGGAAATATTTACTAACAGTAGACACGGGAAGTTCGCCTGGACGTATTTATACTAATATTATAAAGCAGAAGAGTTTGTTTGGTTGAACGCAATAATCTTAGAAACTATAGGTCTGATTTGAAAAATTCTTTCACTAGCCCATTTATCGAGGAAGTCTACGGGCTATGGCCAACAGGAGTGGATTATGAATGTTTTTTTTAACCCTTTTGAGAGCTCCAGTTGTGTGCGCTACGTAATTTGTGTCAAATATGAAAGAATATTTTCCTTTAAATTACCCAATGGATTTTAATGACATTGCCACATATCTTAAAATATCGCCGATCCCATGGGATAGCATAAACATATCCCCGTAGACGCAGACGACAGTTAATTTTTCATACATACCTATCAGTAAGCCTTTACCTACTTCTGTACTTAAGGGAAGTCTAGGTACATATAGATTAAAACTTACCATGAAACAAAAACAGTCCTATTACATTAAGAACGAGCCCCAAGGTACCGACAGCAACCAGCAGCTTCTCGTTGTGTATTTTGTAATCGTGGTCGAAAAATCGTTTGACAGCTTCGACTGTGATGCTAAAGCACAACGCCACAAGGAAGACAGCGTTCACTAGAGCACCTAGGACTTCGGCTCTGGCCCAGCCGAATGTGTTCTTCGACCATTTTTTAGGTGACATCTGTAGAAAAAAAGGATTGATATAAACTGTACGGTATCCCTTAAGCCCAGTGTACAGTGAGGGAAATGTATTCACGTACCACTGTAGAACTCTGTCTCAGGGACAGGCCGCCATTACTAAAACTCGAGTGATATGTCACCTTATTGCGATATGGTTCTACGGTGGTATGAGTGGTATTGTGGTAAGGTAAGAGAAAACGCTGCAAAGTTCATTACATTGCCTGGAAACGACGTGAACGAGCGTTCGACGCAATATAATGCGACCTGCAGGATTTTTCTTGCGATTCTAAGGCTATCGGTAGAGAGAAACCGACGCACACGAAGACGTCAATTATTATTGAATCGTACCTATAGGTACATACTAACGATAATTTTACAATGAATAAAACGAGTTTAAGATCCATTACGGTTAATTGAACAGTGTATGGTAAAAAACCAGCGATTTTCCGTGTGAATAGGTACCAGCCTATCAAAAGCGGCGATACATCATTTTGATTGGTCTGTAAGAAATGTACCTAGCGGCGATTTCAACCAACGTTTTTTAGCAAGTCGCTGGGTCTAATATTACAAGGCTCTATGTTTCACTTTTCTGGAATTGTAATTTCGACATTGTCATAGTGGCACTGGGTCTAAATTACAATTCGATAATAGTGAAACATAAAACCTTGTAATATTGGACCAGCGAAGTGTGTTTTGGCCTTTTCGGGCAATGTCTCACATCTTTGATACAAAATTACACAAAATTATTAAAATTCTCATTTGGACACCCTTAGAATGAGAACGAACCACGGATTGGTTCGAAACATGACGGATCCGTATGGAAAACTGCAAATACGTCCCGCAGTGACCGTTACATGTTTTCATTAATAAGTAAGTAAAAAAAAGTAAATATATTTATGTGACTTTAACAAGTCTTGCATATTTTATTGAATCAGGCGTTACTTTGCGGAGGTCTAATTCAATAAACAAAAAAATATTTGCCTTGCTACTCCGCTACTCACGTGCAAGATAACCGAGCCTGTGTGAAATATATATGTTTTTCATGCAATCCCTCCCTCCAGCCGCGTTTCGATCTCTCTACGGGATCATTATCAAAGTTAAATGAGCACAACTGTCACACATGCACACGTGAGTAGCGGAGTAGCAAGGTAAATATTTTTTTGTTCATTTAAATCTTGCATAGTAACACCAGCAGTACAGTACAAACTAATGCAAGTTTAAATGTTATACCTACTGCTATTTCACAATAATCCGAATCCAAATTATCAAGTACTTATCTTTTTTTAACATTGTAGGTAGCCTTAGCAAATAATAATAAAATGCAATACAATCTAACCCGGCCGCCCACGCGCAGCGCGTTAGCCCCCGCATAGGCATGATAAAAGGGGACAGTTATTTTAATATATGTATATGTACATTACTATATATTTTTTCTGCGTTTATCTGGGAATGCCCCTGTTGGCCTAAAGAAAATAACGCGACCGGCGGTTTTCATTACTAAACAAACAGAAGACTATTATTCTTTGGTATTGAACACCTTAATTAAATGAACGTTCATTGTTTTCGCTGTAAACAAATCATGTTTAAAAATAAATGCGGTTGAATAGGTCATATTCTGGTCAATTCACATAATATTGAGCTTTGTTCTTGATGTAATAAAAATGTGGCTGAATTTTTGATGATCTCACTTAACCACAGATGTTGTGTAAGCATGTACCTAAATGTTTCTAAGTTTGTTCCATAAAATGTAATAAATATTTAAAATATACGTATTTTTTCATGTTGTAAATATTTAAAAACTGCTTTAATTTAAATACTTTTAGGGGGATGGAACACAAATTTTAAAACTTATTCATAACTGTACCACCTAGGGCGTGCACTGGTGTCGCCAGGGTAGGCAGCGCATTCAAATTATGGTACGCCACCCACCCGCCGAAAGCCACTGCGTACCACTTGTGGAACATTAGCTAGAAACTAGTACTAATCATAGCACAAACAGCTATCAAGAGTGTATATTAAACAATCATACTCACTTTAACTGATAAGAAGGCGATAACTAATGCAGCTACATCGCTGAGCATGTGGAATGAATCGGCCACCAGAGCCATGGAATTGGTGACATAGCCGACGATCAGCTCCACAAAGAAGAAGCTGCATGTCAGTGACAGCATCGACAGCAGCCGACATTTCTTACCAGAAAACTTGCCCATTGTTCCTGTTGAAAACAGATAATTGAATAACACTTTTGGCAATCCTAACTGAGATCTTGCTTATTGTGATTTCCAAAGACTACTTGGAGTCACATTTATAAAAAAACTGTAACAAATAGCGTTTGTGAATTTCGGGGAATACCCCAACTCTGCAGGTACAATATACCTATTATAAAGTGTGTCAAAACTATTCTGGAATATTTCAGCATGTGGTTGGGTTAACTTGATTCAAATCTTTCAACCTGAAACTACCGTGAGACTCATTCATAATTACACATAAACGGATAACTCACGTATAAAAAGTCGAGTGATGCTCGACATGTTTCGGACTATTTCGTAGTCCTTCTTCCTGGAACGCTCGCCCCGGCGGCAGCGAAACGAACACTGCGCGCCAGCGCTCTGTTCGTGCGGCTGCTCCGGGAAGAAGGACTACGAAATAGTCCGAAACATGTCGAGCATCACTCGACTTTTTATACGTGAGTTATCCGTTTATGTGTAATTATGATTCAAATCTCTTATTAAAGTTTTTTTTTTAATTAATTTAAAATGATTATATCTGTATACAGAAACATTCTATGCTGGCAATGTTTCCATTTTTCATATATCTGGAACTATAGGCTCACTGACATTTTGTTGAATGTTTTAATAATGTTTACAAAATGTTCAGTTTTGGTTTCAGCCAAAACTAAAATCAATGCTGAACCTTCAGTTTTAGCAAAAAAAACATGTTTCGGTAGGACACTAACAAAAAGAGAGCCCTTAATTTTCATAGAATAAGTACTGCCTCAGCTTAAGAAAAGTTTTGTTTAAGGTATTATTCTTACTATATAAGATACAAGAAATTGTTTGCTTGGTTGTTATCAATAGCAGTCTATTTGAATATCTAAATATATTCTACATTGTAACATAAATTGCTGTAATTAATTAATAAATTATATGACCCATTATTACATTACTTAATCTGATTGGGGATTAAGATAATTACATTCAAAATTTATTTGAATTGTTGTTAGGTATTTGAAATAATATTATCTGAACCTATGTTAGATATGCCAATACTATTATTAGTGGAATGGCTAATTGTTTAATATCCACCATAAAAGTCCACCATTGTAACTGTAAATCTCATTTACAAAAGTGACATAATTTAATAAGTCTCTTTTATAAATGCATATTAGTTAGACCAGTTGAGCGTGGATATTGAAAAAAATGCCTAAGCTCTACTTGATTTCATGTACATATCCGCCAATCAACATACTGGACCAAGTTCACTTGATAGATCTATCAGGTCAGGTGGGCTGAACTTCTTTTAATGCCCATTCAAGTTGTCTAATGTGCGTTTATAAATGAAAGTAATCAATGTATAACTGCATATATGCAGTTATATTAAGCCCAGTCAAAAACCTGCAAGGCACCTTCCATTGAACCAATGTGACAACAACTTTTAACCCATCACATCACCTCCTAGAAAATCTAAATGGACCTTTCGTATGACATGGATAACATGGTGCTTACTCGATCTTAAACCCACATCTGAATGGATCACTTAGGCACAAGATTGCAAGGGTAATAACAAAAACCAATTATAACACATTCAGTAGGTTTGTAGGCAGTCTTCACAAAAAAATGTAGTAATGCTGGTCGTTAAAAAAAAACATTGCGCGTAGAAATGCATGGCAGAGAATGTGTTAGTGGTAGTTTGTTACGTCTTCTACCCCTCCACCAAAACATGCCAAAACAAAACCTAGCTATACTCTGATAAAGGACTATAACTGGAAATGCTTAGATTTTAATGTTGGCCCAACATGACCATAACTTTTAAATGAGGGGCAGGTTGAAATTACCTTGACTCTTTATTTCAAGTGGTATTTTAGCTAATTTATGCACCAACCTATCCAAGGTCACATGTGTTCACTCATTCAGACATGACTAATAGAGGAGTATTCAAATTATTCTTTAACAAAACATTGGTAGGTACAAGTATGGGTTTATCCATAGGTTCAGAAAAAACTTTTTTCTTATTTCAAGACCTCAAATTAACACATGTCTCAAATTTGACATTTATGTACTCTATTGTGGCTCCGAACATCAGGGAGTGTACCGGCACCAAGACAGTGGAACAACTATTCAGTCTGGCTATGGACAGGACAAGCTTTAACAACTTGCGCCTTAACAATAAATTAAACTTGTAATTAATCATCAGAGCCCGGTTGTTATTTTATTTGGTCACGTTTTTTATTCTATTAAACAATTATCGATATCAATATAATGATGGTTCGACCACTAGCCAGATTACGATAGTGTTTTGTTTTGCCATGAAAAATCCGGGCTCTGTTAATCATACATGTTTGTGCGGTGAATGTGTTAAGGAGTTGACTGCAAACCTTCAATAGCGAAGTGCACAGTGAGAAGAAGTACTCTATAGTTTACAAGGACTTAAAGCCAGAAAAATAACATGTTCCAGTTCGAAATGTTTTGCAGACTGTAAATAATTATGACATAGAACCATCTGTGGATAGGACATGTTATTATGATTCCAATAGCATGTGAAAAGGTGCCACATTATCTACGGTTATCAATGGAACTAATTTAATGAACCATGAAATTTATTAAAGCTACAATTTGTTACATACATGTCCCATCTTTTGTTTAAGGTTTTTACTACAAAGATTACTTTAGTAATTTAAAAGTACTTAAATAACATTCAAGTGCATATAGCAACAATTAAATATTCATAATTGGAGCATACTTACCAGGGAGTCTCAGACAACTGTTAAATTTCTTTAGCCTTTATCAGCAAATCAGGCCCATTATAATAAAAGCTAATGTATCATTCTCATTATGTGCAGAGAATACGCACACTCATTTAAGAACAATTAGGGTTATTGCACTAATACAATATCGATTCAACACTGAAGCACAAACAGAACAGAACAACTAATGTTGACGAAACGATAAACAATATAACGCTGGTATTTTAAAAGGAAAAGCTCGCGCATGAACACCGATTATTTCCTTACTATAAAATAAGAAAGATTTGTGCTGTGAAAGTGATAGCAACTCGCGTAATGATATCGAATTTAGTTAAATAAAAATGCTATTTGATTTGGCTTTAAAGTAAAAATGTTTGTTGAAAAATAGATTTAACTAGAGTATCACACGAAACACCTCGAATCACTGAATGACGAATACTAATCACAGATTAGATTTCAACTTTCAACAAAATAATAAGTGATTTTGATCTCGAGCTATCCCTATCCCTCGAGTCGAGCCGAACTGTCTACTCTACTGTCTACAGACAGAGACCATAGACTAGTAGAGTGGCCAAAGTTTGTAACTGTCGATATCGATAAAGACGCAAACAACCTTCCCTTCTAGAAATCACAAAAATATGTCATAAAGATATCTGGCTGCTGTATTTGTACAACAGATTTCGTTCTGGTATATACGTAAATTTGGGAGGCTAATCCAAAATTTGATAGTCAAAGTTTGTATCATACCGTCCTTCTCACTCATTCGTCTAGAAATGATTATAGTATAGGTGTGAGCAGAACGGCATGAAACGAACGTCAAATTTTGAACTTCAGTGTAGGCTTATATTAATTCATTACCTACCTGCATTGCACGGTCTTATTGTCTAAGGGATGCGGGCTCAGCGTATGGGCCCTCCCCTTCTTGGCGCAGTCCTGGCGAAAGCCGGGGCCACCGGGGGGGCGTTTGTGGTTGAAACCCTAGTGGCATCCCACTGCGTCCCCATCACACCGGATTGAGGCAACGCCGGAGAGTTTTTAGTTCGGGTATACCCCTTCGGGGGGGGAGTCCCACATAACCCTAGGCATGCCCGTGCCTAGGGCATCCATAGGGCAACACTTGCCAGCTTAAACGTCTTTCTATACGGCTTAGCGATAAAAAAATAAAAATAAATTCTAAACATTGTTATTTTTGTAATTAAATTGCATCAGTAGACGCCTATTTTACTGAGGAACACAATTCATTTTAGTGGCCGGATAAATACATGAGTGTGATAGTTAAACAAGTAAATATGCAGTGATAGCTTGTGAGTGAATTCGACAACTACCCTATTTTACATTACTAAATAATATATGTAAACATACGAAGGATACTGTATCTGAATTTCGTGCCGTCGTCTATCACCCGAATAGCGCTGCTGGGAAACCTCCGCTGATCACGCTTGAACATCGAGTTCGCGTCCCGGGTCGTGAATAATACAAAAAGATGGCTCCTACGACCAGGTCAAAGAATGTTTGCGGTAAGTGCAACGTTCAAATTAATGACAAAAAATTATTGAATTGCAGCTCGTGTAAGAATTTTTTTGATTTAAATTGCGCAAATATGAAATCAGACTCGTTTAAAATAATGACTAAGGAAGGCAAATTAGCTTGGAAATGTAGCAAATGCATAAAGTATAAACATCAAAAAAGCAGTCAACCTAGCACCAAGTGTAAAATCACAACAACTCAAAGCAATCACGAAAATGCGATATTACGCAACAATGGAATGCTGAGCAAAGCACCATCCATTGATGATCTGTTACTTATAACTGGTGCTGAAAATATAATGAGCTCAACCTTAAATGATGCCAGCTCAAGAAGTTTGCCAAATATCGGAACCATGGACAACTCACAGACTACAGAATTGAAGCAACAAATGATGAATTTGAAGACCGAACTATTAAGTGCACATAACGAGATCGGTATGCTTAATAGTGAGAATAATAGTCTGAAAAAACAAGTAGAAGAATTTCACAAGAAAATTATTGTATACACGAGATTACTAAATGAAGGAACCCCGCGAAGAAGTACACCCATGAAAACCCCAAAGACTCCGTCGTCACAGCATAACTTGAGTTTCTATGAAACAACTCCGATTGCATCTGAAAATAAAATACAATTGCTAAAGAGTGAGATAATAACACTAAATAAGAAAATTAAACAACTACAGAATAAATTAAATTATATGTTAACCGAAAATAAAAGACTTAAACATAAGTCAGGTTTGCTTGAAAGCAAAAATCTAACATTCACTAAAATACAACAATCTGCAATAGCTCTCAGAAAAACTGTCAAACAGCTGGAAGAATGGACGAGTAAGGAATCTACAGTCAAGCCCACTACTGCTGCGACAAATCAAGATTTAAAATCGAGAGAGAAAGTTTCTGACCAAAAGGAGGCTTGTTCGAGTAACATGATAGATAATACAAGCAACACGGATGGAACAAAAAATTACAAGCCTAGATTGTTACTTTTGTCGGACTTCCATGGTGAGGATATGCTCCTACCCCTGTCAAGATTGAGAAAGAATGACTATGAGTCTACGGCAGACATTGTGTTTTTTGGCTCCACGAAACGTGTGTTGCTTGGTGTTCAAGAAAAAATTAAAAACTTTAATAAGAGTGATTGTGTAGTAATTATGTGCGGAGGAAGTGACTATATTACTAACCCCATGAGCGGCGTCATGCAGGTGTTGGAGAATACTGTTAAACAAGCCACACACACAAATGTAGTTATATGTGATATTCCATTTAGTTTAAATAAGCAATCAGGGCATTTTAATAACTATGTGAACAGGTTTAATTCTGCCATTCATAAAAAATTCTGTAACTACTCGAATGTTTTTCTCCAAGCCTGCCCTGCTTACTTAGAGATAAAAGACTTTAAGAGCAATGGCAGTCAACTGAACCGGTATGGTAAATATAAGCTAGCACAATGTGTTAACAGTGTGTTGCGAAATGTAAATAGAGCCTTCTATAATGGAAATCATTTTTTATAAATGAATCGCACTTATTGTGCCTTAAATCAAATGCCACTGGACTGCGTGATATGGAACCAGATACAATTTGTAAGAAATTTAATATTATTCACCAAAATTGTAGATGTATTCGTAACAAATTGCTACCTTTAGATGGGATTATCGAAATGTATGAACCGAATGTGCTGATACTAACGGAGACATGGCTAAATAAAAGTGAATTAGATAATATAAAAATAAAAGGCTACGCCCATGTAAGCCATTTCATAAGAAAAAAACAAATACATGGAGGTGTGTCCATATTTGCTAGGAACAATATTAAATTTAAGAACTGTAAATCAATAGATAGTTTATCTGTAGAATATCATTGTGAGCTAACTGCGACTGAAATAACCATTAACTCCGTAAAAATGTTCATAATTGGAATGTATAGGACAGGGAAGGGCGATTTTCAAATAATGCTGGAAACATTGGAAAAACTATTCAGTATGCTTTCTCGTGCTCCTTGCCAACGCGTAGTAATGGTAGGTGATTGGAATGTCGACTTCATGAACGACTCAAATCAACGAAAATGTCTCATTGACCTAATGTCAACTTATGGAATGGAAAACTTAGTTGATTTCCCAACCAGAATAGACAAATCTTGCAAAACTGCCCTTGATTTCGTTATAACGAACACCAACAGGGACATTATAATCAGGATTAAACCTCTGGCCACTGGGATTTCTGATCACGATGCACAACTGGTACAATTTAATATGGGGGAATCTGAATCGCTCCAATCTTTCACTGAAAAGCGCTACTACACTGATGAAAAAATGCATGATTTTATGGCAGCCATGCTATCGTACGACTGGAGAACGATATTTATGATTTATAATGAAGATACGACATTCGATGATTTTATCAAAAAACTAATTTACAACTTCAATAATTACTTTCCATTAAAACTAAAGAAGCGTAAAATTGAGAAAAGACTGCCTTGGATCACCAGAGAATCAATAAAAATTCAACAGGATATAGAAGACCTGCATTTGATACAAAGAGGGTACCCTGGTGTAGATTTCAAAATGCAAATTGAAAATAAAAAAACAAAGAGAAACATTGAACTCTACAGAAGTAAAAAAGAATATCTTGAAAATAGACTACAATGTACAAATAACCCTAAGAAAGAGATATGGTGTATAATTAAAGAAGAAATTAATAGATCCGTGGAAGAATGGACATGGCATTTAATTGATGAAAGTGGCAAAATAGTTGAGAAATCAAAAATAGCTGATTATATTAATACATTTTTCTATAAAATAGGAACGGACCTTGCTATCAACAATGCTCCAGATATGTCCAAGGCTTTGAAATTTACTAAGGAATACATATCGAGTGAACAATCTGAGTTTCAATTTGAACGTATGAACTGCTCTGAGTTAATGAAAGTAGCAAAGAACAAAATATCTCTTTCAAATACATTGGATATATATGACATATCGGGAAAACTCTTCTATGAAATAATGTGCGTGTTTCCGGAACTCATAACCTTCCTGGTAAATAACATCCTTACGTCTAACGTGTACCCTGATTCACTCAAGAAGACTAGATTATGTCCAATCTACAAAGGAAAAGGAGACAGGACTGCAATCGAGTCCCATAGACCTATAACGATTGTGCCCACAATATCCAAATTAGTTGAATCTGTAATGGCCAATGCTATAATAAAACATTTAGAACGTAGTGGGGCTGTGTCTGATGCACAATATGCGTATAGGTTAGGTCGATCTACCACAGAAGCTACACATAAATTTGTTGAGCATATCACTGTCGGTCTGGAAGAGAAACAAAAGGTGGCGGGAATATTTTTGGATCTGTCTAAAGCGTTCGATACAGTCAACCACGTGTTACTCATTAAAAAACTTGAAATGTACGGTGTTCGTGGATCAAGTCTTAATCTACTAAAATCCTTTCTATCGAATCGAAACCAGACAGTCGAAGTAAAGGTTAAGGGTAAGAGATGTAGGTCATCGACTCTCAATTTAAATATAGGGGTTCCTCAGGGATCTGCACTGGGAAATGTATTGTTTATAATATTCATAAACGACATTTCAAAATTAAATATTGACGGTGAAATGATCTTATATGCTGATGACACAACAATAACGGTGAAAGCAGAAAATTTTGATTTGCTGCAGGCAAAGATAACTTCAATCATGTGCAGCTGTGAGGAGTGGTTTAGAGTTAACGGCCTGAAGTTAAATTCCGAAAAGACAAACATCATGCTTTTCAGTCCACGCCCTCCTAAGATAAGTCTCAGCATCCTTTTAGGAAATAATCGCGTAGTGCAAACAGTTGCAGATGTGAAATTGTTGGGTTTTCAGCTGGATAATTCACTGACATGGCACCAACATGTTGATTTAACGTGTTCAAAAATAGCCAAGGGTGTATTTGCATTGCGACAGCTGAAACTACTAGTGTCTCAAGATAGTCTTAAGGAGAGCTACTACGCATACGTTCATTCTATAATTTCGTATGGCATCATCCTATGGGGAGGCTCCTCGGACAATGAACGGGTATTAAAGATGCAAAAACGTGCACTCAGGATATTGGTGGGTGCCTCGCATAGGGACTCTTGTAGAGAACACTTTCACCAACAAAATATACTGACTTCGATATCAGTGTACATACTTGAATTAATATTATATGTAAGGACTCACTTAAGTGAATTTAATATAAGAGCAAATTATAATCCTAGAGTGACAAAAGACTGCCTCAACATAATTGCTTGTATGCCAACTCGATTAAAACTGTCAAAAAGAACTCCGAAAGCTATGGGTCGAATCCTGTACAACAAGCTGCCGTATGCCATAAAAGCTATCAAAAGTGATGTCGTGTTCCGTGGCCGAGTAAGAGCAATACTCCATGATAAGACCATATATAGCGTCAAAGAGTACCTCAGCAATGATTATCGTAAATTTGATAAATAATAAATATCTTCTCTGTGTTACAATCTTATTATTTTGATATTTTAATTTGTATTAATGACATGTAATATTAAAGTGACTATGATAAGTAATAATTTTATAATATGAAATATTTGTGCAAAATTTGTGTATCGACATTTGTAATAATAATTGTACCGAACAATAGTAGTATTTATCTCTAGTTTTAAGATGTTTGATAATAGAAAGATTTATGCCAAGTAAAATGGAATGGCAATTTGTGCTACATCCTCAATGACGAGTCATTCTTGTTCTTTTTGACGTCTGTATTTGCACAATGTAGTGTCCAATCTGTAACAATGATGACAATAAAAAATTCTGATTCTGATTCTGATTCTGATTCATAAACATTTCAAACAACAAAAAAGGCTTGTATTAATTGCATACATTCGCAGTTTCATTCCTTATTTATCGAAAGCTTGTTTGTATTGTAAATAAAGAGATGATAAAATAAAGTGGTGTCAAACTCATTGATACTAATTAAATTGTAAAATAAGTTACATTATGTATACTAAATTTCAAATTAACCAGAGTCATTAGAATATTACGTTGTAAATACATACACAAATTACAGTCTTATCCTTATCGGGGTAAACAGAGGCCAAAATTATAAGACCTAAAGGCTACGTTTATTATGATTGTGGATGTATAAGTGAAAAAGGGAATCAAAATCGTATTGGGATGTTTACAGCTTCACATATAATATGATTTCTACAATTGTTACCCATTCCCTCGATGGGTTTTTACCATCTGCGCGGGAAGAAAAGCAGTACATTCCATGTTTCATTACATTGTCATCCGGCTTACACAAATATTTGCATATCAAGCTCAATCGGTTGAAGATATTATGATTGCTTTAAATTGAGTTACAAGATTCCATCCGAACAAACATACTTATTTACATACATACATACACTGCAAGTTTAATAAAAGCTTGTATTAATTTCGAAGTTCCATGAAATTCTTTATCAAGACTTGGGACTAAAACAGGGTAATAAGTAAGTAATAATTAAGAATAAATATGGCCTCGGAGTCTTTTTAGATCTAGCTAAAGCTTTCGATACTGTCTTGGTTCCTTTATTAATGAAAAAGCTAGATAATATAGGCATTAGAGGAATTTCTTACGACTGGTTTCATAGTTATCTAACTGATCGTCGTCATTGTGTCAGGGCACGTTCTTCTTTGAGTAAATAATGTAAATATCTTCCAGTGCTCTATGGAACTCCGTAGGGCAGTATACTGGGCCCCACTTTATTTTTAATTTTCATTAATGACATCCTTAAAGTGCCCTTACTGGGAACTGACATAATTTGTTATGCAGATGACACGGTTGTTCTTTTCCATGGCAATTCCTGGGACGATGCATACAATACAGCCGAAATAGGATTGACCAAATCAAGCCTTATAGGTTTCCCACTGACAATCTTTATAAAGAATCAAAGGTATTAAGGGTCATACAATTGTACATTACAAAAGTAGCCGTAGCCACCCACCCACCAAAAAGTAATTTGTAGTCAGGATTTTCCTAGCCTTGCCGCTCGTCGTGTTTATAGCATCCCTCTGCCATCCATCAGGTCTACTTTTGCTAAACATATGCCTCCCTATTCCCACTTAAACGCTTACAACAAAATATGCAAAACTGTTACTAATCCAAAAGACTTGTCTGCTGTTAAGTAAAAAATGCTATCGAAGTATGTCTAGCAAATATAAACTACCAAGTTCTTGTGTTTTGAGTACTTCACTTGGCACTCGCGATACAGTCCCAGAGTCTAGAGCGAAGGACGTTGTTTCACTTAACGCATAAATCATCTACCTATCTCTATGTTACAATGTGTCCTTGTTATGCACTTTGTAACTTCTGTAGTGAAATAAAGATTTTCTTATTCTTATTCTAATTTCGTTTTTAATTCCTACCTGAAGAAAATGTTCACATATTTTATGTTATTAGTAAGACACTACGATACAAAGTAAAAATTTAGTTTGGACGAAATTTTCCTCTGACTGTAACATTTCGTATGTAAAATTTTGTTATAATATATTGTATTTTATCCATTCACTTAGTAAAACACTGTCGATAATATTTTTACAAAAGAAGTGGGCAGCTCTAGTTGACCACAGAGTTTTTTTTTTTACCACAGATTAAGTTAAAATTGAAATGACAACTGCTGCTTCGTTGTTTGAACCGACATTTAGAAAATATATCGCTCTGTGATGTTTCATAAGCGGACTTATACAGTAGGAAACGCGCTACAGCGCTATTTGGCGTTGATTAGTCAACTAGAACGAACGTTGTCAATGTCATCAAAATAAAATCAGAAATTAGTCTGTGACAGACGATTATTGGTTGGTTCAATTATTCTAAATTTTGGTACTCGCTTGCCTATTGTAGCTGTTTGATTTGTGAATTCCATTTCTCACTACGATTCCAATTCAATTCAGCATTTCGTGATTTACAAATTGAATTATTAAACAAAAAACTAAAACAAATGAAAGAACATAATGTGTTCACTAGCTACTGAGAAGATACGTTGATTCAGCTATTGGCTGTAATGCACAATAAGTTAAAAACTTGGAATTAATGAAACCAAACTGATTATAAGAATGACCTTTTTGAAGTTCGTCGGCAAAACTTGCGGTTTTGTGGGCTACGTTTTCCAGTACGCTTGCGTTACACACTGTACATTTGAATACCTTGGGGATTTTGTTATGGTGAGTTCCCACCCAAACATTTGGTCTTGCAAATGACATGTCAACATTTTATAGTAGAATTTTACAATGAAGATTTAAACCTGCTTATTTTGTTACAGTGTTCTGGCCCATCGATGGAGCCAACCTTAGAATCTAATAACATATTATTTACCGAACATGTTAGCCCGCGTCTGCAAAGACTTAAATGTGGCGACATTGTTATAGCCAAAAGTCCTAGTAATCCGCGCCAGAATATTTGTAAGCGAGTGACAGCTTTGCCCGGAGATAAAGTGAGAGGACAATTCCCAAGAAGGAGTCAAGTTGTACCTAGAGGGCATGTTTGGTTAGAAGGAGATAATTCCGGCAACTCATCAGATTCTAGAGTTTATGGGCCTGTACCAATTGGGCTTATAAGAAGTCGAGTTGTATGCAGAGTGTGGCCTCTCGATAAGATCTCATCGCTGACTGAATACTGATGTTTTATAGTTTGTTGATACAGGTTAAAGACAGAATGTGTTTATTTATTTGCTCAAGGAACTAGCAGTTGTTGATTTCAATAAAAGATTGTATTTTTTTGATGTTTATTCTAATTATCGTTAATTTCTATAGTTTTTATCGACTGGGCCTCCGTGTGGACGTCTATGAAGCGGGAGTTGTTGATGCGAATGCGGACATTTACTGCTCGTGTTCGCCTGGAAAATAAAGTTTACAGTCAAAAAGCTTGATAAGGATCAATTCAGCACTTGGTTAGTTTGTTTTCAATTTGTTTAAGGTTATGGTATAGTCTTTACTATAAGATCAGTAGGCTTATTACCTAACTCGCTCGCAATCACTGTCATATTCATTCTGACAGTTCATGTATGGGCTGACAATTGGCATCAGAATCAGCTAGCTCTCACATTCATACAAGAACTATCAAAATGAACTTGATAGGGATTGCGAGCGAGTTAGGTAATAAGCCTACTATTTATTCCATTACCGGAATACAAAGCCATTGTGTTGTATCTATACCATAGTAATTATCTGCTGTTGCTCTTGAAATCACTTCTTTAAGTAGTTACCAAAAAGGTTAGTACTTCAACTACATTAAATCAGCCATCCCAATTTAGGGAGTACCTACTTTTTTTCAAATACAAGAACAAAAGCAGATATTAGTAGTGTTCATACAATGGGTCAATATGCTCAGCTCAAATACTAGATATTGTAATTTTAGAGTAGATTGGACATTAGCAGGGTCTAGTAAGAGATATTATATAGTAAGCCTTAATTTAGCTCTGTACAATTTTCAGAATTCAGTTCATATGAGTGTACAGTCGCCATCAGATATATCGGAGCGGGCGAGGTCCTCAAATATTTCGGAGCAGCAGTAAATTTCAATAAATTCGTTACACTAGATAAGGTTAATAACATCAGAACACGCAATTCGTCATAAATATAAGAGCAGCGACTTTTCAATAAATTCGGAACGTTCAATGAGGTAAAAATATCAGGAAGCACAGATCGTCAAAAATTTCGACGCAGTCAGACTGATCATTAACATCGGAACATTTATGGAAAATAAACCTTACTTCTGTAATATACAGTTTAAATTACAGTGAATTATGCATGCAAACGAGTACTAAATATAGGTGACATCTTTCATTTTTGTATGACGTATTAGCCATATTTTTGTTTTGTTAGGAATTCGAATCTACTCCTCTACAAAATGATAATGGTAGGGGAGCCGACGCTGCTAAATCGGGATTTACTCAAGCGTCATAGAGACCTATTGAGTTGCGAAGCTTAGATGATAAAAAGAAAAAAATGTTATATAATATATACCTTTTCATCGGAGGGGGAGCGGCTATAGATTTTCAAAATTGTAAAAATAACTGTTGCATGGACATACTCCAGCGTGTCAGATATTGCTGGCATCCATTTCCTACGTATTTTTAAATATGTACGTATGTTAATCTGATTGTTTCAGTGATGGGGGTGGTCGTATATAAGGTTTGAAAATGAAAAAAAAAAAATTTACTCGAGCGCGTCAGATTTTCTAAGGGGATGTTAAGTGAACTTAAACAAAGCTCTTATATAATAATCTGACGATTTGGATGTGACGCAAACTCGTGGCCATTATTAGAATATGCAAAAAAATCGCCATTTTGACATACTCAAGCGCGTCAGATTAATATATATAGGGTCACCTTTATGCCCTAAATGTGCTGACTCATAATCTGACGATTATCTGGAGGGATCCGTCTAATCTGACAATTAATTTTATTTTTTATTTTTTGAAAATATTGAACTTAATTAGTTGAAAAGCTCAGGAAATAGCATGCAAACAAAAAAGTGTACATTTTTAAGTAGAATACTTGTATTTATAAGAAAATAATTATAAAAAATTAACTATTTTTTTGAGTCTTTTTTTTAAATATGATCTTCTAAAACGTCTAATAATGACAGCGGTCAGAATTCCAGGAAATGAAAAATTAGAATATAGCTCCACGCAGTAAACTTTATAGATGAATTTTTGCTACTTCGGCTTGTGGAAATCGTCAGATTATATATTTTTCGTAATCCTTGAATTATTCCCTTCAAAATAAAAAAGAATTTAGCCACGCTCGAGAATGTCCAGATGACGTTTTTTTTTTACAACTTTGTAGCCCTTCCCTTTCTTTTCTTCACTCTCAAATTGACAGACTATTGGAATATACACGTTTTAGCATGTAACTAACTCACCCTACTTTAATCTGACGCGCTCGAGAATTTCAAATGTTTTTTTTTTACTAATCTGATCCTTTATCCTTGACGGGCGGCCGTATATATGGGACTCATATTTGGTGGAAGTACTTAACCGGGTACAAGGTATCCCCTGTATATTAATCTGCCGCTCTGGAGTAAATCCCGAAATCCCCTCTTGGGCTCCCCTACCATAAGATTTTATTTTGAAACTTGGAACTTTTATCTGAGTACTGAGATTTATGATCGTGGCTCATTACAATTTAATAAAATGGGCTGGGGATACTTAGAATCGATAACAGAACACGTTCCAACAGTATTTCGAATTTTTGTCTATTTATCTGTTTGTCTGTAATGTACATTTGCGAGCGCATCACGTGAAAACGGGTGAACGGATTTTAATGCAAGCTTTACTAATCTGTTCAGTAATTCACCGCTCAGGTTATAGTCTACTTTTTATCTCGGAAAATTGCATAGTTCCCGCGGGATAGCGCAGCTGCCTAGAGTCGCAACGTAAATAAATATTGTTTCAGTGTCATAGAGGTGTACTAAAGAGGGCTTTCCAAAATTCCCCACGGGATAGAGAATAAATGGGGTTTGTAAGTCTACAGAAAAGGGATCCTATCTCCGTAACTATAATTATTAGTCTTGAAATTTGGCACACAAGCAGGGAATCATAACTGCTGAAAATTAATTTCAAACGTTTCGAAGTAGATAGGGAGAAAAAAACCGGCTAAGCGCACGAAGGGTTCTGTAACATTTTCTATAAATATCTATAAACCAGTGTAAGCAGAACCCTGCTTCAAAGCAAAATGTACGCAGTGTGGGGTCACTTTATATTGGTGAGATATATACAGGCATACATACATTATTCTGGTTTTTAGTATTTGTTATTATAGCGGCAACAGAGATACATTATCTGTGAATATTTCAACTGCTTAGCTATCACGGTTCATGAGATACAGCCTGGTGGCAGACGGACGGACAACGAACATTTGTATGGAGCCCCCCTTAAGGCGACTAGCGCCTTCAAAATTTGTCTTTGTCTATTTCTTTACGTGTGAGGAGTAAAGAAAATCAACTCATTTTTGCAAATTTTGGTGTTTTTGTGATTCGTGATGGGAAAGTCTATTGATTTACAAATGCTATATTGTGTTTAAATTACATCGGATTCGTTATTCTTGAACATTTAAATATTTTCATAAGTCGTTACCATTTAGGAGCAGTAGGGAATGAAAGCCAAAAAACACCATTCGGTTAAACTTTATATAAATATCGAAATTTTGCTGATACCTGAACGACCTATGTTACAAATGTTGTATAAGAGTTGATAATTCATATATATATATTTTTCGAAATTTTGGGCTCAGTCATTAACAAGGAGTAGGCTTTAGAAAGTACCTAATTTACAATATTTGAAGGCGCTAGTCACCTTAAATAATAATTTAATTATGTTTTTAATATTTGTTGTTATAGCGGCAACAGAGATACATCATCTGTGAAAATTTCAACTATCTAGCTATCACGGCTGATGAGATACAGCCTGGTGACAGACGGAGGGACGGACGGACGGACAGCGATGTCTCGTGAATAGGGTGTTCGTTTTTTACCCTTTGGGTACGGCACCTTGATTCTGCGCAGACGAAGTCGCGGGCAAAAGCTAATCACTACGTAGTATAATAAAACAAAGTCGCTTTCCGCTGTCTGTCCCTATGTAAGTATGCTTAGATCTTTAAAACTACGCAACGGATTTTGATGCGGTTTTATTTAATAGATAAAATAAATTTAATAGATTCAAAAGGAAGGTTTATTTATGTATAATTCTACGCAGACAATAATTTAGGTAAACAAACATACATAATTAAATTTACTTTAATATATTTGTAGGTGTTGTTGATTGACCTGCTTGGTAATTATCTTTCATCTGCAAACTCTTTTGACAAGTTCGATACTTAAAAAGTATTACCTAAATAATGCCGCTAAGTAGCAGAGCTTGCACTGCTGTGTTCCGGTGTGGAGAGTAAGACAGCCGGGGAAATTACGGGCACAAGAGGCATCTCATCTTAGTCCTCTAGGTTGGCAACGCATCTGCAATCCCTCCGGGGTTGCGGGTGTCTATGGGTAGTGGTGATCACTTACCATCAGGTGACCCACTTGCTCGTTTGCCTTCCTATTCACATAAAAAAAAAAAAAAAAAAAAAAAAATTGTACAATGTGGCCAGTTATTGGAGGGTGGCCAGTAATTGACGATTTACCCTACTCTTACTCTTGTCAAAATCGTGTTTGACAACTTTAAATGTGAGATTGATAAGGAACTGTATATTACAGAAGTAAGGTTTATTTTCCATAAATGTTCCGATGTTTATGATCAGTCTGACTGCGTCGATATTTTTGACGATCTGTGCTTCCTGATATTTTTACCTCATTGAACGTTCCGAATTTATTGAAAAGTCGCTGCTCTTATATTTATGACGATTTGCGTGTTCTGATGTTATTAACCTTATCTAATGTAACGAATTTATTGAAATTTACTGCTGCTCCGAAATATTTGAGGACCTCGCCCGCTCCGATATATCTGATGGTGACTGTACAGTCAAGTATACATATAAACCAAGTTTTTATTCATGTTAATAGACATCTTTGTACTTGACTGTACCTTCCTACCTGTAAAGTAGTGTATTTTGATGACAGCTTATTGAGATTTAAAAAGTAGATTAGATCAGATTAGTAGTATGTAGTAATAAATTATGGTAGTCATAGATGCATTGGTAGCTCAAAAAAAACTTTCAAACAATCAGTGCATACAATCTTTCAGAAGAGTGAAACAATGCCTCTTTAAACTTAAATATTAGTGCCTGTACTTACGTATTTTGTATCACCATCACAATGTTGCCATCTGGCTTTAGGAAAGCTGCATTTTCAACGGTAACCAAGCTTCGGCGCGAGGATCTGATCTTTACCGATCCTCTGGGTATGAATTTAGAGAAGTGACCCATAGCATAGAACATGGGTTGCTTAATAAACTCGTCTTCGTCTCCATATACAAGTATAGGAGCGTCTACAAAATTATCCGCCCAATTCGGTCCTCCAGTGGGGCTTAGGCAGAGGTTCCAATCAATCCAGCCAACCACGTAGTTGTTAAGATCCTGAAAAGAAATATAAGACATTGATATCTCTGCTTGTCCTCAGGGATAAAATTAGTAACAGTAGATTACTGTTCTTACTTGTAGAATACTCTTCGTGTATTTGCGCGCTCTGTCCCATGATCCTATTTCAACCTTTTCTCTATCCCAAGGCATCGGACCTGTTTAAATTAAAAAATTGGATCGTTATTTTTAAATTTGAAGACTTAATTGTGACCATAGTGTATTTAAAACTTACCTTCACACGCCTCAGTGGATAGTAGGATTTTACCAGGATATTGGTTTTGAATAGCGGTGAGAATAATCGGGTGCACGAAGTTTCCATAGTAATGCAGCGCGATTCCGTCGATGTATTCGATAGACTTCGGGTCTTCTCTCGCCATCTATTAAAAGAAATATAATATAGTGTTTTGAAAGAAGTTGGTATTGGCACGTTTCACACTTAGCAAGCTTTCACGTTACGTTGTCTTTGATTTCACGCCGCATCAGGGCTCTAGTAACATGTCAACTCACCCCAGCTAACCAAATAGGCACGATGTATCGCTGGTCATCAACCGCTAAGATTAGAGTTTGGTTGAAGCGAGAATTTCTTATTGTTGGACCAAGGTTGTCAGCCACCCATCGACCCTGCATGAAACAATTGTAGTTATTTTAGTATTAAAATGTCACGGATTTTCGTCAAAGGTACCTAATAATTACTTGAGAAGAAAAAAGGATAAAGTTTAAGCAATCGCTATTCATTACACTGATTCTCACAAATAATCGAAATTGGCCCTCAACTGTGGCTTAGTTTGGGATACAATACAGTAGACTTCTGCGAGTGTTTGATCGTTATGTAATTAATTATGTGACAAAAATACATTACCAATTGCCTTGGTGTCCATCCCAAAGAGTTAAAGTTGACTATCGGAATAATTCCGTTAATCGGCTCATTCGTGGTAGTAATGGCCCAGATCTTGACTTCAGCCTTTTCATATTCCTCCATGAAACTAAAGACATTAATTAATTTTCGACTAAGTCATGTATCTACTTATCATGTTTTTAAATTAAGTCTAGATAAAGGTTTTTGCAAAAAATATTTAATGTAATTAACATACCGTATGTGGTAATCAGCGTATGATTGATAGAATTCTGGTTTAAGTTGGCCAAAACCGGTGATTCGCTCGTTTGTCTTCATCCAAATAGGTGGGGACCATGTACTGGCTGTAATTTTGATTTCATCTGTGGCAACCAACTGACTTCTTTTGATCATGGGCAACTGGAGACAAAAACGGCTTTCATGATTCCTCTGCTTGTTTTGCACTGCTACTTACAACAGTTGTTAGTATTTCTGTTTATTTATTTAGCTTGAAACACAGTAAAAGCATCATGTTTCAATTTTTTTTTAATAGTTTCTTAATTGTGCCCATGAATGCTGTTTTACCTTTAAAAAGAAATCGTGTGATGTCAATGAGAAGTTAGACAACGCATGGTCGTACCACGGCTCTTCGTTGTATGTGTAAGGATATTCGGAGAAATCTGATCCTCCAATGGGCACACGGATCATGTTGTATTCGAGACCTGTTGCGCTGAAGTAAGAACTGAAATAAAACAGATAAAGATATATTAGATGTATCGACGACATGGTATTCCTATGAAGACGCGCTATTTTGTGTAAATAACTTAGCGATCCTTCTGGTAACCATTTTAACTTCCTACGATACCCTTCGTTATGAGTAGTCCAATACGCTCGTGACTGGGTTTTTTCAGAAGCGATCGGTTGAGCTGATCTCCTGACCAAGAGAGTCCATGTGCTCTCGCGTTCACATGCTCTATGCTCTGGGCAGACAGTTGTTTTTGAGAGCGGAGTACAGAAGTATCTCAAGGATCTATGCTTGGACGTAGAATTTATATCAGATAATTATATCAAAGTTGTCTCGATGTTCAGAAATATTTCGTTTGCTGAAACACCCTTCTTACTGGAATTTTTTGCTATCCTGTATAACTTTATTTCGTTTAGTATCCCGCTGTTGTTTTTTATTTTGTATTAGTAATGAGAAGTATACTTACTCGATGAATTTTATCTGAGCTGAGTCTGATAGTTTTCTCCAGTTGATGGAAGCGGCATCAGTAACCGACCCACCAAACCCTTCGATGGTTTGATATCGGACGATTGTAAACAGTCTGAATACAACTTGGCTCAAACTATCCTCTGCAAGAGCGAGAAGTTCAACATAAAAATGATAATAAATACCTATTATAATTTACACAAAATTTCTACATTATATTTGATGAAGTTTAATTTAATTTTATGGTGAATGTACCTTCCGACACATCTTCTGTTGAAATATCATCTTCTTCAGATCCAGATTCTGGAAACTCTTCGCTTGATTCTTCCACAGAGTCTTGTACTGTTTGTATGACTCCGTAACTTTTCTCGAAACGCTGTCCGGCCTAAGCAAGCAAGGCAAATGGCTCATCAAAATTAATAGGTTCATTAATACTTGGAATTAAGTAAATCATTGTAAGTGGAGTATGTTTAATTTCTACGCTTTTTTTGTCTCTACCCTCTACCGAAAAGTACGTAGGGGATTTCCAATGCTTTGACGGCTTAAGACTTTACCCAAGAACCCTATCTGGGAGGCGATAGGCCAAGGTTGTACTTCAAAATTATCCGACATTAAAAAGAAACGAGTTAATTGTCTTACATTGCTTGAAGTATAAGCCACGAAAGTTCCTGGCGCAGGAACTTCTCGAGTAATAGTATCACAGTAGTTGGCATCACACACGCAGACTATGGATCGGCCAGGAATGCCCACATCTCTGGCGCGACATGGCAAGTCCTCTGGAGTAAGAAACAGACGTTTTATTGTAGACCTTAACAAATAACCTCATTCAAATGCGCTTGTTAAACATATATTTACTTGACGTAGGTACCGTCGCGTACTAAAAACGGAATTTTCGAAATTCTCACAGGATGAAGAAGTATCGTATATTCATAAAACCCAAATTCAAATTAGAACATACATATTTATTTATATTTGAAGTTTACCAATTAAATTGAAGTGGACCCCTATTTTCTTTTGTATCTTAAGATTTTGCTTGTTAAATGGTCCTAATAGCAATTTTAATAAATGGTTCTTTGAGTGTGGAATTGTGGAAGTAAGTAGATACTTAAATAAGGTAAAGATGATGAATACATACCGCTTTGTCCCAGCGCTATAATAGTTGCACCTAGCAGTACCACTGCAACAACCAAACTTGGACCTGCCATCTGTAAAAAAACTATTAAATTTAATATCAATATCTTTTATAAACAAAGTTGTGTACATACATATGATGTTCGTATTCTTACCGTTTCAAGAGTAAGCAACCGTTGATAATATTTTGAGAATGTATTATTTAATTTTATCACAATTTTATCATAACCATGATAAACAAATGTCAGATCAAGTGTTACCTATCTTGAATCATTATGTTAAATCCTGATAATAATTGTTCGATTATTTATTAATTAGTTTATACGACTAGCTTCTACCTCCCGGGGATATCCATGATGTTGTAGGTCACTATGTCACCTACATTTTATTTTCTTAAGTAAGAATAGTTATTTGTGTCACGAGGGAGCAAAATGATGCATTTACGGCGAGGGCGCTCCATTGAATCCAGAATGTAGCGAAGGATTCTACAATAGAATCCTGGGCGTAATGAGGGATTCAAGTGTTAACGCCCAAGATGAAAATAATTTTGCTCCCTAGTGGCTCATACAACTTTTCAAACTGAACATTAATAAACTTGAAAAATCAATTCTAAATAATAATTAAAGAGCTACCAGCATAGAAAATGGCGTGACTTTACAATTATCAACTTCAAAAAAAACGGCTTTTGCCAAAAATCACTTACAAAAGCCTTGAACAGAAAAGTTGCACTTTGATCCCTGTCGAGAGGGAGCAAAGTTTACTTTTCTAAATGGGGTGCGGATTTTTTTTTTTGTGGACATTTCGTTGAATATTAGGCATTCTCATACTAATAATTCTTTTTAATTCGGTAGTATATGTCTTACCTAAGTACTTGTACTACTCATGTAGACAGTTTACGAAATACTGATATTGATGATACCTATTTAGACTTAGGCACTAGAATTATTTTATTTGGCGCTAAAATAACAGGTTGTTATCTTACCCCCCTCTTTATCGTACGATGCGATGCGTGTGATGAACTCGATAGCACACCTCGTATAATGACATGGTGAAAGCTTGTCCACGTTGTTGTTGCGGGCTCAATTCTACACGCCGGACTAGATTTTCACGCGATTTCGTCTTCCTAATTTAACGCATCGATATAAAACTTGGTTTGGACTTAAAGTTAGAAATCACTGGGCTGCGAAAATCCGTAGGTTTTATTGCGTGGCAGACTGACAGACTGACGTAAAATGTTAAGGGCTCAGACAGACCCTTCTGAATAAACGATTTCAATAAATCTTTACGCCTTTTTTTTGCAATGTATAGTATAATATAGTTTTTTTACAAGCTTGTATTTAACTAGCAAGTTGCAATGTAATATGCAAGTATGTTTTTCCGGGTGGAATCTCAAGACTCAATTTTGAAGTAGGTAAGTAGATTCAACCGATTGAGCTGAAATTTTGCATACTTGAGTAAGTCGAATGACAGTACAATAATCTGGTAGCGGAGTTCGGGTGATCCAGCAAGGATTGTCTCCGCAGGAGGGAAGTCTTCAACGATTGGTCCGATTGACTTGAAATTTGATACACATACAAAAGAACGGATGACAATGCTAGTACAGCCAGCAAAAAGTATAGTCAGCAAAAAAGCTTGATCTAGATCTAATCTATCACTGAACAAACGATAACCAGATGTTTAATAAAATAAACAACAACTAAATAAATCAATAGTATAATAATGGAAACTGTGATGATAGCTTGTTTCCCTTGACAGGCATAGTGCATAGGTTGACCACATACTTCGATTAATTAATTACACTAAAATCAAATTCTGACCGAAAAAAGTAAGAACGAGGAAAGAAAGCGTGATATATTATCCGCTATATAATACAGTTAAAGTTAAATAAAAAAGGTGACGGTCTATTTCGTAAATGTTTATTAACTAAGTGGTCGCTAAATCGCCTCTGCCTTATAAAGGCTTAAATATCTTCTTAAAAATGTCTACCTGGCTTCCAGATTTTTGATAGACACTTCTAATCTTCAAGCCAAATAGTTATGTAAATAATAAACATGGATCATAGTAGGGAGCATTAAAACTCAAGCTTTATGAAGACAATATAATTAAATTTTCATACAAATCTTTAACGTAATATTATCTTTAAAATACTGTACACAGTGTCGGCTGGTTTTGTAGAAAATCATTTACCTACTAGGTACTAAATATAGATAGAAGAAAACATAATTTCTCCAACATAATCTACTGCAAAAATTATAACGACAAGCAAATGATTATCTCCAACGCTGCCGACTAAATCTTTTATAGTTTTATTTTGATATGGCAGATTGTCGATATGAAAGACTTATAAAAGCGTAGAACGCTTAGAACACTAGCGGAAAGAAATGCACTAAAGGTATTCCTATTTACACAATGATTTTACATTATTGCCGTCCGTTTTAAATTATAAGAAAGACAGGTAAACTAACAAAGACAGAATTGTTTACACAGCAGTTAATCTCATTTGAGTAAAATATAGAATAATAAGATAGGTATACCTATAAAATCACAACAAATTAGATCTCTTTTTCTCACACACCAATCAATGGAAGGTTGTTTTGTATCCGTAATACTTCACTCAGAGCAAGCCGAAACAGTGATTGCAACCAAAATTAAGTTCCATCTTTTAAGTACCGTGAACGACATTTTGTCTTACAATCTGAAACGACCATCGCCATATAAAAAAAATAACTTAAAACTATTCACTTTACAATTTACCTAATATAACTATATCAAATAAATACAAAAATCTCTTATTGTTATTATCTAAGATAATATTTGCCTACCTCATGTCTTGAAACTAAAACTATTTAATGCACATAAATCTTAACACAGAGTAAACTTAAATGTGCGCACGACATTGCGCTGACGGGAGGACCCTTAAAATATTTGACTAAAAGAGAGATCAAATCATTGCCACGTAAATACTTATTGTATAATCGGCAGGTTGTTTCGAGTAACGTGTCAACACTTATTTTGTACTTTGAAAGTTGAAAGCGAGATGCCTAGGTTGCTGCGACAAGATTTATAAGAAATAAATAGGTACTCGGACAGAATAATTAGATCTCACTGAAAAGAGGTTAGGGTTTTGCTTTCAACCTAGCTGCCAAGGGGAATCGTTATCTGATAAGACAGTAGCCGGGAAAATGTAACTCTACAAATGACAAACGACAAAAATATAGATTTTTCTGGGTTTCATCATAAATAGATATATATAATCCGAATTCCATGACGCGCTCAAAAGCTAACCGCAAATCGTGTGAATATGCGGAGACTGATTTCATAATAGGTATGTAATACATATTTACAATATCTCTTCGTGTTTTTAAAATTTAAATGTGGCAAGTATTTTAAAAATGTTAGTAGATCTATGTTAAAGCAAAAAAAAATATATTTGATCAACGTAAAAACTGCTTCGCTACGGTGTTTCTCTCATATCATAGAAGACGCATTTTACTTAAGAAACTAAATAACAGAAAGTTGCACCAAGTTAAAATAAGAAATTAAGACATTGGGTAGATAGAACTATAATATAGTCGCCACATTTAATTCGATTTAATTCAACGAATGCATTAAACGACTCAACAAAAATTGTACACAACAGCGCTTAACAACTGTCAAAAATGTTTTTGTTTTTAATTTACTAGACATTTCTTAATAATTCTATACTTATGAAACCTATGAATGATTCATGGTACCCTATACTAAGTTTTAATCTTTCCACTGTTTTTTTTCCTTTAGAGTTTTGCACATGTAATTCAATGCAGTGAAAAGATTAAACATGCTCAAGTAATTTATGTTAATGTAACATAATTATAGAGGCACTGTGTGTGTATTCAATTCTATATCTTCTTAACTGATATTTTACACGCGTCTACTGAACGATATCGTTAATTTAAGAATATTGTAAAATATTAATTTTACTCTTGTTACATATACACATTACTATGTAAATATGGAAAGTAAGAAACATAATCCTCTTAATGTTCGTAATTATGTAATTTATATCGTGAAATCTAACCGTGAGATTTCTTAATAACTTCTCAATTTTTATTCGTAAAGTTAAGCTTTTGCTACAGCAGTCTTAGATTGTTACAAGTGCGTAGCTGACACAGAATGGATGATATTTGCTGATCTATTCTTAAGACTCGCACTAGATACAGTATTTACATTTTACCAATAGCTTTTGGCTTCGCTTCGTAGATTTAGTACCTACTTTTGTCCTTTGTTGCGGTCTGGGTGAGATAATGAGCCTTTTAGGTATAAATAACATGTAAAGGGAATCCTATTGTATTGAAGATAGCCATTGGTATAAATCTGTACCTATCTGAGTATACTTGCAACAGCTAAACTTACATTTAAAATTTGAAAAGATCACCATATAACCACAGACGTTCTGGTGATCATCATTGGGACAAAAATGAATAATAAAACGAATGATCGAAACATTAAAATAGAGTTATTAAAATTGAGCTATACAATAAACATTTAGTTACAAAAATACTTGTAGCGTTATTTTCAGATCACAATTTACTATGTTACGATTGCAACACTATCGAATACCAGATATATTTTTGTCTAAATCTGTCAGATAAATAAGGTTGCTTGCCGGATGGAAATAAGAACATTTGTGTGCACGGGGACTAAAATATGAGGCCATGTGTGGTCCATACCGTTGGGCCCGAAGGTGGAGTGCCGAAGGAATAATAGTTACGGACAGGCGGAAGATAGGAGGGATTGGGAGTACGCGATTCAGTCTTTCACGAGCCTGTAGATGTGGTGCTGAGCGCCATGCTCACTGTTCGACACTTCAAACACAAACGCGGCACATAACAAAGTCTCTTGAGTATCTCTATTTGACACCACCTGTGAATACAAAAAAAATAATTATGAAAATCGAACCACAGTTGGCGGAGTAGTTACATACAAAAAAAAAAAGCATGCAGTCGAACTTAGAAACTCCTTTTTTTTTGAAGTCGGTTAAAAACGGAAACCTAGCAGGAAACCTGGTGGCTTCATCGTTTAGTACCTTATCACATTTGGTCCTTTCACATTTTTAAACGGCGATTGGTTACTGATAAAGCCAGAAGGTACTTGAATTGGCAGATCTTCTATCGCAGCGTTTCTTAACCTTTTTTCAGCGACGGACCCCTAGGCACATCACAATTTTCAAGGACCCCCTAATAAAACAAAACTAAATATTTAAGTACAAATCAGACTGCGGACCCCTATACATATTCTCACAGACCCCAGGGGTCCGCGGACCACAGGTTATGAAACACTGTTCTAGAGGCCTAAGGTATGATAGAAAAATATTAGGTACTTTCAATTGATTATGGCTTGATTGATTTCATTTCTCACCTGAAGTATAGTGAAGTTCTCCAACACGCTATTCATCATGTACTTCTCAGGTAGATGCTTGAGCTTGTGTATGAAGTTGACCATGTATTCACACATGGGTGAGCGTTGTATGCGGTACACATATCTCCCGCCCTCGAACCGCGCGTACTCCGTCTCGACTTTTTCAACTACTTGCTTGCCGAATGAACACACCTTTGTGCTACATGTTATCGTCATGTTTTCGTTGCTTTCATATCTGTAAAGAACATCGAACGTTTGTTAGAATTTTTCAGATTAAAATAGTGATATTTCATTTGGTCCAATACACATGATACTACCCGAAATAAAAGATTTTGTTTACAAATTAACGCTCATTGGGGCAATATTGACTATCAAATTCTGGGTATTTTCCTAAGATTTCTAAATCTTCAATTAAAAAATATCAAATTTCTGCTAAGACATATATGGCTAAAAATGTTCTCAAATACCTCGGCTATTCCCCTTAAAGCTTTGCACCTAGCTACCAAACACCCTGTATATACTTAAAAGTTCCGGTGTACTAGTTTGATGAATGGTCCGCTCTCTCAATTTGTGTGCGAAATTATATTTAAAATTGACCATTCGCTTTATGATAAAGGAAGACATCGCAAGGAAACCTTACACAGTTCAAGTGTGTGTCTCAATCCGCACTGAACCCGCGTAGAAATCACAGCCCTGACACTCATTCAGCGAGGAGCTATGTGCCCGGCAGCAGGCTGTATATTTAATAGGCTGAGATGGTTATGATGACGACTTTAATCTTACTAATATTATAATCTTACTAATCTATACTATCTATACTAATATTATAAAGAGGAAAAATTTGATTGTTTGTTTGTTTGCATTGAATAGGCTCCGAAAGTACTGGACCGATTTCAAAAATTCTTTTGCCGTTAGAAAGCTACATTATCACTGAGTGACATAGGCTACTTTTTACCGCGGGAAAAAACCTTTTCCTACGGGAAAATTAATTTATCGCGGGCGAAGCTGCGGACGGAAGGCTAGTACAGTATATTGGGTGTCAGATAACTCAAATATGAATGAATGGCGGCTTAGTCGAGACTGTATACGATGACACCAATTCTTCAAGTCACGGTCTGAAGTTAAGTTTTACCGTAATTTACTGAATAATAAATAATCATCGTTCGACTGTCATAATTTATTAATTTGTAATTCCAATGCTTGTCGCTAATGATACAACAGGGTCATATGCAATCACATATTTCAAGGTCAATAATTAGAAACGTGGCTTATTGAGTGTTAATTTTCTTTCATCTGTCTTTATCAGACGTCTAAAATTTTACTCTTTTTCAGTTAGGAACAGATTCCAGACCGGGTATAGAGGAAGAAGTCTGTTTCGATACAGGTACAGATTTATTAAATTTTCTCTTATATATAAAAATTAATTGCTGTTCGTTTGACTCGCTTAAACTCGTTAACGATTGGACCAATTTGGCTAATTTTGATTTTAAAGTATTTGTGGAAGTCCAGGCAAGGTTTAAACGTTTAGAAAACATTAAAAAAACGGACGTGGGCGAAGCCGCGGGCAATAGCTGGTAAGAAATAATTGTGATTTGGTGGAAGGGCTATATAACCACTTAATTAACTTCGTTCAGACGAGTTGTGCTTTGAGCTTTGTGGATGAACTCTTAGAGTTCAGAACACGTCAATATATAGTTTGGTGCAGATGCAGTGAATATAATTAATTGTTTATCGTCACCTGAATTCTGAAACTACGAGTAATAAAATAATTGACTGACACTTCGTGAATAGTCTCCGAACATACACGATGACAAATCGTTTTTCGCAACATCATCTGTAGTGGTCAGCTTATTCTGTGCTGTTTTAAGTATATGTCGGTTTATGCGATAATGACGGTTGGTATACAGACGTGTTCTTCAAAAAGTATATGTATGTCGCACAGACGTAGTTGTCTTGAGGCGAGAGTGCGATTGCGGAGTAGCAAGATAATTCGTTTTAGGGCTGATTTTACAATGTGAGATAAATGCATATCTGAGAATTGAAAAATCAGCCCTTAGTTCATAAATATGACCTCCCGTAAAGTACCTACTCACAACTTAACTGAGCAACTCTGCATGCCATGTTGAAATTGACGTATTTTGTCTCCACTCTATTATTTTATTTTTTCCGTTATGTGACGTTTGTCGATATCTCGATATCATATAAAAAGATGTGGCAAAAAACTTACACGCTAGTAACGCCGTAGAACGCCCCGGGATCATCCAAATTGTTAGTGTTTAAATCTGCCCAAAACTTCACCAAGAAGAAGGCATTCCGCGGTCCCTTTTCGTAAAGCTCCTTTAGGCCACCTTTCTTCTCTGGGAATTTGTCATTTATTTGATGCACGTCTACCGACTGAAACAAAACACAGCTTCTATTTTATGGGAATTAATGTTTTTCGGCAGCATTTTAATACCGAGAAAAAAGTAAAGTAAGCTAAATTGAAATTTAAGCTACATTTTACTGCCACATTTGAAACAAAGTTAATTAATATTAAACTCACCTCTAACAAAGGGTCAGCATACGTCACCGTACCACCTATATGAACAAATAGATGTTGTGATGGTGTCGTACTTGGTGGATACTGGAACAGAAACAACATTTTTGGTCCTTCGAACTCGATGCTGCCAAACCATTTTAAGTCATTAATCGCTAATATATTTTTCGAATAATTTGAAAGGTAACAAACTTAGCTAGCTTAATCTAGCTTTTTATAAAACGCAGTTAAAACGGACTGCTAAGTGCTTTAAATAAATAAATCGCTAGCTTCGAATTGCTTTGAAAGGCTTGAATTTGCTTTGCTTCTAGTTTAGCTTGACTGACATTATAATCCTTGAAATACTAACCGTATCAGGGTCACGCGGGTGTTCGACAAAGGCTGAGAACTCTACGAGCCGCAGCTTGTGAGTAGCGATGGCGCGACCCTCCCAAGGCGGCGGCGGCGCCACGTCCGTCCCGCCGGGAACCCCGACGCCGCCGACGCCTGGCACTCCCTTGTAACCAGCACCCGGGAACGGTTTCACACTGGAAAAGGGAACGGTGAGTTTTAGAAAACTAACTCTAATTGTGTTACACAATAGATGACACACTCAACCCGTCATGACAGACTAAACTGATAGAACTAAGTAGATGTTTTATACGGGACTAGCTTCTGCCCGCGACTCGTCTGCGTAGAATTATACATAAAAACCTTCCTCTTGTATCACTCTATCTATTAAAAAAACCCGCATCAAAATCCGTTGTGTAGTTTTGAAGATATAAGCATACATAGGGACATGGGGACAGAGAAAGCGACTTTGTTTTATACTATGTAGTGATATAGTAGTAGGTATAGATATACCTCGACTACCTTTGATGATTATATGTGCGTCCCTTTTAAAAAGTAGTGACATTTTCTCTCAGTTCAACTTTTATGACTAGTTTTATTTTAGGCTAGGCTAGGCTTTTGTCTTCGACTCTACAAGGGTTAATAAACTTGCAACTTTATATAATATTGCATTCCAATATGTTTGGTCAATTTATTAGTGATTAGTATGACACTTACTCTTGTGAGGGTCCAGCTTGTAAACCTGGTTGCCAGAATTGCTGAAATGTGAAGAAAAAAATTGATTATTATAAATTAAATTTAAGCATTGCACCGGTTCGGATGTATGTTATTTTACGGAAAGCTCACAAATTAACTTCTTATTATTTGTTTCAAATGTCATAATCAAGTAAGAAATATTAATTGTCTTAAAAAAGAATTAAACGCCTTAGTCGCCATTTATCATCATTTGATCTGTAGCATGAATTGCAGTTTTGTTAGTGTAAGTACAACAAAAAGGCACACTGCCAAGCTGTTCTTTTAATTTCTATGTTAGTAAAATATCTTTTGCTGACAAGTTAAAAAGTTATGGATGCTTTCATCTTCATACTGTTTTACTCTATGGCACATCACTCATAAACATTGACACTGTGAGAAGCATTTTGGTTATTATTTTTCTATATTTTATTATTATGCATTCGGCATTTACATGCCCAGAGAAGCGACTAAGTTAGGCCTTATTTTTTGCCAAATAACACAACAGGCATGTCTTTTGCAAGCCGAGTACCGTATGATGGTACGCCGGATGTGGCAAACCAGCCACTATTTGTGCGCTAGAGAGTGTGCTCATTGACTGCATGGCTTTTTCCTTCATCATCCCTCCATCCTAAACGTTATTATTTATTAAAATACTTTGTCCAAATGTAATAATAATAACTTAAACGTCTCAACGCTCCTATTATAAAATAAATATTAGTATACAATGGTGTATAAAACTTACCACTTTAAGTTTAGCCTGTATTTCACGTAGTTTCCGTCTAGCTAGCACCTGTATATGTGACGACACTTGTTTTCTTGTGCGTGTCTTTCCTGTTCTTAATTTAATATATCTCGCTATCAGCTCATTTCGTCCTGAAAAAAGGAAAAATATATTTGAATACTTAATCAAAATCATTGTTAACTGGTATCAATAATAACCTTTTGACAATATTTTGTTACATTATTACTGTAAAATGTCCGGCATGCACAAATTTAGAATCAAAATGGTTTGCATATTTTTGAATTGTGTAATTAAAACGTAGCTTGCCAATTGACATAACCCGTAAAATATTTCGCATAGCTTAACAGTTAAAACGCGTTCTGTACAATGCAATGCCGGCACAACCTCGCTGTCGATCCCGTTATGAAACAATTTTCAAAATATTTTGAATAGCTATTTTCAATCATTGAAACTGCAGGCGAATTGGAATGCAGGGTGGATTGACTAAAGGCCAGGCCACCGAGCTTGTTTATTTTAATTGTGAATGTAACTCTAATTTCGGTTAGTTCAAAAGATTTTCAAGAAGAAGAGAAGGTTATTTTAGAAGTAACAGTAATAAGATTAGTTTCTTACTTTTTACAGACAGAACTCTTGATTTTCGTGTAGACAATTAAAAAAGAAGAAAAAAACTGAATACCCAATGGTCTTGAAAGTACAAAAGATGAAGCAGTACTAAACGTGTTAATCCACATCGAAACTCAATTGACATTTTGATCGGACCTGTGACTCTGGGTCACAGTTTTAATTTGGACAATAGTGTATTAATTCGTGGACAATGTAGAGGCAGACTCGACCGGGCCAAAGTAAATTGAAATCTCATTGAATTCGGGGAATGCGATGGCGACGAGAGGCGGCTGGTGCGAATTTAATTAACCCCTTGCTTGCTCGTTGAGGCGAATGGAACATGGGAATACGCATGTGTTGGTGTGTGTGTACGCCTATGGACTAGCGAATATAAATGTTATCTCCTGTGATTAAATATTGCGGACTAGATTTCGTCCGTGGTAGATTAAATTCTGACCATTTTAATTACTGTCCCATCCTTTGCCAAAAAAGGCTTACTAAATACTAATTAACTAATTTTATTTCTTCCTCATCTCATCCTATACACATTCCTCAAAAAGTTGTTTTATAAGTTTATTTGCCGTTCACCTACGCAAACTGGTCTTACTTATAAAACTAAACTAATCATCAACAAAATATTTAAACTTCAGCCCATTTATAGAAATCTAACAAAGTTTTAGAGTGTCTGTTAAAGCAAACATTCTTGAAATTACTACGAAATTATGGCACCATCATAAAATTTTCACGGCGGGTGTTAAGCTAAAATTAGTATACGCGGCTACTCTAACAAATTGCTATTAACACGAATTAGTAAAGAGAATAAACACGCCGTATGTTATTCGTCGTAAGTGTAAGTTCCACTTAGTGAGATCCCTGCCCACGAATCAAGCATTAAGAGTGCTTTCACCCGAAACGTCGTGTGCATCCCTCTATAAATACTTCTCTGCAGAGGAGAAGGATCAACTCGAAACGTTTCTATTCCACAGTGAATAGAAAAAACAAGAGATCATTATTTATTACTTCGTTAGTTGGCTAATTTGGTCCATTGCCAGCGCGACGCGGCTACGCTCTCGCGCACTTCGCGCGGATGAAATCGTGCGTGCGCGGCTCTACCTATGAATAATAAGTATTCTTTCGAAGAAAATTGTGTTTCCCAATAGTAATCACGTCTATCGTACCTGAATTATAAAAAAAAAGATTTTCGATTTCCAAATTCGGCAGTAATAAAATAAAAAATAATATGTCCCGTTTTATGGGCGTAATTTATTCTACAATAGGAGATATTGAAGATCCATCAGAAATACATTAACGGCGTACTTGAGGCGTGACCTCGCGATTGTTTTCAATGGGAGATTACGCGTTTAGATATTTCCTTTAGAAAGAAAGTTCCGATGAAAGAAACATTAGAGTTTCCGCTGAAATACGGGCGTCGAGGTAAAATTTCACGCTGACCCAAACAGAAGCTATGCAAGGCGAATCCTCGCGGGAAGGGTTGAGTTGCGATGGGTCTAAGGAGGATTTCTCAGGAGACAATCGGGAGTTATGCCCAAAGGCGGGCGGGGCGCTAAACAACGGGCGCGGGCGGCCCGCCCCTTCTTTATATTTTCTTACTGCGTTCGCCGCCTAGCGGCGCGGCCGGGCCCCTTACACGCTCGCTCGCTCACTAATTGCGCATTCTTCGCATAGTTTAGCCCTCCCGGCTAACCCCTCGCCCTCCGCCCCCCGGACCACGTGAAACCGTGCGCCGACGAAACTTTCATACTCCGAGGATATTGAGCGGTTTTGAATGTCTTAACTCACGAACGTGCAAGCAGTAGTGCCACGAGTACTAGCTTTGTAGGCAAACTGTTCCCAACTACACAACGCATCGTGCAAGCTTTAGTTGACTAACTACCCGATATGAAACTACGATAAGACATACTTTGTCAAATAATATTCCTGTGTACGATGAACTCCAGTACAGAATAGTAAGAGTTGAAACGTTTTTTGTAAACAGTTAAAAAATAAACTTGTGTACACGAAGACGTAGTACTACTTTTCCAATATCACAGCGAGTCAGAGATAAGATTTGTTCACCGAAGATGAAAATAAGGGTGAGTGTGGGTGCAGAACGAGCCCGGACAAGGGTGACGCACTTTTAGAGCGCTAGATTAAGCTCGGGCGGACACGTCCACGAGTAATGTGGTCATATATTGTCCGGACGACGCGTGTCCGCAATTATTATACAACACGCTCTTTCAAATTACGGACTTGTCTGAATTACGCTTAGGTAATTTAGGCAATTCGCGAAATGAAAACGAAAAACGCTTCCGATTCGACGATTGTTTATTAAATTTAGTTCGTGATGGGAAAACTATTCAATAACAAATAATTAATCGAAAACTGTGACTTGACCAAAAAATTACGTGGTCATTATCACTACATAGTATAAAACAAAGTCGCTTTCTGCTGTCTGTCTGTCTGTCCCTATGTATGCTAAGATCTTTAAAACTACAACGGATTTTGATGCGTTTTTTTAATAGATAGAGTAATTCAAGAGGAAGGTTTATATGTATAATTCTACGCAGACAAAGTCTTGGGCAGAAGCTAGTACATCATTACGATAGCTATTACGATAGAAAAAAATTCATAATAATAATATAATAATAATATCTTGGGACAATTGACACCGATTGACCTAGCCCCAAACTAAGCAAAGCTTGTAATATGGGCACTAGACAACGGATAAACATACTTATATAGATAAATACATACTTAAATATATATTAAACATCCAAGACTCGAGAACAAACATTCGTATTTTTCATACAAATATCTGCCCCGACCGGGGATCGAACCCGGGACCTCAAGCTTCATAGTCAGGTCCTCTAACCACTGGGCCATCCGGTCGTTTAATGCGTGTAAATTCTACTGCAATGCATTATTCCAATCAAATCAATTATCAATTGTTATACTATTATGCAACAGATGCAAAAAGCTTTATGACATTACATAAAGCTTTATGACTTTTTGACATTTGCGTTTGAAACGGCAAAACGTTTTTTTTTAACAAGTTTGTATTTTCTACGAGGATAAGAGGGTTATTCTCTAATGAATGTACAAATTGTACAAATATCAAAAGGCAAAGGCTAACTGAAAATGCCCATGTTTGCGCTCTATTCTCGAGTTTCGAGATAAACATTGCATTTCATTCCGTCTATTAAATCACTTAAGGTGGACACATCGTCTCTGTGGCAAATTTGTTTAGCAATTCCATTTGGCCCGCGACGGCGCTGAGCGGGCAGTCCTTTAATTAAAACCAGGACGTAATGTTGGCGCGAACTTAATGTGCGTCCGGCGGCGTAATGGCAGTGGCTGCCTTTAATTGTTCCATGTCAATTGCGTTCCATGATGTTCGTGACGACATGTTGACAAAAGAAATGGCAAGCTAGTGTAGACCCGGAGTGACTTTTATATTTACCTATTTTACCTACTTTACTGAAGGGACTAAATTAGTACTTAAGTAATTTAAATGCAATTGCATCCTTGCTATTTACTGAAATCATTGTTCATTCAAAGCGAGCCGTCTTTAACATTTAATTAACTGTAGGGAAAAAGGTTTTAAGTGGCGATCGTCACGTCTTGTTAACGAGCTTCCTAAGTTAACACTGTAACGTGAAAAAATTCGCCCTTATACTTTGAAATTCTAAAGAGCCGGGCATTCAGTCTTTGAGATTTGTACTGTGAGATTTTATAATAAGGATAAACAAACTATACTAGGTATTTGTAATTCTGAGACTTTTTTGATTAAAATTTAATGTCGTTTAATTTCTAGTTCATAACATATTCCATTTCAGTATACGTGAAATTTGCCTAAGAAAACGCTTTTTACGCAGACTAAGATACTGTGTATTTTGGGCTAGATAACGTGTTATAGTGCAATTGAATCTAATTTTTTTGGAGGTATATTGGATGAATTTTGGAGTTAGCCGATGTTGGGTGATTGCATATATTAGCTTCCTCGAATCGAACATGGTCCAATCAAGAGATAATAATTGTCGGTGCACGTCTTTCCGTGGAATCTTATTGCGCAAACCGCTTTGTCGGCTGACATCAATACCTTGGCTTTTGTCTCGTGCCATATCCATTGTTCATTTTGGGCGGAATGGCCTTGATATTGCTTTACAATTTTGCTATATTGGCATTATGAATCGTTCAACATGTTGCGACAACTGGTATATTAGGAGTGAGGAAAATGTTATGAAGTTTACATGGCGGGCCGTCACATTTGCCACAGTTTACGCATACTTGATGACGCGTTTAGCTATTTTCAGACTTAAGATGATAAACGAAGATAATTTGCTAATGTTCACTAGCATCTCTAAACTCACCGTACATCTTGCCCTCATCCGAAAGAATAATCTTGCGTCTGCCACATGGAGGATATATAGCAAGTGCTTCTTGAAAACTTTGTTCGATGTCGGGACTCCATACTCCCTCCGCATCAGCCGCCGATAAGTCCTGCGTAAAAGCCGAGTCTCAGAAACAAAGGCAAATAATGTATGCATGTTTTTAGAAAACACAAGTTTTCCCATGTTATCACAAAAATCGAATTTCATACATAAACCAGACGTATGAACATCTGTCCGTCGGTTTTGCTTACAGATTCAGACACAAGGCAAGGCAAGGAGTGCGTCACTGTAATTAATGGCTTGCTTCTATTCTCAAAAGAAAATAAAAATAACACGCTGCCTTCGACTCGGCCCAACCAACGAAAACATCGTGAATCATGGTTCCTTGAAACCACTCGAAACGTTGCTGTTTCTGGTCTGTTCACTCGACGAGTTAATATTTGTCTATCGTTGCTTGTTATTGTGATTTTTCATTATGTCTTGTGGTTACTTGCGTAATTCGTCATTATTTCGTTTTATTAAATACTAGCTTTTGCCCGCGACTTCGACTGCGCAAAATAAAATTTTTGCGCTAAAACTTCTTCCTCTCTCCTATCGAAAATGTAAAAAAACAAGCCAAATGCAAGTCGTACTTTAGCACGAAGGATTACGTATTACCTACCTACCTCATAATCATGCTAAATGTGGTCTTAAGGTTTTGTTACCTTAGGCTCTGTCTACCCCGTAAGGGATAAAGACGTGATATATGTATGTATATATGTACCTACCTCAACGAAATAAACCCGTTTCTCGCATAGACACCCACTTCCATTATTTTTATCCCAATCTTTTGTTCTGTAGGAAATTCGAAAACTCCCTTCTTATGTCGCCTACCGCCTACGTGATCTTCAAAGAACATATCTACTAATAATATACCGCCCTTTTATCCCTTGGGATAATTGAAAAATCCCATTGTAGTGCACTTCTTAGATCATCAAGGAATATGTCTGTCAAATCAGTTTTCACATATCATAATTACCTAGTGGTATGGTAGAAAAATAAGTGAATGGCGATTACTCCACCGACAAGAGAAGCAAATTTAACGATTCTAGTAATAATATTTACGGAGTTAAGAAGATTTCAAAGTAACAATGTGTGTAGGTTGTTTGTAAGTCCATTTTTTCTCCCTATCCCACGGGAATTTCGAAAAGTATTGAAATTCGTTTTCAGCAGTTACGATTCCCTACTTGTGTACCAAATTTCAAGCCTCTAGTAATTATAGTTATGGAGATAGGCTCCCTTTTCAGTGAACTGCCAAACCCCATTAGTCCCTATCCCGTGGGAATTTTGAAAAATCCCTCCTTAGTGCACCTCTATGATACTGAAGCAATATTTATTTACGTTGCGACGAGCTACGACCTTTGACATGTTTATCGCTATCTCGCAGGAATTTTGCAATATTCCAGAATAAAAAATAGCCTATAACCTGGCCGGTGATTTTCTCAGCAGATTAGTAAAGTTCGCATTAAAATCCGTTCAGCCGTTTTGCCGCGCTCGCAAATATACAACGATTCTAAGTATCCCCAGACATTTTATTTAAATATCTTTCACGTACAGACTTTCGACCTTCTTCAGCTTTATTATATGTATAGATTAGATGTGGTCTTCCATTTCAACCACTTTTCTTCAAAATACATTGGTTTGAAAAAAAAAGAAACAGTCAGTGCGAGTATTCTCGTTGGAAATGGAAATCAGTGCTTTTTCGACTTTTCCTTTTATTTATGTTGTGAGAGCTTCTTACCAAATATCATAATTTTATCATGTTTTTGTATGAAAGTACACTTTCGAAGAGTATTTAAAGATTAAATTAGATTAAATTGTTAGATCTTGTACCTTCTCGTCATCGCTCGCGTCGCCAACGTCGAGGTGCTTGGCATCGGCGCCGCCCGATCCGTTGGTGTCGGGCGCGCCGGCCGCCGTGCTCCACGGGGACGCAATGGTGCCGGCTGCGAGCGCGCCGCTCGCTGTAACAAACAAAATATTCATTCAATCAATCGTTATTTTTAACGTAATTCAAGACTATAATCGTTCATGTTCAACATTGTTGTCCCACAAAGTAAATAGGTTCCTTATCGTGTTGAGCAGGCACATTATGTACATGTGTTTCTGAAATAAAAGCGTGCTAGTATAGAAGTAACCACGCGTAAACTCTAGGTACTAAATGCGGTGATAAAATTTTAAAAATGGGATTCCAGACTCTATTATTGTGTGTAGTTATCAGTGGCGTGGCGTCCATAGAAGTCGATTCCCACTGGCTTGCCTATTTTAAGACAGCTGGGCACTTTATTGTGCAGAATTAGAGGAAAAAGCTAGTAAAAAAGACTTCAGCTTGCCTTCTGGTATACTTGACGCCACGCCACTGGTAGGTGTTAGCTTTTTTGAAACACTATTTTTAGTACCTAGGTTAGATTTGAATAGGTACGTTAATATGTTGAATAGCCGATGTATTATAACTCGTTCGGCTTCTCAAGAGCTTCTTACGTCACGCGACTTGTTTGTTTACCGTTTCGGATGCTTGCACTGTAAACTTCCATTTTGTGCCTATTGTGGCTACACTGGGGTACTAAAGTAACTACGTCAATTGACAGCAATATAATTATTTCCTTTCCTGCTTCTAAAGCGGTAATTCTGATCAATATTATGAAAATATCTAACTGTAGCTTCATAAGTTGACGTTAAATCCGAAAATATTTATCACAATAAAAGATGTAAAAGTAAAGCCGAAGCGTTCCGAACTCCGAAATATCTCAATACCGAAGAAGCTTTGTTCCCTCAAGATCCAAGAAGCGAGGTCGTAGGCATTCCGAAAATTTTCATATTTACTGTAAGAAATATGCAGGTACGAGATGTTTATAAATATAATATAAAAATATCAAAATGGAGAATTTCGTTATGAAGATCGGGAGCCGAGAGAGTAAAGTATGCGCCCGCCCGCCCTCGCGCCCTTGTCGCGTTAAGTTGGAAATCCAAGGAAGGCGAGATACTAACTCGCTGGTGGTGAAAGATGTTCATCATATTTTCACTTACCTACTGTTAATCAGTGGTTGGAAGTAAAACTATAGCATTTGACATTTAATTCAAATTTCAGTTGACAGTGTTAATTGTCCCATTTCTATTAGAAAATCGCCCAAGTGCGTCTCGGGCCGTGGCCCGTGGGCCACACGCAGCACTGTACTTATAAATTCGATCTTCACTTTTACTCATCATCTCTAGCCTGTTTACGTCCCAATGCTGGGAACAAAGTAATACTACAGAGGAATATAAATTGATACTTTATGCTTAATATTTAATACTAGCTGTTGCCCGGGGCTTCGCCCCCGCTGCAATTTTTTTTTCAAAATTTTATTTTATACAAACTGTCCGAACAGTAACAAACACAACTAAAAAAGAATTATCCAATTCGGTGCAGTCGTTCGGAAGCTAGGCGGTACATACATTTCGGCGATTCATTTTTATTTATATAGAATTGAATGTGACTTTAACTTCATTCCAATTATAAACGGATTCCTAGAAATCGAGACATTTATCAATTCCACTTTTTTTTTCTCATCCGTGACTAAGATACCGAACTGCTGTTGCCACAACTCATGCCATTTCCATTTCGTTTTCGATCCATGTCCCCAAGTCCATGTTACTGTATTTGTATAACAAACATTGAAGCATTAAATACTTTTTTGGGATAAACAAACATGGCAAATCAATTTTGACATAATAGAGCCCAATAAAAAAGAAATTAAAAGTTGACGCAAGTCATTCATTGTAAACAAAGAAATCGTAAAATATTTTTTGTATTTTGTATAATTATCTTACCATCAGGTGACCCACTTGCTCGTTTGCCTTCCTATTCATATAAAAAAAAAAAAAAATCTTAATACGTAAGTGTTGCGGATAAAATCTGGCCGACTCAAATCAGATATTTTCTCATGCTGAACAACTTACAACATGTTTCAGTCCAATACATGTTATTTTTATTGTGTCATCTCACGTCAAAACACATGACACGGGTCACATTATACTGGCTGGTCGGGTAGCGCACAGTAGTTCATTAAAATTCATTTTTTAGTGGTTTTTCGTAAAAAAATCTAATAACGAAGAGCAGTTTGCAACTCTCCAGCATGAGACGAATCTAATGACATATAATTTATCAAAATCGGACCATAACTGTAGATCTGATGGCTTGTACAAAAATCGGCCTCGCGTATTATCTATATTAATAATTTCGTCGCGGGGTACGGTAGACTCGATCGAAACCTCACCTGAATAATAAAACATAAAAAAATAATGATTTCGAGTCGACAACACATATCCGCAAAATTCGGATTGTCGAGTATTTTGTTAAATTAAATTAAATTAAATTCTAATGGTACTGACATGACAGACAAATCGCAGTTGTCATCTTGAGTAGTTACTAAACGTTCCGTTTCATACCAGCGGCAGCGCACAGATACGTCTTGCCACTCAATACGTCGCGCCAAAGAACTGCGACTCATGTGAATGTGTAAAACAAAACGTCTTGCCGTAAACCTTCTTTTAATTATCTTTGAAAAATTTTTCATAGGATATACTCTGCTGTGTCATGTGTTTTTTCTCTAAACCTGAGATTGGCCGATTGCCATAACAACCATAGAAAAACTTTAAAAGTTGAAGTTGAGGTTCTTTTCGTAAAAAAATTAAAATGAAAATTTTTCAGTATTGTTGTTGTTGTCGAGAAAATCCCCAGCATGCTTAAAATTTACGAGAGTTCTGACGCTGTGGTTGAGGACGATCATAATGATGTTTTAAACTATCCTGTAGAATTCCTAAATTCTATAACGCCAGCAGGACTACCACCACACATTCTAAAATTAAAAGTTGGTTGTATAGTAATGCTTTTAAGAAATTTAAACCCAACTGTTGGGTTGTGCAACGGAACCCGCCTTATTATTAGAGCGTTAGCTAACGCCATCTAACAGTCAACTGCCTTTTAAATTTAGTAGGCTTCAGTTTCCCATTCGCATAGCATTCGCAATGACAAATAAAAGCCAGGGACAAAGAAAGACTGAGTGCTTAAAACAGAGATGTTTACAGAGAATTAACCACAATGAACGATGCTAAAAAAACTATACCTTGCTTTGCCTTTAATATTCCTTGAGAACCGATAACTACAGAAATATCTACCTACATTTTGTACCTAGATATGTATTATGAGTCACATTTCACCCGAGCGAAGCCGGGTTTTCATCTAGTATATAAAGATTTCGCAAACGAATTCTATAATCAAAAAATAATTGCTGTTTTTAACCCCCGATGTAAAAAGAGGGGTGTTATAACTTTAACGTCGATGTGTGTGTGAGTGTGTGTATCGGTCTGTAGAATCGTAGCTCCAGCGCATGGACTCATTTCGATGTGGTGGTTCTTAGCCGTGCTTGATAAAAATCGGTCCAGAAGTTTGAAGACTATCAGCTCTTCTCCAAAATGATGTACCTGTTGTTGACATAAAACTGTTTTTTTTAATAACGTATGATTACTCGATTAATGAGTGGGGGTTGTTTTTTTAATTTAATGCTTTTTTGAAAACCTATGCCACGACAGCTTCTACCAACTTAATTCTACCATTGTAAAACAATTTAAGCATTTCGACAACTATTTCGTACTTAATTGATATAAAAAGCCATTATTTATTTTTCATTATTTGCTTATAAGTTTGTATAGGCTTTGCTAGTCGAATTTCACCCAGAGGCTATTTCATAATCGTAATACGCGACATTATGACACCGACAATTCGGTCAAGATTTTAGTCATAGCCGATATGTACGAGTAGTCCAATTTAACGCGGTTACTCTTCCAGTCATCAATAAATGTGTATAGAATGAAAGTGTCACTTACATTTATAAAATAGAGGCCAGGGGTCGGATTAACTTGAGATTCGGTTAATCACAGACACAGTCAGCTAACAGGACAGTAAGCAAAAAGCTTGTATTAAAAAAAAAATAGAAACTTATATCTTCTTCATTACGGGCTATAAAATTGGGATGATTAAAATGCCTACTTTTACATATTTGCGTGCTGGGACACACCGATTTACGTCGGTTTACTACTAATCTCGTGTCCCACCAACAAACCGCTTTTGTTGACATAACAAATCCCCAGTTAAATTGCAATATACCCGCGCAGTACATTGTGTTGTTGGCCTTAAACGAACACAATTTTATAATGAGATTTACTTGCTACTTCGTCTGCATGAAATTAGTATTTTGGGCGGGTAGCTTATGTTCGTAATGAAAATGAATTATTTTAGAACTAATTTGATTACTTTCAACATGAAACTACCGTGAGACTTAATCATCATTACACATAAACGGATAACTCACGTATAAAAAGTCGAGTGATGCTTGACATGTTGAAAGGACTACGAAATAGTCCGAAACATGTCGAGCATCACTCGACTTTTTATACGTGAGTTATCCGTTTATGTGTAATGATAATTTGATTACCATAAAATATATATGTATCGCCTACCTCGATATGTAACAGTTTTTTTTAATCGGATCAGTAGCTCTTGCGTTTAGAGCGTTCAACCAGACAAATAAACGTTCAGTTTTAGCATATTTTTTTTTATTCCAGTGTGACATTTATAGTACAATTTTATCAATTATTTTACTAGAATAATTTTGTCCCCTTTATTCCTACTACATTTGTAAGTAACCTAATGAATATTGATTTTAATTAGACTCATATTCAATACTAAAACTTTTTATCACAACACTTTACCAATAGTACGAGAGCCCACGACCAAAATTTTTGTCTCATAGCAATACGGCCAAACCCGCATCAAATCGATAGATACGATTATCCTGAACTCGAAAATACCAATATCAGACATTTTCCGCGTAGCGTTTGATCTGACCGCATTTTCAAAATTGTCAAAGAATTTTACCGAACTGCATCATAGCAATATGTCTGATTTGCAGACTGTAGTTGAATGATAGTTCTGAGATACCGGAAACATATTTTTCAGACGTTAGTGGTGTAGCGCAAACCCGTAAAATCACTTAAAAAAATTAAAAATGAGACAAAAAAAATGTCTCATAGCAATACGTCTGAAAATCTTTTTTATTAGTAAATTTTGGTTATTTGATGCGAACAAAACAATTTTCAGACGGAAATGTGAACGCATTAAATTTTGAGACCGTTTTGAAAATGTTAACAAATTTTACCGATCGGTATCATAGCAATATGTCTGAAAATTGTTGGACATGATAAAATAAGTTGTCCACATGTGCAAAAAATTTATATCAGACAAATTAAGTGTAGCACCTTCTCTATCAGACAACTTTTCGATACTCGATAAAAATCGTATTGAGGCATCTTGAATTCTCTGTTACAAACCAATGAATACGTTGCGACCCTGAATTTATTAGATGATAATTAACAAAGAATTTACCCGATTCTTGAATATCTATGAAGGCTGTAAATTTAAAAACACATTTAACAGAGGCGTCGGCCAGGCGACTCCGAAACGTTATTTTCGTTTTTGGGAGTATATGCTACACTTAAAGTGTCTGAAAACAGGTTATTGGTAATCCTGGCAGCAATACGAAAAGTTTAATTTTTTTTTATCCGTATTGCTATGATACAGGTCGGCTAAATTTGTTGACATTTTCAAAAATGCGCTCAGGCTATATGCTACGCGCAAAATGTCTGAAAACAAACTTTTTCGTAGTACAATTATAAAATCTATGTACATTTTCACTATCAGACGTATTGCTATAATACCGACTGCCTTTTTTTTTTGACACAGCAGAAATGGCCTCCCACGCTGTTGCTACACTTTCGACCGTTACTACACACCTAGTCGGGTTCAGAATCATACAATCTAACGATTTTATAGGGTTTTTGCCATTGCTATGAGACATGGTTTTGGTCGTGGGCTCTAGAACTACAACGAAGTCCAAGCTTTTACCGCACCGCAGCAAAGAATGCACTTGCAGAAAATTTACTGTAGTAAACAGCTTCTACTTGTAACCTAATGCTAACAATGTATGTACTTAATTCATTAATGTATGTATATTTAAACTATTGAGTGAGTCACTTATACAAATATAACTCTGACTTTAGTTTTTCATATAATCCGCTTTTACTGTGTTTGCAGTTTCGCGCCATCATGCGTGAATGTTGTCACATTTATGCGACGAGTATGACAGGTAAACGTAACCGTCTAAAACTGCTTATAATTAAATAAACTCCTTTTTCAACGTAAATATTTCAAGTTTGTGCTACAGTTCAATGAAAACAAACACTGGAGTGACTAATTCAACTCCGCATTAAAGCAATCTCTCTGACGCGGTTGTCTAACAAAGAGCGCATCGCGAACGTGCAATAATTAAAATAATAAAGCGTCGCTTGGTGCCCCCACTCGCATTGTGTTTATATGACAAGTGTCCGCAATAACTGGGACCCTCGTATCAACGCATTGGGGTCGCGTTTATGATTATACTATTCTGCATGAGTTAACGACTGAGAGTAAGATTTCGGTTGCGTTTCGTTCGGCGGCGTTTCGCGATGTTTAGTTTTATTTTAAGTCAGGGAACTTGTTTTTTTTCTGTGGCAATTATTTTCAGGCCGCGGTAAAATTCACCCTATGTTTATTTCAATTTAGGTTATGAGATTTTTTTTACAAACTAATTTTAATTGCTGAAATAACCTCTTATTGAATTAAATCTTAAAAATCTTATTCATCACTAGCTTTTGCCCGCAATTTCGTCCGCGTAGAATCAAATATAGCCTATATTGATCAGGGATAATGTTGGATTCTGACGGTAAAAGAATTTTTCAAATCGGTCTAGTGGTTTCGGGGCCTATTCAACGCAATCAAGTAAACAAACAATCAAATATTTCCTCTCTAAATTAATGTTCGAGACATTGAACCTTATCTAGTAACTTGTAATTAATAACACATTCATATATGCATTGAGCCAAAAATAGAGCTAGCGTAGGTTCTCTAACAGTTACGTATTTGAGTGGGTGGTACAAACGGTCGGGTGTATTATAAATAAACCATTTTGTTACAACATGAACTGATTCCAATACTACAATATCAATTTAAGTATTACGTTTGCAGGATTGTAGGTTTAAACCATCCTTTTATATAAAATATTATTTTAAATGTTTCAGCGCATAATAAACGACTAACTTCATTTCGAATAATGCTACGTTTTACGAAAATTAGCAGTAAAATAAATATATCGTCCTCCTGTTTTAAGTAGGTAGCGCCAGGCTCGGTTGCACGCGATCTCAGACTTCTGAAATAGGAATGCATTTAATATCAACAACGGAATAATTCCGGCAATTTAATGTTGTTGGCCCCTCCATATCGCGTGTCCCTTGTAGAATCTATAAAAGTAGCGTGTTTTCACAGCAACACGATTTTTTATAGGCATACGATTAACTGATTAGAACACTTTCCGGGTTTTAACTAAATTTCTGAATATGTTTTGGTATTCATCAGACCGAAATTTAAAGCCAACACTTAAATTTTCCAAACATTGACTTAATTCTCAGTTACATGAAGGACTCGTCTAATAATGTATTTACGTAGGTACATTTGGTTGTATATTCGTAGGTATTGGAGCACTTGACTGTACCGTGTCGCTTGGAACGGAATGACGAAAAAATAATTTTGATGGCAGTTCATATTGGCACCCCTCGGGCCGCCCGGTGCAGTGGGGCGGGCCAGGCCACCTGTGAGCGAGCTCCGCGACTCCACCGCACCTCGTCCGCGCAACGGTCGAGGGTTGCGCGCCAAAGTATGTTAATTAATTTTCGGTTGACCGTCCAGTACTCCACGGCTTTGCTCAAATCATGCGGTCCTGCAATGTTCGCTTCCAACTTTGTTTTAAACTCAAATATAAGTTTATCATTTTAATTTTTAATTCTATATGGTTTGTAAAATAACTTTCGTTATCCAAGGTAATAAATAGCCGATAGCCCACGATTTAACGTAAAATAATACCTGTCACAAAATGATTCCGCTCAATGAAACTTCCACGTAAATTCGGTCGCCCCTTTTCTATTAATTATTCAATAGACGCAACCCGCCGTTTATGTGCCCGAAAATATGGCAACGAGTTTTATTAATTCTCTGGCGGAATATTTATCTGTTGGTAAAATTAATAATGCTTTCCCGGCGATATTGAGTTAAATATTGTTAACGTGCCGAGATCGAGACTACAAATATGTTTATCTAATACCGTGAGTGTTTACGAATGACGTGAGACGTATACGTAGAGTACAAAGGCGTATGAGTAGTGCGGTGGTGCTCTGACTCGTATAATGATTACGGCTACATACAGCGGACTAATCATGTACTACTATAAGTAAGCAATATTTGCAAAGTACGTCATTGTCCAAGGGCTGGTGTAACCAGGCAGCATTATGTACTTAACCGTTTTATGTTTTTAGAATGGCGGTGAAAAGGCATTTGAGAACATAGGTTCATTCTAAGTTCTAGCTCTGGCCATGGTTAGGAAACGACATTTAAGTTCCGACTGGTCAAATTCATGAATTAATTGATACACAAAGTTTTTTTTTATATGGAAGAGAAGGTATACCTGGGTACTTTATGCTATGAAGTATAGGTACTTGTGAATCACACGTCTCCTTGTTTCATAGTTAGTAATAGTCATCATAAGAGGAAAATTACTATTTAAGTCGCGTTTAGTGTAATCCGTTACAAGATTTTCTTTAATGCTAAAGTAAGAAATATAAAAAAACCCTTGTAGGTAGAGAAACAAGATATTTTATTCGATGAATCAAATTTGCTGGGTGAAATTTATAAGTTGTGTGTTACAAAGTTGGCAAGATCAGCAGCGACGTTTTTTTTAGAGATTAGTGAAAACCGCTTAGTAAAGGATAAACATAAGTGCAACTCCGAGTCACGAAGATGCCTGCCAACTTTAATTATAGTGCGAACATAAAGACGTATAGTTTAGGTTTATTGTCACCAAGATTTCAACTCTATACCGTAACAATATGGTGCAATGACACAGTGCTTCTATCTAAACTTAGAGTAAATGAATCATAGCGGTCGCTTCGCCAGCTGCGAATTAAGACTCAGATTGCAATTTTCTTGGAGAATGTTGTAGCTCGTCTTACAAATCTAACAATATCGAACGCAATTATAAACTTCATCACAGTCTCTAAGCAAAAAGCATTGTATGGTTTTTCTTAATTTTTACTTATCATTAAAATACTCGCGTAGGTAGGTATTTAAAAAAAACTGCGGAAAGACGAACTGTAAAATTGAAGTTATTTTCTTTTTTATGTAAAGGAAGTAAAGTTGTGATTAATAACGAACACTAATATTTTTTTTTGTTTTACCCTAATTCGTTCTTTCAGTCTTATTAAATTGGTTGCACTTCCTCTTCTGATTGCACAGCGAAATGTTATTCCGTTAATCGAGATTAATCTCGCTTTCTCAATAAAGGAGTAGCTCGCGGCGCGTCGGCCGGCCGAAGTGTTCTGGCGTATCCTCCTTTGCTTGTCTGAGTTATAGGCGCAATATTACTCAAATATAATATAGACGCCATGGTAACAAAGAGATACTTATGAAATTAAGGCGATAAATCAGCGCGGTCTGAGCGAGCCGGGCCATGAATGAGCACAGGAACAACGGCGTATATGTAAATAATGTCGCTGCTAACACCCGACCGTCGCTCGCTTGAATATAAAGTAATATGTCACAGGACATTACATGCCAAGTAATCGAATGTTAACAGGTGCCAAAAAATATGGATATGATTAAATGCTCATTAATCTCCATTCATTTTACCCTTCTAGACAGATTCCAGCAGATCTACTTCGTAACAAAGTTTTACTTGTAAGATCCACGACAAACTTTAAAGAATAGTATTCACATGATGTACGTCGGTATCGTGTTAACTATTCTTTTATTACAGCGAGGAACTAATAACATCAACATAAATATTTTCTTGTAATTTGAGTAATCTATGTATTTTTATCAAAATTTTACAAATGACTGAGTAGGTACATAAGCTCAATTGCTTCATAAAACGGATGTCCAGATTGCACCTATGGCGTCAAAGAAGGCGCCAGCGCGGAACAGTTGCGCTGCTTGCTCTACCTTAGTGCAACTTGGAGAGTTAACAACAATTGATGGCAGACGCACACGTTATTCAAGTGAAAACATTTTAAAAATAATTTATTTGCGGATGTTGTTAGTTACAAAACACTTATAATCTATATTAGTCCTACTAATATTACGGAAAAGGTTACTGTTTTTAAAGGAAGCATATCTTACAAGTATCAAAGATACAGATTCGGTTTATTTAATTAAAATATACTAATCATTTTAAATGCCATGAATGTCCGTGCAATAATTGCATCTCTAAAGCGAGATAAACATTTTTCATGAAAGCTGTTTCTTGCACCATAACCGTGGAAATTGTAGCATACCTATAGATACCTACAGAGATTTTATACCAAACACCGTAGTTAATGAATTGACAAGCTGCAAGTGTGGCCACGAATTACACTGCAAAAGGAACTGACGTAACCGATACGATAGGCGAGCAGCCACACTACGCTGGCTATGTAGGTCCGATGTACCACCATTCACGTCGCACACTTAATCGATACAAACACTACTTCCATCAGGCAGCTAGCATATACATAATTACGTTGCAGAAATAAGGCACTGGATACACGCAAAGAGAGCTTCATCACTATTCATAATTTTTACACAGAATTATATTATTGTACACTTACGGTGGTGTAATGGTGTTTAAAGCGATAAAAAGAATCTCACACAAAATTATTTTAATATTCAACGACCGCATGATTTGGACGTGAGCTCGGCTGTCTCCTATTGGGGTTCAATACCACGCAGTGCGTCAAAAACAATGAATTCACGACGAACTTCAAAGCAAGGTGCGTGAGTTGGAGAAGTCACCTTTTGAATATTGAATGATACAAATTATTTATATATCACGGTATTGTTGCATACACGAAAAATTTACTAATATTGTTCAAAAGTTCCGGGTGATCGTGACACATTTTTGAATTTAGCGTGGGGATTGGAAATGGCTAAAACTGTGTATAGTTTACTGATAGTTTCGTCGAATGTACATATTGTGCTGTGAGGTGAATCTCAGAACACTAGTGAGATCAAGGTGCGCTGATAATTGAATCAATTTGAACTGCACTGAAGCCGGCATCGGCAATGTTGCCGACAGAGGGATTAACTAAGTTTATGACTATGTTGGGTACGCTCTTAGCGTGCAACAAGTTTGTTGAGAAGATCTTGAGTGCTTTTAAATCAGTTAAGTCGACATAGAATAGAACGCTTCTCAATAGTTTCATATAGGTAGTTTACTAAATTATGTCAATTCCCGATTGATTAAACGTGCTTAGATTATTGTTTGTAAAAATATAATGTACTTACACGTGATACATACATACATAAATCACGTTTTTATCCCTTACGGGGTAGTCAGAGCCTAAGGTAACAAGACCTAAAGGACACTTTTAGTATGATTGTGGGCGTATAGGTGGGAAGTGGAATACGTGATACCCAATGAAATTTTTGCTTGAAAAGTATTATCAATATGATAAAGGATTTTGAATGGATGGACTACAGGCACTAGTAATTAGCCAGGTTGGTGTTGGTAAAGGCATAGTTGCCTGGTGCAACAGACAATTGCCGTCGACAAATCGAGAGAGTTCATTGACCACTTGGACAGCACAAAACGAATGACATTGTTATAAATCTATCTAGACTAGTTTATTTCCAATTTGCGAGTTAAATTAACAACAAAGTAAGTGCAATGTAGACTACGAGAAAGGACCATATATGACTGTTACTTAGGTATAGGTACTTGTATAATAGGTACTTGGCAAATGAGTAAGTCGAAAAATATCGCTTTACGTATTTGCTGTAAAACATTAACATCAGCATTAGGAGTGTAAATAGCTTGATTGTATACTGGTACGTATAACTTGAGTATCATTGTGAACCGGCCAAGTTTCTCACCGTAATTACATCTCGCATAGTAGTTAATCAGTGCAATAATATTTCTCTTCAGTATCAAGTATAATTGGATCGTAACGCGAGTCGCATCTATGCGGAAGAACGGGAGCAAGAGCTCTCGTTACATTCTGAGTTTTATTCCAAGAACGCCATGGGAATATTATCATGTACTCACAAGGAAACTTAAAATAAAAGCTCTAAAAGAGTAAATTTGATTGATCTTTATTAAATTGTTGTTTAAATCCATTTGTTTGTAGGTATACACATAAAACATTTTCTCCGTAAACAAACGATGCATAGGAGGTTAAGTGAAAAACTTGGCACAAAGGCTGGCGTGGTTGGTGAGCTATTTAGTATGCATTTGGAAAGGAGTCGAGGCGAGAGCAATAAGTTTGAGCCCACGATTTGCATAGATTGTGGCGGCGGCGTGGCGTCGGCGCGAGCGCGTGTTTGGTGATTTACTCGAGTGGCCGCATGGGCCACGCCCGGCCAGATAACACCTGCACCACCTATTAGGATGAGACCTCAACAGTGAAATTGATACTACTTTAGTTCAATTGTGAGGATGAGATTTACTTGCCTACAATAAATAATATTTATTTGTAACAGTTTGCATGCTTAATTGAAATCGTCCTCTAAGTAGTCTTTTCTGAGGCGAGTAAAGGAGGCTGCTTGCGGTTAAATTACACTAATTTACCACAGCAACAACATCTACGGCATGCGTGAAATGTTGCCAGCGACGATTAGCAGAATTCCTACCTCGCAACATACCTATAAATGTGAAAAAACAAGGTTCTTGCGAGACATGTCCATATTTATGAGTGGCTAAGTGCGTGCTGTTCTGTTGGTTTGCCATTTATGTTTCTTATTCTCCAGTGTGATGCATTAAACGCTTAGTCAGATAAAGGTTTAGATCCCTTGTTCAGCAATAAGAATATTTCTTTTATTTATCATATCATGTTAACAGCCAGCGTTATACAACGCCAGCCTGTATTGTTTTCTTCATACTTTTAGGTGTACATTATTATATAATTCACGACACGAACCAAATTTCTATTCAAGGCTTGGTTTTACGGGAGACAGAATTTAATGAAGCTCGTATGACTCGTATTTATAAAGTAAAATCGGATGACTTCTGTCTAACTTTGTAAAGGCGCAATGAATTTGCTAATAGAATTGCTATGGTAGATAATTAGAAAATGAGTGGCTGTGAACAGACCGCCATCGCCCGCGGCACGATCCACGCAGGGTTGCCAGTTGCAACACAGACAATCACAGGCAGCATTTACAATGCGGGTCATTACAAAGTGCAGTTGCATTCATAAAGAATTGTTGCTGCTATGAACAATTTGCATAACAAGAGAGAGTTCATTAAAGTAACCATTTACAGCATGGTAAAGGTTCGACATAAAAATACCGTGTGCCGCTGATAGTGGTTATATTATGAACTAAGTTGAAAAGTCGATCACAGATATAGTATAATATATCTATAGTCTATAGAATACGTAAGAGAGCCCGTTGGATACAAATAAGGATTACTTTATTGAAACTCCACATGACATATAGTCATACCATTGTTTTATTGAACTCACGAACTTTTTTCTTATCTCACGGGAATTTCGCAAAATCCTGTACCTATAATCAGTTTTCAGATATGTATCATAATTATCTACTGGTATGGTATGCCAAATTTTAAGATTCTAGTAATAAGAACATTTAAAAGTAATAATTATAAATCCCTTTTTTCTCCCTATCCCGTGGGAATTTCGAAAAGTCTTGAAATTAGTTTTCAGCAGTTATGATTTCCTACTTGTGTGCCAAATTTCAAGACTAGTAATTGTAGTTATGGAGATAGGCTCCCTTTTCAGTGAAACTGTTGTTTTTAATGTTTTATGTTCTAAACTACTTTTGTATTTGTCATAAATAAACTTTTTAATTCTATTGAATCAGAGCAAAATCCCTTCTGCGGACAGCCAACGCGTAACAGTAAAGGCGCCAGCCGTTCACATCGCGGGCAATATGCCAGCAACGGTCACCGTTCCCACAGTTTCCGACGGTGTCATTCTACAGCCAATAATTAGACTATACAATATTCACTCCTGGTTTAATCAATAGCTAGGATTGTAGATGTTCATTAATGATGGATGCAACGTCCCCTAACTCACTTATGAAACCTATCACAATTATGTCTACTCATAATGAAATTACTTATTTTGATCTTAGATCGAACCAAACAAATACAGAAGCATGGAATAGGCTCTTGCTTAAAATAAAGCTAAAATAAGTAGATAACCTAATTTAGAATTTGGGTTGGTCTGTGTGTCCTGCAAACATTTTGAGTGTGCTTTCCAATAGATTATGCAAATAGTGTTTGAAAACAACTTTCGATGTGATATGGTATGATTTATATTATTTAAATTGAGACATTAGTAGAAGCTAACTTGTTGAATGTAAGTAGGCCGAATCGATCACGCGTCGATTGGAGTGTTGAGCTTTTGCTCCGCCCGCGCTGTCTCGCCCAAGGATCGTTACTAAACTATTTGATCTTTAACCTCTACGCGGTGGGACATCGCATTATTCTGGATATTTATGTTAGTGGAAATTTGTTTATCAGCGTTAGCAACACTAGCAATGTCTATATAAAATCAAATGAGAGAAAGTAGATATTTGCCTAAAATATGTATAGGTATAATACTGAAAATATTATTTCGACGAAACTACATAGAAATAATCAAGTCGGTTTATACTTTTAGTTTCGGTATTAATTTGGTAGGTACCTACTTAATTTTAATTTTATTTTCCAAGAGCTTTGTTACTTTTTACCCGCAAATGATATACATATTTATGAAAATTGTTAAGCAGTATGTATTTTTGAATGATTTGGTCCCACATCCTTATTTTCATACAAAGCGGTTTGAAAAAGTTTACTAACATGTTTAGGAAGCAAGCAGCAACATATTATGTAGCACAATACGTATTCCAATATGGAAAAGAGAAGCTTAGCAACTCATAAATATTGCTTAGACTTAATTATTGCGCGTTGAAGTTGTTAAACAACCGTAATTTTAGCGTAGGAGACATAAGGACATGACGTAAGTACAAAGGGTGCTGGCGTCCGACTTGTCAAACGAGAAGTTTTTATCGGGTGGCCTGTCGTCGTTGAATAGGAATGAGCCTTGAATAATGCATGTGTACCGGGCCTAACCCCCTTGCTACGATGGAACAGCGCGGTGACCAAATACTTCACATGTGATGAAAAACAAGCGAATCTTACGATTAAATTAGCTAGGTACCTTTTTTTCCAAAATACAATTTTTACATTTCTTTTTCAGTAATGTTGTCAATATTACTTGCAAAAACTCTGACATCTACCAGTACTAGTAAAAGTTTGTGAAATCGACTCAATTGCGCTACTGGGCCAGTTTCACTTCCTGTGCCTTTTAATCAGATGATCTTGAAACTTTATCTCGCCACCATGCCGTATTTAAGTGTTTATAATCAATACCTGCGGCTTTTTTATTACTTATGTTTGTGACTTTTGTGAGTAACATGTAAAAGACTGTTTGTACGATTGAATACTTCTCGTTAACAAGATTTCATGACAATACAATCAAGTACGCAACCGCCATGACTAATGCCTTTTTTACATCGTCTAGTCCTGTAGTGACCTATATTGGAAAGCTGGCATCGGTTCTTGCTATGCCTGATGCCTACCTATTTAGTTCCGGCGTGTAATATTTTTACAAGTATTAGTCGAAGCTTGCCGATGCATCGAGCATGTTGCTTAACGGGATATTGACCCCACGTCAGCATGCGATGGGTTAAGCTTTTCATTTCACGACATAGGCTATTGCATGAGCTACGTGCTAAATGTAACTACCTACTGGCTTTTATTGTCACGTTATAGTATCATATAGTCTAATGAAATCTTATGGTAAAGTAGTTCATATGAGAGAGCGAGAGAGAGAGAGAGAGAGAGAGAGAGAGAGAGAGAGAGAGAGAGAGAGAGAGAGAGAGAGAGAGAGAGAGAGAGAAACATTTATTTACACACATTCGATACACGTAGATATACAGGGTGTCCCAGAAACCGACGATAACCCGTTAAAGGCTGATAGACCTACTAATTACCTACCAGAATATCATATTTTAGGTTTAGTAAAAATGTTTTAGTTTTCGAGATATTGTCATTTTTGCAAAAATCACGATTTTTCTCCCTCAGTTGAGTTTTTCGTCTGCCACACCCTCAAATGACCGAATTTAGTTAATCTGATTACTGATAAATATTGCAGAAAACATGGGCTTTTAAATGTGATATTATTTTCTTTTATTATTTATTCAAACTTAGATGAAAAACGACTTAAGAGACAGTTTTCAGATATTTTACTGTTTCATCCCATAACTTTGGTCCTCCATGGTATAAAAAAAATAGCTAAGCTAAAGTGGCACTGGATATTAAAAACATGTCTAGCTAATGTAGTTTACAAAATGGTATAACACTTACTTATTTGTTTAATAATTTCAAATTTACTGCTATTTCATTACAGAAGAAGCTCAAATAAAATTGAAGTCACTACCAACTACAAATTAAAATAAAATGAAATATTTTTAGCAACCCAATTTTACATAGCCATTTGACAAAAACAAAGCAAATTCGATTTTCAAATTCGAATTTAAAATTTTCAAACCTTACTCGAAATTTGAATTCAACTTTACCAGCCTTATAAAAACAATAATTTTGCCGTCCTCAGACTAAATAGCTGCTCACTTGATTAGCTTATTCAGTAATGAAATAGCAATAAATTTGAAATTATTGAACAAATAAGTAAGTGTTATACCATTTTGTAATCTACATTAGCTAGGCATATTTTTAGTATCCAGTGCCACTTTAGCGAAGTTATTTTTTTTATACCATGGAGGGCCGAAGTTACGGGATGAAACAGTAAAATATCTGAAAACTGTCTCTTAAGTCGTTTTTCATCCAAGTTTGACTAAATATTAAAATAAAATAATATCACGTTTAAAAGCCTATGTTTTCAGCAATATTTATCAGTAATCAGATTTACTAAATTCGGTCATTTGAGGGTGTGGCAGACGAAAAACTCAACTGAGGGAGAAAAATCTAGATTTTTGCAAAAATGTCAATATCTCGAAAACTAAAAGATTTTTATAAAACCTAAAATGTGATATTTTGGTAGGTAATTAGTAGGTCTATCAGCCCTTAACGGGTTATCGTCGGTTTCTGGGACACCCTGTATAATAGTAAGAAGAAATACAATAGCAATAGTACCGATATGGTGTAAAATCAAATAAATATAGTAATATAATAGTAAATATCATTATTAACTAATTGTTTTACAAACACGAGGAGAGATGCTACCCTGCTTTTATAGTAGTTTAAACTTCTGAAATGCAATGCGTAAGCTTAATGTAACAGCAACAAATTTCAAAGTAGGTATCTACCTTTCTGTTCGAATGGCAAATGTTAAGTTAAGAGATTAATTGGAAGCTGGTAGAATAAATTAGCAACTGCAAGCTATTATTCTATTATTATCAAACAGAGTTATGTTTGCACTGTTAAGCGCAGCAGCAAAGTGAACGTGTAACCACAATGCCACGGTGAGAAAGCTCGATGGCTGCGCCGGCGCACAATGCTCACGTTTGCGACATCGACGTCGTCGTCATTTCAATGTGTATCGATCTCTTAAAGGTCACCAAGCTAAATACCAGCATTTAAAGGAGGTCTAAAGTTAAAGTATTAACTGCAAGTATATTTATAGAGATTCTAGCGTATAGGCGATTTGGTCCAGGGTCGTATACTTAAAGAAATTAAATAGAAGCACGATGATATTATGCCATGCCATCGCATTGTAGTATCTTCAATGACCCTATTTAAAAAAGAATATCCTTTGACCAAAAAGTTAAGAACCCGACAATGAAACTGATTGAATTGAATAAAACACCTCTGTAAACAATGCTTAAGTAAAGTTCTGGACTTGTTTATAAAAGCCTCATTCCGTATTAAGGAAGGATCTCAAAAAGCAGTTGGCAGAATGTAAATAACAGTTTATATTTTATTGTGTAAAGGTCTTAATGAAGGATCTCTCCATTTTATTAAGGTAAAAGTTTCTTCCATGCTGGTCTGGGAGTAAAGAAAAAATATAGAATTTACCAGTTCCTTCTCTTCCCGTGCAGATGGTAAAAGCCCATCGAGGGAATGGACGAAAGTCTTAGGAATCATGTTATAGGCGATGCGGCTAGCAACCCATCACTATTTTGATTTTCCTTTCCAGCTATACGCCCTTAATCATGCTAAACGTGGCCTTAAGGTTTTACCCTAGGCTCTGTCTGCCCGTACGGGATAAAGACGTGATATGTGTATGTAGGTAAAAGTTTTTTTCCCGAAAGTATAGCTGTTAAACTATCTAAATCAAATTCAACTTGTGCAATTTAATATCGTTAAGCGGTTGAAATATCACACTATGCCAATGAAAAAGAAAGTTTGAATAGGCTCATCTAAAATTAGTTACAGGTGCAGTGAATCATAGACTGCTAACGTTGTGTTGTAGACCAAGAAAAAAAGTCAATGTTATCTAGTGTGGAGACGAGCGAATACAATAAGCTCCGGCCCACGCGCGGTGAATCATGCGCGCGCGCCGCCACAGCACAACGAGAACAGCAAAAACATTACCTACTTTTGAATAAGTTTCCTTTCTCTTTCTACATTTCCAAGTGCACCGCGTTCGACGCCATTTGTTACATCAATAACTTAAATAATAAGTAATAAATGAATCATCGCGTCTGATGTTAATGTCAATGTCATAACTTCGGTGTTGGCCAATATTAAGTTTTGGTGGTTAATTTACATAGAATTTAGTTTAGATGAGCATTTGAAGTGAAAAATTAGTAGCACCGAAAGTCGGTATTAATCGCACTTCAGAACGCAGAATGTTTATACATGAACACGCCAAATGGCACATAAACGTTTAAAGCGCCGTAAATTTTTCTCTTAATCTCGATGGCATGATGACAAATAAAACGTCCTTTCACCTGGGAGACGCTTTTAGAACAGATGTATAAAATAAAGTCAAGTCCCCGAGTTAAATTGCCGTCTGCTAAAAGGAAGCAAATGTGTTTTTGCTCTTTAAATTCTTGTTTTAATACTAATGCTTTGCATGCTCAAAATTGCTTTACCATAAATCTAGTGGTGTCATATTGGATTCGATTCTCATAATCAAAACACTTTTTTAGAACGAAGGGATTTCAGTGCAAATAAGTTGTGAGCTTTATTAAAAAAAACTGTTTCAGATCAAATCAATCAATATTTTACGCCACATAGATTAGTTGCTGATTAAGAAACATTTTGTTTATTTTAAGAGTCAATTCGGTAATAACTTTGGACATTAATATATTGTGTCGCATTAAACGTCCAGTCATTGCAGCCAAAGCGTGACGGAGTTGAACGGGTGACCATGAAGTGCGTAGAGCGGCGGGCGTGATACGTAGAAACACAGTGAGTCACAGAAGAGACCCAAACATACGCACGGCTGTGCAAATGAAAGGGACGAAGCACATCAGGAACCGGTTTGAGATTTCGAGTTTCGATCCGCTATGCTCCTGTCTGTGCCAAGTCGACTTTGCTTGAGTGGAGCAGGCGCTCACGAATCTCGGGGAAGTTGTAGATCATTATTTTTTTATTTTGTTTCACTGGATACACTTTAATTAGGATTGATTTTTATGGCTCGACCTGTTGGCTGCCTGCAGTCGTTACCAATAACTGGTGAATAAACAAATTTGGTTACAATTACGAACCAGCTACTATTAACTATATCAATATTTCTGAAATGCCTATATTATTTATTATAACGTCATGTTCATTATCACTATTATCAGGTAGTTAAAAGTTTACCCTCAGGCCACTTTCTTTATCAAGGCATGGTCTGTATTACCGTGATGTCATCACTGCTTTGGCTGTCTTATCTTGACGGTATTTGATAAAACACAGCTTAGATAGGAATGTCCTACAGTTATTTTAAAGTTGAAGAGGCAACAGCTTGGCTTATAAATCAACATTTGAGAAAACTTTTACAATTTAGATGCACCTCCCTGTACTTCCACAAATATTTCAAAACCAAAATTAGCCAATTTAGTCCAGCCAGGCAATTCATTTATAGAACTATAGATATCGCATCAATCATTATTATGATCCAGTTGCTCTTTTGCCTTCATAAAATATCATTATTATCATGAGATCTATAGAAATGACTCTACAAGTACTCATATTGTTCTTTAGAAAATAGAAGACGTTGTGGTAGGACAACGTCAAAGAAAGAAATTGAAGTACAAGAGTAATAGTCGATAATCAGTACTTACTTAAAAGAGACGTGCCTCATCAAAAAACAAAGCATGTTAAGGATCACTAGTAGAAATGCAATTAACTCACAAGACCTCTTGAAACAATTCACTGAGGCTTTTTATGATTAGATGACTTTAGTGGTACAAACTCCAGCACGCATCGTCCATTAGTAAAGGACGGACTCTTGTTCGCGTGTCGATTATTTGAGTGGTCCAGTGCACTGATCGCTGAAGAAAGTCTACACGATAACAGGAATTTTCCGAGTCGGTGGAAATGATCGCGCCTCGGTAGTGAATCATTACGTGTTTTTATCTAGAGCGCGGAGAAAACTCACGTGTTTACATGACAACAATGAAGTACTCATTATGCTGCTCGATTCGCGGAGGCAACTGAGTACTTATGTGCTTTAAAATCTTTACAGCTCTCAGTGAATAATTTCAGACGAAATTAACAGTAACTACACTCTATTGCATATGGTACCTAGTTTTTAATATGGTCGACCGGATGATTAGCATTGAATTAGAATAGATTTTCGTCTAGTTTGTACGATAGCTGTTAAATATGGAAGACAACCAGCCGCGGGCGCTATATAACGGCGGAACAAGGTATATTTATCGTGAACCAACAATCGTTAAGGCTACTGTTATTACGACAGTGTGCCGGGACCGGTCTGACCACTTCCACTGCCGAAACGGCGCCTAACAGCCTTAACTTGAGATGCAGAGGGCCTATTTCAATCAAAGTAGCCAGCTGCGGACTCTATGAATGGTTATAATATCATCATGATGCTTTCTCTCCTTATCAGTGGATAGTTATTAATTTAGTTGGTATTTATCTGATTTTGCGATGATTTTAGGCAATCGTGATGTGCTTAGCTTTTTATTCGTCATGATTTCATTAATTAACTTTAAAGACATAATTAGGATCCTACCGTAGCTAAGATATTCGATGAAATTGTTTCCATCATAAAAGAGACGCAAACACGTTATTCATAGATCTCCAGTAAGATGACAAATTGTAGTGACCTATTATGTTTATCAGACCTTTCGTTCAGTTATCGGTTCCATACGAGCATTTTAATGTTGTATCGAACGCACGTTAATGTTGTTTCGTTCTGTAGTTCAGTAACAAACAATCCCTACTAATATTATAAATGTGTACCTAAGTAACTCTGTCTGACTGTATGTCTGTTACGCTTTCACGCTTAAACCACTAGACTGATTTTAATGAAATATGGTACAGAGATAGTTTTAGTTCCGGGAAAAGACATAGAATAGTTTTTATCCCCGAAAATCACATACTCGTAGTTCCGTGGGATCGCGAAAAGCTAATTCTGCGTAGACAGAGTCGCGGGCAACAGCTAGTAACTAATAAATGGCTTTCACGTGTAAGAAATTCAGACGGCAACAATATATTTGTCATGTTCAGTTTTTAACGGTCCCGGCTATCAAATGACTCAAAGACATTAACGTCTAGAACACGATAATTTTGCCATGTTACAGCTCCGGAAATCTATTTACGTGATCATGCGTACTCATATATCAAAATTCATGTTTATTATCTAATGCTGATGCCAAGAGATTTTTAACATCCTTATAGTGTCACTTATAAAATTTGTCACGCGTCCAAAGCAAAATCGTAGAAAAATCGGACTTGTATCAATGCGAACGTACTTATCTAGGGGTTAATACGAACAATTTAGTGCAGTTTGCAATGCAATTACTTAATGCATTTGGTTTTGTAAATTCCAAAACCATTGCAAAACTTGGGTTAAATAGAAGGAAAATTGTTTCACTGACAATAAAATTACTATTTCATTGCAATACATTTATTATTTTGCAGTCTATTGTAATTTTAATTTGTGGTAAGACTGTCTGTACGCACTATTGCTGACGCGATGACTACAAAATTGCTGTTTCATTGGTTATGGCTCTAGTTAAATCACGTAAAATATTAGTCATTCATGCGCATCTATCATAACCCCCAATAAATGATTCAATACTTAATGCGACTGAATTAATGTGATTATCCAATCTTTGGCAGCGACGGCTAAATCTTCCCACACGTACCCATATTGTCACTCGAATTAGTGCCAATAGATGTCTGATTGATGCCTCTGAAGGGGTAGGACGCCGGCTCAACGTGAAAGGAGCGTGTTCAATCAGAAGTATCAATGCAAATCAATCGTGCTTTCGGTCCGCAACTTCCTGTGAAGCCCTGCGATTAGGCCGAAGCGTGGCAACGCTGGCCACTGAAAATTATCATGTTGCGTGCTCAAGATTGGTTTGCAACTATACGCATTTGGAAGTGGGTAATTGCTGTCGAAATTCAGCGCTGGGGGGTGCGCACCTGCGGGCGCTGCGTTCATTCATGGGAGCGAGCCAAGAGGTCGAGCGAGAACAATCCGCCGCGGATAATAACAGTTGGCTTTTCTTAGAAACAGTAGAGCGCGGAGGCTTCGGCGGAGGGAGTATCGGCGTCTCAGTCGCACGTTGGGCGAGTGAGCGAGAGCGCGTGGGCGGGGCGAGTATTATGTCACGTTGGCGGTGGCGGAGGCGTCCGTAGTGCCCCGCTTGCATGCTGCGTTCGTTGCATCCTCTGTACTTCCCGACTCTTAATTATTAACGCTTGTCAAAGGACCTGAGGTCAGGCGCGAATAAACATTGTGTAGTCATTACCGATGTTGCGTTCATGAGAAACGGGTCAACTTGTATACAGTATACCATGTCTGCTCTACAAATTATATTATGAAAAGAACTTATTTGATTTGTTTATTTACATTAGTCATTCACTTTTTCTAATGAGTACGTGCTCTTGTAAATCATTAGCAGGAGAGATCTTGTAGGTACCTAATCTATAAAATTGATAGGTATCTTAAGTATAAGTAGGTAATCAGGTAGAAGATTTTGTACGCTGAAGTTGTAATCAAAGTATTTAATAATAAAAAAATAATTAACTAAGTATAGTAGAGTCAGTTATTGTTACTGCACATAAATAAATCTAAACTAGAAATCCCATACGTAAAAAACGGCGCGCCTTAGTCCCACATGGCAAAGCCGTCGATTTTATTACACGAGGCAATGGTGAGTCGACGTTTATAAATCATAATTTTATGGTTATTCCTTGCGATAAAGTAGACGTTTCTAACCAACGTTGACGCGAGTGTGGCCTGAAAGCAACTAATGTATCGCCGACCGCCCGCTCTTTGTGACTACCTATAGCTTGCCATTTTATTGCCCATTCAACTAAAAATAATTAATCAAGGACAAAAATAGGTATCACAATCGAAATAGCATTTGGAATAAAAGTTTAAATTTGGTAAAGAAGCACCTAATCGTACTCCTAGTACTTAACCTCATGTAATTAAACAGTTATTTAACTCCGACGTCAATGATAAACTTCTTGAAGATGTTCCTTTTCGACTAGGTGATATAGAACGCAACCGACACAATGGATGGTTAAACCAATTTAGATCATTATTGAGATAACCGTTTTTCTCCTACGCCCAAATATCGGAAACTGGTTACGAAGCTTCAAACTTCTTTTTCTGAAGAATTAATTGCGTTCGCCCAAAATTGTTCCGGGAATGGAGAACGCATTAGTGGTATCTAATTGGCCAATCAATTGGAACCGTGTTCACTACAAACCGAGTGAAGCCATTAAGCCAAGTGCAAATGTAGTGAATTACTGCTATTTGTCTAGTCGGATAAAGGAGGGAAGGTGCTTATTGCGAACTAAGGGCAGGTAGGTAAGGGTTACTTAAGTAAGTGCTTAGGTATTCCGGGAATCAGATTCGGAATCATTAGATCACTATGCTTTGTATATCTGTGAATGTGATGCTTCAAATATAACTATTGCACTATGTTTTATTGATCAACTCGAATTAATGACTGAAGTTAGCAATATAATAAACAAAAAGTGTAATAAAGTTGTTTCACTAGTTTATTTATTTAGGCATCTTATTTTTAAATATTTCGTAACAGTTCAAATATGAATAGATATACTTCAACAATATTTCACAATACAAAATGTAGCATTTTGATTGATAACCGATGCACTCGGAAATATCTGAAGAGATAACTGCGACTCAATGACATGTTTCAGATAAATCAATGATCTTAAAGGTATAAGTAACTTTATTAACTTTTAATGGCTCATGGACTTTTGCGATACCTAAACTATTTACATGTTATTCTTTTTGCCCTAACAGAGGGTCATGTGTTTGCCGCGCATGTATGAATGTATGTCCATTCCTATGCACGCTTGCGTAACTACTCAATGTTTTAATCGATTTTGATAAATAATACGTCATCACATTCGTCTTGAGTACCTAAAATTCTTTTAAAAAATATAAGTAAGCTGGTCTTAAAACGCTTCAATGTGCAAGCTGAACAATGTTTTTTTTTTTTTTTTTGATGTCTTCGAGTGGGGTATTTTTGAATAGGTCTTTGAAAAGCTGTATTAGGTTTCTCAAGTCCTTTTTCATTTTGAATGACCATTTAGGATCTAATATCGATTTAAAGTCGGTTAGTAACACATTTCATAATTTAATTAGATATGCAAACACGGATGGCGGGCGGCGAGAGGCGCTATCTCGAACAGTTATAACTAAAAAGGGCAAAATAAACAAAATTGTTTAAAACCAAAAACCCGTCTGCAAAAACATTTAACTGAAAAGAAGAAACCTAAATTACAATTAGGTATCACATAAAAAAGTCCCTCTCTCGATGCTCGATTTACTTAATTCCAAAAACATTCTGTACCGGTGTTTCAGGGCTTATTTTTCTTCTTTTCCGTTAAATGTTTTTACAATCGGGTTTTTTTAGGGTGTCTATCCGTCTTCAAAGTGTTTGTATTACCATGGCCGCCATGACAATTAATAATAAAATAAAGCATTTTTTTTTTGCTTGATCTGATAAACTGCAGCTGTAGAGTCTGACTTACACTTAGTCGGGTTTCTTTATATTTGGTAAAAGAAAGCATTTTTTCTAAACACCTAACGCTAGACGAATCGTGTCTATAATTCTCGTTGACGTTATCGTGTGCGTGACGTCAGGAACGCTCGACTAAGATTAACAACGATTTCGCGGAAACTGTGATAAGCTTGCCTTGTGATAAGAAATTGGAAAGAAAAATGAACTTGATTAGCACAACTATATTAATACTTAAAGAACGAATTTGCGTGTATTAGGGGCAACTTGTAAAGTAAGCTCCGACAAAAGTTCTGTTCTGATATTAAACACTGTTCAATAATTGGTAATATAAGAACCATTAGGTAGCAACGCTTATTAAAACATATAGTTGAATCGTTGCTGACGCATCATAAGATATGTGTAATGTTTTGCCTCTTACCAAGATTTGCGTAGTATCCTGCTGGATGCATCATGATTGTAACCAATCACCGGAGATACGATTCCATTTGTCACTTACCTAAAATGAACAGAAAACAATGTAGTACAACTGCAAGCGAACAGCTAAAGAAGACACAATCATACAAAATAGAATTAAGCGTCGGCCAAATGATAATGCTGATTAATTATATGAATTGGCATAACCACAGAATGTCACTACGATATTACTAAGTATTTGTTGTGTTGTAGGTACCTAATTACTATATCTATACATTATCTATACAGTGGTCTGTTATTAATTCGTATCAATATTAGACCGCATTAGTCACATTCACATTATCAGACATTGTGACCGGACCGCGTGAAATGGTAATCCGCATGCGATCCGTCGTGTTGCATTATTCTCCAGCATTATCAGCGCCGATGTGCATGGAATATTCGGCATAGGGGCAAAATTCACGCTGCAAGGATTGCATATTCGGCCCGAGGCATGCCGAGGCAAGCACACGTGGCTGCCACGGCTGCCTGCCTAGGAATCTGACCAAATGCCCATCGGAGCCCGATTGTTAGCTAAATAGCAATGCTTTATTTATGAGCGCATACTGTTATGCGGTGGGACTAGTATTGGAGGTTAGCTATGAGGAAGATATTTTTATTTAACCGAATGAATGCGACGAGGTTTATTATGCTCCTAGCGGAATCAGGTTAGGACTGTCACCACAAATTCGCTTGCAACAAAGCTTATGTTTAGTTACAAAACGATTTACGCCATTCAAGAATAGATAATCCTCATAAATAGCAATTTGCGTCGTGACAAACGATCTGCGTTGCGCCGCCGCTTAGTTTGGAAATCTCGTATAATGCCGCTATTGTTAATTATACAAGTCACCGCGTCGCTAAACATACGATTTATTGTCAGCAAACTGGAACGGTGATACATCTAGCTAGCGTGAGATTTGTACGGCAGCACGTCACATTGCAATGAATAGCTTAAAACATTGAAAAGTTAAGACTAACATTTATCTTTCTCGCATTAAAAATAATGATCATCTGCTTATTCAACACATTAACTTTCGAATAATTTGCTAATGTTGAACTGCTTCGAGAGCAACAGCTTTGGAACGGCGTTATCAAAAGCGTCCGTTTTGTATTTTATTTGCCGTCGCTTGTCAGGAAAGGCTGGTTTACGAGTTGAAAAATCAACATCTTTGGCTCTCAACGGCAGAGTAATGTCAGACGGATCGCGATCGAATGGATAGATAACACGAATCGGGCTTCGGATCTAGCGGCTACGCTTTTTGGTCGAGAAACACTACCGGCCGCGAGTTACCGGCGAACTTCATGTTTTTAATGGAGACTTATCGCTGTATCAAATCTAGACCGACGATTAAGAAACAATAGGATATTAATAAAACGTTTATTTTGCTGGAGCGAGTCATAAAAATGTACAGTTTTGTTTCTAGGTATCCATGCATTACGCGTTACCAAGTGTCCAAGAGGAAAAATTATAAAATTAAGTTCAGTGAATATGTATGCGTGGGACAAAGCAAAGGTAAAACTGAAAAGTTACGTTTTTTTTAAGTTAATAGCGTTATGGAACTTACATAAGAGTTGTGTATCTCCCAGTAAGCACCAAGCACCGGACAGGGGCAAATAAAACAATAGAACAATGAAATACGCTGGACTGAAGCGCGCTCCGCTAATGAACTGCCACGTCGACACCAAACGCTCTTGGTATTAGACCGACCATTAGTTAATGTGGAAATTATGGAAAATTGTACTGTACTTGACATTGAATTTGCGGCTTTTCTTTAAACCTTTACTGAATCATTTGAAGCCGTCTTAGTTTGTGTATTTACTTAGTCGACCAAGCTCTACCATTTTTATATGATATATCCTACATTAAAAATAAAACATTAAGGCTGTTTGTCTCATTAACTTGTTAGTGAACATCGTTTTTGACGTTCTAAGCCGTGCAAATAATGTTGAACATTAAGGTAATAAAGGAAAGGAATACCTTGGTCGACTAGGTATACCTACTTCACGTCTTGTATGATCTTAAGCTTTGGTAGTTAATTAAACAAGACATTTCATAACTATCTACGTTGAATAGACTGTGTAATACAAGCCACTTTCAACAAATCAGTTCCATAAATCGCTTTTTGTTCAAATTTACGTACCAACACAAAGATTTCCGATGGCGATAAACATAGTTTTGTTTTTATTTAAAAATACAGCGCGTTTAATCACTCTAATTAACAATTCTAATGATTCGTCCAGTTACGAGTCTCAAGAGCGTTCAGTCGTTGGTGCATCGGATGAAAAAGTATGGTTGGGTCCAGCGCGGTATGCGCGGAATGGGAGAGAGCATCCGGGCGGCTGCGATTGTTGCCAGTTATCACTGAAGGTTTTCCACCGGGGCATTTTGTGCCGCCACAAAAAACCACATAAAGGGCGGGAGCGGCTCGTTTGAGACGCCGCCCCTGTGGGAAAATCGTCGCCAGAAAACTGCGACGCAAATAAATTATAAACTCTCGCACGTGGAACGCGGCTCGGCATACACAACGATTTATTCCTATGAAATAAGTTGAAAACGAGCTTTGTTGATGGTTTAATGTAGAGTTGTGAGGATGTTTTTAAAAACAGCTAATGTTATTTATTATTCAATGTTGTACTGCTAACTTTCTGCCTAAAATTGAATAGTCACGCGCAGTATATACTAGCTTCAATTTTATTGACAACGGCAACGAGTTGATTATATCAAGAAAAAATCTGCCGTATTTATATTGATATCAATGAAAAACTAACAATAACGCTACGCCGTGCCAAGTCTTATTGGCAGAGTGCAAAGCGGGTGGAGGGGGTAGCCTAGACGATCACAGCGCTCGCTACGGCTAAAATTGTCATTTTTGTCGCCGACTTGAGCTGTCAAATCCATATTGCAGTAAACATTTTCTAATCGTTTTTGAGATAAAAATATGGTCCTGGTAAGATTGTGTTGTTGTGAATTGTAATAACACCAAGAAGAATAGCGACTGTAAATTTTACCAATTTCCAAGACCATGGTGGAAACGAGACCAAAGAAATAAGTGGATATTTGGCGTAAGAAAAAAAAAGTAAGTTACCTAACCTCTAAAATTTCACTGGAAACAACAATTTTAATATTATTGGCAATAATGTTACTGACTACCATTGTCCAAAATTGTGTAATATAGTAAAATAACACAAGATTTCTTTAATATTTTTCACAATATTTACTTACTTCTTGTTTGACAGCGATGACAATATTGTCCATAATGGCCGCCTATCACGTGGCGCTGTCGTCGCGCACGGTCCCAATATATAAGACTTATATATAAATACGTCGATGCAAGAAGGAGATCAAGAAGCGATTTGTACATGCAAATCGTCGGCACAACCGGCCTTTGTAAATGTCGCGCTATCTCACGGCGGCGAATCATTAGCGAAAACGGAGCCCGGAATAGAACTGACAGCGGGACGATTGCAGCCCGTGATGGATGACGGGGGTTATTACTGCCGGCTAATATCCAGCCTGCGAGTGAAAAACTAAGCAATCGACACCGTAACCGATTATCAATTTTAAGTCCAGAATGTTCTGATATTTTAAGTCTACCTGTGCTATTTGCTGAATCAGAGAGCTAAATCAATCAAGTACCTAAGAGTTCGAATACATGTCTATCTAAACTCAAATGCAAAAGGAGTCGGAAGTATGAAGTATTTCCAAATAAGATGTAATAGGCAGGTACCCAAGTTAGTGTTCCATTCGAGCACGTGCTGAACGCAAATGGCAACGTGGTCGGTCCAATTTAAAACGAATGTGCCAACTGTGTAATTCCAAATGCGTCAGAAACCACCGGACCACTTTGCTCTAGGCTTTCTTAATGTGCTCCAAACTCCCATATTTGAATAGTCACAAGCGAATAAACAATAAAATAAACAATATTGGTAAAGCGGCTTACATTAAATAAACATCCTGTAAGTAACTGGCTAGTTTGTGGACGTTGGAAAAAAATAAATTCAAGCGGCAGGACTAGACATTACTGCGTAGCGGCGCGTCCATGTCGCTCGCATTGAAAACTTGCAGAAAATGCATCGACGATAAGAAAAAATTCAGTCCGCCCGAGCACATATAAGTACAGCATAGCGACGGTTGCATTCCATGGGAATGCCTCGCATATCGAGACTTTAAACTAACCATTTACCGATTGCAGATACGCCATGGCCGACGAAGTAATCTGGTCAGATCGCTTCACTCGCATAGTTGGTGCGACGTATAATTTTTAACCTAAATAAGTAAGGAATACTTCTTTTCATGGTGCGTTAACGAGGTTTCGAGGGAACTTGCCATGGTTATTTATAATGGGCAGTGTATTTACTTGATAATACTTACTCGTTGTGTCGATTCAGAGAAACCGGGACTTATTTATAAACCTTCTTAGCTAAGTTTTTTTTCATGGCGCTTAGTAGCTAGATTTCGAAGTGCCTTGCTTTGGTTATTTATAACGAAAGGGTGTATACTCGTATTAAGTATTTGATGTTCCATATGTTGATTGTGGCGAATCCAAGAACCATAGTTACTGTAGGTACGCTGTACGGTATTTGAAAGAGATGAGAATATTTTGTTGGCAATTTGGTAAAACTCGTTAACTTGACGTCTAATCTAATAACAATTTTGGAAATTTGCTTTCGCATTTTTCAAGGTTTACGTTGTTTCTTTAAGTAAACAAATTTTATTTTTGCTGAAAGGAGAACAGAAAATAATGGTACCTACTTATACACGGTGAAGAGTATTAACTAATTCGAAAACAACTTTTAACCTACAACTTCATTCGCCTTCGTATCCTAATATGTTGTCTCTGCCAGCGAAATGTATCTGATCTGAAGTTAACGGTAAGACTCGCCGTGGAATAACAAAAAGCGGTCCTGTCGTATCGCCACTACTTTTATCCTTGTCTTGCGCGGGATCCTTGTGAAAGAACGAGTAGGACGCTCGTGGATTTTATAATACTGCTTCTAATTTGAGTTGCTTTTAATTTATAGTGCGACAGCCGCGCGGGCTCGTCGTAGCAACCAGGACGCCTCATCAATCTTTGGAGCTGAGAATGGAGAAGGCTAAAACATCGCGCCGTTTTGTAAGAGCATGTTTCACTGAGCGAAGTTGCTTCTGCTCCTTTATTACTTGCTGCCCATCTAAGCGATATAATAAAGAAGTTGAAGTAAAGAAGATAGATGTAAGTAGCTGCCTTTTGTCTTGACTTTTATATCGCGGATTTCAATTTAGTCACGTGTAAGACTTAGGGACTTTAATGTTCCAGTTAATGTAAAGGTATGTAAGTACCTATAACGTGAGCTAGGTACTAGGAACCTGCCGTTATTAGGTCTTTAATCCTACTCTAATATTATAGGTAAATGCGAAAGTTTGTGAGGTTATATGGATGTTTGTTACTCTTTCACGCAAGGACTGATGCATTTTAACAGTTGGTTTACAAATTAGATAAGATACTTTTTGTCTCGGAACAAACACACTAGTTATTTTTATAATTTTTTTAGTCCCATGAAATTAACTTATTAAAAAAGTTACCGAAATCGGAATGATATGAAACTATCCTAATCCAAAACGTTAAACACTCTGACGTGACAATCACAATTGAAATCTATGCTTAAGTAGGCTCGATGTAAGTTTCTAATATAAGCTGTAATGAACCGGCTGGACAGTAGACACGTATTGGCGGCACGTGAAAATCAATATACAGCCGACCCTTACGTATACTATGAGATTCAAGTTGATATATTAACAAGAGCTTATGGTAGTGGTATAATAGCCCTTGTTAAGACGTAATTAATACTCGTAGATTCAAAAGCGGTTTTGGCTAAGCGACTCATAAAATTTCATAGGTATTGTTTTAACACTTACTTTTTGCAACAGTTATTTCTTCAGGTAGGTACTAACTTATATATTACTTATATTCTCTATCTATACATTATATATTCTCTATCCAATCAGGATCGATAGTGCTCGTGATTCTGAGTAGAAATCCGAAAATTAAACAAAATCCCAGATAAATGTTGGGGGTAGCTACGACTTTTAATGGAATGGCCCTGAAACGACTAATGTTCAAGTTTTCAGGCGGCTCATATTGTTGCCTGGTTATGGTGTTACAGGTAATGGAGGAAATTAAATTATTTTCAAGTGAAAACAATTGAATTGCACGCACGTGCCCGTTTAACGTCAAACAGAATTTGATTTGGTTCATGCCATTGCAATCAACAAAGTTTAAATTAGATACGTGTAGGTTATAAATGATTGGTCATGTTATTTCATGAAAAAGTTATTTGTGATTAAATGTTTCAGGTATTCTCATAGAAAATGAATGAACCTCCGAGCTAACCATTTTTACAAAGCCCTGGCTAAAGTTTTAGTAAAGTAGGTTTTTCTATACCCCAAATATCGTTGCACCAAACAATTCACGAGATTAATCGGTGGACGAATGGCAAATTGTTTAAACGTAGACAAATTGAAGATGCCTTGTGTGAAATGATGTAAGTAATTTATTTTGTCAGCATTCTTTGTGCAAAGACATGCCTAACTTTAACCATTGATTAAGCTTATATTACTCTTTATTTCGCCATCCGCCTCTAAAGAAGAGGGACAAAAACTTTTTAACTGTCCGCTTCGACATCTGCTTCACTAACTCCGATGTTTCTATTAAAGCTGGTGCAATTTGCAAATGAACAGTTTTGTTCTCTACGAACTTCCGCCTTCGAGTCGCTTTATTTCGTATAGGATCTAGTCTAGTAGTAGTTATATGCGAGGCATAAAAAATATATTCTTAATTATCTATTTTAACACAGCTAATATTGTTTAGTACTGTAAGTATTATTCACTTTTTATCAAGAATCCAACCGACAACATATCATTTTCGAGAATCATTCGAGGAAATTCAACAAACATAATGGTCACAAAATGAATTCGCTATGTACAGTAATATCTAAGTACTTTGAGTAAGTATTTTGAGACTACGAAGGCACAGACAACTGTCAGCGTGCAGTTAGAGTTGCGTTTTAGCATTTGATAACTTTATTGCAATAGACTGGAAGCGAGTTGGAAACTACGAGCGAACAGCGCCGTTTAGGTACGAGTGTACAAAACAGAGCGTAGGTGCTTTTACAAGCCGACAGACAATCAAAGCGAGCACGAGCCCAATTACGAAATAAAACGTACAAATAACAAGTTTAATTAAATCGCCAAGACCGTCGGCGCGGGAACAATTCCAACTATAACGATAGTTTAACAAGTGAACTCAAAGTGAGCTTCATATGCCCTGTTGCCTGCAGCACACGTACCTACAGTGCAGTCAATCGAGAAAATTATTCCTGGGTGTACCTATCTATCCAGGATTGCGCTATATTGCTCTCCTCATGGTTCATCAATACCCGATGCACAGTTCATTCGCATGAAATCGAATCTTTCCAATAAGCAGTAAACTACTACGAGCAGAGGTGACCATGACCACAAAAAGTGAATTTAAGTAAATGTTTACTTTATGAAACGGTTAATAATAATAGCTGTGTTTAATATATCCGGACGTAAAGCATAAAATCATATCAAGGTTGCATGAATAATAACTTCGTAAGCAGTCGGCTTTTCCTCTGCCATTTTTAAAACGTGTTAGACGTGATATTTTGTGTAACTTGATTATAATCATAAACCTGCTTTAATAATATCTTCGGAAACCACTACAGACTACAGATCAACTCGCTAATATGGATATACATACTTACATGTTATTGTTTATTGCTTTCAGTGTACACGATAAAGCGGTTGCGCTCGGCTCTGCTTACAAAACAAATCTTTCCATTGCTACAAGGTTAAAAAATGTGATGCTAACTAGTCGAAAGCAAACAATATTTTGATTGAACTTATACTTGACTACCTTGTTGAAACTGGTCGGCTGCGAGACATGCTGTCTCGTCTGTAAACGTTATGCTGAGAACACGGCGCTTGAATTTTTCGTATTGTTCTCGAAATTGCAAATGAGAAAATAATGTGCACTTAAATTTAGTTTAACGCGAGCATAAACGCTTCTGCTCTGTTTTGCCGAAGCACGGCTGACACCGATTTCACACAACCGTAATCCCCATTTGTCACTTCTCTGGAGGGCAAAATTAAGATAAATAAGAGAGTGGGTCCTTTCGCATCAATCCCTTCTTGACATGAGAAGGTCGGATGGTACGCACTTTTATAATTAAATTTAAACTTTACAGCTTCAGATTTATGGTCCATTTCATTGAGACAATATTGAGGGTTCCACAGCAGAGAGGTAATCCACAAATAGGTGTCCGAGAATAGAGCGAGGCTACTGGACACGCGTCGCAGACATTTCCAGAGCTGCAATTTTTTACATTATCGTAATTTTCATTCATTAGAAAACGTAGTTATTACAGATTCAACAAACGCACTTATTGTAATCATGATTTAAACACGGTAGTATACTGTTTGATGAAAAGCGTAAATAAATTCTTTGCCATCGTGGTTATACCTACTGTGTTTAAAAGACTCAATTAAGCAAAGTTGACTAATAATGGTCCAAATCTATTCGAGAGTTCGTTTAAATGCTAATCGGCGTCGCCAGTTTCCTTTCTTTTATTTTTACCCCGAGTTTCGGCAACAAGGCATGAGTAACTTTTATTCTTGTTCTTTTAGAAAAACCGCAATTCGATTCTAAAACAAATTGACGATAGCTTTTCGTCGTGAATTTAGTGGATTTCAAGGGTATCCCGCAAAGTGTAACACATTGAATATCTCTGATTCGTGGTCGGGAAGGTTGTTTGGGGATTAGTGGGAGTGAACCTTCCGCAGGTCAATAAGAGCAGGTAGCTGAGGTAGCGTAACCGCGCGCTCGGTGGTCGCTCGCCGTCATTCAATACCTCGCTCGTTAGGGCTTTCGACCGGGGATAACCTATTATACACGTATACAAATAAATACATCAACTTCTCTAAGTTTCCAACCTTATTAGCATTATTTAAGTCATTCTGCTAGGTATATGAGGTATTGGATTTGAACTTCACGTCTGCTTAATTGAAATTTATAGTGGCGCACTGTTTGGTGGTAAATAATTACCTAGTCATAGTTCTAAATAAAATTATTTGGTTGCGAATCGCAGGTGACTTTTATTAACTACTTGGTCGAAATCGATAGCATCCGGGTGAGTAATCCACAAATATCATTAACAAATATTATCATTGATAAAACTACTGATTTATTATTTAAAAAAATAGATACGCCATTAGGTAAATGCAAGTGCAATTTCTTTGAATCTCTTATTGTGAAAGATGATATGGAGTGAATAACGTCGCACGTTTATTATAGAACGGCCGTTTCTTGCTCAGCTCGGTTACATGAGCTCGTCGAGTAAGCGAATGGGCAGAGTTCTACGATTACAGCATCCGGAGTGCCCATCAACAGTTTGTCAATAAAGCACTCATCTGCAAATAATCCGAACAAGACGATTTATTGCTTTGCTTTAAATGGGATTGGATTATTGTTTCATGCCATTTTCTTTACCAACCTTGTTCGTTCAGCTTTTTTTTAATAGGTAAGTTAGGAACAACACTTTTTAAATCTCAATAAACCTCTACAAAAACAATCGTGATCTATCAATAAAGTGCCAATCCCAACTTCGAAATGAGAGGTGAACCGTGGAGAAACAGAGCCCGAGTGGATATTTTCGTATCCACGTTGAGAGAGTGCAAGTTATAGAAGAGTTTAATTAAGGAACAACGCCTTCAGTGAAGTGGCGAATGGCGCTAAATTCAATTTCCCTAAGACAGAATACGTGATAAATCGCTCCGAATCGGCCATTAGGTGTGACGCTGCGTGAGGGCCCGAAGTGTCAGCAGTTTACACGTCTTATTGCTTGTCGCACAGCCAGCGAGCCGACGGCGGCGGCGTCTCCGCAATAAAAACATCAACCGTATTGACCAAAATAACTCTTGGCACCTATTCGAGAGTCCGACAGATACTGTAATTGAAGCTCTCCACTGACTCTAAAGAACTAAGCGCATCGATACCAATGGAGCGTTCCAAATTACCGATCTATAAATTGTACATAAGTACTGTATAATTTCATGCATTTGTTTAATTTGAAACGCTACGTGTCATAATAATCTGTATTAGTTTACTAGCTCTTGCCTGCTCTTCGTCTGCAAATAATTAGATTATCATTATCCCGCAGGATATTTTCCGGGACAAAAAATAGCCTTTGTTATTCCAGACCATATTCTATCTCTGTGCCAAATTTCATTCAGATTAATTCAGCCGTTCTAGCGTGAGAGTGTAACAAACATTCATACAAACATCCTCACAAACATTTGTATTTATGATATGGAGCAATATATTGAAACAAAACAGAAAAAAAACTAGTGACAAATGATAGTACCTACCTGAGCGCGCTTAGTAATAATTTAAAAAATGAGCATTTAGGTACCCAGTCCGATGCTTTAATTTGGGTCTAGATCAAACGCAATTGGCGGCGAAAACTACCGTTTGGAGAACCAGGCACTGATAACGAAGGCACGTTTAAGAGATACACGATACACACAGAGAATTCTCGGAATTAGGTGATGTGACTGATTATGTCATAGTTATTTAAAAGCTATCTGAAATGTTAGGCAAAACAAATACATAATTTAACCACGGTTAACATATAGAACATTGGTATTAAACATGCAGGTCACCCTATAGCTAAAGGGTCCATACCATAAGAACGTTAACGGCTAGGAAGCTCCCCGGGGGATGAGCTTGCGTACCATTTTCATGGCAATTTAATACCGTCGGTTCGAGCTATTTTCTGCCTTTCGTTGAGCATGGGGTGTTGAATATTATCGGTTTCAATCGAACTTGTTTAGCTACATAACCGGACATTGAAAATATTAATTACTAGCTTCTGCCCGCGACTTCGTCTGCGTGGAATTATACATAAAAACCTTCCTCTTGAATCACTCTATCTATTAAAAAAAACCGCATCAAAATCCGTTGTGTAGTTTTGAAGATATACGCATACATAGGGGCATAGGGACGTAGGGACAGAGAAAGCGACTTTGTTTTATACTATGTAGTGACTGTTGCACCGTTTATGTCATTTGTCCGACTTCCTGAAGAACTACGTTTTTATTTGTTTAACGTTTTCTATAAAATCAATTTTACTTACTATATTTAAGTATTTAATGAACCCTAGGAAGTGAAGTTTACTGTTAAATACTAGTTATTATAATTTAATCAAATTACCTACTACAAATTGAATGATTAAACTCGCGATTATTATAAGTCGGGGACGATTCAACAAATTTTTCACAATTAAAAATAGTATTTTGAATGTATTATAATCTATTATAGTTTCGGCGATATTACTAAAAAAACTGTTATGTCTACACAAAAGGACGTAACTGCCATGATTGTCCTATAAATATACTATTTTTGTGTTAGAGGCTTAGCGATCGTTGTGGTAACCATATTCACTTAGACTACGGAACCCCTTCTTAATGCGTGGTGATTGATTCCTTTGTGGTGGATGAGTATTCTCACAGACCCACAGACTGACACAGTTAAATTGCATCATTAGGTACTTGGTATACCTAGGTACTGTAAAAATATTGAAGCAGTAACATTTTTGCAGTTTCTACCAACCTCTACCTATTATTCCGCTCACAAAATAAGATAAAATATTTTTTTTAAAACTTCCACGAATTGAGAAACAAATAAAACGTTTATTCCGATTTTCTGTTCTTGCTTTAACAACGAAGAGGGATCTAAACATAGTACTTTCTCAAAATTAACCTGTTTTACAGTACCTAATGTGATAACTTTAGTTTGCTCTAAAATTATTTAATTTTATGACGACTGTAACGTGTTAAAGCATGTTATGAAGTATTTTTTTTTTGCGTTTATTTTAAAGTGTGTTTAGAGTAGTTTTATTTATTTATTATATTAAAAATATTTATAAGTAAAGTATCTACCTAATTACTTAGGTACTTATTTTTGAACCTACCTTATGAAAAAAAAAGTAACGTAAACTTATATTTAGATTGACTTAGACATAAACATAAAAGATAATGATGAAATAAAAATAAATATTATGCAGTTTTAAATAAACACACTTGCTAATAAAAAAAAATTAAATGTGTTGATTAGATATTTAATTTACCTAATATTTTTTTATATTGAATTATTGATTTTAAAACTTTTTAGATACAAGACTTACAAGATGCTCTTAGGTGGTGTCTTTTTATAAATTTCTTATTTGATTAATTATCTGCATATAAAAATACCTTTTTTATCCTTGCCATTTAAAATAAAATCTACCTAAGTACGTAGCGTAGCAAGGAAGTAAAACGAGTAAATGCACAATACATCCATAAAATGCAAGTCTTGTTTTATGCTAAATCAAGGATAATAATTACTATTCCGTTAATATGTTTCTACAAACAAATAATTATAGACAAGTTTGATTCAATCTAATCATTCGATTTTAATTTCGTCTGAAAAATTTTAATTTGTAGATTTTTATTGAAATATAGGCAATATTTTTAAAGTAATTTCTCTAAATTTAGCTAGTCACATAAAGTTAACCTTTAATTGTAGCCTGTGTTGAGTAACAAACTAAAATTTGATCAACGATTGATGACTGATTAATTATGTTCTAATCGGCCAAATAATATAACGAACAATTATGGCGTCAAATATACGTGATTCCATTTTATTTGTTATTGTCAAAAGATAATTACACGTTTCACTTGAACTAGGATCCGTAAACACGCAAGCAATGTTAGGAATTTGACAAATATTTGAGGAATTTTGTTTGTTTGTTTTCGCAGATTGAAATGAATACTCACGCCTCGGGAAAAATTTCGAGTAGTAACAGTCCATTACACTTTTAGAAAAATCACTGCATCGGTATCAATTTCACTGTCAATTTGTTTACAATTCACTCGCACATTACGTTAAGAACGCTTGACATTTCATTAAATAAGAGCACAAGTGACATCACCACGCGCAGAATGGAATACGTCAAATCGCATGCAGCCACCAACGCGACTGAAGTGTTCGGCGGGCGAACGATACCATACCGCGTCTTTCGAAAATTGCGCCATCCCAGTAAGCACACTCAAGCGAAATTAACAACACAAAAGCACCTTGAGCACACTTCATTCCCGAGAACGCGCCTAATGCAACCGAACCCTAGCCTAGATAATGTTTACATCGCGAAATGCTGACACCCGAACGACCGGAAGTCGAAGCGAAGCAAACGCGACAACTATGTAAAATATTGCAGGATCGCGATCGCATTGTTGACATTCCCGAATAAAAATCACCAAAATATCGAGTTAATTGTATGAACACCACCTTAAATATATTTTTTACTCACCTAGTACGGTGTCTGAAGATGGGTTGATGGGCCGAATTTTGATTAGATGCCGATTTAAGAGTAAATTTAAAGAATATACTCTTATTGGTATGCGAAGAATGGCACAAAGAATCCCGACAACGCACGCGACGAATGCGCACCTCGTTTGCGCATATGCTGACACAACTTCACGGACGTTACTCCCCTTTCCCCGCGCACACCCGATTTTACGCGCCTGTGTGCGTGTCCAGAGTGGTCAAACGTGAAATTTCGTGCATGTGTACACTAACACACGTAAAGTTTATACCTGCCTAGCTACCGACCGCCGCCATCTTTGTTACGACCGAGAGCGAGCGTCTCTCTATTTCGCTTAGATAGGCCACTGCCTGCCATCTAGTGGTAGCCAAGTGGTAACAAACGCCGTCGCTAGATGGAGCTGTTAGTCAAAGTCAACGTAGCGACTTTAGAACTCGATAATTTAGTTAGTGCGTTGATTGTGTATTTTATAAGATACAATATTTATGACATATTTTTTGTAATGTCGTTTACCAAAAAGGAGGTCTTGATGGCACCAAATGACGGACGCTTCTAAATGTCTTAATTTGTATAAGTAAAAAACTTGTGTTAAATAAAGCGAACATGTATCACCGTTAATCATTTATTTCATAAACTGAGATAAAAGGTTAAATCCTCATGATTATTTTATGTTCAATGAATTAAATCTTACGACTATGTTAAATAATTTTATGTTACTTCGATACAATATTAAAAATAATATTTTCAGTCGTGACACTACTTACCTAATAATAATAACAATAGTAATCAATACAACAGTAAACGTTATTTATTTAAAACCTTCATATATTTAATAAAAACTGGCTAAAGCACAAACATACTGCCGACAACATATCTGTAAGCTAAACCTAAATCGTTAATTAAAGTTCAAATTCCACCTTTACGTTCGGTGTTTTTTTCTTATGTCATTTTAACTATGCCAAGGAATAGACCGGATTCAATTTTAATAAATAAGTCTTTCTTATAAAAGGTCACTTTTTATTTTTAAGATGCCAGTGTTTTTAATCAAAGGTATTTTTTATTATTTTAAGCACCTATTTCAAGATTAGTGTCACTGCAATCCAAAATCCAAGAAAAAAATCAAAGTAGTAATGTAATTATTTCTTATTTCTATACTCTTAATTTAAATTTAATTGATTCCAACTTAGACATCATAGCAATATTTTCACTTGATTTAGTTCTTATTTATTAGAATAAGATCGGAAAAAATATTATACCGCTTTTTATTTCGGCTAGTTGATGTTGGCACTGTCCATTATTTGGACTGTCATTATTTGATTCCTTAGCTCAATTTCAAAATTTCTTGCTATAAAAGGTGCAACAGAAAAATAGATGAACTTGCGCCTAAATTTTACAGTTACCTTCTTAGGAATAATATACTCTACACTAATCTATCGTGATTTAATCTCTATTCTCTGTTCGTCTAGTGATTACTTTAAGGTACAGATAAGGCAGGTTTTTTTATATTTTAAAGTAAGTATAGACATGCAGAGGAACCAAACAAACTGGTGGTATTTACCTTTTATGCATATTTTGATCAATTCCAGCCAATCCAGAAAAATATTTCTTCAACTAGGTAATGACAGTGTACTAATAACATGGCTCATTGCTTTAAGCTTAATTTCACTAGTTAGGTAAAATAGATGTCTTGGTTTTTTATTTTTTTTTACAACTGAAATGCTTTAAATAAATAAGATAAATCGTACTTAAATTCTTTAAGTATCGGATATTTATGGTTGGTATAGCTGGCAAAAAGAACTATAGGTACTTCTAGCTATTTAACTATGACTGTACGTATTTATATTTTATATTCATTATATATTTACCTACTACTAAATGGGAACGACTTTTCTCATCACGAATTAGTCATTTATTTCATAACAAATCCTTAGAACGAATATCGAAACAACCTGTGTAAACAACCTCTTACAATGCAATGGTACCTACCATCAAGGACTTTAACTGTGTAGCAGACGTGGAACGTTGTCATAGTGAGAAAATAGTTTGTTAGTGTTTACTTTACAAGCACGTTGACGTTGCTCGAGATTGGCAATGTTAATATGAAAGGTTTCTCAGTGGCTCAACACGATAATTAATGCCCGTGACTATTACAATTTTAAGAAAAACATAAATTAGGTTGATTTGAACTTGGAAACAAATTGATCTATGTATTTAGGTACTGAACTTATTGATTTACTGAATTAATAACGATTAAGTCATAAAATTCATTAATCAAACGCTCTTAATAGAAGTGACGTAATTCATAGCAATATCTATCCACATTATCATTTATTTGCGCCGAGTTAATTTTATTCAATTATGCTATAGAACCCGCTATACTATTTTTATAATACTAATCAATGCGTGTTTTTTTCGCTAAATTAATACGGTTTTGAAATAGTAATAAATTTACAGTCGGACAAAATAGGTAAGTAGGTATATTAAATAGGTATTAAAGCCATATTTCTTTTGTTTGCTAAGTAACGCGACGTTGTAATAAATTATTTAGGTAACATGAAATAAATACCAAATAAAATATTCACAATAAAGCATGCGCGCTTTTTTTAGATTTGAAAACAATAATTTAGTCACAATTATTCCGAGCAATTATTACGTTCAATTTGGATATGTATTTATATGATTAACTTCACGTACTTAATCATTCATCTTTTATTTCACGACGTTAAATTTGGTCCGTTTCATTTAGTATATTATTCAATAAACTTTTTTTACAATAGATTGAGTAATTGAAAAATTGGAGATGACGGTTTTATTATTATTATTATCAATGTAATTGAGGCAAAGTAGCCTAAATTTAATTTTATAAAAGCCTTATTCGTAGGTAATTGTTAGTTGGGAATATTAAATTGTACGTATTATTTAAATATGCATGCCCGTAAGATATCAGCAACAAGATATTACCCAACTTTGTCCTCACGTTGAAGTGGTTGACTGTAAGAGAGAAATATTTCAGGATTTCCGTTTTCTTATAAATTTATCTGATAACAGTAGAGAGTTGTCTCACAATCAATATTTGACCTTCGCCATTTTTACATTTAGAGTACGTAATGTGAGTCACATTAAGATAAGAGACTTCGCTAGCGGAGGAAGGTGATGTTACGTAAGACCTAAGTTACCTACCCAAATGGAATAATAACAGTAACTATCTTAACTAAACTAGCATAACAATTGGCGGAGACTTTGGATTTCACAAGATAGTTAATAGGCACGCGTCAACTCTAATACTGATTAAAACATCAGTTACACTTTTAAATAAATAAGGTCTAAACTAATGTATGTTCCGTTCTAGAATACAATAAGAGGAATTTCATGTAATAGATTAGCAAATTAATGTCTTTAAATATTTTTTAATAGGTATACTTAACTAGGAATAAATAAAACGAAGATCATAGCATAGACATGAATTAGAGTTTGTGGGGTCTTTACTATCTGGTTAAAATTAACCCGGTTAAAAACAGGCATGATGGCATAGTTGCCGGCAAAAAATAATTTTATTTTATTGTAATTTGGATTTTATGAGTGAATCCAGCTTTAGCTACTTCTGTTGAGATTGCTGTAATCATCATTACACTTTTTGCGTTTCACACTTGTCATTAAGTAATTATGAAAATTATTTAATACTTTCCGTAATGAACACGTAAAGTAAGCATAATAATTTCGCTGCTGACTTATCCTTAATACTTTTAAATGTATTGAGTAATTAATTTACTTTATCCTAATGACTAGATTTAATTTAGGTACATAATATAAACTTTCAACTAAACTATAGAACAATATCTTACAGGGTGAGTACTTATCACGTTGGGTACGAATAATAAAGTTTCATACTATGGGCGATTCATCAAGTTTAGCGTTACTCAATTACAACCTAAAACCATAGACAAGAATAGACCTAATACAATAGCTTCAATAAAGTAACATTAGTTTGGTCTGCTCTATCTTAGCTTGATAACAATGAGTTAGAAATAATAAGATATATATAAGTAGGTACCTTTTTTTCACCTGGCGACAGCCTACGGAACTTGGTTAGTTTTATCACCACTCTATTCTAGTGTAACCTCATTGCTTAATACCCTAATTTTCGGTCACACTGTAGTTCAATACAAAATGTCGATGCAAACATCAAATATTAACAGCCTGGAAGAAGAATGTTGGACAAGTGCTAAAGTTTAATAGAATAAAATAACTCATCAACTCAATTCCTGTTGCTCACTTTCATAGACGCAACTTGTTAAGTACTTACCTACCTGAAACAAAGTCAGACTTCCCTAACTTTTCACTACAGCGATGTGCGAACCTAGCTAGCCAAAGCCTATCTAATTCTAATCTATTTCTTTAAACTGTCCTAACTCACCTGCTTACAGGGTCATCCCTTAGAAGTTAGAAATGACTTTTTACTGTTAATGATTTCAGTTGGATTGGAGCATATAAGACATTTTTTTTTTGATTTCATGCAGCACGTAGTTCTCATTCGTTGGTGCTGGCAGCATCGGAACTGCAATTGAACTTGAGATCATTTCAGTAGGCTAGGCACCACCGCTTTTAGGTGCGCAAAGATTTTGTCCCAAGCAGTAGAAAATGTTCAGGAGACAAGTCGTGAACGACTTGTTCTTAATTCTTTGATGCTAAGTAAACGAAATTGTCTCGTTTCTTTTAACAGTCGATTCCCACATCCCACCGAAAGACGACTATACGAGCCATATAACAAGGAGATCGCATACACAGAAATAGTCATTTGAAGATCAGATGTAAGTTTTTTTTTATTTCTACGGAGGCTTAATGAAACTTTTCTTCATCTTTAATAATTGAAAAACGTGTACCTAACTTTTAACCAACTTTAGAAACTGGAATTTACGTATGCCATCTAGGTACGCCTTATCGAGGCTTGGCTGTCAGGCTCTAATTTTGCCACACCTGACCTGAGGTTTCGAAAATCTTCGTCCAAGACTATTTAACACAACTACAATTGCATCTTCGAAGTTTTACGATTTAACTATAAATTATTGCTTAAACCAGCGAAGAATCAGTGTTGATCTTCTGTACAGACAGTCTGAAGTGCGATCTTTTTTAAAGTTTAATACGCCAAGAATACCCAGATCACCAGATTAGCATACTTTTCTTGCACTGGGGCTTAACTTAAGCGATGCTACTGGATAGCATCCCTTAGTTTGTCTTCGGATGAGTGGGGGATACAACGTGTATCTCGTGGAGGGGCAGATCTCGAACCACGATCGCATGGAACGCCATGTTGGCTGTTGCAAGGATGTACTCGCAGACTGAGAACCAGGTGAACGCTGGAATCAGAAAACAATGCTTAAGAAACGTTAGACGGCAAATCTGAGCAGTTTCGGAGGTAGATGTTTTATCATATATTATAAGGAACTATCTCTTTCTTCATGTACCTAATTATCAGTATTATCACTCATACCGTAAAAATAATGGACTAATTAGAATTTCATTCGGGTAGGTAATTAATCTTATTATCTATCTATTTCTTGATATTAAATTACGTGATGCAAAACTAAGCAATTGTGTTCTGTGATAAAAAAAATGCAAGATAAAATTTAATGGGTGTCTTGGACCTAGTCAACATTCCATTTGATGTGGTTTAGGTAAAACATTATATAGGTATATTTCTGCCAAGTTTCTTGCGGCGCATTCTTGTTAGCAATTATGGTCTTTTCGAATGTGCTCGTAGTTTAAAAAAAAAATGACGCTTAGCGACAAAAAATCGCATAGTAACAAAAAGGTCACGTGACAGTTAGTAACAGGTAGAAAAATTCGGAGACTACCCACCTGCTATGGGTGGTGTAGGGGTATAGCACGCGTCACGGAATGACGAGGATCCGGGTTCGATTCCCGGCCATAGCTTTACTTTTCGGATTTTTCTATGTGTTCTAATTTTCACTGACATTTAGAAATTTAAAGTTTTTTATTTTTTTTTGTTCTTTATCCAAATTAAATCACACGAAACAAGACCGGGTATTCAAAATGTATACATGAAAAATTTACACGAATCTAATCTAATCGTCCGAAGGTACAATGGAAGAGCATGCTTTTAGGAATAAGTTCACATTTGTACTTATTTTGTGTCTCTCTTTTTAAAGATACATAGTACGTATGTACTCATATGCTTTGGAATGACTGGGTCCAACGATAACGAAACAGGACACTTTAATGCACATCGTTTAGATTATCACAAAAAGGTACCTAATTGCTACTGAATTTTAACAAGTGTGAATTGTGTTGAGAAATATTCTATCTATAGTTTTCTATTGGTTTCATTTTCAGCATTTGAAGACATTGCTCGCGCCTGGCTGTATTTTCTACAACCCACAGTATACATACCTAAAGGCCGGCACAGTAGCCTATGCCGCAGGAAGAACACGATCAATCCCACAGTAGCCGCAATAGACACGTAGAACAGTATCCACACCAGCTTGTTAGTCCGCACCGGTTCCACTGTATCACTGGCAATGCAGCCGACGCGCGCACGACACAGCATGTGGAGGAGTGCTGCTGCCATGAACACTATGAATATCTTCTCGTGTATGACTGGAAATGTAAAGATTTTTTTTAAGATTAACAAAACAATTACGCGACCCACTGAAAACTGTTTGTTTTGAATCAAGAGTAAAATTGATCATACCATTATATTTTAATGCAAGTTGTATTTTTATTTTCTCTTTTTATATACAGTGCCCAGTCTAAAAGTTACAAATGCAAAGAATGACAGTACGAGTGCCTTCGTCACTCACACGTACTGTTGCCATCTGATATATCGTAGCGATCGAGGTCCTCAAATATTTCGGAGCAGCTTTAAATTTCAATAAATTCGTTACACTAAGTAAGGTGACGAATTGCGTCTTCTGATGTTATCACATCAGAACACGCAATTCGTCACAAATATAAGAGCAGCGACTTTTCAATGAATTCGGGACGTCCAATGAGGTAGAAATATCAGGAACCACATATATATCGTCAAAGGTATCGAGGCAGTCAGGCTGATCACAAAGATCGGGACATTTGTGGAAAATAAACCTTACGTATATAATAATAGATTCGAATTTCAAACAAATTACAAATATGGGTCATGCCAAAATGAAAGATGTATAGACTGCATCGATACCTTTGACGATCTGTGACGTCCCTATTTTATTGAAAAGTAGCTGCTCTTATATTTATGGCTAATTGCGTGTTTCGATGTTATTAACCGTACTTGGGTGTAACGAGTTTATTGAAATTTAAGGCTGCTCCGAAATATTTGAGCACCTCGCCAACTACGATATATCTAATGGCGACTGTATTGTAAGGCTCTGAGGTTTGTAGCCGGGTCTACATCGAACTAATTAGATACTCCTGGATTTACGTGAGAAGTACGGGATCTTGGCGCCCTGAGCCAAATATTTATATTTATAAATGAAATATCATAAAGATTTAAACCGTGTTTTACTTTAAACTATCAATCTTTTCATATTCTACGTTAAAGCAGTCATGCCTTCGGGGGCAGCTGTTCAGGTAATGACATAAAGAAACCCTCGTTTCTTCTGATTTAACTTAAATTCTAAAACCAAATTATAAATATTTGCATTAGCTGCCAGCGAGTTGGTTTGTATATACAAACTCAAGTTCTTACAGAACCTAAGTAAACGGGCCATGTTGTAAGCACTATCCAACATAATACTGATATTACCTACGGATTAAATGAACGAAAAGATCTTCATCCCAGATGACCTTTCAGCAAGTTCCGCCATTACCATTAGCCCCATGATGGCGCCCGTTGTGACTGCATTAGTTATGTAACTCTGAACCTAATTTTGCATGGAAATGAAAATGTCGGCCTGTGAGAACAGATTTAACAGAAAGTGTACCTACTTTTGCAACAGTTGCTACCACCATTCTATAAGACGTAAATTCGACTTGTAGTAAAAACGCGGTATGTGGATGATGATAGCCATTGGCACCATCCGGTATGATTTAATCGATTAGATAACTTGAAAATTTGATCGAACGCGTGTTTAATGTGATAACTCTCAGAGAAATTAGACTGATAACTACAAAACAAAAACACCTGGTACCTATCGATTACGTTATTTGTTAACCTAGGTTCTTCATTTATAAAATTAAAAACATTTAAAAACCTCCCACGCATTAATAAAGTAATTAATTTTTATGCCAATAATGCCTTACATCATTTTGGAAAAGAGCTTTTTGCTGCTGCTGGATCCATCCGTTTGAGAGCTACGATGCCATAGACAGGCACACACACACAGACATCGACGCGACATCGTTATCTTTATAACACCCCTCCTTTTGCGTCGGGAATTAATAAATCCAATTGGTACATATTTAGGTACCATGCATCTAATGCGCGAGAAAATCGAAAATAATTCAGTCGACTAATATATGTTTACTTTTTTTATCCCCTAGTAGATACCTCTGAAGATAATATATTTAAGTATTTTTTAACATTAAGCGACACACCTATTTGTCGTACCTAATGGTGTACCTAAGGTAATATAATATTGAACTTTTTTCATGTGAAGTGCAAATTTAGCTCACAAAACGCAAATGTTTCTTAGACAATAGCAATTAGGGGTCATACACAAGAAAATATCTAAAACAAAATACTTATACATATTTGGTGGGTACTAATTAATAATTAGTTTACTTACAGTAATTTTCCCTATTGGAGACGTATGTTACTCCGGTAAGAGCGCACAGCTCCACTAAGTTGAGCCAGTAGCATGCTTCTCCCAGTTGAGTTGCTTGCAAACGAGCCTATAAATAAAATTACAATGAAGCCTATTATATATGAATACTGCTTCTACATTTAAATTAATTAGAGAGCATTTAAATTGATATATTTATTTGTTGGATAAGTTCTATTAAAATATTGAGTACTGTCTATGATCCTTCCATGTTTTTGTTTGCATAAAATGCTGTAATTTTTTTCAATGCCGCAAGTATATTTAGTTTTAATAGCTTTCCTAGAAATATTGCTGCTCGGTTAACTAGAATTTCATAACGTTACCTAGCCAGTTCGACCTACTGCTGGGCACAGGGCTACCGTAGCTTTACGTCATGAAGCCATTAGATTAAGTAGACATCAAACTTATGAAAGATAGGTAGCTACCAGATAGGTACCAGTGGCGTGGCGTCAAGCATATCAGAAGGAAAGCCGAAGGGCATTTAACTAGCCTTTTCCTCTAATTCTGCGCAATAAAAGTGCCCAACTGCCTTAAAAAAGGCAAGCCGATGGGAATCTAGTTCTATGGTCGCCACGCCACTGGTAGCTTACCTAACTTGTTATTTTTTGTGAAAAATCAAGAAAATGTCCGCAAGCAAAAAAGGATTCGATTAGCCTAAATAATATACTGATCCTATTTATAGAGAAATTGTTCACTGTGAGGAACCATGAGGAAAATTTACTGCACATTAGTGTAGGTGACCGGTCACATAATAACCTATTTTTAACTGTCGATAAAAAGGCGCTGTTTTGGTGTGGCTCTATTTAAAAACCTTTATATAAAAACAAGTTAAGCAGGATTTCGTCTAATTTGGTTCTAATTTAAGAGCGTTCTCATTTTTTACGAACCACTGAGAAGGTGCTCTATTGTATCTATTAGAACTTAGTAGGTAATTATGGCTGATTAGGTTTATAAAGTTCTTTTGGGCTTTTCCTTTACTAAGTTGTCTTAATTTCACAACGCAGAACTGACTAACAGTCATTAATTTGAAATCACAGGTGGATAGCTTAGCGTCGATATGAATCTAAAAATGTGTAGGTATGTATCGAATGATAAACAAACTTATCTACTTAGTTGATCTACATTCTCCAGCCAATTTGCAATACAAAAAGACTTAATTTCAAAAAACTTCCTAACGCCAATGACTCCAAAATTAAACAGATATTGCGAGTAAGTAGGCGAGAACGTGAAAGGCAGACCTGAGACTTCAGCTTTTATAGATGATTGGGGCTCACCTTATCCTCAGTAATATGTGCATTCCGCAGTTTATGATAGTTATAGTAGAGGGAGCCTATTAACAGTCTTGGTCCGAGGTGGAAGGCGATGCATATCCTCCACACGTACCGCTGCGGGCTGATGCCTGTAATCGCACTTATTGATGGCACTAAGTTGTAAACCTGCAATAAGTTGTTTCAATCATTATTATTATTCTCACGCGATTACTACAGTAATAATCATGATCTTTATTTTTTTTTCACACCTGAGGCTGGCACTAGCTTAATCACATAGAAGGCGATTTATTAATATACCTACCTAAATGTGCAGGTGCTTAGAAAAAACTTTTATTACTTTGGAATATTTTCAAATGACGCACTAATAGCAGCGTATTATGCAAGTCTTACATAAGATCATATTTCCCGCGTATCCACAACAGCAGTGGAAAGAAACGTACCTAAAATTATGTTGATCTCGCTCATTTTCCCGGTTTATTAACTCAAAAGGCAAATGGCGCGATTATTTTAACGGCTATCATAAACATCTAATAAATGGCGTTTTGTTAAATGAGATGTAAATGAGCCAAAATGTATTAGTCATCTAGAAATAACACAGAAAATTCCTCTACTTGCATAGTATAGCACTGAGCTGTTTCTATTGTAATAGTATAAAAGGAAATTAAATACATAGCAACTTACCCTACAATGTGTTTCGTGTATATCATCTGCTTGGAATATAGATGCTGTCACGTAACAAAATATTAAAGCACCTAGTGGAAGCCAAAGAGCAGCCAGACAGATCTCTCTCAGACCACATTGCCAAAGAATTCCCTATAACAAAACAAAACAGTTATACAACATATCCAAGGATCGCTGCGATCTTATTTGATTATCGCACTTATGTCACCTGAATGTCCAATGTCTTAACAGTCCTACTTATGCTGCACTTGTCGTTTGTGCGGTCATTGCTGTCGGATAGATCCACGTTAGGCGGCGACTCTACTTGTGCGTCAATTACCATTTTATTCTTCCTCGCTGCACTTTTTATTCAAAACTCACATATTCCTCGTTAAATTTCGGTCGATGTTGTCGAGTTTCATACACTGACACGTTACGTTACTATCCCATATTATTTCTGAGTTGAGTACGCGTATTTGTTGGCACTATGTTTCTTTAACAGGGATGTTTTAAATTGATATTTTGTGCTTCGGGACAGGATAAGTTTGTAATGAAAATTAAAGTACAATGCATAAATGCGTGTGGATGGTCCAAGGCGTGGATTGAATGAGGTTATTTGGACCTGCGCACTGGGCGCCGGGTGAGGGGAGCACACCCCTTCTACTGATGTTCGAGTTTTCCTCTTGAACAATGGATGAAACAATGGTGCTGTTCCTTTCATCAAACAATTACTTTAGCATAATAGGTTACGAAGTAAAATGCGAGGGGAGAATAAATACTTAGGTATATCAAGATTTATGGGTACCCTTTATAAAGTCGCTGAACAATTTGAATGGAGATGTGTATAATTAAAACATAATTTGCAACATCTAACGAAAACCGGTGGCTAGAAGTAGTTCAGTAAAATTAACAGTACAAGTAGACGCAAAATATATTATTTGTTTATTTTTAATAATTCAAGCAATACATGTAAATCAAATTGATACGTACCTAATAAAATAGATAACTTACCTAAACTTATTCTAAGCCTAAAAACCTATGTCTGTTACAATAAAACTTATTTTTAATTTAAAAAAATAGCTTTTGCTAGATTCAGCCCTGGAAAACTTAATTTTAGTTTATGGCTTTGTTTTTATGAAATAGTTCATCCGAACCGAAACGATGAAGTACAGATGCGTTGCCAGCCTAGAGGACTAAGATAGAGTATCTCAAGTGCTTATAATTTCACTAGCAGAAGAAGAGATTTATATAACAAAAGGGATATGTACATGCTTACTTGACTTACATAATTATGATAGCGAACATCTAGACAATCGCCGCCCAGCAAAGAACATCCGCCCACACGTATCGGTCATATCTTCCGGGACTGTAAGAGAACGAAGTAGACAGGTTCAGATAGTGCAAATAGGTCGTTTCCTTAAGGTTTTTAAGATTCAGCAATTTATTTGGAAACACTGAGTTGTAATTTATTGAATCAGCAACAAAAAAAATCCTTTGCTACTCCGCAACTCATGTGCAAGACAGCTAAGTCTATGCAAAATATATGAACCCGTAGAAGCCTCGAAACGCGTCAGTATTTTGTGTGATGAAGGGATTTATGTATGTTTTAATGGGCAGCAGAGGAGGGTGGGCTAGCGGAGTAACAAGGTATTTTTTTGTACAATGAGTTGGCCCTTGAGAAGACAGTTACTCAACTACGTGGAGGCACAGAGGCGTCTTTACCTACAGCGCAGGCTGTGCGTTACACACGGGCGCAACGGTCCTAGGGGGCACCGAGCGCCGGCTCGCTACGATACGGAGCCCCACACGGCGCGCGCGTTGGCCGGCCGGCCATTCTATTTTGATTTTGACCGCGCGCTTACTAGGAACGCTAGGGTAATTTTTGCACACGGGCGCTACATGGACTGGAGACGCCTCAGGGCACTACACTTCATGGTCGTGCACCACTCATGTGAAAACGGTTTTTTTGTAGTAGTAGTGGTTAAAGTAACAAACAATCGCAATGAAGACAAATCTGACAAAAATTACCTATTACGGACGGTTCAGAAGTTACATGCTATGTGACAGACGGACAGCGGAGTCTTAAGACCGGTTTAGACTTGCAGGAGAAATATTGCAAGTTTGATAACAATGCAAGGATGATGGGAACGAGTTAGATGTCGCCGACCCAGTACCGCAATATAATGCTAATAATAAATTTCAAAATTATTTAAAATTGGCACCAAAACGATAACAATTTAAAGCTACGTTTAAAAATTAAAGCAAGCTACAAAATGGTTTAGAATTTTAATGTGATCAATATTTTTTAGAATTTATGAATTTTTGATAGTCATTATAATACAAATGTCTTGTTTTTTTAATTATAGTTTCGTTATTTACAGGGCCATGGTACTCAATTGATAAAAAATATTCCTTCATTCTGAACGGTATTCATTAATTTTCTGAACGAATGCAATTATGTAGTGTCACTCTGACAACTGTCATCTGTCATTGTTTGGGCATACATTTTGGCCATGGGTAAAATAATCGGCACTGTTGTTCTACTGATATAAAGAGCGTAAAACTTAGATTATTGACTAAATTACATGTTTTATTAATGCAAAACAGATTAATGTGACTTTCACGATGCGGTTGATGTGGATTTTTTTGTTGATAACTGTGCGTGCCTTAGGTACCCAAGCCTCGACCCACTGGATGGTCACAGAGAGTGGTTTGATACAACCAAAGGTGAGATAAAGCTCGATTGTTACTGATTCCTGCGTAGTATTATTTTACGTACCAAACATAAACTTTCAATACACAACATAACTTGCACTACTGTGTGTTTCATGTTATATTTATCATGGTTTTCAGCATGATTCGCCATTTGAAATGGCTCGGCCGTACGATCTGCTAGCTTTCCTGAATCAAGACACACGCTGGGACAATATTATTAATTTGTACCATGATCTGTCTAAAAGACAGGAGATCATAAATACACTGTGGGCGAACCTGGAGAGAGATACAGATGTGGCTGTCCAGTTGGCTGAAGATGAAAATTGTATGAATGCTGGGCCTGTGAATGTGCTGGACTGGTATGCTAGCATTCTAGAAGATGGGAGATCAAAGTTCATTCCGAAGCATGAGTACTGGACAAGCAATCCCGACTATGGTTATGACAGCTATGTGCCGGACTGCAAGAAAATATCATCCTTGACCTTTAGCATGTTTGCTTTTGAACACTTAGAGGTAATTATATTTCGTTTTTTTTGTTGAACTTGTGTCCCCTTTTCTTATCACTACCAACCAAACAAGTAAGTTGAACTTTTCCACTTATTTATTAAGTCATTAGTAGGGTTGTTATCTTGTATTTTACCACAGTCTTTGTGGTGTGGTAAATAATATAACTTCAAAAATTTGAATGGGTATTTTAATTTAATTACAATTGTCATCAACAAATATATTTATTCAATTTCAAAAATCGATCTATGTCCATGCAAGAATTTTTAATGTACTTTCAAAACCACAAACATGTTCACTCACTCAAACTTAATACATTAAAATTAGCTGAGTTAAGCTACGTATATTGAGCCATAGCGGATTTGGATCCCTAGCTAACCAGCTAAATTTTGTTGTTGTCTGTTGTTGGGGGGTTCCCTCTTATTACAAAATTTTGCTAATGTATAACAAAAGCAAATAAATAAACTTAATGGATCAAACATCTGAATTTGACTTTCAAGGGGATGATACAGCGAGAAAACTTGAGCATTAATCCAGAGCTGTCTCTACCGGAGCAAATATCTCCCATAATGACTGTTGATCAGTTTGGCTACTGGGTGGCCAATATTCTGCAGTTGAATAGTACATCATGGCTCCACTTCAATATGGCTTCTTTGTATTGGAGGGTACGGGGAAATGCTCCTAAGGCTTTGGAGTGCAGTCGGCGCGCCGTGCACTATGCACCGAGGTAGTTATAATAAAATATTCTTATAATTTATTGAATCAGGCGTTATTTTCTGGAGGTAGGTTTTAATGAACTAAAACATTTACCTTGCTACTTCGCTATAAAAAATTGCTATTTATTTCTGCCTTACTACATCATGTACAAAAATGCACAAAGGTGATATATTTTTGGCCAGTACTGTAGCTGGAAAAAATGGTCTTGGTGATAATAGACGTACATTGCTGGGTCATTAGGTACCATGCCATGTCCTATTTTTTCATGTATTTTTCTCACACGGAACAAAACCACCAATAGGAAAACATTATTCTGCTACCTCACACATTTATGGTGTGCTTTGTCAATGAAATCATCAGTTTTTCTTCTATTCTTTTTCTATTCTATCTACTGACTTGAAAAACTTACCATTACAGAGAATACAAAGATATAGCATTCCTAAGTTTGGGCACAATTCTTCACCGAAGTAAAATGACAGAAGACGCCATAACAGTTCTCCGGGCAGCTGTAGACCACGACCCTTACTTATCTATCCACCATTTTATGCTCGGAAATGCTTATGGAGTGCTTGGAGATTTCAACAGTTCCCTGAAACATCTGGATACGTGCTTGGAGCTGAATCCCACATTTGATCTAGCTCTTAAACATAGGTATGGAGTATTGTGCCACGCCAGCTTGATTAACAATAAGGATGCTGTTCAGAAGTAAGTTGGAAACGAGTTTTTATTAATACATAATTAAACCAATGTGGCACTATTTAATATAGTCCATTACCTAGATAATAGCTAATTTGGTTTTTAGTTTATATTAACTAAATAAACTAAAACTGTAACAGCTAACTTACGATTTTAAATTGGTTAATATGGTCTATGTCTCACGAGAGCTTAAATTATATACAGTTTTGGTGTCTAATTGTATGATTTACATTTCCAGCATTTGATTTATGTTATTTCATTGATTTCAGTACTTTAATTAAGTTACGAGAAGAATTAGTAGAATATAGTCAAAGAGAATCTCATTGGTTGGAATCTCAGGCTGCCTTCTTGAAGACAATGAAACTTCCAGAAGAATATGGTAACTTTTATTGTCCTTTTTTTCTTTCGAAACATTCTCTGATGGCCATAGGTCCCATAAGCGTTTCTTCAACAACCTTCTGTTTCTATCAGTGTGGCAACCACATTAAAGTCATCATTTCAACTTATGGTAAGAGAGGGGCTAATAAATTTATAAATAAATTAAATCACTTAATCATTGTTGCCTTGGTTGCACCGGCTCAAACGGTCTTCCGCCTCCCCTTTAGGCCCTCTTCCAGAGGGGAACCGTGACTGTCGAGCACGTGAAAAGTAATCCGCCTCACATCCTAAAAAGTACTATTAGGTTACTGTCGTTTTTAGGGTTCCATAGTCATTTTTCTTCCATACTGACCTGGGAGTAAAAAACAAACATAGAATGTATCAATTGCTTCTCTTCCCGCGCAGATAAAAGGCCATCGAGGGAATGGGCGAAAATCATCGGAATCATGTTATATTTTAATTCTATTTTCCACCTATACACCCACAATCTTGCTAAACCTGGCCCTCTACCCCGTAAGGGATAAAGACTTGATTTGTGTATGTATGTATGTATGTAGTCATTTTATGACTCTGTTTTCAGATTACCGACACGTTGAAAACAATTGCGCAAAGATGGGTGAACTCACTGGCCTCGAGTTTCGCGAGTTAAAGAAAGGGGGCGACATGAATTCCCTCATACAATATTTCATGGACGGACATTGGTATAACGAGAAATGGTTATCAGAAAAGGGTGTACACGCTGTAGAATCTGTGTACAGCCTTCAAACACTTATAAAACACATACAGAAGCATGCGAGCATGGCGTCTGAGTTCGTAATACAGGCGGAGCAACTAAAGACGCCTGATCAAAAGTTGTTGAAAGAGTTGGGCTTGAAATTGGGCGATTTGAAATCGACAGGTGAGATCTTTGTTATTTATAACTAGTAGTGGGTGGTAGGACTTTACGCAAGGTTCGTCCCGATCGCTACCAACGTCTTACTTGCAAATCCTGCCACCAAGTAGCAGTGTTTGTGCTGCTGTGTTCCGTTTGCCACCAAAGTATAATGAAAAAAAATAGAAAATAGCCTTTGATATGTTTTAAGCCATAGTACCGATGATATTGAACCTTAGGGTGGTTAAACATTTCCTTGGTCGATTGGATTGAATATTAACAAAAATCCTTTTTTATTTGTAGATTATTTTAACTGAGTAAGTATTATTTTGACACATTACATTTTCAATATCACATAACCACATAACCCCGTGTTGTTTAGGCCAGAAACAATTGTTTATTTTTAGAAATAACTTGCTTATGCATTAGAAGATGTGTTGAAATAAAGTAATATCAATGGAAATATACAGCTATTGTTTTCAGTGAACTTGAAAGTTTGTTTATTGTAATATAATTAATATTGGTTTTCAGAACTGGGAACCGATTCCAAAACATCAAAGGGCGATAAACACAGCGAGAAAAAGCCTAGTCAGGTAAACCAACAGAAAGGACAAGTTGAGGAGGACTACTTTGAGTTTGAAAGTGGGATGTTTTTGTAAGTATCATATAAATCTTATAGATACATTTTCAACATGCTTCTAGTTATAAGTAATTTTCGTGTTACAAAAAAGGCTAGTGCTTTGCCTTGTGGCCTCGGTCGCAAGCAGACTATCGTGGGTTCGAACCCGAGATCACACTTGTTTCGATTTTGAAATTTCAGCGTTATGTGGCATTAGTTTCATTTATTTCATGCATGGCAGCTCTAGTGACGTGACCTATACCTTTCACATTATGTATTGGTATAGATACGTGTCTACTTTATTTCTTAGCAACAATGGTCTTAGCACGCGTATGACGACTGATGTGATGTGGCGTTTGAAACGTTCAATAATGAATGAATATCAATGGCACCACGTTTACTGTAAACATGTGATTGTACTTATTGAATGAATATGTGAATTCCTCCGCGAATCTTTCAGATTCCTTTGTTTTTCGTCATCATTTACGTAGAACGCAATTTTCTGCCATAGTTTAATTGCAAAGCTGAGTTCAGATACGGGAGCTTAAGTATCACTAGTATTTTTTACCGTCGACGGACGGAACGGTATATGCGTTTAGGGTTAAAGGTTGTGTGTTTGTTTATTTTCTTACTGGTCAGTTTCACAGTCGTCAATTTTTTTGGTAGAATGTTAAGTAACTAATACCTATGTCAATTTTCTTAGTGTGAGTCGCACCAATTTACTTGAACAATAACATTAACCATAACCAACGTTTTTGACATATATTTCGATCGGTAATGGGTAACGTCTTAGTTAACGTAACTTGGTACACACACATACCTACAGGTGCCAGTGTTACTACGTTGTCTATGCAATATCCGGGATAAAAAGTAGCCTATGTTTTAATCTAGGGTACCAGCTATCTCCGTTCCGAATTTGATCCAAATCCGTCCATTCGTTTCAGCGTGAAGAAGGAACAAACATACACACTCACTCACTCACTCACTCACATCCTCACAAACTTTCCCATTTATGATATTAGTAAGATTTTCGCTAAACCGTTTGTTTCGTTGCTTAATCTTTTTCTTATTTGCTAGTTTTCTTATTCCTTATTCGCTATTTCGTTAGTTGATTTAATCTTTTAAAATTTGACATTATCTTAAGTAAAATAAGTAGAGATAAATAATATTACTGATTTCCTTTTTAAATTAAAATAATATGTCATTAAATTTTATATTTTGTACTAACTTTCTACAATATTGACTTTGTCTTTCACAGAAATGCTGTATGTTATTTTTTTAGTATTTGATCGATATTTGGTACATTTTTAGATATCCGCCATCTATGAAAGTGAGCCGCAACTCTGAGGACTTCGATCGTGACTCCGATTGGCCTTCGCATAAGTTTTGCAAAGAAACCGCCTCGGATTTCCCTAAGAATTTAGAGGCGATTTTTCCGGTGTTTATGCCATTTGAAAATAAGGGTATTAGGTGAGACATGTTAACTATGATGGGATCAATATAGATCGAAACAAGTGACAGCTGTCAATTCGATATCTCTTTTAATCCAAAACCTTCATATCAATAATCAATAATTATTTATTATAAACAGATGAAATGTAACCCTAATGACTGAGCTGAAGTTTCAAGGAGTGTCAAAATTTAGCAAATTATGTATAAGCCCTTGGGACGCTTCGTATATACGATGTGACGCCATCTAGATTTTATCTAAGTTTGATAGGGATGATAGCAAGGGTCACAAGTCACAACAGTCACAAGGGTCAAGCTATATTGGTCCTGAAATAATGAATTTGTTTGATAAAACTTAAGGCATTATTGTACTGAATAAGTAAAGAAATCATTTATTTCTAATCTATAAAGTAAGAGTCTAAGATATTGTGGATGGCATATATATATATTTAATCTTAATGCCATGCTTTTGACTACAATCTTGTTAAGCACGCCTGCGAAGTCAGTGCCCATTCACCCTTGGTTTGAAAACGTCCAGATAGTAGCGTTCAGGGAACAGACGCTGGCAGGGAAATCCATTTATATGATTACTTCTCTGTTGCCAGGTTAAGATCACTGCTCACTGTTAAGTTAGGAGTGCCTGCAGACGTGGAATACGACTTGCCGTGGCATCCGCCCACGTGCCCGCAGGACAAAGATGGTGCTGGTTTCACGCAGAAAAAGTCAAAGTGAGTGGAAACAAGTAGTGGTAGCAAGTTTAGCTGCAAAGCAACAGAGTTAGCACTGTTGTGTGGATTTATGGGGTGTCACAATAAATAATACATTCACATACTGGTCAGTTTACTCGGTCTAAACATCCCAAAATACGGAAACTGTTAATAATGGCAAAAGAAAGAATGAATGTGCTTTGAAGATTCCTATTATTTAACCTAGGGAATTTATGCGGGAGTTGACTGACTATATCCTATAAAATATCGTTAAGTAGTGCTTTTGGTTTCACCTGGTAATATAGAGCTTAAGATTGAAAACACTAATGATTTTTTCGCGTTTTTCAATCAGAAAAATAAACCAAACAAGAAGGGAATTGTGGTTTAGTACGAGTACGTTGGTTTGAACGAAAGATGAAGGAAAGGGTTTTAGGCATTAAGAGTTTCGAAGCCAACGACACATATATCAGCACCGCAGTCCCAACGCCTATATAAGTTAGTTAAGTGACGCCTCTTGTATTTGACATAGCGGCGAAAAGGATAATGTGTATTGAGATTTAAAATGGAGAATTTTGTGTTTTCCAGGCAGCAGTTGGGAAGTGAGGTGGCGGACACAGGGTACCTGCGGCAGAGGCTTTTAGAGTATGTCGCGGACGGAGATATGTATATCGTGAAGCATATGCAGGACGCGGAGATAGGGCAACGGATATACGCCGCTGTTCAGCATGTAAGTCACAACATCACAGCCAACATCTGCCTGAAGAGAGATTTCTCTATTGTGGTCAAACTCCACTAATATAATCATGAACTCCTCACATTTGAATAACATTACTTAGCTATCTCCGCGATATAGTGAAGTCAAGTTGTATGTGTTATTTCTTTCTTTTATTCGTTGTCTGATAGAGATTGCTATTCAGCGATAAGACCGCCTATTGTCCACCTTGTTCTTTGTTTCTGTATTGTTTTGTACTGATTTGTGGTGTTCAATAAAGAGTATTTGTATTGTATTGTATTGTAAGTGCTAAAATATCGAGAGGTGTTAACTGGTAGATTTCCCTTATAGGGATAAGTGCGCCTTTGTGCTGAAAATATTTACCTTGCTACTCCGCTACTGACGCCCCACTCACGTAAATGTAGCGGAATAGCAAGGTAAATAAATTTGAGTACATGAGACGAGCATTAAACGAGGGACCGAAAAAGAGTGTGTTTAAAATCACCCTGTCACCCTCTATACCTCTTATCTTAATTTTTATTACCAGGTTTTCAACTAACCTATAAATTATTTCAGAAACTAGCGCCGAAATGGCTGCTCTACACTCTTTCATCTCTGTACTGGCGCGTGCGAGGCAACAACGTGAACGCGTTACATTGCCTGCTCACAGCGGGCCGGACGGTGCAGCCCCGGTACAAGGACATCGTTCTCACCTCGCTCGCGTCTTTGTATCTCGAGATGGGCTATTTTGATGAAGCACTGGCTGCGTCTGAGGAGGCGTTCCGGCTGAGTCTGTATGAGGTAAACCATTTCTTTATAGTACGAGTATAGAGTTGAAAAAATGTGACTATAGTCGCTAAGATGCGTTAGGTGTGGACTTACGTGCGTTAAAATGGAACTGGCCACAGTCGGTGAAAGAATGTGCGGGGTTGGCAAAATGCCACCGGCTAGCTCTACGGGGCCTTGAACTAGCTCGGCCAAGAAGAGCACATAAGGTACAATGATGCACTTCTTTCATCTTGACCCCCGGCTGATGGATTTGCAACGGGCCCCAGACGTCACTGGACTATTTTTTTTTTCTAGCCAGCTACAAACTTCATCCTGGCTGAGTTGAACATGCTGAAGAAGCATCGTAACACGCACATGTTCCACCTGAAGCAGGTCGTGCGAGTGGATCCTGGCTTCATGAATGGCTTGGCAAGGAACCTACTCAACGGCTGGGCCTGCGTGCAGCGGCAGGCCACTCCGGCGCAAGACACAGGTACATTATACTAGATTAGAAATTAGTGGGTAGTTAAGGAAGTGGTAGTGTAGAACTACGACAAGGTTTTTTATGAAATAAATAGTTCCTCATTCTTCCTTTTCTCCGTTCTCTTTAATGTCTCGTTAGCCGTTTTTATTTTGCGCCGTTGGTGTGTAGAATAAATTATTCCTTGTGGTTAGGTTAGAAGTTAATCAACGGCTAACTAATTAGTGTTACGTTAAACTTAAAATTAATTACATGTTTAACCTAAATTAAGAACTAGCACACAACTCTACAGCTCCAAATTATAAATTGGTTAAAAGTTGTTGCCTTGCTGCACCGGTCCCAACGACTACTCTTACGCCACTTAAGGCCTTCAGAGGCGAGCCGTATACGAGGAGGTTGTCCGAAATATGGGAAAAATTGACGTCTCTTATTTGTTTACAGAATACGGTGAAGGTGACGTCTGCGCTTCTCTCGAGCCCGGCATCAGCATGGTGTGCGAGAAGGATGGCACCAACTGTCACATGAGCAACATCCACTGCTACAACAGTCGAGAACGAGGTTAAACAACGATTTATTTTCCAATAAAATTTATTTTGCCCTTATTATTTTGATCTTTTAATTTTTGAATATTCGTCCCCTTATCAGTTAATGCAGTTTATTTAAATTTGCTTAAAAGTCTAACGATGGATCCGTTGCTATTTTTTCTAAAAGCATGTTTTTTATTTGTAGTATAATATTTTGTTTAAAACTTTTTGTAATATGAGTTGATTGGTAGATAAACTTTGATGTATCCAACACATTTTTAGTTAGATCCAGGACAAAAAATTCGAATACCTAGTCAATGAACGTTCTATTTTACTTGACACTATACAACGATATTTAAGTATAGGCCAAACAAGTGTAAGTAAGGGGCTCCTAAGTCTATTTAAGAGAATCCTATCATCATTACCAGCCTATATACGTCCCACTGCTGGGCACAGGCCTCCTCTCAGAATGAGAGAATACTATACTTGAGTAGATCTGTACACTCACAACTACGTGTGCAAAAGTACCTACAGTAAAGCTCGTGCATACTAGATATCTTAGTGTGTGTGACTGACGCCATCAACAGTGAATTATTCCTGTTACGTACACAAAGTATCTGCATAATGTAATTGTAAAATAAGCTTTCGTTTATGCACTGCAAAATAATGCTATTCATAAAAATATGAATATCACCAAGTATTGATATATATCAAGGTGATTTTATTTACTGAGACATGATATGATCATCTAATTGTCCGAGAGCTGATAGACAATATTTAAATTGATTATTTTTGAAATTGAAAGAAAAATGTCTTAAAAATAGCTCATTTCAATGGGACATACTCCTTACCGGGTGATCGTGACCGTGCAATAGTTACGTTTACAACTCATAAGTGAATACCTACTCGGCTTCATGCGCCGCGCGTGTCACTGCCACATTTCAGATACCTACTTATTTATACGTATGAGACGTTATGTCAACAAGTTATACTCTTTGCTTGTGTGTATATCAAAAGTATAAACTTTTATTTTTATTTGACGACCGGGTAGCCAAGTGGTTAGTGACCCTGACTATGAAGCTAGAGGTCCCGAGTTCGTATCCCGGTAGGCGCAGGCATTTGTATGATGAATGCGAATGTTTGTGCCCGAGTCATGGATGTTGTATTATACATATAAGTATGTTAACCGTGGCCTGGTACCCATAGCACAAGCTTTGCTTAGTTTGGGACTGGGTCAAGTGTAATTTGTACCATGATATTTATTTATGAGCGTAAATGTAAGTGAACCCTGTTTTTTATTCGTAGAGGGCGGTTCCCTAGTCCGAATGCTTGAACTGAAAGGCGAGGACATCCGTTCATCGGTCGACCACATCGACGAGACTATCTTCGAGCCCTTCATAGCCAACATGCCGAGCGACCGGGGCGACCGGCTCGCGCATCACAAGAACTTCGAGGCCATGCTCAGGACTGTGGACAGCGCCCTACGAGGGTGCGGCCCGAGAGGGTGTGGCTGTAAGTCAGTTCAGTATTCAGGCGTCGACAACAGTTAAAAATACATACATACACAAATCACGTCTTTATCCCTTACGGGGTAGACAGAGCCCAAAGTAACAAGTTCCAAAAGCCACGCTTAGCATGATTGCGGGCGCATAGGTGGAAGTGGAAAGGGGAATTAAAATGGTGATGGGTTGCTAACCGTATCGCCTAAAACATGATTCCTAAGATTTTCGCCCATTCCCTCAATGGGCCTCATGTTAAAAATGCTTTTATTTAATGATGTGCCTAGCGTTAATCTTGATCGTATATCTTGTGATTTCCAAAAGCTTGATTAGTTAAAGTTGTTTCTATAGAATTTAAGTCCAGTACGCGAAGGAGATCACTTTTCAACAGGTAAGAAATTATAATTTATGTCACAAAGCCCGCCAAAACAAATGAAAAGTGAATGTTATTGGACCTCACGCGACACTAGCGCCTCTAGTGGCAAATTCACACGCGATAGACCCCATTCAAACGTGTGTGAAGTTCCCAATCCGCACCGGGCCCGCGTGGGAACTATAGCCCAAGCCCTCTCATACTGAGAGAAGGCCATGCATACGAGCAGTGGAACGTATCCTGGAGATGATGATGATGAACCCCCTATCTACAGCCATTGTCCGCCCACTGCTGGACGTAGGCCTCATCCAGCCACTGCCAGCTGTCCTAAGGTCATTCGTCCAACGCGTCGCAGGGCGTCCCACACTAAATTCCCAAACGTGGTCTCCACTCTAGGATACGTTTGCTCCAACGGTTGTCAGTTCTACGGCAAACATGACCAGCCCATTGCCATTTTAACGTACCTACTAATCCTTCGGGCTATGTCGACGACTTTCGTCTTTTGTCTGATATGCTCGTTACGGAGGACGGACATACCGAGCCCTCTCCATAGCACGCTGGGCGACTTTGAACTTATGGACTAGTATGGTTCGTTTAATGCTCCTCTCATCTACTCAAAGGTTAACTGGTAGAGATCCCTTATAGGGATAAGTTCGCCTTTGTGCATATATTAATGTTTTTTTTTTTTTTTGTGAATTGTATCTGTTTCTTTATATTTGTACAATAAAGCATTTACTTACTTACTTACTTACTTACTAGTCCTCCTGTGAGTGTCCACGTCTCTGCCGCGTAAGTCATTACTGGTAGAACGTACTGGTTGAACACCTTAGTTTTAAGGTATTATGGCAGGAGGATGAACCCCCTGTAACCTCACAAACTTTAACTCTTTACAATACTAGTTTAGATTAGGTTAAGGGGATTTTCCGCACTATCCCTCCCTAGTGGTTCAATGTGACGCGTTTTGTGTCAGATATCCAACCGGATGACTTGGCGCTGAAGGAGGAGGACTGCACGTACCAGCACCTGCAGCTCGGGTACTGGATGCACATCATCAGCTTCCGACAGCTCATTAGCGACAACGAACTCAGGTATTGATTGATACTGTTCGATGAAGAATCTTGTTTTGATGCCCTGAATATTTTTATGGATTTGTATGATTTCTAGTGAACAGTTTGCGAAAATTTTCGTGAAAGTATAGAATTTGCTCTGGCTTTTATAATGTTGGTTACCTACAGACAGCTAAGACACCTTGTCCCTATAGGTACAGTCAAGGGCATAAATATGTGTACGTTACGAAGACGCCAAAAACATGTATACCTACACTTCTATGCCACAAACAATAAGGTCGGTGACACATATATTTGACATGATTGCTGTTTAGATATTTATGCCGTCGACTGTACATAATATCAATAATGACTTTTTGACTTTACTCTTAAACGATAATGTTAATATATAAAAGAAAGTCGTGTTAGTTACACTATTTATAACTCGAGAACGGCTGAACCGATTTGGCTGACAATTGGTAGGGAGGTAGCTTAAAACCAGGAAACGGACATAGGATACTTTTTATCCCGATTTTCCCACGGGATTGGAAAATTCCAAAATTGTTGTACTAATAAAGCTACAGACATTAAATTTAGCATGCCTACACATTATTCCTTGATTAGTAGAAAGATGCACTTACAAAGGATTTTTTCAAATTTCCCATGGGATAAAAAACGAGGTTAATAATTAAGACACTAATTAGTAGATAACATTCCTAGAGGATCAAGTAGGTGCTCTAAGAAGGGATTTTCCGAATTTCCTTGGCTTTCCTTTCCTTGTACTTGGAGACATGAGTGGATGTATGGGGTGTGTCGCCACGTCACTCTGACGTTATCTGCGCGAACGAAGTCGCGGGGAAAAGCTAGTGTTAATATAAATGTTCCGTTTTAAATTAAGTTTCAATGAGACCTCAAATTACGAAATTATCTGTGAAATTACTAAATGTACGTCCTTCTTTCTTTGAAGTCCTAAAGATAGGCGACATGTGCTTAGATCGACATAAAGTTTCAGTCTGAGACCGTATTTTAGAACCGGATACCTAATTCTTGACTTACCGCAGAATATTCTCGCAGTAGATGTGTTTTTTCCTCGTCGAGCGTTGCGATGCCACTGTGTCACCAGTTTTAGGTTTGGTAGTGGGTCATGTTTCAATTGTTTCTACTGTACAGTCGAACCATTTGATTCCAGACCCCCGTAATACATTGTCATAATAAGCATCACATAATTATCCTTGTCAATTCAATGTAACGTCACTCTGACATTTACTGTGAGAGGTTTCCACAATGGGCCAGGAATCAATTTGTTCAGTGGCACTTAAGTATCTCTTTTTGAAATAGATTGCCGCCTGAAATCCCGACACTAACGCCCTCTAACAAGAAAGTCCCGGAATGCCGTCTCTTTTCGGATCCTTCCGAGGATTTCTTCCTCGAGCGTCTGAGCCGCATCGACACCGATAATTGGGAGCCGGTATTGAGCCTCATGCATCAGTTCGCCGAGATATTTGACTATTTCGACTACAGCAGTCTGGGGGCGAAGATCGCGAAATATGTTGATGCTGTGAGTATACCTACTGCTTATACATATACATCTTGGTACTGGGCACAAACCTCTTACGAATGAGTGGGCGTGGGATATATTTCCCACACGGTTACACAGCTGATTGGGAACATCGCACACAATTTAAAGAACGAAAGAGGAAAAATATTTTATTGTGGTAAGTAGGTATATGTTGTGATACAAGGATTGACTTAACTTTAAAATTTTGAACGATTTTTTAACCTTAGTTTATGACACGGTTAACGGATTTCTGAATAGTCGTGTTAGGTGAAATCAGTGATACACATAGGTACTAATGTAGACAGTTTCTTCAATTACTATGACAATTATTAAATCTTAGCCTCGTTATCAAGATCTTCGTAAAACGTAATGCTTTTTTTTTTGCTGCCAGTCCTGGTGTAGTTTCTGTGGAAAGAAAAATTACGTTCATAAATGACATCATATTTTCCCCTTCTCTAGTGAATGGCGATTTTATTTTTGACCCGCCAATTTCATGGGAGGAAAATCAATGTAATAGTTATTTCCACACTTCTTATTCAGAAAAGTAAGCTTTGCTCCCTGTCGAGAGGGATCAAAGTGCAACTTTTCTGTTCAAGGCTTTTAAGTGTTTTTTTGCAAATGCAATTTTTTGAAGTTGATAATTATAAAACTACGCCATTTTCTATGCTGGTAGCTCTTTAATTATATTTAGAATTATTTTCACAAGTTTTTTAATGTTCGGTGTGAAAATTTGTATAAGTCACTCGGGAGCAAAATTATTTTCATCTTGTTAACATACTTGAATCCCTCATTACGCTGTGAATTCTACTTTATTGTAGAACCCTTCGCTACATTCTGGATTCCATGTAGCGCCCTCGCTGTAAATACATCATTTTTGCTCCCTTGTGACACAATAGTTACTACGCTCAGGATTTTATTGTAGAATCCAGAGCGTAATGAGCGATTCAACTGTTAACGCCAAAGATGAAAATAAATCTGCTTATACAACTTTTCACAGCCAACATTAAAAAAACTTGAAAAAAATAATTCTTCTTAAATCTTAACTTAAAATTATTTGGAGTTAGAGGGGGCGGATTTTTTTAGAGAGGGGGGCGCGTAACAATAAGTTTGTCAACCCTTGCACTATACATATAGACCGATCGCTTAAAATGAGTGCCGCGCGGGCGAGGACTCATTTAAGCGGTCGGACTAGGGACTTTTCAGTTGTCCGGTTTCAGTGGCATGATATCTTTGAGGTTTTATAAAGGTGACGTTGCAGCAACCGCGCGCGTGGGCCGGCGCGCTGGCGGCGGGCTGGTGGTGCGGCGCGGGCGGGCGCGGCGCGTGCGCGGCGCGCTGCCTCGCCGCCGCCAGCGCGCGCGCGCCGCCGCCCGCGCAGCCGCACGCGCTGCGGGCGCTCACGCAGCTGCTGCACATGTGAGTAACATAACAGATTTATATGGCTTCCATGCTGGTCTGGGAGCAAAGAAAGAAGTATGTTTTATGGCCAATTTGAAAGGGTGCGTTGGGAGAGGAATGCCAAATTGGGGACATTTTACAAAAGATCAGGTCAAGAGTACCCTAAACCAACAAGCATTAAAAAGGTATGCCAGAATCGAGCAGGTGGAAAAAAGTAGTCTGCCTGGGAAAGAGGCGTAATGGTATATATGTTGTATGTGTATAAAACTCGGCCGGCATGTCGATTGGCTGGCTTGTAGGTATAATAGAAGGCCTCGATGCGCTCGGCCTTCTAACGCATACTCGTCCGGTAATCCGGCTACGTGGTCTCTGCTATAATGATAATCATTAGGATGCTAAAATAAAATAAAAATAAAAACTTTATGAAATTACTTAGGTATACGAGTACGCCTAAACAACAACGACAACTTGCCACCTGCATCCACAGAAAAATTACTAGTAATTAATTTACTTGAATTTCATTACATTACAGGCAATCGAGACACCAGGATGCAAAAGATGTGGCCTACCTGGCTTTCTATATGGCACCAAAGAGTAAATTCGAAGCCTTCCTTGTGGCGGTATCACATGCCTACATGGTGAGTTTGCAAAGCTAGATTAAAAAAAAACTTATTTTTAGATACAGAAAACGTAATAGACGACGGTATCGAACAACGTCGATCGATTAGTTTATCTGACGATCTGCCAAAGCTAACCACTAGTCGATCGTAATCGATCGATGTTGACCGATGCCATCGATCGACGATCGTTCGACCGGTGTGGTAACACCCTTACGTAGCGGAAAACCTATGTGACGAGTGAGAGCTAGGTTATGGATCTTGTGAACATATTAAAAAAAAAAAAAAAAGTGTAGTATAGTTTTTACTTTTACGGTTTAACCATTAGAAATTAAATTTCTAAATGTCAGTGAAAATTAGAACACATAGAAAAATCCGAAAAGTAAAGCGTAGTAGATTTATGTTTTAGTATACATACCCATAGAAATAGGGTTTAAAAGAATCCTACTATCTCCACAGGAGGAGTATGAGCAAGCTGTCTGGATGTACCGCTACGCGCTCACCTTCGACGATAAGTTTCTTCCCGCCAAGGCTTGCCTGCACGCGACCATGTGCCTCATGCTCTTCGGAGAGAGCGCTAAAGCCAAACCCCCAAAAGAAGACTAGACGCTAAATAGCACATTTCGCATCTGGTTAAAATGATCCTTCGCGTATTTAACGTACCTGTACACGATATTCACTCAATATAAATCTCCCTTTGACCACTAGAAAATAAATACAAGTACACATTTCCATCACATAGTTATAAGATTAGGTAGGATACGATGTGGAAATGAGCGATATTAAGCGGCGATATATGGGGCCGTATTGACTAACGCGCGTCCAAATCTTGCGATTATTTCGCACGCATATTTTTTTTCTTGTGTGTAGATTGTAAGGGCCTGCGCTTTAGACAATATGGCCAGTAATAAAGGAAGTTGTTACATACGTTACCCCTTTTCCAGAAAACGGAAAGTTTTTTGCTACGTTTCTTAATTTGAATTTGGAAACTTGAGAAGGTGATAGACAGTTGATTCAACTTGGAAATATCATTTTTTAATATTAGCTTCCCTCTGACTCTGTGGCGCCGCTTAGGTAAGAACAAGTCTGCTGTGTTTTTGTGTTTGTCTACTTTGCAAACGATTTGAGCAGATGTTTTGGATGGCAATTTTTTAAATCACGTCTGTTAAATATTACCCGAAAATGGTAAAAATGTGTTGAATTTAATAAGAGTAAAGTGATAGAAATTTACAACTCGAAAGGCCTGTTGCACCACTCTCTGTTATTCCTTTATATCTTAACTGGGCATTTCTATCTACCGTTGTACCCTGAATTTATCTGTCCGATTTTTTTTGCGGGTAGTAGGGCCTTGTGCAAGGTCCGTCCGGATTGCTACCACCATCTTACTCGCTAATCCTGCCGCTAAGTAGCAGTGCTTGCACTGCTGTGTTCTGGTGTGGAGAGTAAGACAGCCGGCGAAATAACGGGCACAAGAGGCATTTCATCTTAGTCCTCTAGGTTGGCAACGCATCTGCAATCCCTCCGGGGTTGCGGGTGTCTATGGGCAGTGGTGATCACTTACCATCAGGTGACCCACTTGCTCGTTTGCCTTCCTATTCATATAAAAAAAAAAAAAAATTTAGAGGTCTCAGTCAATGATTCGGAGCTGTAAAAACAGGGTCTTCAGATATCCCCCCCCCCCCACCCCCCACCCCCAAATATTGTTTGGATGTGTTAAGAATTTTTCTTAATACTTTTAAGATAGAAACGTTCAACTGTCAGATATTTCTGATGCCGTCTGTTTATACCTTCAGAACAAAGAGAGACGATATAGATATCTGACAATATCAGGAACTGTCTCAATTCAGTGGTGAAACAGGCCCTAATTTTTTTGGTCAAATAATCAAAAAGTACCTCGATTTTTTTTGGTACGTTTTCTAAAAATGAAACCTAGCTAGATCGATTTATCGCCCCCGACCCCTGCACACCAAATTTTATGAAAATCGTTTAGAGCTGTTTCCGAGATTCAGGATATATATTTATATATACAAGAATTGCTCTTTTAAAGATATTATATTAGATTTAATTCGGGGTTTAAATTTCGAGAGGTATCTTTGTCTAAATGTTTGTGGTATATTTACTCGCGTGATCTAATATAATTTGTGATAGTACAATAATTAGTAATTTTGACATTTACCTCGTGTTGTGTCTACCCGAGGCATACGGTCCGCCTATCGAAACTCCAAAGTTGCTGGCTCACTACAGGGTTTTCTGTTACTTTATGCGTGTAAAAAACAGCGTGCATCTATAGCGTAGGGTATTAATTTGTTCGTTCAACTATAGTGTGTCTCTGTTATTAATTTTTGAGACATAATTTAGAGCTATTATTACTGAAATAAAACTATGCATTGTTCAATTAAGTTTCCTAAGTTTGCTGATAGGGTAGAATTCTCTATATGTGAGTCAGCGAATGTTATCATTCCTTTATGATTATAATTTAAGTAGATTTTTGCTGTTATTTTGCGTACTGATAAGTTCCTGATTCGAATAAGTGTTTTTATGTAAGCTTAACTATGACGGGTTACAAAGTTCACATAAGTACCTACTAAATTTTGAAATAATGAACCCAACAATTTGTTTTTATTTTTACTATAGAGAATTTACCAATAGAGTGGAAATGTCATACACTTAGTACTATTGGAAAAAAAATTCGCCAACCACTGCAGCAGGAACATTGTTATTTCATAATTAACTAGCTTTTGCCCGCGGCTTCGCACGCGTTAACCATGAGCATTTCAAAGAAGCTAGCAATCAAGCAAGCGAGCACCCAAACCTGCAAGCATGTAAATATGCAAGCAGGCATGCAAGCAGGCATGCAAACAGGCATGCAAGCAGGCAAGCAAGCATGCAAGCAAGCGTGCAAGCAAGCATGCATGCAAGTAAGCACGCAAGCATGCATGCATACAAGCAACCATGCAAGCATACTTGAAAGCAAGTATGCAATCAAGCATGCAAAGCAAGGACTCAAGCAAGCATGCAAGCAAGCCCCCGCATTGCCCCGCTGCCTTAATTTTTCTGAAACTGTAAATATTGCAGGATTTTTATAAAACAAACCTTTTTTTTTTTTTTTTTATGGTGTGGAAAATGCGCCTTATGCATCCGGCCCGGTACGGGGTTACCGAGGGTATCTGGGGCTCTCCCGAGGCGTCAGGCATACCCAGTAAAAAACACACGGATTCCCACATTTGGCACTATTGCAGGGGGCCGCGGGAGAACTTTCGTGAACCGCGACGTCCCTGCGGGCCCACCCCGGGATGGGGCTACCTCCCTGCGACACCTGTGCAATGCAGGATTGGGAATTCCCGCCCTCCCCCGCAGGTGCCATTTATAAAACAAACCTAACCTAACCTAAAGAGCTGTCCTAAAATATACCTACCCCAAATAGCTTTTGCCCGCGACTTCGTACGCGCTAAGATGTAAAACGAAAAAATAAGTTTTTTCCCGTTCCCGTGAAAATTTTGGGGAGTGCTTTCGGAGTACACTTAAAGCCTTTAAAGAAACACACGTTATAAATGTTGTCTCTTTCTTCCGCTGTTTCGTCTGGAAACGTAAAATCCCGTTTTTTCCCGTTTTAGTGTTCCCGAATAAACGACAAATTTCAAATTTTTATGTCAAGTAGGTAAAACGTAAAATCCCGGTTTTTCCCGTTCCCGTAAAAATGTTAGGAAATCCTTTGTTAATGCTACCTTACATTCCCTAAGGAAGCTAAATGCTAAATTTCATCTTTCTACGACCAGTAATACGAAAATTCCCGTTTTTCCTGTTCTCGTGGGAATTTCTGGAAATCCTTTCTCAGTGCTCCCATACACTCATCAAGGAAAGCTCTTACCAAATTTCAGCTTTCTACGACCAGTAAAACAAAAAATCCCGTTTTTTCCCTATCCCGTGGGAATTTCGAAAAATACCTTCTTAGTGCACCTCTAGGATACTCAAGGTATGTGTGCCAAATTTCAAGTTTCTAGCCATATTATGCCTACCGTAGTATTTCTTTGTAAACAGATATTTTTCCCGTTCCCGTGGGAATTTTGGAAAGTACTCTCTTAATGCTCCTCTACACTCCCGAAGCAACCTACATGCCGAATTTCAGCTTTCTGCAACCAGTAAAATGAAAAGTCCTGTTTTTCCCGTTCCTGTGGGAATTTCTGGAAATCCTTTCTTAGTGCTCCCATATACTCATCAAGGAAGGCTCTTACCAAATTTCAGCTTTTTTACGACCAGTAAAACAAAAAATCCCGTTTTTTCCCTATCCCGTGTGAATTTCGAAAAATACCTTCTTAGTGCACCTCTAGGATACTCAAGGTATATGTGTGCCAAATTTCAAGTTTCTAGCCATATTATGCCTACCGCAGTATTTCTTTGTAAACAAAATATTTTTCCCGTTCCGGTGGCAATTTTGGAAAGTACTCTCTTAATGCTCCTCTGCACTCCCGAAGCAACCTACATGCCGAATTTCAGCTTTCTGCAACCAGTAAAACGAAAAGTCCCGTTTTTCCCGTTCCCGTGGGAATTTCGGGAAATCCTTTTTTTAGTGCTCCCCTACACTCCCCAAGGGAACTTGAAGGCCAAATTTCAGTTTTATACGACCAGTAAAACGAAAAATCGATCCCGTAGAACTGAATATATAAATCCCGTTTTTTTCCTTATCCCGTGGGAATTTACAAAAATCATTTAAACATTATTTTCCTATTATAATCACCTACTTCTATGCCAAATTTGAAGAGTCTAGTAATTATTACACATAAACGGATAACTCACGTATAAAAAAGTCGAGTGTAATAATGATTAAGTCTCACGGTAGTTTCATGTTGAAAGTCTAGTAATTATAGTTCACAGGATTTCGTTAAACTGAATATATAAATCCCGTTTTTTTTCTTATCCCGTGGGAATTTCCAAAAATCCTGAAATTAGTTTCTTCGTTTTGTAATCACCTACTTTTGTATCAAATTTGAAGAGTCTAGTTATTATAGTTACTGAGATAGCGGCACTCGGAGTCGAATATATAATTCCCGTTTTTTCCTTATCCCGTGGGAATTTCCAAAAATCCTTCCTTAGTGGATGCCTACATTGTATAAGGTATCTATGTGCAAAATTTCAAGTCTCTAAGTCCAGTGGTTTGGGCTGTGCGTTGATATATAGTTAAGTCAGTCAGTCAGTCAGTCAGTCAGTCAGTCAGGACTTTGAATTTTATATGTATAGATTTGTAAAATGAAAAGATTTACATTTTTAAAATGTATATTTTAATAAAAAGACATGTCAAGATTGTCTACATTTAGTTAAATACCTAAACAAATAGAGTATAGTGAGCTGATCAAATACTTTAATTGATGTCGCTAGCAAAAATGTGTATGCATTGCGGCGCATGATTAATAAAATTAATAATTTAAACTTTAATAGCTTTGTTCCATTTAGGTTCGGGTATAGAAAGAAAACGAATGCTAGTATGGGATAAGTGACAAATTGTTAATGTGTTGCAGTATTACTTTGCCGATATTACCACTCTACTGGTTTTTTTCTCCACGATTTTCGTAAATAATAAAAGAAAGTTTTGCTATAATGACAATATTCGTTTGCTTTTGTTTATAATTATAATAAGTTTATTACTTTTTGAGTACCTAAAGTGGCGGGATACATAGAAATAAATCATTGTTTTTGATGTGTTATAGTCATCTCTTATGTTTTTGTTGTACTTAGATATTTAAGACTGATACGACCTAAGGCTAATTAATCTCAATATGTATATCGATATCTAAATATACAACTTCTGAATATTTACTGTACAATGTTTTATTGCTCTTTGATACCTTAAGTCGCGTTCACGTTTAAAGACTTTAAATCGTGAATGTGTTATGATAGTAAATAAAACAGCTAGTGTGGAGGGGTAGATACCTACCTACGTTTGGGAATCTCCGATCTATCAATATCACCCCAAATGTTGTGAAATTCCTAAATCCATATACGTGTTATCTATACTACCTATCTAATAAAAACTAGAAAAATGTATAAAGAAGAAAATAGTCACTGCTAAATGTGAAGTCCACAAAATACGCCCAAACTTAAAAACTTAAATAACGGCCACATGCTTAACATTGGGCACTTACCAACTTCGAATTTCGCCACCAATTCGGAATAAGCCACTCCAGTTCTAGAAAACAGTAAGAGCCGACGGGCATATCGTATTGTTAACTCTGACCAACTAATAAAGTTCAGTACTGGCCATCAAACGTTTGGGACTTGTGCATTTTAAAGACTACCGCGGATATGACAATCTTTCTGAGGCTCGATTTTTGAAAGAACTTCAGTCGAAACTACTTTCGGGGGTGATGCTTCCAAAAATCGGTCCCCTGACACAATTTGTGTAAAAGGGAACAAGATACACTGGGAAGTCCAAAAAATTACGCAAAGACCAAATCTTTTCGAAGCGATATTGAACCTTTTAAGGATGGTAAAGAGTTGACAATCTGCATTGAAATAAAGCCAATAGGTGCATATAATGTTGAAATTTTGCTGATTTTCTTGTTGACTGGAGATTATGAAGCACCCACAATAACTATTGGAACACGCACAAGAGTATCGTGTGGTTACTAGTCATGTGCAGTGACCAATAGTTGTTTTGGGCTTCCTTTGTTCGAATCGCTTGCTTCTTGGTCACCTGCAACAGGACACGTTGGGAAAGCAGTTTTATTGGGTCAAGAGCCATTTTCAAACTTTTAAATATGTTTGTAGGTATTGTTCGTTTGGTATTTTGATATGAGGAACAAACCGTACGCAAGTAGACAACTGGATTAACTACTATTTTTTAAAACATCAATTCAAATACAGCTTGAAAAATGTCACAAATTTTTAAGGCTTCCGCAATGCTCTACTCTCGTCACAGGCCTCCTCGAGTCGAACAAATAAATGTTATAGGTACTTACAAAATAATTTGAACACAACTTTTTTTACGTCGCCCCGGGCCGTAAGTAGCAGATTACCACCCTCTACGCGAGCAGAAATTTCCACTTCCTAACCAGGGGAAGACGTAAAATTGTATAGGTACACACCTCGGGCGCTAATAAAGAAAGCATTGGGTCGCATGTTTATCGCCCTCGCCTTTGGTTCGTGCGACAAGTGCGACGTAATGAGGTTACATTACTGACGAGTAATGTAACGAGCATGACGATGCTGCATGTCACGCTCAGTGCTCTCTGTCTGTCTCTCTCATCGTGACTGGCAGTAGCGTGCAGTGGGCGGTGGCCAGGGTAGCCAGTGTCAATGTGACGGTAGGCAGCGGGATTTTGACGCAATTCAATTTGTACGTGTTTCCTACACTGGTGACCCTCCACTGCACGTCCTAACTAGATGACTGGTAAGAGACCCAGCGAAAAGTTCAACTCTAGCTCTCTAGAGCAGTGTCTCATCTCGATGAGCAGAATGAACACCTGTGAGAGGTGAGAAGCATAGTAAGTACCTAATAATGGTATTATTCGCGGTAGTTCCTTTGGCTTGTTCCTTTGAAGGGACTACTGCGACTGATTCTAATAGTGCGATCCAGTTTTGTTCCTTTGTCAAAATATCACTTGTAGGAGTAAATTTTTTTTTTTTCACTTGTCAATTGCTTGATGGTAGCTGATAAGTTTTACCAATCTGGAGACTGCATAAATAAAGAGGCATTTTAAATATAAGGTACCTACGTCACCTGTAAGTTTTTATTTTATTATTTCCAAATAATAAACAGAGAAACTGGCATAAAAATTAAATGAAAATTATTTTGTTAAATGATTCTCTCGAAAATGGGTTCGGGTGAAATAGATGTGTACAAAGAAAGAAACAAAAAGAAGAAAGAAAATATTTATTCGTTGGTTCGGAGACACGCTAGTAAACACGCACACATACACAATATACATACCTACCGTAATATTTTAATATATAAAACGAAAAAGTATAATAATAAAGTCAGTAAGCATTAGTTAAACTGTACAGGATTCGAGAATATGAAAAAGTCATTACGTCAGCCCCAGGGCCAACGCGAGAATGCCACCTATAATATGAGCCGGTGCTCGACCGCGAGCTATCCGGAGTAAATTTGGAGTTTACTCGCTTCGCTCCATAGACACGTCTCCACGCATTAACCTCTTGACCACCCTAGTCATCCAGTCGTGACACCCAAAAACAAGGCTCACATGCTAATGTCATCCATAATACATGACCAACATTTGAATTAATCCTTCTACAATGGAATTAAAAATCAAGTTAGTTAGTCGTTTGTTTTCCGGTGGTGTACAGAGACCATCACTTCATTTGTAGTGTGGTGGCCAAGAGGTTAAAAGTAAGCAGGAGCTCTACTCCGAAGTTCGTTTCATGCCGTTCCGTTCACACTAATAGCCATTAATAGGAGAATGAGGAAGAGAACGATACAAATTTCGAATGTCGGGGTAGAGCCTCCTATATGTTGAGACTATTTGAGACGCGTCGATGGAATTTTATGTTGACAGTTTAGCGGACTCCTTAATGACACCGTCCGGCATTAGGAACACAAAGTTAGTCATATTTTAAGGTCAGTATGTGCTTTTCATATCCTCAATACTATAAAGCTGTAACTCTCACCTCCCTACGTGCTGTATCCTCCCCCGACCTGTAAATTTTGAAAAGGCCAATTATTTTTTTATGTAAGATCTACCAATTTTGACAAAGAACACTTCTCTGTTAAAAAACAGTAACTTGATAACAGTGCGACCAGCCTGATATAGTATCTACATCCCGGGGTGTGATCCGAACGAAGCCCTTCCGTGAAGTAATTACTGTGCTTGGCAGATGAGCCTTTTAAAAAAAAGTCTACATTAACAATTTGTCCAGAATTTAACTATTTTGGGTTTCTCTTATTCAGAATCGTTTACCCTATCGATTCTTCCACAAGAAAAAATGTGTCCTAGACTTTACTATGGATTTTTTTCCTGTTCGTCACGTTCCATACATATAAATAAAAACGACTTTTTCTTGTAATTCTTGAATACCTAAGAATCGTTTACCCTAAACGAGAGAGTCTGGTGTCTTCCGTCTCTTGCCGTCGGTTATACTGTACTGTATTCCAAATGATAAGACACCTGATTCCGCGTAACGTCTGAGAGAGAATGGGTCAAGCTATGATGGGTCTCTCGACGCGACCGAATATGGGACATGCTAAGACCGATAACCGAACACAAACAGCTTTAAAATACCGAGTATAAGTAATTTACCACCTGAACACCACAATACCGGGAATCGTTAAAGACCATTATTACACATAAACGGATAACTCACGTATAAAAAGTCGAGTGAGTTTCATGTTGAAAATCGTCAAAGACCTCCATTGTTTATTTCTTTGGTATCAAAAACTCAAATTATTCCCTCACTATCTAACATTTTAAGTCGTAGGAGATTACCGTATATAATCATAATCAATCCACGCATAAAATTGAAAAATAAGTTTCGAATAGCGTTTTTAATTTAGAAGTCTTGACATAATAGTAACATTTGTTGGACTTTTACACAGTGAGACTTGTTTCCCCCTTTGTGAGGCTTTGTGACTTTGTTGAAGTACTTGGTTCCGTTCTGCGCCCTCAGATGGCGGAGGTGTGGCACATTTAAATGGGTCTCGTTTGTTTGACTGTTTAGGTAACAAAAGAAGAGTACGGGACATTCAGAACAACAAAACATAATAAAACTAACGTGAGATTCAAACATTGGGAAATAAACGAATCACTCACGTATCAAAGTCAACGAGTTTTGGGCGAGAGGCAAACACTTCAGGAAGGAGTAGGTACAGATTAGTCCGAAACACGTCGACTTTGGTAGGTGCGTATCAACTGACTGAATGCAGATGTTCTTGCGTAGTATGACAACGGGTTAACTGGTAACTTGAGGAGTTTATAAGAGAAACTGTATTAAGTTGAGAAAAAAACGTCTTGGATGCGTTCGAGTCTCAATTAGGTACTGTGGGCAAATTGAAAACGACTCCAGTGGCTGGTATAAATGGACAGCAAGGTAATATTTGAAACCATCCTGAACACGTTCTAGACGTTTGCTACATTCCAGATAAATCTTTTGTCCGTTTTCGTTTTGGATGGCACGGATTTTGAGCTAGTATAATCGAAACTGGCAGGGCTACTAATGCGGCGATGGAGTATGGTAAGGCAGCTTCTCTGATTGATTCTTGATCCCGCTGCGTTAAATTAGCATTTGTTGCACGCGGCTATAATAATACAGTATCTATAAATTAAGAATCACTTCGTAAATATACACAGTGGGCCAAATTTTTAAATCACTCTTAATACTTACCCTACGAAAATTGTGAAAAACTGTTAGACGGCTAAGATTAAAGTTAGGTATGATATTGCACAGGTTAAAATAAATAAGCATCGTAATTTTATACTATGTTTCAAATACAAATTTTGAAAATTTGAGTGTCATTTTTACAGATTGGGATTCAAAAACCAGCCCAGAAATTAGAGTTTTCCGTTAATCTCTTTTACCTCTTCATTCGGTATACTTCTACTGCTGCTAACTGTAGTATTTACATAATGTAGTATATATAACAATCGTTAGTATTTTGCCACAGTTTTCTTGTTGACTTCTGGATTTAGATACTTAACTAACCAGTGAATTAATGCGAATTTGTTTTATTAACGCTCTCGCGAGGTCACAATGTTCCCCTTCCAATCAAAATAATTTTGATAGTTATTTAAGTATGCCAGTAATACTATTATACTAGTTATTCCGTGGTTGAAGCACGCAGCAAAGCTCAGTGAAACAAATTTAATGAATGACGCATTGATAGGCTGACTGAATGAAAAACACAACACAAAGTTAGGAAAATAAAACATAGATGTCACTACTAGTCCTGATAAATGTAGAGTGGCGATAATGTTTGCATCTCTTCTTCATTCTTCTCTTTATTTCGCAGGAATTAACACGCTTTGAAGTTTGTGATTAATTATTTTAAACTTAAGCGTTGTTTCAATTTTCTGGTATCCACAAATCTATGAAACATTAGAAACAAAGAGAAAATAAAAAACGAGCAAAAATATAAAGTTACTCTGAAAAAATACATCATAGAAAAACAATATCCAATGCTACTTTGTACAAACATAAAATATACTTAATTAACAAAATACAAACAATGAATAGGTAAAATTAAACATAAAGTGACATTTCAATTGTAAAGATACCTATATACAACTTGTTTTTTTTGCTTAGCGAATTTAATAGAAGAAAATAGTATAAAAAATAAGTATCAATTAATAGGTCTGTATAAATTTATGTTAATGATGTTAGGTGCATATTTATTTTGAAGCCGTGTTACCTATGTAAGTCGAACAAATCGTTTTAAATCCAAAAATATGTTTTATTAACGAATAGTTTTATATTACCTATGCCGTTTAAACCCTATTAGCGGTAAAGGTCGCGTCATGTAAAAAGAACGCTGGACAAAAAGGAGTGGGAAAAAAACATACTCCCTCCACTTCCTTCCAGCGTTCTTTTTACATGACGCGATCTATATTTTAAATAGTTTAAATCAATCTGAGAGGTATGCAGCTATACGACAGAATACGGAGACAAATAATTAATAATGACATGACAATGAGCGCGTCTCTTTTGACTGGAAGTAAGCTATATTTGCTAAACCATCAGTATGCTAAAACAATTGACAGGTGATAAAATTCTGTTAAGTTACTCCACTGCATTACCAACGTATGTTGAAAATGACTCCATCCAACATACTTAGACATTTTAAAATGGAAATATTTAAGTTTTCGATCCAGTGGAATTCCGAGTCAACCGGCCCCAGCGTCATCGACGTGGCGTTAGATATGGCGTCATTGACGCCGGTGCCGCTTTGCTATTTAATTTAAAGTCCACATTGTCTTTGACACACAATTGAATTATAAATAAATAAATAAATTATATTTTTGTTTAGTGCGAGTATTAAATCATATGGTCGCACTTATCATAGCGAGCGAACCATAGTCAAAATACAAATTTTTAGTCAATAATCGTTACCTAACGCATACACATTTCAGACAATATTTGGTACCTAAGTAGGTACCTGTTTTATACTAGAAAAAATAGTCTCACAGTAGAAGTCTATATATCGTTATGTAGTTGGCTAATAAATACTTATTTCTCTAAGCATGCTAGTTAATCCTTCGTAGCAAGAAACGGTAAATGTAGGTTCAAAATAACTCGGAGTAAGGCGACGTTCACACTGTCACAGCTCCGTAAAGGCGTCTTCACACTCGCAGACCATGAACCGCCCGCAATAGCCGCTGTCACACGCACAAGAGTATAGCGTTTACTAATCTTGTACAGTGGCCAGCAGCTGCTTTGGGCTTCATTGGCGTCCATCTTCGGCCGAGGAAGACTTGCTTCGTAAACTTACTAAATGCTGTTCACGACAAAATGAACCTCTCATACCGGTACGACCCTCTTATTCATAAAAAAATGTAAAAACTTCTTTTAGCTAAAGCACGTTGTATACAAAATGTGTCTTAGAATGATTCCGGAATATTTCGACACATCGGATTAAATTAAAAACAACAATCCTAGTACGGGCAAACCCATGAAGGATTTAAGTAGCTAACTACTGAAATCCGAGGTCGATACAGCCTCACCCGCACTGAAATAGAGCTTAGGTTTGAGCTGATTCGATATGAACAGTTAAAAGTTTTGGGTGGTGTAGGGGTATAGCACGCGTCACGGAATGACGAGGATCCGGGTTCGATTCCCGGCCATAGCTTTACTTTTCGGATTTTTCTATGAGTTCTAATTTTCACTGACATTTAGAAATTTAAAAGTTCTTTACTTTAAGATTTGTTCCGCAGCGAACGTGTTAACTGAACACCCAGATTTGACATTGTAATTTTGGATTTCAAATTAAGATACCTTTAACGCTGTAAGTACACTTTGAACATTGGCATATGAAAGAAACACCCACCACAATTACATAATTCTGTAACAAATTAAAAAACAGGGGAGTTCAGCCTAACTATAACCTGAACACCTACTGAAGTATCCCGAATTCATTTTAAGACACCGCTATGATTCTTGAGAAAGCCAAATGAGCCAAATGTCAAAGACAAAATAACTTTTATCCCTAACAGTTACACTTTTATGAATAAGAGGTACTCTTTCTTAACACAAAACTAGACATAGTATTTAGAATATTTACTGGAACTTTTCTGCGTCAATATTAATTGCAGGTAGATATTTATATAATGAGGTTCTATTTATTGTGAACTGCCACGAATAAACAATAAGCTAACACAAAAAATGCACAAAATAAAGTAAGCTAAAACATGGAGGTTTAGTGTAAAGACTAACAGGTAAGGAAGTAAAAGTTATTGTACCGAATGAAATGAAAATATTTAATTATGAACAATAACCGACGATAGTAGCAAATAGTTGGACAAGTTTAAAAAGATGAAAACTTATGAAAACGTGTAAAATAATCCGTGAAAATAATACAGATTTTTTTTTGTTTTATTTCTTGTTAAAGGTCGATAAGATGTTATCGTAATCTTGACTTTGGCCAATTTAAATGTCATTTTCAGTCTTGCCAAAAAAACTTTCTTTCCTATTTTTTTTTATTTCATTTATTTTGAATTTTTAAGCTGCTTGTATTGTAAACATGTAAATATCTAAGTACATTTTGTCGACCGTTGTTTAATTTATCAGCCTGCAAAATTCTCCGTCTTCACTTCTGTGAAACGTAACCGCGACATGGTAACAAGCGAGACTGACTGGTTTAAATTTGACAAGAAATCAAAATAATAACGTTTTTATTACACGCAATCGTTATTACATGGTTTTAATCTATTTAAAATTACTGGTCCCTATTTTCTCACCGAATTCAATATTTTGATACTTTTTCCGGTCAATAAACAAATTGCATTCAGCCACGTCTATCGGAGCCGACCGTACGGCACGGCAAAAAACCGTGGTGTCGGGTGACGAAGCCCCGCGGAGGAAACCATACTACCGGTGCCGGCTTAGCTGTGCACGCAACACATGACACTAATGCCATTTGGAGCGATAAAGGACTACGTAGGTTCGTTAAAAATGTCCAACGATTCGATGGTTTAAAGGAAGCATTCTGTTTTTGTACAAATATATTCGCCTATACACAAATAATTAATTACTCAACGTATTTTTTTGAATATCAGTGCAGGCTATTTAAAAAAAAAAATTTGGACGTATGCCATTTTATCATTTTGTACACTCTGTATAAACGGTAACGAAGAAGGGGATCACTTTGTCGAGATGATATCTCAAATTTCTTAATTTTGACCAGCGAGGGCAATGCAAGTGAATTTTGAACAGAAAAACGTTTAAACGGTTACTCGAATGTGCCGCAACTCTGTCGCCATTTGATATAGTTAGACAGTTATCAGGTTATGTAGACACGAGAGTCAGACTATACACGGTGGAAAAGAATAAAAATGCTCCATCATTACAGTTGTAGGCAAAAGCGTCATAGTAAGGTGGTTGATTTTTCATAGATACCAGTGAAACGTATGAATAAAGAACACGAACTTGGAAAACAGCACTTTTAATCACTCTTTATCTGTATCTCGGCATTTTTTTTTTCAATAGACAATAATCTTATTTTTTAACTTTAAAAATAGAAACAAAGAAGTAAATAAGTAAAAAAGATTGGTTGGTTGGTCGGTCGGCAACAACCAGGTTAAAAAAAAGAGAGGGACAATGTATGCTTTTTACTTGTTAAAAAAATACCGATAAAGTGCTATAAAATATGTAATCCTTAAGTGTTTCTACTTTAAAATAAAATTAGCTAATGCAGTCTGTCATCATAATTAAATCTAACTGCGTTACTGACAATTCGATAGCGTAATCGTCCCTTTACTCACAGTATTTTTCCTTCCAGTGTGATTCATACGTAATACGAAGGTAGTGTTGAGTGAAAGCACAATGATCAGTAGAATGTATCACAACCCTATTTCACCAACTCGACAATTGTCGGTGACTATTGACAATTCGAAATACAACGCGTAGTCAATACGAAGACGACCGCCGTAGATTCTTATCAAGTGTGTAATGTAAGCAGAATTGTCAATTGTGACCGACAGTTGTTGAAATCATCTCAGACAGTATAAATGGCACGAGTGTATCGCTTCAGCAGATGCGGTATCATCTCTCTTTCTTCGAATTTATTGTAGGTGTTTTATATAAAACTAGCTTTTGCCCGCGACTTCGTCCGCGCAGATAACGTCAAAGTGGCATACCTCCTTCATCCACTCATTTATCCAAATGTCATTATTTCCTATCCCGCCTTTTATCCCGTGGAAATTTTATAAAATCCCGTCTGAGTGCTGCTCTCTGATTTTCAAGGAATATGTCTACCAAATACCAAGGATCTGTATTAAGTAGCGAATCATTATACCTAATGTTTTTTTTTCCTTTCCTATCCCACGGGAATTTTGCAAGGTCCAAATATCAGTTTTCAGATATCATAATTGGTATGCAAAATTTAAACATTCTAGAAAAAGTATTATATTATCGTCTCCTATGGTTAAAACCAAAGCGGCCTCCCCACCAATTTTCAGCCAAATCGGTTCAGCCGTTGTTGAGTTATAAATAGTGTAACTAACACGACTTTCTTTTATAAATGTAGATTACTCCACCAAATACAGGCACTTGATTTTCAAAAGAATTGCAAATAAATTGTCAGTCTAGGCCTGCTAAAACAATAATTAGGTCGGTAATTAACTTTGGTCCATAGTTAGTAGTACCTACCTAAGCTAATTTTTTTTGACAAGGTATTTTTGTATAAAGAAGATACGACTACAGACTGTGGGTCGCGAAGCCTCTACAAGGGGGTCGCGAGAAGTCGCTACAACTAGGACCTCATAAAAAAATACTATTCGTAACAAAAAAATACCTACATGGAAAAAAAGCGGAAAGGGGAGGAACGCGAAATACTTTTTCATACTAGGGGGGTCGTATCATGAAAAGGTTTGAAAAACACTGGACTACTGTATGGGAAAAAGGTCGCTTATGATAGTTGTATAAAGGTGACCCTGGAACTTTTTTGTAAAATACTACTTCGAGCAGTTAGTATGTTAAGAACAATTGTGTTTAAAAAAATGCATAATTTTCACTATAAATATAATTGAAATATTTTGCAAATTATTTTAAATATCAAATTTTCGTACAATTTAGATTAAATCACCTCTGTATAGAAAAAACTAAAATTAGGAATAATCTAGTAATTTATAATTTTTTTTTACACGAAATTTAAAACTACAAAATAGTGCAATACTCACTTGACATGAAACACGAAAAAGCTACAAACGACACTAGCGGACTTTCACAACTACTTCCCTTACCACACATTTTATTATTAAAAAAAAATCTTAGGACGTGTATGCACGGGGTGGTCTGGGGTGCGAGTGGCACAGGCTGCACGGTGCTACCTGTTCAGCCACGGTGCCATTATGTCCTGCTGCTCTATTGGATTGCGGGACAAGCGACGGGCGCTAAGCTAACTTAATTATCTATTTAGGTTGAAGAGAAGAGAGGTAAGAGTTAGCGACCCGTTCGATGTCGCACAATAGTTGCCGTGTTTGTGGTTTTTGTAAAACTGGGTATTAAACATTCTCCCGTCAAGATCAAGTGAAACGTGGTCTGTTAGGTATCACTTTGTTTGATTATATTAGTACACAATTTTATTAATCGATTAATTAATTGCACAGCATTAACATAAAACAGTCTTACGCGCACGTGTGCTAAAATGTCGTTTAATGAGATTCTGGCCGTCATTGTGCCGTCAAAGTGAATGGGCATTTGCAAGGCAATCGTGCCCTATCTTGTTGGATGTTAATGTGGTCAAACACATTCATATCCTGCTAATATTATAAATGTGATAGCTTGTGACTGAGTGTGAGTGTGTATGTGATGTATGTTTGTTCCTGCTTCACGCTGAAACGACTCGACGGATTTGGATCAAATTTGGAACAGAGATAGCTGGTACCCTATATTAAAATACATATAGGCTACTTTTAATCCCGAAAAATGTCATAGTTCCCGCGAATAAGCGAATTCTCCTCAGACGGAATCGCGGGAAACAGCTACTTATGCATAAAATGTAGTGATTTACAAGGTTTTGGTAAAATAATACTGCATTGTGTAGGTATCACTTCTTAACCTGCTTGCAATCAACTTTTCAATCCCTCCCGACGCTTATGACTTGGGGTTTCAATATCGCGGTGTCTGTCGTCTGCACGAGCCTCCTTCTCGCTCATTATACTTCGTTAATTTAGTTACGACGAGGGTCATTTAGAACAGTTACGTAATTCTTTATCGATTTTATTATCTGTTCAACTATAATTGTTGCTGCGCGGTTGCCATGCTGCAAAAGGGTGCAAAAGGTGGTGGAGTTCATCTATTAAAAAACCTTAGAAGAAGAATATAGAATATATAAAAAACCTTACTTTTTTCTATTACGTTTCCATTTCCATAGCTTTACGTGTTTATGGGACTAATTAAGATTCACGCTAGTTAAGAATTAAAAAAAGTAAAAACAAAATAATAATCAAAGTAATTAATCAGTCGGATTACTTATTATTCTGTTAAACTGCAATTAATTACCTAAGTAGGTACTTCTTACAGAGGCCAAAATTTGTTATAAGAAAAAATACGTAGGCACTTAACGATTTCTGTATTTTATTATTACAGATATTTCCTGAGATTTTTCGTGCTTTCGTACTTTTCTTCGACATTGTGACATTAGGTTCATATATCGTATTGCAACCAAACTTATGCGTACATTCTTACTTAAATTTTGATCGAGAAAAACTGAAGGTGTCTTAAATATTTACCTCATGTAGAGTTGGTACCCTAAATCGACGAGCATGTATGAAGAGATTAATAAATATGGATGAAACGAAAATGGTACGTCAGGGTCGTAGCAAGTGGAACAAAGTAGTCTCTGCCTACGCCTACGGGAAAAGGGCGTGACTATATGTATGTAAAGATAAATGAAGATGTGTTTTTTTAACATATTATAAAACACTAGCCTAGTCAATCCTCACACCCTACATTTGTTTAGGAAACAGATGTAGACTGAACTATCAATCCTCAGTTGCCCGGAGGACACATGAAAAACAAGCGAAACAAAAGCGTTGGTATTTTGCCTAAGTGAGGGTAGTCTAGGGCATTAGGAGTTAGAGACGGAATGTCGGGCAGGGCGTCGCGAAGCCCTAGCAAGGAGACCGGCGCCGCCCACGCTACAGGATTAGCGACAGGCCGCTACACCGATTTAAACCTCACCACCGTTTCCATTGCTATACGGGATAATATACGCGGAAAGATACGCTAAACGTGGCCTTTAGGTTTTGTTACCTCAGACTCTGTCTACCCGTATTTGTGTATGCATATATGTGTGTATGTAATATACACTGCGTCTTCACTACATAGTATAAAACAAAGTCGCTTTCCGCTGTCTGTCTGTCCCTATGTATGCTTTGATGCGGTTTTTTAAATAGATAGAGTGGTTCAAGAGTAAGGTTTATATGTACAATTCTACGCAGACGAAGTCGCGGGCAGAAACTAGTAAAAAATATTCGGAATACTTCGATAAGTGTCTGTGGTAGTTTGAGCAAACACGCCTGTAAAGTTTCGGGATCTTTTAAATGTGGTTGGCTAGTGTCCAAAGGGTGACTTAACTTTATCAAATCAGAAATAACTAAGAAATTTCTTAACTGGTGTATGTAATCAAAATAACCCAAATACATACTCTATCTATTCCAGGATAATTCTTAGAACCCTTGTAGACAATAGCTATCCAAAATACATGTATATGTATTTTGGCCATTCAGTTTTCTATCTAACCACAGCCAGCCAAATAGTTCGGTACATCATAGAAATAAAACTGGAGCCTTTCGTTTGATTGAATTATTGTTGGTCTAAATGTTTAGTCGAATGACCGTTTCGTTTGGTTTAAAGTTGCTTCAGGTCAAACAGAAATATTTCAGAAATTATTTAACACAGGCTTTGTGAAATAAGTTAGGGTAGGTTAAGTTTATTTTGCATTTTTCCTGAAAAGTCGATGGTTTCAGTATTTTAGTACCAAACGATCATTCGTTGGAAACATTATACTGCAATTCAATATAGACTCAAAAAGAACGTGACAAACTTATTGGTCACCTAGTACGTTTCATACTATAGTACCTGGATGACAGAGCTTAAGCTCGGTATTTTTTAATGGTACATTTTCTAAAAATGAAACCCAGCTAGATCGCTGTATCACCCCTGAAACCCCTGCATACTAAATTTCAAGAAAATTGTTGGACCCGTTTCCGTGATACCCATTATATATATACAAGAAGAATTGCTCGTTTAAATCTAATGATCATGCTGTCTGTACCCACAACTCGAAACGATGAATAAATAGAGTTGTAAAAGTGACTTTTTGACGTGTCGTCTCAATCAGTGGACACTTGTCGGAATCGATAGTACCTATCTTAGACTATGTCCACCTACAAACAAATTGACACCGTAAGTATTTCATCGAAGTCCGTTAATAGCTATTGAATAGCTTTAATTATATAGAATGGGGTTTATTCTTGTATTACTCTGGTATTACTTGTAAAGTAGTTTTTTCTACACAGAGTTAATTCTATTTTAAGGGTAATATTTTTGTCGTTCCATACCTATTTAAAGGGTATCAATGTTTATTTGTCTGTTACAGGGTTAAATCTTTTGAACTGTAATAGGTAAAAGCATCAATGTTCACAGAGTGTGCTAGTTGTTGCGGGTGGTAGGGCCTTGTGCAAGGTCCGTCCGGATCGCTACCACCATCTTACTCGCCAATCCTGCCGCTAAGTAGCAGTGCTTGCACTGCTGTGTTCCGGTGTGGAGAGTAAGACAGCCGGGAAAATTACGGGCACGAGAGGCATTTCATCTTAGTCCTCTAGGTTGGCAACGCATCTGCAATCCCTCCGGGGTTGCGGGTGTCTATGGGCAGTGGCGATCACTTTCCATCAGGTGACCCACTTGCTCGTTTGCCTTCCTATTCATGTAAAAAAAAATATATATATATATATATTACTATGGCCGACCCAAACTAAGGGTCAGTTTCACCACTCTCCGTTAAGTTCCATTTATCTATGATGACGTCTCTGTCTGTTCCGTAGTAATAAATAGAGACGAAATCATTGATAACTGACAGTTAAGATAATTGGAAGTATTGGAACTTAACAGAGAGTGGTGAAACAGGCCCTTAGACCTAAAATGCCATAGAACTGACCCGGGTATTTTTTTGGATATTGGTCATACACGTTATCCTGACTTACGTATGTACACACAGCAAAGCTATTCGGTAAGCAGCATAGATACGGCGCGAGCGTGCGTAGGTGCTTACCTGATTATATTGCCGTGTGTACATACATACAGAAGTCACGTCTATATCCCTTACAGGGTAGACAGAGCCTGAGGTAACAATACCTAAAGGCCACGTTTAGCATGATTGTAGGCGTATAGGTGGAAAAAAGAATCAAAATAGTGATGGGCTGCTAGCCGCATCGCCTATAACAGGTTCCTGAGAATTTCGCCCATTCCCTCGATGGGCTTTTACCATCTGCGTGGGACGAGAAGCAACTGGTACATTCTATGTTTTTCCTTTGCTTCCAGACCAGCATGAAAGTATCCTTACTTCGAAGTATAAAATTACCATGAGACAGATATAATTATGAAATCATATACACGGTACTAAGTACGTGTACTCGAGGTATGTCCAACATGTTACCAGTGGCGTAACTATAGGGTGGCAGGGGTGGCAAAATACCAGGGGCCCCTAGCTCTACGGGGCCCCCAACTGGATTGATTTAGAGCACAGAAGGGACGCTGATGCACTTCGTTATATTGAGGACGCCCCATCTGACGAATTTGCCACGGGCCCCAGACGTTATAGTTACGCCACTGCGTGTTACGTAACGTAGCAATCCGTAGTTCGTGGTTGTGGTTCACTGTTGGTCATCCGTTCGAGCTCACCTTGAAAATGAATCACGAATTAGTCCGAAACATGTTGGGCATAGCTCGACGAATACGTTGTGTGGCCTGTGAATATTATTTAATTTTTACATAACCCTTTTTTAGTCGCCATAGTAGGGTAAGAACAAAACGGGCGGACTTCCTCGCTACCCGATCCGGCCCGCTAGATTAGTCACCGGAGCCCGAAGCCCCGCGGAAGTGACGACACACGACACCGGACCATCCAAGGGGCACGGGAGCGTGCCCCAAGTTCTAGCGAAATGTAATACAATTATAGGTTTTTAATAATAAATTAAATAATTGTATATCTTTTCAGTTTTACAGGTATAAATGGAACGAATTCCTTGAAGTCTATACAAGTTTGCATCGTCCCAACTTAGTTACTTATATTGTTGTGGTTTGTCGTGTCCTATGTGCAACAAAGTCCATACTTATTTAATTTTATTCCGAGTTTGTTAGTTTGTTTGTCCGTAGGTCTGTCACAGAGCTGTATCTTTCAAAATAGGCAGACGTTTCACGAAGTGGTTATTTATGTCGCCGTTAAAATAACAAATACTGAAAATTAAAGGTACTCTATATATTACAACAGACGTGTTTTTCTTTCGGTACAGTGGCACAGAAGCCTTCGTGTATGAAACCGACTTGCACTTGGTTAGTTTTATAGATCAGAGGGACATACGATCAAGGTGGCCTCAATTGGATTTTTTCTAGATCGGAACTACTAACCTGTACATAAATGTTTTTAATAGGAAAAACCTCAGAAGATCATGACTTTGAGTTTCATTTAATGCACTGCTATGTAACTCTATTAGTACCTACACACTCATTTATCATGTTTATCCAATAGTTAATAACACCTTAATTATTACGTATTCAGTAAAGGAACTTGGCCTTTTTTTAATGCATGGTTCTAAGATCCAGTTAGGTTAGATCGATAAGTCGGCATATTGACGGACATGCGTGGTGACATGTCAGATGTCGATTTTGTTACGGTAAAGTGACATGTAGTAGGTATAATTAATTATTTTGTTTTATTATTGGTTTGTTTTTTACCTATATGCGATGGAGCACAAAAGGAAGAGAATACAAATAAAATACTTCTACAGATATAAGCGGGTAAGTGGGTATGTGCGAATGTATTTTTTTTGTTACCCTCATTGATTCTTGTATGGATAAATCTCGTGTCATATTCAAAAATCAAACGAATCTATTTAAAATTTTAGTACGAATTACCATTTTTTCCATAGTTTTTTGTTTCTATAAGTAATTTAAAAATTTATTTAGTTAAGTACCTAGTGTAATATTTGGTAGTTAGCTGGATAAATTGATTTATGAAAATGTGTTATTGTTTTATTTGCCAAGTAGTGCATAATTTTACCACAATAACTACATAAAATTAACAATAAAATGGCAAATATTTAAAAACTTGCCCGCAACTTCGTCTGCATAGAATTCGATTATCGCTATCCCGCAGGAATTACGCAATTTTCCAGGATAAAAGCAGATTATGTGTTATTCCAGACTATAATCTATCTATGTTCCAAATTTCATCCAGATCTGTCCAGCCGTTCTGGCGTGAAAGAGTAACAAACATCCATCCATCCATACGTACTTATTAGTAGGATTACTGATTTTTATTTCTAATGACAAAAATAGGTAGGTATTTTAACCGAATGTAAAGCTTGCTTTTAAATTTGCACGAAACCCGAGTGTGCGAGCCCGACGCGCACTTGGCTGGTTTTTTAAGGTACCTGCGTTAAGTCGAAGAAACAAAATATACCTACTATTCTATTGTGAAATTCAGTAAGAAAAGGTTCCACTTGGTATGCGATCCAGTTTCCATGACTTTACCTACAGCTAAATGCATGACTTATACTGAAAAAAAAAATCATAATCAAAGGTGTTACAGAAAACAAAGCAAACTACAAGAAAAAGTGATTTAAATACGACTTCATTCAAATCCATTCATTCTTAACTTCAAAAGCGCGGTACTACGGGTTCGTTCTACATTTTAACGTTAAAAAACACCACCCGTCCAATTGATTGGAAACCGTTAATATTCAAATCACACCGTTCTATTAAAAGCAGCGTTCAAGCAACCAGAAATAATTATAACGACGGCAACAAATTACAATGGGAACGTTCAGACGCAGCGCCCTGCCGCTATAAATATACGACCTTCAAGTTAAATATAGAAGCCGAACCTCCGAGCGAGGTCGGGAAACTGGGTCAGCAGCAGTCTCCTTCACACCTACTGGCTCACGCGCGAGCGACAAGGACGCGCGATCCTGCAGCACCCGTGACGTAGCAGAGCCGTTCATTGAATTTTACAGGCGCTTGTGCTTAGTGGTGGTGCATTGAGGATTTATGCTGCTATTTTTATGGTTTGACGTTGTATGTTTTGGTTTATATTATACAGAATAGACAAACTTTTAACCAACAAAAGTATGTTTGTCACAAAATTTGAAAACCAACACACTAAATACACTCCAAAAATTACAACTCCATTCGTTTTCGCTTGTTTCGGAGTGTATCATATTACCGACGGTTGGAATTTTACCTGCATTTGGACCGAACCCGCGTGCAGTTTTCTGCCAGTTGCTATAGAATCTAGGTCCAAACGCTACTATGACGTCAAAGCGGGTGTGGCAGGGACGCATGACGTCACGGGAGAGCTCTGACGTCAAGCCAGGCCCCTCCGCCCGCCCTCAGCATACGAATTGCTCCTACAGTTTTATGGATATTGTTTCTTTGTGGCCTTTTCGGATTATGCCCTATGCTTGTTAAAATTCTGATGCTCATATGCTTTGTTCTTGGTCAGATATTTTTTAATAAATCTTAATACAGACTAAAAAATTACAAATTACCACATACCTCTCTAAATTACCAGGCGGAACAGAAAAACTTCGAACGCAAGTTTCTGAACGATTTCTCTATTAAAAATTGAACGCTCTAGCCAATACCTCTTTTTAATTAAAGACGTATAAATCCAAGCCTCTGCCCGCCACTTCGTCTGCGTAGAATTATACATTATAAACGTTCTCTTGAAAAAAAAAATATTAAAAAAAAACCGCATCAAAATCCGTTGCATAGTTTTAAAGATCTAAGCATACATACGGACAGACACAACGGAAGGCGAATTTGTTATATATAGTCTATGTAGCGATCTTTTTTTTTTGGACAGTGACTTTGTAGAGCCCTGGGCTTAGTATACTTGCGAGGCTGCCTAATCTAACAACAGTAATTTTAGTATATTCACTAAGCCGATCCAAGCATCAAACCCATAAGACTGAGTGAGACAGCAATATAAACCCGAATGGCACCCTAAGAGCTCACGGACTGTATTAGGGATCTATCTGTGGGACCCTAGATTGCAGCCCGAAACATCCTTAAAAGGTCTGCTCTGATCTATTATTATTAAAACTTAGTCATAAACTGATAAGTACTCGTACCTTTTTTTCCCCTTTTTTAAATGACCTGTTGTATGTGTGAGTAACGTCGTGCGAATAGACAAAAGGACGTTCCAAATTAGAAAAATGACTTAAGTCCCATATCAGTTCTGTACTTTCATTTAGGTAATTTATTTGAGTTATTCACCTATAGTACTTTGTTAGTTACGGATTAGTTGTAGATTTTAAAATGTGAAAGAGAAAAAAAAAAACAACTAAACCGTAACTTCTAATTGCTGCTATGCACACAATGTGCCAGTATCATGTTGGTATCTTTAAACCTAAAGCCGTTGAACAGAGAATCTGGCAGTCTACTCCCAGGATTGCTTCCAAGATTGGTCGCAGGATTGCTTCCATAAAAAGCCACGCTAGCCAGTGGCTTGACCAATAGCTTCTCAAGCATTGCTTCTCTGTTTTTCGAATTTTATGTGCGTAATTACATTTGTAATTTACCATGAGCTCGGTGAAGGAAAACATCCTGAAGAAACATGTACGCATCTGTGAAGCAGTTTGATAATGTGTGTAAAGTTCCCAATCCGCACAGGGCCCGCGTGGGAACTATACGCCCAAGCACTCTCACCCTGAGAGACAACCAGAAGAGACGTAGGTATTTCGGCAGGAGATGATGATGGTTAGTTGACATCCATGACAAAAAATAATACAAAGGGTGCCTGAAGAGACATATATCAATTGTTCTGACTTCGAATTTTATACGTCTTCACTACCTCAATGAAAATGCACTTTACGCGCTAATTTTATTTTGGACGGATTCAGAAGGTTAACCGTTGATTTGGAGACAATATGCATGAAAGTATTGCTACACAGTTTTTCAGTTTCAGCTAGACAGCTGATTCGTGGAATTCCCTGCTTGCGTTTGTGCTCCCTGAATGTTACATTCTGACCGTTTTCAAGTCAAGAATAGAAGTCTATTTACTTATAGGATCACAGCCAACATATTGGTCTTTTAGTTTTATAATGTTAGTTAAAGAGTTTTATACTATTTCCGAAACCATACTGAGCCTATAGACTGCAGTAAAATCTTTAAAAAGTTTACCATCTCTAGGCAGGATATAAAATGTCTGTATAGGTATGTATGCATGCATATTTGTGTAGCACCTTGTAGCCTAAACAACTGGAAGGATTTTAACATTTTTAATACAAATATGAGCCGCGAGATGTTATATTTGTTGTAAAATGGATAGCGACTCGAAATATACAGCGATAACACATAATATTCAATGTTCGGCTACCTATTGTCACACTAGTTTGTTTTTGATTTAGTCTCCTCAAATTGTGGGTCAAATTTAAATAACTATATTCATATTACGGAATCACACACAAGTACTCATAGTAGATTGGCGTTTTTGTTGTTCGTTTTTTATCCAGCTATTGTGGTTTATTATAAACTAGCTGTTGCCCGCAACTTCGTCTGCATAGAATTCGTTTATCGCTATCCCGCAGGAATTACGCAATTTTCCGGGATAAAAAGTAGCCTATGTGTTATTCCAGACTGTAATCTATCTATGTTCCAAATTTCACCCAGATCTGTCCAGCCGTTCTAGCGTGAAAGAGTAACAAACATCCAAACATCCATACTCACAAGCTTTCACATTTATAATATTAGTAGGAAGTAGGATAATAACATTCATCATCATCATCATGTCAGCCGAAAAGACGTCCACTGCTGGACGTAGACCTCCCTTAAGGAGTTCTGAATCTCCCAGCTTAGGAATCTCTGTACACTGGGTGCGTACGTGATTGGTGGCACATCTCAGACGGCGCAGACATGCATCTTTAAAAGTTAGAGCTGACCTTGGTGCTATGAATGATATGCTAGCGATGCGACACCCATGCAACACTGATAACTGATTAACCGACTACAAGATTAAAATATAGACGAAGTTTTCTGTGTCTACTAAATCAAAAATGGGCGCTTCTATCATCATCTACCGTGCGGGCGCGATGAGTCTCCGTACTAGCTTGGGCACATGTTTTTCAATCCAGCTGTTTGTTCTACTCTACAAGTCACATTTTTCAACCGATTCGCGTGAAATTTTGAGAGCAAGATCGATAATTATATGGATTTTTTTATCGATTCAGTTTTTCTACAGGTACAGCTTACAAAGCCACTACTGTGTTCAATTTATGAATTGACGAGCAAAAATAAGGGGTCACATGTTATACAAATTTGTATGGAAAGTAAACCGTCATTTTTGCTGACGTAGTCTATCTGCGGCCAAAAATTCGTTACTTTTTTATAACCGTCACTGATTTGGCGTAAAATGCTTGGACACTACAATTTAGTGTGATTTTTGTGTTAAAACGTATGAATAAGTGAATGAATGAATTGATCTAATTCTTGTTCCTTTTATGTGCCATATGAAGAAGATGGGTGTGGTGTAGTTTTGTAGGACTATACGCTACCTTTAATTTACAATATTTTTTGACAAGAAATTTTTTAAATACTTCTTGGACAAAGTTTCCTTTGAAGATTATGCCATATAGGTGTAGAGACAGTAGGTATAGTTATGGATGACAAATTGACCCTTGTGGTTGCTAAGTGCGATTAGGGCGACTTTTATAGGTACGGTCAAGTGCAAAAATAAGTATCGATACCTACGAACTTCTCAAAAATATGTCCCACGACCTTGTAAGAGTGTATGGTACTTATTTTTGAAACTTTGACTAGATACATATTATTACACTTGACTGTACGTAATGAATATTCTTAACCTTGTTTTCGTCTTATGTATTGTCAATAAGCAATAATAATGTAATGTGACGATTTTGTCCAATTTCACATTTTAGACTTTAGATGTTAAAAAATATCTATTAGAATCTTTTGGTCATAAATAGCCACAGTGCGATTCTCTCTGTTTTTAAAACTCTACAATATGTATTGTAAAAATATTTTCTTGCCTAATACCTTTACAGCTTTGTACGCTTTTTACATCCTAGAGGTCGCTACGGTAGCGAAGGACCTTCGACGCGCGGTGGCAAGGCCGCAATATAGAAACAAAAGACTGAATTTTGAGACGTTTCTCAGTGTTTCGGTAATGATATCGAATTTCGTACTTTTGACAAAGAGTTATTATTAATGGATATATAGGCTCTGAGTGGATTTCATATTTTAATCTAGTCTAGTCTAGGTGATCGTTAGGTTTTTTGACATTTAATTTTGCGCAACTTTGGTCACTTTGTCTAAAAGTTAAAAATTCTAAACGCAAAAATAGTAACAAAAAGCGGTGCCGTAGCTTGGAACAAAGTAAATATAAGTTTCGTGAGGAAGGCACTGCGTGGGCGAGTCTACGGAGCTACGAGCCAGACAGCGCGTAGGCGGTCTACGGCGCAGCGTAGCTCGTAGCTCTACACGTGCTGACTAAAGTTTTGTAACTACCGTCATACTCAGAGACGGTAATTAACTGTAATTGTCAATAATTTTATTTTATTTGCATTGTTTTGTACGAACAAACGTGCCTAATTGTGGATTTGTATTTATTAGCAGTAGACATTAATTGACGTCTCTGAGCATGACTGTTATGCTTCAGTCCAAACTTACCCAATGGCATCCTTCAGTCCGCTGATCCTCTAATCATGCCAATACAACACACTGTCATACATTTTCTCAACTAATATACCAGTAGATTAATAGGTACATAGTAAATAACTTGTACTGTCAGTAACTAGTACTCAAGTAAAGTGCAGGTTGCTCCCGCCCACGCGGCGAGCCTGAGTCGACTGCCACATCTCGAACGAATTTCCCTTCAGGAGTTAGGCTTGAATGGATCCGCGCCGCGATTGGTCGGCGCGCGGTGACGTCATCACGAAAATCACAATGGTGTGGCCTCGTGTGCGACGCGCGTGTGTGCGTGCGGGCCATGAATGGGCCGCGGCCCGCCGCGCCTCCGTGACGTCACGAGCAGCCTCCTTCATTATGCAACCCGACATATCGCCAGCTAACTATAGGGGTGCATAAAATATAATAAAAGTACGACCGTAGAAATTTTTGGTAAGCTTTGACATACCAGTAGAACAAGTACTTGAATTGCTCTGTGATTATAAAATTGATTATATGTATGTATAACTTTTTATTGTACATAAAACACATTAATTTTACAGGTAATGAGAAAAACAGATGTAAAAAGGCGAACTTATCCCTCAAAGGGATCTCTTCCAGCTAACCTTCGAATGATTGTCAGGACAACAGAAACCAGAATATATATTTTTTAATTATGTATCATAATTGAACGGTTTCTATAAATGGTAGGATGCAAAGTTTAATAAGAGCCGAAGTAATGAGTGGATTTTTTAAAATGTTAGTTTTGTTGCTAATCGATGTAATTGATCTTTGATTCTAAAAATTTTGAAAAATAAGATCTATATTAATGTTATCTTAGAGGCATAATGAAACTACACTCAGTACTCATAGCATTCAGTTGACGGTTTTGTTTTCTTAACCCACCATCTACCGCAAGTCGGTGTAACATTTCGCCAAGTCATTGTGAATTCTTATTTCCAAGTATTTAAATTATATCGAAGTATTTTCAACAAGTCAAGTTAAAATAATAGGGTGTCTTTATCTTTTTAGCAAATAGTGTTTCAAGAAAAGATGCAGAGTGAACTTGTTATGAACGAGGGAAAGTACTGATGAAGTCTGGTTTGATTGCAGTTGTTGCGCTTTGTCCTCCCAATGTGGTAAGACAATCTTGCTAAGATAAGGAAAAAACCTAAAGGCCACGTTTAGCATGATTGTAGACGTATAGGTGGAGAAAGGAATCAAAATAGTGATGAGTTGCTAGCAGCACCGCCTGTAACAATGATTCCTAAGAATTTCGCCCATTCCCTTGATGGGCTTTTACCATCTGCTCGGGACGAGAAACAACTGGTTCATTCATTAGAATGAGAGTAGTTCCTAAATATTTTAAATTAATATAATAAATTGGGAACTTAACACGTACCATTGAAATGCTTCGCAGATCGCTCACGATGTTTTCCTTCACTGAAAACTCAGAGGTGCGAGCCCTCGCTTCGAACCCACGACCCTCTGCTTGAGAGGCCACAGGCCACTAGGCTACCACGGTTTTTTTAAAGTTATGGTTAATGTCATTGTTAAAATATCTTAGTGCAACTGACACTAAACGCTTAAAAATAAAGTTCTTTTTGAAACATAGCCTGCCTTGAAGTCGTCATACTACATAGTTCGCTCTGTCTCAAATCAGAAGTGGTTAGTATACATATCAATGAAGAACTAAGTATACATATAGGTACACTCAAAAAATCTCATATTTTAGGTTATTGATTTTATTTTTTGTAGTTCAACGGCAAATAATAAGATTCGCAGCTTTGAACGTAATCTTGAGTGTCATCGCAGACAGGATCGACTGTACTTTTATCCGTCACTGCTGCAGTAGACATGTGCCAGTAGCTGTGTCGGAGAGGAGGTACTAATTTAATTGTAATTTAATTTAAATTCAACTAATATTGTGATTATTGCCTGTATTATAGATTATTTTCTTTGACAATTAATGTACTAGAACTTTTATGGATCTTTCGTTACCTGGAATAAATGATTATTATTTGGCTAGGATGTTCTGGCATACAGTGAGGTCGAGAAAAATTGTAATAAACTTTACACATAATTACCGTAAAACGGGGTGAGAAGAGATTGCGGGGGGAGAAGGGATAGAAGTAACATTTTGTGTTTTCACTTGCTACTTAAAATTTCTGGTTCAGCTGCTCTAAAAGTAGTTTAGTTAAATTTTTAGACATATTATATCTGCTTTTTTCTGGTAATTTGTTATCGAACTTTTTGTATGTGTTATAAACTATGAAACTAAACGACAGATAATCATTAATAAAATGAAATTCATACCACCGGAAAAGCTTTCTTATCTAGAAAAACTTCAATTTTGCCCCTACTCACCCCGTTTTACGCTGCAGTTTTTGTATGTTTAGCTTTTCAAAAATCTTGCCCGATGAACTTTACGTAATTACTAAATCAAAAATCATCACTAATTTTCAACCGCCAAGACCCATCCAAAAAACGATCGCCATTTTGACCTTCGAACTTTAAATGCAGCGGGAGCTGTGCTCGGGTGCGTCGGGTCGTCGCCCGCTGCACCGCCCCCTCCCCCCCGCCGCGCCCGCCCCGCGCTCGCCCCGTGACCGGGTCACTGCAACAAGTAGGTGTATCGACGCTGAACGTTTGACATTTAGCAGTTGGAAGGTTGGTCTGGGTTTGCTTTATTGGTGGCGCTTCGATTTGTGGTGTTCAAAATGTTCAAATACAAACTATTTAAAAGGGTACTGGATACAGTTGAGGCAAATGATGGCCGTTGGCGAAAAACTGTTGATTTGCATTCCAGAATTAATGCGGTAAAACTATTAAGGAAACGAGGTTTCAGAGATTTTTATACGTATGTCCTGCCTATTGAAGAATGACGGTCAGACCCACCGTGCTATGATGGTTCAAAAAAGCCTTAAGGATTAAAATCCGCACTGGGCCCGCGTGGGAGCTATAGCCCAAGCCCTCTCGTTCTGAGAGGAGACATGTGCCCAGCCGTAGGATGTGTATAGGCTGGAGATGATGATGATGATTATAACAAATTAAAATTTAAATAACAAAGTAGCGGAAATTAAGGAGCTTTTATTCCTAATATTAGTACAGAGAGTTTTTGCTTTTTAAATTTGGACAGTCAACAAGATGCAGCAGTTTTAAAATTATGCAGTATACCTTTTAAGTTTAACTGTGCGAAGATGTTTGCTAGTTAAATTGCTCAAAGGATTTAAAGTATTGGAATTTCCGGCTCTCAAATATTCAAAACGGGTGTCAAAAACGCCGCAGCTTCAATTTGACCGGTTTCGTTATTATAAGGCACGAAGTGAGATATACCTCTCTCACTCTTTTGCCAGTTATTTCCTTTGTTCTATTACCCTCCAGGAATACAACAGTGCAAGCACTCAAAGCACACAAGAATGACGGTAGTCCGGAGAGGCTTTACCTTAGATCGTACCAACTACAAATGTCAGACCAAATAAATAATCTAAGCTAGTCGCTATTACTTTTAAAAGATCGTTGTTGAGGCATTGAACCTCTATGATTACTTTTTTAGGGTGTTACCACACCAATCGATCGATTAGTGTGGTAGCTTTAGCTAATCGACGAATAAACTAATCGATCGACACCGATCGATTGGTGTGGTAGCGTTGGTGTAGTAGAAACTATCAATCGACGTTGACTGTTCCATTTTACCACACCAATCCACTACCATATCGATCGTCAATCGATGGCATCGATCGCTGATCGATCGATTGGCGTGGTAACACCCTTACGACTTAATTTTTCAACGAAAGTCATTGTACAGGATAAGTAAGCTGACGTGGCAGTGTGCTGGCCATATCTGTCGAAGAACCGATAATCGTTAGGGTAAATGAGTTCTTGACACTTGAGTGGAGTCAGCGACTCGGCAAGCGTAGTGTGGGAGGCCCTCCACCTAGATAGTGACTCGATGCGACAAGCCGAAGATAGGGTAAAATGGCGCATTTTAGGGGAGGCTTATATCCAGCAGTGGACTGCTACTAGCCAATGATGATGATGATGACTTTCTTGAGAAAATAGTGTTGTAGCGACCATAGCGACCATGGTATCCCCTTGCCAACCGCACCGCTTTGCTGTAATCTGGAGGTCGCAATTGGCCATAGAGACCGCCGCTGCCCACTCTCACATTTGAACTGTACCTATTGAGTGTCTAACTATAGCCCAAGTTCTTCAACTCTGAAAGGAGGCCTGCGCCGAGCAATGGGACGTACATAAGTATGATGATGATGAGGCACGCACAGTACCGACTAACACTTACGATCTCTGTATACCCTCATGCTTTACCGTTTGATAGAAGGGAATAGCGAATGCTATTGTGACTTTGAGCAAGATCGACAATAAGGCCTCTGATCCCTTAGACGTCTTGTACGGCACAGGAAGAGATGGGTTCTACATCACGGTGTATTTCAAGCAAGCCACAACTCCCATTGAAGGCGGGTCGTGCGTCACAAGGACGCAGCCTTGCCCGCGGTGTCAGAGCATATTGGCTGGCACTGGCACTATTTGAACGCCCTGTATTACAGAGAATTCAGGGCGCCTGTGCCCTCTTTGTTTTAGGTTCGGTCGTAATTAGCAGCCTAACTGATTGGTAATGTATCTGAATGTTGGTCAACCTCGTTAATAAACTAATTTGCGATTACAGCAGATAAATAGTCGGGGTTTGATTAAATAAATCCTTTAGAATTTTCAGGATTTTTTAATTGAAATCAAAGGCGTGATTTCATCTTAAATTTTAAGGTTACAAATTTTCGTGGTAAATATTAACCTAAAACACAACCCTAATCTCGTTTTTTTTCCTCAAACGTATTGAAATAAAAATATCAAAAGCTGAAGTCGAGGACCAAGCCGAGTTCCTCAGTATTCCGTGATGCGGTTTTGCCTATTCCCTAACCCGAGGAGGCAACACGGTAAAGTATTTCGGTGTGTTCTCGTATTTCAATACAATTGTCTTAACATCAGAGTATAGTAATCAATGTGCATTTATAGGTAATTTGTTGTGCAGTTTGTACGAGTAAGTTCTATGTATGGTTAAACAAAGTTATTCTTATTTTTATTTTTACGTCTAACCACAACGTGTGATAATTTGATAATATATGTTTATATAACAAGTAGATGCGCTGGCGAGGATAAACAAGTGACAAAATTTAGCCCTTTTCTTTTGCAGTGTTGATTATAATGATCATACTTTAAGGTCGTGTTAAGCGATAAGACCGCCTATTGTCTACTTTGTTCTTTGATTCTATATTGTTTTGTACTGGTTTGTGGTGTTCAATAAAGAGTATTTGTTGTTGTTGTTGTTTTATTCATTAAAAAAAAGTTAATTTAACAAGAACCTAATGAGGCTTGAATTGAGTACACTTGGTCCGGCTCAGGGTTAAGTAGTAGGCTGCATTTTTCAACATTTTAAAAATGGTTAGCCCAGTGGCGGATTTACAAATTTTCAAGGTATAGGCTGAATAGTGTTTTTGCCGCCCTTGCAAAATTTGTTGCAGACTTCTAAGATTTTTTTTTGATATCTGGTAAAAAAAAAAAAGCTTCCGTAATTTTGCCGCCCCCAAAATCTGCCGCCCTAGGCTTGAGCCTACTCAGCCTTCTGGTAAATCCGCCACTGGGTTAGCCCAAGAAATACTTAAATTTAGTATGCTCCACAAGCAACTAGGTACTCCCAAAGGTTTCTCTTATCCGCATCATTCCGCAATTATAATTAAGCCTAGTTCATACATCTTCATCGGAAATTTAAAAATACACCACCCATTAAAACCTAGCTCCAACCTACAAGCCTAGTTAGAATGAAATAGCACAAGCCCTGCGTCAATCCGACGCAGGTGGAACCATGTTCGATTAACAAGACCGGGCAAGAATGAACCGTGCGCGTCAGCCTGCGTATTTCGATTCATGAATAGAGGCTTGCAACCCGGGATGACCCAGTTTTTGACTTTATACCACATCAAAACATAAGTGAAGTAAGCGCCATTGCTATGCTACGCTGTTACACCCTGTATTTTAAGCGTCTTGGTAACGAAGGTTGGTTGTGTGGGCCCCATGGGATATGCACTTGTGTTGTCGATGGGTTAGCTATGACGTCAGTCGGTGCGGGGAGGGTGCAATGGTGGAATTGGGTCAGTTTCATTCTGAAACAGGCCGGGCGAGCGGGGCGAGGGGGTCGATGGCAAATTTATCTGCCACTAATTATACCGGCCACCGCGCTAAATATAGGTGAGGAAGCGATGGAAATAACGTGATAGAATTCTAAGACAACTACATGTAAAATAGCACCCCCTTTAGCGCGGGGTTTAGATTTAGAAAATATCTAAGTAATTTCTTATTTTATGGCATATTATGCGGTATTGATTCGATACTGTTAGTAAAATACTACTCTTAAAAAATACGTAATTCTTACCAACGTTAGAAAATTAGAAAATGAAACAAATAGAACATGAGGTGATTTCTACGTAGAGTTAAACCTTCGAAATTTAGCATTAAGTAAACCATTTTTTAGCAACTATGACTCTTGGGAGAAACAAGTATGTAAGTATCTTAATGGGGGTTATGCTATGCTGTTTGTTGAAAAAGGAAGGAATAGGATGTTATCTTCTTTTTCAAAATCTAGAATCTACAAGTCGTGTGAAATAAAAAATAACATCTGAAAATAGTAGTAAAATAAGTGCTGACCGGCTAAGTGTTTTTAGGATCATTGTTTATGAAATATAGGGAAGCAAACGAGCGAGAGGTACTGTAGATGAACGTTACCACATATATTGACGCCACAGAAGATTGCAGATGCGTTCCCAGCCTAGGGGGCCAAGGTTTGTACAGCTTTGACGTGCGTAGACTGCGGCTATCGCTTACTTTGAGGCAGTTTCGTGACTAATCGTCTTGTTGGCGGTAAACAGCAAAGTCTGCCAGATTTAGAAGGAATTGCACTGTCATGTGCGTGAATATTTACAACAATTTACCACAACATATCAAAGAAGCGCCCAGCAACAAATTTAATAAAATATTATACAAGTGGCTTTTAGAACACACATTTTACAATTTGAATGATTTTTTCTCCAGAATACAGTCTAGTAGATAGGACTTGACGTGAAAACTTTGATATAGGAATTTAAATATGTAATTCAAAATATAAGGATAATTTAAATTAATGTGATAATAATCTGATTGTATACCAGTAATGTAAATAGCCTAATTATTTTTATATTATGATTTTTATTGAATTTGATATTTTGCATGCTGTTTGAGTATAGCCGAATAAGGAGCACCTTAATATCTATTGTTAACATCTTATGTAACCCATTTTCAAGCAAAATAAAGTATTTGTATTTGTAGGGCAGTGGCAGGGGTGCCCAAGAACTGGATGCAGACATGACCAGATCAATGAAGTTTTGGGTTTTCACGGTGAATTTCTATAGACAAGGAACGGAGGTCAGAGGAGTGCTGACGTGTAGAACTAACCAATCACATTAGTAGGACCGACGTCACACTGTCAACGATACTGAAAACTAGAACACAGAAAATTGGCGACACAATTCGATTAGTCATTTGAAATTGGCACCTAGCTATTACGAGAATGCATAGAAGAATTTTGGGCGGTTACCTATCACTTACATATAAGTAAGTATGGGGGGCGTAGAGGTAAAACAGTCATCAAGAATTGTTGAGGATCCGGGTTCGATATCTGTTTATAAGTTTGTTTTTCATAACGGACATCTGTAAGAGCTTTTCTGAGCATTATAATACCAGCCTGGAGAACTAAGATGGAATACTGCATGTGCCTGTTTCACTGGCTCTCATACTCTCCACGCCGGAAAAAATCAGCGCAAGATTAGCGAGTAAGACGGTGGCAGCGATCCTGAAGGACCCTGCGCCAGGGCCCACCAGCTCAAGTTAACGAAATGCCTGTAGTGACGTGAGGATCGCCGAGCTATTTCCGGCCGTCCGAACTGACGCGGAGTGCATCCAAAACGGGTGACCTACATACAGAGGCGTTGCTCTGCACGCAGACCTGTGACGTCATACCCTCCCCCTCCCTGCCGCGCCCTTTAGATCGCGACTGTTCTCTATGGCATGGGCTAATCATTGACTAATGTGAAGTAATGTGGCTGCCGATTTTGCTCGAGAGAGTTAAAACAAAATGGGATCTTGTACATGTAAAAAAAACAGTGGAAATAAAGGGGAAATAATGGGCTGAAAGTGGACCAGATATCGTACTAACGTCGTTTGTGTATGTAATCTAAACTTTTGTCGTGTCGAGCTCGGACCGGATCGTGAGTTTATTGGGTCCTAGACTTGGGGCTTTCGTTGGGAGCCTGCCTAATAAATAAACTGAAAGCCATTTAATTTCATCAACAAACTGATTTCGAAAATAATGTACAAGGTCCTCAATGGGTTAGACACTTTCTATCAGGCTAGATAGGAGTCAATCATTGGTTAGTCCTAATTTGTAAAAAAAAACTTCAGGATCTTGTGGGCTAAAAAGCCTTTGTGTAAATTCGCCCCTGCCATAGACGTGATGTTTTTTAGAGAATTCAGTAAAAGTTCGGTATTTAAAATGCTACATCTCAGGGTTCCCATGAGCAAAGCCGCGGGTGAGAAAATATTGTTACTTAAGTACTAATATAATCCATTGATGGATTTTTTCATCGAACACCGCTCCGCTTCGCCGCACGATTCTGGTGGATCACATGAATGCGGATTCTCATAAGGACGGCCTAGTTGAAGTCGTTTCCACCTCTACCATACCAGCCGCGGGGGACTTACTTTCTCCCTTGAATGTAGTACAGTTAATCTTCTCTTTGCGTATAAAAAAAGCCGACTTACTAAAACCTCGGTTTTGAACTTCCGTTTTTTTGCAATGCGAAGAGGTTAAAATAGAGAGAGCCCGAACTATTGGACTAGAAACTTTAAATTTGGACAGATCGAGCACTAACTGGGAGATATCCTGTACTGTACCCAACATTGGGACGTTTATAGGATGGAGATGATGATGATGGTGATTAGCACCAAAGACCATGCGAAATTTCCAAAGTAAAGGGAACTCGGAAAACGAGCAAACTTGTCTGTATTAAGCTGTATAGAGAGATCTTGAAACTATATTTGCTAAAATTATAGCAAACGCCATCTATCATACATATCAGTTAATCATACGCTTCGAAGCTTTCCTAGGTTATTTTTATCGTCCGCTTTCTACCCTTGCAGCATGAAGACTCGGTTACGACGCTGCTCGGGAGATGGCGCTGATTCAAGAAAATGTTCAGGAACTCCTGTTGAAAATAAAACACTTTCCACTAGTTTATGTAGATGTCGCTGCTTGTATGCAAATGTGTTGAAGAGTTTTTTCTTTACATGCTTTTAAACAAATGTGCCGCATTGCAAACCAAACTTACTTCCATTCCGCAGACATTTAGCTACTTGATCTTAGTCTTTAGGTTTCAAGACTCTCCTGGGAGATAAACTTTGGGCCTTTACAAGATGATAATTATACTTAAAGCCGGGTACTCATCAGCGAGGTGTAACCGCTTAAAATTCACAAATGATCATATCAGTTTTTTTTAATTCATTTAATTAGAAAACAAACGGTTACATTTTAATATTGTAATGTACAATACAAAACACGGAAAAATACGGAAGCTTTTATGACGAGAAACAGTTTAAAAATTTGGTGCACTGAAAGCTAACATCTTTCTTTTAATAAAATTCTGGTAAACGTTGTCGACTTTGAAATTGGTGAAGGTCTCCATTATTGTGTTGAACGACTAGGGCTTAATTGTTTCCTTCGATTAGTTCCCCTCCCGTTGCGTCGTTATTTTTTATTGTTATGAGTATTGCTTGTAATGCCGTTTGTGCGGCTCCAAAGGTGCAGGTGTTTGTGGAGATGGAATTACATGGTCCCTACTTGCTAGATGGCCCCAGGAGTCGTTGTGTGTTTCCAATAAGGCAAAAAGCATCTCATGCTATATTAAAGAAAAGTTTATCTTTGTTGGTGACCTATTTTACACAGAATACGTTAACGTCTTCCACTTAAAGCTAGTCATATTGTACAATACAACAATTTAAATCAATCCTATTAAAAAAATACGCGGATACTCGCGGGCGTTATCGGATTTACACAAGCGCGTGCTGAAATACCCGTATGCATTTTATAATACCTTGTATACTAATTTGATGTAATTGTAGGTACTTTGTATTACATGAATTTCTACTGCGAATAATAATTATTTATAACCAGTGTATTTGTCAACTTCAGCTATCAAACTCCTTTGCGGTTAGAACAATATAATAAGAAACTTTAATGTTTAATAAGTGATTAGGAGTTGAGGGAAGTTTGTACTTTAGCGGTGAAGGTTAGGCGCAAGTTGAGAAGTTCGCTAATTCAATTCCATGCGATCGAGCAAGTTACTGCGTCTCTTCTGTAGAAGCAACTTGCTTGTTATCAGATTATTGGGCCTGGTATGTGGCATAAGTGCTTCAGCATAGGGTGACTATGACTATTACCAGTTATTATTTATAAACGTGATTAATAACACAAGGTCTCTTAGAATATTTCTGAAGGTGGTTTAGGTAACGTGATTGAACACTCCTGTACATTAAATGTAATAAAAAAAAATTATTATCGTAGTTTTGGATTAAAAGTTTACCTCCCTTATTCATAACGCTCTATAAGCCTCTGCTAACTTAGCAATCGTTTGTCCTTATCTATGAAAGGTAAATGTCAAAATGATAGAAAGGGACAAACGATTGCTAAGTTAGCAGAAGCCTACAGAGCGTTTATGAATAAGGGGGTTAGTCTCGACCTAGACGCGGTTAACTTCGAACATCGACCAATGTATGGACACATTTCTCAACATTTACAGGGTGCTCAATGAAACCAAATCAACAACCTTCTGATATGTTCTGGAACAATTCTGAGATACCTTGGGACTTACTATGACGTCTTAATGCGATTCAATCCGACTCAGTTCAGGTTTTAGCTGTCATTTTTAGTATAGATCTGACAGCGAGCGAACCTAGTTTGAATAGGAATTGAATCGCATTAAGACGTCATGGTAACCCCTGGTAGCAACACTTTACTTACTAACTCAGCGGCAAATTTGGCCCCCGTTTATATAAAATAGGTAACATTGTATGAAGACTGGGCCAATGTTTTTGCTTAAGCTATACATTTGGCCTGCTTTGCTCGCGTGGACTTTTAGATGTGGCAGTTGATAATTCGGAATTTCAGTACATTCCTTTTGTAACTGTGGAATTTATTGACACATGATACTTATTTGGCGTTCTGCACGAGTGATGCGATGAAAAATGCGGAGGACGCCAGACTTCGTGTCATGCGTTTGAGCGAAGGGCTCAAAACATGATTGCTGCCAAACGCAGCCCCAGGTGTGTTTCAGTCCAGAATACTGTATCTTATTCTAAATGTATCTTAAATCCAGAAGCGTTTGGTAACCCTACTTGGATCGAGAGCTCAATCAGTATTAATTATATTAACAATGTTATATAATTACAGAGTGTTGCGGGTTTCCACGGGTGGTGGTGCTCACTTGACATCAGGTGTGCTCGTTTGCCATCATTTTTGTATTTTTTAAAGATGTTAAGCTATGTTATAACATAAACCCACAAAATCTATAGTACTATAATCATAATATTTATAATTGAATGCATCAGACTCGTAATTATGACGTGCAACAATTAAGCAATTTCATTCGAAACTTCCAGAACAATTGTGAATGAGCTTGGCCTTCTCGGTACACATAGATTTTCTGTTCCTTTTTGAAGTGAAAACTCTTTAGCGGCGTTGTGCACTTTTTGGGATGGGTAAAAAATTTTAAACTCGCTTCCTGATCGCACGTGACCTGGTCGAAAATTCGTAAGACGGAGGGAGAGTTGCTGCTAGGTCGTTTAAGCGGCGCTGGGCGATTGCACGAGTGTGCGTGTATAGTTTTCACTTCTGCCAGCACTCCCAGAGCGCAACCCATTTTTTATACTTACTATTTTTCTTGTGGCAATAGAACGAACCTTTAATTTACACATATTATTATCATATAGGTATCTCTCTACATAGCTGGTTCCACCGATATTTGATGAACGGCAAGCGTGGTCTCATTTCGAGTATGAGATATCGTGGCAAAGACGTGCTTAAATAAGTAGAGTCTTAACACGGCCTTATAAGTAGTTTCATTTCGACTCACCTAAAATTATACTTTAACTACACTTTCATAAGACCGGAAATAAAACCTTTCAAGACGAAATAAGCCTTCTTTATATATATTACCGACTTATCTCGTAGGTAAGACTAGGATTTAATAACCTCTTGTTGTTTAAATTGATGAACGAGGCGCAGTTAGGTACTGTTTAAAATTATGGCGACTTTTTTTTAACTATCCAACTAAAGAAAAAGAGATTTCACTTTCAATTAAGATAATCTCTATAAGTTTATGCTATTCTTTATCGTTTGCGTTCGTAGTGTTTTAGAAGAGTTAAAAATCTCTGCTACACAACCGTTCCATTATTGCAAGACCTGGACGAATTTTGAATTTCTATTTATTTCGTAAGTACGGACGAAGTTATAATGTGAGGCGTCCTCTTTGAATTCAGATGAGACTCATCTCGGAAATTATTTTATCAAACGCGAGACGTGATTATGATTTTAAATGTAAGGATATTGTTTGTCGAAATGTTTCAATGCTCTAAGAGAGAATACGAATAATGAATATAGCATTACCTATATAGGTACGAGTATAGTACTAGAATTTACCCGCGTATTCACTGATATCGAGTGTCCAGTTCACTAGATGCTATTTCTGTCACATTCGTAATAGTTAGCGACAAACAATAACTGGTGAATAGCGAATCTAATAGTCTTCAAATCTAGGGCGAATGAGCACTTGTTACGCTCTGTGCTCGACCTTAGGCTCCATTTTTGCTTATTATCAGGTGTTGATTGCGGTCAAGCACAAGCCTACTCAAAAAACACTAACAAGTCCCAACAAAGTGTACCCAATTACAATAACTAATTTGCTTTGCAATACAGGGGCCCGATTTTAGAAAACACATGTGTGAAAATACCACTCGAAAGTGGTGAAAAACTGTGCTGAATTTGAAATACGAGTAGCATAAAAGACAATCACAGCTCTCATTAATCTTGTGAAATAGTCAAAACTTGGATTAGAGCTGTAGTTTTAAAGATATAAACAGACTTATACCACTTTCGAGTGGTACTTTCGAGTAATGTGCTTTCAAAAATCGGGCCCTAGTGCTTACAAAATACGTGTAACATAATTATGAAATACTCTTCCTGGCACATTTACATCCTATAACGTATTAATTTGTAGTGGTGGTGCGGTCAGCGAACTTTGCCAAGTTACGAGTACTGACCACGAAGCGTAAGTGCCGAATGCCGCGTGGCAACCGAGACCGCAGAGACCAATTTCAGTAGGTCAAATTATATTTTACATGTTGTTAAGCTCGATGATTCACTGTTATACCTATACTTGTAAATTTAAGTTGAAGTGCTTGTATCTACTGTTGTGTTCGAAATTGGAGAGCAGGACAATAGGGGAAAATACTGGCACATGTACGATACAAGTATGTACATTCCATCTCAGCCAAGGGATCTTGTGTTAATTGGCAACGCATCTGCATTACGGTAGTCTTAGGGCGGCGGGAATCTCGTACCACTAGGCGAGTCGTTTCCTAGTCTTCTTAATTTCTTAAAATTTCCCAAACGAATCCTTGAATCAAAACATGGTTTACAATTGGTGTTTATGGAAGACCTATCCAACGAAAATCCGCACTATGAGAAAGATGAGTAAAATATGCATCCCCAACTTTACGTATAAGGGAGATACTTAATGTACTATATGATTCAATAGGTACACATTTTTTCCAAATATTATTCAACCACTTTGTCGACATAAATTTTACCTGTTATACAGCTTTCCAGTAAAGTATTGAGTCAGATCTAAGCCGCAGACATAATCGACATGGCGAAACTAATAAGGGTTCTGTTTTTGCCATTTCTCCTAAGGAGTATACTACACCAGTTGAAGATATCATCAAGAGTGACGATTCGCCGTTATCGTGACAGTCTTTTTAATAATACCGAGGCGACACATGTGATTGTCAGATCTCGTAACTTTCAGCTGAGTAATGATGCCATCCCATAAGAAATCTTTTTTGCGTTATCCAGCGGTTTCAGACGATGTTTTACACCTCTTCCGGAAACGTTTCTAGTTTATCGGATCGTTGTCCTGGACGGCTATCTTAGAAAGTGTTTTACTTAATATTTTGAGAATAATTTACCTATATTTTTCGTCTCGTATGTGCCGCCAGATTTTTTCAGTCAATTGAGTTCCGACAAAAAAACAAATACATTTTTTGGTAAATAAGCTCATTTTCTTTTCAATATTTTCCTAGTTCGCGTCGTGTGAGGTATGGTACGCGTTTAAGGGAAAGTTAAACGAGGATTCCTGTTAAAACACTAGATAAATGGATTTAGTAACTATTCCACATGAGCGCCAAAATACCATTAGAAAAAGCTCAAACGCCACCTTTTTTGCTTTAGTTGAGCTCCGAAATTAATAATCTAAAGATAGTTATTTCACTACTAGCTTTTGCCCGCGACTTCGTCTGGATATTTTTTGTTTATCCCATTATTATTTATACGTAAAGTTATTCATGCAAAACTTTTCCCTGATAGGCAGCTAACAGGCAAGAGTCTCGACGTTTTTTCGTGTAAACGACATTAAAGCTAAGCGTGGTAAAACATTTTCTCGGTCAACTATATCTCGTAGGCGGAGCTATGCGACTCAAAGTTTTACGCCGGAGGTTTTGCTAGATAAAGTTTAATGAAAATCTGCTTTGAGAGCCTTCCCGGTCTGGTATTTGGCAAGGTACAGTAAACATACTTTCCTCGAAAATGTATTTTAGTAAATATGTACTGCGGAACGGTTCAAAGTATACCGCAAAACCGACTGGCGTTTAATGAGGACACAAAATCACAAGGATTCTCATTTAAGCAGAGCTCTTTGTGTTCACCTGCCGCATATTGTCAGAGTTGTTAGAATTGAAATTCGCACTTAATAGAGACCGTTGGGACGAACATTTTCACTTCATGTTGCGGGTTTTAGCAACAATAAAAGTTGACTTTTCAGCTTGAATTTTATATAGCTGTATTTACCTTTTTTTATAAAACAAAGAAGATAAAATAGTACTAAGTAAGTTACCTGATGGTAAAAAAACACTACTGTTTGCATCAACTAACTATTATAATCTACTTTTTGTGCCAAAAATTTTACCAACTGTCTTAGTATCCATGCCGGAACACAATAGGGCAATAGCGGCAGGATTATCGAGTACTTAGGATGATGGTAGCGATCCTTACCTCAGTTATCTGATACCTGATTGATACCACACACACAAGTAGTTGCACAAATAGTTTCCACAAAAAAAAACTTTATTTATAAGTACCCATTTAGTTCAGGATGCACGGAGAGAAATGAATTAGCCGTGATAGCTAAGCTCCCTTTGCTGAAATTTTCTTTGCTGTGGCATACAATTTGTTTGCAACTGTAACAAGGCCATGTCTATAGCAACTAAAACCAGTTAGCTACCACTGATAACGATATTTAGCTAAACGAATTTCAAATAATTTGCTAACAGTACTAATTGATTAGCAACTATAGCTAATTTATCAACAAAATAATTTAGTAATTGCTGTTAGTTGTAACCGTTAATAATTCTTAGTTATAGTGGATAAAAATTTCGTTACTATTACTAATTTTACATGTGTTAGACAGCAGATAATATCTTTGATACGTTTGATAAATACATTTTGCAATCACTAATAACATTTTTGCAACGGCTGCTAATTTTTTTCTGATTCATCTACTAATATATCCTTCGCTAATGTTGCTAAGAATCTTAGTCGCACCAACAAATTTACTTTGCAATGAACAGCAATATTATATTAGCAGTCGTAGCAAATCAGACTTATGTGTGGCAGCCAAGAACTTTTTGCAGCTTTGACTAACTTATTCACAAACTGTAGCTAATATTATTTGCTGCAACTGCTAAATATTTTTTTGCTAATGTTGCTAAGAATCTTAGTCGCACCAACAAATTTACTTTGCAATGAACAGCAATATTATATTAGCAGTCGTAGCAAATCAGACTTAAGTGTGGCAGTCAAGAACTTTTTGCAGCTTTGACTAACTTATTCACAAACTGTAGCTAATATTATTTGCTGCAACTGCTAAATATTTTTTTGCTAATGTTGCTAAGAATCTTAGTCGCACCAACAAATTTACTTTGCAATGAACAGCAATATTATATTAGCAGTCGTAGCAAATCAGACTTAAGTGTGGCAGCCAAGAACTTTTTGCAGCTTTGACTAACTTTTTCACAAACTGTAGCTAATATTCTTTGCTGCATCTGCTAAATAATTTTTTGCTAATGTTGCTAAGAATCTTAGTCGCACCAACAAATTTACTTTGCAATGAACAGCAATATTATATTAGTTGATAGGGACATTCTTTTGCAATATTCTCCGTGTGGTGGGCGTGCGTCGCGTGGACATTTGAACATTAATGGCAAGTATGAAAAGAAAATTCGTTCCAGAAACCGAAAATGATACCGAACAGTGTTTTCTTCGAACATTGTTTCACAATATTATTGCAGCAATATACTTTTTGCAACCTATAAAATTAAAAGTACCAAAAACGACACAGTTTCAATGTTGCTATGAAATAACATTATAGACATTGCAGTTACCTCGTAAACAGAACTTATTGTAACTTTCAATATGATTATTGCAGCAATTTACATTTTGAAATATAAGTATTTTAATGTTGCTTCAACGACACATTTTATACGTTGTTGAAACTTTCATAAAAAACATTACAGGCAATTTGCAGTCAAAGTTATCTGAAACTTATGGTGTTATTATTGCAGCAATATTCTTTTTGCAACATATAAAATTTGAGGTATCATAAACGTCACAGTTTCAATGTTGCTGTGAAATAACACTATAGACACTGCAGGTACCTTGCAAACTGAACTTATTGAAACATTCAATATCATCATTGAATTAAATTACATCTTAGAATGTATATTTTCTAAACTGAAAAATGGAACTGAGAACATCATTTTCATGAAGTATGTTAAAATACCAAAACCTTCTCCTAAATGAAACAAAGCCAGGAGTACTAAAAAACGTGTTATTGCCACAACACAATGGACTAAAATGCTTTCAAATTTGAAAGATATTTTGCACAAGAAGTTACCTTTATGTTACAAATGTAACTGCCATAACTAATTGAATGAAAGTTTCGTACAAATTACATGTGTAGCATGACGTCATTATTTATAAGATAACCCGCTAGAGGGCGCCGCAACAGCAACTGAGCTTACGAAATACGCCAACAGATGGCGCTGCGCGCAAGTTACATCGCGCTATCGTTTGGTTGACCGAGCGTCCATATATACCCGAGATGATTTTGAATGATTATCTTGTAACAGACACAGGAAGCGAGTCTGAGTAGCCTAGTGTGCACGTTACTGCTTCTAATTCGTTAGGACGTTAACGGGCCCGGTCTATCAGACTTTGCAGGTGTGTGCACGGGTTGCCGTATCGCAGTGGTGGTCGCTTCCTCGGGCCACAAATTGATTACATCCCACAACTAAGACTCTTGGTAACTGTAACAAACTTAATTAGCAGCTCCAGCTAACCTGATTACATCTCACAACTAAGACTCTTAGTTACAGTAACAAACCCAATTAGCACTTATAGCTAAACAGATTACATCCCACAACTAAGACTCTTAGTTAAAGTAACAAACCCAATTAGAGGCTACAGCTAAATTGATTACATCCCACAACTATGACTCTTGGTTACAGTAACAAACCCAATTAGTACTTACAGCCAAACTGATTACATCCCACAACTAAGACTCTTAGTAACTGTAACAAACTTAATTAGCAGCTACAACTAACTTGATTACATCTCACAACTAAGTCTTTCTTATAGTAACAAACCCTTTTAGCAGCTGCAGCTAAACTCGTTGTCGAATACCGTTAAAGAAATGCGATAGAGTATCAAACTAACTTAGTTGCTACAGCCAACACTTTCGCCGATGCAACGAATTATTTTGATTGTCACATCTAAAGTAATTAGCAGCTACGGCAAATTTGTTTGCAGCTACCGCTAAATATTGCTAATTAAATTAGCTGTCACTGCTAAATATAGCTAATATACTTAGCAGTCACAACTAATTTTAGCTAATATGATTAGCAGTCACTGCTAAGTTTCCCAAACTTCAAAGTGATCACAACTAAGAATATTTGCTATCACAGCCAAGTTTCGGTAGCGAAAAACTCTTTGCAACGATAGCTAAATACTTCGATGTCCCTATAGTTTCGAAGGAATTTAGCTGCGCCAACTAATTCCTAGTTACCACAGCTAAGTTTTTTTTTCCGTGTGGAAATAACACCTACTGCATTCTTAATTCAACCAAATACATTTATCCGATTGGTTCAAGGTAAAAACAACATCCTGTCAGTGTTCCACGCAATGCACTTCAATCTTGTTTTATTTCAATTTCCCAACATAATTACAGGGATTTCCGCTTAGTATAAATCACCTAGTTCTCAAAAGAGCAAATCATTTTGGTAATAAGAACCCTAAGGATCCGCGTCATTCCGCAAACGACAATCCATTACCAGACGGATCTGCAGCAAATCTGAATTGATGACGACTCGGTCTGCGAGATTGGGTTTCTAGATAAGCATTATAGTAGATATAGTTAATACTTCACTAGAAAATCTTAATTGTAATTTGTTCGCATTAGATTTATTAGGATTGCAGTTTATGAGCCTAACAAGAGGTTATCTCGTGGTCAATTGTCAACTTAATGTACAGATACATACCATCAAATCTGTCAACAAGATGGTAGAATGCACTGGTCAAGTCTTCTAAACTTGGTCAAAGATCGCGAAGGCACTGACAGCTGAGATGTGCAACCCCTCATGAACTTGTGGACACTCTTAACAAAGTAATCATCCACTCTCTGAAGACTATCCGACTAAGGGAGGATATCAATAGATTATAAGCGCAATGACACGATTTACGAGATTAAGTACCACCCAAAACAACAATTTACTCCTCGTTTTACAACCGCTTCTAATTTCAGTCGGGTGTGAGTCGAATAATCTTATCGTGTGCTCTTGCTCTGGCTTTACAGTTGCTCTCCCTCTGATATGGAAGAGTAAGTAGTGTTCTGCGCCCTAGGCATGCGTGCCAAGTTCTATTCAGCGTGAGGGACACAGTTATGCAGCCATATAGCTCTGTCCCATACGCTTTGTGGTAACCCCCCAGTTAATTAAATAATTATTGACGAAATCATTGATAATACCGTTAGCGCTACATTAAAAAAAGAATTATTCTGCGAATCAACCGCTTCTCTTAGCTTCTTGGTGACTAGAAACACTCAAATAAATAAAAACTTCTCTGTTTATCTGTCATAGCAAGAGAAGAAAAATGGAACACAGAATGGGGGTGTGAGTCGGGTTACCTCCGCGCGTAGTCAAGAGCTGCGGTTCGTTTTTGAATCCGTCCGAGAGGAAGAGCAGCGCTTGGCCCGGTGCACCCTGGGCATCGGTTAATGATTTCCTGGCAGATTTTTAGGGATATCCGTTGGCTAAGAGCCCGACAGGGGGGAGGGGTCTTTTGACCGTGTTCTACCGTACAACGTTGCCGACATTTTTTGTCACAAGATTTTTGAATACTGTATTTATTACTTTGACATTGGCGAGATCATCGCATCGATCTATGGGGCCACATTAAAAAAAGAAGAAGAAGAAGAACATAGAATGCAAATACTTATTTTCATAATTCTCACCTAAATCCTTAATTGACAATTGCCATCCCATAAATGTACATCCTCCAATATTCTGGTTCAGCAAAGGTCTTGTCCAATTGAAACAATTAATTACCTTATAGCGGTGTTCATGGTGTGTCATTAAACCGAAGAAGGGTAACCAATCGAAAGGTTAGCACCGATAGCGGCGGTCGTTAAATGCTAGTGTCGTTAGTGTTGGTCGTTAGGGGGTCGGGGATTTTCAATGTATTTCCAAAGGAAAGATAAGATAAAATGTATGCAGTAATGTGCAAAAAGCAGGCCACAAGGTCACGGTGGTTTGGCAAAGTACAATAGCGTTTGACATTGTTACAATTTTAATGAGAATATCTGCGCACATAAAAACAAAATGACTACTCTGAGGACGTCGTACTAAAATTTAAACCATTTTTCAGCCAGCAGATCGGTAGCTAATAAAAACCAATAAATAAATAGCATGGGATAATTGACACTCTTTGACCTATTACGCAAAAAAAACTTATTTTTTAACTTTTAAGTACGTATATACTTAGCTTAAAAAAAGCTTGCATAATCCCTTTTATGAGTTAAAAAAAATACTAGGGCAATCTTACAGCAACGATTAACTATAAGGTTTTAATTCAGCTCAGTGTATACTATTCAAACTATAACCGTATTCTATTTGTCTGCAGTCAGCTTTAAATATCAGTCAATAAAACAGAAAGAAACTTCTAAAATGGAACAGAGAACACAACATTTCGTTACACACAAGATCCAAGATTACCCGGGAAAGATAGAGTCATTCGGGGTAACAGCACGCGGTGGGTAAAAGTACGCAGTGGTCCGATCTCCGACAGGGGTGGGGGGGCCGAGGTCTGTGTTTGTAAAACAGAGTGGCGCTACTGTCGCCGTTTAGGAGCCACACGCCGCGCCGACGCAATCTTAGTACTGGTCGCGACACGTCGCCGAATATTTGTAGCACGCTTAATTCGTTTAATTTTTGTGCCACGGAAAAGTGTGCTGTAGTTAAATGGATAGCTCTGTGCCAGTAAGTATACTATATTTCTATTGTTCATTTAATGTAGTTTTTATGTAAGTTTATCATATTCGGAAAAAGTATTTAACGTGTGTGTTGTGACTGATTATTTGGTATATTTGCCGATTGGGGTAAGAGTACGAGATTAATAGTACGCACGCGTACTTACCCCCGTTGCGTACTTATACCCCAAATGAAATAAAAATATCAAAAAAAATTCAATCTTTCAGAATACACCAAAATGCCAAGAAATTACATAAGGAAGGCCCCTGAGCGGACCCTCATCTCAGATGACCAAATAATGTAGGCGAAAAACATCGGGTCAAGAGTACGCATTGGAAAAGTTTTCAGTTAAGCCTATGTAGGGCTAAAACTAATTAATCTTGATGGAAAATTTTCTTAAATAGTGAAAATTTATTCAATATTCTACAGATTTAATATCATAACATGCCAATTATACAATTCTTTATAGGTCTGGAAGGTCATCAAAAAAAAAATGCGTGCTCTTGACCCGAATGACTGCGTACGTTTACCCCGCGTGCGTAACTTTACCCTAAGACTTGCGTAATTTTACCCACACATCGGGTCAAGATTACGCATTGGAAAAGTTTTCAGTTAAGCCTATGTAGGGCTAAAACTAATTAATCTTGATGGAAAATTTTCTTAAATAGTGAAAATTTATTCAATATTCTACAGATTTAATATCATAACATGCCAATTATATACTTCTTTATAGGTCTGGGAGGCCATCAAAAAAAAAGTGCGTGCTCTTGACCCGAATGACTCTACCCGTAACGCAATTACCCGCGCCCTCATTATTTACAGACTAAAAAATCAGGGCCGGGGCAGCTCCCGGCCGTTGTTTAATGGGGTACATGCATGAGCAACGAGTTTTGATTTATATGTGTTAATATGATGTGCTCATGTATACAAGGTAACAGCGTTGACAACACGTTGAGTGTGGAGCAAAACTGCACGTCCTTCGAGGCTACGCTAGTGTGCGTACTTCCGTGTGAGCAGAAAAGCATGAAACGAACTTCGGTTTTGTAACTTCAGAGGGTCCGATTTTTGAAAACACCTCACTTGGAAGTAGTAAACGCTGAAATTAAAATATGAGTAGAGTCTTTCTTCAGACACATCATTCAAACAGATGACGCTTAGCGACAAAAAATCGCATAATAACAAAGTCACGTGACAGCTAGTAACAGATAGAAAAAATCGAAGGCTTACCCACCTGCTATGGGTGGTGTAGGGGTATAGCACGCGTCCCGGCCATAGCTTTACTTTTCGGATTTTTCTGTGATCTCATTTTCAGATTCGTTTAGAAATTTTGAGTCTTATTTGATAAAGAAGAAGAAAATTACAGCTGTAATTACTTCTTGTCAAACTAATCAAAAATTGGAAAAAATAATTTAAGCTGCAGTTTTGTTGACAGGCGCAAAACGCACGACTTCTTCGACATCCACCCGGACCACAGTTTATCCGGGTGTAGTGTTTAACCATCTGAAGCCACTTCTGAAAGGCCATTACTTACACCAAACAATTACTGCGGCAAAATTGGCTGCGCTACGTTTGAGTGCGTAAGCTTTTTAACGTAAGACTAATGTTCTTGTTACCGAATGTGCGTTATGAATAAGACACTCACTGGCTGCCCTTTTTTTAAAGAGAAAATGAAAAAATATAGACTCACACTTGTAATTTGTAATCAAATCAGTCTTCTTTCTCTGTTATACGGTGGCCACTAGGCTATTAGTTTTTCAGTTGCTATCGCGTGACTTGCTAAGAGCATTCTCAGGACGTTTTCCTTCACCTTGCTTATGGTAATTTTCAAAAGTAATGACACACTTCACCTAATTCTAGAAAAAACTTAGAAGCGTATATACAGATTCAACCCCAAGACCCTTTGCAAGGCCAAAGGTCAAACTACGGGGCTATCACGGCTTGTTTACGCCGAGAAAAACGCGGCTGACGTTTTGAAAGCGTTATGAATCTACAAAAAACTTGTACAGCACAGCGTTTGACGTCATGGTCATTTCTCATCGGAAACTCCAACGGGTTGTCGTTAATGGCTCGTTTATCTTGACGGTCAATTCTAATTGTGTTCTTGTCAGCGTCAGATATCCGAGCAGCCGGTATCTGGACGTAGTTCAACGCCTACACTCCTACAGGCAATGATACGGGCGTTTATGTTGGACATAAAGCATCAAGCGCTTTCTTGCACTAACTGACTACAGATTCTTCTGAATTGTTTGCGTTCATCACGAGACTAAAGTGATCTATTCTCTAGTCTAGGTCATTAGTTGAGGCCTTGCAAGAGGTATAGTGGGCGAGCATTTTTCCAGTGTGTTTCTACCTTTTTAAGCTCAAAGAGGGTATCACACAGTGACAAAGCTTTTTACGGTAAAAGTGAATGATAAATTATTGGTTCGTTCACAACTTCATAAATCCCTATATTTATTTTTCTTCTTGTGACAATTAAGTTACACTAACTGTCTCGTAATGTAATTACGAGTAAGCAGAGGTACATACCTCTTTCAGTATCTATTCAGTAGCTAGTATCAGTTTCTTTTACATAAAAGAAACTGATACTAGCTAAAACAGTCTTAGGAACGGTCAGAAATGCCAATCTTTTCTCTAACATTAGAAAAGTAAGTAGACATAAATTCACTCGATCTTTAAATAGATGTCGACGCATAGCGTGTCAGTTAATCTGTATGTTTTCAGCGGTCGGGTTAAATAGATCATATTCGGAAAAACCGATAGCGAAAAATGGTAGCAGTTATGCGGTTTAAATTATGCAAAGTATTAATTTGGGTCGACGAGTGAATACCATAACTCGACAAAAGAAGACATTTTCTCTAGTTTCCGTAGCGAAAAGTTAAAAACAAATGAAACTCTCCTTTTGTTTCCATTTTCTTCTATCTATGTGAAAGACACGTACCCCTTCCAAAAATTGCAATTTTTACAGGTCACAATTTTATATGACAGCTATTTCATTACTTTTATGCCTATCAATATCTTTTTTACCTCCACTTTGAGTGAAATTGAGTTAACTGTACTCACTTTGCGTGAGAGCTGAAAAGAGGAAAATTGTTTTAGGGTCTAGTCCGCGACCTGAGTAGTGCCATTATTAGATTATGTTTAGTTCCAGCCAGCAATAAAAAAACGTGCCCACTTCCTGTGTAAGGTCGTGATCACACCAATAATAAAGTTATTCCACGAAACTAAAGTACTTAAAGTTAATTAAATATTAACGCTCGTATGTGCCAAACAATAATTTGAAAGAATTAAAAATCAAATGTTTACTAATAAAAAAATATATTATTACCTACTCACTCCAATTTTCTTGCAATGCCTATATCGCCCACAAAATTATTAGAAGTGAGCAGATTATGCCTCCGACTGCGTCTATAAACATAAACAATGTCAACCATAATTTACAGATAATTCATTCACTATACCAAGTAAGTGTGTTGACTCATAATACCACATTTCAATTTAGAATTCTAAATTGGCTATGATTGTTGCAGGCATAAGGTCGAATCTGAATATAAAAATAAAAAATCTCTTATGAAACATAAAGCCGGAAGTAGCTGTTTTCATTAAAAACACGTTTTATGGATGTATGTAACCGCAAAAAAAATAACTATATGAAAATATAGGTACAAGTAATCTTCCAAAGATGCAAAAACTTTTGTGATCGTAACTATAATAATTCAATAATTATAAGCAAAATCATTTACCAATTTTATTTCTGCTCTCCTAAAAAGTTAATAAATCAAACATCAGACCTTATGCTTCTCGAGTCGAGAAATGTAGCACACTTTTAACATGGGAATATTTTGCAAGCGTGGGTATCACTAGTTTTGGAATAGTCACTGTTGCCATTGGATACCCGCAGTATCCGAGAGATTGTAGGTGTTTTGGTGGGTGGGACTCCCAGGCCCGCATTGCACGGCGTCGCTGTGTAGCTAATGAGCATAACCTTGTAAATTTCTTGTGTTTTATGTGTTATTAAAAGTTGAACGAAAAGTGACCCCCTATTTTTGCCGATCAGTACGACTATATTTATGGAATTTGGGAAAGCTCAGTCTCCCAGGTACTATACTTAATTTATGTACAATGCCAAGGTAACGAAGTTTGGCCAAAGTCTATAAGAAAAATAAAATTAAGAAAAATTCTACTCAAGTGTGTAATCAGCCTGATAATGGAGCTGATTCAGTTATGCTGAGGGCAACATCGAACGTGCGCGTTTGCGTTTATTTTATCAACGATGTCGTCAAAATTCTGAACAGCGAAAAGCACTCAAATAATATGACAAGCGGAGCCACCGACAAAACACAAGTTATCGCAATAACATCCAAGTAACGACAGACTTAAAAAAATATAAAAGCTCTCGAGACGCTTACAAAGTTGTCGCAGTTTTACGAGCTTTTCGATAAAGACATTATTATATTTGTATCATACTTAGGCATCGAACGGAGGACCGTAAAAGAGGAGTCATTTTGCGTGGCAATCCAGTGCTGTATCTGCAATAAATAACCGCCTATTTTGGATAAAAAGGTGTTCTTGAAAAATAAAAACCTTTCTCAAGTCTTTCACATGACTGTCTCGAGTGAAGCGATCCGCGATATCGAGATCAAAGGCCGGCCAGGCCCCGCGTCCCGCGACCTCGTCAATTCTTAAGACCATTGTAATTATTCCAACAGAAGTGTTTCTTTGACGTTGGAGATGCTTAATTTAGTTATTTTTCGACACAACTGCGGTTTTCAGTTTGTTGAATTGGATCGTTTAGAGTTTTAATGAAGGTTGTGTTGTGATGCTATTGTATCGTAGGAAGTTATTATCACTAGACGGCAATATTGTCGTAATACTAGTATGTCAATAACCGAATTCGCTGCGATACGCATCAATATCGTGATGTGCATGGATCATACATACATTAATTACGTCTTTATCCCTTACGGGGTAGACAGAGTCTGAGGAAACAAGACCTAAAGGCCACGTTTAGCATGATTGTGGGCGTATAGGTGGAAAGCGGAATCAAAATAGTGATGGGTTGCCAGCCGCAACGCCTATAACATTATTCCTAAGATTTTCGCTCAGTCGATTTTCCCTCGATGAGCTTTTACCATCTGCACCAGCAACTGGTACATTCTATGTTTTTTCTTCACTCCCAGACCAGCATGGAAGAGCATGTATGGAGCACACTATAATATAGACCGTCTTATCCATGCCACTAACTTTTTTTGAGGAACGGTGTGACAAACGAGTAAGTGGATTATGCGGTAGTAAGCGAGCACCTATTGACACGTATTATACCAGAGAGAGGATTTTAGTCACGTCGATAGCCTAGGGCCTAGAGTCCCTTCACGTCTCGGACTTCTGCTTGGCGGTACGATTAGCGAGTAAAATGTTAGTAGCGAACTTTCATTATCGTAACTTTTTTGTATGTATTGTATAGGTTAGTAAAAAATGTCGCTTTAGCTTCATAGGAAAGTCATAACATTTTCATTAAAAACTATCCCGTGGCTGTAATATCTCTGCGAATTATAAACTTTCACTCGATTAAAACTTTAAACTTTAAATAATATGAAACAAAATATGATGCTATGTTACTCGGAGAGCTGGGTTACCCACTCGGTAAGGTAATCATAATAAATTACAAACCCTTAAGCCTTGCTGTAACCAGAATGAGTATCCACTAGGAAAATACCTGAAGAGAAAGGACATTTGTACGTAAAATAATGAGATAAAAGGTCCCTTTGACGTTTTATGAAAATGTATTTGTACCTACTTCAAAGACGTTTTATATTTATACAGACAACATGAAATTGGCCAATTGTTTTGTTTTCATTTGTCATGTTAAGAATTTCAAGTATGTACTTACTTACTTTAAATATGCTGCTGCAGCGATAGCATGTATATATTTATTGTTTTTTATATGTATTGTTCAGATATCATGTGCCTGTCCCGGAACATTTAGTCGTGAATATCTAGAATATACATATATCACGTCTATATCCCTTACTTAGACAGAGTCTATGGTAACAAGACCTAAAGGCCACGGTTAGCATAATTGTGGGCATTTAGGTGGTAAGGGAAATCATAATAGTGATGGGTTAGTGCTAGCCGGATCGCCTATAACATAATTCCTAAGATTTTTGCCCAATCCCCTCGATGGGCTTTTACCATCTGCGCGGGCAGAGAAGCAACTGGTACATTCTATGTTATTTCTTTGCTCCCAGACCAGTATGGAAATAATGAATATTAGATTAATAAAAGTAATTTAATTTGTGTGTTGCAGAACGCCTGTAATAAAAGCAGTCTTGAATTTATTTCTTTGTTCGTTTAAGTAACTAAATCCATTGTAATAACAAATTAGCGTCTGTAAATTCTAGACCGAGACTTACTAATGAGATAATACAGTCTTCCCAAGTTAAGTAAAGGAACGTGGGATAAAGAAATACTTAAATGCGTGCCGTCGTCTGCTGTGTAGACTGAGAAATACCACATTGTCTACATTCTAAAATATCAACGTTTCAAATTGTGTTTGCAATTTAGCGGATATTACAAAATACATCACGTGGCGTCGTTGGGGAGAGCTGGCGGTCGTAGTTCTAGACTGTCGGGAACTAGGTTCGCTAACTTTAATTAAAGCTCTAATCGCTTTCATTAGTGGACAGCTGATAACGAGGCTCCGTGGCGGGTTCGTTTGTTCCACCCTAAGCCCGCTGTAGTTATCAGGATTTACTGGATCAGCAGTGATTAAAAGTAATGAAACTTGGTCAGCGCTAGCGCAGTTTGTTGTCGACGTCTGTTAACCTGACTCACAGATTATTACGAGTCCTTTAGTTGGTTCTATTGAACAGACTATAATTACTTGAAATTGCGAGCGAAAGCGATTGTTTACGTGACAACCGCCTGGAGGAAAACGTACGAGGAATCTGAGTAATTTCATAGCATAGATCTGGTGTTATTTCGGTGATGGTGTCAAAACGACACTGCTCTAAAAATGACTGTAACGAAAGCGGCTAGCTAAAGGGGTGCGGGGGGAAAGGATGCGCGGGCGCTTAGAAGATCCGGCAGGGGGGACGGGGCGAGGGGGGCGGGGCGCGCCCACGCACTGCCCGCCGCACCTTGCCGCCCGCCTCGCACCAGTCAGCAGCTGTGGCTCGTGTTGGCTGAACCATCTGTAGGGCCATCCTCTTTTTCTTACCGTAGGTGAGTTCTGGTGACGTTTAATATCTTTACTAACCGAGAATCGCGACGGCAAAATCAAGTGCATTAAATGGAAGTGAAGTGATATATCATCGCCGTGGTGTAATGGAGCGTGATGCATCGCTTTTGCAGTGTGTGACCATGAGTCTGTCGTTGCCCGGGCTACCCACCATGTTTGTGGAAAACTTTCATTAGCGTGAACTGAAAAGAAAACTACCGCAACTGAAATTAACTACAAATTAACCGTAACAAGTGTTAGAACTATGTATCTGAAATCGGTGTCCAAGTATCTGCAAACGTTTTTTGTAACTGTGATAGCGTAAACTACCTCGAAAACTTAACTGTATCTAAAATAATCTTTAGCTTACTTAGTTGTTAATATGCTTACTCTTAATAAATCTTTATTTTAATAAACTCAGGCCACATACTCCCTGTTCATACTCTTATAACAATATTTAATTATAAGTTCATGACACAGTACAACATTTACGGCTTTTGATATCTGATTACATTTTGAAATCCGTGAAACCGAAGTCGCGCGGCGTGCCACCAAATTTGGATTGGCGGGAATGTGAGCCAACCTATTTCCGTCGCCCGCGCCGGCGAGCCTCGACGGCGCCCGAGCGCTGCCGAACTTACCCGAGCTCGGCCGAGGCTAATAATGGAATTTTCTTTCAGCAACAGTTTATTCGGAAAATAGGCGACTTTGTGACGTAGACCAGAATAGAATCACGTGACCTAAATTCCGTTCATTGATTTAGATACTTATCTACATTTTTAGGGGTGGATTCAATAATTAAAGAGAATCACCTGATTTTTATTTACAGCATTTAATTTCCTTAAGTCTCATAAAAATATAAATTGTTTTTTTTTTAAAGATTGTATATGCGGCAATTGGTGGTTAATTTCGGAGTCACGTAGTTTTTTTTAAATTGAAATGGGAAACCTTTCAATTTCACGTATCAAATGACAGCTGTCTGCGCTTGGCACGCAGCCAAATATTAGGTTTCAATTAACATCTTGATTGTTACTCAAAGATATTGCCAAATACGCATTTCTGTGGTAAGCCAAATTAAGCGAGTTGTTTACATATTAGAAATTACAAAAAGTTAATTACTTACCGCTGAGAATGTCGTAGAACTTACTTACAAAAGTGCTGATTCGAAGCTTAAAAAAAACAATAGTGGCTGTGGCAATGTTATTAAAAATTCACACTCTGGACACAATAACAAAAAAGACAAAAAAACAAAAAAAAATCAAAAGAACGGCATGCAATTGATATGCAGTGAACTCACATCAATGTGATTTGATTAGAAAAAACAAAAGAAAAACAAAGACTTTTAATTAGCCGCATATCTATGTCGTGTCGACGTTGATTAGTGCAGCGACACCATTTGAATAATGATTAAGCAAATTGAATGCATTACAAATAAAACCAGATTTATACAAATCGGCATTCTTTGTTTCAGGACACCTAAACCAACACAAACAAAATGGCGGATGATGATGTAAGGTATGTCAGATGCAGGAAATGGAGCCGGAAGTTAATTTCCTTTACCTACAGATTTTATATTTCAGCTTAGTTCTATTTCTTAACTTGAAGATGACGTCAATACCGCTGACCTTAACCTTCAAGTAAAACAGAAGCAGTTTGTGTAACACAGGTACTTCAACTCTGCATGGACGGAGAATTGAGATAGCGAGAAAGTTTACGTTGAAATGCCCTCAATTTCGTGTTCTTTGGTATTCTTCCCGCGGGTACTTTGTACTTTCTCGGGATAAAAAATAGTCGTATGTTACATAATAAGTGATGGTGTACATTAGTGAATATTTTTTTATGATATTTCTTCTTTCACATAAACAAACAAATAAAGAGTTTGTTGCATGAAGCATAGACGATATACAAAGTTCATAATATCGAACATAAGAACGAAACCTAAAGCTAATACGTGTTGGAAAATATTGAATATAGGGACGATTGATTTCAAACAACAATATTTATTTATGTCAAGATATTTCATTACAAAGTATAATCTACCATGTACCTCTCTGTACCTCTACATAATTGAGTACCAAGCTTCTATCGCGTCGTTGAACTATCCCTTCAAATTTAGTTTATTTTCAGAATAACATTTTATTTTAAAACTGGCCACAATTAAAATCTGAACTATCAATAAAAAAGATTTTAATACTGGCCAGTATTGTAAAAGTTAACTAACACATGTTTTTTTTCTATTTTCATTCTCTGTGGTTGCCGTCGTGTCGTCATTCCATCATCGTGATCTACATTCATCGATACAGTATTAAATTCGAAATCCCCTCGAGACTCAGGTACTTATTGTTGTAATAACAAAATAACACATTACATTATCTACACAACAGACAATATTACTTAAATTTCAATATAAATTTCTCAGCCTGAAACAAGGCTTTAAAAAAAATTACCTAAACTATTGTATTAAATGAAGCCATGAAACGAAACCTACAGCTACTTAGAGGTTTCCAAAATAAACGACGAAATCTACAAATGATTTCTAACCGTTCGCAATTTATCTATCTTTAAACATGAATTTCTGTTACAGCACTTTGTTATTTTATTTGTATTAGAAGGGTTGTAAGTTGAAATCGATGTTCTCCAAAGGAACGTTTACAATTTTATTATATGTCGTAATAACAAACAAATTGTAAATCAATGCTAACGCACAGTGTCTAATCCCAAGCACGGTACACAACATGTTTACATAATGTCATGAATTATTTAAATAAATAAATTATAAAATGAAACAAATAATTCAGCGTACTCGATGCCAAAACTGCATTATATCAACGCCAAGTCTATATGTAATTAACTAAATAAAGTCTTACGTTTATAAATTGCTTTTCGAAGCTTATAATTAACGTACTTGTCAAATAAACCGATTATTTTCATAACATTGATTTATGTTACTGTATCGGAAAATCAATATTTTGACGTCATGACTTGCAGTTAATCGTTGCAATCAAGTTCTAGACAATATCTGTATAATTTTTTTGTTATTTAAATGACCATATTCTGTCATGACATTATGTTCACTCGCACCATCACAATACTTGTAATCGCACTATACGTCGCACTGAATGCACACTGTCACACACTCACACAGCACCAAAATGTTTTAAAATTGCACCTTTTGTACAATAATTATAATTATCAAAAATGGCTGATTCAGTTTAAAATCCTTTGACAGTTCGCCGATTTCAGATTTTACAGAAACTTCTGAAATAACTGATTCGTATTTGAATATTTAAACTTTACAATCGTATTGAAAGCCTGAGATAGGTAACTGAAAATCTCACATCGGCGTTTTTGTAATTTATGTTTATTCGTCAACCACCCCTTTTCATTTGTTATAATTAACAATTTTTTAAATTTTAATGTTGTAATACAGAACCATTGTCAATTTGTCATAATTGTAAATCTGTTTCAAAATAATTTTTGTTTTTAAGGTCAATCCCCACAATTATTATTATGTGTTTGATATACCTATAGTAAATCGGCCAAAAAGACAAAAAGTCCGAAAGTACCCGATACCTACTTGTTTTTAAAATCGTAACATTCTTGTTAAAAAATTATCTGTTTCTTCCTAAATACCGAAACTAATTTCTTCCGAACATGTTACGTAGATATACTAAGAATTGTCTTTATTTTTCTTTCAGAAAAAGCGTCTCGAGGAGGTAATGTACATGAAGCAGACGACGTGATATACTTTTTTACCACCCACCTCCTACATTACACACACAGTCCTATATACACAAAGTTGAGACAGTTACTTTTACGTGTTCTTACTTCGTTTGTTTTATTACCAATATATGAAGTAAAATTACAAAATTAAAATGTAAAATATGTTTAATGCATTATAAAATTACCTAAAAAAAACACATTCCAGAAATACACCCATAAAGTTATTTCTTGACACACGACAACACAAAATTCACAAGAACACAACACACAACACGTTCACCTACACTTACCCGCACGACACAATTCCAATCACACATTTACAAACACCCAGTAATTACACATATGTACACGCACACACACTTGAGTCATAATGACACATATACACTTTTTTTCCCATTTTCCCGGGATCATTACCATGTGATTGACTTGTCCAGGCGAAGAAGGCCAAACAGGCCGAGATCGACCGCAAGCGCGCAGAGGTGCGCAAGCGCATGGAGGAGGCCTCCAAGGCCAAGAAGGCGAAGAAGGGTTTCATGACTCCCGAGAGGAAGAAGAAACTCAGGGTAAGTACAAACTTGTACAAGTCGACAGGTAACAGTCGAACCTTGTGCGTATGCGTAGTTAAGTTTATGTAGTTAAATAAAATTGGCGATATCCCCTGTCGGTTTGACGTCGCAGTAAAGTTACCCAATTTAAAGGGAAATATTCAAAACTGTTACAAATAACATCAAAGTGGAAATCATTTAGAAATTAGAAACGTCATTACCGTAAAAAAACATAAATCAATTTTTTTACACAGTATGATAGGTTGGTTGTAACCCAATGGGTTAATGTGTAGAATACCAAGGTTGCAGATCCTGTTATTATGCATTATTTATAAATACTGCCAGATAAAACGGTCGTTCTTGTAACAGTTGCTGCTGCGTAAGAAAGCCGCTGAGGAGCTGAAGAAGGAACAGGAGCGCAAAGCGGCCGAGAGGAGGCGCATCATTGAGGAAAGGTGTGGTAAACCCAAGAACATTGAAGATGCAAACGAAGGTAAATATTCCTCCGCTTCAACCCACTCTGTAATTATACTCTCTCAATTCCCTAGAGCAAAAAATAATTCATGAACACTTCTTTATCCCCATGTGAAACAGAAAATAAGCACTCGAAGACTGTCTATTTTATCGTACACCTCACATCGCCAAACCACTGTGTTGTGTATCCTGTCATCAGTTACTCATGTGCATATATGTATATGTGTCACGTTATAGATGATCTTAGGAGCATTTGCACTGCCCACTACGATCGCATCAATCGCCTTGAAAATGAAAAGTACGACCTGGAATACGTCGTTAAAAGGAAAGACCATGAGGTAGTGAGAATAGCCAACTGGAGCAGTTCTCTCTTGACAAACTGACAAACTCACATTTCTTCCCTTTAATATGTAACGTTATGCAATGCCGAGGAGACGTGTTGTCTCTTCGTCTGTTTAACAGATTAAACACTATCCGCTGAACGGTCGCCGGGTACAATGCACTTCGGCCGACCTATCTATTCTAACGCGTGTCTCTATTTTCTAAGCTCCATGTGAATTATTTGATTGTTGTGCGTATACTTGATACTTTCTATTTCTCCGTTATTTTCAATAAAATGTTTCCTTTCGAGTCTCACATCCTATTTAACCGATATCGCGTTGTTGGTGTAAGCACTGTCGGTAGGGCAGCGTCGTAGTCGTAGACAGCGGGCGAACTCTTGGTAATCCTTAAGTTGGTTTTATAGCGGCTCTTACGAGCATCATTACCGGTTACCATCAGCGTATCACCAAGATCGAGGAGGAGAAGTACGATGCCGAGATCGAAGTAGCGCGCAAACAGCTAGAGGTCTGACCTGGTTTGGGCTACACGCAGTACATAATAAGCAATTAATTTTGAGTAGCTCATGCCGATAATATGACTAGTATAATCAACCTGTTTGTTTTCGCAGTCCACTCATAATTTTCACTTGCGGAGCTGAAAGTTAAAAATACCTACATCCTTAACAGTGTGGATAACAAATATAAGTTGTAAACGCTAAAATAACCTTGAGCCGTTGCAGCCGCCGGAGCTGCGCGCGTAGCGAACATTGTAGAAATCGTCGCGCTTATCCGTGCGCGGGATCATGTAGCTTCGCTTTCGCTTACCTCCCGTCGGCAGCGGTCCCAGCGACGCGTCCTACACTACACGACTATTATAATGTTTACCTGAAAATGTGATTGTATTTTTCTTTAGCGGAACTGCAGACGATATGTCAAATGTACTGGCACAGAATATACAACCTTGAGGGGGATAAATATGAACTAGAACGAGCGATCGAAATTAGGAAAATGGAGGTAAAACTGCATATTAGGATTGGGAATGCATTATGATATGAGTTGATACTGATTTAGTTGTTACGACATGACATGATAGTTGTACGGCTCGACGCACACATGCACACGTCGCTCCACGTCGACAGACGCTGGTTACTCACAGCGATGCCCATGCTCATTCTGCTGGCTCAATAATCTGTCTTTCCTTTTTCTTTAGCAATGCTCAAGAGAATAATACAGGAGTATTATGACCGCATGTATGTGTGTGAGGGCCAGAAGTGGGATTTGGAACATGAAGTCAGGAAAAGAGATTTTGAGGTATTGACCAATACTTTATAACCATTGTGAATATCACAGTCATCGATTATGTAACAAACGTGCGCGTGTGACAAATCGTGTACATCGTTAACGCTTTGTAAGTTTTCGGTTGTTTGTTGTTGAGTTGTAAATAATAGAAGAGTTCGAGTCCCGGGTCGGTAGTGCTGTGTAGAGCACGTGTGTGCGACGGTAGAGGGTCCGGCGCGGACGCAGCCCGGCCACGGTAAGGCGTGCGGTGCAAAATCGATCTCTGGCGCGTCATCCGACATGGAGCTTACACCGCTAACTACACTAACGACGTAACCGCCCGCTCCGGCGCGACGTAACAGCAACCACACACTCACTCAGCCACGCGGCCCCGCCGCTGCATGCCGCCTAACGCCCATCTCACTCATCTCGCTTCTCCGCTCATCTGTCGTGTTCATGCCGGCGCGCCATCTTCCGAACGTACAGGAGAATGAATGAGTCAGCTGAGTCTCTGGACTGTCTTAGGGTAGCTCTTCACAGGCTTCCTGCTACCTGCTGAGCTTTGCCCGTTGCATGACATAATTTAATTTATCCTAACAAACTAGCATCCGAGTCCTAATTAATAAATCCCTAAATTAAATAGTATGGCACTATAATAATATGTTAAACCGTGTGACAGCTATAGTAACAAGCAGGCGCCGCCGCAGCCGCTGCCAGTGTGACGCTTCATTGTGATGCCAACTTAGTGGCCTTACTGAATTTTCTCTTTTTGATGATAACAATTAGAGTTGACGTTGAATCAAATGGAACGCTGGACTGGTTCCTCTATTGGCACACGCAAGTGCATAGTGTAAGTGAAACTTCTTGTTCCAAATCTCCAACTTTTCATGTATGTGCCGTCATTTCCGCGCGAAATGTTTTTGCGTGTTCGGTTGCTGAGATATGCCCCATAAACCTTTTGCCATACCCTTATTACTATTTAGACATGGATTGTGTTTAAATCGAAAGTGCCATGCTCTGGTCGATGTTGCCCTTCCTTCCCTGACTAGTCGAGCGCCGCGAAGGCCCGCTCGAGCACACACTCGTGGGTCACGGAGTGGTGTATACTATGCTCACTTGCGAGTCCAGAGAAACACATTACATATCTGAACTACTTATCCACATTCGCAAGTCAGAATCGATTTTGCACCGTCACTCCATAATACACAACTCGTTTGCGACGTCGTACTCACACATGAATGTCGATGTTTAGTGGTTGGTGTAGAGGAACGTCCGTTTTCGGTTGGGTAGAAGGACTTGACTGTATACAGCGCTCAATATGCTACCACTTCGATCAGGACACAGGCAATCGTTGCCGATCGCTGACACCTGTACCTACAGTCGTACACTCATTAAATGTGGTTCCGACCGCAGCGTCGAAGGAGTATGATATTGCTGGCGCTGTAGCACTTGTAAATTATTGCACTTGTTATGTATACGAGATTTGGAGACAGGAGCTGTTGGTGACCAGCTACCGATGACGAGGCACGATAAGTAGATTTACTGCACGAAAGTAGATAAAATGTGGACTTATGTATTTGGTATATCGTAGGCACAAGAGCACAGGCTAAAGATATAAACAAAGAAGGCAATAGTGTAATAGGATATGGGACTGACCTATACCGATTTCTTATTTACAGACTCAAACTGTATACAGCTCGCAAATAACACTGCCTAATCTGCGCTCAGCTATATCTTGTTCTGTGCTTTCTTGTATTAATAGACCGAGCGTAACCGCCGGCTTCTCGTGTGCTCTCTTTACTGGGTTGAGTTGAGCTTTACTTTCTGGTTTCTTCGTGATTTTTATTGCATGTTTCTGTATTCGTGTACAACTTACTTATTCAACAACACGTTTACATTTTACAAGTTTGAAAAATTATAAGTTAAATTCGTAAAGTAACGTTTCGTATTCATGTAGTGCCTAGATAGTTACCATTAGGATGGCAAACTTGTAGAATGTCATCATGCATGAATTCCGTTGTCTTTACTTTTTATTACTGTAATTATCTCCTTCGTCGGTAGGTACTTCACTTTCTTCAGTATCTAATTAAAAACATTTTTTGTAAATACTATCATTGTGAAACCTATGTTTTATTAATTCAACAGTACTTTCTAGTGTAGTGACCAAGTACTTCATTTGCTCGTGTATCTATTTGTCTTCATATAAAACTTTAAATTGAAAACACAAAACATATAAAATCTAATTGAACCACAAATATTGCTCTTTCTTCTTCGACGATTTATTACTGTCTATTTTACTTCAAACCGACTAATACTATATTTCTCGTCAGATTTCCGACCTGAACAACCAAGTCAATGACCTCAGAGGCAAATTGTAAGTATTTAAACCCACTAAATTTAAAATTTGCTCACATCTGCGAAGCAATTCAACCTTCAATCGTATGTGTGAACTTCCCAATCCACACTAGGCCCGCATGGGAATTATAGCCCAAGCATTTTCGTTCTGAGAGGAGGCCTGTGCCCGGCAGTCTGACAAATATAGGCTGGAGATGATGATGATGATGATAAAATCCACTCGTAACAACCTGTATTTGTTAGATAATGCATAGGCTGTCTATCTTTTTATTGATGATTTCGTGGTGCAAATTCTTTATATGGCTTACCAAATAAAGGCGGAGTGAAACACTTGTCGATAACTTAGTGCTTTCACCATTCGATTTGTGAAAAATCACAGTTAGAACTTAGAATCGATTTAGTAAACATATTTGAATTTAGAAAAATAAAACAATAATTTAAAGAAATACATTAGCAAATTACACGAAATGTGCTTCAAACATTTTAATTTCAAGTAAATACTGACGAAAAAAAAATCCATATCCCGCCACATGTCGCGATGTTGGCAACAGTGGATGTGACTGTGAATACGATCCGTTGTAATGATCGCGCCGGAGTGTCAGGAGCTCACGAGCTCTTGTCTGCACTCCGCGCCCTTTGTTATACTCGTACGCGTAGGCTTTGCAGCTCGCAGTGTAAATAACTTACGTTTGATCGTAGGTGTATTTGATTATTTGAGTACCTTTGTAAGTAGAAAGATTGCTGAAATGATAAGCATAAATTCTGCTGAATTGTGTCTTTTAAGCTGATTGGTAAAGGGTAAAATAATCGTAGAAGATAAGGTCTTAAAGTCTTGTATAGTGACTTTGTAACATGCATTCGCCAGTTGTAATACAATTAAAACTTACACGCGATATCTAGACATTAATTTATTCGAAATGTACAGACTTTTATTTGACCCTCACTGATTAGTGTTTTATTTCTTTTGGTTATACTGATCCTTGTTTTTGTGTGTAGCGTCAAACCTACGCTCAAGAAGGTGTCCAAATACGAGAACAAATTCGCCAAGCTCCAGAAGAAGGCCGCCGAGTTCAACTTCCGTAACCAGTTGAAGGTCGTCAAAAAGAAGGAGTTCACCCTTGAAGAGGAAGACAAAGAGGTAAATAACTCTCGTATTGAATTTCATTTAGCCAGTCCATGGATCCCAAGCATTCAGACGACGGTTTAATTGTTAAGAATCGTGAGGAATCTGCAATTCCGAACCTACTTAAAATGCGTTAGTGAACTAATATTTTTTAATTGTCCGTATAGCCACGAGGCCACTTGTTGAGATCCTGAATTGTTCATATATGGTAGATTTGATGTCTATTTACTAATGCTGCCTAATTGGTGAGCCCAGACTGGCAGTCCGCCAAAAGTAAAAATGATAAATGACCTCAGGTCATCGTTCTGAAATCAAGATTGAATGTAGTGTGTATGGCTATTAATGGAGATGCTTGTCAGTTGAACCTTAACAAAACGAGCTATCTGGGTGGTCTGTTAGTAAATTATAATAAAAAGCAAATCACGCTAATAAGATCCAGATCAGTGAATGCAGCTTATGGAAAAGATAATTTAACTACAAGTCAAGGGAGTATTGAAATGCCGAGAACTCGGATTTCGAAAATGCAATGAATGAATACAAGAAATTATGTCTAATGGAGAAAGTTTCTTGAGCGTCTGATTTTTAAATGTGTCGCTTTGGTCAGCGATCAGCGATGTATTTAAGTACAATATTTCAGAATCAGTAAAGTCTGTCTGTTTTTTATCTCATACTTTTCGATGTAATTTCCCTATTTCATCGCCTTGTTGAAAACATTTCTCTTTCCTATAACAATGACCGTTCACAAACACTTTTTCAGACAATCTTCACGAATAGGTTTACATGCATAGGGTTTAGCACCGAATCATTCCAACGAATTACTTTGACCCAAAGCAATATTCTGTAATAAGTTTTACTGGAAATAAACTATTCTGTACTAATATTCTACAGGCTAAGAAAGCGGAGAAAGCTGATTGGGCTATCGGCAAGAAGTAGACACACTGTAACAACGTCACTTTCACAAACTAAACCCATCTACATAACACCTGCAACCAAATTTAGATGGATACTATTTATTACCACTTAATATAAGAATAAATTTTACTTATTATTTCAAATCCGCAATTTTATATAACTCCCTTTCTCAATCCAAACATATAAAAGGTGAGAAAAGTTTGGATAAAGTTAGTTTCACGCTTACGCTGAGTCTTAGTGTGGTAAAAATAAATTAAAAACACACGAATATCAGGCGTGTCCCCGCTTCGCTGTTCCTCGTAGTGTCAACGTATTATATTAAAAAAAACACTATTTCCATCGTGCTAATTTTCTTTACTTTAGCTTTTGTGACTAACCTTGTAATTAAACGTTCTCGTAATAAATTTAATTAATGAGAATTTCTAAGTAGACAATACTAGAGTTGTCTCGGATATCAACTGCAAAGCGGACAGATTCTAGTTAGATTCAAAATCAACCGAAATAGTACAAAACAATGAGCACATACCGAATAGCACAGCCGAGACACACACGAACACAATACTACTCCATAATTAAATTACGTTTAGCGATGTGTATAACGTTACCATGTTTCACAGGGTGGCAGCGGAGGCAAGGTAAATACGTAAAGAGAACATACCAGCACCACGATGTAGACACGTTTTATTGAGCATACGAAACACGTGGCACGCTGTAGATATTTTTATCGCGGCTTTAAGGATGATCTATATCATTCTCAGAATGGCAGCTGGCTGCAATATTAGTTTTCTCGCGTAGGCACACGAACTTTGCCGTTATTAGAACTACTTGAATGACACGAATCTATCTCTTGCACTTCACTATCTTGCTTCATCTTCCTGCGAGCCGGTAGTGACGAGATGAATAGAGTGGTAGTCTTATTTGGAATTACTGCTTTTTGAGTGCTATCTGTACGAACGCCGAATAGGGCGTCTATGTTTCTCGAGATCACTGAATATTTAGCGAGCGCTTCACGTCATGCTTTATTCTTTTAGAAGGATTTCTAGATACTGGCACTGTATATGTGAAAGCTTCAACGTGTGCAACATGCTTTAAGTTATAAGATGATAATTGGATTAGTGTTTTTTTTTTCATAAGCATTATATTTCTAGACATGACAGCTTTCAAGGGAGCAAACGGTAGACTCTAGTTACGAACGTCACGCGTTGTTCAATTTTTCACATTGTCTCGACCATAGTTTGTACCTTTTCCCTTATAGCAGTCAAAGGATACAAACTAAGTTACAAGGAGGAAAATTGATCGAGAACTCTTAGTAGCTCCGAGGTGTCCTTTCTACTGGAATGACAGTCGCCTAGACGGAGGATAGTAATGAGACTTGACTGATCGGACCATTTGTTTCCTTGACGTATCGTACCGTGCTGTTTAGTCTGTTATTCGCATTTATGTAAATACCTACAGTATATATGTTTACTGCGATATCAAAAACGGAACTGCATCGAGTAAAGAGATGGTTCCCTTAACTAGTCATTTTGACTTCAATGCATAATCCCAATGGCCAGCCGTGGTCGTGACAAAAAGTTAAGTGAGCACATCTTTGCGCGACCAAGTCTCGTTTTCATTATTTGATTATGTGTGAATATAGTGAAATTTTCAAACGTTTATATGTACAGGCTTCGAATGTTTGCGAGTGCAGTGGAATGTAGCGCACACGAGCACTTTTTGATCAACTGATAACTGTGTAGCGCTATCGGCATTTGCGTTTCCTTATTATATTCTAATGCTTTTTATTTTTATTTTTACAGAAAAAACCAGACTGGTCCAAGGGCAAGCCCGGAGATCAGAAGGTAAAAGAGGAAGAGGTTGAGGCATGAAGTGTTAATCCACCCACCAAAAACTTTATGTGACCTTTGTCGTATTCCAGTCGACCTTATTGCCATAACTGTCTCAAAATATGTGATTCACCCACCCTGTGTAAGGCTAGTCCGACCTATGGGGACATTCCACCTTCCCAGTTCAGCCGATGGCAATAGTTTTCCCATTATTTTATGTATTGTCTATAAATCAACCAACCATGTCTACCATTTCGAACATGTCAAAGTAATTTTTATAATTATTTATTTATTAAAATAATGTTTTTATAAGATATTGATACGTTTAATAAAAATTAATATTCTGTATTATGTCATGTTGTCTACGTGTTTTTTGCTGTCCGTTCCTATTGTCCTACTCCCGTTGTCCTTTATGAAGAATATTACCCGCATAATATATAATCCTTTATGAAGTAGTTTTTAGATTGAGTTGAAGTGATTTTTTGTTTCCTATAAATGTTGTGTTCGTCTACCAATTGACATTATTTCGAAAACTCCTTATTAATAAATGTTAAGCCCTCATTTTTAGTTTCGTACCTAGTCAGCTATATTGAAATAACGTTTTGTTTTTTGGTGTGTCCAAGTTTGGTACAAATTATTACCACTAACGTCTCAAGTGTACAAATCACAGAAAGTACTTACATAAGTAAACATACTTACGTAAGCATAGGTAGGTTCGTACGTACACTTAAAAACCATTTTTACGTCGTATATAATATGAGTGACAAACAAGATTTTAATAATTTCGCGTTCCTAAGAAAATGAGTTGACCGTCTCGACAGACGGATGGGCAATAAAGTCATCCTTCTATGCAGCCCTAAAAAATGCAATTGTAAATACAATCGTTACATAGACAAATCTGAAAATATAAAATAAAATAACCCTCTTTTCTGGTCCCACACAGGTTAAACGTTCGTGAATTCTAATCATCTACGACACGATTGATTTGTAAGGGAATACTGGGAAATATAGGGAATCTAGGATTCAAAACAACATTTATTACGGAGCTAAACGCAGTTTACTGACAGACATCCATCATAGACAACGTAGAACACAATCACGAATACAAATCTCAGTGCTATATTAAATCACACGCAAGCTAAAATTCAATTTTGTTGGTAATGCTTAATTATGGTATAAAGTAAAAAATTATCCGTGGAAAGATTAATATGTAGGAAGACTTTAATAACACGCCGCCTCGATAATTGGTCAATTGTATGTCCCGCAGCTGTTCAGCCTAAATACCTAGCCATTATTACTTCTCTTCTATTATTATTGCTGTATCACTATTTTGACATCCCTTTCGACCTATACGCCCACAATCGTGTTAAGCGTGGCCTTTGGGCTCTTGTTACCGCAGCCTCTGTCTACCCCGTAAGGGATAAAGACAAGGTTTATGTACATACGTATGTATGAACTTTGTGGTAATATTTATACTAACTTGGCAAAAGCTTTATGCTGCATTTTGTTTCGCACAAAAAAAGAGGGTTTAGCATTTTATTAATAATAGATGAGCTCGTAGCGAGTGTGGTAGTTAATAGTATAAAAACATAATAAAATCATATCCCTAATGTTGAGTAAAATGACGTCAAAAAATTATGCACTGAAGAAACTAAAAGAAATAGTATTTGTTTTCATACAGAAAATAATTTTAAGCGGTTTCGATTTTATTGTACTTGATATTTTAGAGCTCTATAACAATCCTTAAAGGTCAATTAAGATAAATTTGATACACAATCCACTTTGTATCATAATAATAGATCATCTACATATCGACATCTCAGCTCGAATATTAAGTAGGTAAAACATGAAATAAAGCCGTTTGAATTGTTACATTACATTAAATCAGATGAGTCTAGTTCTCTAATTTCACTCTGGGAATATATTTCCTTCCTAGTTTATATCGCTCACGTTTGATTCCGTACCACATTACAATTGGAATTGGTGTCACGTCATCACCTTTTGTGAACAATATTGTTAATTATTGTATAAAAAAAAAGTTCGCAAGTTTCATGAAGCTGCGCTGAAAGATTTCCCGGTAAGTTAGGATTGAGTTAAAGTTTTAATTCTCCTTAAGACCTCAACAGTTCGTTCAGACACTTCACACCGCATACCCAATTCTAACACAAACATAGAAATGTCGTGAATTAGTACGAAACAAACCATCTTTGTATTCGTAAAAGTTAGTAACAGTTACAATGAATCCATTGCTCGTGTTTTCATGTCAAAGGTGGATTCGCCTAATCAATTTCAATCAAGGCTAAAACGTAAACACAAAGTACCAAACATAATGGCGCAGATAAGTGTGATCCGTCTGAACGGACTAAAGGTTCCAGCAACCTGAGACGAGCTTGCTATACGGACTGCTGTGGCAATCCTTGTTGACAAACCTCATGCATAAATTTACCAATAGATTGCTTCGTAAATATATTGCCAAAAATAATAACGTCACTCATTGTGTGGCTCCAATAAAATTTGCCGAAGCTTCCAAAATTGCTTTTTACATTTTCATAAAACGTACGACACCGCGTTACACGTGCTTTATTAAATTTCATCTGTTCATTTCGGGGAACTCTATCGATCTTAATAAACTCATTTATGCACGTCATAACCTTTCATGAAATACGAGAGTGCTCAACTTTGCTTTCCAATATCAATTTATCTCAAAGTCCTTTTATTACTTTTTCTTAGTTTTCCATGTTTTCATTTTTTTTTTGGTGCAGTGAAACTTAAAACTAGTGAATCCTAACTATTTATTTCACATGCTCTATTTCTAGACATTGAATACAATTTCCCGCGCCCACACATATTTTTTCTATATTTACTATTTTTCAGTTACTTCTTAGAAATGTTCGTTATTTCTGTTACTATAAAATATCATTGGAAATCAAAATGTTTAATAAATAAACTAACAGATTGTTACTTCCTCATTCTGTTAGCGATGGTAAATCACCCCGACTTTGGAAATTACTGCCTTACCTTTCATTGTTTTCAAATCTGTGTTACCGTTATACAAGCTTTAAGTTTTCTATAGAAGGGCATCAAATAAATTACAATCTCCATCAAATAGGAAATAGCTTTAAGTCATTTCCATCAATAGCACCAGCTTGCAGCAATTATGCACGTTTAATTTTGCTTCAACCAAACCTATCGCTTGCGACTGTCTTCTCTTATCTCTATTTCTTTTCTCGCTGAACATTGACTTTTAAATAGGAAGGTGATGCGGCAGCGCCTGCTGACGGGGCCCCACCGGCAGAAGGGGCCCCACCGGCAGAAGGGGCACCTCCGGCGGAAGGAGCACCCGCCGCGCCTGTTGAAGGGGCCCCACCGGCTGAGGGAGCCCCCGCTGCGCCTCCTGCAGAGGGTGCCCCCGCTGCGCCTCCTGCAGAGGGTGCCCCCGCTGCGCCGCCTGCAGAAGGGGCTCCAGCTGCACCTCCAGCTGAAGGCGCGCCAGCGGCAGCTCCTGCCGCCCCTGCAGAGGGTACGACATACGATATAAGATACCTAAATTAATCACATTTTTAAACCCTCGTATTCACTGGGTGGACCGATGACTTCGCGAGAGTTGCAGGTAACCGGTAGATGTAAGTGGCAAGTTGTCGCTCATTGTGGTGTTCTAAGGGTTCTTTCTTGATGATAATGATGATGATCTACTGTTACCCAGTATCCTCAGCACTACACAAGTCGGAGGGTACAAGAAAAGTTGCTGAAAACATGACCACTTTAAAACTAAGTGCGACTTCAAGTCAAGAGTGCAAACTTTTGCAGCTCCCGAACTAGCAAATAGCGTTAGTTCTTAAAGTCGAACTGCATTTAAAAGTGATCAAGGAACTGTCCCACTGTAACTTCTAAGTTCAGTCTCAGGCAAGTACTTTGTAGCCAACGGGGTACACATGCAGTAGAAGTAACCGATTGCGGTTAAAGAGTACCTATTTTATATGTTGTTAATGCAACTCGCATAGTTGTCACTCAAAATAAAAAAACACAGTCAGCTGTTATAGACAACTCTTGTTAACTAGGAGCACCGGCGGCGCCCGCAGCCCCCGCGGAAGGAGCCCCCGCCCCCGCACCTCCTGCAGAAGGTAAAACACAGATATATAAATATGTAAACCCATTATTACGCAACTCGGACCAAGTGTAACTCAATTCAAGCCTTATTAGATTCTTGTTAAACTAACAAAAATAATTAAAAAAAATATAGGTACAAAAAGACCATCTTGATTATAATCAACACTGCGGAATAAAGGGATCGAAAATATTACTACTACTAATTGGCGAGGTTAAGTAAGGTTACAGGGTATGTGCCCAAATAAACGCGTGATACCAGTGTTCATAGATCGACCGCTTAAATGAGTCCTCGGCCGCGCGGCACAGGGGCGCGGGGTAGGACGACAAAGGGGACCGAGAGAGGTGGGGGCGGGTAGTGCGCTTGCCGCCCGCACCTCTCTCGGCCCCCGTCGTCCCACCCCGCGCCCCTGCACCGCGTGGCTAAGGACTCATTTAAACGGTCGGTCTATAGTAGTATTCAGAAAGACATGTGTATGACTAAAATTCTTCATATGTATTTTATTTTTAGGAGCGCCTGCGGCGGCCCCAGCTCCAGCGCCCGCGCCGGCTGAAGGTACAAGCCGTGTTTGATTAAACTTAATTGCGTTAAACAGAATAACATTCGCTCCACGCATTAATCGAAATAATCGAGTAAAATAATCATACTTAAATAAAAAATAAAAAAATATGCCAGAACAACTTTACATCATTTTGGATATTCTTCAAACTGATGGACCGATTTTTAACACAGCTAAAAATTATCGCAAGGAAACTAGTTGAAAATGAAAAAAACTGCTTCGAAATCGGTCCCCTCGTTTGAGAGCTACGATGCCACAGGCACACACAGTTCTCTTATTGCTTCGGGGGTTAAAAATTAATAAGATATTTGATGATTTACTCCGTACAGCATTACACCTTGTGATCAATAATTATGGTAACAAATTTCATCATTTCAGCTGCTCCCGCGCCAGCACCCGCCCCAGAGCCAGCGGTGGCGGCAGCGCCACCACCAGTTGAAGGTACATACATGCATACATAAATCACGTCTTTATCTCTTACGGGGTAGACAGAGCCTAAGTTAACAAGACCTAAAGGCCACATAGGTGAAAAAAATCTAAATATAAACCTATATACAACAATAGTATTTTACTTAACAATCATTACTTATTTGTGAGAAGTCGGAGTCTCAGCTCAAATGGTTCGAAGCCACATAGGTACTATATAGGCAGATAGACTAGGCTAGGTCCACTTCTGCCACGCATGCCACACATAAACATAACGATGGAAGATTGGTTTAATTGGATTTTTGGTCTATCATAACCCCTTTCTTAAACTACGCCTCGTTGCAACTGCACGCATGGAAAGCAACCAAATTTCACCTAGGAAACTTTACGGGCTACGCACACATACGAGGCATAATTTAAACTGACTTCACTTTTTCGTTCACAAGTAAACCTAAGTCGATTCCCCTTAAACTTTTATGATGCATTCGAATAAACAAATGGAAGAAAACAAAAGTGGGCTCCTATTTATCTTTTTTATTTCGCAATCAGTTGAAAGCCGAGCCAAGTTCGTATTTACCGACAATTTGGCAAGAGACCCTGGTTACTGAACGCTATTTTCGTTATTTCAGCTTCCGCCTAAAGTAACCTGCATCAGATGACATCATGCACCAAGACTATTCAATGCCGTATTTAAAATAGGTATTTTTCTACCACCATTGACATTTTGTAAATACATTTTGTATCGTTAATTAAATAATAACATTAATTTACTTGATTTTATCTTATTTACATATTCCCGCAACTCTAAACAAGCAGAATTGTATGCACCATGTTGTTTTTTCGTGTATGCCTGTTTATGGCTATTAGTAGGTTCTTCTTCTATAGTCACCATAGTGGATTATCTCTAAAAAAAGTCCCAAGAGATCCAAACAAGGACAAATAATGAAGCGAAATCAACTTATCGATTGTCATTCAATTATCGAAAAAAGCTTACCAGGATTATTCTATTATTGGGGTCACGGCTGGATCGTTTATAAATTAGACGAACTCTAAGTTGGGCCCTTATGAGTCAACCCTAATATCTCAGACCTTATTACATGGATGGAATCCCAAGCAGTTCTGAACTCTTCGAAGCAATTTGGAACCTTTCTAGAGCCCTCGGAGTCGAAGGGCAATGGAACGAAGTTTAAGGTTTAAATTGTAAGGCAAGTATAATTTAACACTGAAAGAGGCCTCAGTTAAATAGTTGCTTCATTGATACCTAGTTAGAAATTATTAAGACAACATTTGCCAAACTTATAGGTAACTGTTTCGAATGGACGCTCAAAGACATTTCGTTTTTTAAAAATGATTGTAAACCTGAGTTGTAAGGCACCTAAAACACACTGAAAACTCGTTTTCTATTAGATTTATTAGCTTTAAGAATATTGAAATAAATACTACTTTTACAATAATGCGAAAAGAAACCACATGTAGAAATTTGCTATAGGTACGAAGGTAATAAACGCCATTACCATTGTACCGAATGTAACAACAGTTTTTTTGCAAACCCTTGTCAATAATAGCATTAAAAATATGCCGCTTCTTACGTCCCCACCGTGTAGTCTGCCGGCAATAGAAGTTTCAAAAGTTTCAAATTCATTTCCGAATTTCAAAAGTGTTCGCAAATGAAATGACGCCGTGAAACCCCAAACGCTACTAACTTCTCTGAAAAGTGAAAGCACTGAAAATTTAATTTAATACAGTCCTAAAACTTAGTTTACAAAACACATAAAGCGGAACGACTTACATTTCCGAATAAAATCTCCGGAGGGTAATGACCTCCGTAATCATCTCTTATTCACTTTATCTCAACCCCATAGCGATACGGCTAATAAACGAGCCTCATTAAGTTTAATTAAAATGGTGTATTTAAGTATTCCCCTGAGGGTAGTTTTAGGGATGCGCACCTGAAGTAGGATTTCAAGGTTTATGTAAATGGTTGACGAATGAACTGTCCAGTGTTTTATTTTGGTAAAGAAAATGTTTTATCCGAGTTCCAATTCCAATTCACGTTCAATACGATTATTTTATCGACATTGTCACTAACGCTGAAAAGGCAACTGTGCAAACCAAACTGTCAAACGGGTGCGGTCGTTGTACGTCCGAGAATATACGGTTAGGAATTCTCGACCCAATAATGTACGCTCGGTAATTCGTGTCCTCCATACTTGTATAGAGCAGGCTAAACTGATGATCCAATGTTGCTACTTTTGCATTATGTTGTGTTTTGTTTTAGGTCCGAAAATTTACAATTTACATTAAGTGTGGCACCACCACCAAAACAAATTAGTTCATTGACTTGTTTCCGAAACATATAATTATATTTAGCAAAACTAGTTCAAAGCTTTGTTCAAAACTGCTGCAATCAGAGAACGAGTTAATTATTTCCATTCAATTCAAATCAGTAAAAGTCAAGTAAGTAATCTTTAATTTAAAATACACGGGATGTTTTAAGTTTAAGAAATTGTAGAAAAAAGGTTAAGTAAAAGGCGTATTTTTACACTATTCACACCATTCTGTCAAAATTTCAAACGTAGCTCAAATATAACGGATGACTAAAATACCGCCCGTACAAGAGCCAACTTTGCACTTGACCGTTTTACGGTTAAGACCTTTTTCAACATATGAATAAAATGTAAATAAGATACCGGGGTAAATTACCCGAATTAAAAAGGGTTCGCGCTCTCAACAAGGGAGATCAGGTAAATAGAATAGATTACTCGGAAACGTGCAAACCCGTAAACGGCGTGTAACATAATTTTATGGTGGCCCTGTTTGGGTAATTAGCTGTACCTACAGGTATTAAGGTGCCCAGTAAATAAAGTTCACTGATTAAAATAAGTCAACGTATCTACAAAAGCCATGGTTGGCCAGAGTTAAATCAGTGTTAGGCTAACGTGCGTACAGTCAAGAGCAAAAGTAAGTGATCACTAAAGACCGGATTATATGCATTTGCATATTCGCATATGCATTTGCATATTTCAGCCATTCTCAGCGGTATAAGCATATTTTACCTAAGATCTAGTTATGATGCATATTATCGGTACATTTACAATATTTTTCACTCGCCCTGCGTTCCGAAATGCGACCAAATTTAATAACAGTCACAAAATATAAGGGCTATTGAGTAATTGTGACTTTTTACTGCATTTCGGAACGCAGTCAGTAGCCGCGCGCGAATTTTGTTTTGACGGTTACGATAGTAAAATGAAAGAGACAGAAGAACGTCGCGCTCGCCTACTACAAAGTCATTCCACCTATTACGCATATAAATTGTTAGGTACTTGTTCATACTTAACGTGCGTGCTCATTGATCTGCAGTTTAGTTTTTTTATTTATTTGTGTGAAATTTTTCATTTAATTTCGCATATTCTGCATATTCCAAGCATTTTCGTGCATATTTCAAGCCTTTTTCATGCATATTTGCATGCATGTAACAAGCTTTTTATGTTGCATATAATCCGGTCTCTAGTGATCACCTTGTGCCTTGTCACAATGAAATACGGTCCACAATGGAATAAAGATAGTCACTTACTTTTGCTGTACTATACATACGTGCATTTTACAAATTTGGTTTTCTGGTTAGCCAAGCAGGCACCCGCAGTGCGGCTAACCAGTCAGTGGGTAGACGACTGGGAACGAGTTAGACTAGAACGCATTCATCATTTCTTTCTCGTCAGACAATATAGCTCCTGTGCCGAGAATCATATTTTTTACATTAGTATAAATAACACTAGCTGTTGCCCGCGACTCCATTTGCGCTGCATTCGCCTGTTGCTATCCCATAGGAAATATGCTATTTTCTGGGATAAACCTATCCCATTTCCTTCCCCGGTATCGACTATCTCTAACAAATTCTGGCTAAACCGGTTAGTAGACAGACAGACTCACATTTGCATTTATTATATTAGTAGTATGGATTAACAGTATAATTTAAAAATTTATTAATTGCGCCTTTTTCTCACACGGGCTAAGCACTTAATCTGGATCAAAGGTTACTGAATTGATAATCCGCTGCTGCTGTTGCGAGGCAGGCTTGATTTAAGGTTAAGGCCCTTTAAGCTTAAAACGTCATTTTGATTGACTAAACTGTTGGTTGTAGCCTAACAGCTAAGACAAGAAAGTATATTTATAAATTGTATTATTTTTAGGTACCTTCTACAAGTACTTCATTTTAATAATTATATTATCCTTAATAACATAACAATATTAAATCACAAATCGTCTCCATTTCAGATTGGTAAAAAATTCTCTCGTATGGCGTAATGGCCAAACCTTGCGTGTAGACAATTTCAGTCATTTCGAAAAACGTTTAAATTCACAGAGCTATGTTTTAAAGGTAGAGTTATATTTTGACTATTTTTTTTCTGCAAACTTAACGATTTCAACTTCTTTTACTTTAGAGAACTATGTTATGGTGCATAAAGAGACTAAACTAACTAGCTTATTTCAGTAAGGGATTAAATTCAGAAAAAAAGTGTCTCTAAAACAAAAACGTAGGCACAAAGCCCAGTCTGTACCTAATACTACCCTGAGGCTAAGAAACTCAGACAAGACTCAGGGATGCGGAAAATTAGACGACCGACGAAGACATGTAGGTACCAGCCCTTATTTTGTATCAGGAAAAAAGAGCTCAAGACAAACAATCGATTACAAAAGTGAAAATAACTTAGCACCCGAATGCTGAATCGATTATGAGAAGGAATAGGCAGATTATGCAAGTGAGCGTGTAAGAATCGACAAACTTATATAAATGTATCTACTCAGAAAAATATAAATCTTTGCCGCATATCGATTCGGGCAGCTACGGAACGCTACACTGCAGGCGGTCCGACACGCATTTGCCGATTTTTAGGGTCCCGTACCCAAAGGGTAAAAACGGAACACTTTTACTAAGACTTCGCTGTCGGTCCGTCTGTCACCAGGCTGTATCTCATGAGCCGTGATAGCTAGACAGTTGAAATTTCCACAGATGATGTATTTCTGTTGCCGCAAATACTAAAATACAGCCATAAGAAAATCAACATCACCAAGCCTCTATAATGCTGAATTGCCGACCGATAACGCTACCCTTTAAGGGTTCTAATCAATATGTGTTTGATTTCAATTTGCTACATTTCCCTTACGCGCGACAATGTTCGGAAAAGGCAAGTAAGGGAGATGCCACCTGAGATTGCTAACCTAAGGATTTTTAACCTCCACCGCAAAAAGAGACGTTGTACAAATTTAACATGTGCGGGCGTTCTATCTCTTTCTACACTCATCCTTTACCATTTGATAGAAAGGATCGGTAAATGAGATTGTGATTCTGAGTTCGTTAGACGATAACTCCTCGGGTTCTTAACAACAGAACGTGACTGATATGGAGTTACGCTTCTGACTCCCTTATTCATGAAAAACTACGAACCTTTTATTTTGGTTGCGTTTTGTCCGCGTCTGTCAGAAGGTAATGTCAAAGTGATAGACAAAGACGAACGAATTCATAGCAAACATTTTGTATAAGGAGTTGGATCTTTACTCTTTATGTCTAAACCGTGTACAGCTCACCTATAGCGAACATACAGGATGAATACGAAAACGCGGTGACGATATTAGACGTCACATCACGTTCGCATGTTAATTACACCCAGAAATTTGGGGTTTTAGGGTTCTAGTGGATGCCAAAAGTCATGAATGGAATGTCATCATCCCACTAATATTATAAATGTGAAGTCGTGAAGACCCTCAATTACGCGAGGGATCTGTATTCGATGACGTTGCGTCCTCCAAGTTACAATGTGCCCTGAATAAGCAAAATAGGTGCTTTATTACGAAAGGAAAATTGAAAAATATTCATATAAAAGTAAAAGCGACTGGCTGATTAGTTTTTTGTTGAAGACGAGTATAATATGGGTTTCTTATAAATGTAAATAAATCCTTATTCTGATAAAAATAACTATATAAGTTTATAAGAAACGATGCGAGACTGAGACACATGGAAACAGTAGTCATCATCTCCAGCCTATATACGTCCCACTGCTGGGTACAGGAATGATTGGGAACTTCACGCACCCTATTGAATTGCTTCGCAGATGTGTGCAGGTTTCCTCGCGATGTTTTCCGTCACCGAAACGCTCATGGTAAATTTCAAATGTAATTTCGCACATAAATTCCGAAAAACTGAGAGGTGCGAGTCCGGGATTTGAACTCACGGCCCTCTGCTTGAGAGCCCACAGGTCAAACCACTAGGTTGCCACGGAACGGCAAACAGTAGTCACGTCTGTCAAAATAAATTTAGAATTTGAGCGATAACTTTGTAGCAATTTTTACTTACTTAGTATAAGACTTAGGATCCGCCACCGACGCTGATGCACAAATTATTTTCTGACTCTTTGTTTGTCTATCGCTGCAGGCTTTACGGAGTCAGATATCTTCACGTTAGTAGCACTAAGTGCTCTGGTTGCCTTTACTAAAATTATGTTGGTAGGTTTAGTCGCATTAGAATATTTTTTTACAAGATTTCATTTTAATTACAAGCATTATTCGTGCTTAAGTCGTCTGCTTCATAATTTGTAAACCAGTTTTCGACCATTTCCTGTAGACGGATTGACTTGAAATTTCATTCATACGTAAATTAGATGTCAATTAGGCAAGCATGTTCAATAAAAAGTTAAAATACAAAAATAGAAAAAAAACTTATAAATAACTGCTCATTTAAGTAATTTTATTACTTCCACAGATTCAACAAAGCGTAAAATTTCAAAAAACGTCGCTACGGAATTTGAACTCGACTCATCCTCGGCATTTCGGAGTTAAAGCGATGTTGTCTTGCTGTTGTCAAACGTTGTTCTTAACAAAATTTGCGTGTAATGAGGGTCATGTAGGGCGGGGTCATGTTAAATTATAATAATGATAAAACGTGTACGAAATGCTAACGCGAAACATTTGTATTCGTGACGGAGCTCAGTCATCGTTGGATCTTGTCGATTATTCGCGTATTATTTAGTATCTCATATAGACTAACCTACTAGCTTAACTTAACCCAGAATTGCAGAATTGAATACTTTAAAAAATTTACGTAATCCACTGACTGACTGGTGACTGGCTCACATACAACGTACAGCCTAAATCTCTAGAGGTAGACACTGTGACAGACAATAGTATCTTTAGAATCACAGAGATGTACTAAGAAGGATAGGGCATGATTCATATTCTCGCTGCAAAGTGGTCCTATCTCCGTAACTGAATCGCGTAACTTCAAACACAGAATACTGTTTTTTTTAAGACTACGCAAAAAATCAGAACTGGATTTATCCGAGCTACGTTTCCTTGCAATACAGCAATAGGTATTTACTCTTGTAATGTCATCACGTGGTAATATTGGTTTAAAATAAAAATATACCTTCTTATCCGCTGTGAACAGTAAAAATAGTGCTAAGTTTTCAAAAATTTTTCTTAGCCATGCCTTATCCTCTCCTTTTACTTAGGTGTATAAAAATTCTATCCAGACTTAGCCAAGGATTTTCTAGAGGGTACGCTGAGTTTGGACCTGCTGCAGATTCAGCATATCTTCTATCAGCAATTCGAGCTTTGCTGAAAATACAGATTAGGCTAAAAGCTTGAAATTGTTGAGACGCTGTATTTGAATGTTTAAAAAACGACTACTAGGTTTAACACAAACTGGACATAGTGGGTAGGTATCTAGCATATTCAGCGTCTGATACTCATTACATGAAGTTAACACAGATAAAGTGTAAAGCGCTGCGGGTGTCTATGGACAGTGGTGATCATTTAACATCAGGTGACCCACTAGTTCGTTTGTTTGGCCTCTCTAACATAAAAAAAAAGATAAAGTTCACTCAGATCCATATGCATGGAAATACAAAATCTACGACTTAATTACAGCTTGGGGTATTGGTGTTGAGAGAGAAAAAGTGACTGACGATCAACCCAAATAATCATAATGCACCTCGCTGGCGTTCAAAAAAACTTAAAGTGCCAATTTATTCTCGCTTCATCGGAGAAAAATTAGCTCCGCAAACTGAATACATTAACTTTGATCGTCCGTCCATGAACCTATTAGCCAATTACGCGATAAAAACTGGCGTTAAGTCATTAATCAAAGTCGGGAGAGGTTGCCAGTTGCCGTGAAAAAATATTTGCGCGGAGCAAGAGCGATCCCCGCTGACAGCCGACAGACTAAACAAACATGATTTTACATTGATTTTGTAAGCAAACAAAAATGACGCATATTAATCCTGAACGATAATATTTTACGTGATACCGTCAACACGACAAAACAGTTAGACGCTCTTATATTTTGACGTGGTCCGGAACAGCAGAAATTTGCAGAACGGTACTGTAAAAATCGGTGAAAAAAAGGTATCGGGAAAGTAGAAAGAACATAGCTATAATGAGAATTTTGTATCTTTAGCTTTTCCTAGCATTGCATTTTTTCTGCAAAGAGCCTCTGGCGTAAGTTTTTGACATTAAACGGTCTCGAACGCGTTTGCGTAAAGTGGCCTAAGTTGGCTTTAGAAAGAATTCTTCCACAATTACTAGCGCGTTATCCCGTATTAAGGTTATATAATAGTTACTTGCGTATATATCGTACTTTAAGCTAAATAGTAACTGAGTAAATACTTAAAAGGACTTGAAAAAGTTGAAAGGGATTAGCTCTGTTAGCAACAGGCTGTCTCTTAAAACGGCTCCCCAATCCATCTTACTTATTTTGAAATTAGTTTGACTTAGATCTAAATAAATCACAGTTTCCAAACAGCTTTACAAATTTACTCTTTTGTATTTTTTAAAAATCTTTCCTATTACTAGATTTTCTTTAATGTTTATAATAATATAAGTTTCAAGTGGAATATTTAGCCGTTTAGCGGCTACATAATCTTCCTGGAACAAGCTCCAGTGTATTTCGACTACGTGTAATCCGTTTAAATGATGTGTCTGCACGACAGAATAACAAACTCCCGTGGAACATCTACTATTCACCAGGGACGAGAGAAGGCGCTGTTTTTCAAATGATAGGTAGGTACGAGTATCAAATGAATCAAGAATTTACTTCTTGATTTTTTATGTTTACTTTTACGGTTTTTGCTATGGGTGGTGTAGCGGTAGGCATAGCACGCGTCACGGAATGACGAGGATCCGGGTTCGATTCCCGGCCATAGCTTTACTTTCGAATTTTTCTGTGTTCTAATTTTCAAATTTAATTTCTAATGGTAAAACCGTAAAAGTAAACATAAAAAAATCAAGAAGTAAAATTATTGATTCAGTGTGTCAATCTTTAAGCCAGATTGAACTAAATCGAGATTTAATTTTTCCCGCAATCATAATACGAGCGTGCGACGTGAAAATCCCGCCGTTGTTACGTTGACTAAACAAGACAAATTGTGACATTTGTCCCGGACTTTGGTCAATAACAGAATTAATAACTCAAACGGAACGAGTTCGGGAGTTGGATTTGTAAAAACTTTGCGAGCACCTGCGTCTTCCCCTCGTAGCTAGCATGTTATGCTGGCTTTACACTTGACACTGAAAATCTGTTATTTTTTCATTGCTGGCAAACGAACATAATAACCTGATGATTAGTGCACGACCACGTTTAGATACCCGAAACACCAGAGAATTGCAAATAGATTGCTAAGATAGAATATCTCACGTGTCAGTAATTTCATCGGCCGTCTTACTTGAAACTAGACCACAGCAACGCACAGCTCTTTGACGGCAGAATTAGCAAGAAGGTTGGTGTCAGCGATCAGGACGGCCTTTACTCAAGATCTAACTACCCGCAATTCTGTGTTTAGAATAGCCACGATTCAGTATTCTATAGAACAAATTGGTTCCTGAATCTTAGTAGAACCTTTTTGCAGTAAGTGTCATAGTGACGATACGTTGAATTGACAAGAGAAATCCTTGTGATGTTTATTGTGAAAACGTTTTACGGTGGGTCAGAATTTTGTTTGATGTAGATCAATGACATTTAGATATTTGTGGGTAGCTAGTCGGGATCGTACTGCGCTGGCGAGTAGGTACACAGACGGCATCGTGCTCAAGTAAAAGTATCACCGTATTTAGTATGGATAATCCGATTAGTATAGCTCTTTTTTGTTTTCTTCAAGGGTGTTCACGGCAGTGTGTTGGGCCTTTGTTGGTCGTGAGCATACATACTTGTGAAAAAAATACTTCATTATAATAATTATGCCTCGCCTAAACTCAGCGAGAGTAAACACCTAGCTTTACAGTGCGTCGCCCCCGCAAACTCTTTATTATTTCCAATTCAACGGAAAATCGTAAACTCAGGATTCGATATTAAAGCAACTAGGTTAACTAGGATGCGAAATATTCAATGAGCAAAATCATAAAAGTGCTTTTAGAATTAACATTCACGGAGAATTATCATCATCATATTTTTAGGGTTCCATACCTCAAAAAAAAAACGGTATCCTTATAGTTTTTGTTGTCCGTCCGTCCGTCCGTCCAGACCATTCGGGGTCGAGCACTTTTTTCTCTGGCAAGCGTGTAGGTAAAAGTTGAAATGAATACCAAAAATTTAGATTTGTAGCTTCGTTTACCTGTGAAAAATACCCTCTAAGTTACCCTTAATTTGGCAATGTACAATATATTGTACAAGTTACAATAATAATATCTTGCAATCTTTATCACGTCTACGGGGTAGACAGAGCCTAAGGTCACAAACCTTAAGGCCACGTTTAGCATGATTGTGGGCGTATAGTTGGAAAGGAAAATCAATATAGTGATGGGTTGCTATCCGCACCGCCTATAACATGATTCCTAAGATTTTACCTATTCCCTTGATGGGCTTTTACCATCTGCGCGGGAAGAGAAGCAACTGGTACATTCTATATTTTTTCTTTACTTCCAGAACAGCATGGAAGACACACAAGTACAATACATTTTTGCATTATTATTAACACAGATTTTTTTGGACTCTAAAATTACGGTGAGGCTTGAACCGTGTTTTTTTTTTAATTATGTCAATTTACCCTTAAACTCAATCAAATGTAGTCATTAGATATGGTCTGGTGTTTCCATAAAAATTGCCGTGCTCTCAAAAAATAGGAGGTACTCCAGTTGTCAAATATTTGAAATTGGGTGTGAAGGTAGCTCGTATAGCACAACCAATGAAAAACTTTAAAAATGTATCTTTTTATGTCAGTCTGCGTACTAGTCAATATAAAATGACTTCACACTGCCACCATTTTGCTTAGAAGCAGGACTTTGTTGACACTGGATTTTAAATTCAGTTGCCGAATTGATACGGAACTTTCGGCGTACAAGACCGACTCGCGCTTGGCAGGTTTTTTATTTCTCAACACCATAGTTACATAATTGCAACGTATCTTGATAATAAGGTACTGAGTTGCTTAACACTGAGGAGTTTAGTTTGATCGAAAAATTTAGTTCAGAATCAATCTCCCTTGTCCGTAGAAATATAACGACAGCCAAAACATAAAGATTGAAAGGGAGCGGATCAGAATACATAAAGTTTAAAAGGTTATTGGGTTAAAATACATAATGGTTAAAAATATATAACGCAATTTTCTGTAAAACTATTAGCTAAATGAACTTTTTTGACATCGTAATCTATAGATTGGTTTAGGTTAGGTTAGGTTTGTTTTATAACAGTCCTGTTAATTTGTAACTTTCTGAGAAAATCGCATTGTAAATTATAAACCATTATGTATTTTAACCCATTATACATTTTAAACTTTATGTATTTTAATACGTACCCAGATTGAAAAAGATTTGCACTAGAGGCTAATGTTTGTAATGTAGCCATACGGTATCTCTGGAAACGCAACGAGACCAGAGTTGTCTGCCTCTCATATATCATATCGCTAAAGCTATTTACGCGAGGCGAGAAATATCGCGCGAGTCGCGGCACTCGCGGTACATTGCTGTCGATAGTCGATCACTTATAAATCCATAGCCGGACGGCCGCGCAGTGTATCGCGATTCGCACGATATTTCTCACACCGTCTTAATAACGCTTAGTACTTGTAATAATACGCTTCCTAAACAGAGTTTGTTAATATTGTTTCAAGCAACTCGTGGCTCTACCGAAGTTTTATAAAATATGAACGTTTGTAATGAGTCCCGCCGCCCGGACTGTTTCAACACGCCTTCTAAATTAACAGAACGTTAAATGCCTAGCAACACATGATAGCCAGGATTTGGAGAAAATTTGAGGATGTATTGTGCCTATAATCATAGGATTTCCACTGTTGGACACAGGCCTCCCTCATCGACCTCCAGTAGCCTCGGTTGGAAGCGGCTTGCATCCACCGTGAAACCGCGACTTTAACCAGGTCCTAACCACCTCGTTGATGGACGTCCTACGCTGCACTTGCCGATCCGCGGTCTCCCCTCTAGAACCTTTTGGCACCAACGACCATCTGTTCTCCGTACTATATAATGACCTGCCCATTACCACTTCAACGAGCTAATTCGCTTGGCTATGTCGGTGGCCCTTGTTCTTCTACGTATCGTATTGTTTCTATATAAATTGAAAACTAAATATCGTGTCACGTCAATATTGATGTCCATCGTTAGCCTTGTCGATGCGTTAACCTGTTGCTATTTCTAGCAATTACCTCGCTAAACAAAAATGTGTGTCCGATCAAGCTGTCAGTTTAGGTTTTGGCGAGTTTCGGATAAAAATTCGTAGCAATAATATTATAAATCTGTTAATTTAAGCTTGGAACATAAAGAAATAAAACAAAAAATTATACAGAAATATAAATCACTAGTATACATATATAGACTACAGGCCCACGTACAAAAAATGTGGGTCATATGAACCACCAGGTGACGTATATAGGACGATATAAGAGCATAAAATAATAAGATTCAGCACTATGCCGTCACTTGTAAGCTGTCCAACTGGGTGCTGGTGAGAATTCAAAAGTGCAGGTAGAGTGAGTACATTTTGGTCATATGATTATGTACGGCATTTTTACCATCGATAGATCCATTAAAAATAATAATAAAGCGCGCAGTGCCGTAAAAAAATGGTGAGCCACAAAGTCGATATTTTCTTTTGATTTTCTGACAATTTCCAGGGTAAATTTGGTCATTTGATTCTGTACGGCATCAGTTTCATACTGTTTCAATACAGCTTCTAATCTATTATTCCGCAACGCCGTACAAAAATTGTGCGACAAGGGGACAAAATCGAGGGTTGCAACCCCCTCTCTTTCCATGGTCCGGGGGGTGATTTGATACAACATAAAATTAATTTATTTTGAAAGTATTTTATGCATAGATCGCCGGTCCCGGGGAACAAAAAGATAACTGCAAAAACCAAATTTTTCAGGAAAAATAAAATAGATGTTTCGCTCAATTGTGACTTGTACATTGAACGTAAACGGTTGGTAGTTAGCTTTATGCAAAGTTAATTTTTCATTACGTTTCAATATGTTACTGTGGCACACGAGAAATGTCTCAAAAGAAAGATATTTAAGAAATAGTAACTTAGTCAAAATAGATCATTCACTATTACGCGTTAAGACGTATATCATTTTATTCGGTGTTTATCGGGGTCAAACGCTAATATTGTACCATTGGTGTACCATTTTATTCGACTACTTTTTAATGTGATTGCCGTGCAAGATAATAGTGCAATATCATTTTATTCCCGTAATTATTAAGATTATTTTTTTTACTAAGGGTTTTTAGGAGACTTTTATAACTAAACAATAATATGATATTCAACATTGCAATTATATTACGAACGATTCACATAGTAAAAACAGTCATTAATTTCTTAAAATCAAAGTTTTCCATTATAAAACGTGCTACAATACCACTAAAATTTAAGTATGTCTCAATCAAATAGCAATAAATGCCAGTTTCATAAAGTAACTAAAATCAAAAGTTTTTTTTTCAGACTAATAACTTTAAGTTTGAAGCATAAAATCAAACCAAATAATCTACGCATTTGGTATTATTTTTCATCAGTCTAATATAATAATAATTATGTTATAATTAGTTCTTTCATTGAGCACTAACCTGGGGGACTATTAAACATGAAATCAGGTAAATCAATTGCCATCATCTTCGTCTTGGTTTTCATTAATTGCAGAACTAGTATTAACGCCCAGGGAGTCATAAAAGTCATGGCAATGGGCTGGGATGTCTCCTGACTTGCAAAGACTGATAAGGTCGTCATGTAAAGGCTTACTTATAGGCAAGGGCTCTGTACATAGCACTTGCAGTTCAAAATCGTAGGCAGGATTTGAGTTGACTAAAGGAGCTGCGGTTTATCTTGTTCCCCGCTTGCTTCATGTTTTTGGACAGGTTCGGTTCGGTTTTTATTTTGGCCACAGCAACCCTCGAAGTAAAATGATGCATTTTTGATACCTCTTTGTTTTTCATTAAGTAGGAATTGCCATATACTGCTACCGATTTCATTAGCTCCTCGTTTTGCAACCTGAGCATGCCATACATAGCAATAGCCTTTACTTCGAATGGAATCATAATGCCGGAATAAAGGATTGCCGATAAATGTTAGCGTAGGCAGACCCCGGAACTCAAAAGACACTGAAAAAAAATACGACAAGCATCAGAGAAATAAGGAAGGTGTACGCCAAATTAAAAAAGAGGACAAGAAATCGGCAGATGCTCAGGTTGCAAAACGAGGAGCTAATGAAATCGGTAGCTGTATATGGCAATTCCTACTTAATGAAAAACAAAGAGGTATCAAAAATGTATCATTTTACTTCGACGGTTGCTGTGGCCAAAATAAAAACCGATTCATAGTTACAACGTTAAAGAAATGCTTCAAAAGGAGTTTTATAACATAAAAGCACTAATAAATAATAAGAATTGGGTCCAATATGAGGTAGGGCAAAAAGTATTATGGACACAGATAATGGAAGTGAGAGTCGCTTGCTCACAGCCCTCAATTTTACAGTATAAATATGATTTTTAGTCTGGATTCTGGATATTCTTAAATGAACATAGAATCTGTCCAAAAACATGAAGCAAGCGGGGAACAAGACAAACCGCAGCTCCTTTAGTCAACTCAAATCCTGCCTACGATTTTGAACTGCAAGTGCTATGTACAGAGCCCTTGCCTATAAGTAAGCCTTTACATAACGACCTTATCAGTCTTTGCAAGTCAGGAGACATCCCAGCCCATTGCCATGGCTTTTATGACTCCCTGGGCGTTAATACTAGTTCTGCAATTAATGAAAACCAAGAGGAAGATGATGACAATTGATTTACCTGATTTCATGTTTAATAGTCCCCCAGGTTAGTGCTCAATGAAAGAACTAATTATAATATAATTATTATTATATTAGACTGATGAAAAATAATACCAAATGCGTAGATTATTTGATTTGATTTTATGCTTCAAACTTGAAAATAAATCTTTTGTTTTTAGTTACTTTATGAAACTGGCATGTATTGCTATTTTGATTTTTGATTAAGCTATAATGATTAAATAGGTACTTAAATTTTAGTGGTATTGTTGCACGTTTTATAATGGAAAACTTTGATTTTAAGCAATTAATGACTGTTTTTATTATGACTGTGAATCGTTCGTAATATAATTGCAATGTTGAATATCATATATTATTGTTTAATTATAAAAGTCTCATAAAAACCCTTAGTAAAAAAAAAATAATCTTATCTAATAATTACGGGAATAAAATGATATTGCACTTCACTTATACTCCAATCACAGCAATAATTATATAATTTTTGAATTAATCAATCGAAATCGAACACTAAAACATATGACATGTCGATATTTAAGCCGGGGTGCGAGTCGGGTTACCTCCACGTGTGATCAAGAGCTGCGGTTCGTTTTTGGATCCGTCCGGGGGGAAGAGCAGTGCTTGGTCCGGTGCGCCCTGGGCAACGGCTAATGATTTCCTGGCAGTTTCTGAGGGATATCATTGACCGTTGGCTAAGAGCCCGACAGGGGGGGAGGGGGGTCTTTGACCATTACCGTACAACGTTGCCGACATTTTGTCACAAGATTTTTTAATAAAAAAATTTTACATTGACATTGGCGAAGTTGTCGTCACTATAACGACTTGATACGCCACAAATAAAAGAAGAAGAAGAAGAAGAAGAAGATATTTAAGCCATTGTAATTTACATTCGACCCGTGCATGTGACAAAAGGATATGGCAATACTTTTTATAGTTCCTTTTCAAATGTGTAGTTTTGGTGAGCGCCATTGCACGAACAGTATCTAGCGGCTTGCGACGAGAATACAAAGATAACTGCGCATATCATTACTTAGCGATCTAATTTTGACGAGAACATAATAATATGGATGTTTGTCATGCGATGAGCTATAAATAAAAACATTGAAAACTATTGTATTATTTTTTAATTTTGTCATTTACCGTACAAAAAATGCGAAAAAAATTGAGCTGGTGCATTGGCACCTACGGATTCCAAATATGACATAAAAATAAAACTAAGATAATGGCGGTTATCATTTTGTTCTCCGGGGCCGGCGAGATAATATTTTTTTACATGCCGTACATTTTCGTTGGTCCAAAGGTTTGTAGAGAAAAAACACTCAAGGAACGAACCCATAGAACGAAATGTAAGAAAAAAATGATCTGCATTAAAATGTACGGCATAATTTTTTCCTAATTTATTTATCTTAATACTATTTAAAACAAGGGAAAAATTTAGAAAATTGCTATATTTTATTAATCTATGAATATTTTAACTTTTGCAAATTCAGTTTTTGTATTTCTCTATAATTTTTTTTAGAACAGTTTCTTTTGAACGGCAATACTATATAACAATTGTATTTTACAATATCATGTTAAAAAAAAAGTTGCCGTACAGAGTCAAATGATTTTACAGCTTTATAAATCAAGTATACCATGAAGTTAAGATAATCATTCAAATGAACAATAATTTTTTGACGGCATTATTTGTAATAGTACTTTTGAGTGCTAGATAATGTTTTGGAACCGAAGCCGTACTTGTTCAAATCACCCCCCGGACCACGGAAAGAGAGGGGGTTGCAACCCTCGATTTTGTCCCCTTGTCGCACAATTTTTGTACGGCGTTGCGGAATAATGGGTTAGAAGCTGTATTGAAACAGTATGAAACTGATGCCGTACAGAATCAAATGACCAAATTTACCCTGGAAATTGTCAGAAAATCAAAAGAAAATATCGACTTTGTGGCTCACCATTTTTTTACGGCACTGCGCGCTTTATTATTATTTTTCTTGGATCTATCGATGGTAAAAATGCCGTACATAATCATATGACCAAAATGTATTCACTCTACCTGCACTTTTGAATTCTCACCAGCACCCAGTTGGACAGCTTACAAGTGACGGCATAGTGCTGAATCTTATTATTTTATGCTCTTATATCGTCCTATATACGTCACCTGGTGGTTCATATGACCCACATTTTTTGTACGTGGGCCTGTAGTCTAATAGGTAGGTACGAAAGATTCAACTTTTCGCGCGATATACGGCTACAAAAAGTGTCACTTTTTAAACAACTGTATCAAAAACCATTTTTTTTGCTAAAACCACTTTATATCGTAACTTAATTCACATAAATAGCACATTTTATTTGTTCCAAATACAATACAGATACTAAGAAACAAAATGACAAAATATATCCAATATCAGTAGTATCACTCACTAATGAAACTGTCAGCGACTCTGTCGATGCCCCCGATATCACCCTTCTGACTCTATGTCAATCAACGCGAATGACAAACAATTTCACACGTCACTGCTCACCAAATAAGGTTACCAAAGGAATATTAGGTATATCTGAGCAAGTATTGGATTGGTGGTTTTCAAAAGTTTTGGACCTATTTAAAATTGTAGGATTGTATTTTATTTTATTTATGCATTCAGACTCTCCTTTGTCACGGGTATCCTTTTGCGGCGGTGATTGGCACACAATCACATTAAAATAATATTTGAAAATCACCTTTCACCAATAAGGCATTGTGGAGTCGAAAGCTCACACTAGGTAAGGCTTTGATTAGTTTATTGAAACGGGCCTTTTATATAGTTTTAATTTTACTCTGTCTTTTTCAATATTAAATTGTATGTTTAATAACTTAGAACACGTGTCGACTATTATGTCCCAGCTTTAATGCTCATGTTGGCGTAAAATTATTCATAGAAAATGACAAACATCAACCTAGCTCTCGCTGCATGAATATATTTTGCAGCACAAAATCTGCATTTTTTAATAGAGAATTGCATCCTTTGGGACATAACGTAGTTTTAAACCCCGAATTAACCGTTTTGTTTACGTCTGGCCCATATAAGCCCGTTAAGACGTACTCTGGTCACCAAGATTTTTGAAAACTAGTCATTTGAATAAAGTCTCGCCATGCGCTCATCTAATTCTTCCGAAAAGAGAATGAAAAGGACAATTGCAGCCCGGTTCTATAGTACCTACCGAAAACTGATGAAAAAGGCGTAGTCCCCTGTTTCCTCTTTCAAAACTGAGCCGGTTTTGTTTTTTTTTTAGATATAATAATTATAAAAAAGGACTGTGACTATGCCTCTATGTTTTCATTTTATTTTATTCGTTACTAGCTTCTGCCTGCGACTTCGTCTGCGTAGAATTATATACATAAAAACCTTCCTCTTGAATCACTCTATCTATTAAAAAAAACCGCATCAAAACCCGTTGTGCAGTTTTGAAGATATAAGCATACATAGGGACATAGGGACAGAGAAAGCGACTTTGTTTTATACTATGTAGTGAAGTGATAAATGAAGGATGTCTAAATATTGTATAGAAATTGGGATTGCGTTAGTGATTTTCGAATGTAGGTATCTAGTTTTTTAAATAATTAAATTGGAAAAAAAGTAAAACATAGAGGCACGACAAAGGTGGCTATCCACGGAGAAAACAGGGGAATATGTTTGTATGGAGAAACGGTCACTCGATTTCCTGTTAACTGTTCGAGGTATTTAAGCGCAAGCAAAACCCAGGTAAGTATCGGCTTAATATATTGTTCGCAAATGATGTCACCATTAATCAGGCTAGCCCTGTGATATTGTTGGCATTCCATTATACTAGGAGCGGCAGTTTCTATTTCCAAGATTTTTGATCGTAATTAGTTATAGGTGAATATAAACGAAATTTGCACAAAAAGCGTTATCGATCGAAATTAAATTCGTTACCTGCGTTTTGTTTCATGAACGCTGCAATCTAGCAGTCTTCAAATCAAGAGTGAAAGTGCGTTTGCTAACAGATCGCATTAACATTTCGCTGACGGTCAGGCGTGATTGTTGTCAAAGCCTGCTAGTGTAAATATGAATAACAATAGCACTTTATTATATTACCTGTCTTAAAGTATCATTTTGCTAAAGTAAATTGTGTATAAGTATATATCATTATTTTCAGTTATGGGCGAAAGTCTTAGGAATCATGTTATAGGCGATGCGGCTAGCAACCCATCATTATTTTGATTTGATTGATATTGTTTTAGATACAACTAAGTATACATTGAATTAAATTGTTCTCAACAGAAAACGAGTTACTTATGTACCTGGATACTATTTCAATTATCTGTCTGTAAACTCAAAATTCCTAAATGAAAAGTTTCGACTCGGCAATCTCGTCTACCCAGCGACTAAATAGCTGTTGGCAATACTACCAATTATGAGTAATCTACTCTGTATTGTCTCTCTCTCTCTTCCTGTCTTGTCTTAGGGGAGTACACGCGTTTCATTCCTAAGATGCATTTTTATTTTTTTATCACCTTCAGCACGCCAATTTAAGCCACCTAAAATAAACTACAACAAATACAGTGCCTGCTCTACTATAGTTTTTTCCAAGTTCACAATATTTAGCTCAGAACGAGCTAAACCAGAGTAAGCGAGCTCACTAAATTCATAATTAAAGTGCGAGACCGGCTACGCAGGCCCGTTAAAGTTAGGAATAGAAATAGAACTGTTCCGCGTTCATTATTTACACGATCATTCATCAAATATTAAGCACTTGCCCAACGCATACTCTCCACGGTTCGTCATCGCTAAATCATTTTCATTTAGCTACAGAATACTTTTCAAAACACATTTGTTATTGCGTAAGTTTTGTGCCGTCATTTAATACTTCCTAGCACATCTAAGTGTTAAGTTAGTTAGTTATTCCGGTATGTTAGGAGCACCATTACTTCTAGATAGCCTGGTGTTTAAAGAATCGAACTAAGAAGCTTGAGGTCCCGGGTTTGATACGATGAGTAGGTACAAAATGTTTCTTCTTGAGTCTTGGTTGTTGCATGCAGCGAAAGTTCTTTCTACTATTGCTTTAGGTGAAGTTCAGTTATTTAAAATATTGCCAACCTATGAAACGCATTACAGATTAGAAGTAGATTTTGTATATAAGTATGTATCTAGAACTCGGTCTTGTACGTAGAGCACATAAATGTAACAGACGGGGTGAAACAGGTAGACACAGACGAATTTATTCATCAAAAGGATCTAGGAATTAAATGAAATTGTACGTATTGTAAAATTTACAACAAGATCTATAAAAGAAACAAACGAACCGAATGAAATTCAAGCTAACATTACTTTAAAAAGAACGTAGCGGAATACAAAATAACTCGTTTCCCAGATTGTAAGCCAGATAGCGCTTAAAATCACATTTTGTTGGTCATTTATGGCACAATTAAGCAAACTGTAGACAAAGAGTGTTTGTAACTCGGCGCTGCATTTTGTCCAGAATGTTAACAAACTGAACAGCTGATGGCAAAACCTGAACGTTATTTGAAGAAAACTGATGAAACGATTGAGTAGCGTCAGGCCAACCCAATCTTACGTTCCACTCTTACGCAAAATGTGTAACTAAACTGTAAACGTGAGATGCAAAATCTCGTCTTCAAGTCGAAGTCATTTCTACATTGTTGAATAAGGCACATGAGTTAATTCGAATAAAATGTTAGTAGTTCGAAACTTGGTCCACGGATTTATTTGGGCAAACGAAATGAATCGTGCTCCGTTAAGCGTGAGGGAAATAGGTTAAGTTTAAGTGTAAATTTACGGGACTAATGTATTTTTAACCAGTTTAAAAAAGGAAAAGTATGCGATGGGATAGCGGTTCAAGCACTAGAAACTAAGTATTAGAATTAAAACCGCTTATTAAACTAAAGCAAAGCCAGATGATACGACAAATGTATTTTATTTAATTTTCATTAATTCGCGAATTGGGGCGCAAATGTTGAACCTCAATTTCCTCAATTTCGCAAACTCTCAAGTTAACGCAACTTCTGGTCGCTTAAAGTTAGTTAACTAAACACAAAACTGGAACTGTTACAGCAGTATTAAATTTGGTAGTTACAGGTACAAGCGTCATAAATAATGAACTTTGAAACAGTTCCATGCACAGAGCTTTTAAGTAGTATAATAATATTGTCAATGATTTGCATTTTTATGTTTACCTTCCGACAAAGTATCTATTAAGGCATTGTGTTTATAAATCACCATAACTAGAGCCTTGGCTTTACGGACGCGGGCTTCTAATAGTTCTAAATTCTATGGGTGAAGGGGAACGAGGCGGGTCGTGTTGTGTTGGTTGATGGCGTCCCTTTTCGGTTGCATGCGTATAAAGCCGCCCACGCAGCATTTCGTCACTGTTTGTCCATTAGATACAGTTATGGTAAGTCCACAAAGAATACAGCCTATGATCTACAAGTGCTCGAAGTATAACTATAACGATAAATTACACATACAAATATTTTTATCTGGTTTATGGGTCTGAATGAGAAAATGTTTATGAAGATATCCATCCATTATCTGTTTACAAACGTTCCGCTATTTCGGGTATGGAAGTAACGGACTAGTCGTAAACAGATTACTCTTTATTTATTGTTGCGAGCAAAGGAATTTAATGTCTAAAGAATAAAACTGTAATTGGATACGTTTAAACATAAATACCTAATAAAGTTTTTGTTACCTATTATTAAACATTTGAATTACCGTTTTTAACAAGCATCGAAAGTTATTAATTCGGCAATAACAGCAGCGCTAATTGGAATGATGTACCTACCTTTTAAAACGAGGTAATTTTATATTTTTACACGTTGTCCGTACTCATTTTTAGTATGTCTTTTGTTACGGATTTTTTCAATTACTATAGGTACGCTAATTACGTAACAGTCAATAAATACGATAAAACTGTCAAAATTGTTAAGTGTTACAAGTGCCACGCTCGTGTCTGTGACCCGTTTCTGTTTAACAATTTACTCAAAGATAATTCACAAAGAGTGACTTAGAATTGAGACGTAAGGGTACTTGTGAAAGCAATAAAGTGCTCCGTGACCGCCGTCGTTCGTCGTCGGTTGCGCCCCGAATTGTCGTCAGTAACAAATCGTTGTTCCGTAACGTATTCTTCATGCATGTCGAATATTTCAGAACGTTAAGTGTGAGCATTTATCAGAAATCTTTCGAGGTCCAATCTTCAACTTTCATGACCGAAAATAAATCACTATCATTTGAATTTTATCACCGAACGCACGAAGGTGTTCATTTGAAATTCCCTCTCGCAAAATGAACGATTCAATTTGTGGTTTCTGTTTTATTCTGCACGTTAGAGTTTTGACATGTTCCATTTGGTTGTAAATACGGATTGTTGTTTGAAATTTCGCGCTAATTGATTGATATGTATTGTCATTTTATGAACTGATAATTTTAAATCCATTCAGGGCTTAAGCAATGTTTTCTCTATTTTACAAAATATTACAAGACAGTAATAAGTGAGTTAAAAAACTATTGCTTATGCTAATTTCCTGCATGTTTGCTATGGGATTGAGTGTAGAGTGATTCTGCTCACTTCTATCTACGTTATTATAAATATAGATAATTATATTTTTAGTTAAGTATTTAGAGGCTAGCAAATGTTTTTATATATACATACCTAACACTTTATCGTACAAAAATAAAAATAAACAAACATACATAGGTACACATACACATACACAAATCACGTCTTTATCCCTTACGGGACAGAGCCTACGGTAGCAAGACCTACAGGCCACGTTTAGCAAGATTGTGGGCGTATAGATGGGTAAATTGGGATGAAAATAGAGATGGGTTGCTAGCCGCATCGCCTATAACATAATTCCTATGATTTTGCCCATTCCCTCGTTGGGCTTTTACCATCTGCGCGGGACGAGAAGCAACTGTTACATTTTATGTTTTTTCTAAAAATAAACAAACACAATTGACAAACATTAAGTTACATATACAAATGTGTTTTTAAATTCCGCTTATACATTACTACTTCAACTTTCTATGATGCGCGCACAACAAAATGTCCATAGTTCTAAAGTAATATAATAGTAATAATAGTTTCCACATATTTTTATAACCCCGACCTTTAAGGCATTATGGAGGCATAGTTAAAATTTAGACTTATTATAGTTAAGAAGTAGGAATTCTTGAATTTATCCTATCTGCATTAGTCTGAATTAGTGAACCAAATGATCAGAGCGAGCGGGCACTTCCGACAAGCATGCCACGCATTTTCGCACTGTTAACAGGAAACTCTCACTGTGGTCATAGAAAATACAATTTCAAATAGCAACATTTTCTTTAAATACGAAACCATTGCTGCTGTCCGTGGCTAGGGAGTCGAACCATCGGAAAGTAGTGCGGTTATGTACAGCGTACAATATGGTTAATCGTGGCTGATTGTGAGTGAGAAACTCCCAAGGTTTCATAGTAGCGAGGTAGAAGTGGAAACACTAAGTCAGTTCAGTACGGCGGCAACGCTGTGGTACGAACAACGTGTTTTCGACTCTCGAGCGGTTTCGTGCCGATGTTACGCGATTTTCGCGCGCATTTCGACTTTTGAAATTAAATGTGCGATGATTTTTTGATGTGTTGCAGATTGTAAAGCACTGATAGTCGGAGCGAGGTGTAAATACAGTGGGTTTTAGTGCAATAGTTTTTATTTATATTTTATGATAGTGATAGGTGTAGTGACTACGTAACTGTCCAGGCGTTGCTGTATTCAAGGAGTTTCGCCAGCTATAAAGGTACGTTTTAACAGTCGATTTGCGTGACTTTAATGCGTGATCCTTAGCAGACTTCGCAAACGATTCGGTACGCCTGAAATTCATGAATGAAGAAGACAAAGCGTTGAAATATTTAAAAAGTTCCCAAGTCATTTTCGCGACGGGTGGCGACCGCAATTTATAAAACATTAAAGTGGGGACGCCGATAAAAAGTTATTTAACTATTGTTGTAGAAGAATAGGCGTTAAAATAATTGTAATTTACGAGGCACCAATGACACCCAATGGGAGGCTTTGCTGCGTATACTTTAAAACGGAAGAGCTCTGTCCACGATTATAATACCTACGTATCTAAACTGGCAAGAGGTCTGTTGTGCCCGGCAGTGGGACGTATGTAATAAGCTGTAGGTTAAATATAAACTTGGCTAGTTTAAACAAAACATAAGATAAAACGAAAAATTATAGTACATTATGATACAAGTGTGCTATGTTGGTAATTACACACGAGGCGTATTGTACGCGCGAGCGATAGCGAGCGCGGGTAAGAGAGCCGAGATGTGTAATTACCAAAGCACACGCGTCGCATACGACGTTTTTCAACACATTTGCGAGGAAAAATAAATAAAATTTAGTTAATAAAAGGACTTTAAGAACTTTAGTTTACCTTTGTTACCAGACATTGCTTACCTGGAGCTGTTTTAGAACTTTACTTTATCATTTGGTAATTAACACCTTGGATTTCATACTGATATAACTGTCCGAACATTGTCCGAACATATTTTAGTATTTCCAGCGACGGACACTGCATTTCTTTATTGCTTGAACTCGTAATTTTTAAAGTAATAAAATAACAAAGTCTGAATCAACAATATCAGTGAAAAATGGCGGTTGATATTATTTCTCCGCGCCAATCCGCGCGCAGCACTCGCGCATGCGCGCTGTGCACTTAGCACGCGCGTGACGAAGACACTGACACAGACTGCTAAACAGCCTAATATTAAAATTATAATAAAAAATAATTAATCAATGCCTGAGATTGCAAATTATGTTCAGTTTTAGATAAAAATGAATAATTTGTCGAAATTAAATGTTTATTTATCATCTTTTCCATAAAATAGTTTAATATTCACGAAAATATTCCTTGTTCCTACAAATAACTGAACTTTTTGCTGAGATTAAAAAATATATATATTACCGCACTCGTGCGGTAATATATTACAGCACTTGTGCGTAATAAGCTCAATTATGAGCTTAAATGCAGTGCAATAAGACTCAATTTACGAGCAAGTGTGTTGAAAAGATACTTAATTACCATTTACTTACCATTACCATTACTTACCTTTAATTACCATTAAGTACTAGGTGACTACATGAAAACGAAATCCAGCCAGACTAACTATATAAATGCGAAATCGATAACAAGCATTCTTACTACGCCAAGTGATCATCGTTCGTCTGACCTTGAATACAGTTAAATCACAAAATTACAAAAAACAACATTCGCGTTCGAGTGCGATGCTCGATGGTTCATGGTTCGCTGTGTCATTCTGATGCAAAGTGACTCAGAACTTTAAGTAAGGCTAGATTATGGTCATCTCAATGTTGCTGTCTTAGCGGACTAACATGTAGGCGCTAAACAATATAAATTGCTACAGGTAAACTTACATGCGGGAAGTCTTGTATGTAGATTTGATCTGTATCATAAAACCAAGAAACATCGTTGACTATTTTATTCATTTTATTTTATTTTATTTATTTATTTAAGGTTTACCAACAATTGTTAATACTTACACATCGATCTTGCTGCTTTCATATACATTTTGAAATAGAGTATCACAATCACTTATAGGTAAACACCGCATGCGAAATAAAAGTGACGCTTAGAAACTAAGTTTATTAACTAATTAGGTATGTTCCCAAAACCAAATATATACAACCAAACAAACACAACTCTGGCTGGATAAATGATTTAAGTTAAGTTTAAGATAGTTCTGATCAGTGCAACGAAGTGAATATCCGTCATGTCGCTGCATCTATTGGCAATGCTCGTCAGCCTACATATGGGAGAGTTCCTACCAGAATCCTCGCAGCAGCTGGCAGAGTTCGCTAATCCTGCCGCTAAGTAGCAGTGCTTGCACTGCTGTGTTCTGGTGTGGAGAGTAAGACAGCCGGGGAAATTACGGGCACAAGAGGCATTTCATATTGGTCCTCTAGGTTGGCAACGCATCTGCAATCCCTCTGGGGTTGCGGGTGTCTATGGGCAGTGGTGATCACTTACCATCAGGTGACCCACTTGCTTTGCTCGTTTGCCTTCCTATTCAAATAAAATAAAAAAAAAAAAAAAAAAAAAAAAGATACCGACCTTCGAGCGGTGGAAACAGAGGGGTAATGTGATTTCGGGGGAAACGGAAAGGCGCACGAAAACGCAGTAGCGCCAGTAGCTGTGGACAATCGCTTTTGTGCCGGACTAATTTATGTAAGAAAAATGCATCTAAAATGGTTCTTTGGTTTCCAAAGACTGGATTTTGAAATGCTGTAACCTGCGTTTGTAAGACACTGATTTTTTTGAAACGACAGGGTGTCGAAATGCCAAATGACGAACAAATCGTTTCTGAATGCGCTCCAACCGAAGAGAATGAGCAGCGTAGTGCGGTCGCCAAACCACGCTGCAGTACTCCATTACACTCCGCACAAGGCTGTAGTAAAGCAAAATCTTTGTTTTACTATGTCTAAATGATCGACCGTTTCTAATGATGAAGCCCAACATCTTAGATGCCCTTATAATAGTGTTATCTATATGAGGAATAAAAGTCAGCTTACAGTCTAATAGCACTCCCAAATTACGAATAATTCCGACTTCTTCAAGTTTATGGACTATAGTTAGTTAAGTGTGACCAGGCAACACGTAGATAGTGACTTTTTCTTACGTTGTACATGACATCGTATACGGACATTTTTATTTACACTGTCGTTGATATAAAGACAGTATATTTTAGAGACTTTCAATTAGGTCGATTATGCAGTTCATCGAATGGGTTCTGGTTACCGAGGACAACTTAGATATTTAGAAAGTACATCAACGCCAACATCCCTTCTATGCTTTGGGCCCAACCAGTACGGGCCCTCCAAGAGATGGAGGCCCGTTTCGCCTATCCTGCCATCCTATTGTTACGCCACTGTCTGTGGCTTGTCCATACCAGTTAATTTGACCCACGTCATGCGCTGGCAAGCTGATGAAGCATTGTAAATCAACTCCGCTTTGAATTCATGTAAAATGCATGCTCTCCCGAAGCCAACATGAAAATGGTGACTGGATTTATGATACGCTCTATAAATTCTGTACCACTGAAACAGAAACATGTAAACGCATAAAATTTGATAGCAGATAGTGCTATGAATGAAACGTGAGATACATGTTTAACAAAACTTGAATAAAATAGTTTCAAACATGCCACTAGACAAGTAAACGACAGCAAAATGACTACTGAAAGCAGAACACATAAAACTATTTTAGTTTATAAAGTTAAAATGAACTTAAAAAATAGAAGGTTTTTGCGTGGTGTCAGGTGTAGATTTCAACGCTATAGATCAATTTTTATTTGCCACAAAAACAACAATTGATTGACTGCCGTGCGTATTTGCATCAAACCTATTGAGGCAGAAACAATAGGTAAACAACAAACAATAGAAAAGTAAATCAAAACCGGTTATGCGTTTGGGAGCTATGATGCCATAGACACCAGACAGCGACACAAAGTCAAATATATATCTAATAGATACTCCTTTATTCGTGTCGAGGGTGAAAAAAGAAGATTGTGTATAGATTTATCTTTTAAAAAAGCGTAAAGGGAAACATGGGATGCGTTATAGGAGTTTTATAGTCGAATTCTGCATTTAAAATCACCTTTGCGCACAAGCCTTGATGGCAAAACCATGAGGAAATCCCATCGCAATTTGGATTTCTTCCCTTCTGGTTTTGGTAGAAAAGAAATACTTAGAGCTGAATTTTAGAGAGTAAATAGTTTAAAAACAGGCGAATGATGAGGTGTGACTATGAACTGAATACGAGCCCGCGCAAACAATTTTGCCTGTTAAAGGCATAAATAATTTCTATTGGCTGTCATTGGTAAAAATATTTAAAGGCCCGGTTATGACTTAATGCAAATAGCGTTTATAGCAACGTGCTTATTCCGTGAGGTACCCATACGGCATCGTCAAAGTGCCTTTGCGCGGTACAAAGCTTCGAGTCTGGACGCTGCCCACCAATCAGGATGATGAACACGACAACCTTTAGCTCCTAGCGGAATAGCTAATCAAGCTCTTGGTTACCTTTATACTTGTATTTAGAAGGCTACTCCGAAATTGGAAGCTCGTATCATAGCGTCCCTCCCACTCTTTTATGAATGACTTAGTGTGAGCGGGAAGGCAGAAAACAAAATTCGAATTTTAACTGCAGAGTATAAGGCCTGGGTTAGCAACGTCGTTCTAATCAACGTCTTCACGGTCCAGCGATTAACGCACATTAGCGAAATGCTCATGGAGCATTGCGTGGAAGGAAACATGCAGCATTATTTATCTTTGATGTGCTTTGATGTTTGATGTGAATGAAGTTATTACTGGGGTAGGATTAAAATTATTTTAGTCGCGTATGAAGAGATGGATTGATTGGATGTTTTAGTGAAATTCACCATCTCCAGCCTAAATACGTCCCCCTGTTAGACACAGGCCTCTGCGAATGAGCGGGCTTGGGCTTGGGCCCACGCAGGTCTAATACGAATTGTGAATTTTACACACACCTTGGAACTGCTTTGCAGGTGTGTGCAGGTTTCCTCTCAAAGTTTTTCTTCAACAAAGAGCTGATAGTAATTTTCAAACGAATTTTCCCACATAAATTCCAGAAAATTCAGAAATGCGGGTCCGACTTCGAACCCACGATTCTGCATGAAGAGTCAAAAGTCAAAGCATATTTAGGACAACCGGCTTCTTTTTTAAAATAGTATTTAATAGTTCTACCTTCACAGATCAAAGTCTTGATTAAAATTTTCAAATACCTGCATAGCTGATTGAGTAAAAAACATTAGTCATCCACCATCTACTAGTCAGTACATGATTCATAAATATCAAATGCTTTTCTAGGAAGCAAGGAACATTTCTATAATACCTAAGCTCCATTCCTCGAGATCGTTATGTATTCGAATTATGGCGCATTACGATTGGCTGTGTAGCAAGCTAAACTAGTTCGCAATACTTGTCTGGAATAGAATTTTCTTGGAAAATATCCGCTAAACAGCAGCTGTGTCGCTTAACAAACGTGCACACTCGAAATTAGATTAGAATTTTTGTTCACAAAATTTTGACTCTCAAGTGGAACTGAGCTGCGGGCATTTACATAGTAAGGGGCATGTATAATGTGAGTGGAAGTTGGGTGAAGGCGGCTTGTTCGTCCAGTTTCGGGGATGTTATTCTGTTGGGGCCCGCTGGGAGTCTTGAGAGGGCGTGGTTTGTACGTGAATTATCTGGAAGGGATTGCAAAGACTGTTTTATTTTAGCGTAGCACTGGAACTTGGATGAGGCGTAAGGGCTAAATAAATCACTTCTCGATTGGCAAGGGGGAGAGGTTAATAAAACGAGGTTCTACTAACGGTTACAACCTAACAAACGGGTCAAATCAAATAAGTAGTAGTAAGGCTTAACTTTTTTAAATTACAGTCGAATATTTTCTGCGGGAAGCAATAAACAAATTTAAAACTGCCATAAGTCTTTGACATATTGTTATAATAAAACGGGTTCTCACGTATTTGTAGCCGGGGTTGGTCCGACAATTCTCTGACTAATTCGTGGTCCTTTGTCAAGGTAGGTAGAACGGATAACCGAAAGAGAAATGCACGCCAGCGCTAATCCTACCAGGATAGGAACAGAAGAACTAACCTGGTAGTCACAAGTGGAGTTTCTCATAAATTTTCACTAGCCACGTCATTTTCTAAAGTATCATCTACTCCTTGCCAACCATTGATGTAGTATCTAAGGGACCATCCATCATCAAGGTTAAAATTCGGAATACAACTCACCACTATAGCCTTACGTGTCCTTCCGCAAAGCAAAGTATCCGTCACCAGTATGCACACCTCACCAAAGCAAATACAAACATGTTGAAAATTGCTCAACATGTCCAAATATTAAGGTTGACCCGTTTATTCTTCAAACTACGTCTGTACGTTTAAGTACTGATATTTCACTCTTACTTTTTCAAATTCTATTAAAAAAATAATTGTAATAATAATATTTTCAATAAATAAGCCCATCCAGTTTTTACGCCTGGTTCTTTCTTTTTTAGTGGTTAATTAATGCTTTTGACTGGATAATTCAATGAGATAGAAAGGCTTAACTAATTCCTGTGGCCATGTCCAGAGGTTTTATATCATTGTATTGCTTTGTACTTTACTTGAATGGAAAATGAGCGTGAATTCTTTGTAGAACTTTATTTTTCCCATCTTGTTTTAGTTTGAGATTACGGACGTGGCAGGACTGCTTGTATTTGGTGGAAAAGTTTTCTATTCTGATTCATATGACGTCGCTGTTGGTTAGGTATTTCTTTTGAAACTTTAGTTAGTGAAATCGAAAACTAAGTCAATAGAGGCGATTAACTTTTGTGGGTTACGGAAACGGCTAACTTCTTACTTTGGCACTACTGACATTGTTGTGGTAATATTTGTGCTTCGGAGTATTTTTTTTCTAATCTTTTGCTAGCCTGATATTTGCTGTAACATAACTATTTGGAGTCTTAGTGGGAAAACCATGGACCCGAAACTACGCAAAAAAAACATTTGATGATGCCAAGATTTCTATACTGCATGTTTTAAAAACATTCTAACTTTGATTGTTCTCGCGGGTTGCTCATCATACATTTTAAATTAGATTACTACTTACTAACACGCACACAAACCCAGTTATCATCTAGGCGGTAACAAAGACGGCAGATTAGATAAATATGCAAAAAAAAAAGATGCTACATATTATGTCCACTGGCGTAGCACGTGCACATATAGTCACCGAGTAGAAAAGTAACTGGTTATAATCATCCGCAATGTAATGCCTGTCTTTATCAGCTGGCTAATAATGTAAGAGGTAAATGCTAAGGGTAATCTAATTACCTAACATGTTAGTACGAGTATATCCAAGTAAGATACTATCTTCCCCTAAATTATCAGATTAATTTGAAGTAACGCATGACTTAGCATTAAAGCATTACGCCTCACTACCATTAAACTACTCACATACCTGAGTTAAACAATTTAATACATAACTAATTACGAGTAACAATCAGCATACAAATATGTTCTTCACTATGTTAGAGTATTTCGGAATGTGTTGTAGCAAAATCTTTTATGCTGGTCTGGGAGTAAAGAAAACATAGAATGTATCAGTTGCTTTTCTTCCCGCGCAGATGGTAAAAGCCCGTCGAGGGAATGGGCAAAAATCTTAGGAATCGTAATTATAGGCGATGCGGCTAGCAACCCATCACTATTTTTAATTCCCCTTTCCACCTATACGCCCACAATCATGCTAAACGTGGCCTTTAGGTCTTGTTACCTTAGGGTCTGTCTATCCCGTAAGGCATAAAGACGTGATTTGGAGGTACCATTCGAGAATGATAATATTATGTATTGTATATTGCTACAAAACAGCAGTTCGAATAAAAACTTTTACTGGTTGACTGATTCCACTCGCATTTCAAATCCAGCACGAATGTACAGTCAAGGACATAAATATATTATGTACGTTACCAAGACTCGACTGTACTAGTTTAACCAATTAAGAGTGGTGCTTTAAAAATTGGGCCACTGCAATCATTGCTTACCCAATATTTCTAGGACACACACACACACACACACACACACATCACGTCTTTATCCCTTACGGGGTAGACTGAGCCTAAGGTAACAAGACCTACAGGCCACGTTTAGCAAGACACTGAGACAAACAGCAAATCACTAATGTGGTGCAAATTCGAATAACCTCCAAAATCCTTCTGGAATAATCCTCTAGGGTACAGGATATAACCAAAACGCAACATCCACTTTATGTGCTCTAATGATGTTACGCTGCCATTGCATTCGTCATTGACAAACGATGTTTGAAACTCTATGCAATGAAGCCCGCTCTGACATCTAATCTAGGTTGGGATGACAATCAATATCGATCCGATTTAAGCGCACAGAGTTAATACGGATCTAATTTGATCGGGTTATGCACAGACCACGAAATTGACAACGCGCGCCACTACTACCTACGAATATGAACACGGTAGAGAAGATTCGTCTTCTCGGCTAATCTAGGCTTCGTAGAGCCGTTGTCTCGCTCTAACTTACGTGATGCCAATTATCTCTTTCCAAAGAGTTGTGGACTTTCTGTGCGTGCTTCGCCTTGAACTGCTTATGGGAGTCTTCTTCTTCTTTTAGTGCCTCTTCATCTAGTGGAAGTTGGCCGTTAGCTCCGTGTACTTTTTCCTATTTCTTAGCGAGGTGCAACAGATCGGCTGCGCTCGCGATACCCATCCACTCCCTTTTGTCACGGAGATAAGATTTCTTCCTTCATCCAACTGACGGGAGTGACGGGCGTCAATTTCTACTTGCATAATTATTTGCATCTGTTTTTTTTATAAAATATTATGGCTTCGTGGCCAGTAATATTTATAGACAATACGGATTCGTTGTCTAAGTATTAGTTCGTGTGGTAGCGATCGTAAACCTTCAATAAAATGAAACGATGTTTCGAAAAATACTTTTTTAACGAGCCGACTAGGAAAGCGACGATTACAGAATTAAAACGGTGCTTACGAGCAAAAAATGTTGTACCTTCATCATTAGAAATGCCGTCGGAATATAAAGAAAAAGAACTGGTATGACGTAAAAGGAAACTAATAGGCGACAATAGAAAATCGCAGTCTCTAGGACAGCTATCTTATGTGAAGGTGGCATAGATATAGTATAAACTAAATTCTATATCTATGAATGGTGGTTACGACTGTGCACGACAGATGGCGGTGCGGCAAACCAATTCTCTGTTCATTGTATTGTCGAGACGCTAACCGCATAACTTTTAATTGGAAACAGCAATGTAGTACAAAATCGCTAGCGTGCGTAGATTATGAAAATAAATTGTACTCAAATCAAATTTAAATATTTTTCCTAATTTCGACTTCTTGAATGTTATCTACGTGCTTGTGATGGTTTTTTTCTCGATCGATTCGGGACCTCAATTCTCGTAGTCAGATTCTCTATTTGGTCGTCAAAAGGGATAAAAATATCGGCGAACAAAATTAACTTACAAAACCTACTGCTTCTCTATTTTTCCTCTTGGATCATTCGATCAAGGTATTAAAATCCTTGGCATAACTTAAGAGATCTAAGCCCACACAAACAAATACATAACATAATATACACACAGACGGCGTGGAGCAGTCACCCGTTTTAGGAACCGTCCAATGAACCACAACAAATGTATGGTTCGTTAACTAGAATAAAAAAAATCGGAAAACTTTTTACAGAAGTGTTTGATGAGAAAAACCTTTTTTTTAGCGTGGAAAATACGCCTTATGCTAGCGCCCGATACGGGCTTACCAGGGTATGTGGGGCTCTCCCTCGACGGCAGGCATATCCACTAAAAACCACACGGATTCCCTATTCGGTCATATGTGAGGCGTTGCGGGACCACTTGGGTGTCACCGCGACACCCCACGACCACCCCGGGATGGGGTTTCCTCTTCGCACCTGTGCAATGCAGGTTTGGAAATTCCCACCCTCCCCCGCTGGTGCCGCTTGGATTTTTTTATAGAGATTGTCTCCTCGTGGTTCCCTTCTTGAAAAAGACAGCGGTACTGAAGGCATGATCGCGTCCGTTACCAAAAGCACCCTAGGGTGCGACCCTCTGGATATTTTATAAAGGTTTACTCCTCGCGGCCCCCTGTCTTGAAAAAGACAAGCGGGCCACGTTCCGACCCCACGGGCCGGGTTTCGTGTCAACTGGCAGTGATCGAAGTCCGCTCCGACGGTGAGCTTTCGCCCCCGTCCAATAAGCTTGACCTCACCTTTCCCTGCAGGTACTTAGCTCAAAAAGGCGCCCAAAAGCACCGCCCTCACTGCAGGTCCATTTCTGGACCCGCTGGCTCAGATCGCCGCACCGAATTGCGGGTTCACATTACCACCCCTCCCCCCAGTCGGATATTAGCCAACAGTTAACTAACTTATTAAATAAATCAATTAACCTTTGTTGCCCAGGGTGCACCGGTCTAAGCGTTATCCGTGAGCCCAAGAGCCTCTGTTAGAAGGGAACTGTAACACTAGAGCTCTCAGGGAGGTTTCCGACGTCGCTGGTGAAATGTTCAGGAATAATTCCAAGACACTTTGTCACTACAACTACTTGTATTTGATAATTATTGGAAGTGTAGAGAAAAGTCGCTGAGATACAAATTCTGCGCGGACGATCTGGGTAATACACAGTATATAAATAAATACAAGTATCTAAACGATTGAACATGAGAGTATGCATCGCCAGTTAATTATTAATGCAGTCTTCGTCGATGTTGTGTTCTGGTTGTGTTTGTGGCAGCCGGTCAAGGGCGCCTCGTGATCTCATGACGCCGACAGCTGTGCGATAATGGTAATTGCGAGTAACCCGAGACGCCGCTGCCCGCGTCGATAGCGATACTATTGATAAACAAATAACATTTCGTTCGCTTAGCTTTGATAGGCTAGTAAAGTGATCGAAGATTTAAAGAGTATGGAGAATCGGCCAAGTTCAAAAATTTGCTGTCGTTTTATTCAGTTATTGGTCCAGTTTAAGATGCGATTACACAAAACATAAATGCTTCAGGTTTTCGTGATAAAAATCGTTTTATTTATTTTAGCTCGTATCTAAAATACTAAGACTGACTTTTGTTATTTAGATAATGGACTTAATATATTTAAATTTGACAATAACTCTTTATTGGAATAAACATAACATTACAAACAGAAAATAAAGACAAACTAAACTATACTTAAATTAAAAACTAAACCCTGCCTGCTGGTTGCCAGGTAGAGATCGCTCTGTAGCGATAAGTACGTTACCTTGTAATATTCTGTATACCTTTTTCTGTTTTGGTTGTTATATGTGGTATTCAATAGAGAGTTATTGTATTGTATTGTATTGTAAACTATGATTTAGATAATTGGACATTACATATTTTGTAGGTAAGTTAATTAGCTTTATTATTTTAGCTTGTGTAGCTAGTTACTATTTTTGAAAAAAAAAACTTTGCTATAGAGTATTATTTTATGCATAAAATAACTAAAATCGATGAATGTCCTTCTCTTAGAAAATAAATAAAATGACTTGATAATATAGAAAAAAAAACTAAAATCGATGAATGTCCTTGTCTTAGAAAAGAAATAAATAGACTTGATAATATAAAAAAAATACCACTGTCCACAATCACGGCGTCTTATTTTAATGCAAATGCATTCGACACGTTCCTTGCAACTGCTTGCACCACAATATGAGACAAGAACATCTTTTACGCTATCCAATGAAACATCAGACACCCGACACAAACATACGTCTCTCTGACAAGCACAAGGACTATGCTCAGTAAGCTTTGCAGCGAAGCTGTCACAAGCAGTCGGGAAACAAGCACCTTGTCGGCAACAGGAATTAGATTTTCGTGTGTTTGACGATAATAATAGAACATCAGCTGTTGTTCCAGACTTCATCAACGAAGGATTCATTTGTTGGGGACAACTCAGGGGACAAAGCATTTTTTTTGTAATAAAAAGTATCTTGTGTTAACTCAGTTTAAAAACAACGTGTCAAAATTTTAAATCCGTTCCGTAGTTTTTGTTAGAAGCAGTAACAAACATCCATTCATAAATCTTTACAAAATTTGGTAACATTGCTAGTTAGTGCTCAGTGTTCATTATGTAGTTCATTCAAATATTTTTAAACGTAAAATAATTTAGTTGAATTATTATAATAATTATTAATATGATTATGAGCTCGTCTTGGCGGGGGCACTACCATGCCCTCAGATTATAAAATGCAATTTAATTCAATATTATCGTACTAAATTCGATTACGTGTATTTTGTAGTACAAGAAATATCCCGAAAATCATCAAATGTGAATTAAACAAAGCATAAACTTTATATATGCTTTATTCTTGTACTACCCTCTGAGCAAGCGAGTAGGTATACAATATAATTTTCTTCCGTCGTCGGTACTTCGGTACCCACAATAAAAGTTCCATAAAATCCGGGAGTATAGTTGGAGTGGACAAACAAACTTACAACTTATATCTCTGAGAGTATCTTGTTTTTCTGCGCACTAACTTGAAGGAGAAATGTATCCAACAACTTCATTTTTAACACGCGATCCGACAGTAGGTAAATAAAGGCTAGTAGGTATGTACCTCAAAATTTTTATTTTTCTTTATATGCTTGTCTATTTTACATGCATTTTAATGCTTCACTTTTCTGCAGTGTTTCACAAACCAAGCTTTTCCTTGCTGGGAAAGTCGCGTACAAAGAAAATGGCCGCTCGATTGAAATTCTATCCCATCTCGTGTTTACGCCTTAGGCCGAAAACAGAATTGGAATCGTGTCGTTAATTTACAAAATAAAAATAAAACCGTCAATATCGTATTATGATTGAACTTTTTAATTTGTAGTACTTACGTTTCGCTAAACGCAAAAGTAATTAAATCTACTTTCAACATGAAACTACCGTGAGACTTAATCATTATTACACGTAAACGGATAACTCACGTATAAAAAGTCGAGTGATGCTCGACATGTTTCTCTTGGAAAAAGGACTACGAAATAGTCCGAAACATGTCGAGCATCACTCGACTTTTTATACGTGAGTTATCCGTTTATGTGTAATAATAATGAAATCTATTTTATTATACAAATCATTTTATATTTATTCACAGTAATAGGTCTAAGGTACATAGATTCTAACATATTTTTTTCCGAATTAACTGTAAAAAAAATCTAACACAGTACTCAGATCAAATAAAAAGTAAAGATAGAGCGCTGCAAACAACGAAGTGAAGCCGGTCAAACTGCACCAATCCGTGTGCTTACACAGTGACACGCACACACTTGCAACCAAACTATACCAAAACCTTATTATTTGAGCTACGCATTCCCGTGGAGCACAACGTATTTTAAATTGGACTAATATCAGTAATAATGCCAAATTGCGTAGTGAAAGGGTGTAAAAACTATTCGTCCAAAAATAAAAAGCAGGATGGAATCACTTATCACACGTTAGTAAACTCGTAAACCAATATTTTCAATAAAAATCGAAATAATTTTTGCTTCTGACAAAACGTCAACAATAGTGTTGCCATTATAATATTTTAGTTACCCTATTATTCACCCAATGGTGAATGCAGCCTCTGTAATACAACCTTTTCTTTTTCATTTTAAATTCTATTCTTTATTAGCACGGCTTAAAACGTGAGAAAGTGACACGCAACCTAAAATACATACTACTTTATGTATTTTTTCAGATTTCCAAACCCATTATTATTATATATTTTTGCAGTATCGGGGTATTACTAATTATTATGGCAACACCGGCCTACGCACACATGTTTATAAAACCGGCTTCACTCGGTTGTTCACCGCGCTCTATCTTTACTTTTTATTTGATCTGAGACACAGTATAATAACGAAATTGAACCTACTGACATTTCACCTAAATTGGTTTCGATTTTAGAAATCTATTTACAAGGAAGGCAACATTTTAAGCGGCTGTATAGATCTTTAGTTGAAGCATACTTGAATCGATGTTTCGCTCCATTAGAAGAGTGGCCTTCATACCAAGTTACCTTATAAGAGCTGCCTAAACTATACAATAGTATATGTCATACGCAGTGCGCATCGATGTACCATAAAACTATTTACATAAGGAGCAAACTACGTTCGATGAATGATAATGCAATGAACTCATAATTGAGTTGCGGTGTTGTGATCTTCATCTGTTTTAGTAGCTCGTACGTGACAATACTCGTAGGTATATTATATAGTGTTTACTGATGTAGTAAATAAACATACCTTACAGTAATTTGCAACGAAAGATTATTTGAACTATTTGAGCTTAAAGTTACGAAAATTATTTGGAACGTAAAAAAGAACTAAACAAACTAAGTGAAAAACTTATTGCGTATTCATAATTGAGTGTTCGTTAACACGACAGTATGTTCCAGTCGACATATAAATGAACTCGTAACTGAGTAATTTCTTATAATAGAAAGGAAATTAATTAATTAAGGCAGCCACGAGATGTATCTCATTCACGAGGTGAGCAAACGATTGGATAATATTTTATTATATAGTCCGGTCCTTTCTGACGTAATTCTTTCATTTAGTTACCTATGTAGTGTTTGTACCTCTTGAACATTCATAATAGGCATTATTCTAAAAAAACTCGAACGAACGCAGCACTGAAGTCACTTGTTTGAAATCACTGCATAGTACCTATAAAACAGAGTCGCTTTCCGCTGTCTGTCTGTATGTCTCTATGTATGCTTAGATTTTTAAAACTACGCAACGGATTTTGATGCGGTTTTTTGAATAGAGTGATTCAAGAGTAAGGTTTATATGAATGCAACGCAAACGAAGTCGCGGGCAGAATCTAGTTCGTTTAAAATACAATACCTCAGCAATGAAGCATTATGATATTTATAATATTTACCCGGGAAAGTTTCGAAAAAAAAAAGTTTTAACAACTTACCCTTCGTTTGATAGGTAGTCGGTAAAATCACAAACCATAAAATGTAACTTCCAGATCGAAACTCTAAATATTTAAGTTTAGTCGTATAATAAGTCACAGAATAAATAGTCTTATAAAATTGATACCTAGCCATTTTCGGCTACGGTTTGTCTTTCAACTTACAAAGGTGACAGAACTGGCTCTGTGCCAGTTCTGCCACACCTGTGAGTCAAGGATCCTTTTCAATAATATTTACATGATCAATTCGTACTATATCATAAATCATACGCTGCCATTATTATGACTAAAACTTCATACGATAGTTTACAACCAAAAATGTATGCATATAGTTCTGAACTTTCAGAAATGGAATGTTGAAATTAGAAAATAGTTAAGCGGAATCCCGAAGCGAAGTGACCTAGATAAGTTCGACCAACACAACCTAACCTATAACTGAATAGCTAATTTAAATAGAAAAGAAGAAAACTATCCTGGTATCTTTTATTTTGAATTCCTTTAATTGATCGAATCAGGTGTTACTTTGTGGAGGTCCATATTAATTAAAAAAAAATAACATTGCTACTCCCCTGCCACATTTAAAATTATTTATTATTACATTATGTCTAGATACTTTATTATAATGTTTTAGGTTACGGTCACTCATATTTAAAAAGATTTTTTCTATACCTAAAAAGATAGTTCAGGAAAATTTCAATGCAGAAGTTATGTACATAGATAGCAGCGAAGTAACGGTTCTAATATTATTTAGGTATTTACTCTTTTTATGTCCCCCTCTATCGACGTACTGGCCACCTAGAACTACCAGAAATTTTAGAATTACTCCCAAAATACACGTCTTGTATAATTACGGCGTTCTATCGAATTAATCAACGGATTCGATAATTACTCGACGTCCGGTAAATTGAGTAAACAAACGAACCCGATTGTTTTTTGTTTCATTGATGCATTTAGCCGTTAACGTGCACGTGGATATTTTTATACACACACATAAAAGGTTATACACTACACGTTTGCATCTGGCGTTCCGACGGCACGTGGTAGTGTAAAAATAACCGGCTTCGACCGCCACGGCTTGCACTTGAACGATAAGGAAGCGATCGTATAATAGTAAAAAATTATAAAGCAGTTTTAATGGACTTTTACTACCACCAATCTTTCCGGAGCTACTTATAACGGTACAACTTGGACGTCTTAAAAAACGAGCTTACCTAATATTTTCTGAAAAGGCAGGCAAGACACTCGTAGCCCACCTATGTTATGGTTGTCCATGTATTACAACAACTAGGAGCCATTTTCGCTCTTACCTACAGAGCTAGCAGCGTCCACCGTCGACGACTGTCTGTTCTGCTTGGCATAATAATTGTGACAAATTGAAAGAAAGTTTCCTAATATTTAAATTAGGGGAATCCGGTGTAAGAGCTTTAGAAAAAGCGGTAGATTGTGATTCGACGTATCTGAATTAGTTAATTCCATACAAAAGAACTACAACAAGCGTTTCGGAAATCCGCATTCTTCGATTATCTCCATAAGTAACGCGCAAGCTTTATAGCTTCCGCGATTCGCGGATGACTCACGGTGCGGTTAGCGTCATACCAAATCATGCCAATAATGTTGCCAATTATGTTAAATGAACCGGAACAAAAAATAATTTACTTGCCAGTATAGATAAAACTAGGGAATGGGCAAAATCTTAGGAATCATGTTATAGGCGAACCCATCACTATTTGGATTCCCCTTTCCACCTATACGCCCACAACCATGCTAAACGTGGCCTTATTACCTTAGGCTATGTCTACCCCGTAAGGGATAAAGACGTGTTTTTATGTATGTATAGATAAAAATATAGTAACACTAGACTACTAAGTGTGGCTCGCGACTTCGTCCGCAAAAAATCGGTTTGTCCTGCAAGAATTACGCAATTTTACGGGGTAAAACTATCCTATGTCATTCCCCAGAACTCAAACTATATCTACACAAAGTGTCATCTAAATCGGTCCAGCGGCTTAGTAGTGAAGAGGTTACATAAAGACAGAAATACTTTTGTATTTGGAACATTAGTAAGGAATTAAATAATTCCTCGTATACTAAAGGACCATAAAACAAGGTAATAGTACCTATTTCACTTTCATAGAGTTTCATAACGTTATCCGATTTAACTTTACTAAACTTGTATGTTAAAATGGTTCTACCAGTGTATGCTTGGGCGAAGTTTTCTCATAACAGTGAATTTCAATCCACGTACAGGAGTTGAATTTACTTCTTTATACGTCGCGTTTCATTGTACAGTCGGTCAAATAAGAATGAAATAGATAAGTACCACAAGCGAATCAGCTCTAATTCAAAACTTACTTTGTTCTGGCACTTGCGATTACATTTACATTCCATTGGTGGTATTCATTAACATTACATGAAGAACCATACCATAGCAAAATATCACGCCTAGAAGTCTTCCTCCCTTAGAAAGTCTACGATACTACAAGAATTTTTTGTGCACTTTTTTGGAACGGGAAAAAACGATAAACTCGAGTCAGGGCACGTGAAATGATCGAAAATTCGTAAGACGGAGAGAGAGTTGCTGCTGGGCCGTTTAAGTGGCGCAGGGCGCTTGCGCGAGTGTGCATGAGTGTAGTTTTCGCTTGTGCCGGCACTCCTGGAGTGCAACCCGTTGTTTTTTATACTATGATCTACACACTAAATAGACTTAACGATTAGGATCTCGGGATTTCACGTTCGCAAATCCTAATACCATGCCAATATTGGGATTAAAAGTGGAAACTTACGCCTCACTAATTTAATATCTGACTAGTACAAAATAGTCGACAACATTAGTTTAATAAGCTGACACCCATCTTCACCCCAGTTACACCTTAGCTTCATACGCCGCTTATTCTAGAGCAGTCGCATCAGCTAGTATCCTTAAGTGGTAATTAAAAGGACGCCTGATACTCAGCCATCCGCTATCCCGAGGGATAAGTTAACAGTTCAAGACACCAATAGCTTTAATCAGGGGCCTTAGCACGACGTCTAAATGCGATTCAACTCCGACTCAGGTCAGGTTTTCGCTGTCATTGTTAGTATGGACCTGACGGCCAGCGAATCTAAACTGAATCCGATTTGAATTGTATTAAGACGTCACGGACACAAAGTGGATACTCAAATATTATTTGTGCCCGTGCAACTAATTCCACAGTATTAGTTCAGACTTTAAGCTGACATCCATTTGCGCTGCAGTGAAACTTTAACTCGTACGCCGCACATCCTAGAGCAGTTCGATCAGCTAGGATCCTTAAGTGGCACTTAGGAGGACGCCCGACACTCAGGGATCCGCTATCCCGAGGGATAAAGTAACAGTTCACGACACCGATAGATTTAATCAGGACACAAAGTGCATAACTCTGAGCGGAACTTTATTCATTTCAGAAGGGATTCGTAATTGTCAATGTTGTACGAAACAGTACGACAGTCAGGACGCTTTAGGAACGGGGAAATTTTCTGCACCAAGAACTGGAAGAAACTCTATAAAAAGTAAAGTAACTAATAACCGAAACATTATGCAATATTATTGTGTCTGCTGGTTCATATGACTGCAGTTGCTTTGTGCAATAGATCTGAAATTGAATAAAATATTTTAGCCCCTTGCAGTCGTATTGCCTTGAACAGACTTGAAATCCAGATGAATATCTTAGAATGTTTAGTTGTGCGGTTAAAATGTGATTCTATACTTTATTTTTCATTAGTTTACTTTAAATTTCAGCTGTATATTTAGAAGCGCTGGGTTATTTAAAAAATTGTGGAAACAGAATCCTCCATTGCAACAGATAAAACTTGATTTATGTCATACTTTTTCGAACATGTGATATAAATTGTAACGTGAATTCCAAGCTTGGTTTGGCTGCAATCGACTGGCAGCGAATAGTTTCTAAAGTGTTTTTAAAAATAGCAGGGTTTTTAAACTACCCCGCCTTCATCCCTTTCATAGCAAGCTTATTTTGTTCCAAACTAACAATATATTTTATAAAATCCTTACGAATAACCACCATTGCGCAGGAAAACTATTAAATGATAAATCAAGCGCAAAGCGCAGTGAACGCTTTTATTGCATTCATCGAGCAGTAACCAATAGAGTGGTAATGCATCGAATACCGAAACTCATAAGTGTTTACGTATTTTGACAGTAAAATAACGTTCTAACACGTAGCCTTCAGACATGGACCAAAGGAGCGTCCATGTCAGTTGCTAAAATTATGATTGAGTACAAGTAGTTACCTTTATTTTGTACAAATCAAGTGAGTGTTGCATTAAGCCAAGCAATTACAAAACATTGTCGATGGCATGGATTAGACCGTCAACATTGTCGTGTAATCCATGCATATCGCGATCCATAACGCGAAACATTGATGCGTTGTTTTGAAATCCACGATCCTGTATTGACATACCAGATTCACGATGATATTGACCGTCTAATCCTGTAGGTATGTCGATACTAATATCCACTTGTTCAACTCTAGTGTTTTCTCAAACAAATTAAATGACACTTCCACTCTGTTGGTTATAAGCTCGTTGAAAACATTACATTCTTTATCCCCCTCTTTTCGGTACTTGCAAAATTCATCCCTACTAGGAAGGCACTAGGAATAATAGACGCGGTTTATATATACTACATACGATTATATCCACTGAGCATATTGGCCATGCATTTGCAGTTTGCTAATCTAGGATATATACTACATATGTATGAAATCAGTGAGTTAATTATAGAGGTATTATCTTGTAACGTTTAAATCAATGGCTGGATACTCCCCGTATTACATTAAATGCACACTATTGATACTACTACCTACTACAATAAGGCTACGAGCGCATGATGGCACCTTGTGGTCGGTTTGTGCGTACCACTTCGCGACCGACTAGCCTGACAAGTTTAGTGATGGAAGACAATCACAATTCGATGTAAATTGCTTACCATGACGTCCTAATGCGGTTCAATTCCGACTCAGTTCGGGTTTTAGCTGTAATTAAATAAATAAATAAATATCTTCGGACAAATTACACCAATTGACCCAGCCCCAAACTAAGCAAAGCTTGTACTATGGGTACCAGGCAACGGATAAACATACTTATATAATGTAGATAAATACATACTTAAATACATACAACATCCATGACTCGGGCACAAACATTCGTATTCATCATACAACTGTCTGTCCCTATCGGGATTCGAACCCAGGACCTCTAGCTTTATAGTCAGGGTCACTAACCACTAGGCTATCCGGTCGTCAAAGTCAATTTTTACTATGGATCTGACAGCGAGCGAACCTAAACTGAATCCGAATAGAATTGCATTAAGACGTCATGGTAAGGCCTCAGTAGGTACTTATTAATTTGTCAAGCTTCATATTGTTTCAGATAACGTCTTGAACGCGTTCGTGTCTAAGTGTCAAATAATTTTCAAATACTATGAGATTGTTTATTGCCGTTTCGTTCCGCTGGGGGCGATGCCAAATTATCCATCATCACTACATAGTATAAAATAAAGTTGCTTTCTCTGTCCCTATGTCCCTATGTATGCTTATATCTTCAAAACTACACAATGGACTTTGATGCGGTTTTTTTTATAGATAGAGTGATTCAAGAGGAAGGTTTTTGTGTATAATTCTACGCAGACGAAGTCGCGGGCAGAAGTTAGTATTAAATAAAATTGAGACGTTTACCTTAAAGTATGAGACGTTTTTAGGTGAGTTACATTAGAAGCTCAGAAAACTACGACATCTGACGGATTAATCAGTGAAATAAACCCCGTTCTCAGTGGATTCATTCTCATTATCTCGATTAATTGAGTCAACTTATTTAATAATTAAATTTTGACAGGATCAAATATGAAGCTCATAATTAACGGCAGACGTGTAGCGGTAATTTAATTAACGGTGTTTTGTTGTGAAAACGAAATTCACTAATTTTTGTCGTATCAATTTAAACGATCCTCCACATTTACTCCGCAAATTTAACAATAAGTATTTATGTAAATTAGTACAGTACTTTCATACTGGTCTGGGAGCAAAGAAATAACATAGAATATACCAGTTGCTTCTCTGACCGCGCAGATGGTAAAAGCCCATCGAGGGGATTGGGCGAAAATCTTGGAAAATAGGCGATGCGGCTATCAACCCATCAATATTATGATTCCCCTTTCCACCTATGTCCACAATTATGCTAAACGTGGCCTTTATGTCTTGTTACCATAGGCTCTGTCTACCCCGTAAGGGATATAGACGTGATATGTGTATGTGTATGTAGTTCAGAGGTTATTTTAGCTAATAGTGTATAGTGCAATGCAATGTCTTGACAAGGAAAATGCTATAATCTGCGTCAGTAATGGTTTTCTCTGAGTCGAGAATGATTTGTCTAAGTTTAAATATCTATCGCGTCTAGTTTAATATTAGTTAATGCGTCATCGACAAACGCACGCCGGAACAGCCAAAATATACATTAGTAACAATCGTTTCTGTCTGTTAACTGAAGTGAGATATTTGAACGGAATGACGTGGGCTTAAAGTGGATAATCCATGCTATTTATCGTCCTGGATCTAACTTACCCCGTATATACTATCGGATCACCTTTTCTGGGAAATCAGATGAATATGGTACACAACGTAAAATGTGCCTTTGTATAGCAAATATAGAATATGTAGGAAATGAGCATTTTCAACTATTATTTGCGGAATCATAATCATGCTAAACGTATAGCTTTAGGCTAACCTTAGGCTCTGTCTATCCAAATTAATTGCGGAACCTCTGTAGGTACTACCAAATAAGTGACTCAAGACTTGTTATTTTTAGAATTTGTTTTAAAGATAAAGCAATCGTATTCAGAATGTATTTGCTAACTTAATCAGTACTATCTTTGTCGATGGCACGAACGAACCGTTATATTTTGGCAATGGTCGTGACGTGGCCATTCATAAATGCATAGGTACTAATAAAGATTTAGTAGTCATCTCCTTATTCGAGTAACTGGCGCCTCGGAGCACTTAGCACGTTCGTGTAACCGTCACCGCACCGCAAATGGTTAGTATAACGGATTGCCCTGCGCAAATTTATGCCACCAAGTATTTGTACCATGATAATTTCCGCCACCATAAATATTTGCACGGTATAAATTTACGTCAACTTAATTATTTGCACGATGATGCCGTGAATAATTGCCCTTTGGCATCGCAGGACGCGCCACTCCCGCTAATTGGTTGTAGGTGTAACCAGCCCAGATAATTATGTAGGTAATAATTTTGTCGCCGACAGTAATAAATTAAGTAACACCTTCGTTTGACGTGTCGGTGCGAACGTTAATATAATGACGAAGCCCCATTTTGGCATCTTTGTGTTATGTACACGTGGTTTACAACGTTATCAAGTGGGATATGAACTTTGAAGTGTGGAATGCGACAACAAAGGTAAATGGTGAAGTTATAAACTGCTGGTTTTGGGAAGATTTATGTGTGCCTCTGTTGGAATCACGCCTCGGTAGGGTTACTGCCTTTGTGTGAATTAGGGAGGTGCGCGGCGCTTACCATCTGTCAATATACTTCACAGGTTCTTTTTTTAGGGGAATGTGCTGTCAGCTTGAGTTTTCAAAGCTTTACGGGGTAGAGGGCGAGTGAGCACATTCAGATCTCAACAAACAGTCACATGTCTCCCGGGTTTTTTTTGGATTTATAGTAATGCGTGTGTAATACACACGTATTTATATAAATATCGCTAAGTTGCTAGAATAAACAACGGATTGTCGTAAATGATACCTTGCCTTATTGTTCTTCATGTAAGGCAATTAATTGTTAAAATATGATTACCATACCTACGCCAGTCATAATACTTACCTACCTACCTTCAATATTTTATATTTTGTATCTACAAATTTCACGTAATAAGAGTAGGCTAAAATTGGGGTTTGTTATTTACGATGCCAAGAGAAAAGGATTTGGGATGACTGCGTAATTGTAAGTATCAAAATCTGATGAAAAATAACAAAATTTTGTAAAGTATAAACATTACATTGTTTTCATTCGCTCAGTATCGCAAAACCTTCTATTTGGCGGACGGTCGGGTGAGAACGTCATTATCTTTTGTTTTCTTTATAAATAAGTATTTTGCATAGGTACCTACCTTCAATGGACTTGTAGAAATACACTCTATGTAGTAAGGTAGGTACGCAAATATACTGTAGTGTCGATCTTTTTATTAACGTTGGTTTAGGTAGATATTTTACCTATATAGTATCATTTTTGTGGCGTCATCTTTTGACTAGTAGCTTAAGTATCCACGTACTAATAATTACATACGAAAACTAAAATCATAAAATAAATATTACCCAGGTAATTATGGCAAAAAGTTGTAGTAGCGTACGAGTATTTACCGAAATCCAGTCTCAAGTAACACTAGAAAAAACTGTGCCTGAAAATCCACGTTTATTTGTTGCTTTGAAATAACGAGCCGGGTTGTGTTTGTTCTGCCAACAGTCAAACAATCGTAACACGCTGCGGAGCTGAAATTGTTACGAAGAAAATAACAACCTTTAGTCAACGTCTGCTATAGGTACGTTTATGCAATATGTCAATGACCTTGCTGCTTGGTTGACTTCAGTTGTCATCGAATTTATTTCCCTCCTTTTTTAATTTGCACAGAATCACTAGTCTATTAGTCATACTTGATTGAGACGCGAATAAGCAAAGCTGTATGCTTAGTGTAAGTTTTCGGGTGGTTTTCGGTCACAAAAAACGCCGCGAACACGTTTGTGTTAAAATGTCAAATACTATGAGAAAAGTTTGTCGCCGTTTTGTTCCGCCAGTGGCGTTGTCAGTTTTTCCATAGTATTCGAAACGTTTAATTGAACACCTGCGACGTGTTTTGTGTGAAAACTTCTAGAGGTTCTACAAGACATGAGTCCAATGTTGTCCCGTAATCACAATTTGCGTGCTTAAACGGGGTATTGACTAAATAAAACTTTTACGAGCTTATTTTACAAGTTAACTAAAAATTAAAAATAATATATTTTTAAAAATAATAAATCTATTTAAATAAAATCATTTTAACACTTCTAATTTGATTACCTTATTTATAAGTTCAGGCTTTAAAATATTATATCATCTGAATAATACTTAACGGTGTTGTTGCTGTTAAAGATATGATAAATCTGAATGTAGATGTAGGTACAAAATTTTTGGAGTTACTCTCATTAGGAGCGTTTCGGTTTGTGTTTTCAAAAGCGCGATTATTTAATTTTGATTTAGAACAACAGAACATTTGTTTATAAATCAAATATTAAAATGAACATGGTATTAAGTATAAATAGTGTGAGCAATTTCTTCGGTTGATTAATGGTAATCATAAAATTGTAGAGAACTCAAACATGTATAACAAGACGTAACGTATGCAATAATGAATTTAGGTTATAATTTAACAAAAACAAAAATTTCTCATTTTTCTCTTGAAAATAAATTGAACGTTGTAGCACGACTTGTGAACCGTAAATATTCAACGTTTCGCTCTCACGTAATAATAATAGACGCTGGAATATTTTGCTAGTATCGTTTTCATTTTGCATTTGTTTTAATCAAGGACCGCCGGTTTTAATAATCTTTTCGAAGATTTTGATCATTTTTTTGAAACAATTGAAGTGTTTTTTGTTCATTTAATAAAAAACATTGCATAGCCGTCCTTTGGCAACAAACTATTTACGTTTTACAGAATTTTTACCTCTTGGCATCAAAGAGTTTTTCAGAAGAGCAAATTACTTTGGTATTTTATATATTATTATTGCTCAATATCAATTATTCGAAAGGATGGATATTTTACTTTTAAGTGATGAATTCCGAGCAAAAAAATGTATTTACCCAGATAATACAATTTTGCTACAATAGTTTTTTTTGCGATTGAAGTATATTTTACGATCGGTCGTAATGGGCTTTTTCTTGAAGTTTAAAAATTAGTAATATTCCAATCATTATCTACTGAAGGTAAAGGGAAACCTTTTTACTATCTTGTGCAGTACAAATTAAAAAAAAATTGTTACAACTTTATTTGATATGCAAAGCATCAAACCAAAGATCAAGCTTCTAATTTTAAATTTAAATGAAACATTGTTGCCCTAGAAAATATTTAAAGCATTTTTAATATTGCATACGTTAGCAAAGTTGCTGACGAGTGACGTCAAAGTGTACTCCGCCGAAAGCCTTTTAATTAAAACAGAATATTCAGTGGCACTCGAGGACGGTTCGTTTTTGAAACACATCGTTAACAGTGATACTGATACGTATGAAACAGGACGATACGTTTGACGCGCTTGTCTAAAAGAAAATAAATATATGAAAATGTTACAAGCCTTGAATTTAGATTTAAGTTGTTTTGGTATATAAATGCATTCAAAAAATGTGCAACACTCGTACTGTAACATCAACCAATGAAAATATAACGTCAATCGCTCGAAAGTGTGCCGGTAAAACAATTATCAAAATCGCTAGGAGAGTAATTTTCAGCGCAGTCACGCGTGGAGTAACCGATGTGAGACGCGATATCTCAAAATATTTAAAAATATAAAAATGTACCTATCTACGATTCTACGCTTTAAATTTTGATGATCGATTGATAACAGATACTTTTTTCTGATCACGCTGTTTTCATATCTGTATATTATTGAAGTATCCTGCGAACATTTCCCGTTGAAGAGCTCGAAAAAATGGGGTAAAGAAATTTAGGAAACTTCTACGCAAATTTCAGTTCTGTATATCCATGCCTGTTAGATCATTTATTATATAAATTCTAGAAAACTGCTCTTGCATCTTCAGTTCTATAAAAAGTTGTAAATAATTTAGTTTTCATTACATGCAATAACCCACCAGGGAACACGTATAAACGCACCCATCTGCTTCCAACTGATACCCTCGGAAATTATGAAAGTTCCGGATGTTACTACTGAACTTTTTCAATATATTCTCTTTACGTTTGTCATTAGGGCTGTTCCGAGCATCCGCCACTAAGCGGCGATAGCTATGGGATGGACCGAAAGGGTTCGCGTTCCAGTTCGACCCTTAATTGAATGAAAGTGGTTGTGCTAGAGAGGGAATCAAATTAAAAGATGGACTTGTTATGGGTGGTGAAGCGACAGCACGCATCACGGAATGATGAGGATCCGGGTTCGATCCCCGGCCTAGCTTTACTGGGATTTTTCTATATGTTCTAATTTTCAGTGTCGTTTAAAAAATTAAAAGGTGGAGCCATATCTAATTATTTTTACCTATAATGTTATAAGGGACAAAAGAAAGATAGTTAAAGATTGAACTTAAAAACTGCAAGTGAGAGGCGTATAAGATATATAAACTATATGAAGCAAGTATATGAAACAGTTTCAATACCTACGAAAATTGAAAGCCTGCCGTAAAACCTCATGTGAGTAAATCATAGCTTTCGAATTTATCGTCAAGCCATTTCGCAAAAAAATGAAGGTAACTAAAAGTAATTTATAGCTCGTAAAACTAGAAACAGGCAAAAACGTATCTAAATCGGTTCAGTGGTTCGCGACGTATAAGATAGCAAAATCACGGGGTAATAAAATAGCGCTCTTCCCGAACGGGGCTGGTTTTGTTCTTTGTATTTTACCATGCCACGATTCCGCAAAAACCGAGAGTAAATAATTTCCTATAAGTATTCGATAATGTTGGCAGGCAAATGTGACTAAGTATCTGCTGGTTTAACTACAAAGGCACTCCTTCTTTACCTACTTCTAAATTAACTTAAGTAACTATTTCTGATATGAATTCATTCATCTTTCATTTTTCATTAGTACATTAGAAATAAATAAAAAAGCAAACCATAGTGGCAAAACTTTATTTGCAGATTGTCGAGAATAGACAGCACAAAAACTTCCATTATAATCGACGAAAAAAAAGAAAATCTAGAAATTATAGCGCGACAAAACACGTTCATAGTGAAAGTCTTTGGCACTACCTATTAATGACTATATTTTTAAGAGTTCTGATCTTATGTACTTAGAAAGGCCCAATAACGTAAAAGAAGGCACATTTCAAGAAGAATTTGATGAAAAAAAACATCAGTAAGAATAGTTAGTAATCGTCTGTTGTCAACAACGTGAGACCTTCTCACAAAGGCAATTTTTTCATCTAATTCTAAGTGGGCACGGCCGAAATTTACGGTCGAGAGCATAAAATGCTGGTTAATTGATCGGATTTTCTGGTCCAATGCTGCTCGTGACGCCGATACGTGACGAACAACTTTACTCAATAGTGCTGAACTTACTGCGATGACACTAGCCCTCTTTCTAAGGGCTATTCATGCAGTTGATCGATCGAGTTTCTTTAAAAGACTTCACCCATCCTTTCAGAGTGAACCCGAAGAGAGTCTAGTGACCGGACAGATAAAATACTAGGGACACTGATTTGATCAACAGCCAGACAGACGATGGTATTGTAAACGAAAATCCATTTATCTTTCAAAGTTTTCTCTTTGAAATGTTTCTAAGCTACTACGGACTTTTTTCTCTAAATGGCAACATTTCAGGTTAATTTTAAACCGCGAGCCGTTACTGTCACCACCAGAATACATTCTTACTTTAGCTCGCTTGCCAAGTGCCAGTATTTCTTTCCCTACAACAGTTTGGACTAATTTAAAACACCTCTAGTGTGCCGGAACTGTGAAATCTAAATCACTCCCGGCTTAAACTTTATTTCCCATGTGAGTGTATGAGAGGGTTTCTCTGTAATTTGGACTAGAAACAATTTCGGCCTGCTCGAGGGTAAGCGAAAATTTTGCTGCTAGGACAACGATCAAAATACTCCTGCGGACTGTAGGGTTTACTAGCAATTTTACTAATTATAGCTTTTAGGTACCATTGTATTTAATGTGTAATTATGTAAGTTGGAAACTAGTTGCTACGATCATACGAGGTAGAGTTCAAGCAATAATAGAATTCGATATCAAACGCAGGTAGGTTTAATAAAGTTAGAAACGTTTTGTGATTCTATGAGCTTTACAGCTCCGCATAACCTCTTCTAAGTAAGTACATTTCGATTCGTACTTCGATGTTATTTTAGAGATCAAGATAGTAACTGACTCAGACAGCCAAGCTTTCAATTTCATCATTATATTCACAATGTATTTGTTGTAAGCAGCTTGAACAAATGCTTGATATCAACCAAGGAAGGAAGGTCGTAAGAAGTGCGAATGTCGCAAATGGGTCCCATCTGACACTTCAGGCGCGATATATGAGTGCGACTTCCCGACTCACTCGCCTCGTCATATGTTATGTATTGGTACAACACTAGTGATGTAGGTACGTACTTAGCTTTTATGAAGGTCGGAGTAATGGGGTAGATATATACATGGGTTAAAGAGTATCGATGTTTTGTGCGTGTAGCGCGTTCAATTAATGATCTACTTACAAAATCAGTGATTAAGTGGAAGTAAATGAATAGAGGATGAGGTAGAGAATTCTACTCTTAAATCACTTCAAGTACAGCGCCTTTATATCATTGTGCTCTAATTGATAATCAACAAAAATAGGTGGAAAAAATAAAGAAAGTCAGGATTTTTTTATGGAGTCTACTACCGTCCACAGCCTTAGCTTTAAAGTTATGAATCCATTTATGGCTATAATCATAATATGTATGTATATAAACTAAAGATAAAGGCATGAAAATGTAGTTGTTTTAATACCAGACTATAATTATGAAATGAAATTGAAATGGAATTGTTTTTCATACCCCGATACAAACCTCGTAACGTGGAACACAAGGCCTTTCCAAGCAGTTTACTACGAACATAACCATGCAATTTTAATAAAACTTATCTAACGTTCGAAGAGCACGTACCAGCAAACACAGTGGGTAATAGGAACAAACTATAGTGTGTAAAATTCATATATTACTAGTAAGATGGTTGGTGCTGTTTACACAGCTTCGCGTATCGTGGTCGGTGAGACCCAACAGCGAGCTTGCTTTGCATAAAATGGAAATCCTTATTTAGTTACGAAGGCGAGCCACGGCTTTGCATTATGCGTCCGAAATACTTCTTAATATTAAGTAAAGCAAGGCCACGAAGTTAGTACCTCTGCCGGTTTACACTGACATTAGCTTTGATACAAAGTAAGTTGCTACTTACTCCTGAGATTCCGAGATGCTTCTCGGATTATCGGGATGGGATAATTAATGCAAAATACGGGATTACTTATGTAATAATGTAGGAACTTATCGAATATTCATCTGAGAGTTTCGATCCATCCGATATTCTTAATCATGGAATGTGTCTTAAGTCACAGCGCGGCGAGCGCTGCATTTTGTAACCTTACATAAATATTGCGTCAAACGGACTACTAGAAGAGGGTCAAAATTCACTTGCAATTTGTTTACAGACATACAGAAAAAGGGACAAGTGAACCTTAATACAAGCTTGTAAAAAGATTTTAGTTTTGCATGTAAAAATTCGTCCGAGTTACACACACTCAAGTCTCATCCCAAGCTAGACTGCGGTTTGGAAACTAACATAATTGTACTCACTCTTTGGAACCTCTTTTCACTGCGAGGAAAACATTAGTTAATTAGATATTTCATCGCGTTAAGTGTCGCTTTCCCCGTGTTCATTCCACAAGTGTCTCGCTCGTATCCTCGTATAGCTTTTGTTTGTTCTGCGTCCACACACCGAGGGAGGGGAATATGACAAGGTAATAGGCAGAGAGTGAAGGGCTGAATTGGCAACACTGAAACTTTTAAACTACGTACAAGGCTGTTAGTTCCTGGCTGGTTATTTTCCGGTGACTTGTAGCGAGTTTTTATTTATGAAATAGTGTAGTAAACGTGTAAATGGGCCTGGTCATAGGAGCACGGTAACAGCTCTTGAACACTCACAACATGAGATTGAAGATGTATTTCCAGCCTACACAAATAAAATTGAAGATTCCAAGTGGTAATAGGCTGTACAGCCGGCCAAACACAGCAACATAATTAACGTATAAAATAGTGATAAGGAAGACGAACTTTGCGCAAAATAGGATAGAAAAATCTACGTATCTGTCATAAAACCATGGAACGTTGAAAATAGCGCCATTTTTTTCTCACCAGATTTATACGCCGCGTGTCGGGCGCCATGACACGCGTCCGATGCTCTCGTCAGCGAACTTTTGCGATGCATCAACGAACACTTTTTTGTTACACCGTGTATATCCAATCAGAGTATCAGATAATGAACGTGGGTACAGATTTCATGCTGCGTTTACACTTTTTCGGTCAGTGGTGTAGAAGCGCGCGATTTCTAAAAACGGTTGTTTAAATTTGCATTGTGTGTGTTTCCAAACATAGCTGTAAACGAGCTGTAAATAAATATTAAAACATGTATCGTGCACATGTGATAGTGATATCGTACAGACGTGTATACGTGTGGCTATGGAGTAGTAAGGTTCTGGATAATTAATATGGAACTCCACAAACTTACGCCTGATTCAATCATTTTAGCGTTTTATAGCGACCAGTGATGGCGCCACTCATTAGAGTCAACTAGAGCTTTAATCCAACATTACTACCTTGATATGTACCTAGTGGCGTTAAGTGACTGTCGCCAGGGTAGAAGACCAACCCTGGCGACCCCTCACTGCACACCTTGTATGTATATGTACCTCTTACTAAACAAACTGAAACAATACGCACCAATAGCATGGTCGAAGGGCCCGGTAATCATTTCAGGTCGACTAATCATTTAAGTACGGTTGACCTATTTGCAATGTAACTATTTGCAGTTGCCGAACTTGCTCCTACTAATCTAAGAAGCATTGGCCGCAATCGTATTACGGGAGCAAACATTACCTAATGCAGCGATTACTTCCAAAAGCATTATTTCAACTACTTCCCTATTGTAAAGGTAACCTTACAAAAAGATGCGTAAACGCTAAGTTAAGGTGTTTTCGAAATGGACATAAGTCATTTTGGATCGTTGATTCGTATAATGTCCGATTATCCGTACAGGTGGCAGCTGCTAACAGCGGCCTGGTATGTAACACTAATTGCTTTCCTCCTCGCTTACCTAAGTAATATGTTAAAGAAGTTTCCGTAATTGTAATAAAATGAAAACAAACACGGTTGGTAAATATGTACTGTGAGTAACGAGTATCCCGATTTCTGAACATTACTGAAAGTGACAAAAGTTTTTAACAATTGAAAACAAGTTCGTAAGTAATAAAACTAAAACAAACTACAGAGTTGCTATTATCAAGAACATCCAAACAGTTAACGCTATAGCAGGGAACATAAAACTAGACATAGCGATGAAAAAAACATAACCCTCCAGGGCAAAACATCAAAAACTACTAGCAAAAGTCATTTGTTTTGCTCACCCTCTTAGCTATAAATAAATATACTTCTCCTTTAAAATGAAGCTGCCTGAGAACGGGTCAGTATAGGACGATTTATACTGATTACATTGTTAATGTACTGAAAGGTTTAATACGGAACTCGAAACAGTCGAGTGTGCCGGGGCCGAAACGAGTGGAAATCTAACCCTCCAAGTGACGACCGTCAATGACCACATTAGGCGTAAACTAATAAAGCCCTAATAACGCTAACACAACTCTACTAAATATACCTGTATACTAATACGAATAGTACACTCTAACTTGTCGGTAACTGTGTCCCTTTCCACTAGGTTTGAGGTGAAAGAGATGTAAGGAAATAGAAATTGAGAAAAGGACTGATTTGGCCGCCGATCGGCGTGGCTAAAGACGTGCCTTCTGGATGCAACATGATAATTGGTTTTGGTAGTTGGGTTTGTTTTGCACCTAACCCCAGAGATATCCGATAGGTATACCATAGATTACACAAATAATTACGATTTGTATTGAAATCAAGCGTGCTGACATTTTACCACTTACTGTGATGCCACTCATTGCGGCGCTTAGACGATCATAGAAGTTAAATGGGAGCACACGCGATGAACGGAAAAACGCTAGCCGCCCGCTGATCGCGCATAGTCGTTCCCATTCATATTTTCCGTATTCAGTATTAATAAGAAAGTTATTCAATTTTTTATAGCGTTCTGTAACCTTAATACTGTTGTCAATCCATCAATGTCCGGTTGCTCATTGCAAAATTAATAGGACTATTCTTTAATACCATGCTTTTCTAGTTTCCATTAACTAGTTTATGGTGGATAAGCAGGGTTAGTCACAGATATCAGATAAATATGCCATTGATTACGTCAATGCATCTGCTTCGCGTGCCCGAACCTCGAGCGAGCGTCGAGGTTTGTTTCATACGTTTCAAAAATACGAAGACCTGTTGAAGGGTGATGGCTCGAGTTGGATCGTTTCAATTGTAGCGGGGTGGAGGGGCATCGATGTTTCTGTATCGGTTTGGATTTCCCGTCACAAAATTTGGGCCGACAATAGGACCTCTGGTACCCAGCTTGAGATATGCATTATTATGTTAGACTAGTTGTTGACGGCAACTCACGTAGCACACTTTACCTATATATTTAGGTGCAGGGTTGTATCGACCAAGAATAATTTTAGTTTTAATGATAAATCTTGCGGATCTCGCTGTATCAACTACAGCAAAACTTATTGCACCACAAACATTGGTAAAGAATAGTTCAGGGGCCGTACCATGACGTCTTAATGCGATTCAATTCCGACTCAGTTCAGGTTTTAGCTGTCATTTTTATTACTGACAGCAAGCGAACATAAACTGAATCAGAATTGAATCGCATTAATGCGTCATGGTAAGACCACAGTAGGCTTATTATCTAACTTGCTCGCAATCGCCATCGTGTTTATTTTTACATTTCTTGTATGAATGTGACAGCTAGCCGATTCCGATGCCAATTGTCAGCCCATACATGAACCTGTAACTACCGAACAACTGCTGATTAAAAACAAATAGTGTCTTCTTCAACCTCGACATTGGCGGAATCATCGATAGTATCGATGGAGCTATATTACCAAAAATTGAATTGAATTGAACCTGTAAAAATGAACACGATGGCGATTGCGAGCGAGTTAGACATTAAGCCTACAGGTTACACTTAAAATAAAAGTCAGCTGTCAAATCAATCAACGCCTAAAACAGTAACTCGTAGATGTCGTTAAGTTTAAATGAGTTTAACCCGACACTCGAAGTACTTGAGCGTCACCGACGTTAAGCTTGAGTAGTTGAAGAGAGCGGTCCTTGAGCTCAAGAATAACTTAGGGTAGGAAAAACATCCTTTAACTTACTAATTTATTGGACAAAAAGTAGCGTTGATGTATTGCACATATTTCTTTTACACAACAAAGATTGCAAACGAGTAGGTAAGTGAATCACCTGATGTTACGGGTAAAGTAACACTGGAGAATTGCACACACTTACGTTGCCAGCCTAGAGGACTCAGATATTTCTTTTTAGGCAACTAAAAGGCTTCGCAGTTCCTGGACACAAACGTTTTTGATGGACGTAGGATTTTTTATCCTTCGGTCGCGTTCATTTAGTTAGAAATGGCGGTTTGCTTGACCGTGACATACCTACTAGCACAGCGCGCAAACCTCGCTGGATACAGTCTCCTAGCATTACAATCCCGCTCATACCTAAGTAGTACAAAATTCTTACAAAATTACTCAAGCTTACGCTATTATTTTCTTCGTAACGTTTCATAAAGATAAAACCTATAATACTTTCGTACAAAATGGACTACATTGACTCCGGTAACAAGGCTTGACATTATTAAAATAAATTGCCTTGTAACAAGTTTGATATTCGAAAAGTTTGACTAAGACGGGATTAGACAGAATGAGCAGGGGATTAATGTTTCTCAATTTAACTGCTATCCCCTGGTAACAATTATAACAAATTTTAAGTTATTAACCATTGATTCACTAAGCGTAAGAAAACATAATTCAAAATACAAATTCACGATTATATAAAATTTGCAATATGTAAAAATGTACACATAATTATACTATAATTACAAAATCAAAGTCTAAATTAAAGTTAAAATATCACTTAAATATGCCCGACAAATCTGTCAATACCACGAAAACAGAACCTTTAAGTATAAGAGAGGAAGAAGTCACTATTAACCCTCATCTAATCACCGAAGATAATGAAGTTCTTTATCGTTGCCGTATCTAATTTAGTGGTAGGTAATTCATTGAAGAATGCTTCTTATTTTACGGTCGACAATTTATGAGGACCGGCACTGAACAGATTTGAGTACCTACCTACTTATAAATACTCTAAAGTGCGGGTATCTTCACACGATGTGCTACGCGTGTGTGTATGTATCACGCGGCCGTAATTACGTAAAAACGTAAGATCCTGAACAGATTTTTAATCAATGAATGTGTTTGCTTCTGACAATAAGTAACATTCGTGATTTAATGCGAGATATTCAGAAAACGCCGCATTGGAACCAAACATTCCCTTAATCGCAATCGTGTAATACGAAACCAACGTTTATAAATCTTCGAACCATACAACCACGAAAACCATAGACGTAGTTGTTTCATTCCGAGCACGAACTCAGTGGCCTTCACATCTCGATAACAGCTTCTGGAAACATAAACGACCAATTAAGCAAAACCCCTGTACCTCCTCTATTACTCTCCAAATTTCTCCATCATTTGCATATGTGGGAGGGGTAGCAGAGGTCAGCGTATACTGGAGATCGGTTAAGGGTTATGGGTAATTGTTATGAGGAAACTCATTGTAGGATCAAGTTTAAGAATTAATGTCGGCGTTGATAACACTGACCCCAGGGTGAGGGTTTATCGCGACAGATTTTAATTACCTACGTATTTTTCTACAGCGGGAATTCCAAGTTATTTTTGTGTTTAAATTTTAAGACAGAAACTTCCATTGTACTTGGTTAAAAAGACATCGACTACGATTGAATTCAATGAGCAGTCTAGTTTGCCGAAGACTCGAAGATATCTCAACATTAATCAAGTTAGATTGCTCCGTTGCTCCAATATTGAAATTGAAGTTATTTAACTCGAACAATGGTTAAATTATTCGTTTCATTCGTTTGACGCTTTTAGTGGTGCCCCTGAATTATTTTCTGAAATCATTTTGAGCTTATTATACTTTACATACAATAATGTAAGTTACAGCAGAGTATAAGAACCGGCGGCTATGTGCGAGTCAGACCATTAAGCATAGAATTTAATACTATCATATAAAAAAAACTTTGCATGATTACCCTGATTATTTTTTAACTATATTTTATTTTTACTATTTGATGTCTTACACTCTTTAAAAGTATTTTATTGAATCAGGCATTACTTTGCGGAGGTCCATTTCAATGAACAAAAAATAATTACCTTGCTATTCCGCTACTCACGGTCAAGATAACCAAGCCTGTGCGAAATATATATGTTTTTCATGCAAACCCACCCTCCACAACTGCAACATAAAACACATATATAAATCCCACAAACTTAATTATCCCTAACACCACACAAACACTGATGCGTATCGATTCCAGGCTTCACCGGTACAAAAGCAGGCAGGCAGGCAGGCAGGCTTGGTTATCTTGCACGTGAGTAGCGGAGTAGCAAGGAATTTTTGTTTCCACTACTATTTAAAAATGTCAATTGTCCCCCAATAACAATTTAAACCATTTGACAGTTAGACAAACGGATCGACGGACAAGTAGACAGACAGTGAAGGTTTATTAATAGGTTTCGTTAGACATTCAAAGGTATAGAATCCTAAAAACTGAAACTCTACCACGGATAAAACCGTTTTGTACCAAACGGCAATCCTATACATCGATTTGCGGTTTTCGGCCGAATTGGCATCGTACGGCGCCCACTACTAGACAGTTCAAAGAAAAAACACAATTTTTGAGAGTTTCGAAGCTCGTAGCTCCTCCTATACTATTATCTGCTGTGTTTTGTTTCTCGGTTATTTTAATGAAAAAATATATAGATAGATAGATTCATTACTTCCATTTGCAAATTACATTATAATTTTTATGTCAAAACATAAGAAAGTCACAAAAAGATCGTCAATTGTAATTGTAAATAAAAGAAAAATATAATAGGTAGGACATTAAAATAATTAAATTAAAAAAAAAAACAGAAATCCAATAATAAAAACAAATATCAAATTCAATGTTAAACTGACTAAAATAAAAACAATTACTTAATAAAATTATGCAATCAAATGCGATAAAATGTCACACAATAAAAAAACTAGGTAAGTTACAGTCATGATGTCACTCGGTCCATATACTTAATTAACAAATTGATTGACCCCTCATTCATCAAAAAGGCCTTGACGAGCAGGTTCGGCGCTGCGACAGCACAAATGTAAATACAAACATTTATCTTGATATCTGAAATCTTAACATAACCCTTCCTATTGTCTCTGCTGAAATCGTGCAAAATAACTTAATACTTACTTCTATGCCACCTATTTACATACAAAGTATTTGTTCCCAGCTCCCCTTGAACCACTTACAAATGCATGAAAAAACCTAAACAATAGTTTATCAGTCGGTCACGGCGCAGTTTTGTTTGCCGCCGATAACCCACTTCGGCTCGACACACGATATGCATAAAACGTGACTTCTCACATTTTCAACAAACCACTACTTTGTGTTTGTTCTACGGACAGGAACCAATGCCACAATTTCACTATCGCTGAGCAAGCACCGCTGTCAATTTAGGTACGCTCCTTCCACCCGAAAGACAGTTTAAGGCGAATTTCGAAGCAACCTTTATCAGAGACTTTGTTAGCTTTTCGCTTACCGAGCAATGCTGGAGTCAAGACAAACTTTAGCAGGTTTATTTACCATTTTCCCGGGACATTCCCTCGCGTTATAAACTTATAGGTTTGTTTTTATAGCCTCAGAAAAGGTAAAAAAGCCTTTATACTGATTCTGGCCTATCCTGCAATGATATTCAAGTTTAAAGCTGGAACAACTTAAGTAACCGGTTTCATAATAATATACTAACTGCATAAAAAAACGGATTCCTACGTATGCTAGGATAGGCTCCCATTGAAGTTGAAGGTAGACGTGTCGAATTGACCAACCACATTAATCCCTTCTTTCTTCATTCAGTTCTTAAAGCTTGGTAGAGATCACTCTGAACCTGCTTACCTAATAATTTTCTCTATGTACCTGTTTTCTGTATTGTTAATCATGCAGTGGTCAATAAAGGGACATTGTATTGTATTGTATTTTATTAATTGAAATTCATCATCGGCCTATCTGACTGTAATCTGAAATCACTGCAGTAAAACACCACTCAGCAAATACTACGCTACTTTATACCCGGTTGCTAGAGTTTCAAATCGTTTAATGCCTACAATCAACCGAACCAATATGTCTCGTCAATGGAGTCGCTCAGGCACAAAATATCGGTCGCTGCTTCAATGGCGCTTGTTCGGGCTACAATTGAACTGGAACATTGTTCTCAGTGCAGTAGGTAACTACTATTACTAGTTAAGTGCTGAGGCGACGTATGGTTTTTTTTTTTTTTTATATGAATAGGAAGGCAATCGAGCAAGTGGGTCACCTGATGGTAAGTGATCACCACTGCCCATAGACACCCGCAACCCCGGAGGGATTGCAGATGCGTTGCCAACCTAGAGGACTAAGATGAAATGCCTCTTGTGCCCGTAATTTCCCCGGCTGTCTTACTCTCCACACCGGAACACAGCAGTGCAAGCACTGCTACTTAGCGTCAGGATAAGCGAGTAAGATGGTGGTAGCGATCCGGACGGACCTTGCACAAGACCCTACCACCCGCAGGCCCTACCACCCGCGTAATGGTAAACGATTATAGTATAATCTTCGATTTCTCATAATGCGCTAGCGGCCAAATGTTGCCACGGCTTCGTCTGCGCAGTTTGTTTATCGCTATCCCGCGGGAACTACGCGATTTTTTTCATTAAACAATGAATAAGGCGGCACGGGCGGCTACGATTAACAAAAAGATAAACGTATATGACTTATAAGTAAAAACTATCCATGTCCTTCCCGTAACTTAAACTATCCCTATACCTAATTCCAACTAAATCGGTGTAGCGGTTTAAACGGAAAGAGTTCGCAGACAGACAGAGAGGTACACCTTTGCATTCATATTTATTAGTATATTGAAGTCTGGATACAATGTTGTATTTTATTTATTTATTTTAAATATTTTTAGATATTATGTTATTTAGCAACCCATCACTATTTTGATTCCATTTTCCACCTATACGCCCTTAATCATGCTAAACGTGGCCTTAAGGTTTTGTTACCTTAGGCTCTGTCTACCCCGTAAGGGATAAAGACGTGATTTGTGTATGTATGTATGTAGATATTGTTTCACGACGGTGGTTTACTTAAGCTAGTTTGTTCGTCTTTGTGTCATCCGTGGGCCAAAAGGGCAGGCAAGCTTTATTGGTAGTTAAAAGTGGTATATAAGTTGAAATCTTCAGTAATAATGTACATAAGTAAACCTGTTTGAAGCCTTTACTCTGAAATGAAGTGAAAAAGTAAAGGAACTACTTAACAGAGTTTACGAGAACTATGTAGTTCTGAAGCCTAGGGAGTAGAACTACGGAACAAACTCGAACTTTTGTGTAAATTCATGAATTTTAAATAGCGCGCCGCGCACTGCAATCATATTGAAATTTCGAATTTTATTTATTTTAACATGCATTACTAGTAAATTACCAACAACAACAAATTCCACGTATTTAATAAAGTGGATAATATTAAGTAAGTAAGTAAATGCTTTATTGTACAAATATAAAGAAACATACAATTCACAAAAAAATAACATTAATATATGCACAAGGCGAACTTATCCCTGTAAGGGATCTCTACCAGTTAACCGTTAATAGTAAAACAAAACAGTATTCCTAAATACGCACAAAGCAGCAGTGGCTCACAATAGGTTTCAAGTTCTAACAGATGTGTCCCATATTTTAGGATACTGAAGAAAATATAATAAACTAGCTGTTGCTGGCGACTCCATCTGCGATGGATTCGCTCTTTGCTATAAACCTTACGGAGCCCGCGACCTTTCCAACGAATGCAAAACCGTGGAAATCGGTTCGTGCGTTCTGGAGTTATAGCGTCAGGAAGGAAAACCCGACTTATTTTTATATAGTAGACTAGCTTTTGCCCGCGGCTTCGCACGCGTGAACCATGAGCATTTCAAAGAAGCTAGCAATCAAGCAAGCGAGCACCCAAACCTGCAAGCATGTAGGTATGCAAGCAGGCATGCAAGCAGGCATGCAAGCAGGCAAGCAAGCATGCAAGCAAGCAAGCATGCAAGCAAGCGTGCAAGCAAGCAAGCATGCAAGCAAGCGTGCAAGCAAGCATGCATGCAAGCAAGCGTGCAAGCAAGCATGCGTGCAAGTAAGCACGCAAGCATGCATGCATGCAAGCAAGCATGCAAGCATGCATGAAAGCAAGTATGCAATCAAGCATGCAAAGCAAGGACTCAAGCAAGCATGCAAGCAAGCGTGCATGCATGCAAGCAAGCATGCAAGCAATCATGAAAGCAAGTATGCAATCAAGCATGCAAAGCAAGGACTCAAGCAAGCATGCAAGCAAGCCCCCGCATTGCCCCGCTGCCTTAATTTTTCTGAAACTGTAAATATTGCAGGATTTTTATAAAACAAACCTAACCTAACCTAAAGGGCTGTCCTAAAATATACCTACCCCAAATAGCTTTTGCCCGCGACTTCGTACGCGCTAAGATGTAAAACGAAAAAATAAGTTTTTTCCCGTTCCCGTGAAAATTTTGGGGAGTGCTTTCGGAGCACACTTAAAGCCTTTAAAGAAACACACGTTATAAATGTTAAGTCTCTTTCTTCCGTTGTTTCGTCTGGAAACGTAAAATCCTGGTTTTTCCCGTTCCCGTAAAAATGTTAGGAAATCCTTTGTTATAATGCTCCGTTACACTCCCTAAGGAAGCTAAATGCTAAATTTCATCTTTCTACGACCAGTAAAACGAAAAACCCCGTTTTTCCTGTTCTCGTGGGAATTTCTGGAAATCCTTTCTTAGTGCTCCCATACACTCATCAAGGAAGGCTCTTACCAAATTTCAGCTTTCTACGACCAGTAAAACAAAAAATCCAGTTTTTTCCCTATCCCGTGGGAATTTCGAAAAATACCTTCTTAGTGCACCTCTAGGATACTCAAGGTATATGTGTGCCAAATTTCAATTTTCTAGCCATGTTATGCGTACCGCAGTATTTCTTTGTAAACAAATATTTTTCCCGTTCCCGTGGGAATTTGGGAAAGTACTCTCTTAATGCTCCTCTGCACTCCCGAAGCAACCTACATGCCGAATTTCAGCTTTCTGCAACCAGTAAAACGAAAAGTCCCGTTTTTCCCGCTCCCGTGGGAATTTCGGGAAATCCTTTTTTTATTGTTAACACTCCCCAAGGGAACTTGAAGGCAAATTTCAGTTTTATACGACCAGTAAAACGAAAAATCGAATCCGTAGAACTGAAAATATAAATCCCGTTTTATTCCTTATCCCGTGGGAATTTCCAAAAATCATTAAAACATTATTTTACTATTATAATCACCTACTTCTATGCCAAATTTGAACAGTCTAGTAATTATAGTTCACAGGATTTCGTTTAACTGTATATATAAATCCCGTTTTTTTCCTTATCCCGTGGGAATTTCCAAAAATCCTGAAATTAGTTTCTTCGTTTTGTAATCACATACTTTTGTATAAAATTTGAAGAGTCTAGTTATTATAGTTACTGAGATAGCGTCACTCGGAGTCGAATATATAATTCCCGTTTTTTCCTTATCCCGTGGGAATTTCCAAAAATCCTTCCTTAGTGGATGCCTACATTGTATAAGGTATCTATGTGCAAAATTTCAAGTCTCTAAGTCCAGTGGTTTGGGCTGTGCGTTGATATATAGTTAAGTCAGTCAGTCAGTCAGTCAGTCAGTCAGTCAGGACTTTGAATTTTATATGTATAGATAGTAGCCGACTGCCGTACAAAACTCATCTTGACCACGTGACATACAAAAGTTACATTTACCGACATATATCACAAGACGAGAGCATAATATATCTTTTTTGCATTCGTCATTTGAAATCTATGTTAGAGTCCACAAGAAACGAATCTTTTGGACGGACGTGGACCTAGGACCGGATTACCAATTTATACGAAATTCATAAAGTTGATCCCCCGGGGCTAGATCAAACTACGGACTCGAATATTCTGCCTCCTTTTTGCTGTAAATCCGGCGTGATGGCTAAGAGCCTTTCATTGTACTACAGATAATGTATCAAAGATTTTGCTACAGACGTATCAAAGATCAAGGATCAAAGTACAGTTGGAGTCGGAAGTGGATCGGATCTCGGTTGCTGATATAAGACCCGACGCTAATTCGGTTTCGCTTTTCGATATTTGAGGGCAGAATTCCAAGGGCAGGTGGGTTGGCGGCGAGAGGGAATCAAAAAAACATTAAGGTGGTGTGTAGGTAATTTAGTAACCATTTAAGAATGACAGTCACATTTAGATTCACCTCTAATCGGTAGGTTAGCGTTAGTCTCTATTTGTATCACATTACGAGTATTTGGTTGAACTGAGTTTAAGAGCCCACGTTAGATATGACATATGAGCGGTGCAAAACTTTCTAACCCGGCGTTTTATATCTTCAGATATATTTTATACGTTACCTTTATGCAAAATCACACAACGTGTAGTCATTAATATTAATGAAGTTGACAAAACTGAAGTTCTTAATGTTTAACAAACCGAATTTTATTTAATGAATACGAGTATATTTCCCTATTTTCATCTTCTCGAAATGATATTTTAATAGTCATTTTGTAAAATGTGTTCTGCCATTAATAATATTTTTGATAAAAATGTTAAAGAAGAAAGGGAAAATACCTATGTTTTAATTGAACATTTAAATGGAGGGTAAGACTACTAGGCATAAGGCAACAAGGGGCATGTAGAGCTCTTCCCAGCCGGGCATACCACACCCACTAAGATCTCTTATTCCTTAATAATCATAGTAGGTAGTAAGTCACAGTCGCATGAAGTGACGACCGCGACGCCTGCTGAACGCCCTGTTCTCTCACCCTCAAGTTCTCTGAAAGCGGAGCAAAGATATGACCGCGACTGTCATCAAAGGGGCTACTGCTGCCTCTACAGCGCTACTGTCATCACTGTAAGCCCTTTTGTGGACCTCATCATCATTATAATCGGTCTGTAGCAGTCTCATAGGCCTCCCCTAAAACGCGCAATTTTACTCTGTCTTCGGCTTGTCGCATTCAGTCACTGCCGAGCCACCCTCTGCAAATCGTCACTCCTGCAAGCTGGAGGAATTGGGTCTTAAGTGGACCTGCTGACTCGGATTCCACGCAAACTAGTAAAACGAGTATGTAACATTTTGAATACATAATCGACGCATTTCAGTGGGAAAAATCTATATTCTGTCGGATAAAACTTTTGACGAGAAATTGGCTCGTGAATACAGGTTTCTCGTGATTATTTTTCATCATCAAATTTTTTGACCCAAATATTTATAAAAATGAATGGGCTCCCGTTATATCTAGACAGCATGTTGTGCCACATCGCAATAACCCCAAACTGAATTGGCTTCTACATTTAGCCACAACCTTGTCACATCGGCAGACAGACTACACGCTTAAATAAGCGACCTTAGGGGCAGGCACGTATATTGTGACTGCTGGCTCCACGCCAGACCAAATACGTTCTGTGATTTCTGTCATACGTCGTTAGGTGTTGATGTGTTTGCGATTACTGATTATGTTATTTTTTGTGCGAAACCTTTTGATATGCAATGATTACATTTGTGTGATTTCAATATTATGATGCTTAAGATGAAAAACAAACCTGTATCACTTTCATAAATTTCATTCGTGGAACTTATCACACAGAGGAAGGTGGGTAAACCGTGGGTTATCCGCAGGTTTTTTTCTTAATAGAAATAACCTAGTATTCTCAATTATTTTTTTGGTGTTCAAGTCGTCGTTATAGAGGTATATTGGCATTGCATTAATGCGTCTCATAATTTCGGCTTGATTGTCCCCGTGTAAAGTTATCATGTCTACTAGAAAAACAAAAGCATGTTGTCAACTACTAGTTGTAATCAAGGATCTACATCCATCCGCATTCACTCACGTTCGTGTTAAACACGGCACGCCTGCCACTCCCATCTGAGTTATTTTTTCAACTCTTGAATATATTTTGTGTATGTAATGAAGGTAGCTCATTTCATTAGTAAATGGGAATTTCGAAGCTTTTTTATTTCACGTGATAATACAGAGGGTAAAGTAACAAGGAATTTTTTGTCAACATACATACATTAATACACACACAAATACATAAATCACGTCTTTATCCCTTACAGGGTAGACAGAGCCTTTTTTTGCGGTGGGAAAATGCGTTACGCGTACGACCGCGCCGTGGGGACGACGCGGAAGTTATGTGGGGCTCTCGTCCCCAGCCCCCCTCTCGAGTGGAAGTAGGCGGGGGAGGCATATCCACAAAAAACCCACCGGCGTTCCCTCTCTGCCAAATGCCAAATGGGTGGCGCAGCGGGAGCATGATGGTGTCACCGCGTGCGCCCACCGGCCGCCCCAGCCTGTACGCCGGGGCTCCTGCGCCAAGAGAGGGGGGCCGGGAATAACTGGCTCCCCTAGACACGTGGACCTCTGACGGCTGGCGAGGGATCCCCAACCCCCGCCAGCAGGCACCACTAGGGGAGGAGGACAGCCAACTGCCGCCTTCTCCTCCCCGTCCGTCTGCGCCGTAGCAGGGGCGCGAAATGACTTCTTCGCAGAAGGAGGCCACGGCTTAGGGTAGACAGAGCCTATGTTAACAAGATCTGAAATGAAGGCCACGTTTAGCATGTTTGGGGCCATAAAGGTGAAAAGGGGAAATCAAAATGATGATGGGTTGCTAGCCGCATCGATAGGTTTTTACCATCAGCGCGGGTAGAGAAGCAACTGACAAAGTGGTAGGTATCATTATACATGACTAGTTGTTACCCGCGGCTTCAACCCCGTTCCAGTTTTTTTCTTCTTTTTGTTCAATAGAGTAGACGAAACGATTATTCGACCAAACATTACATTAGGGGTCATCCACTCGAAATATTCTGAATTATTTCAAAAGAATCATCTAAACGTTTTTCTTACTTGCGCACAATATAAGCGGTAATAAGTAGTGTGGTGAAATCATAGAGGAATTAACCAACAGCTCCACAAATCCACCAAACCAGTGCGGCGATTACTGTGCTCTTTTTAGTTTGATTCTTGAATGTCAAGTAGCACTAGAGTTGGGCAAGAAATTAATATGATCGATATCAACAGTAAATGTTTGTAATTACGAGACCTGTAGTGAATAGGACATAATTGTATTTAATGTCAAAAAAAAACTAAAATGGTTTTGTGCCAACTAGAGTATAAGTATAAAAAATACCTATCGCGGAGAAACTAACGCTTTTGCGGTATTAATGACAAATCACTAACTATTTTCGCAATTGCAAAGTCTGTACTAAAACTGTATTGGTTAATTCACCTACGGGTGAAGTGATCAAGCGTATTGTAATGTAAAACATGGAACACCCGCCGCCGCCCCGTGGGCTTTGCAATATTCACAATCACTCCCACAACCCTAACAAAGTAGAATATCGACTACAAATTCAACGTCGTACAACGTAGGGAGTAGCTATATGCAGTGAGCAGCATGGCTAACAAGTTGTGTGAAGCCAATATGACAATGTAAACGAAAACAATTGAAAGTTTGCCCCTTTCGTAGAAGAAAGAAGTAAGTCGTATATGCGTCCTGGAAGAAAGAAGTAAGTTGTATATGCGTCCTGGTAGAACTTACGACTTTCTTCCACGACTGGTGCATTAAAGTTACGTAACTAAATCAAATCGTATAAAAATCCAAAGTGCAGTCATAAATAAATAGTATGTTGTGACTATTATCTTTTTAGTACGCCTGTAGTGTACAAGTCTGCATTTTCAAGCATCAAATTATATCTCTTGTAGGTTTGCTCAGTCAAACTAACTATTCCGGAACAATTTGAAGACCCCTTGACATGTTCACATTTGTTTTGGTAGACCACTTATTGGGGTGCGAGTCGGGTTACCTCCGCGTGTGATCAAGAACTGCGGTTCGTTTTTGGATCCGTCCGAGGGGAAGAGCAGTGCTTGGTTCGGTGCACCCTGGGCATCGGTTAATGATTTCCTAACGGTCTCCGAGGGATATCATTATCCGTTGGCTAAGAGCCCGACAGGGAGGGGAGGGGGTCTTTTGACCTTTCTACCGTATAACGTTGCCGACTTTTTATCACAAGATTTTTGAATACTGTATTAAATTTATTACTTTAACATTGGCGAAATCATAGCATCGATGGATGGGGCCATATTAAAAAAAAAGGAATAAGAAGAAGAAATGACCACTTATTTCTTCACTAAAGTCCTTGTCTAGAATGATAGCTAATCGTGTACTTTTTTGGCAACAAAACTGCAGACACAAAATTACATTTCGTCAGCAGGAGGCCATTATCCAGAACAATGCCATTTACCACGCAGCTCTGTAAGTGAAAAACTTTCTTCATAAAGTGTATCTACACCGTACCCAGCAAATAGATTGTTTGAAGTAAAAATTTAAAGTTTTCCGCATTTGTATAGTCAGTGGTGGAGCGATAACCGCTCTCCAGCAAATTGCCTGGATTCAGACATCTTATGTGGTAGGTACCTACTTCGTAATCGTTTTTGGCAGAGCTTCGAGCCAACCTAACTATTTTGTTGCGATAAATTTGTGTAAGTTCGGACTTATAAAATCAGCGTGCGTATATGTTCTTCTGCTGGGAATCTTAAATTGCTCATCTAGTTACAAGTGAACGCGAGTTATGATCTTGGTCTAAGATCGGCCTTCGCCATCTGTTTACGAGTACCTTATGAAAACTATTACAAATCCAAGATGATACGTTTATTACATCGCTAGTCCCCGCGTACTATATAAAGACCAAATTAACAGTAAGAATAACTGACAAATTATTCAATCAATAACGTAGTTTAAATATGCTGAAATTATCTCCATCGTATCTGCTTTGGCAGCAGTATAAAAATATAAATAAATATGCTTTTTCTCTTTCGCAGGTAAATATTTACACTTCTTGGGCTGAAAACTGCATTGACACAGTAAAATTCTTAGGACTAAGTAAGTAATTATGACTAAGTAAGTAAACTAACATTGTTAAATCAATTTATAAACAAACCTGTTTCAGGGGTTATAAGTACGATTGAAAACCGCTTTATATGTCATTTTCTCTATTGTCGTCCAAATCCCATAGTGGAGACTATTGAGACAACTGTACCTACTTCTAAAGTTTATTTAAAAACTTGGAGGCAACAAAACCTTGCAATCTTTATTCAAAACATGGTTATTAATTGTAAAATATTATTTATAAAAGTGAACTATATTGAATCACTATATAGTGCTTCGTGTTAAACGTTTATTACAAACTAGGAAGCAAAAGCGAAATAAGTATCTCTCGATAAGACGGTCATTAAAGGTAACTTAAAATAAAAGAAGGAAAACTATAAAATAACCCCGAGGTGTATGGGAAAATCAGCTTTTGAATGGTGGCCCACGTTTTGCAAAGTCAATTAAGACAAGCCAATTTTGTGAACCTTCACATTTCCGAGGGAAATCATATTATAGGCGCCTCTGTATAGGCCCCGAAACAATTAGGTGCCTTAATTAAATTAACATATGGGGTGCTCCTTAGATATAAAGACTAAATTAAAAATGTTAGCTCTTAGGATTCTGAAAGCAATTTCTTAGCAAAAACTGAGTACCTACCTTTTTTTCTCAAATAATGATTACAGCACACAAAAATTGTGGCAATTTAATAAAATATATTGTAGTGTAAAAAACATATTTTTAGTGAGCTTTTATTGACGTCAATTGGTTATATTATCACTGTTATCTGATCTCTGTACGTGTACCAAGTTGCAAGTGGTGTCATTCTGTTTTCATTGTATTGTTATTCTTTATTTTATGACACTTGTATCATATTATACTTCAGTATAAAATGCCTGCCTATTGTAGTTCAATATAGCTGTTTACACACCACGAACAAGGGACGAGAAGACACAATTCCGATAAAATTCAAGAGTTCCACAAAAACAAAACATTAGACAAGCAATTATAAGTTATTTATTACATTCTTCTTATTGTCCACATTTACAAAGCCTGAAACTTGAGCAGTGTTGGCAGCCTTAAGGAATTGTGGACCTCAGGGACCAAACTGTCTGCAACTTCTAATAGCTCTTTGCCACTTCAACATCACTTTTAGTTTTTATTTCTGGTTAGAAACTTAATGTAGCCTTTGGTCGATTTTAAGAGTTTTCTGTAAATTGTAATAGCGTTTGTGAATTTCTACAAATGTAAAGTCAATATTCAATCAGAATCGGAATTAATATTCAATCAGAAATGCAGTTATTTGTGATGTAAAAAAGTATGTATATCGGATGGTCCAATATTTATTTTGTTTTATGTAATGTTTCGTAGAATGATCGTTTGGTCTAAACTGAATAATGTCGAAACCATCGACTTTTCCCGAAAATTATAAAATAATCTAACTCAGCCCATGTAAAACATTTTCAGTTTCAGCTGGAAACATTTTAGATCAAACGAAAATTCAACCAAACAATACGTAAAACTAAACAAAATGCGCAAAGGCGAACTTATCGCTTAAAACGATTTGTTCCAGTTAATTTAAGAGTAAAATATAAATCGCAAACCTTTACATTATTAGCACCATTTAACAGAATTTTCACTACCTGGCGGATTAGGTAGACTGCAACAACAAAAGTTGTTTCTTTACAAAAATACTCTAATTAATCTCTATTTACCGCAATCCCCAGAACGCTTACTTTATCACGTTTTCACTTAATTTTTGGCGACGAGCATTATTTAACCCCTTTTATTTTTAGATTTTTTAACTCCATCTCCTTATACCTAGAGCGAATTTAACTTTCTTGCAAACAACGTAACCGGGAAGTTATACAAAAACTTTTATTTAATTCAATAAAAAATAATAACAAACGGAATCTTTGCTTAGAATTATTTTCGCGTTCATTTTGAAAGTTATTCGGAGTAACCTCGCTCGTTATCGCTTTGAGCAATCTACACTGAAAAACCCTAATTTCCGGTAAACGAAACTCAACATCCCAACTTTGTGAGATCCTGTTTTATGAAAAACCTTTTTACCTCGTATAATAATGGCAGTGTTTTCATAAAGATTTTCTATGGACGTATCTCGAATGAAAAATTGTTTTACATGTGCAAATAATAAAACACGACGGAGGAAAGACAAATGCGTCATACGCATTGGATTTTCTCGAGAGACTGCTGGTTTTTGTCGGAATTCTACGCAAAGAAATAAGATTCGACAATATTTTTATCGCCACAGTTAATATAACTTTTGGCTCGAAATCGTCCGTAGGCGCAGAATTATATTTACGGACAGCCAATTTATTGCAGGTTACTGGTACTGCAAGTGAAGTATGTTCGGCGATGTCATGTATTTGCTTGGTAATGTAAATAAATAACCATTTTGATAACGATCGCCTACCGCCCGCAGCAGTTTGTAAATCAAACACAAATACGTGAAACAGGATTTACCGGTTGAAATTAATAGGTAGGTAGGCATAATATTCCGTTTTCCAAAAGTTTTTTTTTTCAGTTAGAACGGGTTGTATTCGACTTCATTTTATTGACTACGACCTGAATTGACCAGTCTTTCCATCAGTAGATAGGTTTTGTTGCTTGTAATAGAATCCATCGTTGAATCGAGTGTCAGGGTTATAATAATAAAAAAATATTATTTCCGTTAACTATAACTGTGAAAATTTACAACTGACTCATGCCATAAACATAAAATTATTGTCACCCAAACATATATAAACAACTTATCATCCCTTATAGCGCTTGCGTCACTGTCGACCCAAGTTCCGAGACGGAACTGCAATAAAAAGGAGTCGGGTATAAAAAATCCGTTTATAAAGTAGAAAAAGTTTTTCAGTTCAGGATGTTGGCAGCGCGCCACGCGGGCTGGCCGCGAGATGGCTCGCACGCGTTCTTGAATACGAATTACAGATTTATGAACGCATTTTGTGTTCTATTCACTGCTTTTGAGTCGCCTGTTGACCTCTCGAGTACCATGGGTATTTCTTTCTGAACTTTATTCCAAATCCGAACTGTTACGTATGATGAAAAACAGGAAGAAGTTTGACAGTTGCTCTGCGAAATGATTATTTGTAGGTATTTATGTCAATATTTTGACTATTAGTCTTCAGATTACGCTTTATTGAATAGTAAACTTAAAGAATCAAGTTTAGATAACGAGTTTTACACAAGATTCCTCATATTTAATGGTGATCCTTCCGACCGATTTCGGTCATGGCGGCAACTTCGACTCGTAGTTAATATATTAATGTTCGTTACGGCACCTAACGTCTTTCAACAGAATTGTGTCAACACACGTAAGCAAGTGACATGAACCTCGAAAATGTATCATGATTATCTCGTACAAACAAGTGTAATTTGTCTTAACTCAATTTGGAATGTTGAAGACAACTTACGTTTACGATCCAAGGATTACATACGCACTATATAGACGTCCCCGGCGTCGGTACAGAAGGGTTAAATCCCAAATTAGGTTGAGTCGGAGCCAGCCCACTCATGTTTGCGCGGCTTCAACCTGAAAATTTACAAAGCCGTATCCGTACAACATGAAAAAGAAATTTTCAGTTCAGACCTAATCTTTTCCATAAATAAAATATTTGGATGCACATAATCCCGGGGCGTTCTCTGTGGAATTACGGCTTATTCGTGAAAGTGGGGCGTTATTCGAGTGAATGAGAAAAATTCCGTCGGCTAATACTTCCGCGGCTTATGAATGGAGATGGATTCCCAAATAAAGATACATTGTGGAAGTAATTTAATGGTGAGCGCCCGATTCGACCATAATTGTATTATGTCGTTAATAAGATAACTAAAAGCTAGTAAGTGCCCGGTCTCGCACTAATTAAGTTGCGTTACGACATAATGGGGCGTGATTAAAGCAGTCAATTGAATTCTAGTGGTGGGTAAATTAACAACATAATATTTTGTTACTTAGTTCGGAAGAGTTACAAACTCGTTACAGCAAACCAATGTAAAAATGACAGTAGATAAAGACAATTGAATGCAATTAACTAACAGAAACTTGGCAAGCTTTTATAAGTAAGTAAGTAAGTTAACTCTTCATTGTGCAAAATAAACATAAGACAAATACAATTGACAAGCAATAAGCAAGCGACAAGCGATTTGGGAGATTTTGTTTATTTTAAATTTAATAATAGTTTTACCTAGGTTTAAGTTATTTTTAAGTTTTGACTGTTTTTTATTATGTTTTCTTTTTCTTTTCCAATAAAGTATACTTTATTAACAAACACAGATACATGCACAATGACGGACTTATCCCTCTAATGTATCTCTTTCGAAATTAGAGAGTTAATAATTATAAAATATGCTTGTCTACACTAATCCATGAAAGTGAAAGCAATTTCTAGAACTGGAGACCGCTTAAGTGTCGTTGAGAGGGACATAGCTTATGCTTCAAAATGAATTCCGTAATTCTGTTAAGTTTGCAGGAACACGAGGCTCTTACTTAAAACTATGTCGTCGCGCACAATTTCGTGTCTCAAAGTTTTGTGTTACCTTTTTATTTTAACACGAAAAATTAATTAAGGCACTGTCATTTATTTAGATAAAGAACGCTTAAGTTACCTAATTAATGCATTCTAGCTAGTCTTAACTAAAGTTAACATTTAACTTATTACTTGACAAGTAAGTTGGTAAGGTTTTCGAACGATTAAATCATCATCCAATGTTGACCAAAAAGTGATTTAGTACTATCATTTTCGATTCCCAGTCCCTGCTAACTTTTATGTTTTTTGTTTGCGTTCTAGTTACAGTAGGTATAATTTCGAATAAAAATAACGGAATTATAAAGGTCGATTCTCACACAGCTTTGGAAGTCAAAGCAACTGTAAATTGTATTGTAAGTAAACATTTTCCAGTTCAACAGCATTAATATATCTCTTGCGTATAAGAAAAAGACAGAATTAATTGACATGAACAAAACTTAGTTACCAGAGTAACATCTTGATAACACGACGTCCGAGCGTAACTCCAGATTAAACCAAGTCAAGAGTCCGGACTCCCATACGATGCACGATCGTAGTGCTTCTCATTACGTCATTTGGGGCAATACACGCCATCTGGGGACTAGCGAAATGAGCCACTCTCGTGTATGCGTAAGTAGTGTCCTCCACGCGAGTGCGGACGGCCGCTAGTGGGCGAAACTACCACAAAAAAGTATAAATCCCTTGTAAGGGCGTAATAAATTGGTGTAACGAGCGCCGGGAATCTTGTTAGGGTCGAGGCGGGCCATAAACCGAGCGGAGTCCGCGACTTGCTACACGAGCCTCTCGTCCGTCCTGCGGGATTGCCTCCTTACGGGCGCCGTAAATGTTAAAGGTTGGGACACGTGCGAACCACGGCTAAATGTACAGTCGTACACTACACATGCCCATTTTCAGGTACCGGCGTACTAGAGAATTTGTACTGTTTGCGAATTGTTAAATTTCATGCGCGCGTGAACTCGAAATGCTTTCAGACTCAGCATGACGTTGCGGCGGAGACATTCGAATACCAGCAAGCAAATGACACCGGCACATGAATAATGTTTTCGTAAAGCTTGTAGTCACGTTTTATATGATTTATGTACGAAACACAAGAAACGAACACTTCTAGTAACATCTGCTTCACGTAAGTTAGTGACAACTTTTGAAAAGGACGGCTGTTTTTATCAAAACTTTTGTCTAAGTTTTTCAGCGAAGATTTTCTATTGTCTCCCTATCGAATGAAAAGGGCTTTCAAACCTTTTTTGGCCTTGGCACTTTTATTGTAAGTTGATAAAAACATTAAAAGAGGAGAATTAAACATACGAAAGGCTGCTTGAGAATTGTAAAAGTGTCCGCGGATATTAATCATGATCTTTCGATGTTATTTAGATTGCGGTCCGGTCCGTGTTTGTTTATGTTCCAGTGCGATAAATGAAAACAAAAGCATGCTGGGATTGAAACGAGATTGAAATATTGATGGAAACATCCAAGGCTAGCTGCACAAAGGAGCCAATTATTCTTTGAACCCACAGCCATTCACGATCGCCGCCGGGATATCGCCCGCTCCGGATCCACGCGCAACACGTCTCAGTGGTATATTTCTTGGAATTATACCATCACGCCTCCTTCGTAGGAAAATGAAGTTTTCTACCAAGCATAATACTTCCAAACAATAAAGCGCTAACAACTGGCTTTATTGACTATCAGCGAAAACGGCGACGAATCCATTTTCAAATTCTCCTTTTTCCTGACACATGGATCGTGAATATGCTTTTTAGCTCCTTTAACTTTACGCACGGAGTGACACAACGAGCTTGCGTAGGCAAAACATTGCCTTCGCTTTATCAATACCTTGTAAAAAAATAGATAAAATATTTATATGCCAATAAGTGAACAGTTTTCAATATGGTTTAGTACTTTTGAAAAATAGTTTAATTTAATTAACAAAAAATATTCATCTTGCTACTCCGCTACTCAAACCCATGCCCTGTGGCTTTGTTCGCTGAAATGGACCTCCGCGAAGTAACGCCTGATTAAAAAAATCGTTTAGTTTAGTTTATTAATTCATTCAATGCCTATAAAAAATACATTAGTTTACATGAAATGTCAAGTAAAGATAACTTGTATATAAAGTGGTCGAAAATTAATAAAAATTATTATACAAGACTATAAATGTCACAAAAATAAAAAATATTGTTTCAATGAGACGAGTCTTACCGGTAGCTCTACGAGTTTCTGATGTATAAAGTAAGTTAAAACTTCACAATTAAATGGAGAGCTACTAAACAATTCTTCAACACAAACTCATAACGCTTTATACGAGTCAAAAACAGCGTATTTTCTAGGCTCTGAGGAGCTTGTTTCCAATAGAACAATACAAGATTCCCCTGCGTCTAGCCGTTTGATGTCTGCGTGTGCTGGGAACAGGGTTACCATCCATCTCCCACTATCTGTAGAAGTCCAAACTTTAAACCTTGTTGGAATTTATACGGTCTATTAATTTTCCAAGATATTTAGTTTGGTAGTTCTGACCATTACCGGTCGTCCACCACGTCTATTACTTTGAAACATAAACGCATATGGGATTTATTAGTTAATTTTGAAATGTTCACATTCCAGTTCGTATTTTTAAATATTAGAGTATAGTCAGGTCTCTCAAATGAAAGAATGGCAACCCTAGTTGGGAACGTGTAGACGACTTATTGTTTACAAGCTAGTAAGGCATGTACGTTTATGAGATTGTGACATCGTTTGCCTAGGGAAGCTTCACTGTGACATCAGTAGACATTACTTGGTGTGTAGGTATAGTTGCGATATGTATTGTACAAAGAATTGTTGACCTACAATTAGAGAGGCTTGCTATATTAAAATAAGGGAGAGCCTCTTGCAAAGCAATATCTCTAGGAGCAATATAAGAATACTTAACAAGATTGGAAAATAAATTTTAAATTCAAATGAACTTAATTATTAGTTTAAATAAAGCAAACTTACTTAAGTATTTCTCGATCACCAGTTAAAGTAATAGATTTATTATTTTCACGTCTTTGCATATTTTAAATCTGTACAAATTCCGAACAAGCAACAAAGTTCCAGATGGAAACGGTCGGTTACCTCTGTCAAAAGTTGTACCGTCCTGTTCCCTAAAACCTTTATTTAAAACAACAAAGTTTTACGTAGTTGATCATTCCGAGGTGACAGCGTACCAATATTAACTTTGCCCATACATTGTTGAGATTTACGTTGTTTTGGAATTTTTAAATATTAATTTTCCATACCTGCGCGTCGCACGTCGCACCTGAAAGTGAATTATCAGAGTTATAATTTGATACTCGTTTCGTTGTCGTGGTAACAGTAGATAACACGCGCGCGACCTACCGGCGGTGTTACCCGAAACAAAGAAAAGTATGTACGAGTATTGTTACATTGTGAACTTGCTTAACCCGGGGATCTAAATTGACATTAAATTTAATTAAAATACTTTCGAGACCCGGGGGAGTATTTGTTCAGTTTTCTTGGCGTCAGTGATATGATATCTATATTGTATAGATCAAACTTAGCTATTCGCGGCTGTCATACTCAATTAATTTCTACTTAAAATACACATTCATTAGCTACAGCATTTTCTTAACTGCAAAAACTGGGTTAGGTATAAAGTAGAAAAAAAGTTAACCCTTGACTACAGTTGTTATAAAAGTGGTGAAGCGGGGTGGCAAATAAAACGTGTAACAGGGAAAGTGTGAAGTACCCCTGAAAGTCGAAATATAAAGATATTACCGCCGTGTGTACCTTCAACTGTTATCGACACTCCTATAAAGGAGCAAACACAATTTTCCATTGTACATTTTCAAACGTCTTGCCACGAGCGTATCTTACAGCGGGTATTACTGTTGACCCTAAAAACAAATTGCGAAATAAACAATTGTGTTGCGAATCCAACGAGTTTATTATCAGGCCTTGCACGTTTTATTGTGTTTTTATTCGACATCCACGTACGTAGGTGCAGGGCAAATGTGTTGGATTTCCTTTATGACGGCTGTGGTTGTGCCCATAAATCCTTAGGACATGGGACGCACAATCCTCCGCTTGACTATTCTAAACGTAAGGATATAACGGCACCCCGACTCTTCCTCTGGTTTTTCATGAATGTTTTTACCAGTATTCTGAATGGCAGCGATGAATATTATTAATACGGCTTGTACTAGCTCCCATATGCATAGGCACCGAAAAAGTAATAAAAATTAATCATAACCCCCACCAGTCCATTCGATTGGTGGCTCCCCTTGTCAATATCAGTCCTTCCACTTTTTAATTACACTCAGATTATCTTCAGGAACGTCCAAAAACAATGGAATTTAATTCGTTCGTTTCCCCCGAGTCATTCTCTAACTTCGAATTCAAATTGAAAACGAGAAAAGTATTAGTGAAACGGAATTCTAATATTTTATCGGATCCGCGGATCTGCGAGCGCTTAGGCGGTAACATGGAAAAACTTTCAAAAGGTCGCTCTTTGTACTAAGTCAGGTACGAGTGTATTCAGGTAGCTCCGCCAATAAGGCACGGCGGCGGAAGGCTTTGGGTCGTAAAGGCTCAGTAAAGTATTTCATTTCAGAGCCTGAAAAATAACAAGTAGTACTCGTAATATTAATTTTATTATATTAGTCCTTATTTCTGAACACCAATTAAAGCTAGTAATAAATGTGAACAAATGAGCATTTTGGGGAAAAGGGAATTTAAACGTAAAGTTACCCTCTTACGCAAATTAATAAAACTTATCGATAATTTAACCTTTTTTTGTGTGTTAACTAACTCAATAATAATTACAAGTACTGAATCAATGACGGAAAAATACCGAATTTATCAAGAGAAGCAATCTCTACTTCATCATGTTGTCTTAATTCATCTTCTTCAGAGCTAATTGACAGCCACTTGCTATACAAATACTGTCTTCGACTAAACATTTTCAATATCTTTCGTGTAAATCAAGCATTATATGTAGATATTATAATTATGTAGGTATAGATTATACTTAGAATATGCTACAATACAGAGACTTTTATTGGGTGCATTTTCTTCTCTGTGGACCTCCATATTTCTAATCCTTAAGGACCTATAGATGGACAGGACTTTGGCTTAAAGGCATTGTGAGAACTTTTCAAGGCGACAATGTTCAATTTTGTAAATCTCTGTCTTGTCCTGTTATCGTTATTTTAATTTGTTTTATGCACAAAAAAGAGTTACATACTTGTATAAATACATACGTTTTGTAAGCACATGAATACAGTGATGAAAATGATTAGGTACTTGTTTTAGTCGAAATAAATGAATATAATTAAGTAGGTACTGACTTTAAAAACGTGCATATATTGTTAGAGGAACAGCTGCGCTTTACATCACAGTTTCATTTTATTGCTCAATCTTAGATTGTTAGCTTTATTGGACACTTCAGAACCGTTTTATGCGTGAATTACACTCTTGCTAGTCCAAAATTATACCTTAATTGGCAGAGTGCAAAGCGGGTGGAGGGGGTAGCCTAAACGATCACAGCGCTCGCTACGGCTAAAATTGTCATTTTTGTCGCTGACCTGAGCTGTCAAATCCATATTGCAGTAAACATTTTCTAATCGTTTTTGAGATAAAAATATGGTCCTGGTAAGATGTGTTGTTGTGAATTGTAATAACACCAAGAAGAATAGCGACTGTAAATTTTACCAATTTCCAAGACCATGGTGGAAACGAGACCAAAGAAATAAGTGGATATTTGCCGTAAGAAAAAAAAAGTAAGTTACCTAACCTCTAAAATTTCACTGAAAACAACAATTTTAATATTATTGGCAATAATGTTACTGACTACCACTGTCCAAAATTGTGTAATATAGTAAAATAACACAAGATTTCATTAATATTTTTCACAATATTTACTTACTTCTTGTTTGACAGCGGTGACAATATTGTCCATAATGGCCGCCTATCACGTGGCGCTGTCGTCGCGCACGGTCCCAATATTCAATTGCCTTTACATGAAAACCTATCCTTTGGAAGGAGAAATAGGGAGATCGCACTTAGTAAATAGAGCGTATTTGAAGAAAAAAAACATTTTTCATAGTCTTTTGTCTTTTATAATATTGATTGGCTATATCATCATCCAACCTAAACAACTGAACAAGATAAATGTAATGAAACAGTGGTACTTGCTAAAAAGTAATTATATGATCGGAAGTTTAAACTTTTTAACTTTGGAAACAAAAATACCGACAAAGTATTCAGAGCTCATTGCGAAGTAACAAATTAAACGGCGTAGGAAATACTTCGTAACTTTTACTCGCTCGCTCTTTCGCGATGTTTCAGGACAAGTTAAGTGAAGACGTTCTGGAAACTTGAAATAAACGGAACGGTTTTTTTTTTGCTTTGTTCAAGTACTTAAAATAACAACGAAGTCACTTTATTGAAATGTTTTACGGCTGGGGCGGGTTCCGAGTTTCGGAGTGCTAGAAAAGTGGCGGCGCTAAGGTTACGTAACGTTAAATAGTGGGTTTGAGATTGCATCGTACCGCACATCTTTAGTTGCAATCTATCCTTAAGATTTCACAAAAAACCAACTCAGCTCTGTAGTTATAATCCACACATGTACAAAGTAAGCACTATGGAGAAAAAAAAAGGTTTAAAAGTCACGAATAGCTTTTCTAACTTTTTCCATAGCTTTAGGTACCTGGTCATCTATTCCGATTTATCGGTTTGTAAATAAAAAAAACGATTTTCCTTTCGATTTACACGTCCGTTTTTTTTTAGAAATTCGAAAGAAATCAATCCTCTGAAAATGAGATAAAAGTCACCCCGCCAGCGCCGATAAAGTCTTTCGCGACTTCACTCCCGATTTATTGTTGGTCTCTGACCTTTCCCCGTTTACCCAAAATGTATAAAACACATAGCTTATCATAGCAAAGAATGACATTATCTTAAGCTTTCATTCATTCCCAACAAAAGGGCAGTAAATGAAGGTATATAAGCACACTTGAAATTAAATAACAACGCCTTCTAGTAAATCTTATTACCGCGAGGATAGGGCAGCCCTTTCAGAATAAACAACGTCTATCAAAGGGAATTTTCTCGCAAAAATGTTTTATCTGTATCCGTATAAAAGGTTTTGTAATAAAATTCAAACTATGTGCTTTACGCTTCGCCGGTTGTTTGTAGTAAAATGTTATGGAATCTTTGTTTAAGTAACATTAGAAAAGCTGAGTTAGGATTTGTACACAAAATTTTCACGCAAGAGTATCTAGGTAGGCTTAAAGTATATCAGATGGCAAGCCAAAGGGAATTTAACTAGCCTTTTCCTCTAATTTTGCACAATAAAGTGCCCAACTGCCCTGAAAAAGGCAAGCCGGTGGGAATCGAGTTCTATGGACGCCACGCCACTGATAGGTAGTGTTGTAGCTAACGTCCATTGAGCAATGAAGTGTACAATTCGAAATTTCTATGAAACCTAACTGAGTCTACTCTACACTAGTTTTGCTACCAACTTCCTCTGTGATGTTACTTGCCATTGTTAAATGTTGTTACACAAAACGTTCAAAGTAATTATAAAAAAACCTGACTGTCAAAATAGTATGCAGAAAAACAACTATGTACGTCTTTTCAATAAAATGTTTTTGGAGTTTAGTACACTTTTTTAGCAATAGCCCATCGAGGGAATGGGCGATTAAAATAGGAAACATGTTATAGGCGATGAGGCTAGCAACCCATCACTATTTTGATTCGATTTTCCACCTATACGCCCACAATCTTGCTAAATGTGGCCTGTAGGTACCTGTTTCCTTAGGCTCTGTCTACCCCGTAAGGGATAAAGACGTGATTTGTGTGTGTGTGTGTGTGTTTTAGCAATATACAAATTAATCACTAAAAATCTAAGCCAAAACTAACCTAAACTTAAATAATAGGGTTTATTTTAAACTTTTTAAAATTATGTTAAAACTAAGTGCCTACCACCGCCCGCCATCTGCGCAAACATCATTATGAGAGTGGTAGGTTGCTAACAAACTTTTAAATCCTAACCAAATGGATCCATATCCATGCGCTTGGTTTCTAGACCACCTAAAAGCATTTCATATTGTAATACATTTTCCAACATTGAGATATCTTCGTGGGTTCCCAATAGGAAATCTTTGAACATTTATTTTTCACAACAACTCAAAAACTCCTCAGCATATTCTGACTTGCTCCAACTGTCTATCATTATGTACTAAATATTCCAACTTAAACACAGAACAAGGTTGAAATTTTGCAAATCAACCACATCTCAATTTGTCTGACGTATAGAAAAATTAACCAATAGGGTAACACGGGTTAAGCAATGTTTTGCAAAAATTAGTGAGTTACTTATCACTTAGGTCGATTTTCGCGATACTTTTCCACTATAGCTGTAAGAATTTTTATTAAGGTATTCTTATGACTAAACAATTATTTACAATCGATATGGATCATAATATGTATGTCTGCTCACGCAATTCTATAGTCTGACTCGACCTTTGGGCGAACAATCAGAGAGCAGTAAATAATCGCAGCAGTAGTGTGGCAACAAATTTTCAAACAAATAGTGCGACTTCCACTCTTTTGGTAATTACTCTACCAGCCTCGAGTAACTTTGATAGACCAACAACTAAGTAGGTTATTTATTCATGCCTCCGCGCTCACTTAACATAGAATCAGCAACACAAAGCTGCGGTAATTAAACTTAGTATAGCTTGTGAAGCATATACTCTCAATTATAATTGTGCAGAGGTTGTATAAGAATTAAGCAAGTTATGCTCATAGAGGAAAATTTCAACGAAACTTTGTAATTTTAAGGATTTACAGGGATGTTAAGAGACCTTCATATATTTATTGGAAGTCGTTTGATTTACTTACGTTGTGATAAATGATTTACAATAAGTACTTGTTGATTTAATACTAGCTTACCCCCGCGACTTCGTGCTCGTTGCAAAAGTCACTATCCTATGGGATTTTCGCAAAAGCCGTCCTAATTCCTTGTTAACATCATAAAGGGAACTTTTATGCAAATTTTCAGCTTTCGATGTCCGAGACTTTGATCTGATCGTAGATGATTTAGTTTCCTACCTACTTCTTGGACTCCAATGCACTTTACGAAGGACATTAGTTAATTTTGAACAATTCAAAAGGATTTTAAATCTATCTCTCTCTCTCCAAATATGATACCAGTGTATAAAACATTATTAACTTCTTAACAAGCATTTTTATTTCGACGTAATTTCTTGCAGTCTTTTATAAAGGCAAATTTAATTTATTTACTATAACATTAAAATCGTTTGATTCACGAAAAAACCGCAACCTTTACTTTCATCTCCCTTTTTGCATATTAAAGAAAATCTAAGTCAAATAAGGATTTTGGAGGGTAAGCCGTTGTGGACCTGACTTCAAGCGGAATAATTTCACCGCAAGATTATCGCAGATAATCTCTTTATTCGGTGATAATAATTTTCTTACAATATATATTTATATAATGGCCCATTCACTATTTACCTTCACTTAGCTAACAGCTAGATCTTCACTATTTTTGTTATGCCAACTTTAGTCTATAAACGTATGTTGATTAAATTAGTAATTAATAGTTTTTCTGTAAATGAAAGTAAAGGAGTACTTTGTCGTAATGACTTTGCACTGAACCAAATTATGAATTTCATTGTAAGTAAACCTTTTTTTACAAAGCCAACATAAAGTCTACGAAGTTCTGTGGACGCCAATGTGAGGTCATTGTAAATTGGGATTGTCTATTTTTTTACAATGTATAGTCAATCGAAAACCATTTCGAGATAAATGCTTTTTAAATCGTTTTCTGTATTTACTTTATTTTATTTTACTATAATGAATTTATTACATGAAAAATAAGCAATGACCTTCATTTGACATTCCCAGACATGACGTAGACGGTCCAAAATGTACTTTATTTGCAAATGTTACAAATTCTATGCTATTTACGCGTGGATTATACTACGGAGTTCAATTTGGACCCGCAATCTGACATTTCATTCATCTTATGACAGCTGACAAGCAAAATGACGATCTTGTTACTGTCATTCTTGTTTTTTCCACGGATTACTTTCATATTGTTGTATTATAGTTTAGATTTAGAAGCACTTTCGGTAGATAATTAGCCAAGAGTGTATCCGCACAGCGATGTGCTTCGCTCACATGAAAGATTTTCCGCTAAATATTTTAATGGATAGCGAAATATTACGTTTTTCGGTTTACTTTCACCTACTGAGTTTACTGTCTTATTTCCGGGTCCTGTTTTGTCTTGATCATACCTGGTATGTGTTTATGGACCTTTCTGCTTCGCGCAGAATGTTATGGTATGTGTAACGGCTGTGAAAATATAAAATTCATAGGAGAAGATCGCGTGAATCTTCCTGTGTTATGGTTGAATCATGTTGACATTGATACTAATGACAGTATTGACAGTTTGCCAACTTCACCACAGATAGAAAAGACGTTAATGGCGGCGCTTCACATACGTTTTATGATCAATTTATCCAATAAGCAGATGTGTGACACCGGCAGTGGAAACTCTGACGTCATCAACCAAAATACTTTCAATAATTAATAGTGAAAAAAATACCGAGTTATATGAGAAAATATTGAAATTGGTTTCTTATAATTGACTATTCTGCACAAAAAAAAATTAAAAAGGATAGGTATTTTTTTTTAGACAATCCCAATTACGCCTTGCCGCATGCTCGTGTGCATGTTTCCACCAGAAATTATTGTGCTTAGGCGGCTTGGCAGAGTGCGTAAAAGTAGGTACTCACACGCTAAGGCGTAGTTATTACCTGCCTTACTTCCCCATTCGTAGTACATGTCTACCTCGTCCTAACTTTTTATTTGCTCTGACTAGAAAGGAAGAACGAGGTTGTTGGAGGGGATGCATACCGTCATTTACTTTTAATTCCTCTTTGTAGCCGAGAGCCTCCTAAAAGCTTTGTTTTATGCATCGGTGCGGTATCAAGCAAAGGTTTCCGCAAAAGTGCAATACATTTAAAAGCGTAGGTTGGATTCAGTTCAGACACAAGTGGTAGAAAGAGGGAGCAAACGTGGCAGGGTAAATGCAAGTCATGTAGCATAATATGTTCGCGGGAATACAAAGAACTGCGAATTTCGGTTAGGTACGACTAAGGATGAAATCCGGTCAACGAGACTTGAAAATATTTCATTGAAGTATCGAAGGTATTTGATTAAAGTATTGCACTGCGCTTCATGTAATGACACCGGAAAGTGCATAAAAGGGACAACTATAGCCCGGACTGATCACACCTACAGAAAACTGACGAAAACGGCCTTTCGTAGTCCCTTGATTTCCTCTTTCAAAACTGAACCGATTTTGATTTTCTTTTCAGATATAAGATTCTGTAGTTTTAGTGATTTTCGAAGGTCTCTAGTTTTTTAATCGACTTCAAAAAAGTAGGAGGTTCTAATTTCGGTTGTGTTTTTTTTAATACTTAGTCAAACGAAAACAACATCAACAAAACAGTTACATAACATACTACAGAAACACAAAGATAAAAGCATATTTAAAGACGCAGGCGTAAGTTCACGACTATAAGACTCAAGAACAAACATCTGTACTCATCATACATTTGTCTGTCCTGACTGGGGATCGAATCTCATACCTCAAGCTTTGTAGACTGGTTCTCTAACCACTAGGCCATTGCCAAATGTGATTATCCTATGTGTAAAACGCGGCATCCACGCCTGTCTAACAATCTGTCAGTAACAACATGGCTAATTACTGCAAAACATTTAGCTGCATTCATACGAGCTGCCCCCCTACACGGATTTTAAGAGGATTTGCAATTTTGCGCTGTGCAAGTCATTATCTCCAGCTTCACTGGTGGGAAGAGCATACAGATTAAACTAAATAGAGCAAGACTGGAATAACAATTTTCACGCGTATTTAGATGGAGTTCTGAACAGCATATCTTTGACTACATTTGATTACCACATATGGCCGTTTTCCACGGATTGTACACCACGATTGCCTCTCATGAGTTCAAAGTCCCTGTGATCATATAACCACGTAAAAATGTCGGAAGCTCGTGAATGAACACTAATTATTACTACTTTAATTTTGTCTAATAAAAGATAGCGGTCTGCGAAGAATTCATTCATATCCTCCTCCTCGGGGCTCGAGGTATTTCCATACCAAAATGAGTTTGGCAAAAGCAAAAGTCACAGACACAGTTACGGAATGTGACTATGACTTAAGAAAAGTTCATAAAATATGAGGATAAGTCGGTCCTTTCTTAAAATCTGCTCTTAAAAGATGACAACGTAATATCTGAAGTTGTTTTCCGTCTTCTCAATTTTCCTTCACAGGCGGCCCCCTATCAGTACCCGTTGACAGTCCCTGAAAATTCAGAAAAGTTCATTCAAAAGCTTTAATTCTCCCATTACTTTTATATGATTGCCGTCTTGTTGTTTTATAATTCTCCTCTCTATTAGCAGGGGCTTTACACCCGGTTTATTACGGCGCTTTGAAATTAAAAACAACACCAGGAATTGAAAAAGTTTCTGGCTGCAAATTAATTAGCGTGTTAATTATTATTAAACAAAACGTTTCTTTGTTTTTGTTTGTTCTATATGAAGCTAAATTAAATCTTACATATTTTTTAATATTATATACTTTGAATATTTCTGCCATGGTAATTTTTTTACCGTTAAGTTCCTTTGTAGAACCTGATAAATGCCATTTTACCAATGGATTATGGAACAAATGAAATCACAAAAGCTATTATTTTTAACCAACGAAATAACCCAGAATGTCACAGGATATAATCTAAACGTATCGTAAACAAGAGCTCCGAATGTATTTGCCATACGAAACGCTATTACTCAAACAGTCATTGTTGCCCGAACAATGTAATCTTTCCCAAAGTCGGCGAACTTAAGCGTACTTACACAGTTACCCTGCTTTCGACGAAATTTCTAAGTACCCAGTGCCAACAACATTAGTGTTGCAGACGAGTTTCTCGAGTTAAAGCTGGTTTAGACGGCTCAAAAGTCTAGCTACTACATGGGTTTAAATACACCAGCTGGAGAAACATTCCACACTTGCTTACCCATCCAAACCCGATCCGGTGGTGGGCAGTGAGTGTAGAATACCAAGTTTTGGTATAATATTTCTTGTTACTACGTTTCATTAGTAAACTAAACTTGTTAGGTACTTGCCGTGTCTTTTCCGTTTAATCAAAGAGAGAGAAACGAACAACAAAAGACAAAGCAAAAACGCAAAAGTACAAAAACCTTTTTAGCTGACTGTGTTTTTTTTTTGTTGCTCCGCGGCGTTGTCTAAACCTTGAATGATGATAGGATACTAGGCATGGATATACAACATGTATACCTGAATTCAAGTCAATCTATCCACTGGAAAAGGATGAAAGAAATCCTACTTCCAAGATTGGACCTTAAGAAACTAACAAAAAAATATTGCAGTTACTTGAATTAAAGATTCCCAGTACACACGCAACGGCAATGAAAATGAGATGGATCCTATAAATTTCCCTACTATACCGACTGAACTGTCTCCGTTCAAGTAGAAGTCTACTCGCCTCTTCCAACGCCAGCTTTAATAACTCCTTGTATCGCTGCACTCACACAGTTGTATGTCAGTTTATTGCTTAGCTCGAAACTTGTTAAGGCAAGTGATGTCTCTTTATAACTTTGTAAGATATTTACTGTGGTAACATTATCTGATGAATTCAAATTTTGATTTCACTCAGTTTGCGGACCATTTACTAACCCTACATAAGTACAAAAAGGACAGAGTTTAGTTACATCGCGTTGTTACAAGTCTTCGGATTTTACACCTCCACTGAACTTAAATTATTTTTATTAGTTTTTATTTTCTCTTTCATCACATTCATATAAAAAAAACATATTTTGTTTCGCTTTGACCATTAGACTTTATACATGTCTACTATATAGTAATATAATTTAAGGTACGAACTTAACATGTCCCCATGTTATACATACTTTTTATAAATGAATTATAGGAAACTCATAAGTACTTAAATTCTACTTAACTTACCTATAAGTTAAGTAGAATTTAAGTAATGTTGTACATCTATTTTATTCTGAAAAAATTACTTTCTGCCAAGTTTTTTGCGGCGCATTCTTCTTGACAATGATGATCTTTCCGAATGCGCTGGTAGTTTCAAATTAAGACATTCAAAACGTATGTATAGTGGGACAAAAAAATATTTTACCATTTTTAATGACGGCGTTACACCACACAAAAATTCTTTGACATCCTAAGCCGTACAAATAACATTGAACCTCAGGGTGATGCTTCAGATTTTAAATATTCCTACAGTAGCCCGTAAGCGTCATGATCATGATTAACTAAGAAACCAATTTAACGGGATTGCCGCAGATCTCCGTGCAACATCGGGGATTATGACACGTGCTGAAGCAAACCGTGTGCCTTGTGCTTGTGCTTATATATAGAACCTCGTTACCGTGATGGGATAACGAAGTTATAATACGACGTATAATATTAATAGCAGTGGGTTTACTCACTGAACCAATGGCACGTTAATGGTATGTATTAAATGTCAAATAGTCAACGTGTTTACGTTTTTTACTTTAAGCAATGACGAATATAGACGACCAATTTGAATAAGGTATTAGTGTAAAGTTCCATAAATGTGAAAATTGGAGCCAAGTTCAATATTAAAGATATGCGTGGTTGTAGAATTCGCCGACATAAAAAGATTAATCTAAATGACTTCCTGAATTTAACAATCCTAACCAATATCATTAATGTGAATGTGAGCTGGTTTATTTATTACGCTTTCAGTAGTACGCACTACTAAACCGATCGTAATAATATTTGGTATTGGAATAGTTTGAGACCCTGTAAAGGACATTATGATTTGAAAGAAAGAAAGAAAACATTTATTCGTGATATATAATGGTTAAATTACAAAAACAAAAAGAATCTCAGCATAACGCCGGCCTTGCAGCCAGCGCTGGTCTTCCGATGGGACCATCAATTTCATCTCAGTAATATGCATTGTATAAATATTTCACGCTGGCGCGTGATAAACGAATTCTCCGCAGACAAAGTCGCGGGCAGCAGCTAGGTCCCAAGCGCCCAAGAGCGAATGGGACAAATTATGGTTGCCTGCCAACAGCGAGGACTTCACGGACGACTTTCATTTAAATAATCAGACCCCTATCTGTCTTATCTTGTTCAAATTCCATTCACGCACGCGTGGCGATCATAAAACACTACCTTATTGTTCAATGAGATGTGATTGATGTTCTAATTTGAAATTAATCCAGGGTACTCCAATGAACTGGTGTTTTATTGCTTACAGAGCTATTCCGGTTTTATTGCGAGCCTACTTCATTACAGCGGTAATGGACGCTGTTTAATCGTCACATTAACCTTAGGTGGCTTGGAACCATACTTACATAATTATTAAATCGAAATTGAGACTAACTTTTTCTAGCTTATTGTGGCGTCACACAGCTGGACAATGGCCTTTCCTCCCGACCCCGTCCAGTAGAATATCTGGCCAGGCCGCGTTATATCATACACTTCCAAAAGTCCCGCTATCAATCTCTTGGTCTGCCTCATAATTTTTTATCACGTCTTTCTAAATAACGTGACTTTCTTCTAACGACTAGGAGAACAGAATGATCTAAGCCCAGTCTTCTTACGTCTACAATACTCAAGATTTCCCAGGATGTGGTTAATTAAATAAGAAAACTATATTTTGAGAACGTAGAAATATCTTTCACAACGTAAACAAGTATAGCCATTTTAGGTATTCATGACAGTGACGTAAATAAAAACATCTGTTACCGATTAACAAAACCGGAACTGGAAACTTCAAAACATAGCGTTGCCAACATTGGCACCAATAAACTTAATCCTCATTTCTAGCCACAATACAACCTAAACATTTGCATTGCAATATTATTGTAACAGTCCACGCCTTATAAATAATTATGCCATCTACGGTGCCTTTTAAAGACAAACTTATAGGTGTTATTTTATTTTGTTGGACTTCACTATGGCAACATTTTACCCTACGATTTTTAAATACATATACGCCAAGGGCGAGAAACTTGGCCTATGCGGAATAATCTGCTCTAGCCAGTTTGCGAATTGTTTACAATATAAGTCCGGTTGGCATTTGATTGAAAGCAAGTTTGCGAACTAACTCAATGTTGGGATAACCACGGCTTGACCTTCATTTTGAGCTTTCGAGGTATCAGTACAACTCAATAAAGGTAGTCAAGGTAGATGAAACTTTCAGTTTTTCATATTGCTTCCTTCAAACATATGGTAACCATTTAAAAAATCAAAAATAAAAATTGCACATTAAACTTGACGTGATATTTCACGCAAACATTCGAAAAACTATTGGCAATTTTATTCTTGGAAGAAAGTCAGTTGCTGCGTAAACAGAAAGTCGGTATAAGGCGTTAAACGTGTTTGACCAAAGAGCGATTTTCAAACGTAAAAATCCAGTGTTATCCGCAATTTCCTCTTGTACTCCATTCTAAATGCAAATGTCCCGTTTCATATAATTGCGCAGTCACACGGCCGTCAAAAATAATAAACATTTTGGCGTAGTATCAAAAGAGCTGATGTTTCATACATAACTTTTAAACGTAAAAATATCTAACTGAGTACGCGCCTCAGCAAATATTTTATGAAATACGTAAAAGTTTATTGAGGTTGTCTACGGCAGGTCAGCGAAGCCTTTCGTATTCCAACATTTACACTCAGTTTTTACTGGTTCACGAAACTGGAAATATTCATATTTTCTACTTTGCAACTATACTTCCTTTTAAACTTACTTTTACTTATCACTTAGTTTAAATAAAACTACAAAAATTAAGCACAGAAACGAGAACCCAATTTTTACCTGTCAGTGATTTCATATTTCACATGGTTCTCCAGCGCGAACATAGGGAGCATTATTACCATGACAAATAAGAATTTCTTTCACAACACGTCGCTGTTTAATACTCTTATGCAAAACATGGGGTCCGACTTGACCTCAGTTTCGCCTGATGGGAAAGGGATACCGTATACCTCAAAAGTTGTCTACTCACTCTTGTCTTGAACACCGTGGTCATAAATTTCTTTCCGGGAATAAATGCAAATTTTAGTGGTGTTTCAGGGGGATTTTAGAATTTCAGCGAACAATGTCGCTCGATAGCAGAAACAAATACATGCGAAGTTCAAGATAAAAAAATGAAGCAAGTGTAGCTGGAATAGTTAATGCAAAACAAAGGTCAAACCCTTTTTGTGTTTGCACAGTCTCCTAATGCGGTTCAAGAAAAGAGTTTTGTCAACGGGAAAAATCATCCAACAGATTATCACCATCCATTAAGAGATCAATCATTATTTCCGCTAATACACCACAGCGTTAATGACATTCCTAGAAACGCTTCCCACCTCAATAAAATCATATTACCTACATACAAAGCTGGCAAAATGTTACAAGCGTCGATCTCATGTGTAACTTAGTCAGTCTCACTTTTTTTCTTATGAATGCTTTTTTCGAATATAATAACACGAAAAAATAGTGCACTCCAAAACCCAAAGCCGCGATAATTTTCGTTAGGTCGATGTCGTCACTTGATAACATTCGCTTAATAGGCGTCACGCAGCAGCGTTTGTCCATTATATCGCTCGCGCCGTTTTATCGTAGCACCCCACGGCGCTTTATGACAGTTATACCACACCAAATTGTTTATCACAACATACGAACCCCACGGCGTTGTTTATGAGGCGAAGACAGCACGCGGTTGCATTAGGTAGGTACCTCCCATGGCGCCTGAAACAAATGGACTGCGTTTCCAGGTTAACTGTTTTTATGGTGACATAAAAATAAACACTGTACTGTAAAATGAAACGCGTTACTCTTTAGTGCACTAAAATTTCCAAAGCTATTGCAATTTAGCACATGCCGAGAAGTCATTCCAAAACTCATGGCATTTTAAACATCGGAAGTCAATTCGTTACTAGAGAAATGTGTGCAATAAAAAAGCAAACAGAAAGGAAGTACCTAGAGGAAAATAATGGCAAACATTGTCTACCGAAACGTACCTAGCTGACTGAAATACGGATCGATACAGTTCACCAGGCGTAACGAACAAACAAATATCTAAACTAAATAGGTTAGTAAAGAAATTAATTTATTCTGATAACTTTTGATCACTGTCTCATTTTGTATCGCTATTGGAGACATCACAAAAAAATAGTGAATACGTTAAAAGTTTTCCCAGAACAAACAGTGTTGGAAAGAAAATTATAATAACTTGGTTCTTTGCCCGGTTTTACATTATTGTTGCTTTTGAACCAAACATTTCGACGTTTATACTCCTAAGCCTAACATTAACATATCTGTTAATGTAAAAGTTAAGTGTGCCTTACAAACACAGTCACGATTTTCAAGAAGCTCCACACGTTTCCCGAAGGAATGAAAATAATTGGACTTAGTCTGCATTACGTGCAACGCAGACTCGACAGGATTCTAATCTCGGTGATTTATGACTATAGGATATGTGTGAATCGCAAATACATCGATAGCGATTATCTACAAACGAGCGAGGGGAGATAACGATCTTCTATCGGAGCACAATGCGTGGACCAGTCATCCCACTAATTATTCGATGGACCAACATACAAATAACGGCGATTGCGAAGATTCCCCTCGACGGCCACCGGGAGTGGCTATGTGGCCTAAATGCGCCCCTCTCTGTGCCGAATTCTTTGTTCTTCATGGACAACATAACAGCTATTTCTGCCAATTAAATGTCACGAGAGTCAGAAAAAACATTTACGGTATACCTACATGTTTATTATTAAATGAATCGAACTGACTAGAAAAAGTAAGGGAAATCTAGCAAGGAATCTTCATAATGTTATAATAACATGCCGTGTTCGTCCCACGATGTCGTCTTTGTTATTACAGCGTTACTCAGACATTTCCTTTTAAGCTTATTCAAATCCAAAAGTTCCTTGAAGTACCAAGAAAATACAAGTAATGTTTATTTAATGTTCACAATACGATGAAAAGGGTTAATGTATGGCTGAACACTTTTGGCCAGCGGCTGGCGCTGTCTGAAGTTCGAAGGACCCATTTTCGCAGCGCTAAAAGCCACAGCGACAAAGTTTCTGGACACGATTAAATTAGTTGCTAAATGCGAACGATGAACGCGTTTTGCTCCTCACTCAGTTGCTTCTATTTTGTTTCATACGTATCTGCCTAAGTGACATAGGGTCCGGTGTTTGCCTGTTTACTCTTAACCGTAATCATACCTGTAAAGAAGTCTCATGCATGATGAATTATTATCAAACAAAATTTTACCCGTAAACATGGTCATGTTCTATATGAATATGTACCGTACATATGGCGCAGCCTTGGAGTGGCTGAAAAAATGCTGAAACAGGTATTTATTGCTATCGCAGACTGAATAACTTTTTAACTTCAACATTTTTGAATATAGAAACAACATATTATCAAGAATCAGAATCAGGATCGTATTTATTTACTGTTGTTTTATACTCCAAAGTTGAAGAAATGTTTTCAAATAAATCTAGGAGAGCGTTTCTGTTCCGTAAGATTTTCTTGATTGCGACGGGCCAATATAGCTGGAAACTATTATTCGTCATCCCTAGTGGCAAATTTGTTCGAAACATGAAACAGTCTCAAGTTAAGATTAACTAGAACCTGTCAAAGCGAATGAATTTGTTAAGGAATTTAGAAATAATTAATTAGTCTCAAATACACTTAGTTACGGAGAGCGCCATCTAGGGTAATCGCGGCAAACTACTATTGATGGAGAGCGAAAATCTGATGCTAGCAAGCTAAGTTAATAGTACAATTTTAAGAAATAGAGGGCGTTAGTGGTTATACAAAATTACATAATTATTTAATTATAATAGAAAATAGATAGAAAATTAGTAGCCATATAAGTAAAGAGAATGCTAGTGCCAACATTATTATGTAATCAAAATATTACCCACAAATAATCTATACAGACCCGGAAAACACGAGAGTTTGAATGATAAACATTTGTATTTATTATGAGGAAATTATCGAAAACGCAAGGAAAACAGAATCGGGAACAATTAGAGTATAGTATTAAGTAGATTCTGTAAATATTTCATCGATATTGGTACAAAGATTAACTAGTAATTAGAGAGTAAAGATACCAAAATTATGTAAGTGAATTCTGGAATTAGGATTTGAAGAGCTGAAATTATACACATATTAAATACGGGAAAGAGGGATTTGCGAATTAAAATTAATAGAAATTAAAATGAGTTAGTTAAAAAGCATTATTAAAGTAAGGAGATAATTAAAAGTAAATTAAAAGTCATGAAACGAGATCAATAGTGCAAAATGGCGGGTGTGTCCAATGTGCTCAAAGTGCTTCATGTGCCTGGAGTGCGTAAAGTGCTCAAAATCACTGGCCAAGGTTATAAAAGGGAGCGGGAAATTTGAACGGGGCTCATTATTTTTAGAATTTTGAAGAGTGTGGTTGTTTTTATGTTGAGATTTTTGGGGGGCATTTTGTTACTCGATTTTGTAGAGTAAGGTTGAATTAATTTTAGATTTTTGAAGAGGTACGTTTATCAAATTACTGATTTTGAGAAAGTAGAGACAATTAATTCTCTGATACGGTCATTTTTATATTGGGATTTTCATATTTGATTTTAATTCGGGTTATTTTGAGTTGACCGTAATTCTGTAAATTTCCATATAAAACAAATCAATTTACAAGAGTTACTTTGGGGATTGTATTTTAGTATTTTAACGTAATTTTATATCATTCGCAGAGTGAGTATTGTCTAATAGTTTTATTCTTCAGGACTTCAGGTGGAGAATAGTTTGCTATTTTCATAGTAGTAAATTATTTTCTAGTGTAATTTATTATTGAAATATTTAAGTCAAGTTCCTTCTAGGGGAACTAAGTTTCTGTGGGATTGTAATTCGCTACCTCTGTAGGAAGTGGATTATTGTCTTACGCTATTTGTACTAACCCATTATTTTCTGTGTCATTCCCACCTCTTCAAACTCGCAGCGTCAGGGATTTAATTTTAAAGTAAGACTTTGGCCGTAATCTGGCGATAATTTCTCGTCCAGAGCCAAAGCACAGTTTGATATCCTTGATAATTCGCATTTCGAAACCCAACGGTGCCAACGTCAGAATGCGATATGCGAGTCTTCGCTGCAAGGGTGAGCTTGCAGGATTTGATCCTGTCTAGGCAGGGTCAAGTTTACATACTCACACGGTTTTCTGATGGACTGCGTCTGATATTTGTACCATGGATTTGGGCTGTCGTAAGACGCATCTCATCAGGCGTGAAAGTTATCAGAAAGTCGGTTCATTATTTATAATATTTATATACACACAATGTAGGTATCCTTTCCGCTGGTTCCCTCCTCTTAGGGGCTATACTGCCAGGGAACTAGCAACATTTAGGCCGACGTGTTAGGGACCCATAGGAACACACCATCTTTTGCTGTTAGGAGTTTAGAAGATTTGCATTGCACCTCGCAAATCTAACATTACACTAAATGTAAATAAGGGTCGTTCCCTAGAGTTGCTTTACCTACAGAGCTAGGGGTCTCGGACAAGCTTAAAGTACAAATTTAGGAATGTTAGGGAAGTAGGCAGGGACCTTTTATAGGGCTTTAGTTAGCAGAGTGATTCTTACACCGGATGATCTCTGAATACTCACCACATGATTAACTTAAATATGAGGCCAATCCTCCAGATTGATTTTCATCACAGAGCTAGTTTAGACTAGAGTCATACACACCGAATATATTTGGAAATATTTCCGGCTTAGTAATTAGTTAAAGTGTAGTTTTGTTAACTTAGTTTATTTATAAAATTCCGATTTAGGATGGTTGTTTCAATACATGACTGCTAGCACAAGGTCGAGTTTTAAATAATAAGTTGACTGAATATCTAATATAAATAATCAGTTATTCAACACATCTTATAAAATAATAGATGGATTAAATTATAAAAATTCAGATTCCGCATAAAAGGAAGTAATACTAAACCAGTGAGTACAGAGAACTCCGTTGAGAATTCTACACCACGAGGGGGAATATCCAACATAAGCTGTAGTTACTTGAATTGTATTTAATTTCATAAATAAAACAAGAAATGTTTTATTCTGTCTATTATAGAAATACTACTATAATGTCATACCTTCTAGTGTTCAGAACCTTGAGATAACCATTCTGCAGTATAATATCCTTAGGCTAAGTTAGAAATAATAGTCAATAATTATAAGTATAACCACTTTCGTTAAGAACTCTTTATGTTTCATTCCCGTTATAAACTATTAACAGAAAGTAAAGAATAGTAAACCTTAGTTATAAGAAAACTGTCATTGACATCAAAATGAGGTCAAGGACCTGTTATCATCTTAATAATAAAGTATGGTAAAATCTGAATAATAGAATTAATAGAGTCATAATATCCATAGAGGATAATAAATCAAATAGTTATTGAAAGTAGAGTAGAAACTGTGTCAGTATTATAGAACTTTAATTAGCACCATTGTTAGTGCTCAGTTTTCAGCAACATGATTCTTCACGAAGGATTATTTTGTTAGCTGGTGGCGTAGGGGTGGAAATAGGGGAAGGATGGAGTTCCACCCGGGGCCATTGTGGCCCCGGTACCCTCTGCAATACTGATACATTTATAGTCTAAGAATAGTATAACTAGGAAGTAAATTAATTAGGTAAATTTTAGTGTTTTCAAATGTTAGGATTCTTTCTTGCTTTTCACTTAAAGTTCTTTGGGTTACTGTACGTTTAAGCACATTGTAGGTCCTACAAACGCTAGACGAATCACCCGGCCAAGGTGTTGTTAAGTTGTATCTTATGTATCTTAATTATTGTTAGGATATGTTAGGTTAATTTCAGGTTAATAATTAAAAGGTTAAAAAAACCAAAATATAAGGGAGACCGTACATTGGGGGGGTTACAATTTGAAGGTTACCGTGACCAGGATGTGAATAGCAATAATAGGATATAAATAGCATTACTAGAACTTAGGATAAGATAATTATGCAGTCAGGTATATTTAAATTCATTTAGATGTGTTTTGAGGTTAAAGTGAGAATGTACAAGACTAGAATAACTAATTAAGTTTCACTGAAACTGGTCTGAACACTATTAGATCTTAGTTAACTAAAATAGTCCCAACTAGTTACTTATTTTAGTTGGCAAATAGTATGATAGGTTAGTCTAGACTTTAGGTCTTATCTTGGTTAAGTTGAGTGGTTGTTTTCTGTTAAGCAACCACAATTTGCTGTTCGTGAAATGGAGGTGAAAGTAAGAAAGAATATTTATAAATAGGACGACGAACACAAATGAACTAAGTAATAAGTGTACTAAGTAATAAGGACTTTAATAGGAATAGGTATACAGGTTTTCACTAGGTAGGCTGAGGAATCTTTTAGGTAGCACTTCACTGAAGAGTCTGTTTCACTTTATATCACTGTAATGTGTAATCCATTCTGAAAACAAAAGAAGTGGAGTCTTGACTGGTTTCTCATAGAGCTATCAATGTGCGGTGGTTCTTTTGCAATCCATGGTTGTAGTCTCTTCATATGATCACTTAGGTCGTAATTGCAATTATCTGTTGTTCCAAGTCAGTTTCTTGAAGTCCAACTAATTAAAATATGAAAGAAAATTAAGTTGGACAAGCAATTTAGTCAGCCGCCATTTTGTCAAAAGTAGAGTAATGTTATCAATAGGAAACGATTTTGAGTCACGTGATATTTGAAGTAAAAGTCAAAGATGGCGTCAATTGACCAATAGCATCGATCGCTCGAGTATTAGAAACTGATAAGATAAGAATGTTGTAGCAGGGGTAGTCAGATGGCGCCATAGTCGCATTTTAATAGAAGAAATCTGATAAGTGATAATAGTCTGATAAGATAATTGATAAGATAATCAATAACGTTGAGGTTATGTATGAAAGGCATTACAAAACGATTGAAGTCATGACAATGTTGTCATGCTAATGAAATGTTGATAGACTAATCTTTGATTTAAATGGATCAGGCATACCTAGATAAGAAAAATCATCAAACTAAAATAGGTATTAAGTGGATCTGTTCTGAGGACTGATAGCAAATTATTTGATAAACTAAGCTAAGACAAGGGTCGTTCATATATTTTTGTTGGAAAAATAATTAGTTAAATTTAGTATCACATGATGGCAAGTAGTTAATTATGAAAGGAAAATGCTATGAATTGTCATGGGAATATTGGAAATCGATTGTTACTAAAACAACCAATTCAATCCATGAGATAAACTGATGCTAAAGCTAGTTGCAGTAGGCAGGCATTTCATTTGTTTAAAATGTTAAGAGAGGTACCATAACTCAACACAAGTTTAAGCTTCAAAACATGTGTGATAGTAAATAGGCAAAACGGTTAATCAGATTATTCCAGTTTTAGAAAGTCAAAACTATTTATGCATTCAAGCGCAAACCGTGCATAGAATAAGTAAAGTATTTTCATGAATATCAAAACAAGAGATACATCAAAAATCGGTTTAGCTTTTTGGAATGGCATTCTCTAAGCATAAACAAGCAAAGACATAGAAATATAAATAAGTCTGTCAGCTTGCAGCATTCTGATAGTTTAGTATGTTAGTCATTCTGGATTTGGCAAGTAGAAATTTTGAATTAAAATATACAAAACGAAAACTAGACAAGAAAGCCGTTTGATATCGTTAATTTATCATAATAAAGTCATAAAGAATCCAACTAGAAAGAATAAAAATTATTTTTGAATTATGCAGTATGAGGTTGGACCCGATTGACATAAGTAAATAAATAACTTTAATTAAGAATAACAACACAGATAACATAAGTAGGCAGATTCAGTAGGTAAAGTATAGTATGTTTATTGCAATAGGAGGTAACAGAGAATAACTCACAAGAAGTTTTATTAGTTTAGTAATGATTGTTAATTACAGTTATTCGCATACTCAATGTTTAATGGAGATCATGCCAAAATATTAAATTTATTTTGAAATAAGATAGTTGCATAAAAGTCGCAGGCAGACAACATAGTGCAAGGGGTGATGGTACAGATCTTGAGAACTTCATGGGTATAAGGTCGTAACTTTTTGCCACTCCATCTGTGCATTTGAGTGCTCGCATCCGGGCATGTTTGAATGATTGAATTTAAAACTACAATACTGTTCGAACTTCCATACATTTGGAGTATCTGTAAACAAAATAAATGTTAATTTCTTTTATATACAACAGACAGGCAAAGTACAGAAAATAAATTGCCATGTTCAAATTCAATGTCATAGATTAGTATAGTTATATCAGGTTATAGTGAGATTATTATATGAAGGAAATTACAGGATTAGATAGTCGGTCATGAGAACCTCTTAGAGCAAATAGGCTAGCAACACATTGGTTTTACAAATGTATACAGAAGAAAGATATGTTTGTTTGTTTACATTGAATAGACTCCTAAACTACCTGGTACTGATTCAGTACTGGACCGATTTGAATAATTCTTTCACCATTAGAATCCTATGATGAACATAAGCTATATTTGATTCACGTAGACAAAGTCGGAGGCAGAAGCTTGTTATATATAACTACTATTGAAGTCGGACAAGATAATCAATGAAATAGTAACAAACATCAATGAATAGTAATGATTTGAGTGTGACTATTGTTACCATGCCACATTGTTACTCCTACATACAAGTATGAAAGTTCATCGCACCAAAGTTTAGTCTTATTTTAATGTAAATTTACCTGGTATTATAACTGTTAAATTTCAACTTGAACGGAGTCCTAAATATAGTGAACAATCAGCAGAACTAGCAGATGTTTACCTTACATACATACCATCACGCCTTAATTTCCGTAGGGGTGAACAGAAACTACTTTGTACCACTTGCTACATGTCTGACATAGTTACCATGTTACAGAATAGATATTATATGGCTATAAATAATAAAATAGATTATTGGTTAAGGAAACTTACTGTAGAAGTTCAGTAGATCGGATATCTACAGGTTTCATTTAAGTTCGGTTGTCAACCTAAGATCCTTAGTATATTTGCATTTGTAAACAAATGACACAGTTCAAGGGGTGTGAAGGCCAATTGCATTCTTGTTGTTCACGTTAGAATTTCCTTTGGCACATTTTAGTACCCATCTTGATTACAATCTGGAAATAGAAACGAACAATTATTGATTAATAAGTGACAGGGACACCAGTAGTTAAATTTAGTCCATTCCGTAACGAAATAAAAGTTCCAGTCACTATAGTAGCAACTAAGAGTGACTGAGGAAATGTATGTTCAGAAAATAAATAATAAAACAGGTGAATAACCGGTACTAACCTGTAACACAACAAAGGATAGTTGTTGATTTAGTTCACGTTTCCGACAATGATTTATAAAACATTTTGATTGAATATGAGATATCGAATCACATATTACTGGGTACATTCTCATATTAGCTTTGTTCACATTTAATTTATGAGAAGAACATATTTGATATCGATATTATCGATCTACGAAACGATATAAGTATCAATCAATAACGTTTGATGCGCGGAACGGCATAGACAAATACGCTAGAGCTAGAAACTTTTTAAAAATCGTGACAGCTGGTCGCAGTCAGAAAAGCAAAGGGGTTTGCACCCATGCAGTAAAGTCGTAGTACAATTAAATGAATTATAATTATGGCTCAGAGTCCTGTCCGAAGGGATTATACACTGGATAGGATGCCGTTCGCGGCAGCCACGACTCACAAGTTCAGAGAATAATAGAAATTTTGGTCAGGCGGTGGTGTGGCCACCCCAGCACGCCGTGGTAGAGCTGGCCACACCACCACCCCCCTCGACTCCTCATTCTGCTTTTTGTGACAGTCACGACTCATGTTTTTCCCGACAAAAAATCGTGAAAAAATTTATAAGACATCACAAAAAAGGAATTCTGAGTAAGTAAAATGATTACCTAAGTTTATACTACGTGGAAATTGGGTGCGTGCAAATTTAGGCCGATTCATATGGGGTCGAGCTTTTCCCAGGGACGATCCGATGGGATCATTATACGCAGCGATGGCTGCCATAGTGTGGGAATCGGAATACATTCCTTCATCGCGGAGGAGACCATTACTGGCACCTCCGTGATAATAACCCTGGAAGGATCGGAAGGATCGAGATGATCAAGTTCGAGGAACTAAGATCACCCATCGCGCACGTACCCATCATATAAAAATCGGTCGAAGCGATGGTCGGCCATTTTTTAGCCTAATAACCTAATTCAATTCGGTTGCTTACTTGGCTGGGTTGCCACTGGGAAAAAACCTTGTACCATAGACATATGGTTATTGCAGACAAAAAAAAAAAAAAAAAAAAACTGCTCTGGCCATGCAGCCATCCCATTTCGTTAAAATTTTTACAACATAATATAATTGTATCCTTCCAAACTGAAATAGGCAACTATATATTTCAGGTTGAAATGTCCTCAAAAAGATCAGCGCCAGATTTGGGCGATCTCACCAAACTCGCAAAACGAATTAAGACTTTAGAAAATAAAGTAAAGAGGGGAGCAGATACCTCTGACTCAGAGGCCAGCGATAACTGGCATGTTGAGTACCTAGACTCATCTGAAGACGACGGTGGCACCGGCACCGACGATAATACGGCTCTTGACCATCCGCAAGATCAGGAAGTGAAGGAGGAAATCATCAAAATTGAAGACGATACATTCAACATCCCTGATGAAATCCGAAGGCTGCTTGGAGATATTCCGGAGAAGACCCCTCTTGGTAAGAAAATAATCCAGGAGCTGGCGTCAAAAGTCGAAAAGATCCTAAAAGAAGGTCTTAAAAAAGAGGAGAGAGAGACGATCACCAGCCGCAATAACGCCCCTGAAAATTGTCAATTTCTGGGGGGGCCGAAACTGAATGCTGAAATAGCGGCAACTCTCAACTGTATTAAATGATTAAAACAATTACCATTTACAATTACTTTTTTATTGCGACCATCCTTAGTCCTGTTACAGATTAGTTAGATTCGACCACAGATACTCCTATATTCATACATCTTCCCCATGGCCAATTAACATAACTTATACCTACTCTTACCTAATCACATATGTAATCTCTTAAATGTATTGGAGGAACGATATTGTTCCTCGGCCTCAACACCCTATCGTGCTCCTGCACAACAGGAGTAACAGTAGGACTACTATCTACATTCTGTTCAGGCTCGACATCAATATGACGGCCTTGATTCATATACCCACTTTCCTTATGAAACGATGGCTTAACATGAAGAGTATTCCTTCGGAATACATTGCCATTTCTATCTTCCAAAATCAATGATCTAGGAGCTGTATGGCTACTAACAACCCTCCCTGGATGCCATAAGTTTTCTTTCCAATAAACTATATCCTGATCAGAGTGAAACTTGTGGTTATTACATTTAGCTGTCTTATCAAAATTTTTCTTATTGTGGTAATTCACCTTACTTTGTACTTCACAAAAATTCGTCACCAATTTTGGCTTCAGAAGTTCCTCATGAATTGGAAGCTTAGTTCTAGTCAGTCTACTAAATAACAATTGTGTTGGAGTGTGTGGAGAACCTAACACAGGGGTATTCCTATATTCTAATAACACTTCTAGTAAATCCATACCACTTTCAGTGGATTTTTTAAGCAAGTTTTTGGCTATTCCAACATATCTTTCGATAAATCCATTAGACCTAATAACAAACATGAATCTTTTCCCAATGTTGGCTGATATCCAGGACTTGTCACAATAAAATCCAACAAGAATATTTTTGAGTTTAATTTAGCTTCTAGCAAAACAGTACCAAATGTTTTAATCTTTGAACCATTGTATGCTTGTAGCTTAACATTTGATCTACACAATTTAATACTGTTGTGTTTTTTCTTTGATATTTTGTCCTGAATATCATTGAACAAAGAGATTGGAATCAGATTGACATCTGAGCCAGTATCAAGCTTAAAAACACATTTCGTCACATTCTCCAATAACAGATTCTGATCCCAACAATCAATTCGATTAACATTTGAACATACCGTATCACAATATAGTTGATCCCTGTGATCTTCAGATTCCACCGATTGAACCTGGTCGGCGCGGCTTTTTGTTCGGCACACTTTCGCAAAATGATTATATTTCTTGCATTTTGTGCACTGGGACCCTCTTGCCGGACACTTTGTGATATCCCTCTCATGCTTTCCGCCACACCACCTACATTTTATGATAAATTCCACCTTGCAAACTTCAGCACTGTTGGAAGTGTGAGAGTTGTGATTTTGCCTGTCTTGCATAGCTTTAGTTTGTAACTTGGATATCTCAGAGAGCCGGAGTTTCTTTATGGCTTCATCCAGTTGCACATCTCCCAAGCACAATAATCTTTCTTGCTCACCTTTATCTGTAGTCCCGAGAATAATTCGGTCGCGGATCGCCTCGTCTGGGTTAGCAAAGTCACAGTTCCTCGAAAGACTTTTGACATCCTTGTAAAATTGGTCAAATGACTCGCCGGGCTGCTGACTTCGTGTGTAAAATAAAAACCTTGAGTACAGAATATTTTTCTTCGGTTCACAATAGTCATCAAAAGCTTTTAAGACATCTTCGTATTTAGCATCACTCTCTAATTTAAAATTGTTATATATTTGCACGCCTTCTTCACCAATAGTGTTTAGAAGTATAGCAATTCTTCTGGCGTCCGTTCCTTCATTTAGATTCGACGCTAGCAGGTAAATGCTTAGTTCTTGTTTAAATCTTCTCCAATTACTGGGCAAATCACCGGTTAAGCACAATTTTTCCGGTAGATTAAAAGCTATTGCTGCCATTGCTGCTATCGCGTTCAAGACTGCGCCATGTATTAAATGATTAAAACAATTACCATTTACAATTACTTTTTTATTGCGACCATCCTTAGTCCTGTTACAGATTAGTTAGATTCGACCACAGATACTCCTATATTCATACATCAACCATCGTCAGACAGTTGGGGACAAAAAGATAGTTTCTAAACAGGACAAGGTTGGTACTGCACTCGCTGCCATCTTACAAGTGACAGACAGTATGATTAGAAAAGGTGACAAGGAAAATGTAATCCCACTCATTGATGCCATAAATATGCTAGCGGACACACAATATTACGACACTAAAATGCGGAAAAGCGCTATAGTACCATTACTTGATAAAAAATTGCTGAATTTCTTAAATGACACATCTAACACTCTTGATGGCCATCTGTTTGGAAAAGACCTTGGAAATAAAATAAAACAGTTTAAATCTGTAGGACGACAAGGAGCAAACATCAAGGCAAAAAACTTCATGACCAACCAACCCTTACAGAACACTGGTCAAAGAGTAAAAACAGAAGGGGGGCCATACCATGCAAACAGAGCCAACAATCACAGCACTTACAAGAGCAACCAGTCGAAAAAATTTCGAGGAAAATTCAATACGGACAAGACTCACTTTCAGTCCAAGACAAACCCTGCACAACGCTCAGCCCCATACAAGAAGTAAAGGCAAGCACTGGCCAGTTTGTGGAACACTGGGCAGCAATAGGAGCAAGTCCAACAGTTCTGAATTGGATTCAAGGATATAACATCCCCTTAGTTGCTGAACCAGTTCAAACTTACACCCCATACAACAAATTCACTGCTAAGGAAATTCCTGTAATTAAGGCATGCATAACTGAGTTACTATATAGTAAAGTGATTTCTAAAGTGAAACATACAGAAGGCCAGTACCTCTCTAGAATATTTACAGTTCAAAAACCTAGTGGAAAACACAGACTTATTCTTAACTTAAAAGCATTCAATCAGTTTGTCGAGACACCACATTTTAAACTTGAAGACTTGAGAACAGCTACTAAATTATTAGAGAAGAGCTCCCTTATGATAACCATAGACCTTAAAGATGCTTACTTCTCCATACCTATCAATCATTCTCATAAAAAATATCTTAGATTTATTTTTGAACAAAATATCTTCGAATTCAACTATCTTCCCTTTGGACTTAGTACTGCACCCTATGTCTTCACAAAATTGATGAGACCGGTAGTGGCTCACCTCAGGTCTAGAGGTTTCCAACTAGTAAATTACTTAGATGATTTTTTACTAATACACACTGAGAGTAAAATCCTATGCCAACAGACAGACTTCACTATTAATCTTCTACAGAACTTGGGCTTCAGTATTAACTTTGAGAAGTCTGTCCTAGTTCCAAGTCAATCTTGTAAGTTCTTAGGCCTTACCCTACACTCTGAAAATATGACTATTGGTGTTCCCTCTGAAAAGAGGAAAGAAATAAGCAGGAAAATCAAAACACTCTCTAGCAAAACAGTGTAAAATTAGAACACTTGCTCACATAATTGGAAAATTAATATCAATATGCCCTGGAATAGCCTACGGCATAGTGTACACTAAAATATTTGAACGGTATAAAGCACTAGCATTACAGAAATCAAATGATAACTTTGATGCGCTTATGGATATTCCCAGTTGTTTTGAAAAGGATTTTCAATGGTGGCTATCAACTATTAACTTTTCAGTAAATCCTATACATTCATTTAATTTCAGCCTTGAAATCTACTCTGATGCTTCTAGAGCAGGTTGGGGAGCTGTGTGTGGTAAAGATAAAGTATTCGGCCACTGGAATGAAAATGACAGTTCCCATCACATTAATTACCTTGAGTTAAAAGCAACCCTTTTATCGCTTAAACATTTCGCTCACTCGCTTAAAAATCAAGAAATACTGTTAAGAATAGATAACAGAACGGCAATTGCATGCATTAACAAAATGGGTAGTACTCAATATGTTCACCTTAACTCCATATCTAGGGAATTATGGCAGTTCTGTGAACATAGAGGTTTGTGGGTGTTTGCCTCATATATTGCATCGAAAAATAATTTAGCTGACCGTGAGTCAAGAAGATACCTTACAAAAACTGATCTAGTACTGTCAGATCAGTCCTTTGAACACATTACACAACAATTTGGTACACCCAATATAGACTTATTTGCATCTAGTAAAAACACAAAATGCAACACCTATGTTTCATGGGGACCAGACCCGGGAGCAGTTGCGGTTGACGCATTTACTATAAAATGGAACCAATATTTTTTTTATGCCTTTCCAAATTTCTCTTTGGTATTGCGGTGTCTACAAAAAATTAAGGATGAACAAGCGGAAGGTATTCTAATAGCTCCCTTTTGGCCAGCTCAGCCATGGTTCCCACTGTTAAATAAATTAAAGGTGTCTAACTTTATAGAATTGAAAGCTAGTAATTGTTTATTAAATTTTAGAGACCACCATCGGCAGGATCTTACCCTGGTTGCTGCGAAGCTATCAGGAAAGCCTACATCATCAACGGTGTATGGGAAACAGAAATAATTCTTGCATCTATAGGTAATTCCACAAAGAAACAATATGATTCTGCACTTAAGTTATGGTGGAATTATAATAATATAAAAGGTAAAAACCCATACTCTTACACTATTCCTCATGTAATAATGTTCTTGACTGAAATCTTTAATAAAGGGGCATCTTACGGAACCCTGAACTCTATTAGATCAGCCTTATCTCTTTTGCTGGGCCCAGAATTAGGAACAAGTGCCACAATCAAGAGATTCTTTAAAGGAGTACTTAAGTTGAGGCCAGTGAGACCAAAGTACAACAAAACATGGGATCCTAATATAGTACTGAACTTCTTGTCCAATTTGTTCCCTCATCATACCTTAGACTTACACAAGATTAGTAAGAAACTTGTAACATTAATTGCCTTGGTTACTGCCCACAGGGTACAAACACTATCCCTCATTCGACTCTCCAACATAATTATCTTGGATGACCAGGTCGAAATTATGATAAGTGATCAAATCAAGACCACTAGTCTAGGCAAGCAACAACCATTATTGATACTCCCCTTTTTTCAATCAAATCCCAAGATCTGCCCAGCAAAATGCTTGTGTGACTATATTGATAGGACAAGACCACTCAGGATAGGGTCCTCTGAAGAAAAACTCTTCATCTCAACTAAAAAACCGTATCTGCCAGTTGGTTCTCAAACCTTAAGTAAATGGATCAAAGAAACACTAGGAGATAGTGGTATTGACATCAAAATCTTCTCGGGTCACAGTACAAGACACGCTGCTACCTCTGCAGCTCAACGCTCCGGAGTTAATATAGATATAATTAGAAGTACTGCAGGATGGAGCAAATCATCTGAAACTTTTGCAAAGTTTTATAATAGACCATTAGTGAAAGACAACTCTACCTTTGCCAGATCCTTAATTAACTAGCAATAAGTATAAAATAAAATTGTATATTGTTTAAATTAGAACTCAACTAGTTTTAATTAACATCATGTGATTCCTATACTGTTTTACCTATGACCAGTATTAACTGAATAAATAAATGAATCTAAATTTTAATCATTTTACTCTGTACATCGATCCAGTGTATAATCCCTTCGGACAGGACTGAGCCATAATTGTACAATCAAACGAACTTACCTGTGATGTTCGATTGTAATTATGGTGAAGAGTCCTGTCCGAAGGGAACAAACCCGCCCTACCCATCCCTTCTCATTCAAATGATTAAAATTTCGCGCCTCTGTACTTGAATGAGGAGTCGAGGGGGGTGGTGGTGTGGCCAGCTCTACCACGGCGTGCTGGGGTGGCCACACCACCGCCTGACCAAAATTTCTATTATTCTCTGAACTTGTGAGTCGTGGCTGCCGCGAACGGCATCCTATCCAGTGTATAATCCCTTCGGACAGGACTCTTCACCATAATTACAATCGAACATCACAGGTAAGTTCGTTTGATTGTACAATTATCAAAGACTGTAGAAATATTTTATGACATGTTTTAGCGTTGTCTTAAATAGTGTTGACAAGTAGTGATCGTGCGTGACAGTTCAAACAGTTAATTAATGAAGGCGTAAAATGTAGATAAATTAAGAATGTAGAATAAGAAATTCCTGGCAGTTTCTGAGGGTTATCATTGATCGTTTGCTAAGTTTTGATCGTATTACCGTACCACGTTGCGATATTTTGTCACAAGATTTTAATTAGCGTACAGCTTTGTTATTTTGATATTGGCGAAGTTGTCGTCACTATGTCGACTTGATGTGGACGAATGGGAAATATGGGAATAGGAAGAAGTATGTATTGAGTAACATAACCCCGACACCGGCAGAATCATCAAACATTTTATGGAGCCATATTCATATACATTGAATTGATTAAGTATTAAATAAGTTTGAAGTCTATTCTTGGTTGAGGAATTTTAAGGGTAAGGTCAAAGAAAATTATTATTGATGTGAGATGTGTATTGTATTAATCGAACAGATTTTAATAGGTATATCTATGTTAGGAATACTGAAGGCCAAGTAATTAATTGATTATCAATAAATCATCACAGATTCTTTAAAATTCTAAGCTCAATAGGTTGTCAAATTATATAAAGTTAAGTAGAGAATTTATTAAGGTCTGTCCCACAGTTGATCAGTCAGTCAGGTCAGTGCATTCTATCTGAGTGGGACGAAAATACATTTATCAATATCGGATTAATAAAATCATAGGAATAATGTTATGGGCGATGCGGCTAGCAACACATCACTATTTTGATTCCACTTTTCATCTGTGCACCCACAGTCTTGCTGGGCGTGGCTTTTTGTCTTCTTACCTTGGGCTCTGTCTACCCAGTGGCGGATGGAGACATGGTTTATGTCTGTTTTGTTTGTGTTGTTTGGATTAATAAAGGTAGATTACAGAGTTAGTGGGACAAACGAAGACAGCAAAGAGGTGTTTGACAATAAATGTTTGAGGAACGAAGGGGTGTTATAGGACATATATTTAATTATTGAATTAAGTTGAAAACAGCAAAGAGTTGTTTGACAATAAATGTTCGAGGAACGAAGGGGTGTTATAGGACATATATTTAATTATTGAATTAAGTTGAAAATGGCAAAGAGTTGTTTGACAATAAATGTTCGAGGAATGAAGGGGTGTTATAGGACATGTATTTAATTATTGAATTAAGTTATTACCTATGAATAGAAAATAAGCAAATAGATTAATTTAAGTCATTATAAGTAAGTATGGTATTAAAAAAATATGACTTAAATAAGCTAGGTAAATGTAAGTTTAATTAGGAAACTTAGTTTAACAGTGGTTCAAAAGAAATAGGGATTCTTCAGTTATGATATTAGTTAAGACAATTAGGGGTGAATTTTGTGTGTTACTATATTAGGAGAAATTAGAAAACATTAACAGATTTAAATAAGAAAAAAAAAATAACAATAGTTAAAATTTTGTAATGTTTTCATAATAATTAATATAAATGTGTTTAAATTGTATCTGAATAAAGGCTAATAATAATTATAATAATAATAATTTGAAAACAGATTTAAAACCGCCTAACTTTATTGTTGTCAATGACAGTATAGGAGAAAAAGAAGTTTGATTTAATTATGTTAAGATTGAGATTTAGTTAATAGTTCAGTGTGACGGGGTTGAAACGTAACGGTTTCATATGTATATTGGTTAAAGATTTTGATATTTGATTATCTCTTATTTAAGTTAGAGAGAAAGAGGCATGTTAGCATTAGAAGGAGTATGTAGTAAAGTGAAAATAATTGTGAATTTAAAATGGCTAATTTCACCAGAACTCTGTGTATTGACTTTTAAAGGCAAAGAGCTCTTTTAGTATATAAGTTAGAAAGAAAAGATGTTCGTTTTACTTAGAGAAATGATGTTTTAGTCGACCGGAGTGTAACTCGAAGTTAGGAGATGGATAGAGGATGGTATAATGACAGAATTGTGATAGAGTGGCGCTATGTTAGAAGACGAGTGTTCAAAAGTAAGAAAAGGTAAATAAACTATCATATCTAAAAGCTAAAAACGAACCATTTACTGATAGTTATTCTAGAAACAGTACACTGGCAAAAGGACTATTTGTTAATAGGTGTTAGGTTTAAAACCAAAAAGGATATTTCCTCAAAATATCTAAGGTTGTGATTGACTTAACAAATGGTTACTTTACTCTACTCGTTGGACAGAACTAAGAATTTACACTGCACATGCGCCAAATTTGGATGTTGTTTGTGTCAGGCTGGAACTCTAGTCTAGATGGAGGTTTAATGGGGAATGCTGCACTCTTGCTAAGCGAACAGCCATGCGCAAAAATAAAGCATGTTAAAAGATTGCTTGATTTTGGAAGGAACCAGTTATATGGCATTTCATGTTAGAATGGGCATAAATGATGTATAGCTGCACCCATTATGGGTTCTGCTGATTCACAACCAGTGGATTCTTGCTAAGATTGACGATCCGGCATTGTGGAAATTCTACCATTATAATTGACATTATTGGTCTAGAGACTTCGGAAGGGGGCAGATAGCAACCAGATTTGGTTTAAAAACACACAACAACTACACTTCTATTATAAATATCAGTAAAATAATAAAAAAAATACATTCGCTTAAAAAAAAAAAAATAAAAAAAAAGGGTAACTTTTACCACTTTAGCTAGATTTCAAAGAAATTAGCCGCAGTAATAAAAGTTAAGGGGTGATTGAAACAGTCTCAAGTTAAGATTAACTAGAACCTGTCAAAGCGAATGAATTTGTTAAGGAATTTAGAAATAATTAATTAGTCTCAAATACACTTAGTTACGGAGAGCACCATCTAGGGTAATCGCGGCAAACTACTATTGATGGAGAGCGAAAATCTGATGCTAGCAAGCTAAGTTAATAGTACAATTTTAAGAAATAGAGGGCGTTAGTGGTTATACAAAATTACATAATTATTTAATTATAATAGAAAATAGATAGAAAATTAGTAGCCATATAAGTAAAGAGAATGCTAGTGCCAACATTATTATGTAATCAAAATATTACCCACAAATAATCTATACAGACCCGGAAAACACGAGAGTTTGAATGATAAACATTTGTATTTATTATGAGGAAATTATCGAAAACGCAAGGAAAACAGAATCGGGAACAATTAGAGTATAGTATTAAGTAGATTCTGTAAATATTTCATCGATATTGGTACAAAGATTAACTAGTAATTAGAGAGTAAAGATACCAAAATTATGTAAGTGAATTCTGGAATTAGGATTTGAAGAGCTGAAATTATACACATATTAAATACGGGAAAGAGGGATTTGCGAATTAAAATTAATAGAAATTAAAATGAGTTAGTTAAAAAGCATTATTAAAGTAAGGAGATAATTAAAAGTAAATTAAAAGTCATGAAACGAGATCAATAGTGCAAAATGGCGGGTGTGTCCAATGTGCTCAAAGTGCTTCATGTGCCTGGAGTGCGTAAAGTGCTCAAAATCACTGGCCAAGGTTATAAAAGGGAGCGGGAAATTTGAACGGGGCTCATTATTTTTAGAATTTTGAAGAGTGTGGTTGTTTTTATGTTGAGATTTTTGGGGGGCATTTTGTTACTCGATTTTGTAGAGTAAGGTTGAATTAATTTTAGATTTTTGAAGAGGTACGTTTATCAAATTACTGATTTTGAGAAAGTAGAGACAATTAATTCTCTGATACGGTCATTTTTATATTGGGATTTTCATATTTGATTTTAATTCGGGTTATTTTGAGTTGACCGTAATTCTGTAAATTTCCATATAAAACAAATCAATTTACAAGAGTTACTTTGGGGATTGTATTTTAGTATTTTAACGTAATTTTATATCATTCGCAGAGTGAGTATTGTCTAATAGTTTTATTCTTCAGGACTTCAGGTGGAGAATAGTTTGCTATTTTCATAGTAGTAAATTATTTTCTAGTGTAATTTATTATTGAAATATTTAAGTCAAGTTCCTTCTAGGGGAACTAAGTTTCTGTGGGATTGTAATTCGCTACCTCTGTAGGAAGTGGATTATTGTCTTACGCTATTTGTACTAACCCATTATTTTCTGTGTCATTCCCACCTCTTCAAACTCGCAGCGTCAGGGATTTAATTTTAAAGTAAGACTTTGGCCGTAATCTGGCGATAATTTCTCGTCCAGAGCCAAAGCACAGTTTGATATCCTTGATAATTCGCATTTCGAAACCCAACGGTGCCAACGTCAGAATGCGATATGCGAGTCTTCGCTGCAAGGGTGAGCTTGCAGGATTTGATCCTGTCTAGGCAGGGTCAAGTTTACATACTCACACGGTTTTCTGATGGACTGCGTCTGATATTTGTACCATGGATTTGGGCTGTCGTAAGACGCATCTCATCAGGCGTGAAAGTTATCAGAAAGTCGGTTCATTATTTATAATATTTATATACACACAATGTAGGTATCCTTTCCGCTGGTTCCCTCCTCTTAGGGGCTATACTGCCAGGGAACTAGCAACATTTAGGCCGACGTGTTAGGGACCCATAGGAACACACCATCTTTTGCTGTTAGGAGTTTAGAAGATTTGCATTGCACCTCGCAAATCTAACATTACACTAAATGTAAATAAGGGTCGTTCCCTAGAGTTGCTTTACCTACAGAGCTAGGGGTCTCGGACAAGCTTAAAGTACAAATTTAGGAATGTTAGGGAAGTAGGCAGGGACCTTTTATAGGGCTTTAGTTAGCAGAGTGATTCTTACACCGGATGATCTCTGAATACTCACCACATGATTAACTTAAATATGAGGCCAATCCTCCAGATTGATTTTCATCACAGAGCTAGTTTAGACTAGAGTCATACACACCGAATATATTTGGAAATATTTCCGGCTTAGTAATTAGTTAAAGTGTAGTTTTGTTAACTTAGTTTATTTATAAAATTCCGATTTAGGATGGTTGTTTCAATACATGACTGCTAGCACAAGGTCGAGTTTTAAATAATAAGTTGACTGAATATCTAATATAAATAATCAGTTATTCAACACATCTTATAAAATAATAGATGGATTAAATTATAAAAATTCAGATTCCGCATAAAAGGAAGTAATACTAAACCAGTGAGTACAGAGAACTCCGTTGAGAATTCTACACCACGAGGGGGAATATCCAACATAAGCTGTAGTTACTTGAATTGTATTTAATTTCATAAATAAAACAAGAAATGTTTTATTCTGTCTATTATAGAAATACTACTATAATGTCATACCTTCTAGTGTTCAGAACCTTGAGATAACCATTCTGCAGTATAATATCCTTAGGCTAAGTTAGAAATAATAGTCAATAATTATAAGTATAACCACTTTCGTTAAGAACTCTTTATGTTTCATTCCCGTTATAAACTATTAACAGAAAGTAAAGAATAGTAAACCTTAGTTATAAGAAAACTGTCATTGACATCAAAATGAGGTCAAGGACCTGTTATCATCTTAATAATAAAGTATGGTAAAATCTGAATAATAGAATTAATAGAGTCATAATATCCATAGAGGATAATAAATCAAATAGTTATTGAAAGTAGAGTAGAAACTGTGTCAGTATTATAGAACTTTAATTAGCACCATTGTTAGTGCTCAGTTTTCAGCAACATGATTCTTCACGAAGGATTATTTTGTTAGCTGGTGGCGTAGGGGTGGAAATAGGGGAAGGATGGAGTTCCACCCGGGGCCATTGTGGCCCCGGTACCCTCTGCAATACTGATACATTTATAGTCTAAGAATAGTATAACTAGGAAGTAAATTAATTAGGTAAATTTTAGTGTTTTCAAATGTTAGGATTCTTTCTTGCTTTTCACTTAAAGTTCTTTGGGTTACTGTACGTTTAAGCACATTGTAGGTCCTACAAACGCTAGACGAATCACCCGGCCAAGGTGTTGTTAAGTTGTATCTTATGTATCTTAATTATTGTTAGGATATGTTAGGTTAATTTCAGGTTAATAATTAAAAGGTTAAAAAAACCAAAATATAAGGGAGACCGTACATTGGGGGGGTTACAAACAGTTCCATTGTCAATTTAATGGATCATTGCTTGGGCTCGCTTTGAATTTGTTTCGTTATAGGTTTTATAGGGTCTTCTCAATTGAGTGTATTTTAAATTCTTCCTTTTAACCTACTTAAAGGTCCTTTTTCTATTTTAGTCTCTAGGTTTTTTTTTTTTGGAAAGTGCGTAGATAGATCCCTCGATTTTTTAACCAGAATCAGTTCGGCGCTCATAACTATTTTCCTTTTTGAAGTTTCTATTTCTGTTTTCATTGCAAATGTAGTTTCGCAATTTAAGGATTACCTAGTATTTTGTAATTCTTCCATAATTGTAATGTCTGTGCTATCAGCCACTACCAGTTCCTTTGGTGATACTTATCTCCCAAAATATCGCTTACCATATCGCACAATGAACATTGTCACGAAACAAAAAAGATTTGAACGAAATGGTTGCTGCGAATATTGTTATTTGTTCTCCAATAGTACAGTCGAGCAAGTGCCCTTTTTACCCCAGTTCCTACATTAGAAAAAAAAGGCTGATTGTCACATTGGCTTTTATATGAAAATAGCCCTTTGTTATTAGCCGATCAAATGGTATTGAACCTTAGGGTGGTAAAAAAAATTCTTGGTCGAATATAGCAATGAAATAATAAACAGAAATACATTGGAAATAGAGGGGTCAAAACACGGAAAGAAGAAAACATCCCGGATTAGGGATTTGTCAAAAAAGTACGGCTCCATAGCCGTCTAGGTATCCAATTCAGAGCACGATCAAATATTCATAGATGACTAGAGCACAAAGGCATTGCACAAAGAGTGCGGCCCGTATTGACGGCCGCTGCACGTCAAAGCAAATTGTGACGCTTTGTATCCACTTGACATTCAATTTGGTGCAGCATTTGAACAAACTTGTGGTGAAAGGAATATTTCTGAGGAAGGTGCGTGTTTGGAAAACTACGACGGATGGAAACCGCAAATGTCGGTACGTGTACATTGAATAAATACGACGTAAACAAATTGAATAGGTAACATGAGAAAGGTATGGTAAATTCTGGAGAAGGTTAAAAGATGTAGAAGGAAGGGAGGAAATGTCCGAAGACTTGTGAATTTGAAATTTGAAATGAAAGATTGAGCTTGTATTGTGTAGAAGGTAGGACCGTTGAGTAACCGACCGTACGAATATTAAGCATAAAATTAATAATCATAAAACAAAAACAATTATTTTTATTTTTGAGTGGCACTAAGATTTTGCAAAAGAAACTGACATTATCGAACAAATACAACCTTAACATTTCGATAACAAACAGCAGCCTGTTTCAGGTAGCTCTATCATAATGGAGCTAACTTTTAATCAGCAAACAAATGACAGTCCGTTATCTGTTGACGCAGCCCGGCAGTTAGCTAATGGCGGGGATTAGTGTAAGCCGACTCATTAATAAAATAATCCCCGTAAATTTTGCCCCAACTTGCCAGGTGGACTTGATTTTCAGCAGTAAAATAGTGATAGAGCCAATGATTATTCCAAATTAGATAATGTCAATTTCGAACTCGATAAGCTCATTCATAGTGCTGATCATCTGACAGGTAATGTCTGCACGCGTGTCTAAAGGCAGTGATTTCGTGGCATGTTGATGGTGTCGTCGTTTATTTGTTTTGACCCGATGTCCTAGGCTGCCGGTAGAAATCCAATTTTATTTTATTTATTAGCAATAACAAAGGAAAGTAATCGAATTGAACCCAATCAATTTGCGTAATTGATTAGAAGTAAACAGATTTGTTAGAAAATGTTTTGTTCATTTACTGATTTGCGGCGTGATTTGTCGAGGTCACTTAGTTTAATTAAACGAGGAGACATTTTTAAGACTTAAGGGTTTTTGAATTATTTAGAATTATTTAGGTTAGAGAATTTTAAATACCTATTTGAGTTAATTAGTGTATTTAGAAGAACAAGTCGTATTTTTTAACCAGCTGGTACTACATTCATGATAATACCTAACTTATTTCTTATGAAACAAACTTTTTTAGCTGATTAAAATGTTCTTCTGCTAAACAAACGCCTGCAAAATCTCTAATACATATATAATACTCATGCATATTCAACACAATAGTCTGAAGATATAATACAGACTAACATCGAAGCAAATACATTGTATTCATAAACAAAATTGTAGTATAGTTTGTCACAAATCAGACTATCGTTTTAATCCCTTTGATACATTTTTGGGCAACCCATAGATCTAGCAATAGATATGTAATTTAAGCAAAAGTAATTCGTTCAAGTGATAGCTAAATACATAAACCCCTAGATATTTTTTTGATAAATCCGCCAGCATTTCGCAACGTATGTGACCCGGCGGCATATTGAAATGTGTCGTATTTATCTTCGTGGTTCCGCTGTGTGAAAAATACCGCCAGGCCGTTGCCGAGCACCGCTCGAGTGCGTCAGTGCAGTACCGCGTATAGTCAAGCTCGTTTCAGGGAACATAGTTCCAAATTTGAAATTCGGAGTTCGTATCACATCGTCCCTCTAACCTATCATATACATATAAACTCAGAACGACACGAAATTCGAATTTATGTGTTCGAAGTATAAAGTCAGAATATTTTTCCCAATAATACATTTCAATTTTCCCAATATTCATGCGATCGTTCAATATTTGAAAATATAACGTGATTGTAAAACCACTCTTAATTATTCTTTATGCCAATGATTATGTCACAGTACGCTTAAGAGATCTTTAAAATAAATACTTATAACCTCGTATGAGTCCGACTCCCCTTTTCTCTAATCGTTACAACTTATGGACGTAAATAATTTGAGTTCAAATTTAAAACTTTCAATTTAGAAAAACATCCGAGTGTACTACACTCTGCAAGTGCTGAAACCACGTATTACTCCTGCATCGTGGTCCTCCGAGGAAATCCCGCCGCTACCCAAGCGTAATATTGCCAATACGACACGCGGTCGACTGTACCCAGAGCCGGGAAATTCAATTTCTCGCCGAATAATTTGCACCTTTCCCATCTTAAAAACGTTTTAACTGAATTAACGCTCTGATTAATTTGACACGATTCTCCTTCAAGAGGATTGTTATTTTTTTTTTCAATTGAAAAACACTGGAATGGTATATAATTACTTGAGAGTTTATTATATATTGGGGTTGGGGCGATAAACTTAATTAACCGATGGGTTTTTTTATCGCCACTATATACAGAAACGAAACAGTCTTGTTTGACGTAGAGCTTTATTTAGTAACAGCGGCTTTAATTAGGGCTTTTCAGTAATTTGATGTACAGGCGCTGTTGCTCTTTTAGAAAAACAAGTATATTTTTCAAGAATTAAGGTTTTTGAGGGAGGCCTACCCACATTCCACTTTTCGGTAAGCGGTCGCCACTCCAGGTGCTTTATTGTCTTACATACTCGCATTACAATCGAATTCACCATTCCTTTCTGTTAAACAGTAAAGAATGAAGATAGAAATAGCCGGTGAAGATAGAAAAGAAGGCTCGCGCGTTAGACAATACGGCCTGGCCTTACGACCTCAATCCGGCGATCAGTTCTACGAGAAATGTGTCTCGCCCACTGTCTTAAGCGGTCAGCAATTTATGGGGCAATTACACTAAGTCAATATTGCACCAATGCACAATGTGAGGATTACGAGTGTTGGCCACATTCGGCAAGACTAACGTGAAGTACAACGTTCCTTGGCCGAAAAAGTATGAAAAAAGTTCAGCGATTTAAGCTAACGTAGTAATTGCCCCATTACTGTCAACAATCTTGTGGAGACTTCAAAATAGTGGCAGAAATTTTTCAAATGTTTGTATGACAGTGTATCCACATCCAATAGAGAGAAGGATTTCCGATTCGCTGACTCTGTCAGGACAAACCCGGATTTTTAGGTCGAATCCGAATCATACCCAAATATTGAAATTGAATTTCAGATTGTATCAAAACATTGTACCAAGTTTGGAACAATACAAAATTATGTCAATACATTACGTTCGGAAATTGGCTTTTCAAGGAAATGAGGTCGTACCTTTTATGGTAAGATAGTAAAGTAATAAGTATTTAGCGCCAAAAATGAGTAGAAACAAGAAATGCAAGGTATAATAAAGACAAAAAACAAAACGGAGTACTACATACTCACTAATAAGTGAGAATGTAGTAGCAATACGAGAAGTCTCCAAAAACTACTAGGAACACACAAAACTGTTTACCTGAGTCAGTGATCAGTGCACCTTCGGTGAATTCTTTTAAAAACAGACTGGACAAACGCTTTAAAAACAACATTACAAGTATACAATGACATGCACGCACCAGCTATAAGCTGCCTATGCAAATCATAATGAAAAAGGTGTTTGTAACCAATTCGGTTGGAAAACTCAGCACCTGGTTTTCAGTGTCCAACGCAGCTGCATTCACGAAATACTTATTCCGACCACGTAGGTACAAGAGCTGCATCCAAAACTCGAGAGCAAATATTACACTACTCTTGGGATTCTGGTCTAGTGAAATTTCCTAAATCTTGACTGGTTTTGACAATAGGTACTTTAAAATGGTTACAGCGTGTAACATTGATATTTTGATTTGTGACACTTCTAGTCGTCGGATAGACGTGAAATTTAATTTATATATTAAGTAGGATGATGATCTCAGGAAAGACAACAAACGATAGATGACAAAAAAAAGTTTGATTAGTATATGAAATTTATATCAAAAACTTACTTATTACAAACTAAATAAGTAGGATGATAATTCAAGGAAAGACAACAAACGATAGATGACAAAAAAAGTTTGATTAATATATGAAATTTATATCAAAAACTTATTTATTACAAGCTAAATATGTACCTACTTAGCTCAAATCTAGCAGGTAAAGTTTGAATCACTCTCTTTCAACAAACATATTTTAAAATTGTAGTTAATTGATCAATGAGATCGCTTAGGGTCATTAACATAAACCAGTATTTACAATAAGAAACCTTGGATGCGTTATGTTTAAAACTAAAAGTATCCGTAAAAAATCAAGGATACTTGATTCCGAAGTTAGATAATTTTACAAATTCTATGAACAACTCCTTCCCTTTAGAAATCAAATTCATGAAGGTTTCCATCCCAAACAAAGTTTCACACCCGAAAACAAGTCAATGCGCGGTTGATAGACGTTTCACTTGAAACCTTAATTCTGTAATACGAAACAATAGATGCTTGCAATGCAAGTAAAGACATGCCGTTCATCAAGCTCATTAAAAATAAGACATACGTAACCGCTACTGATATTCAGGCGTATTTGCTAACATCATCATCAGTAGCTTAGTGTAAGTTTTCGGTCACAAAATACGTCTTTATCTCGTTTTCGTTGAAATGTCAAATACTACGAATTGTTTGTTGTCGTTCGTTCCGGTAGTGGCGCTAACATTTTTTCCGTAGTCATTGTGAAGTATACGAGAGTTTACGTAAACTCTTCGATACGTTTCTCGTGTCAAAAACTTACACTAGAGCCTTAGACCTTTTAAAATCTAAGGGCTTGGGCTTGGTAGTTCCCACGCGGGCCGACTGTGGATTACGAACTTCACATACCTACACCATTGAACTGCTTCTCAAGAAAAACCTTCGAAATCGCAATCATAAAAAGTCATTTTAATTTATTACTTTTAGCGTAAAACACGGCTATAATATGGCCGCCTAAAATATTTAAGTAAATTATTTCGTCCCAGATTTCATCATCTAGATTTATGTGACGACCTGAACACCATTAACTAATGACACTAAAAGTGGCTACGGCGTCGCGTTTATTTGGTAATATCGAGAACGTTCCACAAAATATTACGAACTCCCAGGAGCTTAATTAAACCGATACGGAAAATTTGCAATTTATATGCCTATTCTGATAGTTTAGGAAATGTGTTCCCGTTGCAAATTGCTACGCATTCAAGGGTTATCGTAATATTTGGAGAACATTAGCATCTGCAATTTCTGAAACCGTTTATTGCGACCATATTTATTGCCGCAAAGAAGTAGCTAACAGACTGAAAGACAGGGTAACTTCTGCATATTTATTATCAGGATAAAGCGTGGCATAAACACCTTACGGTTAGCCGTAACGATTCTCTCTGAAAAGAACAGCATATACATAAATCAAATAGAAAATCCTGGCCACCACCCAATTGTTTGGACTAAAAGCAAACCCTAACCTAAACAATAATTAATTTCGCCTTGAATCAAAAACGAAATAAACAAGCCGTCTGCCATGTCGGCGTGACAGCGGCCATCTTGACCCCGGAATGGACCCCCGAAACACGGAAATGCAATTAACCTCTAATTAAAAACTGAAAAGATCGCATTAACGCCTCTCTCGTCCACTATGCTTCAATTTAAGATTATTAATCTATGTCATTTTTAATAGAACAAGATCGTGATGGTAAAATCACGTCTTGGAGGCTTTTAAACGAATTCTTTTCCGTTGCTTTCCGGTTTACACGTAGCTTTGAATAACGTCCTATTTAAATTACACTTCGCTATTTTTGTTTATATACGGAATGAAATACAAATAGCATTTTATGTAAAATCAAATTGTACTCAATGTTTCCAATAAACACCTAAAATTCTACACACGCAGATTATCACAATATCTTTAACTTTATTACAACTGATACATACATTACTCGTCACGTCGTCACTTAATTAAATTGGCTGAGAAAAAAACCGGTCAAATGCGAGTCGGACTCGCGCACCGAGGGTTCCGTATCATTATCTATAAATATCTTTAAACCAGTGTAAGCAGAGCCCTGCTCCAAAGCAAAATGTACGCAGTGTGGGGTTACTTTATATTGGTCACTGCTATATACAGACATACATACACATTTACGGTTTTCGCAATTATTCTTTAATCTGTGCTATAAGACCTACCTTCATACCAAATTTCAAGATTCTGCGTTCACGGGAAGTACCTTGTAGGTTTTGATTCCCTTGAGAGTTGAAAATTTGCGGAAATTTGCGGCATAAACGGCTGTATCTTTTGATTGCGTTGGCTTAGAAGTTTGATTTTTTCACAGCTTCAAGGGACAGTAGACCTGAGTAATTGATATAAATTTCAGCTTCATACCTCCACGCGTTCCTGAGAAAAAGGGTCTTGACAGACGGACGGACGGACGGACAGACAGACGGACAACAAAGTGATCCTATAAGGGTTCCGTTTTTTCCTTTTGAGGTACGGAACCCTAAAAACGAACCAAATATTGGCTTGATAAGACTATGAAGATTTCAAAATACTTGTAGTTACCTACCAAGTTTGTTTCCTTAAAGTCGTTTTTGAAAACAAACAGTAACAATTGTACTTGCAAGTTTTAAAACAAAGCCAATAGAGAAAACAAAGTCTCCAACAGTTGTTATCAGTTTCTAGTTAAAATATAGAGTACCGCGCTTTTCCTGTTAAAGTTTCTGAACGCGTTTTGCACGCCTCAGGTCAGCTGCAGATTTATTTGGTCTAACTTTTATTAGCCAGCTGTGCAGTTCAAACTGAGTAAACTAACTAGACTATTAGCTACAGACCTACACGTAAACATATGTAAGAAAAAAGTTGCCAAGAAAATTAAAATACGTTTAGCTAGATAGGTTAAGTAAAATTATACGGATTTAGGCTACTTTTAGTTAGGTACCTATTAAAAAAAGTAATTGTCAACGATTACCGCAGTAAATGTCGTCAAACATCTAAGCATACCTGCATTTTAATTAGGTACCTGGAATTTTTAATTAAATTATGATTAGTATTTTTCTAGAACTAAAACAACGAAACTGAGATGATTTAGGAGAAATAAGATTGTGAGAGGTTTCTGATACCACGATACCCTTATTTTCTTCCACGCGCTTCACATAGATTAGATAAACGGCCGCGTATTTCGACGGCGGTAACACGCTGCCGTAATGTCGGTTCAGAGCGCTTACAAGTTTTAGTAAACTTGAAAATTACATTAATTCCACATGAATATCGATGTCTGGGAAGTTGGATTATTGAATTATTCATAAAGGCCCTTCGTTTGTATTCAGATCGCAATAAGCCGGAGTAACGGACACGTCTGTAAACCTCGACGGTTGCCGAAACCCCAAATAAAGCCAGACAGATCCTATTTACATTGATTTCATGGCGGAAGCGGCACAAACCATTGACACACTGCCACATCGAGAAATCGCCGGCTATTTTAGGGCAAAATATTGACGCGACCAAAAGCGGAATGCTATAGCGCTCTCCAACAAATATGCATAATGGTAAACTTACTTTTAGGGCACGATACGGTAGAACATAGACGCATCATAAGGATGGGGACATACCAGATCAGAAAATGTCTGCATCTAAAAATCAAGACGTGTTGCTAATTACTTTTGACTATATCGCTACTAACAATCGATCTCTATTATTTTTATTACTTTTAATAATTCAACCCAATTAACAATGTCTGTAATACTAGAATGTAATAAGTCTTCACTAGACAGAAAAGGTCCTTTTACTTTCAATGTCGGCACGATGCCAATTTTTTCTCTAGTTTCAGCAAATAAAAAATAATTCAACTAGATTTATCTACTACGTTCAAAGTACCTTTCAAGAACCATGCTCACGTACATTCTTGAAGAACTAGTTCCAATTAACACAGACTGATTCTTTTGTAACAAACTTTAATAACTTACTCACGTTGTAGTCTTCGTTAGAATCCTATTTAATTTCTTTAAAGGAATCTAGAGTAGGTACTACTTCTTACCTATCATAAAACTGAGGCCGACGTTCTCACTTTATTGTGGTTTACGAATCAGAAAGGGATATACGTAAGCATATAATCATAAATAATATTTATGTTTGTGCAAAAATACGGAACGTTTGTTTAAAAATCAAAAATTTGAGCATTTTATTCTATTTCTATGCCACTTTTTTTTTTTAAATAAAGGTGCAATGTAAAATAATGCTGATTATTAACAATTCAAAAAAAATACCTTGTTACTCTGCTATCACAGAGTGAATGTGATGGCCGAGTAAGCAGATTTAGTTCAATGATGATTATAGTTGATATTTACTTAAATCTAAGGATACCCCTTTTACCGCAGAACTAGGTTCGGTTTGTTATAGGTAGAAGAACTGCGTATCAATTTTGCTTCGTAATGTTAGTTTAGGACGAAAACTAATGTAACTACAGGAATAAGTAGGTATATTCCAACGCGGCATGATTTCGGTAACTAACTCGTTTCGCAACAGGCAAAAAAGTAATTAATAAGGTACCTCAACGCGAGGCCGAGGGGATGTTTGCAGTGAGTAATGGCTCTGTAACATGACACTATATAATAGATGATTCCACGCACATATCTACGGAACGAATGCGACACGTTTACATCAAGCTTGTAACCTCATTTTCTGGAATTAAAGCGAAAATTTGAACTTTGGCATTAATTTTTCGCCAAAGAGAACGCTCGCATCTGCGAAGCATTAAAACCATTATGTGCGAATCCTTTGATCTGTAGTGATCTAAATCTTCCGTTGGAGGCATCTCCTACTGGAGGTTGGCGATCATCGACGTAGACAAACATGAAATACATTAATTTGACGCATAAGACGTTGCTTTGAACAGCAATAGTGTAGGTACCCGTCCTGAACCACTGTCGAAGGGCTACTTAACTAGTTATCACGTTTTACATTGAAACTTTTGAGTCATAAATCGTAATTATCAGAAGAAAAATAATGCTCGTCGTGGGTGTTTTATCTTAGCACCTTATACAAAATTTGAAGAAAACTTATGTTTGAATATTGTTTCCGTCACTTTCACTTAAACGTGAAAAGCCTTTGAAAACAACTACAGACCCTTTAATAACAAGAATCCACAAACAAACTGCAAAATAAGCATATAGGATTCGTTAACTCGATACTCGTGTAAAGTAAACGCTGATGTCGGGAAACGAAACAAACTGAACACCGCGCAAATACTGGAAGTGCTGCGACATGCAAAATACTATTAGTGATTGCGGCCTTCTTCACACACATTAAATTTAAATTTTAAAAATGATTGCGTACATACAGAGCATAAATATAGAGCAGATATAAAGTAATAAAATACAAACTTTTTAGATTTACTGTATGGGTCGATGCATTTCAAACTCGCCTAAGTCTTCAAACAGAGATAGCGCATTTTGAACTTTATTTGTTACAGAGAACACACATTATGATACCAATTTGTATGGATTTAGGAGACTTTGATATTTGTCGACAAATGTTCGTTTTACTGTGCCAAGTATTCTGTTTCCATTGTGAAAATATAGGTTTGTGCTACTTTATTCTTGTCTGTCTCACTCACTTATTTAATATTGTGACCTGGTTGACTTTCTAAGACACAACTACAAATTAACAAAGTCCCATAAAAGGTTAATAAGCTCAACTTCAACATAGAATGCAGAGTTTGGCCTCCGCTTTGAACTATGACTTCATAATTACCAGTGCCTTTGACTTTTGTATTGGCAACATTGACCAATGATTGATTGAAAATTAGTTGATATTTAAGTATATGTACACACGGCAAAATAACTTTGCTATGTGTACGTTACCAAAACGTCAAAAACATCTATACACCACACCATACGCCACAAACAATAAGGTCGGTGACACATATCGATATTTTATGCTCTCAACTGTACGTAATTGCGTCTAAATATTGGGAGTTTATTGTATCTCATCCCGTAAATAAAATACCTAATGTAAATTTAAAAAAAAACATTTAGCTTACTACTCCGCTACCGCTGTTTTTTGTTGATGGCGTAGTAGCAAGGTAAATGTTTTTGGTCATTGTTATGGACCTCCGCAAAGCAATGCCTGGTTCAATAAATATCTGCTGTTAGTATTCATCTTCCACACATGTTGATAAACTCGTGTCGTTTAAAAGTTCTAATACTGAATTTCACCGTGTACGTTACGCGAGTTTACGGAAGTAACGAGATAATTTTAGTGCAGTCTATAGCCCGACATAAAAGTCAAGAAATGGAACTAACTTTATTTTTTCCTTGCAACACACTACTAGCTGTCAGTGCCGGTACAAGAAATGTCAAAGTTGAGGGTTGAAACTCATTTCGTTATTATTTTTGCATCTTAATAGTGTTTTTTCATCGAATAGTGTGTGAAAATGAGCAAAACGCTTCGTAGTGGTGCTAGAGAGGTAATTTATAGCGTATATAGATGTTGTCTCGCAGAAAGCGAAGCAAAAACTATCTTGACCTCACTTGACGATGTTTACCGAAGAACGTCCGATATGACAGGGTGGTAACGGTTTATTTTTAGTATTTTGAGTAGAATTAGATGTTTTTGAAATAGTCTATGTAGTTACAAATATAAAATTTTCAGTAATTCAGTGTTGTTTCTGGTGGTTAAATTTGAAAAAGTTGAGGTTATAATTTTGTTTACAAAATACGTAGGGTGCACTTGACGTTTGTGAGATGTGTTGATACTTGCTATGTGATACAATGTATTACGGAAATATTTCGATTAATTTGTAATTGTATACACTTAGATAGCTACATATTGACTTTTAAAATATTTTATGGTGTTTTATGTGATATTCAGGTAAATCGGCCAGTTCAGTGAGGAGAATTGTTAAAGAAGGGGTGCAGAATAATGCTGTTTTTTATACGCTGATGATGAATAAAATAAGTTATTTGACAAAAATGTCGTTTTATTTGTTAAAAATGTATGCTATTTTGTTTGCAAGTTAAGTTTGTCCCACTTCTAGTGATCAGATTGACTTGAAATTTGGTGGGTATAGGATTTATTAAAACATAACACTCATATCCCTTAAAGAGGGGCTTTATCCAAGTGAGCGTAGTCACGGGCAAAACAAAAGCTAGTACATTAAGTAAAGTATCAATATTTTTTCGTCGTACTATATGGTGTTGCTACAGGTGCGACAGTGGCGCCCCTATTAATTTCTTGACTTTTATGTCGGGCTATACCTCAGGAAAATGCGGGTAGCCGCAAATTTTCCATACTGCTGCCTGCTATCCTTGACGGGTGCGGGCTGGAAATTTATTCCTAAGTAATGAGAAAATTCTACTCAAATACCGCTGTTGATTTCATCATGACATCAACAAAGAATTTGTGGTAGTGTAGGTGCTTCTTAAGTAAAATTTTCAATTTTTTATATTTGTAATTAAAACATGATGAAGACTTGACAAAATCATGACAGCGAACCTACAAAATCATTAATAGATACTGTCGAATTTGTTGAAAAATCGTTCAAATTTGATGATTACAATCAATAAAATAATTGAACCAATTTTTCAACAAACTCCACAGGAGAGATTCAGGTATCTTCTTACCCACTAATAACTAGTTTGTACCCGCGGCTACGCTTCCATCACAGAACTTAAAATTCCGCAGGAGTCATCAAAAACCGACTCAATTAATCATGCAAATAAACTTCTGATAAGTAAACAGGTACTTAGATTCACCCTTAATTTTCTCGCTGTGATGTTTTAATGTTAGACATAATCAAACAGTATCAGAGACCTTCTAACTACAGTTTCCCAGATTTGCACTAACCATATATTAGCAGGGTTCATATAATAACTTTGTCTCATTAAAGCACTAGCGAATTCCGTAAGTTTCAGTGCCATCCACATAAACTCTGTTGCCAAGGCCGACCCACCCATGCGACAAACTCGCCTGTTGTCCGACATTATAACACTAACCTTGCTCTATTTTACATTGGAGTTGGACATCTATTATAACAGCTATATAAGACTACCTATTTTTAACGACCGGATAGCCTAGTGGTTACAGGACCTGACTAAAAAGCTTGAGGTCCCTGGTTCGATCCCCGATTCCGTCAGTATTTTGTATGAAAAATACGAATGTTTGTTCTAAGGTCTTAGATGTTAGATGTATTTATCTATTTAATTACATTTATCCGACGCCTAGTACCCATATTACAATTTTTATTTAGTTTAGGTAGCCTAGCGGTCAATTGGTGCCAAATTGTCCCATGATAATTATTTATTTTATTTATTACAGAGCTTTAACATGAGGATGAGGTGCCTTACATTACCTGCACAGAGATAACCAACGTCAGAATTAATAGGGCGTCGGCAGTTTTCTTTTTAATTAATGTTATGCAAGACATGTTACATCTAACAAAAACAAACAACAGCATGCATTCCTTTTCAAAACAAAAAAGATTAGCGGGTAAAGTGAAAATTACTTTCGCTCCAATTAAGGTTTTAATTAAGAAACATCTGAAAAAAAGTTAAGACGTGCCAGTGGTTGCGTTCAGATTCTTCCTTTTACTTCAAAGAAAACTTAAACTGAGACTTAAGCTAAGATATATTTTAATTAACTCTCTAACTTTTTAAATAGTTTTACTACGGTGATCTTTTATGCGGAGAGTTGCAAGATAAGATCTGTTCCGGAGGAACGGCTAATCAAATTAATTAATGTTACCTTCATAATGAAATTATTAAAGTTATAAATTGTTTTCTTGGCGAGATTTTAATGGTTGTAAGTTTTACATTTCGTGATTTGGTAAAATAAAACTGCGCATCGGAAATGTATTAAGCATATTGTTTTCAATCAATCAATCAATTATTTCTTGCAGCCCCGGTATTTACAAGATGTTCTTATTTTCTAGCCAAGTACATACATGGACCCTACTAGGACGTAGCAAAACTTAAAACTAAATCTAATAATAAATAACATTATGTTATTATAAACTATAGAAGTAACATTTTCCTTAGCATTTTACCGCGTTGCCGCGAGACTTAAAAATAACTCTAAATATCGGAGTATGTAAGATCATTTTTTTATTATATTTAAAGTTGGTCATATCGTGTTTATAATTTGTATATTTTTTGCCAAACTCTAGCCATGTTCTGACAGTTTGCTAATTCATCACATGGACAGGCTTCGAGAGGGCGGGTATTCTAATTGGTTCAGTTGGGCGATCTCCAAGTCGTCACGAACAGACTTGCACCAAATGAACTAAATTTATCGCCAATATCCACTCCCTACTACCTTATATCTAGGACACTGTTTATTATTACTCGGTATATCACGCTGTATCTGAAAAGCCGCAGTACAATTTATAAGGTTTCTACTTATAAATATATTAGAGTAGTAACTAACTGTTCGATTTCAAATAGTATTGATTGTTTGTAAACTAGCGGAGTATTTGCTTGACTATCCGACTTGACATTTTATGCATAGCATCTTATGTAGACTGCCACCAGAGTATCAGTCACATTCTTATTAAACATTTCGAGAGGCATTCGCAACTCCTAAACAACCATAATATCTCTGGTATTGAGTGCGTTCTATTTGGTGGTGATAATGATAATCACTAACCAGTTGGTGATCGATTTGCTCGTTTACCTTTCTTCTTTCACAATAACATCACAGATGACTATCGAAAATTCCTCGCCAAAGAACAATGTTAAGAAGGTTCAGCGACAGTGTTTCAAGCTTTTGACTAAAAATACTGATTTACAAGAAAAAGGCTACAAATTGAGCTAGATTTTATTCAAATAAATTGTGAAACAAATTGTTATTTAACAAGATAAATCTTATGACTACTACAAAAAGATTTAGTAACGGTCCGGAGCAATTGGTTAGTCATTAATGTCGGCATTTGGTTTTAACGAACCATTAGCGGCTACCCGTCACGCCGGTACCATTTTTGGTTCCAGACGGTTCCAAATTAGCCGATTTGTCGTAATAAATGTCAATGTGTTTATTTACAAATAAAGGACAAAAGCCAGCAGCAAAATTGCTATAAGTACTAACCAAATTACAGTCAGCAACATTATCATATGATTGAAATTTTTACCTACGATAAACAAGACTAAAGTAGGTAACATTCTTTCACATGTCAGTACATGATATTGTTATATTTAGAAAGTAAAAAATTAAATGTTCCAAATTTCTGGAGCTGTGAAATATGTAAAGAGTATAACTTTTCTACTGAAAACTTTAGGAACCTGTAGCAAACCTATAGCTTTATTAGCAAAGCTTGTGATTAATGTATGCAATACTTAAAGCTCTGCCTTGCTCAAGAACAATTTATAACTTCTTAGCTTCAGCTTAGGATTTGAAAAATGAAATATATTTGCATTCTATGCTGTAATGTTATCTATTTCAGAGCCGTCGTTCTCACATAATATTCGAATACATCACACTTGAAAAGCAATAAGCAGATATTTGCATTTTCTATCCGAGTCTTAACTAAATCGAATTTGTTATTTAATCCTACTTTATCCACGCGAAGAAATATGACGTTGAATGTAGAGATTCATCTGTATTTATGAGCCATAAAGTTCCAAAGCTTTCTTCAATTTTCTTTTCATATAAAATGTCGTGTTTTGACATTGATTCTTCTGTCTTTTCAGGTAAGCCGAAACGAGCAAGTTGTTCAGGTAAACAAAAGTATTTCACTTGATAAGTGAAATTAATAAAGATGATTTCTGTAGAAGACTCGAGAAGATGAATATTAAAAGTCCTTGGACGTTTAGCTATCAGGTAATCTGATGACAATCTGTCTCTTGTTTTCATATTAACCTACATTATACAGCTGGCTATTATTGGGTCGGATTATAATCCGAGATCTAGTTCCTGCGGTAAGTAAAAAAAAGCAAGTACAAAAGGATCACTATCAACACTGTTTAATTCACTCAAAATATTTCATGAAAAAGCTGATGACTTTATAAATAATGTCTCTTTGATGAGGTGATGAGTATCAAGTACAATACTACCTTCATTTAATTATTATTACTCACGCTTCATATGAAGTAAAGCTTGGTTCAAGTTAAAAATAATATAATCAGCGGCATAAAATTTGGCCCAGCCTCCATACAAAATTACCTATATTGCATAAATGCGAGGGCCAAACGTTTGCCCGCGGAGTACTTTTTTTTAAAAATTTTCAGGAACCGTTATGTTCTTATTATAACGTACAGAGTGTTTCTGATGTTTGATGAGTTTTATGACTGATATGTGAGTATTTCTAAGCCCTTATCCAGCTTCGTAACCAGAAGGTTTTCAAAATCCGAATGGTGTTTGAGGAACAAAGAAAACTGTCCACTGTTTTCATTCATAATAATTTATACTTCGCATTGGTAGTCAAAACAAGCGTCTTCCAGCATGATTACGCCAACGCCCGCATTTTGACAGATACCCCATAGATAATTCGACTTTTAGAGGCCGCAACACAGAAAATTAATACGTCGTCAGTGTACGATCATTCAAGATCTATACATTCCTATAAAAATCCTGTATGTTTTTATTGTCTTCGAAAATAATTCAATCTCGGAAAAAAGCACTTAAAACTTTTCCCTTGTAAAAAGATTTCCTAATATAAAAAATAAGATATTCAAATGTGTCTTAACTTCTTTTCATATACGAAAAGATACACGAAGAGCTGAGGAAATGAAACAATTGAGAAAATATTCCCAAATAGATTCAGGATGAATTCTCTGCTAATAAAAACCAAAGAAAACATTATCATACACGCTTGTAACATAATATCTTTTTAGCATACGTGAACAAAACATACGTACTTGTAAAATTTTTAGTTTGTAGGCTTTTTGTCTCAAGAGATTCTGTAAGAAACCTGTATGTGAATGGCGTTATAAGCAATTTAGTCCCACTCGTTCTCGCTGTTAAAATGTAAAAATAAATATTTATGCAGAGTAATAAAAAGGGAAGTAAACAGGCCCGCGAACACCTACCTACTACCTAATTTAGATATAATAAATATGACATTATGTGAATAAAAAATAATTGTTGATCAATTTAATTTACTAAATTGCTAATACAGCATACAGTAAATGCTATATTTCCCTCTACTGTGACTTCAATCAATCCTCCCCTAAAGTAAATCAGCACTATTCAATGAGATTCATTAATTTCACTTTAACAATAAACCATTCCGAATAAATCGGCTCAGATTTGACATCGGAATTCACGTTGATTGGCTTTTGGCGACAAAATGGCTCGGCTTTACGGGCTGTTGCGGTGGTCAGGCAAAGTGAATTATACGCGAATGAAAATGAATAACAAGTAACTTTGTTCAACCAGCTGCTATGCCATCTGAATTCTCACTTTACTTAGCAGTCAAACTGTCAAATTAATTTAAAACTTTCAGGAACGCAAACAAAATACAATTAATGAAACAATGGCCGGCTGATGATTATGGCTGCACGAAGAATAAAACGTTAATTTAAAAGTCCTTTGCGGGAACAATTCTTTAGGAAGCGAGCTCCTTTCAATCATTTCCTGTTAATTAGCATCGTAATTAAGATGAAACGTCTGTTTTGCTTTGTACTGTTTGTAGATAACATTTAAAGAAAAACTCGTGTTTCAACCACATTTCTTGTCAGGCATGGTTATTTCTGATGAGAGATGAGACTTTAATCATGGCCACGTTCGCAACGTAAAGTAAATTAAATTGGAGGCTCATTCTTAAAGCACATCTTAATCACCCAAGTGGATTTTACATACGCGACTCTTATATCTAATGGCCGCAGAAAGAATATAAGAGCATTTTTTCACTGTCAGCGTGCATGATACATACAGCTTATTAAGAATTTTTCACATGAAATACTTCACAACGCTTGTGCGGAATGCCGGGATGTAAAAAGGGCTATTATGCTCAGCGAGTCAGATACAGGATAAAATATGGAGTCTAGTGCAAATAAGTTTACGTTCACTTTTATTGTAGAAGTTGGCCAAACTGCAGTTCTTAAGTACCTAGTTAAAGTTATTGCTTAGTTTAAATAAGTTTTAAAGCGAATAAAATTTCTCGAAGTCTAGGAATCAATGAATTATTAGATTAATAACGTGAGCTATTCGAACACAATTAATGATTTGTCCCCATACTGTTATTGGTACTAAAACAAGTTTTTAATAGTCGCTTAATAAAAAAGTGACTTACTAACATGGCTAGACAAAATCTCTTTCTACTGTCGATAATGCTAAGAGATTAAAGTGAATTCGAACGGGATTATTTACCGCAAACTAGCGAAATTACACGTAATTTAGAATGTGTTAGATCACGTTCATTCTATCGTATGGGACGCTCGAGCGAGTCTCTTTACCCCGAAACAGGTACCCCAAACATAATTCGTTTCTATTCTAGATCTACCGTTTTGACATAGTTCAAGACACCTAAAAAGAATAAACTAAGTCGGATACCCATAATCAACAAAGGTTGCCCTGTTGCCCATAAATTCTACAGATCTACCTAAATTATATGCACAAAATTTCAAGCAGCAGTTTCTATTATAATTATAGAATATTAACTTTAATAGAACTTCTAGCTGCCGCAGCCCCAACAATCGGAGCGAAACGATGCCGCGAACTAGAGGAACTATGTCATAACTTGATATAGGTACCTGTTTCGCACGCATCTTCTATGATTCAGCATTCCAGTCATATTAAACTCTGAATGATTTCTAAAAACAGGCGAAACTGTCAATTAATTTGCGTATGCTATTTAACATTACTAATCATGGCATTAATTATCCACACGATAAGATCACGCCATGGGTGACCCCTGGTCTGACTTCGTTGTCTTTCAGATAATGCGGCCGTCTATGCTTGAGGTGGAAAATCTTGCCGACGTATGTATTTTACTTTGTAGTGTTAAGTAATTTATTGAATGAGCCGTTACTTTGTGGAGGTCTACATTAATGAAAAAAAAAGTAAAGTAAAGGTGATTGGTTTTAGCTGTTTGTAGTTTTAGGTTACTTTATTCTATGTTTTTTGACACATTTTTCTCAATAACTGCAAGTTTAGGTGTAGGTAAGCCATTTGTAGATGAAATATAACTTTTAAACTAAAGAAAGAACAATAAGCTTACCAAAAATAAAGTATATACTATAGAACTCACTTCAAATATCATTGAGAATATCCTTTTCAGCAAGGAGTTCAAAAACAGTAAAAATAATACATATCTTAGTCGTAATTGAAAAAGAGTCCATTATTCATATTCCACTTGATATGTAGATACGAATTGTCATTCGCATCACTGAAAATTGAATCTCACTCGTAAAATGCCAAAGGTTATCAAAACCCTCTGAAATGCTCGGCAAAAGCTCTGAATGTTTTACGTTACTCACATCATAATATTTTTTGTGAAAATTTAAGAAATGAACACGCAACGGCGTATTATTTTTAACTCGAATCGGTGTTACCAAATTCGGAAAAACGCATTTTCCGGGAAATGAAACCTAGCTAGATTAGTTTTTCGCCCCCAAAAGCCCCCTAATCCCCCGAAATCGGTCGAAAAAATCATCATCATCATCATGCTTACTACATACCTATTAATCACATTTTTATACACTATACTTACATACATACAAAATTTTTCGTTTAAAACTATAAAGTAAGAGACACCCTATAACTTATTTACAGAGTAGTTTTTTTTTTAATCCACTCCAAAAGAGTCCTAAACATGATACTTTTTTACGAACCATAATTTTCTGTTCAGTTTTTTTTGTCAAAAAGTTTCACGCCTACTAGGTACACAATAACTTCGAAGCCCAGTTCACTGATCCCCATACAACGGAAACAGAGCTAGATTTATAAAAACCGGCCAAGTGCGAGTCGGACTCGCGCATCGAAGGTTCCTTAAAAAATCAGCAAGTGAATATAATGCAATGTTAGCAGATCCCCGTTCCTAAGCAAAATTTAAGCAGAGTGAGGTCAGTTCATATTGGTTACGTACGTAGTCTGTCTGACATTAAAAAAAGCGTGATCTTTAGTATTTGCTATTATAGCGGCAACAGAATTAAATCATCAGTGAAAATTTCAACTAGCTATCACGGTTCCTGAGATACAGCTTGGTGACAGACAGACAGACGGACAGTGGAATCTTAGTAATAGGGTCCTGTTTTTACCCTTTGGGTACGGAATCCTAAAGAGGCGATCCACAAAGCGCAGGCGGCGGCACGCGACGCGAACAAACACGACGTGTTAACGAGCTCGCTGTTGACGCGTCGCGATGATGGATGGCGTAACGCGTTTCTAACCTCCTTGTTTAGTTGGCTTATGGATTTGGAGACGTGATTAAGAATTAGTGCGATAGTGACATTAGCATTAGTATTGATTATGTGGTTATGTCAGAGAACATCTACTTAATTGTCCATTGAAGTTACGAGTTAGTGACTGTAAAGCTAAATTAAGATGTTACGGGTATAAGTTGTAGTTTAAAGAAATAATGCAAGATTTTTTATTTGCTGCAATTGTATTTGTAAGATAGATGTTACATTCTAACATTTTAAATGCGAATGTGAGTTTGTTTGGGAACTCTTCAACGGTTGGTCCGATAGACTTGAAATTTGGTACACACATATTAAAGACGGACGACAATGCAAGTACAGTCAGCCAAACACAGACAGAAACTTATTATCTCGATTTTGTAGCTAACTCTAGTTAACGGCTTGACAGCACCGTAGGTACATTTTGAAAGCAACTTTTCCCAGCAAGACGACTTGTTACACTTCTGAATTCTCTAAAAGATGACAAGGTAAATCCTTTTACAAACGAAGTGCATAAAAGAGAAACATTCTCCTTAATTTATCCGCCTTCGACGCCGGATAATCCTTCAGCCTGCTTTGTGCACCCGTTAATGGGCCATTAGGAGCTGCGCCGGCGTCGACACCTCGCCACCTCGTTTGTCACGCCGAAACCGCAAAACGACCGTCCGTATACCGTTATTAAGAACACATCACACGCTGGAGCAAACAGCTAGAAAACGGGGATACGATACGCCAACTGTGTCGCCTGTGTATAGGGCTTTTGGCTATCAAGAACACGATTTAAGAGTTAGTGCTAAGTAAATTAATAGTATGAAAGTTATGCAGAAAAGAGTGTACTGAAAAAGACTCGAATACAATTTGTACATGCTATTACATAACTGAAAGAACTTAATTAGGTATATCGTAATAAAGCTTTATTAATCCAGCATAGAAAACTATAAATCCCTTTTTAGGGATAAGTACTACGCTTTGCGTGCGCTTATTTCTGTCTATTTGTTGTTGTGTGTGCAATAAAAAGTTTACATACTGTAACATAGTAAACCTCCGCGACGCGCCAAGCGCGCACTGGCCGCTTACAAATAAAAACAAAATTCTAAATTCTAAGTTTACGGTTGGCTTTTGTTTTTTCCTGTGACTCACTCGACTATTTTGGCAAAGCATAACCCGCATTTTGGTATTATATTTAAACTCTATTTTATTAAACTGAAGATTGCTGCTTTAATCTACTTGTATATGATTATAAATAAAAATGGCTGCCAGTATTGCAGGTAAGTACTTGTAAATTCTTTACTGTACCTAGTGTTTATTGTCTTGTATATATTTTGTATACATAAATAAGTAAGTCAGTATGTCAACAAGGAAGTGAACTGCATTTAGATCATGTAGTTCCAAGTTGAAATTGCAGTATTCCAGCATGAAGAGTAAGCCAGCCGGTGAAATATTGGCACGAGGTATCTATCTGTGCTTAGTACATCAGTAATTCTCTGCAGATGGTGTCGCGGGTGTCCATAATGGTCGTGCTCAACTTATTATCAGGCAACAAGATTGCTCCCCCTCTGCCCTTAAAAAAAGGAAAATAAGCTGGTCGCTCTCGACCAAAGAAGAATCGATGTGTTTATTAGGCGGACGTAATTCAATATATAGAGTTATTGGACTAGCAAGCAGTAATCCAGCCTCTTCTCTTAATATACGTGCCCAGAAATCTAAGTAGACAGCTAAACAGCCTCCAGACTTTTATTGTGCAACTTTTGCACGGAGTTGGGCCGTTGAAACTGTTCCAGTACTTATTCCCTGTGACCGGAATATCTTCACTTTGGGAATGGCTTTATAACTTTTTTTAGCTCAAACTTTTCCCATATTAGAACTTGATAACAAAAGGATCTTTTAAATGATGCCTGCACGAGGAAGCGGCCATCAAACAAGGGAAGCAATATCCCAATAAAATATTTGTTTGGAAGTAAAGCTATATCTTTTTACGACAAGGAGATAAATCTACATCTTTTTGGAGAAAACTACAAATTTATTAAATTCCTTGTTAATTAAACCAGTATAAGCCAAAGTCATAATTGCCTCGATATTTTTATTGATTATCATCGCGATGATCGAACACTTCCAGCATTAAAAAACTTTTGACTTCATCAATCAATATCTGACACAAAATAATTCCAAAAGTAAAGCTTACAACGTACGCAACACCCGGGAACTGATCAGAGCTACATCTATTCAGCTGACCCATGTCCTGGGCGTTGGCATATAAATTAGGCTTTAGCCTAATAAGCCGCTGGTATTAATTACCTCCCACCTTGCCCCACTCCCAGCGACTCTAATAACAATAAATTGTAACTCAATTACCATAAGATCGCAACTTGGTAACTGGTTTTCAGCGGAAAGTTTTGTTATGACCAGAAATTTTCCGGTAATGAACGAACTAGGGCTATTAATGCAGTTTTAGTAACGACCGGCGGTGCCACTTTATCTTTGATTCACTGATTTGGCGAATGTTGGTTTACGTTTAGGCTGGGAAAAGGAGAATTAATTTTATTTTTATGTTGAACAGTTCTGTTATCAAAATACTCGTATGTTGGCAAACCTAGTAGAAGCCATCTTTGATCGCATAAAGTGCGTGATATGACGTTTGAATCAAATATATTTAAAACTTCATGTAGCCACGGCCAACAAAACACCTATTAGTTTATACGATCAAGTTTGCTAGACTATGCAAATACCAAGTAGAAGCATCTCAAATTCAAACCACGGAGTTGAATGTTAATGATATCAATGCACAGTCAATTCCCGTGGCTTCAAAGGCGTTTGATTCAAGGCATCGTAAGTCTGCAAACACCAAAGATAGTTCGACTACTAGTATGCTTCTGACATCACCTGGTAACCCCTTTGTATTGAGTTACTGTAAGTTTATGTAAATTTCCAACTCGATCTACGCCGACAAGATTGACAGAATTCAGGGCTGCGTCGCCAAATTTTGATGCCGGGATACATCCCTTAACAAATTTAATTTTAATGAATTTTGCCCGGAATTGAATTGCATTTCATTAATTTTGGTTTCCATTGAAGATTGTTTTCGGCATTTTCGCGGTAGGTATTAATATATTGAATTTTTCTTCGGGCGTTAAATATTTATAAATCTCAATACTTAAAAGATACAACAAACGAAAGCGAAACGTAAAAATCAGAATGATGCACAATATAATTGCACATCAATCTTGTATGCATGTCTTATTTCTTTGTGTTATCTTTCTAGTTTTTGAAGTCCAACTAAGCAAAGCAAGTAGTCTGTTTATTTAAGCACTAACATTTTAGAGATCTATCCTCCTATTTTAGAGATCCTGTGACTGTGACATCTGGGGCATAGATTCAATATCTAAACCATTTATTTATACTGTGGTGTGACCACAATACAGAGATCTCTCTACTGGTAGATGTTATGCAAATTCTGAGACAACTGCCCTAGACTAGAATACATACATACATACACAAATCACGTCTTTATCCCTAACGGAGTAGACAGAGCCTAAGCTAAGACCTAGACTAGAATACGACTGGCTAATCACCTTACTACTACGAAAACAATACATATTCAAGAAATTACAACAGCATTAAAAATTATCGAATTTATAAACTGTTGTGATATGCGAATAGCTAGCGCAGGTGACCTCATTTGTGTTCTGCACCGCACTAACTGAAGTTTCTCAACTCGGATGCATAATAACAACTTCGGACTTCGGGCCAAAGGGATACATCTATAGTTGGAATCTTTGCAAGAGTCCCGATCTCATTAACAGCCTACCTGTTGAAGCTCCTTTTTTCGCAGATAAGCAATCACTCTTATCTAGGATGCATTCAATTATGAAAAATATTATATGCCAACAAAGTTTTATTTAAAATCGTTATTTTAATGAGCTATTTTATCTCATATTTCCGTTCATATTAAACTGAGGATTATGCACTTGAGGGCACAATAGAATACAAGGGTTTTGTTCAAAAGGTAGGCAGTTGATGAGATCGGGACTCTTGCAAAGATTCCAACTATATCTAGAGAGAAATCTCTCTATTCTGGCGTCTCACCACAATACTATTAAATGAAATTTAGTAATTATGCAACGAAAACCTTACTCGTGTAAATTGTAACGAAACTCAACTCCACCGTATATTATCAGTTTCCCAATCTTCGTAAATTTTATTCTAACCTAACGCTTAATCGGGCGCACTTTATAAATAACAAGCTTCTGCCCGCGACTGCTTCTGTGTAGAATTATACATATGAGTATAACAATCCTCTTAAATCACTCTATCTATTAAAAAAACCGCATCAAAATCCGTTGCGTAGTTTTAAAGATCTAAGCATACATAGGGACAGGCACCGGATAGCGACTTTGTTTTATACTATGTAGCGATGTTGCCGTACTAACCGCATTTGCTTCATTAGAGCGACAATACGTGACACTAAGGTAAATCTGCCATTAACCTTTTGTTCAGTAATGTGACGACCATCCACTATTAATATCATTAGACAGCTGTAATGGCGGTAATAAGTCGGCAAGGCCACATAAACGCACGTCAGCGTGCTTGCGCGAGAGATTGCTCTCGATCCATCGTTATCACCTACGATGTAGTTGATTTAGACACAGCACATCCAGTAAGACTTGATTTTGTCTAGGCATTCTTCCTGTTGGTGATTGCCATTGTTTGGTTACAGCTTCCATTACACAAAGGTATATACTTTAAGCGTGTCTTGGTGTTCAGTGATTTATAAAACAAACTGCGTGTTTTAGAGGCATAGGTGCAAAAATAAGGACTCGATTTAAAGTCGTTTCAAAGTAAAAAATCATATAATGTTATCCTTTATCTTTGCTTGTTGATGTACACAATTAAGTAGATTAGATATATAACGATCTAACACAATATTTTTTCCGTCCAACATTTATACGGAATTAGAAGCCGCGACGCTGAAAGGTAAAAACAAAACACTAAAGGTGTCGCTCGTTTAATGCCTACTTTACTCTAAGTAAATCCTCTTATTTACTTATTACGCGTCACCGAGGCTCTTCGCAATCTACTTTTCTTATTTGAGTTTTTCTGCTTTATTTATTCGCCCTTAAATATGTACTTAGGCTAGTCTGTCCTGAACAATAATAAAATCATTTCTGTTTGTCATGTCTCGAACTTTTCACAATGTTCTTGGTTTTGATTGTTTTCTTTTTAACGCATTCTGCGGATGAAACGACTCCAAACACTTTACAGCCGGCTAGAATTTTAATGTAATACTATTCCAGGACGCGAGCAAAATTCCATTCCTTTTTCCTTCACAGTCCGCGTGAATATTAGCTCAACCCTAGCGTAAAGGCTAAACGCCGCGAGCGAAACATGCATGCGTTACGAAACATGTTGCAGTGACTGTCATATGTCTTGTCTGGCGGTATGAGACATACTGTATTTATGTCCGCTGTACTAGTGCGCTATCACCACTCGGATTTATCTCCCTGGGAGTTCCTTTAGCTTGCAAATGACTCGCATTACTGCAAAATGGCTTCATTAACCCCGACGCATATCGGCGGCTCACGTGCGTGCGCGACGCGATCAACGTCTTCCTTAAGTAATATGTGGCGCTCAAGATTACTGGCTCCCGTTTGAGGATGTCAGCGACTGGCATGGATTAGACGGTCAATATTATCGTGATACTGGTAGGTCAATATAGGATCGTGGATTTTAAAATAACCAGAATCGCTGCGATACGCATTAATATTTCGTAACATTGATTGTGATATGTATTGACCGTATAATCCATGCCATTACATTTTTATGCATAGAGGAAGTTCATTGCTATTTAGACGTTGTAATTACAAATCTAGCTCCTGAAAATAATAGGACGCTCACTTCAGCAGTATTGGATTTCATGTCCATCTCTATCTCTCTGCGGCTTATCTGAGAGACTCTTTGTATTAGAAAGCTGTAAATTAATGCTGACCACAGAGTAATAAAATATTTTCGTTTACCCCTTTACTCTTTGAATAGTTAGGTCGCTCAAAATAATGCGAGTGTGTGAAAAGCTAAGGCATGCAGGCAGCATGACGAACAAACCATGGTTTAAACTGTATATGTACACACTTTACTAGTTTAGCAATTATCGAATAGATCCATATGTAATGAACAAACGAATACACTTGAAAACTACTCAAACAACTGCCGAGTCATAGTTCTAGAGCAACAGTCTGTTTATCCTCCCTCTAATAAGGAAAACAAGCGCTGCCAATGTTATATGAATGATGATGCAAATTAGAGAGATAAGTAACTCCGACAGTTAATTAATTCCTAATGAGCCACTCCCTCCTAATGGAATACAAGTTAAAGAAAAAGAATCTCGACGGCACTCAAGTTATTCACAAAATTAAAGAGCTCCCAACTTTTTACTGAAAAAAAACCTTGGCTTGTTCTTGCATAATAAACAATTAAAATTTAGCATCTCGCTAACATAATCAGAGGAGTCATAATTACACAAAATTCCGCTCAAGTTGAGAACGTTAAAGTGAAATTGAAATTTTCAGTTATTATTCATACAGCGGAGAGGTGTAGGACGCTTCAAGAGCCGGAGCGCGCACATTCATAATTCAATAACGTGTGTCGAGCTGTCCGATGGCAACTGCAGCCTGTGCTCAATCTAAGTCTCGCGTAGATAACGTACCCCGCCCAACAGCATCCGAGGTATTCTACTGTCACAGTACAAATTCAATCTGAGCTCAGTCTCCGCTTATTTAAACAGCACACCAAGATAATTTATTAAGAAAACGTCCGAAGCAAGCAATAAGCCCACGTATCCGAAAGGCTGCGAGTGTTTTAAATAATTTCCCTCGACATCAGTGGAGCAATTTGTCAACGTCGGAGGTGCACTCCATGTGATGCGAAGTGACTTCGCCCTTCTACGCCTGCCGTATTCCGAATCCCTCGGCATCGACTGACAGCCGTCGACGACAAAGATAAAATGGAAATACCGCAAAATACATTTGAGTTGAAAAAAGACAGCAATACTTTGTGACTATTAGGAAGTCGCGAATCTTTTCTGAATCGGGACGTCTGGAAAAAGACGATTCATTGATTAAGTTTAGTTTATTGTAGCTTTTTCGACTTTGTTCCGTTCTGTGGTGATATTCGTAAATCTTAAACGAAAATAAATTGTGCTTTGAAAAATAAATTAGATCTACGAACTGTAGATAAAAATCGAATTAAGGTTCTATCGGGGCAGTATTGGTGAGCGTGGTTGTCTCGTGGGTGAGGTGTGTCCTATAAATTAACATCGCTTAATCGGATGAAGCGGGTCCAGGTACTTAGTGAAATTAAGCGGCGGCCCGGGTTAACGAGGACGTTGTCGCTGAAAGCCTTAATTGAATGCAATTTGCCTTTGTAAAAGTTCGCAGTGAAACTGAAATCAGTTTAAAATTAAAAGGAACTCAATTTTCACACGATCTCAAGTAGTTGGCTCGCGATTTAATCATATCAAGGGGCATAAAGTGGAAGTAGTATGGTGCGTGCAATACGAAGGTATTTCTTATGCCTAGCTCATATATGACTGATCCAAAGTCGTTAATCTTGATGGCACTTAATAGTATTAAGAATGCAGTAAGTACCATATTTGCCTTATTATAAATGCTACCTACTGCTTTTCAGTTGCTGATTAACAATCTAGGTTAATAGAGCTAAATAAATAGACAGAGATAATCCGTTTCTATTGTGATATCGGTCTAGTTTCTGGAACAGGGGGAATTATTCGATACACATAAAATCTTATAAAAACAAAGCAGATTATTAAAGATAGCCTGAGTGCGTACTCAGACACGCACAAAAAACATTTCAGTTCAGACTTTTCCTTTCTTCATTGTTGTCAAATACCATTGATAGCCACGTCAGCAATATTATATTCGAAAAAATGCCTCTGGTATCGAGGAAACAAAGTAAAGTACGTACGCTACAAGAAAATTGGGGCCACCCAACAAAGGAGCCCCCCGGGGAGCAATCGGCCCTTTCTTTTCTCTGGTAAAAACCCTAACACATCGACTGAGACTCTTGACCGCCATGCCGAGTGATTCATTAGGACGAAACTCTAAGCCCTGTTCAGACCGATACGGCTACAACCCGATGTCAGGCAAACCGTTTCACAAGACAGCCGCGAGACACACGAGATTGCAATGATGGTCTTACATCAAATAAAAAGTTAAGGTGCACTTGTGCGGACGGCAACATGAGGCCGGTTTCAAATACGCCTAGCAACGTTACCGGCCTCACTTCTCCGTACGCAAGCCTCCGACTTGACTTTTTATTTAGTCAAAATAATTATTGTGTCAAAGCGACACCAAAAATGTTTAACAAGTTGGGTCGCTCAATATCCGACTATAGTATTTGGTTAACGATTCGTTATAAGTTCTAACTTAGAACTAGCCTAGGGGTGTGTAAAATAATTCATCTATTTCCTTTGATATAATTTAATAATAATAAACGATTGGTATAATGTCAAATATCTATTTTTATTTCATATAACGATCAATTGACATATAATTGATTTCATATAATAATCATTGGGTGCAAACGTGATTTCATATAAAAATACATTTCTGGTAGTGGTAGCACTTAGTTTTGTGCACATGCAAGGAGTTCAAGGGCGGTCGATAATGCCCCGCTATCGCGGGGCTTCTATTTTTGCTCTGAGGTTCACAAGGTAACTAACGAACCTGCTCAATTATATCAAAAATTGTTATGCTAACTGTACTTTATATGAAATTAACTTCATGTCATAAGTTAATTATATAATATATGCATTATACTTAATGAATGTTATATGAAATATATTATATTGAACGATCGTTATAGAAAATGATAATTATATTATATTTAAGTAAATATGATAAATATTGTTATATGATTCAATAATTATATCAACTGAGAGACTAATATTATAGCAAATATTTTTATACTCATCATTACGCACCCCAAGCCTAGTGCTAGACAAGTTTTCGAGCATTTGTCAACAGAAATTTCTAAGAATATTAAGCTTAAAATTGTGAGAAAGTATTACTTTAAAGTAGAGCTCAACTAACTAGATACTCAAAAAAGCATCAAACCGTAAACTTAACCGCACGATTACATATTTCAAGCAACCCTCTCGCTCTTTTCCCGACTTTTCGAAATGTGATTTTGTGTTATCCTAAAACTAGTGCAGCCGCTTTCGTAACATTGAAATTCACGGCGGGTTTTGAGAAAACATACGATGCACTATTTTCTAACCTATTCTGCAAAACGTTTCAAATAACGCGAACGAACTTTGTCTCGCGCTCCTCACAAACGCATTGAGTGGATAAGGCTTTACTCCACTTCATACGTCTTTTGGCCGTTATAAGTATTACATTATTTTACGGTGTTGAATTATTTATGACTCTCAGCGTAATTACTTTCCACTTGTTCTGCGGAATGCGTAAAGCATGGCTCCGGCGCCAAATTTGAATTCGGCGCGGTTTTGCGGAACGCACTTACTCGCGATTACCAAGAGATTTAACAGCGAAATAAAAAGCGCTTTATGCGCGATGCTCGTCTATCTCAGTTGTTCTTTAGTCATTGCTTGTATTCGGTACGGTATCGGTTTTTTATTTCTCAACAGATTAAGAATAATCCGAGAATTCCTTATTATTTCTTATATCGGCAGGGGTCCGATTTTTTAAAGCACATCGTGCGAAAATTTTATGTATTACTTCCATATTACAACACTACCTAACCAATTTTTCGCTTAGTTAATTTAATTAAATAGAGCTGTTATTAGCTTCATTCAATTAATTAATCTGTGTTGCCGAGGATGCACCGGCCTACTCCCCTCAAAGCCTCTGCCGAAGAAGTAACGCTCACAAGAAACTTTCCTGACTCGTACACCACTCTAGCCAAAACCAAAAGAAAAATTTGACATTTCAAAGTACTCAACAAAGTCAGTGAACATTTTGAGAGTTCAAAATCATTTATCATCTGCGCGAACGTTTTACGGAAGTTGTCTCAAGATTTAGAAATTGTTTCCTTGCAGCACAAGTTGAGCGAATATTACTCGTAGCGTGGGTGGCATTTAAGGTACGTAGTAAACATGGAGCTAATCACCAAGAGAGTGGTAATGTGCCACCCAATTTTGCAACACGTTACTGATATGACAACACCATACTAGCACTAATTTTTAGGGTTCCGTACCTCAAAAGGAAAAAACGGAACCCTTATAGGATCACTTTGTTGTCCGTCTGTCCGTCCGTCCGTCCGTCCGTCCGTCTGTCAAGACCCTTTTTCTCAGGAACGCGTGGAGGTATGAAGCTGAAATTTATATCAATTACTCAGGTCTACTGTCCCTTGAAGCTGTGAAAAAATCAAACTTCTAAGCCAACGCAATCAAAAGATACAGCCGTTTATGCCGCAAATTTCCGCAAATTTTCAACTCTCAAGGGAATCAAAACCTACAAGGTAGTTCCCGTGAACGCAGAATCTTGAAATTTGGTATGAAGGTAGGTCTTATAGCACAGATTAAAGAATAATTGCGAAAACCGTAAATGTGTATGTATGTCTGTATATAGCAGTGACCAATATAAAGTAACCCCACACTGCGTACATTTTGCTTTGGAACAGGGCTCTGCTTACACTGGTTTTAGATATTTATAGATAATGATACGGAACCCTCGGTGCGCGAGTCCGACTCGCACTTGACCGGTTTTTTTATTCGCTTTAGTCTGCTTCATGCCCACTAGAAAACGCAGTAAATTTTAGTTATTAGAATTATAATTATTTTTCGATACAAAAAAAGGGAATTATGTTCACTGCGCTACGCAATGACCAGACCTTTACCATCTATACGTAATAATTATTTATGCTTCCTCAACTTTAGTCGCCTTCTTGACTTTGGGTCAGCTAATCAGCGTGTAGAAATCGTGTCAAATTTAGTGTTACTTTTTTAGTTTACGTTCATGACATTTCCACTCTTTTGGATAATTCCTCGGCGGTTGTAAATAATGCTGGTCTGTAGAAGGTAAGATTGTCCGGAAGAGTTGGTATGCTGCTTCTGGTTTCAAATGCAAATACATTTCCGTTTTTTACTCGTTGTAATATTCTGCATCTGTCCTGAGGGGAGAGTGTTGTAATAAATATGCCAACTGTCCTGTCTAACTTCACCGAATAACACGGAAAATCTTCTCGAAAAAAACTCGTGAGATAAATAATAAAAACAAACGGGTTTTTCAGCTGAATCAATTCAACAACACAGCCCATGGACATACGCAACACCATAGCGTTACAAAAGCTATCCCGAGCTAGAGAGCTAAGGTAAAAGGGGTAAACGGGGTAGAGAGAGCCTAAGATAACAGGACCTAAAGGCCACGTTCAGCATGATTGTGGGTCAGATGGAAAGGGGAAATCAAAATAGTGATTCGTCGTTAGAAACGGCGATTTTTCTTGGGCCTAAGCGACAAAATTATCTAGTGACATTATCCGGCGACTTTGGTGTTACTTTAGCTTTCCTTTTACTATAATAACTTTTTGATAATTTACCAATGGTTCATTGATATTCCAATTTATGCCCAGAAAACTTTAATACAAAAGACACAAATTTTTTTTATAGAGGAAAAAGTCCATTCTCCGTTCATCAATTCTCCCATAACATCGATATGACATACCAAGTCATAAATTTAAGCGAAAATTACAAATATAACTGCGTCTGAAACCGAAGCCAACGGGGTCAACGTTTGAAAACTGCTTATTACAGAAGCCGACCATGACAATAAAATTTTATCTGAACAGTAAATACGACGTTTATAAATATCATCTTATATTATTTTTCTGGCATATCGAAAAAACGAGAATTTGCCGATCGCAGACTTCGACTGTACTTAGTTTCGAGACCTAAATGAATATGCTAGAAAGACTTCTTAATTTAAGATTAATTGGTAAAGGAGTACCGAATGGCAAACGCGTACCTATTTATTAATGTAAAAAAACTAAAGCCAGCCCTATTACACACACATGGTCACACTCACACCTGTGCACCATACTAACTTTTTTTATACATTTTGGAAAATAATAATGGTATGGCGTGTTGGCAAATAGCCGATTTGACGGAGTAGAGTAGGCGAAAGGGAACTTTTAAATAGTGCAAATAATTAGCAAATTATAATTACCTACGTAATTTGCTTAACGAATCCCCAAAAATGTAATCAAGGTGGAGAAAGAAGAAGCGAAGTCGCGGGTAAAAGCTAGTAGGTAGTAGTAGTTTACTTTTTTTTATTTCACTTAACATTCACACGTTAACTCTTTTGGGTTAATGTACACATGGAACAGCTTAAAGCTATAAGTGATACGAGTATTGTATTTCTCAACAACTCGTGCCTTAACGATCTCGAACATACTAAAGCCGCAGTGAAATTGATTGATCGACTATCCGCATTAATGGGAGCACGTGTTAACGTAAATAAATAACGTATTTTCGGGATTTGCTCTACTTAACTAGCATACTTCATGAAATCCTGGTAGCAAAATGCGTCGTTGAGAATTATATCCAACGAGGAACTAAAATGTCTTATTTGACGGCGATTCTCCAGATTTGGTGCACTGCGACTGAAAAATAAGTGACGTCTTAATTAGATGGGGCGAACAAATTTGAGAATGACGAAAACGTCCTCCAAATTCATAAGTAAAAAAAAGGTTAAGAAGTAGAGATACAATTGTAAGAAGTAGAAGTACAATTGAAAAAATATCTTAGGAGGTTAGTTTGGAACAAACGAAGAGAACGACAAAACATTAATTTTAGATCTATTCTATTAAAAACGTAATGTACAACATGAAAGTTTTTTCGTATCCTACAATCCCTGGCCAGACTTATACGTTAGTCACTTGAATCTGCTTCAGAGTTAAATTACAAACTGGAATGGAGTTTAACCCAGTCCATTTTCAATCAGTCGTTTACTGAATAGCCATTCCGTCTCGAATACGCAGTAGCTAGAGCTATGCTACAATCGTCGCGTCGCTCAATCCCGACACATGCATCTGTTTAATTCTCCCTCGATCACGAGTCGTAAGATTCGCAGCGCACCGCGTGAATGCAGTGAATTTCAATGAAGTCCTTTATAGTAACTCACATACCTATTAAACCGAATCAGAATGAAGATTTGCACAAAATCTGTTTCGATTTTGATGAATGGTTTGTGTGAAAGTTGGTTTAATTCTGTTTGCGCTCCCCAAACACTGAGTCGTTTTATACTGTGTTTAGTACGTATCGTCTCTTAACCGGTAACCACTCTTAACACACCACTTCTTCGTAAAGCAGTTTCTAAAAGCACTTTCCGATCAATCTTTTCACAACTACTGCTTGAAGAACTGAACACAAAGATTTCTCAATACTTGTTAGCGGAAAATTTGAATTGAAAACAAGTTCTCGTAGTAAAAAATAAACTAGTTTGTAGTATTGGCGATTGTTCGACTCCGTCGTATCTTTAATAGGATTCCGCTCGACTTCGGCAGTTGAGTTCAATAAGTTTAAAATTTCATCAACGGTGCCTTTGACTTTGTTACAAAGTTCTCTTGTTATTGCGTCTCAATTGTCATCATCGACATTATTGATATTTTGCTTGTTGTATTTCAATGAATACGAAATTTCGACTATTGGCACGCTTTTAATTTCGTTACTTTTAAAGCCAGTATTAAAATTACTTCAGGAATCATTGGTATTAAAAGTTAGTTTTTCCTTACGTCTGTTAAAGAAGAAAATATTGGAGATTTTCGGGTCATGTATAATACTCGCGTACAGCCCCATAAGATGCGATAAGAATGACTAATGTTAGCGATATCTATTAAGATTATACATAGCTGTCACGAGGCAGGCAGCCGACCGGCAACTTGTTAAGCAACTTCCCATTGTTCCGACATTTTTCTCCAATGACCCGGCTCTTGACAGCAAAAGCTAATTAAGGATCGTATTGCTACTTAAGTTCGCAGCTTAAACTTAGCTCGGCGGCGATATAACGGGTATTGTTGGCAAAGATTTTGCAGTGCCTCTTCAATCTAGGTTAGTTCACCGATAAACGTCATGAATTGACTTTTATTTTGCCTCGAAAAATAGGATAAAATATTTACGGAAGTTGGACTTATGAATACAAAAAACAAATGGATTCCTTTGCAACATCATGACGTGCTCCATAAAATATTTCCAGTGATCAAAAAAGTGAATACAAAGGCGTCACAGTGGCGGCGCACAGTCTGCTTGGTGGGTTTTCCTCCATTGTCTGTAAACAACGAAAACTGTTATGTCAACCAACAAAATGTCTCTGTTCCCTAAACTAAACGCTGTGTAGTCGCTTAGTGTACCGAGATAAAACGCCCCCCATGTTTGCAAGCGAAAATATTTTTTCCTTCAACATTTTATCGGCTGTTTGATCGATTATTCAGTGCTGTTTGCTCAGTTATACTTATAGTACGTGTTCATTTATTTGATTGAAAGGGGACAGAGATTGAAATTGTATATTATGGTTTAACGTTCCAATTGTTTATGTAACATAAACGTTTACTGAATAGGTAATATCATCTTTCTTTGGTAGGTTTCTTTTGTTTTATGGAGGTCATTTTTGGTAGTAGCGTAATCTTCGTTCACAAACACAATCTACTCATTCAAAGTCTCTGTAAAATGTTGTGTCATGTTATACATTTTAAAAGTCTATTGAACATTTAATATCGCGTAAAATTATTACAGGCCCGACATATACCTACGGTGAAACATAATAGAAGTAAAAACAATCACGCAAGTACAAAGCCAGTCTTCAGTTCAGATGTTTGAAGGTAAACAATGGTAACAACAGAATTTCTCCTCGCTTAAATTTCAATGTCATTTTCCAAATACAAAGACAAGGGTGTATAATATTCCGCTAAATATTGTTTAAATAGGAGTCCTTTGAACTCTTTGCACAAAATTCAGAGTTTACGAGCAAAGGGCCGAGAGGGCGTCGCTGGTGGCCATGTGGTTTGTATTTATAAACTCCATAACTGGCCTTATGGCTGCCGAGTTATTTAGAGCGGTGCGTCAAACTTTCAATAGGTCAGTACGTTACTTTCAAATAGCTCTTCTGCGACGTACCCAGGACAAAACGTGCGCGGAGAAAAACATTTTTTTATATATATATATATATATATATATATATATAGTATATATATATTTTTTTTTTATTTGAATAGGAAGGCAAACGAGCAAGTGGGTCACCTGATGGTAAGTGATCACCACTGCCCATAGACACCCGCAACCCCGGAGGGATTGCAGATGCGTTGCCAACCTAGAGGACTAAGATGCAATGCCTCTTGTGCCCGTAATTTCCCCGGCTGTCTTACTCTCCACACCGGAACACAGCAGTGCAAGCACTGCTACTTAGCGGCAGGATTAGCGAGTAAGATGGTGGTAGCGATCCGGACGGACCTTGCACAAGGCCCTACCACCCGCAATATTATTATATTCTACTTTTGAAGAAATACCAGGTGGAAAGGGCTTTACTAAATATACAGGCAGATCAATCCAAATGGGTCAGTAGAGAGAAGTCAAAAACTATAAATAGATAGGGGAATAACATTTTCACTCAGAATGGGAGCATCACTCGCAGCTTTCTGCGTCCGAATATCCTGGGGCCACTCCGAAATTCAAAATTCTAATGTTGTTTCACACCGTCCTTCTCATTCTTATATTAATGACTATTAGTATGAGCCGCATGACACCAAACAAACTCCTAATTTCGAATTTCAGAATACAATCTGATCTTGAACCAAATACAAAGCCCGCGTGCATATCGAAATTAGCCGTACATAAATAGGCTTACAATGAGCTTTAAATATGCCCAAAGCGCAAACTAACCGGCTCTAATGAAACAAACGCATCCAAATAGGGTTTAATTTAATCCGCGCTGAATACAGACAAACCGATTAATTCCGACACCGTTTCACACTAGCGCTACTCAATGCGTTCGGGAAACACTCCCCGGCTATCAACACCCGACGAGCCTAATTCGCGCCAAAAAATAACACGATACTTGTGATATTTAATTTAATAAAACTTATTAAATTATTATAGTACCTACTATGTCTACCCCGTAAGGGATAAGGACGTGCTATAATAAAACTACATTGTGATCATTTTATAATTCTATCTATTCACTGAAAACCGTGGTAGCTTAGTGGTTTGACTATGGTTTCACAAGAAGAGGGTGGTGGGTTCAAACCTTCGAGTTTCTCTGAATTCATGTGCGATATTACATCGTGCGAAAACCTGAACACACCTGTAAAAATTCAATAGTGTGTGAACTTCGCAACCCGCATTAAGTATAGGAACTATAGCCCGAGCCCTCTAATTCTGAAAGGCCTATGCAGTGGGATGTAACTATACAGGCTGGACATGATGATAACTGGAAAAATATTCTTTATTTATGATTTATGAACATCATAAATTTCACAAATATGGATTGACAGGTATGTTACGTTCATGGCAATCTGTCTTCACAGACATGATGCGCTGCCGCCAGCATAAGTCATAACCCGAAGCATCCGTACGGAGCCGTCGAGTTCAGTATTTGAAATCAATCATGCACATCGGAATATTCAGTGTAGGTATTTATCAGTGGGCCGCGTGCGTCGGCAAGTCGGCAATCATGCAAGTATTCGGCGAATCGACGCAGGAATTTTTCGATTAAGCCTGCCTTTCCACTGCAAAGGCCACCGTCATTGTATTAGACATGACTCGACACCTACCGAACCCTCCAACGATTTAGACGCGCGTGGTTGAAATTAGAATGTTGTTCGAATAATGAAGTCTGAATTTTCGAGCGATTAAGGAAAGAGTTACTTAAGTACAAAATCTTGTTTTACATTATTTGACGAATACTGTTCTTCTTTTCATAATTTTGGAGAATTTGTTCGTTTAAATGCGCGTTAAAAAATTAACACAAAAGACCTCATTGAAAAGGTATTTTCGTCGCTAAAGTCAGAATTTGAGCATTTTATTTCCACAGCACAATCCAATGGGAATCGTCGCTAGAACCGTGCCGCGTTGGAGTCGCGCCAAATGAGAACTCACAGCGAAATTAAATACCCAAATAAATCTATTGTGGTCGGATATTTTACGTAGCTATTAGTGAAATTTAACGAAAATTTAGTCTTTCGGATAATTATCAAAGTTGAATTTTAATTATTTACCGGCGTAACGTAATACCAAAGCACAAAGGGATACGTTGCCACAATAAATCTAGTACTACGTATAAATAAGGCAACGTTAGAACAAAAGATTTGGAAGGTTCTCATCCGTTCCCTTGGGAATTTTACAAAGTAGGTAAGTTATAGCGCGGGTCTTTATCACCTCGCTGCCTGATGCCTAGGCCGGGCCCGGAGGTAGCGTGATCTATGGCCTAGCGTGTATGGTCTAGACACGAATTTACACCCAAATCAAATACAATTTATGGAAGACAACATTTAATGGGTTTTGCTTAATATAACGAATACGTGGCTTTCTTTACTGTACCTAATAGAACTCCGGCGTTCAAACGAATTTCAACTGTGTAATCAATTCTGTCCTGAAGATCTCATTGAATGCGGAAAGAAATTTCAATGAGAAGACTGGATTTCTAACTATATTAGATTTCGCTGGACAGTCCAAATCGAGTCTCATCGTGTATAAATAAAAAAAAATGATTTTATTTCAGATTATAAATCCATATTATGTTAGCCAGCATGAATAAATCACCGCAACATTCTTACATATAAATCACATACATACACAAATCACGCTTATATCCCTTACGGGGTACCTAGACACTAGGCTGCCTGAAGTAACAAAACTTAAAGACCACGTTTAGCATGATTGTAGGCGTATTAAGGTGGAAAGGGGAATCAAAATAGTGATGGGTTGCTAGCCGCATCACCTGTAACATGATTCCTAAGAATTTTGCCCATTCCCTCGATGGGCTTTTACCATCTGCGCGGGACGCTAAGCAACTGGTACATTCTATGTATTTCCTTTGCTCCCAGACCAGCATGGAAGTACATATAAATCGCTTCCATAAATCAATCTTCACGGCTAAATTAGCCTAGATTAGCCAACCGGCCTATATTTTTGACGTCACAACGTTCCTGTTCATTGAACAGCGCTGCCGCACACTACAGACAGCGACCGAAACAGATTGGGCATAAGTCGTAGCATTCATTGTCATTACTCACTGTCACAGGCAGAGCTACATAAATATCATTCTAAGAACAATACGTAATATTTTAAGAGCCGGTCGCATGTATTGGTGATAAACGAGTCGTCGGTACTAACGGGCTCACTCGCTCGCTCCGACGTCGACGTTGAGCTTTGAGCTTTGAGCATGGGTTGAGCGTGACGTCGGATCAATTTACTCGACTTACTCGTACGAAACAAAAGGGAACCTAACCAACCTTTTATTGCCAGTTAAACATACTAGAGCACTTCTTTTATGTCCTTAAATGCTTGGTGTAGAATACAGCCTATATGTACAAAACCAAAAACCTTTAATTTTTGTAAAACCATTGTATAGCTTCGTTGTGTTGGATCACTTAAGTATCGATTTACAAATACAATTCATACAAATAATTCATTGAATACCGCATTTAAAAAAATAATCTGTAAATATGTGTACGAATTATGCAGAAACATTGACTTGACCGTTTTTAAAAGTGTAAAATTTCAGCACAATTAAATCAATATGTACCATATATGGATATGAGGTTGCTTCCATGCTGGTCTGGGAGTAAAGAGAAAATATAGAATTCACCAGTTGCTTCTCTTTCCGCGTAGATGGTGCAAGCCCATCGAGGGTATACGCCCACAACCATGCTAAACGTGGCCTTTAGCTCTTCTTTAGACTTTATGCTCTGTCTAACCCTTAAGGGATAAAGACGCAATTTATGTATGTATGTATCGTATGGAACCATTCCTAAAACGTCAGAATAATTAAAACTTTCATCACAGGGTTAACCAAACCGCCCACAAGTTTGACCGGCGTTGCAAAAACCACAGAACCGGAGCATATGCCTAAAAACAAAAGGCACTCACAGTACGGTACGGTCACGGGTCCCATAAGTCAAGCACGAGCAGTCTGTCAAGCTCACCGACACTCCTCGTTTGCAACCGGCTCCAAATAAATCGACTACTTTAATTCGTTCCCCATCTCCTTTGTCGCCAGAGACAAACTGATGTGATTACATTTGCACGAGAATGAGAAAAGGTTTCGTTATAAAGTAGGTTTGACCGACAACCGAGTCGCGTTTGCGTTGTTTGCGATCACGGTTCTGTTTTGCGCGAGCTTGTGTTTTTCAGTTGCTTTGCGCTCCTTGTGGACAGAGAAGTGAGAGTTAACGATACGAGGTTGTTGACATTTTGAAAAGTTAATACACCGAACTAGTGAAGTGAAAGAATGTGTAACATAATAGCGTACGATATGATATTCTTGGCGTAATAAGGTACAGTTGAGTCACGAATCACTAGAGAATGTGTGCGCATTAAATGACAAGATGTTTTCCTTGCCCAGCTCTGCATGTCACTTTTTAAAAAGTTTCTGATATACGAAACGGATTTCAACTGTTTTTTTTTTCAATAGATGTACAAAAACAGTGTGGATTTAAAATTGCAGATACAAATAAAAATACACCTATGTAGTAAAGAGAGCCAATCGGATCCAAATCCTGTCAGTTGAGATAATTTATTAAAAAAAACCTACTTAGGTTATTTCAAATTATTTATTTTGGTAGAAATCTTGTACGGTCAAGTGCAAAAATAAGTATCGATACGAACTTCTCAAGAATATGTCCCACGACCTTATTATACGCTGGTGTAAGAGCGTATGGTACTTATTTTTGAAACTTTGACTACATACATATTATTACACTTTACTGTACATAATAATACTCCTTTGACATTTGCTTGTTTTTTAAGAGCCAGTAGCATCCCTTTGTGTGGGCTATGTGAGGAAGACAAATGACTTGCTCCCTCGGTCCCGCTCGGGAATACGTTACTGATATCGGAAGACACGGGAAACGGAGTTGATCTTTTACTAAGATATGATAAAGGAAACACGCAAGAACAATACAGTTTATTAAGTTAATTCCAAAATTCCGCAGATGACTATCCAATATATTCTACTAATAAATTAAAATTAAAAAAAAACTGCAAAAAGGGCTCCTACATCATCAGTTGCTTAAGAAACTTGTTCTTGAAGTTTAAAGTCATTTTTAAAATTTGTCGATTTGTAGTGGTACATTTGCTAAATTTGATGAGAAGTAAGATTTAAATGAAATTTATTTACTCTAGACCTCTTACCATAGGTACACATAGAACTATAATCATGTACGTATATCTGAAGCTAAGCGCACACCCAGCTAAATCATCGTAATTTAAATTACACATTTAGTCGTAAAGTTTAGTGTGTAGATTTAAACCGTTGGTGGTTTATCTAACCGTTCTCTAATATAACGAACAGACGTAATTTATTTTGATTCGATTTTCCACCTATACGCCCACAATCTTACTAAATGTGGCCTGTAGATACCTGTTACCTTAGGCTCTGTCTACCCCGTAAGGGATAAAGACGTGATTTGTGTGTGTGTGTGTGTGTGTAATTTATTAAATAGCTTACTCGCTAAAGTAAAATGTTGATTTCGAATCTATGCGTAGAAAATGACATTTCTTTGTTATATTACTTGCCTTTAAAACCTATAGTTACTAAAACTTAAGATCTGTTAATATTTATGAAGAAATTACCAAAGGAAATGAAGCAGTTGAAAAATTCGTAGAGTTTTAAAACGACAGTATTTATTCAGCAGAGCGCTTTACCGTCAAGTTTTGCAAAAACAGAAATCTTAATTGTTATCTTAGAAGATATTCCTGACTTGGCTTTACAAATTACTAAAGCTTAACAATCTACCTTAAGTCCTACATTTTTGGTACAAATGGTTCCCAATTTAGTTTTTCTTTTAGTTTTGCCTACAATTTATTGGTACCCATAGAAATATTTCAAGCAAGAATTACAAAATTATATAAGTATGGTGGGTAGGAACACAAGTGACCCGAGTAACTTAAATATTACTACTAAGAATATCAGCCGATGTCTTACGATCCAGTACGAAAATTGTGACTTGTATTTTTGCTTCATTAGACTTAATTAGCTCCGGATGTTTTCTATATGGGTTAGGAAATATATCACACACTACATTGACATTCTTTCAAAATATTTATTTGAACAAATCAATCTCAAAATTGCCTTTGCCCTTTTATAATAATAATAAAAACATAAACGATCATAGCGACGGCTGTCCCAAAATAATATCTTTCAAATATAAATCTGTCCTAAACCAATATAATTTAATGATTTCACCCTTTCTTATCGTAAACCGTGAACTGGCCATTAAATCGATCCATTTTGGGGTTATATGGCTTGAAGATAGTTTACATATCTATCGGTAAAAACATTATAACGAGGCTGCGTAGAGTTAAAAGGCTTTTGATGTGGCTTCGGATATGAATTTGATATTAAACCTTCTTGTGAGAGGATAAAGGTCTTCAACACATTTTTGCCTTGCCGCCGACCTCGATGTATATTTAATGAGTACACACCAATACATAACATATGTAGACACGAAATTTAATTGGTGAAATTTGGAGTTAAAAAGAACATAATGCTATGCTGCATGCCTTGATAGTCAAGAAAAGAAACTTGATTTTATCTGTAACGATATTTCCTGTGCCTAACTAAAGGATAACCTGAACCGTATGATTACCACACAGCAGTTCCAAAATTCAAACAGAATCTCATCGACTTGGAGCTTAGTCGGTGTTTAATAAATTCGCGGACATCGTCTTGGCTTACCTTTAGAACATTACATACTTATTGTTCTTCCATGCTGGTCTGGGAGCAAAGAAAAAACATAGAATGTACCAGTTGCTTCTCTACCCGCGCAGATGGTAAAAGCCCATCCAGGAAATGGGCAAAAACATAGGAAACATGTTGTAGGCGATGAGGCTAGCAACCCATCGCTATTTTGATTCCATTTTCCACCTATACGCCCACAACCTTGCTAAATGTGGTCTGTAGGTACTTGTTACCTTAGGCTCTGTCTACCCCGTAAGGGATAAAGACGTGATTTGTGTATGTGTATGTATGTATACTTATTGTCGAGAGAACACAGTTTACCTTTGCATGCCTACTGTATGGCAGAGGTTCAGTGTCCAAAGTAGATGAAGTGATTGGTGTACCTACAAATAAAGCCTCCGCCCGGGGTGCGATAAATTGGCATAACGAGGGAAGATCCCGTAACTCGGCGCTATAAAACTGACATACCGACTTTAAATGCACAGGGTGATATATTACTCAGATCTACGTAAGAAAATGCCCATCTGTGCCTTGGCAGTGAACTCCTTGAAACCATTTTGTGAAATTGTGATTGAACCAATTTCGGGTGAAATGATTCAAATACAGCTAAATCTTTCTAATGAAACCTTATCGTAAAATGGGATACAAAAATATTTATTTAAAATCGGAGAGCTTTTCTACAGTTTTTACCACGTAGGCACATAGGTCTTATTGTGAAAATAAAAGTCAACCTCTGAAGTCTGAATTGAAAATATTACTGACTGGCGTGACTACATTAATAAAGGGAAATTCAGAAAGCTAACAATACTTCATTATTAATATTAATAATTTCAATGAATTCTCCAAAGTGAGAACAGCCACAACAGGCTTTATATTTGCCCGTGGCAAATAAATTCAGTGAAAATTTAAATAAAGATGATGTTTTCTTAACTCGACGTTTGTTAGATTCAGTGCTTCATTTTCAGGCACTAGATAAAGTTTTAGGGATCTTTCTGTAGTTCCACGACGATAAAATCTTGAACACAAAATTGAGGCCGCAACTAAAGTTTGCAGACAGGACGCTCAAGTACCTACCCGTCCACAGACTGAGCTGATGTTATTTTCACCTCAGTATTTTCACCAAAGTCGTTGAACACTTTAACAACACAGCTAAAGGGCACCTATTTGATTAACCTTGAACATTATCTCAAAATTTTATCTTTACTAGCTAATTACATTTATGTTTCAAGTTTAATAGCGACATTAGCGACATTGATCACGGAAGTTCATTCAGGCGATATTGTAATATTGAACGTTGATAAAAGTCACAAACAAATATTAAAAGCACTGTTTACATCTTAATTTCATAATTAAAAGTTAAGGCAATTTCTCCTAAATTCTCATGAATCTAGGAGAAATTGCCTTGTTTCAGGACACAACAAAAGTAGGAGAGCAATCAAAAGGCTCAACAGCATCTGGGCTCCTTTGTAGGGTATTTGTAAGTATGTGTGTAGAAGATAAGTATAATATTAACCATCTTGAACACAAAGTACTTGTAACGGGAACAGGCAACTTACACACTTTCCCCTATAAAGTTTCTACACGACCACTTTATAAATTTATACTAATGTGCATAACATATAGACAAGTGTCACCCCTATGTATTCGTATACCTACACGTGGCACCCCCTTCAAAAAATGGCATAAAAAGCGAAGTGTAAAAGTAAGCTACTGCAACTTCCATCATAATTACCTAATTACTTTATGTCCTAGAAACGTTTTCCTAATACGCTGGCGCCGCCACCAATCGCTTTGGCTATTTCTTTTTATGAGGATAGAAAAAGACGGTGGTTATGTGGTTTCTGGTTAGAATCTACCGTAAAATACAGTAGCAATATACGTACAAAAGTAAGCTGAAATTAAATTAAATTATAAAAAGAACTCCTAAAATCCCTACCATTTTTTATTACAGGTCAAAAATAACCTCACAAAATTCTACTTCTAATTGCGTTTTCGTCCATCCAACCAAATTAAGTCCTCGACACAACGTTACTACCGAATAATTGAGTGTTTTCATTTCAAACATTTACACAAACGTTAAAACTAATTTAATTTAGTCCAAGATAAAGTTAAACAAAGAAGCGGAAGCTGTTGCGACAGATTTTCCGGCTGCGGGGGAACGCTAATGATCCCTAACGATAAGGTCCCCAGTCTCTGTACTAGAGTAATTAATACTGGTAGAGTATAGTTGCGGGCTCAACGGGCCGGTTGGAGCCATCGTACAATACATTGCGTGCGCTGCCAATTAATTAATGTACGGTGGGCCTCTTAAACTTGCAATGGACAAGGAAATTTCTCCCAGCGCTGCCGGCCGCACGTACTCGTAGCCGACGTAAACAAGATGCCTATAAGCGTTAACGCTTAAAGTCAGCCTATTCTATTTCACTCTCTGGGGGGCCATGCCACTTGAAAGCGAAAAAAATAATACGAATAGAATAACAGTTTAGTCTTTAAATTATTGTTTCAGCCGGCTGAAAATTGAATTCGAGCGCTATTGTAGCAATAAACCTCTTTCGAGTCGTACTTTCACGGGTGGAAATTAAAAATCAGCTCAATAGTAAAAATCGCGAGAAGCTATTACATACTTTACCTTTTACTTTCACATAGGTTGAATATCTTTTATTCACGCAGTTTAGAATCTATACAGTATTTTGCAAACAAGTTTTCCGTGGAAAAATGGGTAGGTAGCTACCTACATATACTTACTTTAATTATTCGATGGTAATCATGGATGTTGAGCGCAAGCACTTTGCACTTAGACTGGAAACGCTATCTACTAAGTAATCGTCTTGAAAGTTCTAATCTAGAGTAATTTTCGGAGCAGAGTTCAGTCTATCCTCTTTAGTATAGAGCCTGAACTCGTGCCCGGGCAATTGAGCGGAGAGGCCTTTGACCGCTGCCTAATTATAGGCACAGGCAGATCTGCGCCATGCACAGATAGAACGTGCCGGAACATACATAATGAAGAGGAAACTGTAGCTGAGCCCACATGTAATATGTACATAAGAAAAGCGCTTGCCATCGCTGAACTGTAGGCAGAAAACAAGGCACACCATGTGCAATTTTTTAATTTTTTTAGGCTTTTAGTAGATAATTCTTTCAACTTCGTTCGCATGGATTGTGTTATTAGGAGAGTATTTCTATATTTTACAAGATCACCGTGACGAAATCCATTTTAGTAATACATATTTTTAATGTAAAATGTTTTTTCTCAAATGTCATTAATTTTTTAATTACATGTAGGTATAGATGTCGTTAATTTAAGTCCACATTCAACATGTAATTAATTAATTACGGCTCAGTTAAATGTAGAACTAAAAACCATTGTGTATTGGGTATGTACCAAAGGCTATAAAATAATTTCCTCATGTTTAGTTCAAAAATAAACTATATTCAAATATCGCAACATTCTCGTTTACACCTGGTAACTGTGAGATGTTTTCAGATAGTTTTTATAAACATCCACTTCTCTCCAACCCGCATAAATAAATTCACACGCGTCAGCTCAGCAAATAAGTGTATTATTAGATTAACCCGAATGGAAAACGCAAACATTGAAACATTCTTGTGCGGCAAGCCATGTGTAATCATTATCTTGTAATTTTGTGTATAATTAATGTAATACTGCTTATTCACGCCCGAGAATCCGATCCTGTGTTTATGTTTTCAAAGAATTCAGAAATATTAGGTTTCATGACAACATAAAGTAGGAAATGTTGCGCAACTGAACAAATCAAAACGAAACGGGGCGATATCCTCTTTATCACATTTTTTTCTTAATCAACTATAGACTTACCTTTGGCTCTGTCTGCTTTTAAATGGAAAAAGAAGTGATTTACTCATGTAAATATGTGTGTATAGCTTTTTTGCTATTTTATGCTAAAGATACATAACAGTTTATAATAATAGTGGCAAATACTTACTTACATACCTACATTTGTTAACCTACCTACACTGACATAAACATCGGTATAATGATAACATTAACTTAGATTGAAGACATATTCAACACGATGCCTAATTCCTGCGATAGCATTTCCTTTCTACTATTAAAATACGATGAGTTAAAAAAAATACAGCAGGGGATAAATCAAAATTTAAAATTTAATTAAATTACCGTTTTCGATAATAAATGTTACAAAAATAATGCCTTAATAATCAAGCTAATCGTGGTTTTATTCCAAATTTATTATTAGTTGAAGATCCTTTACAAGTGCAACCCGGATCGCGGGTCACAGTATATACACTTTTACCATACTTGAGTATTCATTCATTAGAAATCGGAATGACGGTAATGATACTCGTTAGCTCAACATCTTTCGTATTTTCACAATGTTCACAGTGGTTGAACATATAGACACAATAACGATACAATACATGTCTTCCCTATCCGGATAAACATGTCAGATGTTCATCAAATCGCAGTAAAATAAATACGTTTTTTCCTCAAGTAATATCTGCCCGCTTCTGAGGCGTAAAATAAATTACCTTATTATTATACAGCGCTTTGTGAGAGGGCTGTAAATATTTGCGTTTCCAAAGGAAAATAAAAAAGTGGGTAAGTGTGAATCGGGCCTGTGCACCGAGGGTTCCGTTTCCAATTGAATAACATAGTATGATCATAAACTATGAATGCATCAAAAATTGCTCTAACGAAAAGATAAGTTAGAAAGTACGACAAACATAATTTGTTAATTAAAATAATTATTTAATAACGATTTTCGAGTACCTACGTTCGACTGCTTACTTACACAAATTTGTGGTTCTGTAACTCAAACAAGAAGAAGGAACCTGTGCAGGATCTGCCATAGTCTTAATATTTGGTAGATATTTTCATTCTAAAACCATAAGAACCAAAACGAGGTACTTTTAGAAGAGTTGCGTGTTTCCACTTTAGCGGTACAGAACCCTAAAATTGGAGGTATCGTTGAAAATGAGAAATATCGTCTTATGAAGAAACCCATCAATGGATCAAGAGGTCATAATAAAATGATAATTGAATTTTTACAGAGATAATTTATTCAATTAGGCACTATCAAAATTTATCATAGCTGGCTAATGGATGACTCACGGTAACAAGGTTCTCAGAACAAATATTAAATACCTACATACCTGAGCCTACCTGTTCCAAATATAAAGCGTCAAAGAAGTGACTTAATTTACGATCACAAATAACGATGCTTAAACTAACCCAACCATCAGCTGAAACATTCCAAAACTAAGACACATTTTATTAGATAGATTAAAACATATATAAACACGTAAGTAATATAAACAAACATAGAAGCGTCACTGGTTTAAAGATGTGAAGTAGATAGACATCTAAATAAATTACGATCGAAGATCAAATAGAGAGTTTGATTTTGAATTGACTGAGTAATTGTTATTTGAGGAAATCATTATTCCAAGCGCATTCATTGGGTCATTAATTAATTCGGCGATGTTGGTTATTTCAAAGTGTAATCCTGCAAAGTTAGATGTAGTTAGTCTTGGGTCACTGAGCAATGAACAATCAACGACCAGCCAATAATTCAGGGACTAAATCTTTGGAATTATTGGCTAATAAATTATTATAAGTGTGAGCAATACCGTTCACCGATAATAATTATTATGTGTACCTATATAAATAACAATAAACCAGGTGGTTTTTAAAAAGGTTGCGCTAAAACGATCTTTTTGTTTTGCTTTTTGACCTCTCTAAAAAGGATTCAGAATGGCGTATTTTTTTAAAGCAAACCGTTTGTTTTCCTTACATTTTCTGGTTAAAACCAGGGGCGTTAATAAATAAGAACACACCCGGGACGGATATTGGTTGGACCCCGATGACCACAATTCGCCGCCGGATCCTCGTACAGACAGCAACAATATCTAAGGAGACGTGAAATAAAACGCGGAGGGACGATAATTTAGATTTCCTCTTAAATTTTTGAGTGAAGGCTTAAAGAATGTCAAAATGACGTTGTTGGTTTCGTGTAGAATTATAAATAATTATTAGATATTTAACCTTTAATTTGAAGTAATTAAAAAAAATCATGGTTTAAGCCGCATCGTTATACTAGACTCCTAAAAATTATATGTTAATAAATAAAAGAAAAAGATATTCTTAGACCATGTTCATTGTAGTGCACATTGTCAAATTTAGGGTAAAAATCCACGGTATCTTAGTGGTTTGACTAGCAGCCTCTGAACTAGCTTTTCGGTGAAGGAAAATTTCGTGGGGAAACCAGCACTCGCCTGCGAAGCGATTCAATGGTGTCCGAAGATCCGGATTCGCACCGGGCCCACATGGGAACTACAGCAAGCTCTCGCATTCTGAAAGGAGTCCTGCGCTCAGCAGTGGGACGTACATACGCTGGAGACGATGATGATGAGATTTAGACACCATTGAACGGCTTAAAGGAACCCGTACACAAATGAGAATTTGTACGGGTTCCCTCGCGATATTTTCCTTCACTGAAAAGCTTATAGGAAGTTTGAAACGAAAATTCGTACAGTTTTCGCTTATGATGAGAAACCGTGGATTTAAACCGACGCCCGCTTGAGAAGCCATAGGTCACACTAATTGGCTACCACGGCTTTGCTTGTACTGTTCTTATTATAACGCTCATTCCTTAACCCGTCAAGCGTCCAAGCGACTACAGTAGTCCCTAACTTTTTCGGGCGGGAGGCTTAAAGAGAAAGCGAGAAGCATATATAGCGAGTTGTCGCTGGCTCTTCCAAGGGAGGAAGACCTGGCCAGTGGCGTGAATGCATAATGCAGTCCCTAGGACATTTCCCGCCCGAAAAAGTTAGGGACTACTTTAGTCGCTTGGACGCTTGACGGGTTAAGCATCTATAACTATAACTACCTAAAGGAGTTTGTCTTTGGATCTCTAATAGCTGTCATCATCTTCGTAATGATACTCAATGGGTTGCAGATGGCACGCAGTTAAAGAGCTATTAGCGCCTTGGACCCATCATCGTGGTCCATTTTAATTTTATTACACACAGTGATAATATTTATTGTGATGACATACTTTAAATGCATTTACATCAAATTATGAACTCTACCATTAGTTTAATTAGTAGCTCTATCAACTACGCCTTGTAAGTCTGTCTTTTGACTATCTATCCTAGCCCTCTAGGCTGGCAACGCATCGGCAATCCTCTAGTGTAGCGGGTGTCCATGGGTCGTACTGGTAGTGCTCACTTAACATCAGGTGACCACTTGCTCGTTTGCCTCCGTTAACCGACTTAAAAAAAGGAGGAGGTTCTCAATTCAGTCGTATTTTTACTATTATTTTTTCGTATTAAAGAGACAATCAAGGAATATTATAAAAATCTGTGCTTTTATTTTAAGTATTACAATCAAATTCAAATTTTTGACACAAGCGTTAACTATGTTGCTATCTATACCGTGCTACTCGTACAGTCATGGTATATATTTATCACCACTTGATTCTCGCTTATAATTTGCTGAAAAGTTTTTAGATAAAGGTGATTTGGATGCCAGTAATTACCATTTCACTATTAGAACAACTTTGGATAACTTAAATCATGAACATCTTTTAGCTTATTAATACAACTTTTAGCTTGTGCTACGACGCCTACGCCGTAGCGTTCGTAGCTTATTGTTTTGTAGCTGCATCTTACGTAGCGTTCATTGACTCAGTTCACAGCCGTACGTTTTCAGTGTGATGAGCTTGTGAATATAATATTATAAAGAAGAACTGTAGATACACAGCTGTAGTACCAGAACAAAATTTTACCAAGAGCTACGTGGTGAAAGAAACTTGCAAACACCAGTGAAGCAATTTAATAATCTTTGGGAAGAGGTTTGTGCCCGACTGTGGGACGTATAGTAGACTGATGACGAGAGATACTTGTTAATAATACCCAGTATTCATTTAAAGATAAAAAAATCGAGTTACTGAACAACTTTGAGAAAATAAGCAGTCGGAAACCCTCTTACATTTCTTTGAAGAAGTCTTTTACTTAACATTTTGTACTTTCTTTTCAGATTTACGACGAGGCGTGCTCCGCCTCAGGTCAGTACTCCTTTCAACAAATGAAGAATTAGGTCATCGCCTCGCCCCGATAGGAAATCCTTTGAATCTATTTAAGGGGGCCCTGAAAAAGTGGTTACTTTGTATACACGCGCCCTCGCCACCCTGCCGTCGTATAAATAAACTTTGTAATCTTTTATTTCCATAGACACTTACGGAGCGCTTAGGGCGCTTTCAGACTGGGTACAATTTTACGTACCTACTCAAAAGTTCGTATACGTGGGCCGTCAGATAGCTGGAATACGTGCTTAACGGGCCATTTAGACGATGCGAGAATTATCCACGTGTTTCGTTACACTGCGCGGCTGCACGGCTAAGAGTTTATGAGTGATCGTTAATCGCCAGCAATGTAACGCAACTCGCGCGTATTTCTCGCACGGTGCATGCAAATAACCTTTAAACGCACACACCTGATCTCCGCGGAGTATCGGCGCCCGTTCGGACTTTTTATCCCGTTTTCACGTTGAACCAAGGTCAGCTTGCTTGGGGAACGTCATCACGCGTTAGATTTGACTACGTCCCTTAGTTGGTGGAGATACTGGCCAACGTAAAAAGTCAGCTTTCCAAGGCAAGGCCCATTTGATGGAATAGAGGCAACCGCGACACGAAACGATGACAGTTCCATTACAGTTGGTATACACAACAGCACGCCGCACTGCGATTGAAATGTTAGGCTGACGGCAGCTATAGTTAAGTTGCAGTTGGAACGCAATTCATTTGTATAGCCTGACCATTTACTATTTGGCCCTGGGATGGTGTGATTACAAACCGCTTACATATGGCAATAATGTGAAGCACTCTAAAATGTCAGTACCGGGCATGTCAACGACCAATAAACATTGTTTATTGAAATGTTATGCAAAAATATTTGAATACAACCATTTTTTTGGCATTTTTGTGGTAAAATCCTACTAATATTATAAATGCGAAAGTTTGTGAGGACGTGAGTGAGTGAGTGAGTGTGTATGTTTGTTTCTTCTTCACGCTGAAACGACTGGACGGATTTGGATGAAATTTGAAACGAAGGTAGCTGGTACTCTAGATTAAAACATAGGCTACTTTTTATCCCGAAAAATTGTATAGTTCCTATGAGATAGCGATAAACATGACGAAAGTTGCAGCTGCCTAGAGTCGCAATGTAAATAATTATTGCAGAATATACTATCAACATCGGTTCTTTAGTCTAATTGTACACGGACGAAGTCACGGGCAGAAGCTAGTCGTTTATAATTGCGATATATTTTCTTCATGTTTACATCTGTAAAATACAATGACTTTCAACGTCTGATCAAAACGCACACGTTGCCAGTAAAATAGATAAGTACCGCTGAAAATCCGTAACATAGCGAAGGCCAAATATAAATATGTTAGCTTATAATAGGTCGTAGCGCTTGTTCGTGCGTACACAAGTTTATCTGTAACCGCCCTTACAAAAAAAGTAATGTCTCAAATGGTGTTCGTACCCTTATTTACTGCTGCCCATCACTTAACAGGGCTTTTTTTAATAAATTAGCGCTGACTGACTGAAGAATGCCATTAAGTCCACTAGAACCTTCGCAATGTTCAATTTCGCGATTCGCCATTTATTTCTGAGATTTTTAACGATCCATTGATTTAAGGACAATGTTAAGGGTCCACAGTTTCTTAGATTTGCCATACAAATGTTCAGTATGCTGAAACTTTGTTTAGAAGTGTGCAGGTAAAATGTATGCAATGGCTTTTGAATACAACATGGGTTATAAACGTAATAAGAAAAAGTTATCCTTCCTATTGATGTAAAGTTGGCAACATAGTATAGCTATTGATTTCTTTGCATGGGCACTTTATACCCAAGCGCCGCTCATGCGCGTAAAAAAATATGAAAATATTGACTTCAAATCCCAGGAAAGATGAAAATAAAATTTAGAACCAAAGTTTCGAATCATCTTAACTGACAATCATTTACCTTTTTAACTCTCAAAACCTTGACGTTGTAATACACATGAAACTACGAAGCAAAAATACCTATACAACATGTATTTTTCTCGATAAACTTTTTTTATTATTATTATTATTATTGATTTAACCTCCGTCTGTTTTTCCAATTTCCATACTGCCAGGTAAGCTATCGATTGCTATAAATTTCTAATCCACAAACAACATTCCGGTTAAAATAATGAGATGTGACATATCGAGCTTGATAATTGGATTCCCAAAAAAGCAGAAAATAGGAAAAGTTAAACGAATTCGAAGTTTTATTTGAAACCTTCCTTTAATCTTTTCTGTTTTATGATTCCCCGAAAAAAGCCAATTACCGACCTCGATATGTCTCCGAATAAATTTGCAGTCTCATTTCGAACTGGCATGTCATTTAAATTAGTACAAAATTACGGATACGGAAAAACGTTCGCAAATTAAATCACGAGTACTGTCTCGGCCTACCTGTTGTTTCCTTTGCTGACATAGGACTAGCTTTATGCTTTTCTATTACACTAGCTAGCTCATTGAAATATATTTTAGGTATTCTACATAATATCCTGAAGCCTAGTTTGTTGCGTATTCAACTTATACGAAAACTCTCAAAAGGTCGCGCTTTTAATGAGATGAATACATTTCGACGGGATAAGCCTTTCAGAGTCGTACCGTCTCGAATGCTTTGCCTTTTACTTCGGGTGTCTTTTGTTGGTCTGCTTGTCGTATCCGCTTCCAGCTTCTATTGACACATTTTTCCTCTTCCCGATACGATACTACCGCCTTTGTAATCCTTGTTTGAGTTAAACACGCAGAACAGAAAGTCTTAACAGCACTCAATTCTTTTGCAAGACATTCTCTATTAAAAGATGTAAATTATTATGATGATTAAATAAATAATTAAATGTAATTCACGCTTAGCAAATAAACATGGGCATTTACTTACTTACTTACTTTGGCTGTTAGCTGAATACCATAAGACTCTCAAAAATTAGCTGCTTTCAAAATACGTGGGTATATTACGAGTAATCACATTTTATTTATTGACTTTGTATTTAAATGATCCTGTATATACTGATTTGTACGATACAAAAAAAATCATGCTTAGTTAACAACACGCGATTTTATTCATTCAGAAGTGAAGGCTTAGCTATTCAAGCGCATATTTACCGGAAAACTCGTAACACGTTCCCTTGAGATCAGTGAGGGAATAGCTATCGGGTTCCGTGTATCCTACAGGTGTCAGTATAGGTGTGGCCCGCTCGAGCCGAATTACATGTCCGGCCTGAGATGTCCACGTCACAACCGTGGACACAAAGCGAAATCGAAATTCGGAGTATTTCAGTTTTGTTCGGAACGCTCGTTTTCACACGGAATAATTGTTTCTTTTTTAATTGTATTAATTGGTAATGGATTGCAGGCGCGCGTAGAATACCTCATATTTTTATTTGTATCAGTCTCTCGTCAAAGATTATAATCTGTAATTGTAATCATCATATTGGTAACTTATTCATTTTTAAATCTTCTTTTTATGCGTGATAAGATTCGTAAATGATAATCCACTTTTGATATTGACTTTATTCCGTAGCTCGAGCCGCGGTAGACTTAATTTTATCTGCCAATACTATTGAAATTTCTCTTCAGCAAAGATAAAAATGGCACTTAGAAACTCCTAGAAAATTAAGGGTATCAATAATCATCCTTCCATAAATTACGCCGTCGATCAAGTTCGAAGGCTTTTAACGTTTATTATAAAATCAATTAGCACGGACTCATCAAACTCTGCATTATTACAAGACAATCACGAAATTATACTTTTCTCATCAATCTCGGCCCTGGGAGGCCGAGGGCCGGATTATGAGAGCCTCCCGTGCTGCGCCCATTCAAGCGATTCTTTTAAACGATTCACCGAAAGTTTTATGCCGAACAATGAATAAGAGAGAGATTTTATCCTCGATTTCTTGACGCTTTCATTTAAATGACCTGATGAGATTTAAATTCAGCCAGTATTTTACAAAACTGAATTGAACAAGCTAAATCTACCGACTACACAAGAAGGAACTGCGTCTATTTAGAATATTATTAAATGAAAAGCTGAAACTCGAATAGTGCAGCGAATTCGATAAAAAAAACCTGGCTTTGACAGTTAGTGCTCTATTAAGTTGGAAATTGTACATTTGCTCTACAATTTATAGCAATTTACCTCAGAGCGGGAAATGCGGGAAAACTTGTTGTAGAGTCGAATTTCGTTTTGTGATGTAAAGGTTTTTGTGATTCGGTAAATTTCCAACAAAAAACGAGCATTCTGCGCGGTCCTTCGCTGGGTCTTTGTAGTCCAGTTTCATAAAAGTTAATGAATTCGTAGAAGGATGAAGGAGGTATTGGATTTACCACGGGGTATTTGCGCTCTCGGCTATTTTAGCCAAAAAGTTTGTTCTAAATTATTTGTGTGTTTCAAAACTTTACATCGGATACAGATTTGTAGATGGATAAAGAAACGTAGGCACGGTGAGGTTATAGAATTCTACAATTTATTTTACACGCATTCGAATGGTGAAGTGGGAAGGCCGGCCAGACTTTTCTTTTCGAGTTTTCAGACTATTGCGAGTTTTTAAATTTTGTCTCATATTTCTTTAAATCGGCTCCAGATTCGAAAGTTTGCGATTGATTATTTTATATTTCACACAGTTCTTTTGTTTCCACGCCAAGACATCTACAAGCATTGCACGTTGTATATATACATACGGCTTGAGTAGCTAACGTAACGTGTAGTACAAGTGGGTATATTTATTTTTACTAACTTTACAGAGGTAAGTATGTAGATCTACATGTAGACCGAAACTCAAGTTAAAACTATTTTCTTAAATGGCTTTCCGCTAACTGAGTAAAATAATGAACGTTATCCGGGCTTGGTCAACGACGAAGTAAGAATAAAACACAATTTGAATAGAGAAATCTATTACGATAGTAAAATCGTGTTTTATCGCAGCACCTCTGCCTCGGATGGAGCTTTCAGCACCATTGTTGCCAGTGCAATAAAAACAAATAGGAGTAGGTAGATGGGGACATTTCTGTGAATTGCTGCCTGCGAAACGGATCTGAAAAAACTGTATTAAAATCCCTTTCAGCTTGAACTATTTAATTAATTTATGTATTTCTTTAGTTACACATAAGTCGGGTTCTATTGCATTGTTTACGTAAAGGTTTATGAATTATGTAGTATATTTTGCACAATGAGTTTACATACATACATACATACATACATATTTTATCTGTGTATCGTTTCGTGAGTCATAGACGGTTCTGGCTGAAAATCAGTGCTGCAGGTGTCTAACACCTCAGCGTAATGCTGAGCCAGCGACCGTTTCACTTTTGCGAAGACACACAACGCTGATGATCTATTTTTCATGTCTATGTTTTTTTTTTGTTATACCTTGTTTATTTTCTATAAAACTGTGTATATTATCTTATATTTGTGTGTCTTGCAAAAAGGAATAAATGCCTTCTTTCTTTCTTTCTTTCTTTCTTTCTTTCTTGAATGGAACTTAAGTAAGATAATGAAAATCGTAAACTATTGTCAGTCGTAATACGTAGCGTTCGTGCAATCGAGTCATATTTAGAATCCTTCTCGTTAATGTTTTAGATGTGTTTAAGTAAAGAAATATTTGCCTATTGCTATTTGTGAAATTCTTATTTACTTAAATATTAAGAAACTCGTATCAATCTCAGATCAAATAAAAGTAAAGACGGACTTCCGTCGTAGTTTAAACCGATCTCACTTCGGCGTTCGCCAATCCTGTCTATACTTTTTATTTTCTCTGAAGCTCTAAAGTATCAACGAGCAATCAAAAAACACCGAAACATTTTATGAAAGAGTCTAATTTGAAAATTGCGGAAAAATCTTAACGAAACACCACAGGAAAGTCCTCTTTTAAAAATCGTCGCAAAATTGAAAAAGAACAGAAATAACTCGCCGAAAAGCAAACGAGTAAATTAATGAGGGGGATGGAATTCGTTATTGAATAATTCATAAAATCCTTCCGATTAGCATTCCAACTCAAGCTGTCAAAAACAAAATGGAAATGAACGTCACGTTGTATTAGCCTTTTAAATCTCCGACTGAATACAAAACTGATAATAATCAATCGAAATACCTACTCGGGCAGTCAAGCACGAACAGCGTGAGAATGATCATTGATAATGGACAGTTTCAGTACACGGTGTCTAAGACTTCATCCAGAATTTTTCAGCAAATGGTTGGGTTTGTTTGGCTTAACGCCCCTGTAAATGTTTATCAGATGTTTTAGTGTGGATGATAATTCCATGCGTTGATGGATGTTTCAAAATGTATGCCGACAAAGGGGTGACTTTATTTTGAATTCAAAATTAAGATGAAAAACCTTCACAGAAGTGTTTGATCATGTTAATCCACCAGTTAAAATATTCCCGAATAATTCTAAGACACAATTCTAATGTTTTTACAATAAAATATACGGCATCTGACTGAGACTGCTAGAAAATGTTATACTTGCTGACAAGTTCTGAACAAGATGTAAACGTCAGCGTAAAGTGCCCAACTTAGCGGAGATAGGTACAATGTTCCGGCAAAGTTCGCGAGCTACACGTGTACATTATAAGAAATTTTCATGGATTACGTAGTTAACTCGCATAAGGGAATATGGCTAAGCAAAGATGGTGTGAGCACAACATCGATTACCTATTTATGATTATGACACATTTTGTGTCAAGTAAAATTTATGAATACTTACCTAAACAACTGGTGTAGGTACCTAATATTCTTAGTTTATAATATTTATTTCTGAATTTATGGCAGGTTGAGCAAAGCTTCCTTATAAGGGACACACAGTGCTAGTGGTTCGAAAATACGCATAACAAATCAATAAGAAATCCATCATCGGAATTTGCGGGAGGCAACATCTATTTGCCGTAAAATGGCTTTTGTTGATTAAGCTACTTATGCAAATTAAACCTCTCAAAGGAAATCTTGGCCTTTCATTCCGAGGAATTTGACGTTGGCCAATTTGCCATTAGGCGAGACGAAAAATCGCTGATGGTTTAATCTGAATCATTTCTGCTTGATATCCTTATTGTTACAAAAACAGGGCTGTAGTGTAAATGTTCGATTTTAATAAGTATAAAAACTTCGTGAGTTTAAATTTGTTTCGTTCTACTGTTGCGGTGGAAACAGAGAACTTTTTTAACTACAAGCTTTATAGTAACTTGCAACGTATGCAAGTATGTTTTTCCGGGTGGAGTCATGCGACTCCATTTTGAAGCATATATCTTCAACCGATTGAGCTGAAATTTTGCAGACTCGAGTAAGTCAGATGACAATACAGTGACCCAGCCAGGATCATCTCCGCAGGAGGGAACTCTTCAACGGTTGGTTCGATTGACTTGAAATTTGGTACACATACGTAGGAAGGATGACAATGCAAATACAGTCAGCAATAAATGCCTGTATTAAAAAGTCAAAACATTGACAGAAACTTATTCACAAAACCTACTACAGATCAGCACTAGGTTTTATCAGTAGAAATAACTCAGTAAAACAACTACACGAAAAGGGTATCCGCAACGTAGTTCCTGGGATATAAAACTCTTCAACTCTGAATATAGTGAAACAATGCAAAGATCAAATGGGAAAACAAACAACATTAAACTGCTGTTATGACACGAATGTGATATTCACAACGTTTTCTGCTATTTAAGCCACACATCAGCCATTCTTATTCATTTAGCACTTTGCAATAGGGATATGTATTTTTAAAAAATATCACATTTCTTAATAAAATATGAATGTATCGCAAAAGATATGACAAAAAGTAAAATTAAAAGTGCTATCGGTCAAGAAATACGGATAAAATAAGAGTTTTCAATTACTAATTAGTAAGCGATTAGAAAGAGATCCGATATGACATGTGACGTCATTTGTCACAATGCCCTTATAAACTCCATATTTAAATTCCGTTTTTCTAGAAAGATAGAGACAAATCTTTGATAGCTTATATTTCGGATATTTTACAGTTATTTAAAACATATTTTTTATATTGTTTATTACATAGATGAGCTTTTACTGAAAGTCATGAAAAAAAAGATGAAAATTCCCTATTGTTTCCAAATCATAATCTAAAACCATAAACAATGTCACAACCAAGATTTTTGAGAGATTGGACAGAGAACACGACTGGGGACAATAGTGGGCCGGGCATCTGTAAAAGTCAGCGATAGAATTCATTAATCATTTAGTTAGATGAGAAGGCAAGGGTCAACTCGTGTTTTTCTCTTCAAATTCAGTGTTCATTTTTCTCTTAAAATCTGAAAATGTCTCGGCCACAGACATTTCTTATTGCTCATGTCATCTATGGCTTTGTGGCTTAACTTAAGCTACGTATTCTAAACTTCAAAAGGTTGAACATCTCGCGAAAAAATCAGCTGACTGTGGGTGTTCCCAGTTAAAAAGGTTTTGTAGTAAACTTATGTAATATATCCAAGAGCTTTCCCGTTCTTTGAATATATTTATAGTTTTTAAATACCTATCTATCCAGCTTGAAACGAACAATGCCTAAGTAAGTACCTACTGGGTTTAGCATTAAGCGCCAAAATGTATACGTAGTAACTGAACTGACATCATCTCCTCATTTACCTAATTAGTTTTTGGCTATTAAATAACGAATATCTAACTAATGAACGACTATTTTATTAAGTAGGAGTGAATAATGTATGAGCTCGATCCGAGCAACAGCTACAATAAATGATAGTGTGATAGTAATGGAAAGGACGCTCCACCATCCTATTAATTTAATTCTTGTGTCTAAACAAATGACTGCTCGGACTAATCTAGGCGACGACGGGTAAATTAAGCGCAATGTCTCGCAGATCTCAGCGAGCATGCAACCCCTCGCGGGATCACGTGAGATTCGTCTTCATTCCGCAACGTATACAATGTTCGGTGACCATAAAGAAGTGGAATTTCAAAGAGACCCTCAGAGAAGCCGTTTCGGCGAGGCTCGAGATCGCACTCGAGCGCCCTGAGCGACGCGTGGAATAACTCTTGCGGCCAAGATTTACGCGGCGCACTAAACCCTCCGCTGCTCATTTAAAATTCACACAAAGGCCAGACTTTAATTAGTTTCCTTTATAAACAGAACTGAAATTAGATTCTGACCAACTTTATATTTATTACCCCTAACAAAGAGATTAGGCGCTATTAAGATGATGTTTTGAACAAATATTTAATGGACTATGAAAATTGAGATTTTTCATTCAAAGCTTTCTCCTAATACCGAGATATGCGGCAAAATCTCCCTTAACGGTCATAAATATTTTCACAAGTGATTTGTGGGTGTCGACGGGCGAAGATTTTAACATTAGCGCCTAAAGCGTTGGCTCTAAATTGAACTGCTTTAATGGACCATTAAGAACGTTAACACTTGGCAGTGGGTTCAGCTCAAACGAAACTGATAACTTTTGGACACTTGGTGTTATTTATTGCACTGCAGACTGCAACCCGTTGGGAATAAAAAACAGGCCAAGTGCGTAACGACCTATTTTGACTATGGAATTCTAAAAACCGGCCTAGTTTCAAAGAAGTCAGCCTTGTGGTAAATAGACGGACGGACAGCAGAGGCCTAGTATTAGGGCCTGTTAAATAAATAAAATAAATATCATGGGACAAATTACACCAATTGACCCAGTGCCAAAATAAGCAAAGCTTGTACTGGTACGGGGCAACGGATAAATATACTTATATAATGTAGCTAAATACATACCTACAACATTTATGACAGGTCAGGTTAGGTCAAGAGATTGATGAATGTGGATGAAGCGAAAGAAGTATGTCAGGATCGTAGCAAGTGGAACAAAGTAGTCTCTGCCTACCCCTGTGGGAAAGAGGCGTGACGGTATGTATGTATGTACATTTATGACTCGGGGATAAACATTCGTATTCACCATACAAATGCCTGCCCCTACCGGGATTCGAACCCGCGGGACCTCTGGCTTCATAGTCAGGGTCACAAACCACTCGGCTGTCAGGTCGTCAATATAGGTACGTGATTAAGTCGTCGGTCATCAATATAAATACGTGATTAAGTCCCGAGCCGCAATTATAGTTACAAGTGAAAATCGTTTCAAACTAATACTCGTACCTAGTAAACCGTTGGCACTCGTATGAAGTTTAGTTTTAGTTTTTGCAAACGGACCCATTGTTCGAGGAACGTCGACAAGGAAATCCCCGATTTATCGCTTTAATTTCGACCGCGAAGCGGGAAGTTACATCGGCACTTTAATTAGTTCCTCTCAAAAAGTTCCGCGCCACGCCATTGCAGGGATTCTATCTCCATTGCAAACATCGGCGTATTCTTTCAAGGCCTTTTGGATACACAATTTGTCGCTACCGTTTTATAAATCATTTGAAGATAAACGGCGGAATGGCTTTCTTTGAAGTTTCGATTCCGGGAATTATATTGTCTTGCTTCCGGTATGTCCTAGTAAGCTATTTCCTTTTGTGAGATTTCGCCGTGTTTTGTAGGAGCTAAGCATTTTGTAAGTTGTTATTGTTTCAATAATAAATATCAGTACCTAGATAGATACCTGTTTTTTAGCGCTTTACTTAATTTTTCATATAACTTTTGCATCGTGCCTTTTTCTGTAGGTACTCTTATATATATAGTAACTTACATAGAGTTTTTCTAGGCTAAACTGAATAGGGTCATGCTTAGTGAGTTACCCTTTGTCTTCATCTGTACTTTCGATCAGGTCAGGTCATCAGTCTTTAGGTCTGTCTACCCCTACGGAATAAAGACGTGATTTATGTAAGGGTTAATCGTTGGTCGTTTCCACCTCTACGCCCTCAGCGTCTTGCTAAACGTGGCCTGTAGGTATTGCTACCTTAGGCTCTGTCTACCCCGTCAAGGATAAAGACGTGATTTGTGTATGTGTATGTGTATGTTAATCGTTGGAAAGATTAATTAGAGCCGTATTTAACCTTTATACCGCCAAACAACTCTATAAGTGTCACTCGCAAACTGTCAACTTTATGTTGTCAAATCAAGGGTGTATTTTAGTCAATGGCGGCGAAAAGGTCAAAAATCGGAACGTTGATCACTGATCACTAGGTACACTATAGCCAAACTTAAAATAATAAGCATGTATAACATTTCGTTTAAACACCACCCGTTTTCAAGTCATCATTGTTTTAAACCACAACTTTACGTTCTCTATATTGCAAACATCTGTCCTACCCTCAAAGCCGGCAGCAATCAAAGCTCGTCTGTTTGTAGTCCGTACAGCGGAAGGCGCTTGGTCCTCCGCTTGGTTAGCCGAGACTTTTGTGCTCGGGCGCTCGTGAAATCTTTCACGGATACGTGTGTCTGCTTTTTAAAACTGTAGACATACAACTTACTAGCTGTTGCGCGCGACTCGGTCTGCGCGCAATTCGCTATCACTATCCTGCGGGTGAATGCGAATTTCCGGGATAAAAACTACCCTGAGAACTTCTTTCTAACTCGTGAAAACGCTAAGTAAATGCCTACCAAACACCACAATTAGCACAAGACGTCCTCCCTGCAAGTTTAGTGGTTTTAAAATAGAACACGTTCAAATTAAAATTGAAAATTGAGCCTTACACCTTGAAAAGTAATAGAACCCCTTTCACCCAACAAATAAGGAAGTATGAAAGAAATAACAAATTGAATCTCCGGGAATCTCCGCCGGCGCTCCCCGTGGACGTGGATGCTCGAGGCAGCGCCGTAATCCCGTGCAAAGCCCGCTGAGCCGCGCCCTGCCTGACCAGCTTAGATACCAATAGAATTTACCCGTGAAAAATTAGTCAAGTGAGGGCAGAGATCCTTCAAGGGCCAGAGAAATCCCGGATCAACCGCGCCTAGGGACCCGGAAGGGACTTTGTGCCCGCAAGACAACCCTAAATTTATTTAGTTATCTTGCCTAGGTACCTACTTCATTTATTTGCGTTATAAGTTTAGTAGTAGGTCAGGTCAGGAGTACCCGAAACCGACGAGCATGTATGAAAAGATTGATGAATGTGGATGAAGCGAAAGAAGTATGTCAGGATCGTAGCAAGTGGAGCAAAGTAGTATCTGCCTACCCCTGTGGGAAAGAGACGTACAGGTTTAGTGAAACCATTTCATTGGTCAGGATCCACCGCCACCGCATAAAAATCTTGCGGCAAGTGTCTGAATAATTTACCGTATCAGGTAATAGGGTGTCACGAGGTTCATTATTAGTACACTAAGTGTTCTTATCTAATCATTAAACGTATTATCACTTCAAGAGGATATTCTCAGTTCATTTTGCAAATCTTACTTACTATTTTACTCCAGAGTAGTTGTGTTTTTTAAACCAAGCAAATAATTTTATTATGGAGATTGGAAACGGAGCGAGCGATCTAGTGGCTCATTATTTTAAAGTGCGATGTTTTTTTGAAGAGCGTAGCGACATCTGTTGAATCTTTTTGGAAGTAAATGATTCTTTAGCTTTAGTGCCATCTAGCAAACTTTGTTTGAACTACTTGGCATTATTATTCAGTCTGTTTTCGTTGCACATATTTAGGATCAGTCGTTTTAATTATTAATTCAATAAATGTAACTGGTCATGCACTAACGATTACTCACTAATTGTCAATTAATGAGCATTCTAGTTTTGTAATGTTGTATTAAGTTCGAGAAATCTTTTCGTCCCGTGATTGGCGTTTTGAAGACAGCCCGTGAAACCGCCAATAAGAAACGTTTGATTGTAGTTGCCTGCCACGTAATCGAGAACGCGCTAGCTGTGTCAAAAACAAGTTCATGGGGATCTGTCATTCAGATGACTGTACAATCAGTGTATCCGCCTTGAAATTAGTCGTTTTATTGTGAATAAAAGTAAGTAAAAGCTTCATCTATCAATATATCCTTGTACCTTACTGTGTGTTAACTCATCTATTAAACTTTCGCGTTACCGGTAACTGGTTTCCTCTCATACTGCTGCTCAAATTGACGTCATTGATTTTCGTTATAAAACGACATAATCTTGCTTTGTTGTAATTCTTTTCACAAGAAATGAGTGTAATAATCTGATAAATACGCCCTGTGACAGCGTATGGCGCAGCGGCGCAGTAAACTAGTTACGATTAATGTTACGCATTGGCAGTCACAATAAGGTAGAATTTAACGCTATTCTTGGCAGGTTTTCTATGTTATTGTGTTTTTGCATAAAAGAAAGCACTTTAGAATGTCATTAGTCCACTTTTCTCAGTTATTCGGAAACCATAACACAAAAGGAGTAGTAGTTTTAGTCAATTGGTATTTGTCAGGCATGCTTAATTGGGGCTATTATGAATATGTGTCAGGTCGCTCGCGGCGCGGCGGGCAGACGCCCCAATTTATACTTTTCACTAACGCTCCCTCACCAACTGTTAAGATTATGTTTATCACTACATGTGTATACTCCCTACCTTTCTAGATAACACTGATAAGATATGATGATCCTACATACCTATGCATATGCTACTCATCACTTGAAACTACTTAGGTCTTACTGCAATAATGTGTTTTGAAATTGTTGTAGGTAAAGGAGTCCCAACATGGCTCAAGTACAAGCATTGTATGACTTTTCGGGGGAGCCGGGCACCACTGAGATGTCCATCACTGCTGGTGAAGTTTTGACGCTGCTCAATACTGAAATTGGTGAAGGTTGGTGGGAAGGCAGAAATGCTCAGGGTCTCACAGGCTTATTTCCTGCTGCTTATGTCAAAAAACTAACCCCAGAAGAGTCGAACCAAACTAAAGCTGCCCCAGCTGCGCCGAGATATGACCATGTTTCTGATGACTGGGGTGATCAGAACTATAGTGCTGGAGATAACAACTTTCAACGCAATCCATCACAGGAAGACGGTTGGGATGATGACTGGGATGATGACACTTACTCAGAAATTGGCCCGGGAGCACAACAAAAATCACAGTACAATCACCAGACTCCGCTGGCACCTCTCCCTGGCATGCCCATCAATGAGTACAATCAAAATATTGATGACACAGCTTCTACCTTCAGTTCATCAATAGGCACTGTTAGAAAAAGCAAATTTGCACCGTCTTCTAAAGTCAGTGGAGAGAGCTACCTCCTTGCCACTTTAAATGTAGAAGTGCCAGATTCAGAAAAGGTTCACATAGTCCAGAATGAAGAAGGCTATGTTTGGGCTCCTATCAATCTGCCTTACAATGTGTTAATTGCTTCTCCAAAGAAAGAATCCAAATTTAAAGGCATAAAAAGCTTCATTGCATACCAGCTAACTCCATCGTTTAATAACATACAAGTTTCCAGAAGGTACAAACATTTCGATTGGCTCCATGAGCGGTTGCAAGAGAAATTCTCCTTGATACCCATCCCGCCTCTGCCAGACAAACAGATTTCAGGCAGGTATGATGAACAGGTGATTGAGCGCAGAAGAGTACAACTTCAAGAGTTTGTTGACTGGATGTGCAAACATCCTGTGCTATCTAAATCAGAAGTGTGGCAACACTTCCTCACATGCACTGATGAGAAACGTTGGAAGGCTGGCAAAAGGCAGGCTGAAAAAGACATTTTGATAGGCCTCAACTACTGTATATCTCTGGTTGTTCCTGAAAAAGCTTTATTACAATCCCAGGTGGATCAGATTGTAGAACAGTCCCACACATTTTTTTCCAGCATGGATACGTCTGTGAAATTCCTCACAAACATGTGTATAGCACAAACTAAGAAATTTCAGGGTCCTTACAAAATTGATTGCCAGAAGACAGGAGAAGCATTCTATAATTTGGGAAACGCTTTGAGTTTAGATGAAGGTTCAATAGTGTCTACATCCAAACTGACGTCTGCAATAAAGATGACCGGTGGAGCATACATTGAGATAGGAAGACTGTATGAAGAGCAACCTAAGTATGATTGGGAACCTCTGGGTGATAAATTCCACCTGTACAAAGGAATCGTCGGCAGCTTCCCAGACGTTTTGGCCAATCATAAGGGTGCAGTGCAGAAGAAGCGAGATTGTGAAAAGCTCACTGCAGAACACAAAATGGAAGTAGCTCAACTCAATGAGGTATTGAGAAGGACTGATGTTATTTCCTATGCTCTTCTTGCCGAAATCAACCACTTCAAGGCAGAGAGAACGGTAGACTTGAAAGCGACAATGCAAAAATTTTTGACACAACAGATTACTTTTTATAAGAAGATTGTAGAAAAATTAGAGAGCACCCTTCATCAATTTGATGACTAGCAGCTTTAAATATTAGTTACGAGCGTTAAGTTAGGACTTGTGAAACACCTAGATAAAAACAAAATCTAAGTTTAAAACTGGTAAAGACATGCATTTTTATAATCCAAAGGATTTGTACGAATTTGATTTAGGTGGATGAATGAATTTACTATGTGATGAAATTATGGACTGAATGTACCTACTAATTGCGATGTATTTACGCTACCTATGGTATAACGAGACGGTTCTGTATATACTTATTATATATCATAACATAACTCTTATGAGGTCTTGCAATTGTGTCTGAAATCATATTTTTTATCAATTTTTATATATATTTCAAACTGTACTGAAAACTGCAAAACAATTATTTTGAGACATTTTGTTATTATCTAATTTAGAAGTAAGTGTTGTATAATATTCCATTTTTGTAAGATAATTTAGGCTTCTAATAAATATTGTAATTTTTCTCTCGTGTTTTAATATCTTATCCAATAATTTATTGGCTTGTTTGAGCAAGGAAGCCAAAGGAGTTCCTTTTCCACATTGTCCCTGAGTACTTGTTTCACTAATACGTTTTAATCCAAAGCATTAGCTGTAAGATGTCTAGTAAGTACTTTTTCGCATATAGGATTATATTGTCCCCCTGTGAGCGGAATATCACATGATTTTTTTTTTCTACCTTTCAGGGTAAAGGATCTAAGGATGAGAAGCCGCAGGTGAAAGAAGATCCATATTAGCCAGCAATCATGGCAGAGGAGAAAAAGAAAGACGGAAGTGCACTTTTAAGCAAAAAGAAGAAAGTAAAGCCGCGAAAGTCCAGAGACGCAGACTGCTGTAGTGTAAATTTCCTTAAGTGCGTACTGCACATATTTAACGTGGTGTTTTTGGTAAGTTAACTAATAAAAGAGTACTTTATTCAGATTTTACTCAAACGCAAAGCGAATTTACAATAAACTCTTATCAGCACCCGGCGATCATTAAAACATCATTATCATTAACTTGCATGCAATCGGACGACAGACTTTATATCTTTGAAAATTGTGTTGTTTTCAAATACTTGGAGAAGAACATATTGACTAATCATTACTGGTCGGGTTTTCACGGTGCAACACGGGATGAATGCTAATGTTAGGATTAATTACTTTGTTTGAAACTAACCTACTAAATAATACTTGGGTGTGAATACATAAAAAAAGATCAGGGTATGTTGGTCATATCTATATCACGTTTTCTACTTGGTATCCCACCGAGTTGCATCGAAAAATCCGATCACTGCTAATCATAAGTGTTTTTGCTAACAAGAACGTGCAAATGGGGCATCGTAGCAAGTGGATCAGTACAGTATGTGAGCGCAGAACGGCTTTCGCGTTTGTCTTGCTGTGTCACTTTTATGGGTTTAATACTTGAATGCACCGATGGTACTCGAAAACCGAATGTCGTTCTGGCTAAGAGCTTACGGACTGTAGTCTATGCCTACTCCTACGGGAATGAGGCGTGACGGTATGTATGTATGTATTTTTTATACGCATCTTGTCAGGAACGCAAAATGTCAGTGAGACAAGCGAGAAACGCAAAATTACAGAAACGCAGATGAAAATTTAAAAACCGGCCGTACTATAGGTGGAAAACTTAAGTAAATGACCTGTTGTATGTAGTAGTGTACAGAACTAATGGGACTTACGTCATTTTTCTAATTTTGAACTTCAATTTGTCTATTCGCACACATTACTCACACATACAACAGTAGGCTTATTACCTAACTCGCTCGCAATCGCCATCGTGTTCATTTTGACAGTTCATGTATGGGCTGACAGTTGGCATCGGAATCAGCTAGCTGTCACATTCATACAAGAACTGTCAAAATGAACACGATGGCGATTGCGAGCGAGTTAGGTAATAAGCCTACAGGTAATTTACTTAAGTTTTTCACCTATGCTCAAGACAGGACTGGTTAAAGAATTACAAAATTTCTTTAGGAAATAAGTTTTTATTCATTTATTTTCCAGTTTGCTGGCATAGGCGTGCTATGCGTGGGCGCATGGACGGTGTCGTCGCGGCATCGTTACGTGGCGCTGCTGCCGACGCCGACGTATCCCGCGATAGCGTACCTGCTGATAGTGGCGGGGGCTTCGGGCGTGCCCCTCGGAGCGCTAGGCTGCTGCGGACTCAAGACTGAGAACAGAACCAGTTTACTATGTGTGAGTACTTACTTCAAGAAACGGCCAAGTGCGAGCCGGATTCCGCGTCCGACTTGCACGTTTTATGTTTTATTGAGTTCCGTTGCATGTTTAACTTTATTTTATTTTTATTATCTGTAGTAACTTCCATGCTGGTCTGGAGCAAAGAAAAAACATAGAATGTACCAGTTGCTTCTCTTCCCGCACAAATCGTAAAAGCCCATCGAGGAATCGACAGAAATCGTAGGAGTCATGTAATAGGTGATGCGGCTAGCAACCCCTAATTATTTTGATTCCCCTTTCCACCTATACGGCCACAATCATGCTAAACGTGGCCTTTAGGTATTGTTGCCTTAGTCACAGTCTACTCCGTAAGGGTTAAATACGTGAGTTAATGTACGTAAAAATAAAAATAACAGTTTATATTTGAATAACATTTAAATGGTAAAACAATGTTTTTATCGGTATTGATTACGATTACCTACTCATTAGGCTTAGAAAAAAAGTTTATGAAAATAAAATGTAATGATTTTTTCTACATACATACATAGTTTTTTATGGTAGTACTTGATTGTTATATCTCTATGGGATGGGGTAGCTACCAAAACAAAGAGCAGAAAACGGATGAAAGATTTAAATTTCTTTTCGGTGATATATTCAAGCATTTCAAGACAAAAAAATGTGCCAGCTGCGAAAAATTACATATATATCAGTTTGAAGAGTGCGATACATGGAAGTTATATTTCCATCTGTGTCGACTTTAGTTGCCCATACGAAACCTCAAGTCGTTTCAGTATTGCTTTTAAAAATGACCCGTTTTTAAAAATGAATGGGCACAAGCCCGCATGTTAACTAAAATGCTCGTAAAAACGTTAACCTGTGTGGTAAAAATAGCTTTTCATCGCCTAAGACACTGTTTCGAGGCCTCGTAAAATCAATAGATAACTCGTATCACGAACGCTCGAACGTTACACTTTCGAAGGTTGACAAAATAAAGTGAATATGAAGAACTGTCGTAAATATACCTATAGAAACAATGAGTCACCAATACTTGGTGTATTTATTTACTTTACAATTTAGTTCCATTCATGCGATGTCTGAGTACTGCGGTGAGTCAGAAGGAGCGTCATTCTGAGGCCGCGAACCTGACCTTTGAACATGTTATCAATCAATTGACCTTCTCTCATTATGTGCCTTATAACATGAGGTATAATTGATTCTTGAACGTTTAGCGCGATCTTCTGCTAAGAGATGACCTAGAAATCTGCTTCCTACTGATGTTACGTCTTATGAATTAGTTATGTTTATAAAAACATTAATTAAAATTCATACATACTTGTTCAAACGGCAGCGCCTTGTTAGTACATGTCAACAACGAACTATTCTAATAATATTTGACACTTTAATGCTAACACGTTCGAGACTTTATCAAAAAAGATATATCGGGTTAACAAATAGCCTTTGTGTTAGGTACTCCAGAGACCCTAACTACCAACATACCAAATTTCATTCAAGTCCGTCCAGCCGTTTTGGCGTAAAAGATTAACAAACTTACAAACAGAACAGGTACAGATCTGTTCTGTTTGTAAGTTTGTTATTCTTTTCTTATGCATTAGCAGGATAATGATAACAAATAAACGTGATCAGTACTTTCCTGCCTGTAAATGTAATGACGGTTCAACAACATATTTCCCACCTTGTGTAATTTACATGGAAAACGTGTAAACAAGGCCAAGCTAAAATTAAAGCAGGTACGCGCTGTTCAAGATACATCTGGTTACTCTTAAAATGATGGATATGTTGTACAGAACCGACAACGAATGTATAATATTTAGTAAACAAATCTACATTTCCGACGCTAATTCGCCACGTTTCTTGTTGGATTTAAAAATAAACATTGATGAAGTGCATGATAGACGGTTTGGAATTTTTAAGTTACAGTAAAATTAAACAAAAGTGTCAGTTTTTCCTAAAATAGGAATATTAACCGACTTAAAATGTGACTAAAATTGTTTAGAACGTGTTAAAATTGTTCAAACCGTTTAATATAATTTAGCGCAAGCATGGAGGCGGAATTACAAATGTCATGTTTCTTTAAATGAGTTCGCTGGAAAAAATAACCAAATTTTTAGGCCACTGTTCTAACGGCCTCAATTTTGATGTCCCAGGGCTTGCAGACTTATCTAAGCATCTTTTTGTTTCAGTACACTTACTTCCTGCTAATAACGTTCATCTTGGAGGCGGGCGCCGGCGGCCTGGCCTACTACTACGAGGTAGCCGTGGAGCCGGAGTTGAAGGCCGAGCTTAACCACACCTTCCTGTCCAACTACGCGCTCGACACCGTCGCCACCGACGCCATCGATCGCATGCAGATAGAGGTAACTAAGTTCTCGAATTAACATTTTTCTTTTTAAACCAGCCACGTATAAGTCGTGTAATTGTACGTAAATAAAAAATAATTAAATTTTATGCCAAAAATGCCTTACATCATTTCGGAAAAGAGCGGATACTCTTCAAACTGCTGGACCGATTTTTACCAAACATGGCTAACAACCACCGCAAGAAACTGGCTTTCGAATGAAAAAAACCGCATCGAAATCGTACAATCCTTTTGAGAGCTACGATGCCACAGATAGATGACACAGACATCGACATCAAACTTATGATTTTTTGCTTCGGGTGTTAAAACACTTTGTTCGCGAATTGATCACTGCGCTTCACAAATCAAAACTGGACCCGTACTCTCGTAGGTTTTGTACGCAATCATCTGTCTGGTTAACTGGACAATGCACGACCAGCGACAAAAGACTTCTGACTCCGTAATAGTGCCTACCAAAGAACGGGTCAAGCTTTTTTGCGTGCATATAATCAATCATTAATGTTTTCCGTAATACATTATTGGCAGTTGCGTAACATCCACATACTCCCGCATTTAAGAATGTTGACAGTGAAACGTGACATTAATAAAATTAAAACGTATTTGTTTTCCTCTATGTACACATTCTGAGTTAGTTCCTCTAATAGACCTGACAGCACGTTCTGACTACTTCCGTCTAAGATAAAATACTTCTGTTATGTATTTTAAAATCTCTATCAGAGATATTATCCCATTCCTTCATCATATAAATTTGGAATACTGTTACTTAATTTAGCTCTTCTCTCATGTATATCGAGTGCCAAAAATCCATTTGTACCAACGGCTTAAAAATTATACATTATTCCGCCGGTAAGTAAATGGTGTGTTCATATGTTTGAAGACTTGACCGTACCTACAGTCGGCAAATTTCTTGATAATTGGTGGTGGGCGCCGTGGCTTTTTTTTTAAATTCTTCCAAGGTCATGCACGGAATCTGGACACCAGCTAGTGAGTAAACAATTACGATTATAGTCTGTTTACATTCGTGACTATTTTGTTTAGTCAACGTCGCCTAGTACATTACCAACGAAATAGATAACGTAGTCAAGCTTCGATAAAACCAGCTGCAGTATCCTGTCCCTTTTTGACATAAATTGATGCTGGTTATCACTGCTCTAATTAACTGTTCTGTACATCTAAACAAGATTCCTTCTGCGTAGCACGTGTTAAACGTGTGTGTAAGGTTTTCTCGCTCAAAGATGCAGAAAAGTCTGTTTTCTTGGCTGACTTCTCGTCACAAATAGAATTGTTACACTAAACTTATACTTAGGCCTGATTGTAGTCATACGCTATATCCCACTATTCATAAACGAGCTACACGCCTTGAGCGAAATTGTCTCCTCTTACAAGCAAGCATTACTTAAAAAGGGGATAAAATTTCGCTCGGGTTGCCGTCGCTTAACTTCTACGCCCGTGAGCTTTTAGAACGCCATTAGGGTTTGCCTTACTCTCTCTTATGGGTTTGATACTTGAATTGGCCGATGGTACCCGAAACCCGAATGACCTAAGAGCTCACGGACTTTACAATACCCGGCCATAAAGATTGTATTTCGGTCTTAGGAAAGAGACAATTGGCGTCACCTAAGTTAGAGCGTGACAACGCTCTACAGAGCCCAAATTATTTTTATGGCCGGGTACTGTGCGCTGGAAAGGCAGACGCAGTGTGTATTGACCACCTAAATGTTAGATTTAAGACTTTATTACCATAAGGGTTGTTTTTATCGAGTATCTTGGTGGATAATGGTGCGGTTGGATTTGTCCCAACTTTTGTAGTGTCAGGACTGGTATTTCAGTTAGTCGCTTACAGTGTCTTTTTTTACGAACGACGGACGTAACGGAACAGACGTTTAAGTAGGTATGCCTTTGGGGTTAGAGGTTGTGTGTCTGTTACCATTTTTCTCGAAAACTACAAATTTAATTGCGATGCGGGATTTTACATTGTATTGGTATTGTATCAGCGCGTGTTCTTGGATAAATTTCACGCTTGTAGGCCAACAGGGGGCGCTACATTAGCCATTACTGTTTTGTTTCAGTTTAAATGTTGCGGCGCGCTAGGGTTTGCGGACTGGCGGCGCAGCGCGTGGCACGAGCACGACCCGGCGCTGCTGGTGCCCGACTCGTGCTGCAAGACGGTCACGGCTCGCTGCGGCGCCCGCGACCACCCCTCCAACATCTACTACACCGTGAGTCTACCTTAACCATAAACAAAACGTCTTAAAACTAATCCAGAATATTTCAGATGGTTAGATTACTTTGACTGAACACTTAGGATGAATAGAAAAATTGTTTTTGTTAAATACATAACCATTTTTGTTTTTGCTGTAGTCGGAATTTTTTTGAAGGTAGTTGTTTGTGTACAATAAAAATAATAAATAAAGTGGTAGTTTGGGAAAATATATGAATGTGGGTACATTATGTTTATTTATATGTTTTCAAATCAGTACGACGTTGGTTTGCATGTGTAACGATCCCGTCGAGAGATCGAAACGCGTCAGTGTTTGTGTGGTGTAAGTGATCATTAAGTTTGTGGGATTTATATGTGTTTTATGTGGCAGTAGTGGAGGTAGGGATTGCATGAAAAACGTATATAAATTTCACACAGGCCATAACTAATATCTTGCACGTGAGTAGCGGAGTAGCAAGGTAAATATTTTTTGTTCATTGAACGGTACTGTTTAGATTTTTCATTATAATTAATGATTTAACATTAAGTCGCCCTCTTGACAGGGACTTACCCGTGGTCCACGTAATTTGTCCTCCCGAAGAAATGTTACTTACCATTACTCGAAACACTCATTATTATTTTACTACAAAAATAGATAGAATACCCAGGAAATGCCCAGAAAAAGGAGACCCGCCCGTGGGCGGAGCTCCGTCAAATACCAGATGGACAAACCGTAGGTGACCCACGGGTAAGGGCCGCTTTTGACGACGTACCTACACTTTGAACACCGGCCAATGTGTGGGAACATTAGTCAAATATAATAAGCAATCCTGTAAAAAAATTGCAGGGTTGTTCACTGTTCAGTCAAAGTCAGTGGTACTCAACCTTTTTTTTATACGGGCCACAAACACGTTTTAGTCATAGTGTCGCGGGCCACGAGCAAAAATTATTTAGGGGTAGGTCGTAGAGGTAGGTAACTCAAGGCGGGCCAATCACAAGGGCCGGGCGGTCCGCTTGTGGCCCGCGGGCCGCTGGTTGAGTTGAGCAGGGATAGCTGAGTCAAACTCATATAACCACCTGCTGAAGATTCCGGATGAGTTTTGAAACTCAGTGTATAGCATACTAGCTGATCTATCTTAAGAAATTCCCTACCCCAGCAAATTCATGTGGAAAAATACAAATGCAACCCGTATTTAATTTAATTTGATTTATTGTAATTTACAATCCATTCAATCAATCAATTCATCCAATTTTCTTCCATGCTTGGTCTTGGAGTAAAGAAAAAACATAGAATTTACCAGTAGCTTCTCTTCCCGCGCAGATGGTAAAAGCGCCCATTGAAGGAATGGGCGAAAGTCTTAGGAATCATGTTATAGGCGATGCGGCTAGTAACCCATCACTATTTTGATTTCCCTTTCCAGCTATACGCCCTTAATCATGCTAAACGTGGGCTTAAGATTTTGTTATTTAGGCTCTGTCTACCCCGTAAGGGATAAAGACGTGATATGTCGAATACTCTTTATTGAACACCACAAAGCAGTACAAAATAATAGTAGTTTTAATTTCATTGTAATTTTAATTTTGTGTGATTTAATTGAGAGGCTTTGTTTTTAGTAAAGCAAATGCTTTGACTTCTGATTTATTTATTCATTCAATATAAAGATGTTTTTCTTCTTCAATTTACTGTTTTATAAAAACAAAGGTATTCTAAGTCCCCTGGGAAGTCAAATACATGCCAAAAATAATGTAAAGCATTTACTTATTTAAATTCCAGGGTTGCGTGCGACACTTCATAAATCACATACGGGACCACCTGATAATCCTGGCGGCCGTGGGCGTCGGGATGTCAGTCATACCTATCTTCGGCTTCCTCTTCTCCTGCATTCTCTACGTCAAAATAAAGCACGTGATCGACTGACCTCGGCCCAAGCCCTCGTCCACGAAGACCCGCAAGGTCTTCGACAAGTCCGCTTCGGCCGGCGACTTGTCCAAAACCCCCGGACGGGGCTCGCACCGAATGCCACCGAAGTTGCCCGAACGGAGCCGAACGCGACGCAGCGTCAAACGACCGCCTTGCCCTGTGCATCCAGACGGGAAAGAAGAATTGCCTATATCGACCATATGCGATAATGTCAGTAATGTCAGCATATAGGGTTTCAGTTGAGTGTAGAACATCGTACATTATGTTACAACGCAACCGCGCTAAACTGGCGTGTTGTGGTTATTCATTGTGTGTAAGTTGTAACAGAGCTTTAGTGTTTTCACTTAAGATTCACATGAGATTTCGCAGTTTTTTTGAGTTGATCCTATGTAGGTAGATCTGAAAGAACATCATTTTTATATGCTTAACAATTATGCCGTTTACAGTCCCACAACCATACACACAGCAACTGTAAATGACCATAATAAACTCTACCCCATAAGGGATAAAAGCGTGATTTATGCATGTATGTATAAAGCTTAATAAAACGAAAATCCAACCGAAATGAACGAAACAACCTACTTTCTTCTGTTTCTAAGGTATTTTAATGATTTATCCAAACATTGGTTTAATCAAAAAAAAATCCTTGATCACATCTACCAATTAACACAATGTTTGAAATGGATGATTGCAAGATATTCTCGACTTCTTCGTTGAAATCAAGCGGGTTGAGTTGCAATTTTATTTTATGTTGCAATACTTTATTTATTGAATCGATTCGCCTATACTGAATTCCATAGAATAAAGAGATATATGAAAATCTAACTGATGACAGCGGAACACTCGAAAAAATCTGATTCTGGCATGCTACTCGAACCGTCAACTTCAATTTGATGTTCGTACGTGCAATTTTCCGCTTATATGTGGCACGCGTCTCGTTCACATACCACTTCTAGGTTCTTTCTTCTATGCTGAATTCTTACACCATTTTCAAGTAGGTTTTTGTCTAATCTTGAATCTCACTCGAATAAGTTCTTGCTTTCTCTGTCAAGGTCAATATTCAGCGTTTTACGGCGTTTTTCGTCATTGTCTTCTCGGCAAATATTATTATACCGATGCTGCGTCTAATTTGTTCGAAGTAATTACAACTCATCCTTCCGTGGTAGGATAATGAAGTTTGATAGCTTCAAAACGCTCGAATATTCACCCAGTGATGTAAAGTACCCAGCCATAAAGATTACACTTCGGTCTTTGGAAAGAGACAGTTGGCGTCACGTAAGTTAGAGCGAGACAACGCTCTACGATGCCGAAATTAGCCGAGAAGACCAATGTGCAATCTTTATGACCACGTACTCTACTTTTTGTAATTTATTTTTAGTTAAGCACTAGCTTGTATATGTGTTCACCGGACGTCACATCACGGTATAGAATCTAAAAATATTCGTACTGTTCATGTCTAGTTATTAGAAATTTAGATAAAATACATGACCGAATTTATATCTACATGTATCGAAACAACACCCCAATAAATTGTGTTAGGACGTTAGAGATGTTTAATATTTGTAAGATGGTGCTATATTTTGTTATCAATAAAAGTTGGTCACTGTTCATAATGATAATGTAAAAACATCGATTGATTTCAAGTGTAAGCGATTCGTGTATACTAATAATGGGTATTTACGGCAATAGGTTTGAGTCTCTTCTTAATTTACGAGCATCTTGATTAGTTATGACAAGGTTTACGGTAACGCGCGTTTCCTTGTTTTATAAGACACGCAATGCAAATGTGAAATGCAATCGTTCAAGTACATATTATCCTTTAGAAACATGTGGATCTAGCAAACAATACCATATATTATAATATATCAATGCAAAATGTGTGTACGCGTTATGTACCCAACATAGAGGAAAATCACAGAGCAGCGTGAGGGGACTTACATTCTAGGGAGCGAGGAACTCAAATATTTCCAGCGGTTTTGATTTTAACGCTAGAAATTTTTGAGCACTTAGACAGCATCGATGTACTGAATGGCGACTGTACACAGTACAGTACGCGAGATTTAAAACACAATACATGTCAGCGTTACCTCTTTCACGTGTGTACAAAAGTGTCGGCCTTGTATTTTTCTTTTTTAACTCCACCATGTTATGTTTTCTCGAATATTGTACACTGGCCAGTTACTAAATAAATCCAGTAATTAATCAAACATCTGTAATCTTATCATAGTCATTAGTGTTACAAACAAACTGCTTGCAAAATATTGTTCGTAAATTATAGTCGAATTTTATAAGAGTATTTTAAGCATAATTTATAAACTGTCCCGAAAATGGGAATCTAAGGACTTAAAGTATTTTTTCTTTTACTGTTTAACCTTTTCAGGCGCCTTTGCGTCTAAAATAAAGGTTAACCATAAAATTGGAATACATCCATACAAAGAAACCTTAACGTGTTGTCATAAAGTTCAACTTCCCCCTTTGCAAACAAACTGAAACATTGATACATGCGTAGTGTTAAAAAAGTTAAAATGGTAATTATCTAGGTACTTTTTTGTTTTGATTATTTTGATGTCCTTAGGTACCTATATTATTTGAAACAATGCAATTTTAATGTGTACAATTTTTGTAGTTGCTAAACAAACAAAATTGTAAACAAACAATATAAGTTTGCAATATTTATCTTATACGTCTTTGGCAAAATGATGTTCATGAGAAATTATGCAACAAAGACTCACAATCAACTCCATACTTTTGGTTTTAAAAAATGGTGTCCTTTGTTTGATATGTTTTTCAGTGCCCTAACAAAAGCATATTTCAGACAGAATTAGCTCTATTTTTTGTTTTTAATCTGTGACTCAAAACTAAAACAGCATAACCAATTACACCTAAGATACCAGTGCCTTACTAATTATTAAGGTTGTAGATGTTGTATAGATTAGCATCGATTTATGAACTATAGCATAATTGTAATGTTTAGTTTCTTACGTACTAACCTCCTTATTCATAAAAATTGATACATGTCATGTTAAGTTTAGCATTTGATTTCACCAGACAGACAAAAGATACATTTTTATGTAACAACTTTTTATGTAATAAGGATTAAGGTTACTTTTACCATTATGTGAAACCAAAAATTTTAACCAGTCAGTAGTTGTTAAGTTTGTGGCTAACGACAACATTCGCTTACCCAGGAGGATTGCTAGACCTAAGTACCCTATTGTTACAAATTTTATTTTATTTCACCTGTTGGCTCAGACCAATTAAAAAGTAAAAACTTGCGAACAGCAGAATAAGGATAGGTTTGGCTACGCCTCGCCTTGCGCACGTGTATGTAGCTCAACCAGTTCGCTTGGTGAAGTTGAGTTGCACTTGTGTGCGTGCAACGAAATGCACACGGGGAAGCGTAGTTTAAACCGTACTCAGACTTCTTATTTGATCTGAGCTTGATAGTTGATTAGTAAAGTCATAGCAAATCGACATTGAAGCAGTAAATTTGGCGTGTTCAGTTTTAATCACATATTTGTAGTCGTACGTCAACCCGACGGCAATGCAATAAAAATTTGCATATTGCAAAAGAAACGTTAAAAGAACGGGACCCTAAATATATTTTTTTTTGTATTTTTTAATCCATCCTCCAAACCACAACCAGTCAAAAGCTTAGGTATTTTACGCAAAAATTGACAACAATATTACGAGTATTATGGGTTACTTATAACAAAAAGTTTCCGGCAGTGTTCTGCGAAACGACCTCACTACGCGTGTCGAGTGGAAAAAACCTATAGGTACTTACAACTTTTTGTGGGCACGTTTGCAAAGTCATTAATAATTGTAGAGTCACTTCTAGCAATCCTGCTTTTCTCATAGTTTATTATGTTTTTCAAACGGTATTTTTACTATTTACAAACGTATTAAGGAAAATGTTGTCGTGTACTAATTTAAGTGGCTCTATTTCACTTGTCAGACCGCCACAAGCTATGGCGTCTGCAGCAAATGATTCCACTTTATTGACTGTCACTTATCGAGTTTACACTATGTCAGTGCGGTTACACTCGGACAGTGAATAGTGAAATTGAGCCGTTAATTAAGTTTATTCATTGTTCTAACACGGTCTGCACTATAAACGATCACATCTAAAACTTTATTGTTATCTTTAAATTTCTATCACACTTTTGAAGTTCTTGTTGTGTTAATACAATATTAACAAAGAATTTGGCAGTTTCATTTAGTCAAGTTTAGACACGTGCAAGAATTGTATGCCATTATAGTTACATTGCGAAGTACAATGTTGAATTCAGTTTATCCCGGCAGCCCACTATGTAATGAAACTTGCATGCAATTCATGCATGCGTCTAAATGGACATTTCTTGTGTACGCCGCGAGCAAGCGAGCCTCGGTTTCTTTGTTATTGTTATTATTTATTAGCCTAAAAAAATACACAAAGGTAGTTAACCTCAGTCAGTCACTCGTTTTCCTTACTTATGGTAACAATTTGTATTTTTTAGGTACGAACAAAATTTATCTACACGTTCATAAAGTCGCAGCCGCCAGTAATCTACTTCTCGCAAAGATTTGCAATCAAAATCGAAAAGTCTTAGCTCGTTCTAGTAGTGTCAAAATACATGGGACTGTCCGGACCCGATATTTGTCTTATTTCAAATGGCCAATATTCAAACAAAGCGTCACTAGGTAGCTAAACTATAGTTTCGAGTAGTACCTAGTGCAGCATTATTTTTGCTGCATGGTGATTTAGCCTTTTTTATTTATTATTTTGTTAGTAACCTTTTTTCCGCCGTTCATACTGGTCATTAATCATTCTTTTGAGCAGATTCGTTTGAATTTTAAAATTGGTGTTCGGTATCAAAAATTCAGAACTGACATTAAGGAAAAAGTGATTGAGATCTGATTCTCCTGCTGAGAGAGAAATATTACACAAACAACAAGATACTCCGTATTGCGATTTTTTTCCTCAAGTTCCGGAGGCTTGTTTTTGTGGTGCAGCGTTCCTGTGCGTTTCTTTTCGCCGTTTATCACCTTGTACGGTGGTTTTAAAAAGCCGGATTTTTCCATTTCGGGTGAGTGTTCTGTTTGGTGGCTGTTCGTGGGGTTTTGCGAGTTCTTGGGTTTCCTTACATTGTAAGTTTTATTTTCAGCTTTCTATATTGGACGGGAAATTAACCCATAACTTGAACATCAACACCTTTTCACCGTACTCCGTTCTCCAACGTCAGCGCCTAGCTGTACATTCCCGAAGACGTCGCGAGCCAACCTGGCTACACCTCCAAGCATCCACAACGGCCGGCGCTATCGGATCTTGCAACGGCAGTTTCACACCCGGACAACCGAGGCAACAAACTAACATAACTGATTCAAAACTGCGTTCTATATTTATCCTGTGATTTGCTTGATTAACCAGAAAATTCCTTTTGACAGCGGCATAGTTGGTAAATCGCAAACGTTACCGCATATATTCCTATTGTTTCTAATTTGCCTGTTCATTGTACAATGCGAACTTATTTTGGTTGAGGTTGTGCGCACAATTACTAAATCATTATAGGTGGCGAAGGTATTTTTACATGTTTACCCATTTCTATGGTAATGTATGCGTCTTTTGCTACATGCGTATCTGTTTATATATAGTGTAAGTTTTTTTCTAAATTCTAAAAGCCCAAGTAGGCCTTCTTGTTTTCGGCTCGATTACTAAAGCAGAGACCTAACCTACTACCAGTTAACGAAACCTTTCGCGTGTCGATTGTTGCCTTAAAAAAATAAAGTTAATGTTTTAACGTATGTGTCATGTTTTATTTTAAGCGTTATGACCTGTGAAGTGTGTAAATTCAACGTGTAAGTGAGCATATATTTTATTTGTGCTGCACTAGTTACTCCGATAAAGAAATATATCCCATCAAATGAAATCGCAGAGGCACATGCCAAAGTACATACCAAATAGATTAATAAATAATTAGCCTCGTCTGAAAATTCACATGACGATTATAATAACTCGTAATTACGCACATAATTCTGTGCATGAGCTGAGCAATATTTATAATTTATTATGCTTATAATGTAGGATACCTACTATACTCGTAGGTACGTAATAGCTTTAATGGTATTGATATTCGCATCGCATCTTAGAAATCGAGTGACCTAATGGAACCTTTTCATATTGAATCTTATATCTGACAAAACAGATACCTCATCTTGGAAAGCTTGTCAATATGGCATTTGTAAAGAATAGGTTTTACTGTATCAGATTCAGTTAAGTTGCTTGGCAGGGTTAAAGTTTATAGCTTATCATTTGGGATTTATATGGCGAAAAAGTCCCACAGTGAGTAATCAACGGAATGTCTTAAATAACCGATAAATTAAACACTTCCCATTAATAGGTGCAATACCTATTTGTAACAAATACTAAATTAGTTATTCCTTAATAGTTTTATAAAGGTTGAGTGTCAATAACTTTTAGTAGCTCATCAAATCAACTAGCAAGAGGTCTTGTCGAATATCTTCAACCATGCGGTCATTGTACAGTGGAGTGTTGCTATGCGTGTTTCTAAAACTGGATCCTTGTACACCCGAATTGCCCGTTTTCACCGCAAGTGGTACAACCGGATTGCAACGTTCATCTTACCCGGCGATCAACCAACCGAGAAACCTGCAAGCCACAATAGACAAAGCCTTCCAGAACTTCAACAATATTATGACAGGAATAACAGGATTCGACGCCAACCAACCGTATAACTACAACCAGTGGAACGTTCAAACGAGGCCGCTCTTAGATGTAAATAATGCGCAAAATGTAGATATTAAACAGCGTTATAACTTTCCTTCCCCGATGGAGCTACTAAGTAACTTTTTAAATCCGGCGCAACAAAATCAAATTATGAATTCATGGCCGAGGCGACCTCTTGAGTCTGATTCGCGACCTCTACCGTTACAAGGTGATTTCCCCGTGCCCAGTAACTATGGGCCAGTTTATGAAACAACTGACAGAGTTGCAACAAAAATACAGACTGGAAGTAGCGGAAGTGTGACCGGCAAGACTACTGAAATGCCCGGTAATAGAGATTATGGGGATTATGATATCGACATACGACGAGATGCGACGGTAATGCTATAAATAAACCATGTAACTATGTTTGTATGAAATGTGTTTGTTTGATGTTAATTTACTTATCTACTTATAGGTAGCTAGATACTAAAATGTTTAAGGAAAAATATTTTACTAAAAAATACTAAGCATAGGCGCGGCTTCGCGCGGACTTCACTTGTGAATATTTTTGCGATTTTAAGCGAAATTAAGCTTCATCAAGAACCAACTTGCGGTTTTCGAATTCCCGTGGAACTTTAAATTTCTAGTAAAAATATGTAGGTATCTGTATCATCTTCGGTTCGCATTATACATAAGAACATGTAAAATTAGCCTGAGTCGTCTCATACAGTCATGACTTCAATATATCGTGGAGATAGCAAAGTAAAGTTATTCATTCCCCTCGTTTAATGGCCTGTGGGTCTTGTTACCTTAGGCTCTGTCGACTCCGTAAGGGATAAAGACGTGATTTGTGTATGTGTATGTATGTATGTTTAATGCTCCTCTCATCTGCTCAAAGGTTAACTGGTAGAGATTCCTTATATGGATAAGTTCGCCTTTGTGCATATATTTAATGTGATTTGGATCAGTTTTTCTTTAAATATGTACAATAAAGTACCTAGTTACTTACTTAGGTAGGTACTTACTTATTTGAGAGGAGGCCTACTGCGCCCAGTAGTGGGAGTGGGATGTATACTAGGCTGGAAATGATGATGATAGTAGGATAACTTTTCTTATTTACCTAGATGAGATGATCTAAAACCAAATAAGATGAAACGTGATTTAATTTCCACTTATAATGCGCATTTTATTAGTACCTGCTTACTTATAGGTAGGTACAGTCGTGAATAGGTACAAAACAAATAGGTAGGTAGGTACTTAAGTATTTAACTTCTTTTGCGAGTGCTTCCGATCCTAATAAACAAGGTTCCATCGAATCAATAAAAGAAATAAATAAGTAAGTAGTTACCTACCTACTTGCCTACTTAGCTATTATACTTAGGTACTTACCCACAATGTCAACTGCAAAATAAACAGAACGGAAGAGATTAATATTAAAGGTATTTAATATAATCAGTCAAACATATACTTAACTCAGGAGGGTAAACCCGTAACGTGCCTACCTAAATAATATTATACCTATAGTCAGACGGGAATAGCGTTTTAACAAGAAATGTTTATTAAATAAACCTCATTATCTCTTGTATAAAAGGTTAATCACAATACTTCGGTGAACTACCGATTCAAAAACTGGTTTTTACGCGAGGATACAAACTTAGCTTGGAGTCGTGTCAGTCGGACACATCGCACTACCTCGACCGGCGAGGAGGATATCGCATTATAAATTAAATAATAACGCTCATAAAATGGAGATGTACTTGAAACTATTGTTGTTTCTATCGGTGTGTTATACTAGCAACGGCCACCTGGAAAGGCTGACTGGCTTACTCACAGGGGCGCATCACAAAGTTCACGAGGTCGCTGGAGCAGTTCTGGGAGGATTCAACTTTAATGTAGGCGGACACGTGCACCACAACCGCCCGCCTGTCCACCAGCAGCCGAACCACGGTCAGCCAGAAACTGTTGTTATTGTCGTAGAAGAAGGTGGCCAGGGCAACCATGGACAAGGTCATCCTCAAAAGCCGTATGGTCCACAGCAAAACTACTACCCACCACAAAATAACGGATATAATCCAAACCAAGGATATCACAATCAGCGTCCCGTCAATGGATACAATGGGCACAGACCGTATGGACAAAATAATAATCAAAACCACTACGGCAATGGAAACCCCGGTCTAAATCAGAATGCTCAAAATCCTTATCAACATGGACAAAACCAAAATAATCAAAATCCACATCAAAACGGACCAATTGGACAATACCCCAACCCAGGCGGCCAAGACTATAACAATCAGAACAACTATGGAAACAACAATGTTAACAATGGCAATGGAATCCCTAACCAAAACGGATACGGAATTCCCAACAGTAATGTTAACAACAACAAACCCAATCCAAATGAGAATGAAGTCAAGAACCCGGAACAAAATACACCGAAACCGATTTTTAATGATAATTATAAACCAACGCAAACGAAGTATGGCCAGAACGATGCTCATAATGCGGAAAATGCCCATAAAGAAACAAGCGATACAACAACAAAAAAACCTAAAGATGATGGACCGCTGTTTATACCTCTTAACGACTACACATATGGAGGTGACAAAATAACCGTCAACGCGCCGAAACGGGAGACTGATGGCTCCACGGGGGCCGAAGAGGAAGAAGAGCAATTTGCGATAGACATTAGGGGTAAAGAATAAACTAATTTATTAGTGTCAAATAATCGTAAGTACTTAATCTGGAATAATATTATAACACTTCGTATACGGAAATAGTTTTATTAACGTCTTGTCCCATACCTATCACATTTGTATATAACAGCTCACATAAATTTCACAAAACAAATTTTCGCACCATTAAATAGTACTTAAATTCATAATTCTTCCTCATAACTCCCAACAAAAACAATGTCGTGATGTTATCTAATTATAATAAAATCCTCAAGATGAATAATTTAATCACCATTATATTCCATAATGACCAAGATTTTTAGTGCAGATAAAAACTATAAAGTATACTGATGTCACCATAAACTTAGTATGCTATTGCGCAGACGGCGGGAATACCTACTTATTGTGATGAGAATCACAATTAGGTTCATTTGGAATAACCTGCTCTAAAAATATGACTGAACACAACTAAATAAATTAAATTCACGTGGCACATTACCTTCTGAGGTCAGTTCACCTATAGGTACAGCGTTTAATTACAAGATTTGTTCAGTTCCTACTTATCAATACATCATCACTACATAGTATAAAATAAAGTCGCTTTTTCTGTCCCCAAGTCCGTTTGTATGCTTATATCTTCAAAACTACACAACGGATTTTGATGCGGGTTTTTTTAATAGATTGATTCAAGAGTAAGGTTTATATATGTATAATACATGCATAATATACCGTGCGAAGCCGGGGCGGGTCGCTAGTATAGTATAAAACAAAGTCGCTTTCCGCTGTCTGTCTGTCTGTCCTTATGTGTATGCTTAAATCTTTAAAATTACGCAACGGGTTTTGATGCGGTTTTTTTAATAGATAGTGATTCAAGAGGAAGGTTTATATATGTATAATTATACACAGACGAAGTCGCAGGCAGAAGCTATTTACTTACTAATATACTGCGCGGCAAATTACTATAGGTAATTACATATAAATATTACTTACATTCATCTTATCTGATATATAACGGCAAAAAATAACGGGTGTATGAAAAGTGACCCGTTAAGTTGCTCGTCAGTGTATTTGAGGGAAGGCATTTTTATTGCTCTTGTACCTTTTATACCCATATATTTCATCGATTTAAATTACGCTAGGTATCACTAAGTATGGCTGTACATTTTAAACCTACGATTGGTAGGTAGAGGACATATCAATACAGCTATCATGGCAAATACATGTGTCATAGGCCTTATTGTTTATGGATGTTTTAGACGTCTTGGTAACATCCTACTATATATATATATATATATATATATATTATATTATATATTATGTATAATATTATAAATGTGAAAGTTTGTGAGTATGTTTGGATGTTTGTTACTCTTTCACGCCAGAACGGCTGGACAGATCTGGATGAAATTTGGAACATACATAGATTATCGTCTGGAATAACACATAGGCTACTTTTTATCCCGGAAAATTGCGTAATTCTTGCGGGATAGCGATAAACGAATTCTATGCAGACGAAGATGCGGGCAACAGCTAGTACATAATATTTATGCCCTGGACTGTACACTGTTCCATACCTACTAATAAATAAAGACTTGACGACTGTGGATGAAGCGAAAGAAATATGTCAGGATCGTAGCAAGTGGAATAAAGTAGTCTCTGCCTACCCCTGTGGGAAAGAGGCGTGACGGTATGTATGTATGTATGTAAATTTCGTTTTTTTTTTCAATTTAATATCGGTCTAATTTATACTTGTGCATTAATACTAATATTTATTTCAATTAATTTATATAAACTTAGGCTACTTTAAAATAACTTAGTAAAATAAAACTTATGTGCATTAATTTGTGGGAAGGTTGAACTGATTATAGAAAAAAATCTGATTGAAGATATATTATTCCTTTCTAATAGCTAAGTATATGCTACTTTCTAGGAAAATAGATTGGTACACAGTTCCGCGGGCCCAGATGCAGTCGAAATTGCAGACAAAAGCTAAGTATGCGAAGACTAACACGCAACATACGTGCACTAAGTATTTGCCAAAAACATAAAAATTTATTTATTTATTTATTTTATTTCAATAGGAAGGCAAACGAGCAGGTGGGTCACCTGATGGTAAGTGATCACCACTGCCCATAGACACCCGCAACTCCGGAGGGATTGCAGATGCGTTGCCAACCTAGAAAATAAAAAAATATAAAATATAAAAAATAATAAAAAAGTTACCTATACAAAAGTTCTTATCTTTCTAGCACTCGGGCAGCCTTCGGATAATAAATACCTAGTTGATGCAAAATAAACAGTATCTTGTTGGATAAGTTTTATCACTATTGAACCGGACTACAGTAAGTATTTTGTCCACATGAACTGGAAGATATCGGTAAATTATACTTAGTCAACGTTAAAGAAAACGTGGCCAGTTCGAAAGTTTTACACGGGCGGAGACTCGTTTTGATTGTGTTTGTGTGTAGGTATATGGAATTACGACAATTTATAGATGATCAAACGAACTTCTCAAGCGAAGTTCGATCATTATTATATGAGTCGTTTCATTCGAAGATATAACATATAACCAGGTAGTCCTTTAAACCTACAGGCGACTTGCACAGTGTTTAGAGACAATCAATTGACTATTTAACGAACTTTTAGTTCACTCGTTCGTTCAATCTACCCTTCCAGTCAATCCTCCATTCCTTAGACCTCATTCTTTTGAGAGGTGCAAAACTTTTTGGGGATTAATTTGGGTGGGAGGGTGCTTATATCTTCGAATGAAACGACTCATATAATAATGATCGAACTTCGCTTGAGAAGTTCGTTTGATCATCTATTATATTTCGTCGTTTCATTCTTCAGATATAACATATAACCAGGTAGACGTTCAGAGCTTTAAAAGTTTTGCTTCAGCTTCTGCTTCATAATCAAATAAAACAGAAATATTACAAAACATCAAGTGTTTATAATTTTTCTTTCCTGGCACAAAGTGGTTTAGGTAAATAACACCGCCACGTCTATACCACTTCCCGACAGCACATTCTTAATCCATCTACTGATGGTTTGGGAAGTAGCAGCTCTGTGTGGCAATTTATATGTCAGTAAAAGGTTTCCTATGCTATCAGCTCTCTTATTTTTTGTCACAAAAATATAGTCTCTGAGAGTTGTAGCAGGACAGATGGTAACGTTTTCTCTAAAGAGTGGTAGGAAGAGAACCGGTTGTTCTCGTTCAGCAGCAGACTTTTTGGTGACATCTGTGATACCGATTTTGATGCCATTATTTGTGGTGATAATATTCTCGATTTTAATCAACGCTAACGTTTGAACCCTATTTGCTGTACATACAGCCAGTAACGTAACTACTTTCTTTGTTATATTAGGCTTGTATTGGGGTACCAATGAGAGATGTGGTTCAGAAAGACCTTATATTTTTGGGGCATTCGGTTTCTTTTTATACGCTCCTTTTAGGAGGCGTTTTACGCAGACGTCTAAACCAATGCTATTGCCTAATAACAAGTTGAGTGTGCAATATGCACAATTTTGATTAAATTGTTTGCTAAAAAGGTCAACTTTACTGCGTTAGGGGGATCAAATCAAAACACTGATATCATTTAAGGTGCGAAATTGCCACCAGGGCTTATATGTTACGTTATAAGCTCTATAATGGGGGGAACCACGGTTGTGATGGCCAGTACGGAAATACTGGAATTCCTTTTGCTTGGTCATCTATAATCTTTCGGAGGCGTTTTTTTTTAATTAACGCGAAAAGCGGGAAAGCGTCAAAAAGTATTGAACGCCAGCTGGTTGTAAACGCGTCTACAGTCAAGGCGTCCGGATCTAGTTTCCAGGATATGAAGTTCGAGCATTTTGCATTGGAACGAGAAGCGAATAAGTCTATCTCAGGTTTTCCAAAACGCTGTAAAATAGTTTCAAACGCTTTGTCTGACAATTCGTTTACTTTCGTATTTACATAAGACGCGTAACTCGATATGTTTCGCTTCTCGCACCACTGCCGAATGAGACGAGATAACTCGTTTAAATGAGGAAACTGGATAACGCCCATGCGGTTCACATAACTTATGGCGGTTGTATTATCAACACGCAACAAAATTGCACCACTTGTCATATTTCTAGTAAAACTCTTCAAGCCCAGGTGTACAGCTAGTAATTCTAAATAATTAATATGAGACTCCCTTTCGGACGATTTCCACGTACCGTTAACCTTATTCTTGCCGCAAGCGGCGCCCCAGCCGGGCCTAGATGCGTCCGTATAAGCGGGAGGTCTCATCAAGTTATTTGATGTAAGAATACTAAGAATATTGTTTAACCACCATTTCAAGTCTTCGAGAATAACATGTGAAGGTTTGATTTTGGTGTGATAGTTATCGTTTTTTTTTTTTTTTTTTTTGACAGTTCAAGATATTTTTGTCTATCTAAAATCTTCGTATAAACCCAATCATAATTGACGTCGGGACAAGCCGACACTAAAACACCGATAAGCTGTGCGAATTCTCTAATGGTACACCTAGGGAGACTTAAGAATTTGCGAACCAGCTGTGCTATTTTGTCTGGTTTATCTTCCGGTAAGGGAACAGTAACGGTTAGCATTTCAGTTTCGAAATCAGGGGCTAAAAATTTACTAGTCTGTTTCGGATGTAATGAACTTTTGTTGTAATTAGTTACAAACCCAACACATTGCAATAGCTTTAGTGTTGTGTTTATTGTAATTGTTTTTTAAATTTCATAAGTTGTTCTTGACATGAAATGACATAAAATAATGATAAAAATGACTTGTAATAACTATAATAATTACGAATAAATGAGTATGAGTATGAGTATGAGTAGGTATATTATCAAGGCATTCCTGAAAGCTATCTGCTATGCATAAAATATCATCTAATGTCCACGGGATCTTAAGTTAGCTATCACAAATTCTTTCATAATTTTGGTAAATACTCTAGGGGCCACGGAAACACCGTACGGTAAAGCTGTAACCTCATAGGTAAGATCACCGTATTGAAACCGTAAGAATTTTCGGTCATGTTTTTTTTTTTTTTTTTTTTTTTTTTTTTTTTTTTTTTTTTTTTTTTTTTTTTTTTTTTTTGGGACAAGGAGATAGGCTTCTTTTTGGTCTATTGTTGCTAAATAGCCGTTTAGAGGAATACGTTTTGACGCGGTGCGAAGATCCTCTATCTTGAAATTACCGGGCCTTATAAATGTATTAAGACCTTTTAAATTAAGGATAAAACGTTTACTCCCGTTAGGTTCTGGTGCGAGAAAAAATTTAGAAATAAATTGATCTTTGATCTGAGTACACTGATATGACTCCTAGATCGAATAGTTTTTGTATCTCTAATTCTATGTCGTCTTCTTCGCTCTGTGAGAAGGTGTTTTTTGGTACAGTTATTTGTTTTAATTTCGCGTTGAAAGAAACCGAGTAGCCATATCTGATCCAATCTAGGATCAAATCGTTTGAGGTTATTTTAAGCCAACAATCATAAAAAATGGAAGTGTCGACCGGCATGTACCTGTGCTACTGTGCTTGCTGTACGCGTGGTTTGGGCGGCTGCGCCGTCCTGGCCGGCTGTGGAGCTGCCTGCGGTCGCCGGGCGGCTGGTGGCGGCCTGCGGGTTCCCCCGCGCGGCCCCTGTGCTTTGTGTACCAAGGAGGTGCTGGCCAGTTTCCCGTGTTTAGGCGCACGCTTGTACGTAGACTGAGAAGTCCTTGCTTTTCTATAGTCTTCGTGGCCTTAACTTTCTCGGACAGGTTAGTCCCGAATAATGTTTCGTTACGTCCGACCTCTTGAATTATATGTAAGGACGTTTTGTCCAAACTTGTTGTAACGAGTTTTATGCGCTTCTGAGTGGATACAGCATGAAGATCACACAATATGCGTCAGCCGTTGCTGAGATGTTTCAGAGCTTGGATTTTATCGGCATCGAAGCCTTTTAGTAAAACATCCATAGCTCTATTGACAGCGGTAACCGAGCCCAGCTGTTGCTGCATAGCCGCTAAATTTTTGTCTCTGTTCCGGACCATGTCGGGGACAGCAGTCGGAATTTCCGCGTTTATTCTTGGGGCTTGCAACAAGCGACAATTATCGGGAATGAGATATTCCTTCTGGATTCTCTTTGCCGTTAACGTACCCTTTTTTCTTTTTTTTTTTTTTTTTTTTGTGGGTAGTTCGAAAAATTAAAGGTTAACGATTTTCTATTCGAAATTCCCGTATGAAAAGCTATGCATCATCGTTGGAGACCCGCAGTCAAACCCGATGTGCTATAATCATGTTACTGACTCGCAGTCAGTCCCGCTGTTAACGTGTATTTCTTTTGGAGAAAGCACGTATGTACAGCTTTAGATGCATCGTTGGAGACTCGCAGTCAACCCCGATGTATTTTAATCATAGGATACTGACTCGCAGTCAGTCTCCGTGTGAACGTGTATTTCTACTGGAGAAACACGTATGTAAAAGTAACATCATCGTTGGGGACTCGCAGTCAACCCCGATGTGTTTTAATCATAGGATACTGACTCGCTGTCATTCTCCATGTGAACATGTACTTCTACTGGAGAAACACGTATGTAAAAGTAACATCATTGTTGGGGACTCGCAGTCAACCCCGGTGTATTTTAATCGTAGGATACTGACTCGGAGTCAGTTTCCATGTGGACGTGTATATCTACTGGAGGAACACGTATGTAAAAGTTACATCATCGTTGGAGACTCGCAGTCAACCCCGATGTATTTTAATCATAAGATACTGACTCGCAGTCAGTCTCCATGTGAACGTGTATTTCTACTGGAGAAACACGTATGTAAAAGTTACATCATCGTTGGAGACTCGCAGTCAACCCCGATGTGTTTTAATCATAGGATACTGACTCGCAGTCAGTCTCCATATTGTGAACGTGTATTTCTACTGAAGTAACACGTATGTAAAAGTTACATCATCGTTGGAGACTCGCAGTCAACCCCGATGTGTTATAATCATAGGATACTGACTCGCAGTCAGTACCCATGTAAACGTGTATTTCTACTGGAGTAACACGTATGTAAAAGTTACACCATCGTTGGAGACTCGCAGTCAACCCCGATGTGTTATAATTATAGGATACTGACTCGCAGTCAGTCTCCATGTAAACGTGTATTTCTACTGGAGTAACACGTATGTAAAAGTTACACCATCGTTGGAGACTCGCAGTCAACCCCGATGTGTTATAATCATAGGATACTGACTCGCAGTCAGTACCCATGTAAACGTGTATTTCTACTGGAGTAACACGTATGTAAAAGTTACATCATCGTTGGAGACTCGCAGTCAACCCCGATGTGTTATAATCATAGTCACTGACTCGCAGTCAGTACCCATGTAAACGTGTATTTCTACTGGAGTAACACGTATGTAAAAGTTACATCATCGTTGGAGACTCGCAGTCAACCCCGATGTGTTATAATCATAGTCACTGACTCGCAGTCAGTACCCATGTAAACGTGTATTTCTACTGGAGTAACACGTATGTAAAAGTTACATCATCGTTGGAGACTCGCAGTCAACCCCGATGTGTTATAATCATAGTCACTGACTCGCAGTCAGTTCCTATGTAAGCTCGTTAAATAAAACACTTCCAAATACAAAAAATATGTATAAAATGGCTGAACTTACCCTCATTTTCAGATAATGATGAGTAAATAATTCTCGACCAACGCTGTTGATCGTGTTGATGGTAATACTTAATATTTTCTTCGTTTCTGCGTTTCGACATGCTAATTGCCGTGTCGTAAGCAGGAACTACTTGAGGGCGCGTGCGCTCGTCGCCGTGCACGAAAAAAGAATGAGGTCTAAGGAATGGAGGATTGACTGGAAGGGTAGATTGAACGAACGAGTGAACTAAAAGTTCGTTAAATAGTCAATTGATTGTCTCTAAACACTGTGCAAGTCGCCTGTAGGTTTAAAGGACTACCTGGTTATATGTTATATCTGAAGAATGAAACGACGAAATATAATTACTCACTTATTAAGCACAATATGATTTAATAGCTTGCTTCTAAAAAAATAGAATTTAATGGAAACTTTCTACTTTTTTGAAGTCGGTTAAAAAATACGCTATTAAGTCCATGTATGGCAACATGTAGGTATAAAGCGTGACATGAAAAAATTAGGTATACCTACTATATATTAAACACTACGTATAAGCTGCATCTGCTCAATAAGTCAGTAAGCTAACCGGTCGTTAATAAACGCGCATCTTGACGGTCGATTGTTTATACGTGCATAATATCTAAATAGGTAGTCACGTTATTTCAATAATTGTGTGTATGTAAATTGAACTGTCTATTGTTAGGCTTACAAGTTAAAACTGCATTTGATCGTACCTAGGCATTAAGTGCCTGCTTACATCACCTTCAAAGTAAGAAAGCACTTATTTGTAAATGTTTCAAGAAATCTCTATTTGCTAAGCCTCCTTTGAAACCTGTTAGTGTATGGCAAACGCATTATTTAGCGTGCGATGCGAGTTAAGTTTGACTTCGTAGTTCTTCGGCGTCACGGCTCAAGTAGCGCGTCTCAAGTATTCCACGCGAATACCGACTTATAGACGGCCGTTTGTGTTGTGGGAAACCATGACTTCAGCGTAACATCGACTAATTCTTTCCATTGTTTACGGACCATCATTAACTCTAGTTGACCTTAAACGCAAAACCGTGATCGCAGCGAGCCGCGCGGCCGCCTCCGGTCCCTGTAGTTATTACGCGGCCAACTGTTTCCCAATAAACAGCTTCCCTGTCTCCGAAGCAGTTTCAGTGCAGTTCATTGAACAGGAAAAAGTTAATTCCCGGTTCAGGAAAATACCGACATGTTTTTGTTACTCACCACCCTACTATTACTGGCGTCAGGGAAAACACTGAGCCAGGAAAGGATTGTGACTCAAAGATTTACTACTGAAGTGTCGCCAGTGCAGAGCAGTCGTGCGTATTCATATTCAACGCGAGATTTCAACGGGAGATTGCAACTACAGCCGACAGCCCGGCCGTTCCTGTATACAAGACAATCGACCAAAACATTCAAAGAAGATTTGTTGTACAGCAGAAACTACACAAGTCGTCCAACAGTCACGCAACCAGCGAGAGTAAATCAACAAAAGCGACGGCTCCTTATCTCTCAAGTTATCGCACAGAGGGTCAATCGAAACCAGTTAGTAAACACGCCTCCAAACAACACCCGATACTCAACCAGTTCGCAAGTCAACATGGATGTCTACGACAAAGTCAAGTTCGAAGAGGATCCTCCGTTGGAGATCAATTGTGTGAATAGTGACGGTAAAGCGTCGCGGAATGTAACTCCGCAGCCTTCAGTAGTGCCAGACGACACGAGCAAAAAACCTGTGACTAAACCTGTGACACCGGCCCCGGGAAATGTGACTGAAGTGACCCTGGACGAGCGCTCCTCGTTCGACGGCGACCAGTGCCCGACGGGGTACGTCAGAGTCAACGGAGTGTGTGTCCAACCGGACTAAAACTCAACTAGCTATGACTGTGACAAACAACAATTACTTGTAACGTACTTAGGTATCATAATAATTGGATTCCAGCTAGCTCATAAAAATGAAACGTGGAATTTGAAATATCCCACACGGTATTATTAGGAATGTTGCGTACGTTGTTTCTTCTACATGTACGAGAATTCTATGACGTAAGTACCTACCTAGGTCTAAGGTAGACTCAAAAATAAACGTATAAGAAATAATGCGGTAATATTTAGTTTTATTGTTCCTGGAATATTCCTCTCAAATCAGATCATTAAATATAGGGTTCGCTTTCACTGAAACGCAGCTGGTAGCAAACTTACTGTATCGACTAGACTAAGTAAAAGTAAATACAGTAATTGAAATCCACATCACATTATATAGTTAGAGTGATATATTAAAAATAATCATTTAGTCTTTTTCAGGGGAGAACATATATTTCAAAGTGATAAATAAAAACTAACGAATGTTAAGTAAAGTAATCAGAACAAGCGTTTATAATAATGCTTAAGTTTTTTTTTACATTTCACTTTTAGCACAATCTTTTTTCCTTTCTGTCGGTTTTCCTCACTGTCGGTTGTCTTAGTCTAGTCATTAATTCCTACAAATATTATAAATGCGAAAGTAACTATGTCTGTTACGTTTTCACGCCTAAATCACTGAACCGATTTTATTGAAATTGGGTACAAAGATAGTTTCGGGGCCGTGGAAGAGCATAGGATAGTTTTTATCCCGAAAAACAGCATAGTTCCCGCGGGATAGCGATAAGCAAATTCTGTAGCACAGGCAATACCTAGCGTGCCAAATTTCAATCTGTTCACTAGAAGTTAATCAAATTTCAATTTCAATATTCGTTTAGAGGCAGATACTTAGACATAGACACCGAGACAAGTGAAACTATTTTTATAAATACAAAGTTGTAAAAGGGAAGCACTTTGTAGCCGTGAGAAGCGGATTACGAACCAGCAAAACCACAATACATGATTTAAAATAAATACAAACAAAATGAAATTGCAACTCAAAGTAACATGACATTGAAAGTGAGCCACATCGTCTCATTAAGATTGCAAACCTGTTACGTACAAAATAAGGCAAAAGATAACTTTTCTTATCATATTTTTTGCTAAATGCATATGTAGGTACTTAATTAACTTAAGTGAGAAGATTTGTGCTCTGCCTACAACATTGCACAAGCACTAACCTTGTATTTAAGTGAACTATTAGTATAGCGGGTAGCTAAACATCAAGTTTCAAGAAATTATATTATACATAACAAATCACGTCTCTATTCCTCACAGAGTAGACAGAGTCTAAGGTAACAAGACCTAAATGCCACATTTAGCGTGATTGTGGGGGTATGGTATAGGTGAAAAGGGGGATTAAAATAGTGATGGCGTGCTAGCCACATCGCCTATAACATGATTCTTAAGATTTTTGTCCATTCCATCGATGGGCTTTGCGATCTACGAGAGAAGAGACGCAACTGGTAGGTACATATATTTGATTTGATACATATATTTAATTTTCCAAGAAAATTGGAAATTTGTAGTGCATGTTTAACGAATTGATACTGATTTTAATATCTTTTAAATAATTGAATTATGTGTTGAATAAACTAGAATGATAAACCAGGAATATGAAACGATAGCGAGACGAATTATAATTTTGTTACAGTGTATGTTTGTAAAAAATTAGAGAAGTAGTTCGTCTATATTTTCCAATAATAGAAAAAATTACAAGTAAACTTTCATGATCCGAGTTAGTTATAGTGGGCAGAACGACAATCGAATGTATCCATTTATTAGTATACAAACCATTAAAAGCTAAATAATAATAATTCAATACGTCGCCAGTCCACCACCAGCGCGGACATTTAGTTATTCGTGACTTCTTTAGGTACCACAAAAATTTACACACAGCTACTCTCCTCGAATCCTCGTATCTCCCTGCCAAACATAAGGACATCTTTTAGTTTGATGTCTCTAAGCTCGTCCTCCTCCAGTTCATCGCTCCCAAATGCTTCGCGCCGCGCTGCCGCGTACATGACGCACTCGGTGAGGGTGTTTGCTTGTCTCCTCTTTCCCACAGTGTGAGCAGGAGGGATCACTTGTTATACCTATAATGCTTAAATGCCTGTTTAGAGTATTGTATCCAGTTAATATTCTTAAGCTACTCTTACCTAGATTCAGGAGATACCTAGTTCTTCTGCGGTTTATGCCTTCCAGCATCATCTTCGACTGTCTGCACCCCGAAGCTTGGCTCCACTCCACTATACGTTTGCTTCTTGCTCCTTTAGTCTGTCGATTGTCCCCTTGGTAACAGCGTTATTTTCTTACTGTTAGTTCTAGAAAGAGACAGGTAGTTTGCGTTTGGTAGTTTTGCGGGTGGTAGGGTCTTGTGCAAAGTCCGTCCGGATCGCTACCACCATCTCACTCGCTAATCCTGCCGCTAAGTAGCAGTGCTTGCACTGCTGTGTTCCGGTGTGGAGAGTAAGACAGCTGGGGAAATTACGGGCACAAGAGGCATTTCATCTTAGTCCTCTAGGTTGGCAACGCATCTGCAATCCCTCCGGGGTTGCGGGTGTCTATGGGCAGTGGTGATCACTTACCATCAGGTGACCCACTTGCTCGTCTGCCTTCCTATTCATATATAAAAAAAAAAAAAAAAAAAAAAAAAGTATCGCGCGCGACGCGGCTCTTGTGCGCTCTCGTGGTAGCCGGGCTGGTAGACACTTAAGAGAACTACTTAAAACAGCGTAAAAAATTGTACAATGCTTCCGTTATGATAACTCATGATTCATGGTGTTATCATGGTGTTTGGCTATGAATTCAGCGTCAGCCTGTCACAGGTCAGTTTAGAAGACAAGTAGCCACGGCACTGGTTGTAGGTGAACGTGGTTTGACTCAAAACATGTATCTACTGTTCAGGAAAATATTTATTAAAGAAAGTTGAGTTTATCTTACAAGATACTATGTACTAACCAGCCTTCACCACCAGCTTCTCCTTAAAAAGTGTGCCTATTAGAAATTTACGCACCTACATAAGTAATTGATTTGATTTGCTTTGATTTTTCTCGATACATACCTGGTGAGTATAAATTGCCCAGTTAGTCCTGTATTAGTCAAACCGTCAAAACAAAATGTTGGTCTTCAAATTCTTAGTGTTCATGGCAGTGTGCATTTCCACTGGCTCCTCCGGAGTCCTCCCGCCTGGTGAGACACCAGCCACGGGAAACGTGACTGAAGTAACCCTGAACGAGAGCTCCTTTGCCAACGGCGACCAGTGCCCTACGGGGTACGCCAGAGTCTTGGGAAAGTGTGTCCAGAAGGACTAAAACCAACTGTGACTGTGACAAACAACAATTACATATAACGTACTTAGGTATCATAATAATTGGATTCCAGTTATTTTATAAAAATAAAGCATAGAATTTGAAATATCCTAGACTACACACGATATTATTACACAATCATGCCACAATCATGTTAAACGTGGCCTTTAGGTCTTGCTACCTTAGACTCTGTCTACCCCGTAAAGGATACAGACGTAATTTATGTAATCGTGGATACAATGCGCTATAATATAGTTGATTATGATACCGGTAGTAAAGGTGATGTTCTGAGAGACAGGAAGCGAAAATAAAGTAGTTAAGCGTACTTAGTAGATAATAAAAAAACTACCGCACTTTTTTGCGAGACAGACGTGTTTTTTGTTAAAGTAAAAAATATTGTTTTTTTTACTGTTTTAATAATGGCTTCTAAATGTGGTGCCTGTGGGACGAATATCTACAGTCTCCAATACATGGAATGTTCGAACGTAGGATGCAAAAAGACTTACGATTTGAAATGCGTCGCCTTGCAACCGGCGGATTTTGAAGAACTTTCACAGGCGTGTAAAGACAAGTGGATTTGCCCTGAGTGTGTGTGTCTGCAACCCAAGAGTGATAACACCAATACTCCAATTCGAGGTAACAACTTGAACAACACATACAACACCACCACTAACTTTGTCAACACACAGCGCGGTAGTCGTCCGGGGTCAAGGGCCGCTCAAGACGGTGGAGATGACCAAGACAAAGGAAACGATAATCAGCTGATGGCCGAAATGAAAAGGCTGCGACTTGATATTGTGAGTCGTCTGGACGAGCACGCCGAACAATTCGAACTGATATTGCACATGTTTAACAAGACTCGGAGTGATTTGCAGGAACTGGATCGAAAAATGGGGGTACTTGAAGAAAAACTTATAGCAAATATTCAAACACCTAAGAAAGTGTCAGCTGTCGTTGACCTAAATCCAGGAAAACAGCAGCAGCTTTCAGCATATAAGTCACCCTCCACTTCTAAGAATGATTTAACATACTCTGGTGTGGCGAATATTAATAATAACCGAGCCAAACACATAAAAAATGCCTCGGTGGTTACGGATAAGGCGGTGGCCACGAAGTCGCCGACTTCACCGCTTGTTGCGAACGACTCCGCTGTCTTGTCTGGAACCAAGGTTGATGCCGAACCGGAAAATATACCATTGGGCACTGAAAATGAGTGGAAAACGGTTTCTGGCAGGAGGCGAAAGCAGAAAGTTATGAAGGGTGAAAGTACAGGTTTGGGAATTCAAGCCATGGAGAAGCAGAAACATCTACATGTGTGGCGTCTATTACCGGAAACTACGTCAACGCAAGTGGAGTCGCACGTGCGGTCTGTATGTGGTGCTAATGTGAGCGTGGTAGTGGAGAAGATCAAACACAAAACAGAGAGGGGCTACGCTTCGTTCATAGTGGGAGTGCCAGAAAGATTCTACGATACTATTACTCAAGCTAGCGTGTGGCCTCGGAATACAGAATTCAGTGAATGGGTTTGGTTTCGGAGATCGTCAAGGCTGGAAAAAGAGTAAACCCATAGAAATCTTTTACCAGAATGTAAGAGGTCTGCGGACCAAAACTACACAATTTTTAACCCTTCTTCTATCTTCTTCGTCTGATTTGTTTGCAATAACGGAGAGTGGTTGCAATGATTCCATTCATGATGCTGAACTAGTACCGTCAGGTTTTAACATATTGCGTTGTGATAGAACGGATGGTCGCAAACAGGGCGGCGCGCTTTTAGTGGCCACACCGCGGTTCGAGCTGCGTCAAGTGAATTGCGGTGACGTCAGTTTGAATGATCATCAGTTTGAACTTGTCGGTGCAACGGTGCATTTGAATAATAAATTTTTGTTTCTTTGTATTGTTTTATATATTCCGCCTCAAGCCCACGAGAACGAATATATGGTAATGTTTAATTTAATAGAAAAGTTAGCAGTTAAATATGTTGGTAAAATAATTGTAATTGGTGATTTTAATCTATATTCTTGTAACTCCACTGTATTGGCTTATTACGAGTATTTTTTGACTTATTGTGAATTCATTCAGAACAATAGCATACAAAACTGTAGCGGTAGGCAACTCGATCTGATATTGAGCGGCGCAGGAGTGTGCGAGCCGGTAGCGGTGCGGACGGCGGGGGAGGCAGTGCAGCCCGTGGACCCGTACCACCCGCCGCTCGCTGTGCGCGTGCGCGTCGGCGCGCGGCCCGGGCCATTGCGTAGGGAGGGGGTGCACGCGGATACGTCACAGAGTAGGAATGAATGGAATTTCTCTAAGGCAAATTTTGGGATTATGTACGATTCATTAGCTAATGTAGACTGGACTCCTCTTTACCAAATAAAAGATGTAGAAGGGGTAATTGATTATTTTTATAGCAGAGTTAATGAAATTTTAGACAATTCTGTCCCTTTAAAAAAACGAAAAACTGTTAAGTCTCAATACTCATACCCGGTATGGTACACGGCTGAAATAATAAGCAATATTAAACATAAATATTTATTGCATAGACAATACAAAAGGACTGGAAGTGAAGACTGTTACCGCGCGTTTTCATATTGTAGGCAGGAATTAAAATTAGCCATTACAACGGCTCATAATCGATATGAAAATATGATGCAAGCCAACATAGCGAAAGATCCTAAATCATTTTGGAATTTTATCAAAAACAAAAGGGATAAGAATTGTAGCAATAAAAATAAATTAGTTGAAGACGGACGGGTTTTATCGCAACAAGAATCTGCGGATAAATTTGCACAATTTTTTCATTCGGTGTATTGTACTACTTCAGCCGTACTGGACTCGGGTGCCGCGAGCGCAACCGCGAAGGCCAATAGTGCGTATGTCTGCATTCATGGGCTGGATATCGGGGATGTGCGCCGTGCACTCGAGAGACTTCCACCTAAGCGTTCGGTGGGACCGGACGGAATTCCACCTTTCATTTTGAGGGACTGCCGCTCAGTACTCGCTGAACCGCTGTGTCACATCTTTAACGTTTCTTTGGCATCTGCTGTTTTTCCGGACCAGTGGAAGCTGACCCGCGTGATTCCGGTTCCAAAGGGGTGTGGTGGACCGAATCCAAGCGATTACAGACCAGTAGCAGTTCTGTGTGCACCTGCAAAGGTTTTTGAATCTGCTGTACAACGGTCACTGCAGGAGCAGGTTAATTCCCAATTATCAGATGCACAGCATGGCTTCCGTGCGGGCCGCGGTACAGCAGGAAACCTGCTTCACCTTACGACCCAGGTGATTCCAGTAGTGGATGCTGGCGGACAAGTAGATGTCATGTACTTCGATTTTAAAAAAGCATTCGACATGGTGGATAATGACATTTTACTGCAGAAGCTGGCGGACGCGGGGTGCACACGGCACACTCTTGCATTTTTTGCCAGCTATATGCGGGACAGGCGCCAGTTCGTGGACTGTGCTGGGTACCGATCGATACCTTACTACACTAGGTCCGGAGTAAGTCAGGGCAGCAATTTGGGACCATTAACATTTGTGCTAATGATTAATGATCTCCCTGAGGTGGTGCGGAGTTCTAGCTGTTTGCTTTTTGCCGATGATCTAAAGTTGGTGCGGGAAATAAAGAGTGTATCAGATTGTCACGCGCTGCAGGAGGATATTGATCAAGTCGTTCGATGGAGTAAGGCGAATAAACTTTACTTTAATGTGTCCAAATGCTCAACGATATCCTTCAGTCGGTCTCGCAGTCCAACTCATCATCCATATGAGGTGGAGGGAGCTCCGATGGAACGACTCACAGAGGTGCGGGATTTAGGGGTACTTTTTACTGCCGAACTCGCGTTTAGGGATCATGTAACAGCGATTTGTAAAAAAGCATTTAGAAACTTGGGATTTTTGATGCGGCATTCACATGGTTTCTCGAACTTAAGTGCTGTACGGGCGTTATATGAAGCACTCGTTAAGAGCCATTTGGAGTCTAACTCAGCTGTTTGGAGTCCGAACGAGGCCAAGTATAGGTTTATGCTGGAACGGATCCAAAATAAGTTTGTGCGACTACTTTATTTAAAGATGTACGGCGTGTATCCATTTTATCCACTCATGTATCCCACGTTGTTCGTATTGGGAATGGTAGGGTACAACCGATTGGAGGTGAGGCGAGAACTGGCCCTCGCTTTATACATAGTCAAGTTGCTGCGAGGGACGAGCAATAATCCCGGGGTGTTGGCAACGATAGGCCTGCGCGTGCCGGACCGCTACGTGTGGCGGCGGCGCGCGGTGCCGCTGCTGGCCGTGCCGCGCGCGCGCACCAACCTGCTGCGCGAGGCGCCCTGCACGAGGGCACTGCGCACGCTCAACCGGGTCGCCACTCTAGTCGATGTTTTCTGTTGCTCTCTGAATGAGTTCACAAAGGTTACCTTATTTGTATTGTGTTATTACGAATGAAATTAGTTTTAAAATTTAATATGTGAATTATCTATACTGTGAAATGATGTGCTACTCCTCTATCGTATTGGGTAACTGTAATGATAGATGTATGTGATTATTAAATAAATAAATAAATAAATAAATAAATAAATGTAGCTACAGATGAAACTATTTTTATAAATACCTACAAACTTGTAAAAAGGTAACACTTTTTGTCAGCTATGAGTAACGGATTAAGAACCAGAAAAACCGCTACTATACTACCACCACGCTACTATATCCTACTATCCTACTAATTCTACTATCCTACTATCCTACTTCCTACTATCCTACTTCCTACTATCCTACTTCCTACTATCCTACTTCCTTCTATCCTACTAATGTATGGATGTACGAATGTTTGTTATTCTTTCACGCCAGAACGGTTGAACGGATCTGGATTTAACTTGGAACAGAGATGAATTATGGTGTGAAATAACACATAGGCTACTTTTTATCCCGAAAAAATGCGTAGTTTCTTCGGGATAGCGATTTATAAAAGAATTATTTACAGGCGAAGTCGCGAGCAACAACTAGTATAAAATAAATACAAAACGACATTAAAACTCAAAGTGACATTGAAAGTGAGCCACATCGTCTCATTAAGATAGCAAACCTGCTACGTAAATAAGGTGAAATATAATCCTTATCACATTTTAATAAACTACAAATAAAACACCCCTCCCAGGTCACTGTCATTGGTCATTGTACCCAGAAGACTGGCAGCATTGCCGCGTTGAATCGCGAGCAGAGATGTAGATGTACAAAATGGTTTTAAAAAAGCATTTAAATACAAAATGCAAAATACTTTTCCGATTTACTATTTCAAATGCAAAATACCAAATAGTTTTGCGTTTTGTATTTCAAATACTAAATGCAAAATAGGTATTTTCAAAATACTTTTTCAAAATTAAATACCTTTTGATTGAATATCAAACATTTTTATTTATTTTAGGTACAGTCAAGTGTAATAATATGAATCTAGTCAACGTCTCAAAAATAAGTACCACACGCTCTTTCACCAGCGTAATAAGGTCGTAGGACATATTTTTGAGAAGATCATATCGATACTTATTTTTGCACTTGACCGTACCTATTTATCATGAGAAATAGAGACAAAATGGCGAGCCGAACAAAAACGTCTAATAACATGGCACCTTATGCATGACATTTTGTTCAAATTTATCAGTACGCGTATCAATAAATTCTGTTACGTTAATAATTAATAATATAATGCTCACTTAAAATAATGTAAAGCAACTAGACTAACGAAAAGAGAGCCATGGCTCCATTTTGTGAATTGTGTGTTTTTTTTTTCGGTTGATTGTGCATCTAGTGCGGCAATACAAGCGTCATTCGTTCATTTCATTTTGTTTGACTGGTAATGTTGGCTAAACTTAATCACAAAGTATTTTGCATTTTGAAATGAATATGAAAAATGCAAAATACATCTCGAATGGTAGTATTTCAAATAAAATACAAAATGGTTTTTACTAAAAGGAATTTAAATGCAAAATACAAAATAGGTATTTAGCATTTTGTATTTGCATTTTAAATAGAAGTATTTCAAATAAATCGCATCTCTAGGCTAATTCTTTGCCCAAAATAGCCCGCTGGACACCAGAAGCATCTATCAGACGCGTAGATATTTCCCTGGAGAGATCTCGCGCGCCTGGGCCCCACGGTACATGTACATGTTAGTTCATTGATTTGTGCTCTGCCTACAACTTTGCACAAGCACTTTCAGTGTCAAGAAATTGCGTCTAAATTATAAATAATAAATAAATAATATCTTGGGACAAATTACACCAATTGACCCAGCCCCAAACTAAGCAAAGCTTGTGCTATGGGTACCAGGCAACGGATAAACATACTTATATAATGTAGATAAATACATACTTAAATACATACAACATCCATGACTCGGGCACAAACATTCGTATTCACCATACAACTGTCTGCCCCTACCGGGATTCGAACCCAGGACCTGTAGCTTCATAGTCAGGGTCACTAACCACTAGGCTATCCGGTCGTCATATACTTAGGTGACAACTCTTTCTCAGGTGATCTGAAGTATTTCAACATGTGGTTGTACGTGAACAAAGGGGACACACGGTTGCCGGGCCACTGACGACGAGAACCTTTGGAGCGTTTCGAAAGGGATTCATCTAAAAACATATTACATACATACATACATATCACGTCTTTATCCCTTGCGGGGTATACAGAGCCTAAGGTAACAAAACCTTAAGGCCACGTTTAGGATGACTGTGGGCGTTTAGGTGGAAAGCGGAATCAAACTAGTGATGGGTTGCTAGCCGCATCACCTATAACATGAATCCTAAGATTTTCGCCCATTCCCTCGATGGGCTTTTACCATCTGCACGGGAAGAGAAGCAACTGGTACATTCTATTGTTTTTTCTTTACTCCCAGACCAGCATGGACGAAGAAAACATATTATATTTAAAAAAAAACTGTTTATTTCACAAAAAATACATGGTATTATAATTAGTAGGTACCTTAACTGATCCCTTATTTGAATATCTATCTATACATAATAATAAAGCTGAAGAGGGTCGAAAGTCTGTAAATGGAAGATATAAAAACAAAATTGGCTAAGTACAGAACATGTTCCAACGGGTTTTAGCATTTTTGTCTGTTTATTTGTTTATCTGTTTGTCTGTATATTTGCAAGCGCATCACGTGAAAACGGCTTAAGGGATTTTGATGCAAACTTCTAATCTGTTGAGAAAATCACCGGCCAGGTTATAGTTAGGCTACTTTTTGCCCCGGAAAATTGCATAGTTTCTGCAGGATAGCGATGAATAGCCAAAAGCCGCAGCTGCCTAGAGTTGCAACGTAAATAAATATTGCTTCAGTATCATAGAGGCGCACTAAGGAGGGATTTTAAAATTCCCACGGGATAGGGAATAAATGGTGTTTATAAGTCCACTAAAAAGAATATTTACTGTTTCAGAAATAAAATTCGAAACTTCATTTTTATGGGACAAAATATAGACCCAATCTAAACATGAGCGTACTACGTTATTATACATAACTAGCTGCTGCCCGCGGCTTCGCCCCGTTCCTGTTTTTTTAAATATGTTCTCACCGTATAAACCTTCCTCCTTAGGGAGGGGGTGCACGCGGATACGTCACAGAGTAGGAATGAATGGAATTTCTCTAAGGCAAATTTTGGGATTATGTACGATTCATTAGCTAATGTAGACTGGACTCCTCTTTACCAAATAAAAGATGTAGAAGGGGTAATTGATTATTTTTATAGCAGAGTTAATGAAATTTTAGACAATTCTGTCCCTTTAAAAAAACGAAAAACTGTTAAGTCTCAATACTCATACCCGGTATGGTACACGGCTGAAATAATAAGCAATATTAAACATAAATATTTATTGCATAGACAATACAAAAGGACTGGAAGTGAAGACTGTTACCGCGCGTTTTCATATTGTAGGCAGGAATTAAAATTAGCCATTACAACGGCTCATAATCGATATGAAAATATGATGCAAGCCAACATAGCGAAAGATCCTAAATCATTTTGGAATTTTATCAAAAACAAAAGGGATAAGAATTGTAGCAATAAAAATAAATTAGTTGAAGACGGACGGGTTTTATCGCAACAAGAATCTGCGGATAAATTTGCACAATTTTTTCATTCGGTGTATTGTACTACTTCAGCCGTACTGGACTCGGGTGCCGCGAGCGCAACCGCGAAGGCCAATAGTGCGTATGTCTGCATTCATGGGCTGGATATCGGGGATGTGCGCCGTGCACTCGAGAGACTTCCACCTAAGCGTTCGGTGGGACCGGACGGAATTCCACCTTTCATTTTGAGGGACTGCCGCTCAGTACTCGCTGAACCGCTGTGTCACATCTTTAACGTTTCTTTGGCATCTGCTGTTTTTCCGGACCAGTGGAAGCTGACCCGCGTGATTCCGGTTCCAAAGGGGTGTGGTGGACCGAATCCAAGCGATTACAGACCAGTAGCAGTTCTGTGTGCACCTGCAAAGGTTTTTGAATCTGCTGTACAACGGTCACTGCAGGAGCAGGTTAATTCCCAATTATCAGATGCACAGCATGGCTTCCGTGCGGGCCGCGGTACAGCAGGAAACCTGCTTCACCTTACGACCCAGGTGATTCCAGTAGTGGATGCTGGCGGACAAGTAGATGTCATGTACTTCGATTTTAAAAAAGCATTCGACATGGTGGATAATGACATTTTACTGCAGAAGCTGGCGGACGCGGGGTGCACACGGCACACTCTTGCATTTTTTGCCAGCTATATGCGGGACAGGCGCCAGTTCGTGGACTGTGCTGGGTACCGATCGATACCTTACTACACTAGGTCCGGAGTAAGTCAGGGCAGCAATTTGGGACCATTAACATTTGTGCTAATGATTAATGATCTCCCTGAGGTGGTGCGGAGTTCTAGCTGTTTGCTTTTTGCCGATGATCTAAAGTTGGTGCGGGAAATAAAGAGTGTATCAGATTGTCACGCGCTGCAGGAGGATATTGATCAAGTCGTTCGATGGAGTAAGGCGAATAAACTTTACTTTAATGTGTCCAAATGCTCAACGATATCCTTCAGTCGGTCTCGCAGTCCAACTCATCATCCATATGAGGTGGAGGGAGCTCCGATGGAACGACTCACAGAGGTGCGGGATTTAGGGGTACTTTTTACTGCCGAACTCGCGTTTAGGGATCATGTAACAGCGATTTGTAAAAAAGCATTTAGAAACTTGGGATTTTTGATGCGGCATTCACATGGTTTCTCGAACTTAAGTGCTGTACGGGCGTTATATGAAGCACTCGTTAAGAGCCATTTGGAGTCTAACTCAGCTGTTTGGAGTCCGAACGAGGCCAAGTATAGGTTTATGCTGGAACGGATCCAAAATAAGTTTGTGCGACTACTTTATTTAAAGATGTACGGCGTGTATCCATTTTATCCACTCATGTATCCCACGTTGTTCGTATTGGGAATGGTAGGGTACAACCGATTGGAGGTGAGGCGAGAACTGGCCCTCGCTTTATACATAGTCAAGTTGCTGCGAGGGACGAGCAATAATCCCGGGGTGTTGGCAACGATAGGCCTGCGCGTGCCGGACCGCTACGTGTGGCGGCGGCGCGCGGTGCCGCTGCTGGCCGTGCCGCGCGCGCGCACCAACCTGCTGCGCGAGGCGCCCTGCACGAGGGCACTGCGCACGCTCAACCGGGTCGCCACTCTAGTCGATGTTTTCTGTTGCTCTCTGAATGAGTTCACAAAGGTTACCTTATTTGTATTGTGTTATTACGAATGAAATTAGTTTTAAAATTTAATATGTGAATTATCTATACTGTGAAATGATGTGCTACTCCTCTATCGTATTGGGTAACTGTAATGATAGATGTATGTGATTATTAAATAAATAAATAAATAAATAAATAAATAAATGTAGCTACAGATGAAACTATTTTTATAAATACCTACAAACTTGTAAAAAGGTAACACTTTTTGTCAGCTATGAGTAACGGATTAAGAACCAGAAAAACCGCTACTATACTACCACCACGCTACTATATCCTACTATCCTACTAATTCTACTATCCTACTATCCTACTTCCTACTATCCTACTTCCTACTATCCTACTTCCTACTATCCTACTTCCTTCTATCCTACTAATGTATGGATGTACGAATGTTTGTTATTCTTTCACGCCAGAACGGTTGAACGGATCTGGATTTAACTTGGAACAGAGATGAATTATGGTGTGAAATAACACATAGGCTACTTTTTATCCCGAAAAAATGCGTAGTTTCTTCGGGATAGCGATTTATAAAAGAATTATTTACAGGCGAAGTCGCGAGCAACAACTAGTATAAAATAAATACAAAACGACATTAAAACTCAAAGTGACATTGAAAGTGAGCCACATCGTCTCATTAAGATAGCAAACCTGCTACGTAAATAAGGTGAAATATAATCCTTATCACATTTTAATAAACTACAAATAAAACACCCCTCCCAGGTCACTGTCATTGGTCATTGTACCCAGAAGACTGGCAGCATTGCCGCGTTGAATCGCGAGCAGAGATGTAGATGTACAAAATGGTTTTAAAAAAGCATTTAAATACAAAATGCAAAATACTTTTCCGATTTACTATTTCAAATGCAAAATACCAAATAGTTTTGCGTTTTGTATTTCAAATACTAAATGCAAAATAGGTATTTTCAAAATACTTTTTCAAAATTAAATACCTTTTGATTGAATATCAAACATTTTTATTTATTTTAGGTACAGTCAAGTGTAATAATATGAATCTAGTCAACGTCTCAAAAATAAGTACCACACGCTCTTTCACCAGCGTAATAAGGTCGTAGGACATATTTTTGAGAAGATCATATCGATACTTATTTTTGCACTTGACCGTACCTATTTATCATGAGAAATAGAGACAAAATGGCGAGCCGAACAAAAACGTCTAATAACATGGCACCTTATGCATGACATTTTGTTCAAATTTATCAGTACGCGTATCAATAAATTCTGTTACGTTAATAATTAATAATATAATGCTCACTTAAAATAATGTAAAGCAACTAGACTAACGAAAAGAGAGCCATGGCTCCATTTTGTGAATTGTGTGTTTTTTTTTTCGGTTGATTGTGCATCTAGTGCGGCAATACAAGCGTCATTCGTTCATTTCATTTTGTTTGACTGGTAATGTTGGCTAAACTTAATCACAAAGTATTTTGCATTTTGAAATGAATATGAAAAATGCAAAATACATCTCGAATGGTAGTATTTCAAATAAAATACAAAATGGTTTTTACTAAAAGGAATTTAAATGCAAAATACAAAATAGGTATTTAGCATTTTGTATTTGCATTTTAAATAGAAGTATTTCAAATAAATCGCATCTCTAGGCTAATTCTTTGCCCAAAATAGCCCGCTGGACACCAGAAGCATCTATCAGACGCGTAGATATTTCCCTGGAGAGATCTCGCGCGCCTGGGCCCCACGGTACATGTACATGTTAGTTCATTGATTTGTGCTCTGCCTACAACTTTGCACAAGCACTTTCAGTGTCAAGAAATTGCGTCTAAATTATAAATAATAAATAAATAATATCTTGGGACAAATTACACCAATTGACCCAGCCCCAAACTAAGCAAAGCTTGTGCTATGGGTACCAGGCAACGGATAAACATACTTATATAATGTAGATAAATACATACTTAAATACATACAACATCCATGACTCGGGCACAAACATTCGTATTCACCATACAACTGTCTGCCCCTACCGGGATTCGAACCCAGGACCTGTAGCTTCATAGTCAGGGTCACTAACCACTAGGCTATCCGGTCGTCATATACTTAGGTGACAACTCTTTCTCAGGTGATCTGAAGTATTTCAACATGTGGTTGTACGTGAACAAAGGGGACACACGGTTGCCGGGCCACTGACGACGAGAACCTTTGGAGCGTTTCGAAAGGGATTCATCTAAAAACATATTACATACATACATACATATCACGTCTTTATCCCTTGCGGGGTATACAGAGCCTAAGGTAACAAAACCTTAAGGCCACGTTTAGGATGACTGTGGGCGTTTAGGTGGAAAGCGGAATCAAACTAGTGATGGGTTGCTAGCCGCATCACCTATAACATGAATCCTAAGATTTTCGCCCATTCCCTCGATGGGCTTTTACCATCTGCACGGGAAGAGAAGCAACTGGTACATTCTATTGTTTTTTCTTTACTCCCAGACCAGCATGGACGAAGAAAACATATTATATTTAAAAAAAAACTGTTTATTTCACAAAAAATACATGGTATTATAATTAGTAGGTACCTTAACTGATCCCTTATTTGAATATCTATCTATACATAATAATAAAGCTGAAGAGGGTCGAAAGTCTGTAAATGGAAGATATAAAAACAAAATTGGCTAAGTACAGAACATGTTCCAACGGGTTTTAGCATTTTTGTCTGTTTATTTGTTTATCTGTTTGTCTGTATATTTGCAAGCGCATCACGTGAAAACGGCTTAAGGGATTTTGATGCAAACTTCTAATCTGTTGAGAAAATCACCGGCCAGGTTATAGTTAGGCTACTTTTTGCCCCGGAAAATTGCATAGTTTCTGCAGGATAGCGATGAATAGCCAAAAGCCGCAGCTGCCTAGAGTTGCAACGTAAATAAATATTGCTTCAGTATCATAGAGGCGCACTAAGGAGGGATTTTAAAATTCCCACGGGATAGGGAATAAATGGTGTTTATAAGTCCACTAAAAAGAATATTTACTGTTTCAGAAATAAAATTCGAAACTTCATTTTTATGGGACAAAATATAGACCCAATCTAAACATGAGCGTACTACGTTATTATACATAACTAGCTGCTGCCCGCGGCTTCGCCCCGTTCCTGTTTTTTTAAATATGTTCTCACCGTATAAACCTTCCCTGGACTATGAAAAACATTTCAAAACCAAAATCAGCTAAATCGGGCCAGCCGTTCTCGACTTTTAGCGAGATAAACGAACAGCAATTGCAATTGATTTTTGAAATCAGCTGCTAGCACGCAGGCTAGCACGACTGCACGCGAGTCTTTTTCTTACTGTTCGTGTTCGTTTCAGTAAGAGACGGGTAAACTATCTCACGCGCGAAGCAGCTCTCGTCCGCACTCGTGCTAAGCTGCGTTGTATTTTCTAAACGAATCTGATCCGTGAAGTGATCGCTGAGCTCGATAGACAATCATAACGTGACCCTTTCGATCGTAGGCATGATTATGGAGTCAGGTATCTTTATGGTTAACAACCACATGACCTATGCCGACGTCTAGATGTTTAAGATAATTTACAGAGTACAAGGCTTAAGTCGACCACTTGTTGATTTAAAAAATTAATATTACAATAATAATGTTGTATTTTGATACATTTATTTAATTTTCCAGAAGAAAATTGGAAATTTTTATAGTGCATGTTTGACGAATTGCTACATATTGTAATATCTTTTTCATAATTGAATTAGGTGTTGAATAAACTATATATTATGATAGGTATACGGTAGCGAGACGAATTTTAAATTTGTTGCAGTGTATGTTTGTAAAAATTTGGATAGTAGTAAAATGTTCTTTTATATTATTTTAATAATAAAAAAATATATAATTAAGCATTCGTCTATACTAATATTATAAAGAGGAAAAAATTGTTTGTTTGTTTGTTTGTTTGCATTGAATAGGCTCCGAAACTACTGGACCGATTTTAAAAATTCTTTTGCCGTTAGAAAACTACATTATCACTGAGTGACATAGGCTACTTTTTACCGCGGGAAAATACCTATTCCTACGGGAAAATTAATTTATCGCGGGCGAAGTTGCGGACGGAAGGCTATCATCACTACATAGTATAAAACAAAGTCGCTTTCTCTGTCCCTATATCCCTATGTATGCTTATATCTTCAAAACTACACAACGGATTTTGATGCGGTTTTTTTAATAGATAGAGTGATTCAAGAGGAAGGTTTTTATGTATGATTCTACGCAGACGAAGTCGCGAGCAAAAGCTAGTACATATAAAATAAAGTCGCTTTCTCTGTCCCCGTGTCCCTATGTCCCTATGTATGCTTATATCTTCAAAACTACACAACGGATTTTGATGCGGTTGTTTTTAATAGATAGAGTGATTCAAGAGGAAGATTTTTATGTATAATTCTACACAGACGAAGTCGCGGGCAGAAGCTAGTAATACATAAGAGATTGAGACAGTACATTCAGACTTTTTTCAAACGCAAACAAGCAAGCAAAGCAAGCCAGAGCAAGCGGGGCACCTGATGGAAAGTAATCACCGTTGCCCATAGACGCTCATAACATAGGCGTTAAGAGAGTGTTGCTGGCCCTCCAATTCGAGTTAGGATTGGCAGAAAGACAATCTAAGTAGGTAGATAATTAACAAAAAACATTTACCTTGCCACTTCGCTACTAACGTGCAAGATAGCCAAGCCTGTGCTTGAGTGAACTGAGGTTTGACTTATAATGTTTATACATACATACATACATAAATCACGTCTTTATCCCTTACGGGGTGGACATAGCCCAAGGTAACAAGACCCAAAGGCCACGTTTAGCATGATTGTGGGCGTATAGATGGAAAAGGGAATCAAAATAGTGATGGGTTGCCACATCGCCTATAACACGACTCCTGAGATTTTCGCCCATCCCATCGATGGGCTTTTACCATCTGCGCGGGAAGAGAAGCACCTGGTACATTCTATGTTTTTTCTTTATTCTCAGACCGGCATGGAAGGATAAAACGTTTAATATTTATTCGAAGATATTATAAGATATTTCTATTAGAAGATAATTACGCGTAGCGTTTAATGCTACATAAAGTTGAGTTTATCTCACAAGAAACTATGTACACGTGTAGTAAGAAATCGCTTACCATACATACGTAAATCACGCCTTTATCCCTTACGGGGTAGACAGAGCCTAAGGTTTCAAGACCTAAAGGCCACGCTTAGCGTGATTGTGGGCATATAGGTCGAAAGGGGAATCAAAATAGTGATGGGTCGCTTCGCCCACCACCACCGTACCAGATTCCACCAGCTTCTCCTTAAACATTGTGCTAATTAGAAATTTACGCATCTACATAAATAATTGATTTGATGTGGTTCGATTTGTGTCGGTACATACTGGGTGAGTATAAAATGCCCAGTTTGTCCTGTATTTGTATAAATCAACTCTCAGTTGCAAACCGTCAAAACAAAATGTCGATCTACAAGTTCTTCGTGTTCGTAGCAGTGTGCTTGGCCACTGGCTCCTCCGGGGTCATCCATGGTGAGGAAAAGAAGTAAACGGGCAACGTGTCTCCCGAATAATCACCAATATCAACAGTCAGTAAGAAACGCCAAATCATAATTCGTTACGTCACCTTTTCAAGCCGGGACTTCCGCTGCCTAATGCATACAGACTTCAAGACTATCATGATGAACGGTGCACAGTACACGGTACACAAAAAATTAAGCCGAAATACGAGTGGAAAATTAGATACCAGATTACCACTCTTATTAGTTTTATCAAGTTGAACATGAAAATGTAATTGCACCTTTTTCGAAACAAATCGGCCCCCAGAACATAAACGTGGAAGCTATCAACCTTCGCCTGGGATCAAATGATACTCTAATAGAGTGATCCCTAGATATTCCTGTTGCCCGCTATAGACGAGACGTCAAAATGGATACAACTCGAATGTTCAACCCCTAATACCTAACCAATACGCACTTCGGCATTGGGACTGCAGACTCCATAGAACTAAGCACTTACTGACCTGTTGAATATTGGCATATTATAAATAAACAAACAAGACAACATCTTGCTCTTTTTTTTAAACCGCCTTCTGCCTAATTCCTTAATGGGTATTATGAGTTTTCCGCAATGTTGTGGGTTTCCAAAGTTTCAGTTATTAAGTTGACCTGTCTACTCTGGCAAAAAGCCCATCGCACACCATTTTTTAAAAAGTAAACGAATAAGTGGCTCATCTGATGATAAGTGAGTACCACCACCTATATGCTAAAAACAGTTTAGCCACAGGGCTATGTTACCTATTATTTAAAGCACTCTGAATCACAATCGCATTTACATTTTTTTCTATCAGTCAATATTATCGGATGAAGGTGGAAGGAGATAATGACAGTTAAGAGTGCCCTCGCGTTAGGTAATAGGTATGGTCAGGCTTCATACTCTGAAATTCGAAATCGAATCATGCCTTTCACTAATCCTCAATATGAGTGAGAGTGATGGTATAAAACTAACTTTGAATTTCGACCTTCAGAGTAACCCTCTACATGCGGCAGAATTAATTTTCAAAAAATATATCTGTCTACTATCGAACAATTTGATTCCTGACGCCCCGTAGAACGTTCTCACAATAAATGTCACACTTTTATTTGTCAATTTAAAGCAGGTAATGTTACATTGAAATTTAATGTGAAAGGGTTCCACTTAGGTTAGGAATTACTTTTATTCGATGTACCTACCTACACAAGTGTTTTCGCAGAAAATCAATGACAAAAGTATAGTTTGCACAATTTACGCTGAGCTTTCGTATCACTTTGTGTGCAGCGGGGAACCTACCTCACCTGCCAATGGCATGGATTAGACGATCAATATTATCGCGTGATCCATATCGCGATCCATACTTCTCATTATCAAGAATTATTAGTGCGTATTGCAGCGCGACCGGTTTTTTTGCAATTCACGATCCTATATTGGGATGCCGGTATCACGATAATAAATTGACCCTCTTATCCATGCCATAAAATTTTCAATGTCTTTGTCTAAGTTATTTTGTAATTTTTCGCGTTCTGAATACCCAAAATGTATTAAATGGCTATACGTATCAAAAATATTTCGTACGTTTCATAAATAATTTCAGTTTAATCAGAAGTATAAGTACCTATAAGTGTAAATCTTCTCCCGACTGAATAGCGCGGCATCTAACAAAAATAAAATAAAAATAAAAATAATTTATTTCAGGCCACATAATACCTACATTTAAACCTTTCTCTTGAATCACTCTATCTATTAAAAAAAACCGCATCAAAATCCGTTGCGTAGCTTTCAAGATCTAAGCATAGGTACATAGTGACAGACAGACAGCGGAAAGCGAATTTGTTTTATACTATGTTGATGCACAAATTATGTACCTAAGTAGGTAAGTACACCTACACAAAATAAACGAAAATCAAATTAATGTATTATGTATTATCTGTATATGTACATTTTTAAACGCTACTAACAAGTCTTAAACCTGCTACCCATAATAGATCATCAGTATGCTTAGTGTAAGTTTTCGATCACAAAATACGTATCGAACACGTTTGCGTTAAAGTGTCAAATACTATGAGAACAGTTTGTTGCCGTTTCCAATTTTTCCAAAGTAATTGAGACATTTGCGTGAACGCGTTCGAGACGTTTATATATGCAAAAACTTACACCAGAGGCTCAGGGTAAAAATAAAACAGAAATGTCTTTTTTATTTTTATTGTGCTTCTCAAAATTCTAATAAGTATTTCATTGGTCAGTAAGTAAACAAAATTATGTTAGTGATATCGAGTCTCGTGGTCCAACGACGCTTCTTTCGTCAGGTGGCGTTTATGTGGTAACTTAATCCCTCGTCTTCCCGGGCTTGTAACTTGCCCGGGCCCCAGAAAGTGTATTCACACGAGACGAGGAGTACCATATATTTTTGTTTCTAGTGGTGGAAGATGGACCACGGAACTGTGGGCACTCGTAGCGTAGGTAACCAAAAATAAGGACTGATGAGATGGTTGCTGTCTCTTGGACACCGTGCATGCAAAAGCTACATCTTCACCAGTCTCATCAGTCTTTTTACCAGACTGCGCCAGAAGGAGGGTTATGTTATTTCGAGTGTGTGTCCCTATGTATGTATATTTCTTTGGTACGCTCTAGCTCTAAAGCCAATGGCTGGTCCGACTTGGGCTTGAGAGGTATCATTAGATTTGTTTTAGCCGTGAGAGTGACAGTGGGTACATCAAAACTATAAAACAAAAACCGACTATATGATAACCCAGAAATACCCACATGAGATGATAGTGACGCTAATTAAGTCTTTAAAGATGAACTGACGAGTAGGTTACATCGCTGGATGCGTTATTTTAAGGCTTCCTTCTTGTTGGAGCTTCGTGTTGATTGGGAATGGGTATTCCAAGATGGAGTGATAATGAATTGGTATTTGGCGTTTGTTACTGACTTCGAATATTTGTTATTGTTATCCCTTACTGTTCTCCGGCTTGGGCCCCGACAAATTTGGCCCTACGTATGAGAGGACCACGGCCGCTGCCATCACGAACAAAAGCTTGACGGACATTTTGCACGATATTTCAATCTTGAATGCAAACTGGAGTATGAAAACTGGACATACTTATACCTACCCAATACCATAAGCGTACAAAATCTATTTATTATGTTACGAATGAATAAATTTTGCATATAACTAGAACTACAACTCTTACTTGCTTCATTAGTTTTATATGTTAGGAAAAATTAAGTGAGGCCACGCGGGAAATTAAAAAATCAATAGGTACCTTATCTACTCTAATTTTGTTTTTCTCCGAATTATTTTAAAATTTTTAACTACTGGTCGCCCTTGGTTTCGTGTGCGTAAATTAGTAGAGCAATTATTTAAGTTTAATTTTTAATATTGACCCAACAATCGTCAAATTAGTAAAAAAAAATTGGCGTGCGATGACTTTTTCAGACAGCCAAGTGCAAGCGGATTCGCTGTTTGATGGTTCCACACTATGGCTGTCCACAGTATCACGTATGATGAAGATGATGATGATGTATAGTATAACGAATGACATCGTTCAACATCACTGTAATCATACAGTTAATTGAAAATGTGGCCTGGCCATGACCTGACCATGGCAAAAAATACCGAGCAAAGCTCAATCGTCCGTGTACTTAAAATTTAAATTACCTTTGTAAAAAAATTACATCCATCGTTTCATTTTTTCATTTCTCGAGCTGATTCACCTGATTTTTCCCCATAAAAAGAAAATTTTCCAAATACTTCGCATGCAAATCGGATTTTTTGTTTGAGAGTTAGTAAACATATATTTAAGGAGTATACATAATACCTATTTGAAATCAAGTAAAATAGGAATTAATTGTCATCATCATGATCATCATAATTATCAGCCATAGAAAGTCCACGGTTGGACATAGGCGTCCTCCATAGACCTCCAGAGTAACTGAGGTAACTGATTTAATTCATTAGACTTCCGCAAAGTAATGCCTGATTCAGTTAATTGTACTTAATTCGTTTAAAGAGGATCATTATATGTCCGAATCTCAACAATATCGAAGACTGAATTTTCGTAGCGCCTTTAAGCTGTTCTTTTTTTGTGAATCTGTGCCTGCATTTCAGTGTTCGGTTTTTTTCAAACGCTTGCCAGCTCTAAAATTCCACATACCTAAACTTGTAGAAAATGGACGAGAGAAGTATTAAATATTTCCATACGAAATTGTTGTCATAACTAGTCAATAATATTTTACGTCAAAAATGTGCCGTAAGTGTAGAAACGACATCTTCGTGTAATTTCTACTCTTTTTAGAGTTAAATATGCAGTAAGAACTACCCCTTAATATGTGTAAAAATTTTAAATTATTACGGCCGTGTAGTATGGGGTATAAATACGCGTAGTTATTAACTTCAGTATATTTGTACTGCAGCTTTCCTGATTATCAAGAGATGTTAGTCTTCAAGTTCCTGTTAGTGGTCGCAGCGTGCGTAGCTGCAGCATCCGCTCAAGGTCATTTGGGGGTTAATGGTGACAAAGACCAAGGCAAGTAAACGACCAATGTGAGCTTTTCAAGTAACATCCAATATCTGCAGTCAGTAAGCAAAGAACGCCATATCACAATTCATCATCACTCCATATCGGGACTTCCTCTGCTGAGCCTGTCTCCAAGATTAGACTTCTTCTACGGGCGATGTTCTCCGATCAACCGTGACCAACTCCTCGACTATTGCTAAGGCGAGCTTAATTAAAACGACGTTGCAAATGATCCTATGTTAGAATGAAGAACACTGTAGGTACCAATGGAATTGTATGCGAAGGTATACTGACTTGACAAATATTAGTCCAAAAATAAAACTTTAAATAAAAAACCTGAGTTTTTCTTTTTTTTTAAGTAATGACCTATTTTAAACACAATAAAAGAAAGTGCACAACAGTCAACATCACAAAATATTAAAAAATAGAACAAACGCAAGTGGTGTTTTAGCCAAGGACAAATATATTTTCAAATAGTGGGGTTGCCCTCTTAAGACAGATATTTTAATGGTAAACTAAGGAAACTGCAGCTACCAAAAAAAATTCTAAAATTGTTCCGTACCGGATTCGGGGCTACGAGAGACGGAGACGACAGCCGACGGATCTTGTGCGTTGCTTTTGGGATTTAATGTAGAGACTCCCGTGGAAACTGCCATTTTCCTGAATAGAAGTGAAAACATTCTGGGTCCGTCTTCGGGTCATTGTCTAAGTATGTCTAAATATATTTGTATTATGTGTGTTTGTACATTGTTAAACGCTACTAACGCTACTAAACCTGCTAGCCATAATATATCATCAGTAGTTTAATGTAAGTTTTCAGTCACAAAATACGTCTCGAACGCGTTTGCGTTAAAATGTCAAATACTATGAGAACAATTTGTTGCCGTTTCGATCCGCAAGTGGCGCTGCCAATTTTTCCAAAGTACCTAATTGAGACGTTTGCGTGAACGCGTTCGAGACGTTTATATATGCAAAAACTCACACCAGAGGCTCAGGGTAAAAATAAGACAGAAATGTTTTTTTTATTTTTATTGTGCTTCTCAAAATCCTAATAAGTATTGTCAATAAGTGAACCAAATTATGTTAGTGATATCGAGTCTCGTGGTCCAACGATACTTCTTTCGTCAGGTGGCGTTTAAGTGGTAATTTAACCCCTCGTCTTCCCGTGCTTGTACCTTGCCCGGGTCCCAGAAAGTTTCTTCATACGAGGAGTACCATTATATTATTGTTTCTAGTGGTGGAAGATAGACCACGGAACTGTGGGCACTCGTAGCGTAGGTAACCAAAAATAAGGACTGATGAGATGGTTGCTGTCTCTTGGACACCGTGCATGCAAAAGCTACATCTTCACCAGTCTCATCAGTCTTTTTACCAGACTGCGCCAGAAGGAGGGTTATGTTATTTCGAGTGTGGGTCCCTATGTATTTATATTTCTTTGGCACGCTCTAGCTCTAAAGCCAATGCAATAAAGCTGGTCCGACTTGAGCTTGAGAGTTATCATTAGATTCGTTTTAGTCGTGAGAGTGACAGTGGGTACATCAAAATTATAAAACAAAAACCGATTATATGATAACCCAGAAATACCCACATGAGATGATAGTTACGCTAATTAAGTATTTAATGCTGAACTGACGAGTAGGTTACATCGCTGGATGCGGTCTTTTAAGGCTTCCTTCTTGTTGGAGCTTCCTGTTGATCGGGAATGGGTTTTCCAAGATAGTGATAATTAATTGGTATTTGGCGTTTGTTACTGACTTCGAATATTGGTTGTTGTTATCCTTTGCTCTTCTCCACCTTGGGCGCGAGCCCTGACAAACCTGCCCCTACGTATGAGAGGACAACGGACGCTGCCATCACGAACATAAACTTGACGGTCATTTTTCACGATATGTAAATATTGAATACAAACTGGTGTACGAAATCTAGACATACTTATACCTACCCAATACCACAAGCGTACAAAATCTATTTATTATGTTACGAATGAATAAATTTTGCGTATAACTAGAACTGCAACTCTTACTTGCTTCATTAGTTTTATATGTTGGGAAAAATTAGGCGAGGCCACGCGGGAAATTAAAAAATCAATACCTTACCTACTCTCATTTTGTTTTTTCTGAATTTTTTTTAAATGTTTAACTACTGGTCGCCCTTGGTATCGTGTGCGTAAACTAGTAGAGCAATTAATTAAGTTTAATTTCGAATATTTACCTAACAACAATCGTCAAATTAGTAAAATCTGCGTGCGATGACTTTTTCAGACAGCCAAGTGCAAGTTTGATTCGCGTTTTGATGGTTCCACACTATGGCTGTCCACACTATCAACGTATGATGATGATGATGGTGATGATGATGTATAGTTAGTAAAACCAATTATTATAGTTAATTGAAAATGTGACCTCTGGTTCAAAACCAAACAGAGCGTCTTGGTGTGCTATGGCAAAAAAAATACCAAGCAAAGCTCAGTCATCCCCACAAAGTCAGTCACTTAAAATTTAAATTACCGTTGTAAAAAAATTACATGCATCGTTACATTTTTTCATTTCTCGAGCTGATGCACCTGATTTTTCCCCATAAAAAAAATCCAAATACTTCGCATGCAAATTGGATTTTTTCTTTGAGAGTTAGTAAACATATATTTAAGGAGTATACATAATACCTATTTGAAATCAAGTAAGCCATAGAAAGTCCACGGTTGGACATAGGCGTCCACCATAGACCTCCAGAAGTAGGTACCAAGGTAACTGATTTAATTCATTACACTTCCGCAAAGTAACGCCTGATTCAGTTAATTGTACTTAATTCGTTTAAAGAGCATCATTATATGTCCGAATCTCAACAATATCGAAGACTGAATTTTCGTAGCACCTTTAAGCTGTTCTTTTTATGTGAATCTGTGCCTGCATTTCAGTGTTCGGTTTTTTTCAAACGCTTGCCAGCTCTAAAATTCCACATACCTAAACTTGTAGAAAATGGACGAGAGAAGTATTAAATATTTCCATACGAAATTGTTGCCATAACTAATCAATAATATTTTACGTCAAAAATGTGCCGTAAGTGTACAAACGACATCTTCGTGTAATTTCTACTCTTTTTAGAGTTAAATATGCAGTAAGAACTACCCCTTAATATGTGTGGAAATTTTAAATTATTACGGCCGTGTAGTATGGGGTATAAATACGCGTAGTTTTTAACTTACTACTAGTACTCCAGCTTTCCTGATTATAAAGAGATGTTAGTCTTCAAGTTCCTGTTAGTGGTCGCAGCGTGCGTAGCTGCAGCATCCGCTCAAGGTCATTTGGGGGTTAATGGTGACAAAGACCAAGGCAAGTAAACGACCAATGTGAGCTTCCCAAGTAACATCCAATATCTGCAGTCAGTAAGCAAAGAACGCCAAATCACAATTCATCATCACTCCATATCGGGACTTCCTCTGCTGAGCCTGTCTCCAAGATTAGACTTCTTCTACGGACGATGTTCTCCGATCAACCGTGACCAACTCCTCGACTATTGCTAAGGCGAGCTTAATTAAAAAGAAGTTGCAAGTGATCCTATGTTAGAATGAAGAACACTGTAGGTACCAATGGAATTGTATGCGGAGGTATACTGACTTGACAAATATTGGTCCAAAAATAAAACTTTAAATAAAAAAACCTGAGTTTTTCTTTTTTTTTTAAGTAATGACCTATTTTAAACACAATAAAAGAAAGCGCACAACAATCAACATTACAAAATATTAAAAAATAGAACAAACGCAAGTGGTGTTTTAGCCAAGGACAAATACATTTTCAAATAGTGGGGTTTCCCTCTTAAGACAGATCTTTTAATGGAAACTAAGAGAACTGCAGCTATCACTGCTATCAAAAAAAAGTCTAAGATTGTCCCGTACCGGATTCGGGGCTACGAGAGACGGAAATGACAACCGACGGATCTTGTGCGTCGCTTTTGGGATTTAATGTAGAGATTCCCGTGGAAACTGACATTTTCCTGAATAGAAGTGAAAATATTCTGTGTTCGTCTTCAGGTCATTATCTAAGTATCATGCATAACTTTCACAAAATTAACAAACTAACGAAATTTTCGTAAGCGTATAATAAAATAACAATATTTTAGACTTGAGTGAGTTAGACTGACCATCTTCGTTGATGTTATATATAATTGCGTTTTACAAAAATGCATAGGTACATTCATTTGGCCGCTGTTCAAAGTGTAGTGTCCCTACACGGCGCGTTAAGGGGCAACTGAAAATGAATCAAAATTACATTGAACAATCTTTACGTCTACATATGGAAAGGATTCGATTAACCCAACCACCTGTCGAAATTTTTACTTGATACATTGACGAGCAAAAATAACTGGTAACTTGCCATACAGAGCTATGTGAAAAGAAACCCGTATTTTTCCTCGGAAGGGGCCAAACTATTGGTAGGTACTCGCTACTGAATTGAAAAATGTTCCAAGAAAATCTATCAGTAGGTAGATAAATTTGACAAACTGTAGGCAGGTATGGCAAAAGTTGCGAGAATTTCATGGTAGGTAACTAATATCTATTAACCTATGTTTTTAGATATTTATTTATTTACAGCCGCAAAAGTCCATAGCCCTCAGTATTTTGTGTTAATTTTCTAACCACAAACATAACATAACTATATGACTACACGTTCCTGAGAAAATAGTGGTGACATATTGACGCATGTATATACACTCTACACAGACCGACTACGAAGTCATTTTATAGGGGATCCGTTTGTATTACAAGTTATTATTATTATTACAAGGTTTTTATTTACTTGCAACGCATTTATGTATGTATGTATGTATGTATTATGTATGCAAGTATGTTTGTCCGGGTGGAATCTTGCAACTCAATTTTGAAGCAAATATATTCAACCGATGGAGCAGAAATTTTGCATACTTGTGAAAGTCGGATGACAATACAATAATCTGGTAGTTTCAAAAAGACATGTAAAAGAGCCCTTGGCGGCCAATTTGCAAAAATAAATTTTCATTTTCATTTTCATTTTCAGTAGGTAGAATTCTGGTGACCCGGTCAGGCCCGTCTCCGCAGGAGGAACTCTACAACTGTTGGCCCGATTGACTGGAAATTTGGCACACATATACGTAAAATGCATAGCAATGCAAGTACAGTCAACAAAATGTAGTCAGTAAAAAATCTTGTATCAAAAATGAAATTTTTAGGTTAGGTTATTTTTTGGGGGACGGCATCTCAACGAAAAACTTTTGCGAGTAAAAAAAATTAAAGTAGTAAAAACCTGTGTATTTCAAACAAATCTACAGCTTAAATATTTTTCGAGTAATTCACTAGATTAATCACAATCATCATTTATGATTCTATCCCGCAGAGAGGCCCCGAGTATAGCCCTCACCATAGCCCTCTGAGTGACTTTGAGCTTCCTTATGAGGCCCATCATTAGCACCCATGTCTTAGATCCGTATGTCATCACTGGCAAACACACTGGTTCAAACACGGCGGTAATTTGGAAGAAAAGAAACTGCGAAGCTTCCCGAATGCTGCCCAGCCGAATCGGATTCGGCGAGAGATGTCTGTCTCGAAGTTGGACCTACCTAACTGGACCGTTTGTCCCAGGGATACATCGTCGTCAACAACTTCGAGCGCAGAGCCTCCGACTATCACGGGAGCTGGCACAACATGGACATTAGACACGACTTTCGCTGCTCTGGGAGCAAAGAAATAACCTAACAAGCTTTTTTGCTGACTGTACTTTTTGTTGACTGTACTTGCATTACCTCCGTCCTACATAATGTCTACCAAATTTCAAGTCAATCTGACCATCCGTTGAAGAGTTCCGTCCTGCGGAGATGTTCCTGGCCGGGCTATCAGAATTCTACTACCAGATTATTGTATTGTCATCGAATTCCACAAGTATGCAAAATTTCAGCTCAATACAATACAACTCTTTATTGAACACCACATATAACAACCAAAACAGAAAAAAGGCATACAGAATCGGTTGAAGATAAATACAAATACATACAAAAACGTCACGCCTCTTTTTTTTCACAGGGGAAGGCAAGATATCTACTTCAAAATTGAGTTGCAAGATTCCATCCGGACAAACACACATACCTACCTACATACGTTTTTTTTTTTTTTTTTTTTTTTATGTGAATAGGAAGGCAAACGAGCAAGTGGGTCACCTGATGGTAAGTGATCACCACTGCCCATAGACACCCGCAACCCCGGGGGGATTGCAGATGCGTTGCCCACCTAGAGGACTAAGATGAAATGCCTCTTGTGCCCGTAATTTCCCCGGCTGTCTTACTCTCCACACCGGAACACAGCAGTGCAAGCTCTGCTACTTAGCGGCAGGATTAGCGAGTAAGATGGTGGTAGCGATCCGGACGGACCTTTCACAAGGCCCTACCACCCGCCTTGCAACCACGCCACGTTGCAAGTTAATAAAAATGCTTGTAATTGTAATTGGGATGTAATTGGTTGTATTGTTGATCTTGTTACCGTAGGCTCTGTCTACCCCGTAAGGGATATAGACGTGATATTTGTACGTATGTATGTATGTATGTATGTAATTGTAGAAACATAGAATTCTCTTCTCTTTCCGCGCAGAAGGTAAAAGACCATCGAGGGAATGGGCGAAAATCTTACGAATCATGTTTTAGGCGATGCAGCTAGCAACTCATCACTATTTTGATTCCCCTTTCCACTTCCACCTATATGCGAATCATGGTAAGCGTGGACTTTGGGTCTTGTTACCCTCGACTCTGTATATCCGTGACGAATAAAGACGTGATTTATGTATGTATGTATTATGTATGTAAAACGGTCTAAATAGACTGTCTATTATTGTGCAAGTATTGTATTAGTATAACGAATGCTTATAATTGAAAATATGATCTCTGAAGCGTCGTGATGTGCTATGGCCTGTGAAAGCTAAAATTTACAGTTTAATTTACCGTTGTAGAGATAACATGCATTGTTTAATTTCTCGAGCTGATTCACCTGATTTTTCCCCATGAAAGATTAAATTTCAAATTTGCATGAAAATTATATATTTAAGGAGTGTACGTATTCCTATTTCAAATCAAGAAAAATAGGAATTAATTGTACCTACTTCGTCGCAAAATAAATATAAGTAAACACCGAATTTCTCTACGGAATTATGTCATCCTTTACGTTCTAGCATTTTTCATGCATTAGCATTATTCATAAACAATTTAGATTCCCGTATGCCCTTAGGTAGGTACTCGTACTTACGCTCTGTTGCGTGTATGTTCCGTTTGAATCCTTGACCCTCTTTACTTTTGTCGTAGTCGTATACATTAATAGGTACCTTACACCACAGTTTGATACGTCTTCAATTCAATTAAATTTTTGGGAATTATTAAACAAATATATATTAGAGCTAGCTACAGCTATCACCACAGAGCAACACACACAACTCAATAACTGGCTACTTAACTATTGTGCTACAGGTCGGTTTAAAAAGAAAAAAAAACAGGAATATGAAGGGAAGGTTATTAAAAAGGGGGAACTATTGAGGTTTTTAAGTTATTTCATAATCTTATGTTATTTTTGGACAAAACGAATCTAAAATACCTACTACCAAAGGGGGAGAAAGACAAAGTTTAAAAGAAAATTCATTTTGACTGGGCGACTAAGTTACGAGATAATAGGTCATATATAAAAGAACACATATTTTAGGACTTTCAAAAAATATGTGCTCCAAAGTTCCTTCACCAATACCACATTCGTTGAAACGTCTTGTGTGGTGTTGTTGATGGTTAGGTTAATTATGTGTAGGTAAGAAAAATATAGGGTAGGGTAGGGAATATGTGCGCTGGGAACGTGGGCCGCTGAGGGGGCTACGAGGAGTTAACCTCTTTAAAAAAAACAGACGGTCACCGGCGGGGGGAGGGCGGGGAATCCGGAACCCGCATTCAACGGTGCCGTCGCCACCTGCCCCATCCCGGGGCGGCCAGTGGACGTTGCGGTGGTCACTGTGTGCGCCCGCAACGCCCGCAGCTTAAGGCCTGGAGGGAACGTGTGTGTTTTTAGACGGTAGGCCTCTCCCCTTCTTCCATAGGGAAGGCAGCGGCGAGATGGAGAGCCCGTCATACCTCCGTTCGTATGCTGCCCCGAGCGCGGAGATGCATAAGGCGCATTTTCCACACGTTAAAAAAAAAAAAAAAGGGTAGGGAATATGTACGTACGAGTATGTGCTACGCCGTAGTTGCGAAGTACAAAGATAACTCTTTTGATTCATTAAAATGGACTTCCGCAAAGTAACTCCTGATTCAGTGCAAAACTCGAAAATACCTACTTACATTTTAATATGTCCGAATCCTCCTGGAATTTTCGTAGCTAGCACCTTTAAGATGTTCTTTTTTGTGAACCTATCATCTGCGCATTGCATTGCAACTATCTCCTTGATTGACACCGCCCATATCACTTAAAGCATTTTTCAGTGTTCGATTATTCTGAGGTTTTCTCAAACACTTGCCAGCTCTACATAGAATTCCGCGTACCTAAACTTGTAAAAAATGGACGAGAGAAGTATCAAATATTTCCATACGAAATTGTTGCCATAATTGAAAATATTTTACGTCAAAAATGTGCCGTATGTGTAGAAACTGCGCACTCTAAAAAATGAAGACCAACTAAGAGCAGTTTTCTCTTAGTTGACGTAAAATTAATTATAATAATTAAGATTTTATGTAAATCAAACAAAGGTGATCACTTAAAACAATAAGTGTATCTGTGATTGAACTAATAAAGTAAGTATGTTATTAATCCTAACAGTTGTATACCTTGCATCTATTATTTAACTTGTTGATATAATTATGTAACGTAGGTTAATTCAATCCCTAACAAATTCATTATCACAGATAAGTATGTTGATAGTTATGAACATTTTCATAGTTTATTTGATTATTTTTGTCTTTGTTGATTCACATAAGATTTGGTATTTTAATCTACTAAACATTAATATTTAGAACAACGAAGATAAAACATTCAATTCCATTATGATCAAGTTATTGTATTGAATTACGAAACTTTTATTCCATTCTACTAAGAATTATTTGTTAAAACGATTTTCATAATAATTAAATTAAATAAAATATAAAAAAGTAGGAGGAGAGCGCCTGTACACCCGCTCGGTTAGTTGCGTTGCGTCATCCATCGCCATGCCCTGTGAGCGCGAGCGAACTTGTTTATTTCGGTGCGGCGGTCACAAATAGTTATTTATTTATTTTTCGCTCTTGAGACACTGTCTGTACTGTCGGGAATTAGTACGTATACGTATTATCCAAGTCTGTGTGAACTGTGACCACGTGTGCCGATAATAATGGAGGATGTAATAGAATTACTGAAGACTTGGGAGTTGGATAACTTGATACCGGAATTCACCAGTAAGTACATTATATGTATCTCATTGTTTGTGTTTGTTTGTTTGTTTGGTCAGAGGGTCAGAGAAATATTTTTAGATTAAATGATCGTTATAGAAAATGATAATTAATATTAAATTTAAATATGTTAAATGTTGTAATATGTATGATTCAATAATTATATCAACTGAGCGTTATAGCGATTAATATTATAGCAAAAGTTTTAAAGCCTCGTGATTATTTTTTAGGGTTCTGTAATCTCTAAAGTTTAAGGTGTTCTTAAATTAAGGTAGCTCCTAACTAGCCGCAATTTTTGTTTTAGCGTCCAATGAGGAAACTACGAATATAGCCGCTTTTCTCACCATTCCACTGTTGCTGAACACTGCGGCAGTCCGCCAAAAGAAGAAGCGAGGTTCGGGTGCAAGTCGAAGTTGGAAGCCCAGCAAAGTGGAAGTAAGGGAAGGTTTCATAAAGCATGTCAGGTCCAGTGCAGAAATTACCCAGACCATCGAACTTCGAGTAACCACACTACAAAAAATAGGATTGTCAGCCCAGCCATACATTATTGTAGTGGGTGAGTCTCAAAATCGATACGTTTTTAATTGTTGCGAACAGATTGGTAATGGACCAAGAACTTAGAATTTAAGATTTTTGGAGTGACATCAGCTTTTTAAAAATTAAGTAACACAAAGTTCCATCTTTAAGCATAAAATGATTATTTAAAAAAAAATATTAAAATTTAAATTATAATACAGTGTGTGACAGAAAGTTTAATTTTTAAATGCAAAAGTTTACTTGCAAAATGTTTAAAATGAATAAATAACATCTTGGTATTAATGTTTTTGTTTTATTTATTTAAACTTGTACGAGTATAACATACCTGCTTAAAATGATATCAGCATACTGAACTCAACTCTGCATACAAACGTAGTTTCGTTCTCATTTTGAAACAGCATGCTGGAATAACATGAAATTTTGCCATGGATGTCCAGACTTGAAAAACTAGTTTCTGTTGCTGAATGGAAAAAAAATAGCGCAAGTTTATCAGTCTTTTAGATGCTGCTTAAAAACCTTTACAACGGCTGTATTTTTTTCTCTATTATGATTTTTAACAGAAACTAGTTTCAAGCCTAGATAATAATATGCCGGATCCTATGGTTTACCTACACAAAGTATCATGTTATTCCAGCATGCTGTTTAAAAATGAGAACGCAACTACGTTTGTATGAAGCATTGGGCGTACTGTGACTCTTAACTACTTATTCGTTTAAATTTGATAAATTTCCTTTGTGCTAGTTTTTATACGCGCCGTGCTGAATAATGCTGGTCCTCTTACTCATGTCATACTAAAGACATTGGTCTTAAATAGGTACTAAGATATACATTTATTTCAGATCTTTTTGAGGATCGACCTAGGCCGGTTTGGCTTCATAAACACGCCTCCTACCGTGTTTGTGAAGCTAAACCGGTCTAGGTCGACCGCCAAAAAACTAGATCTGAAAGAAATGTCTTAGTAAATGGGACAAAGTGAGGCATAGTACCATTGAACAAGAATGGTATTGCAGTGAATAAGCTACTTAGTCCAAATGATTAAACAATTAAGATTTAAATTGACCAAAATCTTAGTTCAGTCTAATATGATGCATAAGTCGCTGTAATCATGTTCTTAGTTAAACTTATTTGGGTCAAATAGTTAATACAGTAATTCTTCATGTCAATATTGATCTACATCTTAGTTGAAATGATTAAACAATCAAGATTCAAATTGACCAATATCTTATTTCAGTCTAATATGGTGCATAAGTCGCTGTAATCATGTTCTTAGTTGAACTTATTTGGGCCAAATAGTTAATACAGTAATTCTTCATGTTAATATTGATCTATATCTTAGTTGAATTGACTTGTTTGTATTCGTTGGTTCAGCTACGTATCATGATAATAATTATGAAGCGCTTAGTTGATCTTGCTAGGATCAATTAGTTGGCATAATTATTTTTCATGTAAATATTTAACAAGATCTTAATTGGCTCAGTTACATAGCAATAGTAAGAGCAATCAGAATTACTTTATTTGATGTGTCTAAGTCCTTGTTAGGCTCGTATGGAATCAAGATGCTTGATTATGAATATCAAGATATTGATAGGGCCAACCAAATTTTTTTTACAGTGCGTCTTCGTGTAATTTCTACTCTTTTCGGAGTTTAATATGCAGTAAGAACTACCCCTTAACATGTGTGAAAATTGCGAATTAGTATACGGCCGTATAGTATGGGGTATAAATACGCGTAGTTATTAACTTCAGTATATTGGTACTCCAGCTTTCCTGATTATCAAGAGATGTTAGTCTTCAAGTTCCTGTTAGTGGTCGCAGCGTGCGTAGCCGCAGCATCCGCTCAAGGTCATTTGGGGGTTAATGGTGACAAAGACCAAGGCAAGTAAACGACCAATGTGAGCTTCCCAAGTAACATCCAATATCTGCGGTCAGTAAGCAAAGAATGCCAAATCACAATTCATCGCCACACTATCCCGGGACTTCCATTGCTGAGCCTGTCTCCAAGATTAGACTTCTTCTACGGACGATGTTCAACCGTGACCAACTCCTTGACAATTGCTTAGTCGAGCTTAATTAAATAGAAGTGACAAGTGATATGTTAGAATGAAGAACACTGTGCCGATGGAATTCTACGCGGAGGTATACTGACTTGACAAATATTGGACCAAAAATAATATGTTAAAAAAAAAAACCTAGCTGTTCTTTTCATTTTAATGACCTACCTTTAAGCGCACAGCAGTCAACATCACCAATTCCACGTTAAAAATAAGACAAACGTACCTAAAACTACAATTCGAATAAAAATTTTGACTAGTTGCCTCTGGGCAACTAGTCAAAATTTTTAATTAGCCTTAAAAATACCACTCTACTCATATTTCAAAATCAGCACAATTTTTTACAACTTTCACATTGTTAATATTTTCACATTATGTGCTTTCAAAAATCAGGCCTCTGTAATTTTTATCCATATTAAAAATGGAAGAGGTTCTCAATTCAATTGTACCTAGCTATACAAAATTCAACACAATTTTTCACCACTTTCCATTTTACTTTCAAAAGTTGGACCTCTGTGACTTGAGATGAATTTTTGCCATGGAAGGCAATCAAAGAAGTTAGCTTCATCAGAATCAGAACAAAAACTTCTTGAGTCTTCCTTCGCTCAACTAATCATGGTACTCGACTAAGAACCTCTTTCGTACAATTTTCCGCTTGGCTGGAATTTTTAATATATAAAAAAAATATTAAGTAAATTACATATGTAGTACGTAAGTAGGTGCCTTGCTAATCCACGAATCGAAATTGAATAGAGAATAGATATTTAAGGTCAATACCTATATATATTTTTTTTCGAAACGTATGAATCTGCAAGATTATGGTTATGCAAAGGTATACATAATATAATGTTGCAGGCGGATTGTTGTGAGCCGCCGTATTACTTTTCGGCTAGCCATTTTGAATGACAGGGCGTTTTGCAATGCGGTCTTATTCTTATTCTTTCTTAGGAGCAAAGCGAAGCGGAGCTCCGTCGACTTCACTAAAAAATGACAAAGCGCCGGCTAATGATTCGATGTTACAAATTACTTTCCCCACAAGTGGATACAACGCGTTTTTACCAGCCTTGTTTTAAAGGATAAAAGACGGCTTTATTATTCACTGTGTACCTACCTAATTGTTAAGTAAATGCGATGTCACTATGCTGTTTTATGTTTTATTTTATCATTGGTGGATCGTATAAATTTCCCGCGCTACTGAAATTGGTCTACTGCGCAGGTACATCGTGGAGCATTATTTTTGTTGTCAAACTGTAAAGATGTTCCCCGTTGGGGCAGGAATTAAATTCCTTGAAAACAAACCCTGTCAAATAAAAAAGCTTATCCTTAAAAGCATGTCAATTACAAATTGTGGTATACCTACGTAACTAATTGATTTGATGTGATTTTATTTGATTTGTTATGGTGCATAAGTAGCTACTTGGTAAGTATAAAATGCCCAGTTGGTCTCGTATTTTATAAATCAACTTTCAGTTGCAAACCGTAAAAACAAAATGTCGATCTACAAATTCTTCGTGTTCGTAGCAGTGTGCTTGGCCACTGGCTCCTCCGGGGTCATCCATGGTGAGGAAAAGAAGTAAACGGGAAACATGTGCCTCCCGAACAATCACCAATATCAACAGTCAGTAAGAAACGCCAAATCACAATTCGTCAGCATTGCCAGCCAGGACTTCCAGTAATGAGTATACCTACTTCAAGATCATCAACACAGTCGTGCATCTGAAGGATGTCGGATGAAATGATCCTAATTTCATCCTAAGTGACTTACGCTGCGTATTCCCTTCAATAATCTTTATTCCAAGACTAGAATACGCTTGATCGGCCAACGTGGGTTTTACTATGAGGAAAACGAGGAAGCTACAGTCAACATGAGCCAAGAGTCCATTTGTTGACAGATTACTAATTTGAAATCACTGACATATTGGGGATTTTGAAAATCATGCACCAGCTACTTAAATAAATAAAAAAAATTATGAATTGCTATCTGCAACTTTATTTTATTTCAAACTAGCTTCTGCCCGCGACTTTGTCTGCGTAGAATTATACATAAAAACCTTCCTCTTGAATCACTCTATCTATTAAAAAAACCGCATCAAAATCCGTTGTCTAGTTTTGAAGATATAAGCATACATAGGGACATAGGGACAGAGAAAGCGACTTTGTTTTATACTATGTTGTAGTGATGATCTTCTTTGAAATATGTCTTTATTTTCTAGTGGTGGCCTACATTAGATAACTAGAAAATTCTTCTTATCAAGTTCGCGGGTATTCGTAGTAAAGTAAAGTGACATAGGGGTCTGGATATCCTAACAGCCATAATAAACACGTTGACCGAAATCCTACATACATACATACATACATCACGTTATCCCTAACGGGGTAGACAGAGCCTAAGGTAAAAAACCTCAAGGCCATGTTTAGCATGATTAAGGGCGTATAGCTGGAAAGGGAAATCAAAATAGTGATGGGTTGCTAGCCGCATCGCCTATAACATGATACCTAAGACTCGCCTATTTCCTCGATGGGCTTTTACCATCTGCGCGGGAAGAGAAGCAACTGGTAAATCCTATGTTTTTTCTTTACTCCCAGACCAGCATGGAAGAAATCCTACTAATAATATAAATACGAAAGTTTGTGAATATGGAAGTATGTATGGATGTTTGTTACTCTTTCACGTCAGAACGACTGAACAGATCTGGCTAAAATTTGGCACGAGGATAGACTACGGCCGGAAATAACACATAGGCTACATTTTATTCCAGAAAATTGTGTGCCTAGTTCCTGCGGGATAGTGATATATAACGTATTATTATTTACAGACGAAGTCGCAAGCGACAGCCAGTGTAGAATAAAACTTTTTTTAGTCGATTGGAGAAAATTAACGCGAACGTAATAATTGGCATTGTTCAATTTTTTTAAGCTGTGCTTTTAACACCTTTATTTGATAAAATGGACTATTTCAAGCAACTAATTTGAATATTATGCTTTTACGTAGCTTTGTTAATTAATCATAAATATTTTTTCGCTGTTTGATAATTCGTGAATTTAGACAGAATCCCAATCGCCTTCGTTCGGCTGGCTATAAAAAAACGGCTTTGTCTATGGTTTTGTAGATTTGACAGTGACACGTGACAGTTGCCGTAGCCAAACTTTTTTTTTCATTTTTGTGACAAACATTCGATGCTGGATTCTGTCTAAAAACTAGTGTCCGACCGAAACACGATTTTTAGCCGAAACCGAAACCGAAACCGAATATTCGGTTTTTTTCTGATTTCGGCCGAAACCGAAACCGAAACCGAAATTTTTGAAGACGTATCAAAATATTCAAAATTACTGTACAAATCGTAAGGAAAAGGTTATTGCAAGGATTTCTTATATGAGAACAGTTTCTTTTTTTGTTAAACAAAATAAAAAAACGTTTATTTTTAATGAAAATAGATATACATGAAACTACCGTGAGACTTAATCATAATTACACATAAACGGATAACTCACGTATAACAAGTCGAGTGATGCTCGACATGTTTCGGACTATTTCGTAGTCAGGAAGAAGGACTTCGAAATAGTCCGAAACATGTCGAGCATCACTCGACTTTTTATACGTGAGTTATCCTTTTATGTGTAATTAAAATAGATATAATTAGAGGTAAATTATGAAATTTTAAACCAAATCAAATCAAATCTTTAAACTTTTAAACAAAGTTACCTAATTAATATTATTATGATTCCTGAACAAAGTCAATTGCAAGATAAATCACAGCTTAAACATAAATCAACTTTTACAAAAATTATAGTATTATCACTGTAATCAGAGATCTTTAAACAAAGTTTTAGAATAATACCTCGTGTGACAAAGTCAAACATTGCAAGAGAAATCACAGCATTCATGCTATTTTAACATTAATCAACTTTGTCAAAAAATATGAAATAATTAAATTTTAATCAACTTCCTTTCTCTACAATGTAGAGTCTACATAATTATGAAATTATCACTTCAATCGCCGATGTTGAAACAAATTTACCAAGATCGTTACAGTAGTCATGCTACTTAAACACTAATCAACTTTTACAAACAAAACAATATGAAAATCAAATTTTACACATTAACGAGTTCTTGTACTTAGAGTATTTCAATTTTTACTTTTGCTTTACGCGCCCGAATTAAGCCGAGCACTCCCGATGCGAGAGCCGCGAGACGCCGCGAAGTAATTTCGGCCCGGCCGAAGGTTTCGGCCGGAATCTGGCCGAAACCGAAACTTCGGCCGAAATCACTTTTTTGGCCGAAATTGGCCGAAACCGAAACCGAAACCGAAACTTCGGTCGGACACTACTAAAAACCCGGTCGTTCGGTCAAACAAAGGTTCAAAGTACTTTTACAAAAATATCTGCAATCATAAAGTATTTTTGAAATCGGACAAGATAAATCGGATAATTGATGGTTTTCCTCGAAATGGTTTTCGAATTGGAGCATACTAAAAAAAATGAACAATGCCAATTGTATGACTTTTCTGTGTGTGCGTTTGTTCACGCTACTTAATCTCAGAGATGGCTTAAATTAACCTATGCGAATGCGGTTTTCACTAATGAGTTGGTTCTTGGGGTATTTGTTTATTTCATAATAGATCCGCATAGCCAAAAGATATTATAAGTACTTTGCATTCAGGGTTCCGTGACAATAATGGTTCGTGATTTCTTCCTGTCGGTTGGTCTGCATAATATAAATGTTACAAGGTTACCTTTTAGTCCTATAAAATATTCAGTGAATTTGCAATTCACAACATTTCAATTTTTTTACCTTGTGTTTTCTTATGCTCAATAAATAGTACTTTGAAAACTAGGAGACCCGTATTTTTTCTTTTCGCGAAATTTGTATTCTAAGTTAGTCAAAAAAAATATTGAAATCTCGAAAATTTCAAAAACGCTTGTAAGGTTGAATCTACACATTACCTTTGCCTGGGTCATAAAAAAATAATATAAGATTGATGTCTACATTGTCTACTGGTTGTCACAACGGGTTGTCAGTTTGAATTTTTGATTGACGTTTGGTGATTTGATATTGGTTTTTATTGGATTTTAATTATTCGCATTTTCTGGACTGAATTGGAAATAATTGACAACAAAATAAGCCAGATAATAAAACAAATTGAATGTTTGCATCCACCCTGACTTGCAGCACAGTCTTCACATTTCACATCCAATATAGTTTCTTCTGCCTCGTTAATGCTTGCGACAACAGAGTAAATTTTAGTACGAACTCGGTGCTCAGGAGTTACTCTGCCCTTGATAAAACACACAGCATTCTCTCGTTTACTTCCACATAGCCTACAGAAGTTTCAACGTAAGCATCCCCTGATGACAACAAAAACTTAGCTCCCCGGATTTCGGCAACGTTAAACGAGTCGTTTTCACGCATGTATTGCAACAACATCATTATAATCCACCTTGGGAAGGTTTCGGCTGTCTGCCATGGCATAACCGTCCGAAACTTTCATCAAATCAATTTAATAAATATAACAATGCTTTTTCAAAACAAAACGAACAAAACATCGATCGGCAAACAACACTGATATTTGACATTGACACGTTTTTGACATTGACATTTTTATTCATAAAGAATTAGGAAGGCAAAGGTATACTACGACGATGCCTTACTTCGGATTTTTTGAAGATTTTTGTGAATATTACGTTAAATAAGTAATAAAAAAAATCAAAAAAATATGGAATGGAATACTTAAACACAAAGCTCGAAATGGTTGTCGGTACTTTAGTAATTATTTAAAATTGAAATGTTGTGAATTGTATGACGTTGACGAAGTCGCTGGCAGAAATTAGTCATTCTACAAAATTGTTTATAGCGAGAAGTTGAAATTACTTCTGACAAAAAAATTAACTCGTACACACAACACAAATACAAAGACGAAAACACATAGTAATGAAATGAACTTTAAAAACTTTTGGAGAGTTCGTGATATTTTGAATTTGGCGCCCATATTCAAGTGAATGTGTTACTAGTGCTAAAATCAAGTGAAGTGAGAAAAGTAATTCAATGGTGGCCAAACATTTTATGAACTGCAGCAAATCCAAATTGAAAATGAGGATGGAAATTTATGAAATAAAATAAGTCGTAACAGATTTTTTACGACACCCTCAAAATATGTACCTGCGACAAAATAGGACATTGGATCCGACTTTTTGTTTATACATTCTCGGAATGCGATTAAGGTATGGGAACATGTTAGATTAGATATTGGTAGTACAGTAAATAAAAAAAAAGGAATAGCGCTCATTCTAGTGTTTTATTTATAAATCATTATTAAGTATAGAGCCTCGCTTTAAAAGGCTAGTCGTAGCGTTTTAAAATATGACACAAACATATCATTGCTATAAACCTAGCAACACTGCTCATTTCTCTGTCATTTTGCTAAAGAAGCCGGCCGGGTGTGTCGTGCTTTTTTGCTCCTTGAAATATCTTCGTTTTCTCAAGATACTTATTTTTTTAAGATAAAATTTACCAAGACAGTCGTTCCAAGAAGTAAGAAATAAAAGTACAAATTTTTGAAGACTCCTAATCTTGACGCGGCAAGTCCTCGCTTATTCGTCGTACAAACGTACCACGTGTACACACATTTTCATGCGATTGTTTTCAATTGCAAACACGGTTTAACCTTAAAAATCTTACTTCGTTCTGGTGAAATTCTTGCGTGGAGATTGGAGCCATGTCTGTGAGGGCAGAAGGCGATCTCCGCGATGGGCTATCGGCACGCGAGTTGCTCGGCAGCAGCGAGGGACTCACGTACAACGACTTCCTGCTGTTGCCCGGGTACATTGACTTCACGGCCGAGGAAGTGGACCTCACGTCGCCGCTCACTAAGAAGATCAACCTGAAGGCGCCGCTCGTGTCCACTCCCATGGACACCGTAACTGAAGCCGACATGGCCATAGCGATGGCCCTGTGCGGCAGCATCGGCATCATCCACCACAACTGCACCCCTGAGTATCAAGCCAACGAAGTTCACAAAGTCAAGAAATACAAGCACGGGTTCATCAGAGACCCCGTATGCATGGGCCCCGAACACACCGTCGCTGATGTCATAAATGCCAAGAAGCAGAACGGATTTACAGGCTATCCTATCACAGAAAATGGTAAACTTGGTGGGCGACTCATCGGTATCGTTACGTCGCGAGACATTGACTTCAGGGAGGGACACCCACATTTGAGCCTCAAGGAAGTGATGACACCCATTGAAGAGATGATAACAGCGCAGTCCGGCGTGACGCTGCAAGACGCCAATGAAATTTTGGAGAAGAGCAAGAAGGGTAAACTGCCTATCATCAATGGGTCTGGTGAGTTGGTCGCTCTCATTGCCAGAACTGATTTAAAGAAAGCGAGAAGCTATCCTAATGCCTCAAAAGATTCAAACAAACAGCTATTAGTGGGAGCAGCCATCGGCACGCGTGATGCGGACAGAGAGCGCCTTAAATTACTTGTTGCCAATGGAGTAGATGTTATCGTCTTAGATTCATCACAGGGAAACTCTTTCTATCAGATAGAAATGATAAAATTCATCAAAAATACATACCCTGATATTCAGGTCATAGGTGGTAATGTTGTAACAAGAATGCAGGCTAAGAATCTCATTGATGCTGGTGTTGATGCTTTGAGGGTTGGTATGGGCAGCGGCTCAATTTGTATCACACAGGAAGTGATGGCATGTGGCTGTCCACAGGCAACTGCAGTGTACCAAGTTGCTTCCTATGCCAACCAATTTAATGTCCCGGTTATTGCTGATGGTGGCATACAATCCGTTGGCCACATTGTTAAATCCTTGGCTCTTGGAGCCTCTGCTGTCATGATGGGATCACTGCTAGCAGGCACCTCTGAAGCTCCTGGAGAGTACTTCTTTTCTGATGGCGTAAGGTTGAAGAAGTACAGAGGAATGGGTAGCTTAGAGGCTATGGAAAACAAAGATGGAAAAGGCTCTGCTATGAGCCGATATTTTCATAAAGAGTCTGACAAGCATAGAGTAGCTCAGGGAGTTAGCGGGAGCATTGTTGACAAGGGTTCCGTGCTGCGCTTTCTGCCATACCTACAGACTGGTATGCAACACAGTTGCCAGGATATTGGCGCGCGCTCCGTTGCCAAGCTGCGTGAAATGAGCAACTCTGGAGATCTGAGGTTCATGAAGAGAACATACTCTGCCCAGATAGAGGGCAATGTACATGGCCTATTCTCTTATGAAAAAAGATTGTTCTAAGATTCCAAGTATTTGGTTTGATCTTTTGTACTTTTGTGATATGAAATCTATTTTTCCTGAAGTCAATAGTAATCTAAGAGAAGCGATGAAGTATTCAGCTAATATTAATGAGAAATTAAAATATATTTTGTTTGTATATTTAGAAATGTTAAAATGATATAAAACAGTAAATAAAACATATTATTCCATTTACATTTTACAGTAAAGCAAAGTATTGCATTTTCAAATGTTTTATGTTTTTTATATCTTTAAGTGTTGTACCTAATTAACAGGATGGTGTAAGCTTGTGACAAATGTAATGGACCAGATGCGACGAAATATTTAAGAATAAAGTGTGAATTAAATTAAATCAAGTTGTTTTATTATCTTTGTACCTACTCTTGTGCTAACAAAGTAATAATGTTTACCATCAAACTTCTCTCTGAAAGGCTGTCCTTGCTATAGTGCTTTCGAAGACTTCAGTTTATTCAGTACAGAAGCGATTCTTTTCCTTAAAAAAATGTCCTGAAGATTATCACGTTCCTGACCACAAATAATTATTTTATTGTTAGTAGTGGGTATTGCGTAATGTAGCTGTTAGTTAAAATTTTAGTAAAAGCGGTAATTGATCACTGAGGTAAAGATTGTTTAAGTTTCCTAATCAGTTCTTTTATTACGTACATTATTTTACTAAAGTATAGAAATGCAGAATCAATCTTATAAAACTAGCGACTAATTAGCAACTTTGTTTTCATCTGAACGTCTCAACTTGAAGATTACCTTTTAAATCAAAAGTATCAAATTTTCTGTTATAGCAACTAGTAATTAAATTTCTAAATGTCAGTGAAAATTAGAACACAGAAAAATCCGAAAAGTAAAGCTATGGCCGGGAATCGAACCCGGATCCTCGTCATTCCGCATATAGCAGGTAGTGTTGAACAAAACTAGGTATTTACTAACAATAGGATTTTGTTGTAATCTTGTTACGCTGTGACGGCCTGCCAATGCCAATAATAGCATCTGTTACGGTAGCTTAGGTCTTCGTCGATTTTTAGTATGTATGATATACTAGCCGTATTCCCGAAGGCGAACGACTAGTAACCGTTAAAGCATGAACTTATGGAGGGTTCGGTTTAATTCGTGACTTGATGACTTCGTAGATTAGCTAGAGCTCGGTTTGAAATATTTATTAACAATATTTGGTATTCGAGGATACGGTTCAGGCCATATGAAAGGTCTAGCTAGAGAATACCAACTTAGCCATAAATAATTTAAATCTGTATGTGTAGAACTATGTAGTAGGGGTGCTACTGATAATAATAAAAAACCATTACTAATAATCACAATGTATTTGAATTATAAATTCACAAGCAGCAAAGGCATGATTACGCTCATTTGACAATAAATATCGATTAAACGTGCATTAAAATTTAAATAATAATTAATCCAAATTGCTACTATTACTATCTATGCTTAAGACTGGTGCGTCCAAAATGTTAATCGTATTCATAACATTTCAAACCCGCCGCTATAACTATTATAATTGCACGTGTCTCTTCCAAAGTCTTTTACAAATAATTATTAAATCATCCTTGAACCGTCAATACTGATAACTGAAAACAAAAACAATCGATTAACATTAGAGAGCATATCAGCAACATTGTGATGAAAATAAATTATACTTAAATAATAATCTATGCATTGCTAAACGTCCGTAATACTTCGTCGACGTGAAATTTCGAATTTATCCTTCTATAAAGGAATGTAGTTCGACATTAAAGTAATAAATACCTCTGAGAATGCTACGTGTTGATCTTGCTATTGGGTGTCAAGATAACCTAGCCAGCGTCCTGCTCCCTAAGTACTAACTTTAGCACTAACATTTTTCATTGCCAAGTTTCCTACTGACATTTCAATTTGGTTACACTATCCTAATAAACCAAAAAACAAAGGTTATCCACCGCACTAACCCACTGATACGCTTTAGTAAATAACCGAAGAACAACAATTTTATCTCCTAGTTTCTAGTGAAATAGTCAACTTGGCAGGTCAGTCTGTTGCCAGCCAAACACGGAACGGTATAATCGCGCAGAAACAGACCTGTATAGTCCACATCAGATAATGTCAAGTCGGCGCGGCCCAAGCGCTCAAAAACATATCGGATAATTTATAAAGGCTAGTCTACTGCGTCAGAAATCTACAACACTAATATATTGTGTTACGACTGCCCTTCAATGTTTTTATCAGCCAAAACGTTGTTCACGCAAGTCGTCACAAAATATCAAAAAAATGAAGGCCGCACCCCCTCCGCAGGCGAATGCGGGAAAGCGTGTTCTCCATACGCTGTGGCATATATGACAGTTTTTTTTCCAACAAGTTAAACGTTTCAAACCCACGAAAACTGTATTAATGAAAATGCAACACATTGGAAGGGCAGATGTACTACAGTAAAATATTTCGCAAATACATCGTTGCGTGTAAGGCCAGCTTAAGTGCCTTCTCTCACACCGCGTGGCGCCCAACCAAACGCACCAGTCGGAATGCATCAAGACAAGCGTTGAAAGCTTAAAAATCTTACTGAGATTACATCTTAACAATATTCAGCACCCTTGAGCGTATTAAAACATCACTGGAACATAAACGGGCGACGCTCAAACGTACTGAAGGCGAAGGCCCACCGCACGTGTTTGTGCCGTATATTCAACACATTATGATATGAATTTCAATGACACAACCAATTTTGGAGCTTCATTATGCGTCTCGAAAAAAATACATAGTTAATAATCTCGCTAACAAGGCGTCTAACGTCAATAAAATCAAAAATAAAAAAAAAGTACCGAGGGACTTATAAAATGCTAACTTTGAAGTATGAAGCCTGATGCAGTTTGATTATATCCTAGTGTAAAATAAAACTATTGAAAGAACCGGTCAATCAATCAGTATCTCCCGTTTTTTAGCTGGACCATACAGCGCCTAACGGCATTAATTATAGACCGAAAGTAAATTGGCCATAGGTCAGCGATTAAATATCGGTATAAGCCCAATTTAAAGAAAACTTTGTTCCATCCAATTCAGTCCATGAAACATCTTCATTAGAGATCATTACTTTAAGTTACTTTTTATTCCGTTAGTATCTAAAATAGCTTGCCATATTTAAGTAGCAGTGGAAAACTGCGCAATAGAGTTCACTCTGGTCGGATCGGAGATGCAATCATATAGAAACCAAACCCGACCAAAGCGGGTCTCAACTAAACAGTGGTCCCAACTGTGTCGAAGGGAGCTTTGCCTTGACTTAGTTGTGGCAACTAGACCAAGGTCAAGTCGACTCTCAAAGAACTTTAGTCAACAAATCTCCACGGTCTGTGACAAAAATGTAACTTCACCAAATGCTTTGATCAACGTTTACCCAGTTGTTTAGTTCCTTGACTAAGTGTAAGCTGCACCATATTACTTTAACGATAACATTAACTATGACCGATGATTTTGACAGATATTCTATAGGTTTTCTGTCAAATAAAAGTCAAAATCGTCGGTTAAAGTTATTGTTATTGTAACTCGATGCAACTCACATAGCGAATGAACGTGACAAGACAATGAAAATGGATCTTTCGAGAACTATCAGGAAATAGTAATAAATATGTCCAATAATGAAACAGTCAGTCACGTGAGTGTTGTATGCGACACAAGCAGAGTGGGGGGCGCGGCGCCGAGCGCCTACTGCTTGGCGTCGCCATCTTCTGCGCTGAACTCTGGTCCGTGGGTGACGTCGTCTTCGAACACGATCTCCTCTGGGTCGGGTGCGCGGGGAAGGAACTCCTCGCCAGGACATATCTCCTTGAAGATCTGCTCCGCCTGGGGAGGTTACAATAAGTTTAGAGCTAGTAAATTGTACAGAAAATTTTACAGTTCCAAATGTGAATGAAATTGTAATTTCTGAACAGACTTTGTTAAAATTTATTTGGGAACACCTCGGGGATACACGCTTTCAAACAATAAAAAACTACACAGGTGAAAATAGAACCTTTTCCAGAAATCGGTAAAGATGCAAATGACTCCAATTAAAACAAATTACATGTCAAGTAGGTTATTTTAGGATTCCAACCATTTCTAGTCCAAATATAAACTATATATAGAAACCTAGACGTCCCCTTTACAGGTCTGTATGTCACATTCCATTGCCAGTAACTATAAGATATCCTCAGATACAGTTTACCATCTATTTAATAAAATAGAACGAGTACCTATTAAGTAAAGGATAATGAATATGAATACATGTTAGGAGTCTCCTGTCTACTTGTTTCCGCCAACTACTAAATAGTTCAATTTAATCTTAAATGATTGTTTGGTAGACCGCTTTTAAGCGATAAGACCACCTATTATCTGCCTTCTCCTTTTTATTATTTTTATACGCTCTATTGCTCTTTGGCGTTCCATAAAGAATATTTGTATTCTCGTATTGTAAGGGGCATAGACCGCGATCACTTATCAAAGCGCACAGTTTATCATGCAAAGGAATGACCCGTAAAAATTAATGTAAGTGTTACCTGATGCACGGCTCGGTCGAAGTCGAGTCCGGCGTCCGGTCCGGCGCACACGTGCACGCCGGCCGCCGTCGCCGTCGCCGCCGCCGCGTCCTTCACGTTGTAGAACAGCGACCACAGGCACTGCACACGACAAACCAAAATGTTTCACCTTATACGTTCATACTCATACTCATTTATTCATAATAATTATAGTAATAACATGTCATTTATATGGCTTCGGGTTAGAAAAATTGGCCGATTGAGTGGACAATTTGTATTGAAAACAAAATCGTTAAACCGCCGCGGACGTTGAGGTCTCATTGGAAGGCCCAATGTCAAGCAGGAAACTAATGTTAAGCAAGCAGGGATAAAGGCTGTTTATGCTCAAGGCATAAAATCAGTCGCTCGAAAGTGATCCAGCATAGAGAACTGTATTCAGCGTAATCGTGCATGTACCACTGAAGCGAAAAAACGTCTCAAAGAATTTATAAACATTACACGTAAAAATTTATCCCTATTTCCATTACAGACCGATAGCTTAAAATGAATCCTACCCCGCGCCCCTGTACCGCGCGGGCGAGGACTCATTTAAGTGGTCTGTCTATAGTCACACCATAATTTGAAAACGACTGAACGTTCGATACTGTCAGGGTAGAGTTTGTATAAAACAATATTTGAAGAAAAAAACTGGCATTGGGGCGAAGCCGCGGGAAACAGCTAGTAAAGAGTAAAATAAAATTGGAAACAATGATAATACACCAGTCTAGAGTATAAAAGATTGAGGGTGACAAATCCTCAACGTGTGATCAGGTAGCCCGTATCACTCTATTGGCTGGTTAGTTTACCTTAGGTTTGTCGTCCGCGGGCTCGCCGGCGCCCATGTGGAAGATGCGCTCCGCGTAAGGCCTGAGGTCGCTCTCCGCGTCGTTCACCTTCTTGGTCACGAAGTACACCACGACTGGAACAATACAGAGATTTGTTATTTTTATTAACAATAAATTGTTCAAGCAAGGTGTGTGAGCAAATTAAAGTAGAAGTAGTCCGTGTCTTTGATTAATATCATGTTATCCATACACATATTATACCTATTTTATATTTGAATATTTGCTGAAAGAAATGCAAGTCTTAGTATAGAGGAATACCAGAACACTTAGATTAAACTTAGAACTTTTATTAAAAAAAAAACAAAAGTCGTTAAGACGCACACAAGTCACAAAGTAACGGTTTCCTAGACGACAAATTACATAGGGCTCGTAAATCGATTTTCATACAAATAAAATGTATGTATAATGGCATTAATTGGAGAAATTATGTTCGGGTTAAAAGTACGTAACTGGCTAATTAGTGACACGATGCGAAGTAATGTGGAAATAATAGAAGTGCGACGAATTTTCTCACTACATCAGCACAGTAATAAGACGTAAATAAATACGACATTGTATTTAGATAAAATTGTCCTATCATTAACTATAGGTAGTTATAGCCAAGGGTGGCTTCCATTGAAATATATTTACGAGCAGTCTTATTAGCTAGCGGCGCTAAAAGGTCAGGACTGGGAATAGGATCGAGAACTATATTATATTGCTATTACTCTACCCCTCTTAATTGCTGCGACCAAGCTATAACTTTGTATACTCGTATCTATTAATATAATGGGAGGGTGTGTATTTATTTTACAGTACATACAATGTGATCTCAACTTACAGGATGTAAGGAAAAAATATGGGACAACGGGTTTATTATTAAATCCGATTTATCTTTCGATATCAATGAGTGATCTATGTGATCATTTCAAACTAGACACCACCTCAGCCTTACAATTGTACAGTACTGTGGTAACGAAACAAGATACATCTTATGAAATCTCGAGTGTTTCAAAAATATGCCTTACTGAGCCTTGCAGCCGCTATCGGATATATAGGCGCTCAAAAATATCTGAAATCGCCCTCGCGCGATGCGCGATTCCCACAGCTCTGATGCATCTGACAGCGACTGAACCAAACAATTAGGTACCTATAATTGTTGTTCCGGCAGTGTAAACATCATTAAGGCCTGTTTAAGGGTTAAATGTAACCAGAATGGCAAATTTTTGATTTCCCTTTCCACCTATACGCCCACAGCCATGCTAAGCGTGGTCTTGAGGTTTTGTTACCTTAGGCTCTGTCTACCCCGTAAGGGATAGACGTGATATGTGTATGATATGTGTGTGTGTGAATGGTAAATTAATCGTGTGGTTCTGACAAACAAAATTTACAGTCCCATCTAAACTAAAATGCGGTTCCTTTACTACCCCATATAATTAGTATTTAGATTGACCGCTAGTTCACAGCAATAAAACTAACATCTGGTGATGTGCATGCACCTATAATTTGGCTGTTTAGCTGGACAATCGCCAGTCGGTGAGTCACGGCGGAGCAAGAACGGGTCGCGATAAAAACTACATTGCTTGAGTGAGCAAAAAATGACGTAAAAAGTTAGGCGTGCCTGCGTTAAGTACCCGGTAGTCGGGGAATGGGGAACGCTAGACCATACGCCGAGGGAACTTTAACTTATTCAAAAAGTCATAAATAAATAAAATAAAACTAGTAGAGACTTTATACACCTCTACTATATACAAATATAATTTAAGGCTCGACGACCGTACACATCCCTTTTATAAATGTATTTAATTTAAGTATTGTAGTTAGTAGCTTAATGTATTTTATTTTGAAAAAATTACTTTCTGCCAAGTTTCTTGCGGCGCATTCTTCTTGGCAATGATGGTATTTCCGAATGCGCTGGTAGTTTCAAAAAAGACATGTAAAAGAGCCCTTGGCGGCCAATTTGAAAAAAAAAATGGATTTTGAAAATACAATAAATGGTCAAATATACAAACAGTGTCATGATAGTATTTAAAAAGAACTTCGGGTCTGTCTTGCTGTCTCACTCACTCTTATGCGTTTGGCGCTTGAATCGACTGATGGTACCCGAAACCTGAATGTCATTTAGAAGCTCACGGACTATTATATGGGTTTTGAAGTCCGACTAACCAGCTTTCGCTTTGACATTTGTAGTATCACATCGCAAAACTAAGGCCATCAAGTAAATGTCAATGGGCATAATATTCATTACACTTCAGGGGTTGAAACCATTAGTTGTATACTCACAGAGTCCCTTAGGGCAGGAGCCGGTGGCGGAGCCAACCTCGATGACGGTGACGGCGTGGTCGGCCTCCCCCAGCGGCGGGAACCGCAGCAGCGACAGCGGCTCCTTCTCGCTGGTCAGCATAGACGAGCTGGTCACGAATACCGCCTGCAACCAATGTACTACGTTAAGCGGTACGGGAAGTTGCGAGGAAAAGATGAGACATGGTGTGGCCGCGTTAGTCATGCGTCATATTCATATCCATGCTCATTCTCTCTGTCCCTCTCGATATGAGAGACAAGGAAGAGCAAAATTTTGGAAGCGCGAGGAGCATAGTGTGGACGTAGGGTTTTACATATAGCCTGGCCGATACAGGAAATGGATTTAAATCTTTACTTAGGTAGAACATATTAACCAGACAATTTCAATCAACGCAAAAACAAAATTTGGATATTGGTGAGGAAAAATTCAGGGGTCGAGTCTCCATACTCCATTTTGATCATTGAAATTGACATAATTACTGATACTTAAATAAGGTATTGATAGAAAAAATACAGGAACATTTTTGACATCTTGTATATAGATTCTGGTCGTGGATTAGCGGTTCTTACCTTGGAGATGTCGCTACTCTCGACAGGTTCCTGAGTGATCAGGTCCTTGGGGCAGTCGTTGACGCCGATGACGAGGTGGTCGCAGTTGAGCGTCTTGGACTTGCTGAGGACGGACACCTGGGTCTTGCCCTCCGCCACCGTCTTGGTCTCCACCTTGTCGATGGGCCGGTTCAGGCAGTACACCCCGCCGAACACCGCGCATAACCTAAAGAGTGTGCGTTAATTTACTAACGGGCACTCGTGACGACGGACTGCGGAGAATTCGTTTAGTGCACGCCCGCGGGAACTATACAATTTTCCAGGATAAAAACTGTTTTATGTCCTTCCCAGGGTTTCAAACCATCTTTATGTATATATTTTATCACGATCGGTTGAATAGTTTACGCGAACGAACTCACTCACGAACATTTTTTTAAAAATTTGATGTGCAATAAAGAGTTTACATACATACATACATACATTCGCATTTATAATATTAGTTTGGATTTACGTGGATTTGCGATAAGGACTAATACGTTTCCAGAAAGAAACTCAATCAATACTCTTTTGGTATCGAATATCTTTAAACGAGCAATTCTTGTACATTTACTTATAGGATTTCGGTGAAATTTGCTATCAAAGAGTTTTTGAGGGGTGAAAAATCTGTATGAGAAAACATTCCCGAGTTCAGCAAATACCGAGCTCTGCAAGAAGACCTCAACCTCAAAATATGACGTCATCGAATGATTTCTTAGCCGGACTAATAAAGTCCATTCACGAGGACTTGTATCACGTAAGATAATGTGATAAAAAAGTTCCGCTGCCACAAGTATCATGTTTTTGTGTATCAACAAATTATTGGTACGATATCCTACCGAGGTCGCGGTCATTGCCCTATCGTAGCTTCATCGAAATCGGGTAAAACATGGTAAATTCGAGAAAATGAAATCAACAGTCCGGGTTGAATGAACCGACTAATTTTCACATTAAACAGGAGATTTCACAGCTCTAAATTAGCCTACGTGTATTTCAGTCACAAAGTATTTAAAACGGCTGCATCTTAGTAGTGTCTTTGTACTGTATTTTTCGTGCCTTTTCTGCCAGCTATGCTCAAATAAAAAGTAAAGACGGAGTTAAGGCACAAAGAGGCAGGTCCAAACTACGTCTTACCATGTGCGAACAGTTGTACAGTAAAGGCATAAATATATGTACGTTACCAAGACGTCAAAAACATCTATATATATGCCACAAACAGTAAGGTTATCGATATTTATGCCCTCGACTGTACACACCCAGATCATCAAATTATCGCTCAGCAAATTGTTAAGTTACACACACCAGCAGTTCACAGAACTCAGTCTTTGTTTTTTATTTGGTCTGAGATTACAACACGTAAAACAGATTATTAATAAACTAGCGGTTGACCGCGACTCCGTCTGCGCAGAATTTGCTTATAGCTATCCCGCGGCAACTATGCGATTTTCCGGGATAAAAATATCCTGTCTTTCTCCGGGACTGAAGCTATCTCTGTACTAAATTTCATCAAAATCGGTTTAGCGGTTCATAGCAGGGATAATAGCTTTCTATTTATTTTATAAGTGGTAAGGCAGTGCATGTCTAGATTAGGTACTGAAAAAGGTATCCAAATGTTTGTGGCATTACAAAATCGTGCAGCATGCAATATGAGAAAGTCACCTCATTTTCGTGCGTCCGTCAAGTTAGTGCACATTTGGGTCAATGAACCGCGCCAAAATACCTAACATCTTTGCAAAAAAATTGCACTAATCGACCAGAGAATTACGTCTTAAATGCTCTTTAAATACTTCTTTCTGACCTTACTCATATTATAATTAGTGATAGTTTGTATGTTTGTTATTATTTTACGACAAAATGGCTAAGAAGACAGTTTTGGATCACTGGAATAAAACATAGGCTTTCTTTTTATCCTGCCTGATGTTCTCCCGGGATCGAGAGTTACTATTTTGCACGAATTTTCTTCATGCAACATACCTAACCATAAAAAACATCTCAAGTAAAAAAATACTATTGGATACTCGGTAAAATCACGTAATTTTAACTGCCAAATCTAATATTTCATTGCGAGCAAAGTCGCCGACACCTAGTGCAAATAAAATGAAGTGTACCAAGGTTAGTGCACACTGTAGTAGGTACCGACGTCTATGAGCTTACTGAAAACAGCAGCATTTTTTATTACACTTTAATTCGTGGAAACCTGTTTAATGCCCTTTGCACGACTCGCTATTAGCTTTTAGTGGACAGGGTTCTTCGGAAACGCTCGCCCCCCGGTGGGGACATAACGCGTAGGGCAAGCTATTCGTATCATAAAACACGTGGCCTGTTTTAATTCACGTAGAACCAATTCGACCAAAGCAAATTTAAGTATGACATGCATCACACTTAATAAAATTTGTTATAGTTACCTAACTACGCTTTTTGATGACTTAAAGGCGAGGAGACTAAGATTTTAAATTGACATAACAAAGAAATTTGTATCGAATAAAGAACGCTTGTAGCTGTTTTATGTACGCAGTAAGTTCTGGGCGTTCAAGGATTTTACTTTTTAATGTTTTTTTACTTTAGATTGTGTATCAAAGACCTTGCGAGGGGTTCAAGTGATTACGGTTGGTTTGCCTTAGCTAAACAAACAAAAGATGGGTAGGACAGTAATTACGATTTAACGTCGATCGAAGGCCAACCCTGCACATAAAAATCAAATCCGGGGACAGTTCCAAAGTCAAAACCTCAACTTAACTTTTTAAATTTCCTGATGATTATTTCAAATGGTTGTCACCCCGACCCGAGTCTAAATGGGTTCATAGAGACAAAGTTCACAGTCGCTCCTGCTCATTAAAAGCGAGGCGCACCAGGTAGCACAGAAGAGGTCTTTCTCAAACTTTTGTCGTTGTTTCCCCGCTTACCTGCAAAAGCACTGCGGCAACTCCCCACTCCCGTACATCGGCCACAGGAAGGGCGTGTTCCCGTAACGCCCGAGGCTCATCAAGAACTTCTTGCACTCGCGAACGCCTTCCAGGCACGGCATGCTCTGCTCGCCGCCCGCGATCGCGAACAGCACGTAATGGATCAGGTTCGGGGTTAAACCCTTGTGGGTGAGGTACTCTTTGAAAGTTTTGTCATTCCAGTCTGTGGGTACGAGATTGGGTTATAATTGTAAACACAGACGCCGCAGCCGAAATCGGCATGGGTTACATCATCATCATCTTAGTCACACAACGCTATGGTCTTGATTATGTTCAATGAGGAGCTGTTTATCGTTGGAAGTGTCCTAATCATTGGCATCATGCACAATTTGGAACTTTTGGATTCGACTAACAGCCACAACACATCATTCGTTTTATATTCACATGTACGGTCAAGTGCAAAAATAAGTATTGATAGGAACTTCTCAAAAATATGTCCCACGACCTTATTACGCCGGTGTAAGAGCGTATGGTACTTATTTTTGAATCTTTGTCTCGATACATATTATTACACTTGACTGTACCTACACGATGGTTATCATAAGATGTTTTGAAATCAAAAATTGTGATCCAAAAAAAACGAATAAAAATAATGCACAATAGAATCAGTCAACACTTTTACGCAAACAGGAATTGGCTAGATATGACCTTAAACGGTTTTGAAGCAAGGTGATACATACTTAATACTTATTTCAAAATGGACTAATTTCATTACTTCAGTTGCATTTGTAGGTATGACTCACATTAACTGCTAACATTCATTAATATGATTCGCGTATTTCATACACAATATTTAGTTACACAACACAAGATCTATGAAACTGAAGCTTTTCTTCACAAACATTTTGTTCCTGGGTTAACTCAATGACAGCTGAATCAATTTAACACACATATGAATAGCCATCAAGTCCTGCAAACCGATTCACCTTCAAATATAACACAATGCAAGTAAAAATAACCATCTTCATCTCACTGCCTTAATGGCTGGTGTTAGAAATGATAACTTATAACATTTTGTGTTACTTTACTAGATACAGTAGATGTCTTTTTAAGGAACCATTGATCTGACTCACCCTTGAACTCGTTATCCATCTCCTCCTCATTATACGCCACGATGGAAGTGAGCATCTTCATGAGCATCCGTTTCTCCACGATGCCGACCGCCTCAGTGGCGAACACGTCGGCGCGCGAGCACGGCACGTGCGCCAACTTCCCGTCCAGCCATGTCAGGACGCGCGTCACGCAGCGGAACTCCGCATAGCGAGCGATGTTGGACGATATAAGGAGCTCTACCAGCGGGCCGCGAGAGAAAAGCAGCTAAGGAATTACAATAAAACTAAGGTTAGCCTGCAATGCCCATCAGCCAACTAAAGAATCTAATAGCTCCATGGCCAGTAATGATATCACAGAAAAACATTACTTCACATCAATATTCTGGTACAACAAAACTTTGAATGAACAAGTCAATCCATCAGAACCTTAAGATTAGCCTTCCTTGGTTGCAAGCTCCCCTGATGATATAGGTTCTTAATGCAAAAATAATTTATTGCAATATTACACATATTTTTGTTCTATTTACCTTGGGAGTCATGTCAATGTTGAACTTTCTGTATTCGGCAGCAAAGCTGGCCTGGCTCCACACTTTCTTGGTTGGGTCAGATTTGGCCTCCTCTTCCTCTTCAGGTGGAGATTCCCTGCACAAATTGGTGTAAAGCTGCATGTCACCATTGAAAATTTAGTACATAAATATAGAGCTGTTTTAGAATTTTAATCACTAAAGCAATTTCTAGCTGCTTCTAGTTATAACTGTTGGTAGCTTTGAAAATCATCAAAGCACCCAAAGGTAAAGTTTAGGTGAATAACAAGCTAATTCAAATATTCTAAGTCTTTTAATTAGTTAATTCACAAAATCATCAACATTACATATAAGATATTACAGCTTTAAAAAATCTTGGGCCAGTGGCTTACTAAAACATCAAGCACAAACAAATACATGAAATTATATTACAACAACAAAAGTATCAATGTCACAAATAATGGGTAACTTACTTTTCAATATACCAATTTTCAGATAAGTTGTAGACCTGTAGCTGGCGTGTGGGGTCAGAAGTGACTTCTTTAATGAATTTCTGCAGGCCCTCGAAGTTGTATGAGGCCCAGAGCCCACCATAGTGGTCGCTAGAGTCCAGATGAAGCACATTTTTCCCTATTCTACTGCAAGCTGCTGCTACTATTGATTCCACCATACCTAAATAAATACATCCATAAATAAGCTAACCTTTGTGTCCCCTTGGAGTAGGCACTTCCTCGGCAGCCACTAAAGTATGGTCAAATTATTTAATTTAGCATCCATTTCTCAAAAAAATCCTTTAAGTAGTCATAAAAAGTCACACAGAGTTATTAAATGGATCCTAAATTAAAGGATGAACAGTAACAAACATGCTAAGAGTAAATAGGACCCTTGTAGTGTAGTTCAACTATTTGAAGTAGAACTTTTTAAATATAACTCTTAACATGGTGCTCAGCTGTCAGTTGTATGTAACTTTTTGTTTCAGTGGTAGTTATATATTCAATGGTTTTGAGGATCCAATTGGAATTATCTTTTACAGTTAGGTGTAGATACAGCTAAGCAAAAAATATTAGCAATGGAATAACATTTTCTTTGTTTATCATACTAATATTATGTAGCATCTTAGCATGTAACATTAATTGGTAATTTGAATTGTTTACTTTGTGCGCCTATATTTACTCAAAAGCATATTGTAAATGCATTATTCTTTTATTTGTACGTAATCGCATACGTCGACAGTGACTATCAGGCTGAGCCAACTCTGCAAATATTTAATTAGGTGATATAGGGCGGCAGTTAGATGACTAGTACACTTGCATATTTAAGTTTTTAAACATCAATCTTCAGGTCCAACGATACGAAAAAAGTCATTAGAAAATTAAAGCAGATAAATGTGTTAAAACAGTGCCGTCTTTAAAACTCAGATCGATAAGTAGGCTGCTGTGACCGCCGTCACGCCCGGTGTCATTTTATAAAAAATGTAGAGCATACCAGTTCCAACAACGATGACCTGGAAGTCAGTCGGCAAATCGTCGTCCATTTTTGATAATGTACGTTTGCTATCAGTTATTAAAATAAAAAACTTTAAAATTTTACGCTGGAGATAATTGCACAGAAAATCCCCTTTCTCGTTTTCTGGCCTTACTTGACAGATAATCTGAAAGATGACATGATATGTACTTAAAAATGTTTCAAGCACTGATTAAAACGCTTCTGTGCTACTTTTACGTCCATCGACCATAGTGTGTTAGTGAATGCCACGCTTTATTCAATAAAAATTTTATGTGGCAACATTTCTCGATGAAAACCGGATACGGATGGGGTCATAAAATTGCGCGAATTATTTATTTACGCGTTGTCTTTTATGCAAGCTTTTTCCCCTTGCATGTAATATTGTACCAATGTGCATTGATTGTTGAAGTTCTTATATTTTATACTAGTAAAAGTTACAGTCGTAAAAAGACATCTTTATTTTTAATTTTTTTTTACTTTACATTTACTAGATATCGTAGTTTTATTATTATTAGTTATAAACGGCAATTACGTCATATATCTTTGCAAATTATGCAATTAGTCAACTTAATGAGTAAAACCAATTTACTATCAGGCAAACAAAGTAGGTATGTTTGGTTTCTTGATTATTTATTAACCACTAAAATGCGGACGTAATTTAATTACTATTCCAGAAAAAATAAAATGACGTCCACAACTCCGCAGTCACTGCAATTGAAGGATGTTGCCTATTAATCTGTATTTTAGTTTTATGAGGCACTAATATACCAGCCAATGTTTACTTGGGTAACCAACAATGTGATCATGAAAATGAAACAACAGATGAGTTTCGTTTTATATTTACATTTTTTTTACATACATTTCAACATTTTACAGGCTACCGGGAGCTCTTTTTAATTCGAGCAACGAACAGTTACATAAACTAACACGTAAATCTAAATTGTAATAAAAACGACTTTGTGTGTAGTCAATCTACCTCGAATCGAACCGCGTGCGGTGATCTCGGTCCAGCACACTGGAATCAATAAAACTCCGGTGTCCGTGTATCAATTGTTATTAAACAAGAATAGTGGCAGTTTTATTGGAAAAGTGAGATTGGTTCGAGCAACTTTAGGCCGCTTCCAGCGTTTTATTGTTCAAAGGACGAATTGGTCTTATGTGCCCTTTCAAAAGTTTAAGGGTAATACGAACAATACTAATTATAATATAAATTACACATTTTCAAATTGACTTTTCACTGACAACTACCCTAACAAGTTAGTATCTATCTACAATTTATTACAAACATACTTTGATCCATATATGTCACGTATGATAATGTCACTGCTGGCACCTCGCAAAATAATAAATATTTGGCATTTTGGTAAATTCCCAATTCACGTTCTCCTAATATTTATATTACGTTATTATTTTATTCAAATAATCGGCTCGATAGAGATCTTTTAACACGTTGACTGCCCATCATACTTCAACTATAGTGTTGCTCCTACGCCCCACACAAACTTAGTGATCCCACCGGTGATGCTCACCGCATCGCCCTATTACTGAGGTCCCGTGAGCATAAATACCCTGAAGAACGAGCTTTTATTCCTACCTGGGATGCTCATGGCAGTCAACGTATTAATACGTATACAAATATAGTTTTATAAATATCATAAATTGAAAAAAAGGATGGGAATATAATTAAATAAAAATCACTGACTTTATGGAAATGCGCGATTTAGCGTCGTCATTCAGTAGACAACAGTGACATTTAACGATGACACGTAAACTTGGCACACTGTAGCGATGCAGAATTAGTATAGTTAAAACATTCGTTCCGAGTCAAACCAGACACTTAAAGTGCAGGTGGCTTTCAACCCAAGTGAAGAAATGAAAGGATTGTAAATAGATTGGCCAATATCAGAAAAATCTTCGAAAACTATTTAACAACTATTTATATTCATGGTAATTAAATAAGTACATTAAAGAGCCTATAAACGACTAATTCGGCAGATCTTTACCTAATTAGTAAGTAACATACATTTACAGAGAACACTAAACGGTGACTAAGTCAGCTTTGTTACTCGTACTTATATTTTGTTATGCAAGTAGTTCGCTAATATTTTAGGAACCACGTCCCAATCAATGATAGAGAAAGCAAAATCAACATATGAGCAAAAGATTTTATTCGTTACCTACTTGTATGTAATCAAAATTCGCAACTTTACCGTGGTCTGAAAACATCAACGTGAAACATCAATTTATTAACAAAAACAAACTATTTACATTCTATTTTGGACATATTAAAATATCGACGATTTCTTAATACATTTTAATTAGAAAAACTTCAATGAAAGCATATAAAATGCAATATAATAATTAGTATACAAAGTGAAATATTTATAAAACCCATTAATTTATAGGATAAAGATTGGAAATTTTAATCATAGGACCATCTTACGATTTATAATAATCACACGCATATTTTTATTATAAATAAAAAATATCTCAACTTGGTCAATTTTAAATGATATGTCGAATTTTCAAAGTTCTGTGTGATATGTTAAAACTACATTCAAAATAATTGAAACATTGGAAAAGTCGATATTTTAATGTGCGAGTAACATCAACGGCCAACGAATTACGACGGCGACTAGAACAACGTTTCTCGCGAATGCGACGCACGGTCCACCCGCAGCGGTGGCCGCGAGGGCCTGCAAGCGAGCTCCGTGCTCTCGCCGCAAGCCGTCTGCTCACCACCACCACTGTCGGTCGAAAACTGCTCCACTTCATCATCCGTAGAGTCATCGTCTTCAGCAAACACTGAGTCCGCACCAACAGACACTAGTTCACATTCAACAGCGTAGGACGGTCCCACGCTTCCTACTGAGGCCAGCGGCGCTAAGCGCTCACTTGGGCAAGGTGATAATCGTCGTTCTTGCAGAGCACAAACTACTGATGAACCTCGACGTTCTAGGTACGAACTTCCAGAACTGGAACATGTAGCCGAGCTTAGTCGGCGATCACGGGGCCCTCCCGATGCCCTTCGTCCAGCGAACCTTAACGCGGATCCTGGAAGTGACTCTCCGCGAGCGGTTGACAGTCGTCTTGGGGGCGTCAACAGACTGCCGTAGCCACCACCATACGATGCAAAGCGGGAAGTGCGAGGCCAAGGTGGCTCCTCACCGATCGAGGGACGCGACCGTGCTCGTTCCGAAAGTGCTTCTTCGATGGCGGCTGTGAGTTGACGTTCTTCTTCTACTGCCTGCTCTTCGGCTACCACTGCTTCTGCTAGCTCAACTAGTTTCGGATCATTCAAAGCCTTTACAGATTTGCTTCTGCTTTTGTACACGATCAAAAAGACCATCAGTGCAAAAAAGCCGCCGAGTGTGGCGGCTATGCGCACACCCGTCATGACGTCGTAGGTGGCGTAAAACTCGATTCGTACACGATCGCGATCTGCCTGCGAGCCATCCGTTGCATTTTCAGCAACACTTGATGCGCCGTCATCCCATCCACCTCGATTTTCCATGGTTTGGTCAAGTTTTCATCGCCTGACGATAAGAAAGTACATGTTACAATGCATTATATTTATTTGTACCATTAATACCATTGTTATTAAATAAGAAAAACATTAAACTAACATAGTTATTAAATCATTATTATGTTGATAAATCTATAAAAAAAAACGAAAACGGCTGGTCTGCTCAGTACACAGTGTACACACCAGCAAAACCATAAACACAATATTAATGAAAAAAGTTTTACGTGTTTGATTGACACCCTTTGACCGTCTTTGTCCTAAGCATATAATTTAGATTCCTTGATGAATTTTATAGTAAACCAAATGCTTTAGTATTATCACGTTTGCTTTTACGATAACTTTAGTTAGGAAATTGATAAGAATGTTAACGCTTTATACTATCATATTTTTAGTGCATTTCGCAATAGCATTAACGCCACGGATTAATAATATGATGTTCAACAAAGCTTCGGTTTGTAGTGCACCTTAGCAGAGGGATCGAACAACAATGTTGTCGCTAGGCCATTTCCGTTTAGCAGTTAGAGCGCAGCCCGACATATCTGGGACGCGAGCGGCCACGTATCGCACCGCAGTCTGAGTACTAAGTCGGATTTAATATCCATATCGTGGTAAATTGAATTCAAAATGTAACTGCAGTATATTCTTACGGTAACAGATGTTTGATATATGTATTTAGAAGAAAAGTTAAACAAAACAATTCTGCTGAAGATGATATTAGAAATATTAGAAAGTATATTGTATACGGTAGTTTCCTGCATACATATCTAAATAAGCACAATGTACAAAAAGCTAATACAAGAAAAAGATACTTCGCGTTATATTGCTTTTTAATGCAGAACTGAAATATCGCTATAGGTATTTTTTGTTATAATTTGGCAGCAATAAGATGTTTATACTAGATGAAATCAAAAATAATTCATGTTGCTGAAAGATTGCATGCTTTCGATTTTACTACGCGTAAAAGCTCACTTACGCTAAATAACTACTCCAAATTACGGTCATTTGTTTTTAGGGTTCCGTACCCGAGACCCTAATGTATCCAAAGAAACATTTTACTGACTATCATTTCCGCTGGTATTGGTATATATATACGATCAAAATAGCGTAACAAATATTTATGATGCCACTGTTTTCGATATCTCAAATCATTTGTAAGTACTTCTATAGATTGTTTGATATAGTTGTCACGAAATTTTACTGGTAAACCTAGCGTTACATTTCCAACTCGACCAGTGAACTGTTCGATTATTGTTGACACGTACCGACCAACACGTACGTAAGGGCTATTAATACGCTGATTATTATAATTTTAGGTTACAACAGATTAGTTTACAAAATCATAAACCATTTTTTTATGTGGGACAAGTGGTTCCTAAAATAACCCGTTCTGAATCTGCTGTTGTGTATTGGGAATGGTGAATATCCTAAAAAATATTTCGAGAATCCCATATTTCATTCCAAGGCCATCTTTGTCCATGCTGTTTTATTGTGAAATTCGTTTAGCCGCAAGCAGAATTGTTTTTTGGCTTCAGATCACATACAATTCAATTCGTTATAATATGTTTTCAGTATAGTTCGTTCGTTTTTATAGCTGATTGATATTTATCGCATAACACACAATGAGCCTAAATATAGCGGCGCAGGTGAAGTACTCGACTCGAACCCTGATGAGGGAACAAAACAGTTCAGCAGTTTATTACAGAAACTGAATTCTGTGCCGCTTTACTTTTCATGTACCTGCTTAATATTTCTTAATAATTAATATGTTTACTCGAGATTTCAAAACAACAACAACAAAAACTGAAAAAATGGAGACAAACAGAAAAAATAAAATACATAATAGCGCAACTAGCAAACCTTTTGTAACATGGTTCTCTAGGGAATGATATAGAAGGGTTAAGTCGTGTGCTAAGCCGTTGAATACGGCTATTAATATAAAAGTACTGAATAACAAGACACTTTCTAGGGACGGATGGCCTATACCGAGTCTATTGTTAGAGAACGTAAAAATTCGTGAAATATTTAGTCGTCCATATGGGTATGTACCTATTTGTGCACGGAATTTACAACTGCCGTAACGATACTACGTAGATATAGCCATGTGGATTGACTGTAGCAGGATTGCGCGAGTAAAGCTTCTCGAAACAAAGGAAAACGCTTAGGTTGAGAATCGTTGAGGGTGTGAACGCCACCCCAATTACCTAGATAAATTTATCTATATTTATTTACATTATTTGTATTTATTTATAAATAAATTAAAATTTGATAAATTATTTATTTTCCTAAGGTTAATCCAAACAAAGGTACACAGTAATAATGTTCAACCTCTTGCTTTTCAAAAAGTAAGGAAAATTGCCAAGCAAGAGTTGTGATTAATGAATCTTACACAAAGTAAAGAATTAACACCAAAATATATATTTGAAGATATGGCACAGACAGGTATTACGGCAATACGATGGAGGTATACCACTGTAAAAGGTGGAAATCTGAGTTTGAACGTGGTCAGGGGCCTGATTTTTGAAAGCACATAATTATGTGAAAATACCACTCGAAAGTAGTGAGAAATTGTGCTGAATTTGAAATAAGAGTAGCTTACAAGATACTTACGGCTCTCATTAATCTTGTGAACTAGTCAAAAATTTGATTAGAGCTGTAGTTTTAAAGATATAAACAGATTTATACCACTTTCGAGGGAAGTGCTTTCAAAAATCGGGCACCAGGACTGTCGGGAGACTATACAAGATGAACTGAGAAGTGGCCAGCCACCCAGATCTATACTTTAGATGAAAATTCCCAGATTTTTTTAGATCTGATAACGTAACGAACGTGACTTAGGAGATACCGGAAGCAAACGTTATGTCTTATGTTTTATGAACGAGCACAATACATAATCTTGGGATTTCTAAGGCGTCAGCCAGATGGGTGCCAAGCCTGCCTAAAACAAAAGCAAAGGAACTTCTATAAAAATTCACGCGCTTGATGTGATTTGTTTTAAAGTGATCATCAAGATTTTTCGTCGATTGGATACCCCATTTGGGTCCATCTTAGTACAGTATAATCAAAAACGCAATCAACATAATGGAAAAAAAATAGGTTCACAATCACAACCTCTTCTAAAGAAACCTAAGTCACTTTTGTCGGTAAATGAGTTGATGGCCTTCGTTTTTTGGCATTACAAGGGTACAACAATGATTAAGATCCTTGAAATTGGATTCAATAGCATTGCATTGGTATAGTTTTGAGTTTGAGATATTGCCGCACCCTGATTCATCTTTTCTTAAATGTATTAAAAAACGTCTAGGGACAACGATTTTCGACAAAATACTGAGTCCAAAGAAGCGGTAAACGCGTGTTCTGCTACCTCGAAGATTATTTTTAGGATTCCATAGTCAAAATCCTACTTCTACGTTCTGGTTCCACTCCACATGCACTTGGCCGGTTTTTATGAGATCATGAATTTAAGTTGCGTTGCGACATGATTAAATTGACAAGCAAACATGCTGTACTAGTTTTTGTGGTTCCTCCTTAGATACATTTTTATATTTAACTCCACAGCCAAAAAAAAAACCTTTTCTTTCATAACAGATGCATTCGATTGTATAAGTATTTTTAAGTGTAAGTATTTTTTAAATTATTGTTGGTCGAAAGATTTTCTTGCACATAGCAAAAAGTTTCTTGATGCAGTAAACGAATACTGGCATGGTAAGTTATTTTTTAAAGTTTCAAGTCGACACAGAAAAAACAATACTAGAAAATATTACAGAAGAAATTATGGTCTTTTGGTTTTATTTTAGCACTACTGAAGAAAGTCGATTAATTTACGATAACATTAAAGACTGAGACAGTATACTATTATATATCTTATACTGTAACTACAACTAATCGGTTTGGTGAAAGAACCTAGTTTTCAATGAATTGACGCTCATGAAAAGAATGGGTTAACCTTCTTAGTCAAAGCAAAATTACAACTAGACGAAGACCCAGGCCCGAGCGGTCTGGAGTCGCGTGATTCGGGAGTGGGTTAAAACCCTAAGCAAAAGCGAAAGAGTAATTTCTTCTATACCTAAGTAAAAATTACTCTTTATGCCGGTTTCACAAAGCCACAATGCATATTTTGAATTGATCAAACACGTACATTATTTATTATCCTAACATTATTATCTTTACTTATTTATTATCCTATTATTGTGTTTGTTACTCCTTTACGCTAAAACGGCTGAATGGATTTGGATTCTAGATAGCTGATTGTCTGAAATAACGCATAGGTTACTTCTTATCGATATTACTCGATTTCCCCACGGGATTAAATACACATAATTCGAGTGAGCGAAACCGTAGCAAAAGCTATTGATTAATAAAAATGCAATCTGCGTTGGACTTAAAAAAAATTACGACTGGTATTATTTCAAAGTCAAACTTGAGGAAACCAAAGCTTATTGTGGTAGTGGATGTAAAAATACAAAAAAATATATTGGTCAATTTAATTACAACATAATTACAGTAGGAAGGAGGGAAGCCAAAAGAGAATAGTTATTGTAGTCCAAAATGAGATAATAATTATAGATGGCCAAAATATGACTATGACCTACGTGAAAACTATGTTTTTTTTTAAGTTATTCAAGTGGAAGACAATGGTTTTTCCCACAAATTAACTACGTTTACACAAAATTTCGATTTTATGGGACGCTATTTTCTTTAGAATATTTTTGATTACTGTTACCTTGTAAGTAGGTTGATGTTTATCATGTGACAATGTTGGTTATTACAAAAAAAAACAATTTAAAGCCATGCTATGCTAACTATAAAAATTCAATAAAAAAGCATACTAATAACTATGAAAATATTTACCAGCAGGAGAGCATGTTCGGGAGCACGCAGATATTGACGAATGGCGTGAGTGACGATGATTTATTATGTACATGTCCTTGGTAAAATGTAATAAAAGTCAGGCACCCATCCAGTAAAAACTTCCAGGGCTTCACTACATTATGCACATTTTCTTTGGACCATTTGCACCGAATTAATCGTAAAAACGAAAATACATGACAGGTTTCCAGTACATGTAATTTTCACACTTCATGACCATTATTTAGGTTGACTAAACTGTCTTCAGCGTATTCTTAACGATTAACAGCGTATAAAAATATTGAAATGCTGAAAAACTGATTTTTTACAAGGCTATCTTGTGCAAATTCTAGGAGAAATCGCTAGCCTTAAGTGACACTGACAAAATCTGATCACTGAAAATTCATGAAACGAACGAATGTCTGTCAATAGTGAAGTGATGGAGAAAACATTTTTTCCCGGCGAATGCATGTCTATGGTTTGCTTTATTTTGTAAAATCTGGCAACACTACAGACAAAATTGTTCAAGATATTTTTTTAAACACTCGTCATTACCACATTGTATCTCTTAGTAGTCTATGTCGTTACCCGAGTTTTTCAAAGTTATTGACAACAAGTTTGTACATGTCAGTCATACGTAGTATCTCATCTCTTTCTTATTAGTTTGTGCAGTCAGCCAGCTGATTCTGATCGCGAGTCGGGGTACCATTGTTTAAAATTCAAGTAACAATTTTTGGAGCTTCAGTTGGTATAGTGTGTACTGCTCGTGCAAGGTTTAAGTTAAGGTTTGTCATGTCAGAAGACTGGCAAGCGTACGTTACCGATCCTCGGACAATATGCAAGTACGGTGAAAAGTGCTATCAAAGTAATCCTGACCATCACACAAAGTACAAACATCCACCGGTAAATTCTAAGCGCAAAGGGGGCACTGTTAATCGCCAGCCAAAACGATATACACCCTATTCTAAGAAAGTAAACACAACTGATCATTTTAAAAAAGATCCCCGAGAAACCAAGCCGGTAAATAACCAGCAGGGCGCCGAGGAACCGGCAAATTTTACTGAAAAAAACAACCTTGACAATGAATCTCCAACGACTAGTAATCAGCAAAATGTTGTTAATAATAGTTTCCAAGATATCATTAGCCAACTACCCAAAGATCCTGAATACCACAGTAGCACATTAGACCAGGAAAAATACAAAGAATTCTTTTTAGTAGAAATGCCTCCTGATTTCTTCAAATTCTATGAATGTTTGAAAGATGACACAAAAGATGTTAACAAGATGTTGGCTGGTGTTAATTTGGAACTCATTGGACCATATGACTTACTGACTGGGCAATTGCCTGTATTGGATAAAAAAGATTTGTACTTGATTCATTGGAGATTTTATTATGATCCCCCAGAATTTCAGGTAATAATGTTTTTTAATTTGAAAATTATTATGTACGATCACCTAGTTCCTTTTCATGTTATATTATACTAGCTTCTGCCCGCGACTTAGTCTGCGTGGAATTATACATATAAACCTTCCCTGTGAATCACTATTTATTATAAAATCCTGCATCAAAATCCGTTGCGTTGTTTTAAAGATCTAATCATACATAAGGACACAGACAGCGGAAAGTGAGTTTATTTTCTACTATGTAGTGATTGATTTGACATGCTCATTGGGTGATCCCAGTGGAGTGCAGTAATTTTTATTTTTGCTCTTTAGTTTCAAGAAAATTACTTCAAATATTTTTTTTTTTTTTTTTATATGACTAGGAAGGCAAACGAGCAAGTGGGTCACCTGATGGTAAGAATTTGATGGATGAATTTACTAGTAGAACAATTATTTAAATTGAAGGAAAAGGCTTTAATTTTTTTCTAAAAAGCTTTATGTTAACACTAAGGATCACGGATCACATCATGAATTTTAGAGGCAGCTATTCAATAAAATCTAATCAAGCTAATACTATGCTGCTTGAATAATGATAAAGTGAATTAAAACTGATTGCTTGTTATTTATTAAATATCTCTTCCATGTTTCAGGCAGTTCTGAAATCAAAGGACAAAAGTGAGTTTCATATTGGATACTACAGGGATGACCCAAAATCGCCACCGGTGTTCATGGCCAGAGCTGATTCTGCCAAAGGCTGCCAGCTTACTCCTTTTGCTACTAATATATTTGGAGCTGTATAGTAAGTTGAACTAAAAATCTAATAAATTTCAAATATGGTTAAATATCATATTTTAGTCCAAACTTGTTGACCAAATGTTCAATAGCTTAGATTCCAATCGATTAAAACATACTAAACCCCCTTGTTTATGAACACTTAATCTTTATTATCACTATGATGCAAAGCTCAAGCAAAACACATTATGTTATAACAGGTTTGTCCTTTTATGAAAAGAGGTAAGTAAAAATAAGTGTTTTTCAAAATTTTGATAAAATTGCATGTGGTATCTGAAGTAAATCTGGAGGATATACCTACACAGAAGCCTTCTGGCACTCAATTGTTTCCTTTCCAGCTCCTACCTTGAGCATCAAAAGAAATCTCCCTTCACTGCTATGGCTTACAAGAAAATGATGGACAAAATCAAAAGCTGGGCAGAGAAACACAACTACTCAATAGAAGAGTACAACGCGAAGAGGCGAACAAACCTTTGTTTAGCAAAGACTCTTCATGGTGCTGGCATCATGGTTCCTTACAACAAGAAGACTCAACTGGGATACAGGCGTTTGGTGGAAAGTGATGGTAACATATTTTTAACCTTCAATACTAAGAAAACCTTTAAGTACATATACTTCAGGAACCCTGTAAAATTCTCGTTATCTAACGCCAAGCCGTTTAGTATGTGGGGCCAAATTTAACCATTATAATTTATGTAAGATGCTTATATGTCATACTCATTGAATGCTTAACACTAGCGCTGATAGATAATCAAAATTATATGATTGTCTATCAGTGTATCATTCTCTAACAGTGGGAGAGCTTTATCCGAGCGACTGCGTGAAGAAATGCTAGCCATCCTTACGCGTGTTATTTCGCTCACACTATAATGTTCTAAGACATGATCAAACTTCTCTTTTGACGGGAAACAAACGACTATTGCACGTCTTTTTCCTTTGTACAGCAAATATCAAGAAATTATTCGCAAGATTAGAGGAAGCAAAGTCCGAGGAAGAGAAAGATAGAGTACTGTCCGAATTGCAGCCAGTAATAACGTACGCTAACATAGCCGTGGACGAATGCGATTTCGGAACAGGATTGGAAGTCGGCATAGATATGTTTTGTTCCGGTTTAAAGGAGCTGGAATCCAGTACATTGAATAGTTTGTGCTCAGTGTATTCACTGCTCAATCGAGCGGAGTTTGGAAGAGTAATTCAAGTATGTTTTTTTTGTAACGAGATTTTAGCGCCATCTTTTACCAAGTTGAATTTTAGGATCACAAATACTTTTTTATATTTCAGGTTCATCTCAAGTGCCGTCGCAAGGGTTCCGACATGTCAGTGCTCAGTATTGGGAAAAAATAAAATTTCGTCTGACCTGATTGAATTGATAAAGTTCTTAAATTATATTTTTATATTGTATTTTTAAGTGACATGTGAAACTATTTAAAACTTTTTAAGACACGGTTTATTTTTAATTGAATTGTTAATAATGAATAAATAATACACAAGCGTTTCTAATAATAGAACATTTTTATTTCGTCCGAAAAATCCTTTACATAACAAAAACCAAAAAAATACCAAATTAAACATGTTAAAAATTAGGATTCTATCCTTGTTGGTGAACTTAAATCTAGAGTTTTTATTCTTTAGGTTTGTCTGCACTGGTTATATGCAGAAACATTGTGATGGGGCAGTGGTCGCTGCCGTAGACTTCGCTTCGGATAACGTGGTCGCACAGAGCGGGTAATAGCCTTTCGGACATCAGGAAGTAATCCAAGCGCCTGAAACAAACATGATTTATTTTTATTTATTTATTTATTCCTACAGTTACACAGCCTTACAGTACTTAACGACTAATCACTGTGAAACGACAAAAACAAATATAATCAAGTAAATAACAATACATCAAGGGACGTTACCCAGGGACACTCGATTCTCTATCATTCATCCTCTCACAAAAATATAAAATTTGATTGCACACAGCAGCCCTCTGGTGCCGACACCAAAAGGGCATTTAGCTGCGTCAGCGGCGAGTTCCTGTGCGCCACGGTGCGCGCCGGTGGCACAGCCAACAGAGAGCGAATACGCGGTCTCAGTGCAATTCTTGGCACATCTGGAGTAGATAATCTCAGAAGTTGTTCTACCAGATCTGGACTATCACAGTGATAACACTGGATGAAGTGAAGGGTAGACAAATACAGCTTTCTCTTAAAACAAGGTTTCTTAAACTGGTGTCCACGGACCTCTTAGGACGTGACGTGTGCCAGGGGGGCCCAGCAACTCTGTCAATCTTTCACATATTTACTTAGTGATGTCTAACATTAAGTTTTGTTTTCGTAAGCTTAGATATGGGTCCATGGATATTTTGAAATTCTGAAATTGTTTCGTGATCGCAAAAAAAATGAGAAACACTGATTTAAAACGGCGGTAGAACGCAACAACTATTATTTTATTGCGGACGCTCATTTAAAACCGTTTGTGCGGGGTAATGTAATGAAATAGTTTACTCATAAAATGGCTTGTTAAAAGCTTTCAAGTGAGATTTAGTCTCGCACTAAGGGTTTCGGTACCGATAAAACACTGACGACCCCTTTTAATTTTTGACTTTGTTTATTTTTAGCGCCATTAATCTGGTACAGACAGACAGAGCTAATTTGAATTTAGTTTCGTGTCATCAGACTGATAGCGTTCAATAGAAAAGTGAGAGAGAGAAGGATGGTATGATTCGAACTTAGTGCTACTACTAAGTTCGATTCATACCACCCATCCACTATGAACTTGAATTTGAACATTGACGGTCTTAATTAAGGTAAAGGGACTCCTCACCATCCAACATTCTTGGCTCTGCTGTTCATCATGTACGTCCAGAAAGTGTAGGCGCCGGTCTCGTCCGGCTTGAGGTGGCGGTAGGTGTCGACGAACCCGTCGCTCAGCAGCTCCGTCATGCCTGCTCGCTCCTCGGGCGTGAAGCCAGCGTTCTTTTTGTTCGACTTAGGGTTAGTGAGATCTAGAAGAGAAAAATTATTATCATCATCAGCATTTCAGCCGTAAGGAGTCCATTGCTGGACATAGGCAAAGATCAAGAAGCCCAAGGATTTGTGCTGATGCCTATAGTTTCCCCGACCTTTACTAGATCGTCTACCAACATTGCGCCTTCCGGCGTGCGGTCACTCCAGGACCTTATGGCCCCAACGGCCATCAGACAGAAGCAGATAGCAGCAGTTAAAAAATAAGACTTGTGATGTGACAGGGATCTTACCAATCTCATTATGCGCGACGTTCATGTCACCGCAAATAATGACCGGTTTCTTTTCGTTCAACGCATTAACATGTTTGCGGAACTCCTCGTTCCACTGCAGTCTTTTAGGTAGTGTGACTAGTTTTCGCCCTGCGTTTGGCACATATGTGCAGATCAAGTAGAATTGTTCATATTCTGCCGTGATTATGCGCCCTTCGTTGTCCAATTCTTCGTTCTGTAGCCCATACTGTACGCTGATCGCTAACTTGGTTGTGTAAATTCCTACACCTGCATACCCATCTTTGTCGCTCCCTTGCCAGTAGGCATGATATCCAGGCAAGTTGGCCACTTCATCGGGCAGCTTGTCTTTAGCGCATTTCGTTTCTTGAAGACACAATATGTCCGGCTTCTCATATTTTATATAATCAAGACCCCCTTTACTCATCCAAGCTCTGATGCCGTCGACGTTCCAACTTGATATTTTCAGATTCCATTCTTTTCCCTGTGCGTTCTTTGACGTATTAGAAAAATCAATGCTCTCGTAATCTGTTGTGGCTTTATTTTTGGGTGGCGCCTTCTTTTTAGATTCATCTGATGGTACTGCAACATTATTATTAAATTAGCATTAAAAATTATTCATTGAATAGTCGAAAACATTTTTTGTCAACGCTATTTGATTTGCAAAGCTTTTAATTTTGTTGGATGATTTTTAAGACAGCAAAACATTAATGTTGATATATATTTTTTTTCTTGTAATTGGTACATACTTACGTTTTTCTTTGTATAGGCCTCTATATAAACTAGTTCGCGTAAGGCTTCTTATTTGAAACAATTGAAATGCGGCTTAAATTCGAACAATGTAACAAGTCCCTCTGTTCCTACGGCTGCTCTAATCAAGTTTGATTTTGAATGTATTAGACCAGGGTTAAAACAGCTTTAATAAATCCTAATGTGATTGGGAACCTATTATTTGAAATAGTGCGAACTAAGCTTCCAAAAACTGTTTTTGGGCATAGTTTTAGTACAGGTATAAATAGACTGATGTATCATCTGCCTATTCAGTAGTAGGTAAATTGAAGTTTCTTAGAATAATAATAAGAGCCACCAAGATATCTACATTCAATTTGGTTAGTTATTGCTACAAGCCTTTATCTTAGCATGGTTGCTAAGGTTTAGAGTCCCACATAAAGTAATACATAGAAAACGGATGAACGGCACTAAATTGTTCGCCATATTCAAGTAATTTACGTCAAAAAAAACCAGTCATGATGGACCCTCATTTAATTTCTACTGTTACATGGAAGTCTGTTGTCAACTACAATTTTTAAGGTCATTTGCTTATTAGATCCTCAGCGAGCTTACATTGATATTAATTCAAGTGGTTACTATCGGCAATCTTTATGGAAAAAATAAATAGCAAACATAATGACATTGATGACGTGAGCTTGGTGCTCATGAATCGTCCCATTCGAGTATTTTGAATTATTTAAGTACCTTAGAGGGCAGGTGTTTGGTTCCTTCTAAGTGGTATATCTAATGCTTTCAGTATTTTTGATGACCTCTGGGACAGCAGGGGTCTCAATGGCAATACATATTTAAATACAATGTTAGCCAAAATCCAAAGATTGCAAATGCATTTACATAATATAGAGAGGGTTTAACAATAAATAAATAAAAGCATTCAACATAAAAATATTTAAAAAACCATTTATTAATTCAACATAGTCCAGGATAGTAATAACACAATTAGTTCAAGCTTAATAGAGAAAATAACAGTCTTAGTTACCCTTTTCGTCAGCGGCCTTGCGTCGACGACGGTTGGAGTCTCCTGCCTCTGGGGGTTCATCTGTGACTATGGCAGCTTCTGCTGCTTTCTTCGGTGCTCTCTTACCTTTAGCTGGCTTTGGTTCAGGAACTGTTTCTTCAGTTGGCTCTTCATCTTTTACCTCACCTGTAATCAAGATAAGAATATTAGCATAGTAAGTTTTGTATGGAATATTGGAATGTAAACAATTTAATATTGTATTATTAAACTTAGAAGATTAGCTTTACCTTTTTCATCTTTTTGTGTGAATTTCCTCTTTTTAGTGGCAGGCATCACTTCAACTTCATCATCAGCTTCTGCTTGCTTGGCAGAGCCTTTTTTTCCTTGGTTCTTCTTGCCTTTTATTTCTTTTTTCTTGGTATCTTTGGCAGGCTCTTCCTCTTCTGCATCTTCATTTTCAGGTGTTGCTTCCTTAGCTGGTTTTGCAGGACCTCGTTTTCTTCCTTTAGTAGGAGGGGGCTCAGCCTTAACTTCTTCCTCACCAGACCCATTTTGTTCCTCAGGGACCTCAGGTTCAACTTCCTTATCCGCTTTTTTTGTAGCTTTCCGGCCTCTGCCTTTTGGTGCAGGTGCTGCTTTTGGTTTCTCATCATTTTCCTCATCTTTTTCTATCACCTCACTCTCAGTCTCTTGCTTAGCATTTTTTTTGCCTCTGCCTGAAGTTTTGGTCTCTGTTTTGGCTTTGCTAGCTGCAGGCTCTTTCTTAGTTGCCTTCTTTCGCCCTTTTGCAGTTTTAACAGCTGGAGCTTCATCAGAATGGCCATTGCTTTCAATCTCCCTTTCCTCTTCTACTTCATCTGTGTTTGAAATCTCTTCATCTGCAACATTGCCATCATCATTTGTTTCTTTCTCTTCTGAAGGTGTCTCTACAATTTTATTTTTAGTTTTTTTGGATGGTGGCGCATCAGTAACTTCATTTGTTTCTTCCAGTCCATTGGTGTCACCATTGGTAGCCTTTTTGCCACGTTTGTTGGTTTTCTTTTCAATGACTGGAGCCACATCATCTACCTCTGTTTCAGCTACATCAACCTCAGGATCTTCAACTGTTTTTGCTTTACCTCTACCTTTTTTAGGTGCTTCATTATCTGCTACTTTTGTATTTGTAGGTTCCTGGAATATGAATTAAACTATCATGAGTACTGTCTCAAAAGCTTGTAACCTATCTAAGGGGCTCATACAGTCTATTACAGCAGAAGTCTTAACTCTGGGTTTGCCTATGGGTAATGGAGCATCATATTATTTTTGTATGAAGAACAGACTAGATTAAAAATATATTAAGCTGGGCTCCAAAACACATATGTGCTGCTGATGCATTGTAGGTAGGTGCTACAACTTACAACTGTAATGTTAAAGTGGGACAGAGCTGGATATGCCTTTTAGGATAGGCATTGAACAGAGTCAGACCAAATCAAGTTGATGGCAAACCAAAACCACTATGAGGCTCATCAAGTGGGAGGTATATATATTTTTTATACGACAGGACACCTGATGGAAAGCAATCACTGCCGCCCATAGACACTCATAACAAAGGGTATTATGAGTGTGTATATGCATTCAAAAGATGAAAGTGTAGTAAAGGATGCTTTGCTTTAGCAGTGGGATAAGATAGGCTAAAAAATGGCCAAGCTTTAATTGATTACCTATGACCATTATTTGGAGGTCATGTGTGTGTAACACATGTTTATTTATAAATCAAGCAGCCTGGTAGCAAGATATTTATGAAGAAGAATTAATAAGTATGAATGATGTATTGCATCATAACTTGTAGAAAAGTTATTCTTTTAAGTTGATTTATCTTGTGAGACTGTATGAAAGTATTGCAAAGACAAGTCTGCAGAACAATTCATTTAGTTATAAATAAACATAGCACTTGATGTAATCTATAATAGGTAGTTACAAATAAAATGAATGTTTCACTCATAATTTTTATCTTTAAAATATGAAATAAATAGCAATGCTTGTCCCTGTTCTTTACTATCTACAGAATGACCATGAGTAGTAAAAGCCGTCGCCATTGCATCGAGTAACATTTTGAATGTATCTACTTCTTGCACATTAAGAGCCCTTACCACAATTGCATCAATATAGGTATTTCTAAACGGCCAATCAAGCTTTCGAAAGCCGTGAATCACTCGAAAGGCCAGTTGACAGTTGAGATCAAAATTTAAATTCGCAGGCAACTCCTCATGTGCATTAAAACAAAAAGAGCGCCAAGGGTGTTGACACCAACACGCGGCATTTCAAATGCTTTAATTTACAATGACAATTCAATTGCGCAGTGATAAATAAGGAATAACACAACATTATCCCATTATTAGGTATTATTATACCACATGGACAAAACGATAACGCTATCTAACTCAAGTATTTTAGCGATGATAAGTAACAAAGCAAACCAGTTTACCCGAGTGCAATTCATCTGTTTAAAGGCGTAAATTAATGATATTACGTTACCTTAGCTTTAGTAGTCCGGCGGCGTGCCATTGTATTGTTTAATTTATGATCCAGAAACACTGATTTGAACCGTATATTTGGAACTAAGAAAGCAAACGGCGGGACTTGCGCGTCGTTTTCTGAAGGATGGCTGGCTGGCGGGTGGCGGGCGAAAAGTTTCCGGTAAAAATGACAGGACAGACAGAAGGTTTTTTGCAACTAGTGATGTCCACAGAATATAACAAATTAGATAACCGATTAAGTATTTGGAAAACTACGGTGCCTTGTGCCGTTGTTGTATTTGTGTAGATATTTTTATTTTTTTGATAATGATTTACTTAATTTTTTTGGTTTTGTTTGCATAATACGTTATGCTGTTTCCCTCAGAGTAAGATACCAATAAATTTTTAATGTAAGGCGGTTTATAAAATGACTTGAATATATCCACTGACAATTACTCTCCCCCAATAAGTGAGACGTCATTCTGAAAAGCGCGGGAAAGTGTCGAAGTTGGCGGGTGTCTTGAAAAACTTTTAACATTTTTATTGTAAATTCTGTATAAAAAGTACAATTTGTATATAAAATAATCGCTTTAAGTTTTGTAAATATAATATAGCATTGAATGTAAATAGTAACTTGTACATAAAGCTCTTTTAAAAGGAAAAAAAATAGTGTAAAAAAAAATGGCGAAGAAAAGGAAAAAACCTAAACCTAACAATGAAGAAGAAGAAACAAAGTCAATAACCAGCGACGGGTCAAGCGAATCTTCCGAGTTCGTCGAATGTGATGACAACGCTGATAAGTATACGCCTTACAGGGTCGCCGACTACAACAGGAGGTACCCCGAGGACAGCGCTGTGGGCAGCGAATTTGTGGTTTTTGTCGAGAGTTCAAACTCTGATAATCCTATCGGGTCTCGAGACATGATGTTTCTCAACGGCTGCTTTTCGCGGTTTGTTAAGGGCATCAAGTACCTAAAAAAGGTGAACAAATTTAAAATTGGTGTGGTATTTGAAAGGCCTAGCCTGGCAAATGCCTTCTTAGACAATCTAACTTTTTTAAAGGAACAGGGCCTCAAAGCCCAAATACCCGCACAATGTACTGAGTTGTCTGGTGTAATCAACCAAGTCCCCACGGACATGTCGAATAAAAAAATTTTCAAGGTATTGGCTAGCTCAAAAAAAGTTATATGCGTCCGGCGCATACTGAAAAAAGTTAACGGCTCCTTGCAACCTACACAAACTGTGATTATAACATTTGCTTCCTCGACAAGCCTCCCAGATTATGTCTATTTGAAAATGTGGCGTATTCCTGTCTTGACGTACATACCTCCTGTAAAGCAGTGCTTCAAATGCCTGCGATACGGTCATCTGGCTAAGTTCTGTAAGAATGGGCAGAGGTGCTCGATATGCACCGAACCTCATTCATTCAAGGAATGTCAAGTGCCTATAGCCAATGCTATATGTGTGCATTGTAGTGGCAACCATATTTCAATTTCAGGTCAGTGTCAAATAAAAAAACAAAAAATTACAGAAAATAATAATAAAGCCTCTGCCAACCCTTATGCTGACTTTCTAAAAATGAAGAATTTCCCCTCAACAAACAAAGACATAAACACCAAGGATTTACTAACTTTTCTTTTAGGCGACAGTAATGCGTTAGCATTACTAATGGAATCATTAACAAAAGTTTTAACAAACAATAAAACGAATAACACAAGTATAAACACAAAAGAAATAGCAGAATGTATCAAAGAAACTTTACAGAAAAAAAATAAAAATCCCTCACATTCAACCCAAAAGTAATAAATATTATGCAGTGGAATTCACAAAGCTTATCTCATAATAAAAATGTTTTTAAAAAGTTTCTCAGTGACAATTCTATTCATATTGCTATTATATCTGAAACATGGTTAAAACCACATATTAAATTCAATATTAATGGTTACACTGTTGTGCGAAATGACTGTGGCAATTCACACAATGGTGTAGCTATTATCATCCATAATAGTTTACATTTTCAACAAGTTTCAACTTATTTTGATGATTCTCTACAAAATGTTGTAATTAAAATCCAAATATATAGAAAATTTATCTCAGTAGTTAGTTTCTACAGTCCTCCAAACAGCACACCAAGATTTAATAAAAATAATTTTAATACTTTGCTAAAAAGCTTACAAGGGCCTATGATAGTTGCGGGAGATTTTAACGCGCATCATACAATTTGGGGCTGTTCAAATATTGATTCTCGTGGCAGGGACATCATTGATGTCATGGAAGAGAATGACTTAGTTCTTCTCAACGATGGAAGCCCGACTACAGTAGGTTCAATTAGTCATAGGCCTAATGGCCTCGATCTAACAATGGTTTCTTCTTCGTTGTCTTTGTCCTGCGAGTGGATGGTTTGCGACACTCCCCTTGCTGGATACCATCTTCCAACTATAACAAAATACACAGTTGAATCAGTTAGTTATTTGTCAGAATCTTCTTGTAATATACCCAAACATAATAATCCTAATTCAGTAGATTGGGCTAAATACAAAAATAAAGTCAATGAAGAACTAAAAAACTATACAATAAATATTACAGATCCAATAGATAGCTACAATATTTTTTGCTCGATCTTGCATTCTGTTGTGAAAAGTTCTCTCTTTCGACCAAAAACGATTCCACATTCCAATAACCAAAGTAATACAGCAAATCCTCAGGGTGGGAATAGGAAAACTTTCTTACCTCTGCCCTGGTGGAACGAAAAATGTTCTAAGGTGGTTGATGATTGCAAACAGGCTTATGTGTCTTTTAAACTGGCAGCATCTTTAGATAATTTTATAACATTTAAAAGAGCTCAGGCCATAAAGAAGGTTGTTTTAAGAACAGAATGTCGTGCTGCATGGGAAAAGTTTTGCTCTTCTATTAATCGTTTAGTTCCTATGAGTCATGTTTGGGCAAAAATGAAAAAATTTAACAGGTCATATATTTGTAACAAAAGTTTTCTTACTTCTGAATGGATACAGGATTTTTTACACAAATATACACCAGATACAGCTGAAAATATGCCTGAACTAAATTATTGCAATAGCCCAGATCCTTCAACTTCATATTTAATTGATAGTTTTAGTTTAATTGAATTGAAAGCTGCTCTCAAATCAAGAAAAGACACAGCTTGTGGTTTGGATGGTTTGTCGTACAAAATGTTTAAACTCTTAGATCATTCCAGCTTGCAGTCGTTTTTGAATATTCTGAATTTGTTATGGCGTTCAAACTTAATTCCCAGAGAATGGAAAATTGACTGTCTGGTCCCAATTCTTAAACCTGAAAAAAATCCTAATTCTGCGGACTCCTATCGACCTATTACTCTCAGTTCTTGTGTTGGTAAAATCTTCGAGCAGTTGCTCAAACAGAGAATGGAATTTTTTATTGAACAAAACAATTTATTACCTAAAAATCAGTTTGGCTTCCGTCGTGGTTGTTCTGCCCGAGAGAGCCTGGGTCATTTATCCATAGACATTGATGGTGCCTGTCGTGAGAATAAAATGTTAGTGGCTATCTTTCTAGATATAGTTGGCGCTTTTAATAATGTGAATTTGCATATACTGTCTTCTATTTTGGTTTCCCTGCAAATTCCAACAAAAGTTATTAGTTGGATTTTTAATTTCTTACATGGTAGGGAGATATTTGTTAAACATAACAACAGTTTAGTTGGCTCTAGGCTAGCATTTAAAGGGGTTAGTCAAGGTGGAATATTAAGTCCATTACTATTTATTCTGTATATTCATCGGTTGAATCTAGAGCTTGGTTCTGGGATAAGCAATTTACAATTTGCTGATGACTTGGTAGTATATTGTTCAGATAATAATGTGCAAGAAATCAATAGAAAGCTGAACTTTGCACTTTCTGGTCTGAAGTCCTATTTCAATTATTTAAACTTGGAGGTCAGTCATGAAAAAAGTAAAATTGTGGTTTTTAATTCTAACACTATCAGGTCTATTAACATTTTTTATGATACTCATTTACTTCCAATAAAGTCGCATACAAGGTTTCTTGGAGTCATTTTTCAAAGTAATAATAAATGGAATAAATATGTAGATTGTTTGTCTGACAGGGCTTTAAAAGCCTGTAATATCTTGAAATCCTTGACAGGCACTTTCTGGGGCTCTGACCCCAAAACTCTATTAATTTTGTATAAGAGTCTAGTGAGAAGTCACTTTGAATATGGTTTCATGTGTTACGCTCACAAATCTGTTTTAGTGGAAAAATTAAATAAAATTCAAAATAGGTGCTTACGCATAATAATGGGAGCCATGATATCAACTCCAATTATTTCAATGCAGGTCGAAGCCAATGTACCTCCTCTATCACTGCGTTTCAAGTTCCTTAAATTCAAATTTTTATTAACATTATCGTCTATTCGAAATCACCCACTTATTTCAAAATTAAACTACTATTTAGATCAACACAGTTCTTTTTATCTTGTTCAAGACTGGCCTGAAATAAAACAATTGAAATCACGATACAACCTGATTGATTATACATGCTTACCCTGCTACTCAGGCTCTTATCTGAGTAAGTTTTGTGCTATGAACATTATAATAGATAGCACATTAAAATATAAACAAGATGTTTATGCTAAATTGAACGAATTTGTGAAGTATCGTCAAATTTATACTGATGGTGCAAAGAATAATAAAGCTGTAGCTATTGCTATTTATGACGCTAATAAAAAAATGGGTTCGGGTTATATGTTATCAGAGGCAGCCAGCATTTTCACTGCCGAGTCGTCTGCAATCTTAGCTGCTTTGGATCATATTCAACAGCAAGAGTATGATAAGTGGGTTATCATTTCTGATAGTATGAGTGTTCTGAAGGCTCTGAACAATCCTAGACATAACGCTAAAACAAGCTACATTATTCACCTTATAAGAGAAAAATATTTTGAGATATCTCAATATAAATCTGTAATTCTGTTTTGGACTCCATCCCATGTGGGAGTCTCTGGTAATGACAGTGCGGACTTTCTTGCCAGGACTATAACTACCACCAATAATATCAATGTTACTACCAAACAAATCCCGTTACCCGATTCTGATCTCTTATTGTATGTTAAAGCTATATTGGCTCGAGATTTTAAAAGCCTTTGGAATCAAATCACAGAAAGTAAAGGGAAGTGGTATGCTGAAATCAATAATAAAATTGGTTTGCCGTGGTTTATTAAGGGAAAAAGATATCATAACAGAAAATTCTTCACGATATTATGTCGTCTACGTCTGGGTCATTGCAAATTTAATGCTCATCTACATCGAATTAACATTTTGTCTTCTCCAACTTGTAATTTTTGTAATAGTGAACCTCAAACACTTCACCATATCTTTTTTGATTGTCCCACTTTCTCTATCGCCCGGTTAGTTCTTATAGATAGCTTGTTGGAATTATATGGCAATGCTGAAGAAATCCCGCGCTCTCTTCAGCAATTATTAAAGAAAAGAGATTGCTTCAAGGCAATATATGAATTCATAGTGTCGACTGTTGTTGACATTTAAATCATTTAATGAAAAGTATTTGAAAAACATAACTAAAAAAAAAAAATTGGACTGGAAAAATATTGATATTGACATATTATATATTTATAATACAATCTGGACATGAAGGAAAAAAAAATATATACTAATCTAGACTAATCAAACTACAAGGAATTGGCTTCGGCCTTGACAAAAAAATTAAACTAAGAATTTGACTACAAAAGACGATGGCTATGGCCTTGATAAATACCAAATAAGACTTTGTTAACAAAAGACTTGGCTTCGGCCTTTTATTACAAAATTGAAGAATGAAAATATACAAAAGACTTGGCTGTATGGACTCTGTTTCCTTTGCCTATCCCAAAAGGGATGAATAATAATAAAAAAAAAAAAAAAACCAATAAGTGACAGTGACAGTTGACAGTTTTGAACATGAGCGGCTCGGCTGAAGGATAAAACTGCAACGTGTGTTCCGTGAAGTTAAATTACTATCTATAAACTTTCGTGTTCTAAGACGTTCAAAATGGTAAATTTTCTGCTACTCTCGTGTAAACCCTAATGTTCTAATTCATGTCTTAATATAAGAATTATCTAGTGAGGTTATGCAGTTAGGTATAACTAGTTTTTCCTCTAGATTTCTGTACTTCTGGACATATAAATACCGCAATATGTTTCAACGTTGCTTATATTACTTCAAAATAAGTTTTAACGGTTAATATATATAATGTAAGGATTATTTTGGCCCCAACTTCCCTTGACAAGTTAAGTTAAATAATTTTACCTGAACAGTATGGAACCAGGTGGCTGACGTAAGAAATGCTGACTGCACATGTAATGGTTTTAAAAGTTGCCTAAAAAAGTTTGTGTATGAACTTTATTTAGGATTATTATTATTATTATTATAGCGTTTTTTATTCCGAATTCGCTACAATTTCATTTTTTTTGTTGTTATTGTATTGTTTTTTTTTTATTATTATTAAATTGTCGCGTAATTCGGCGTGCCTCATGGCATAGGCCTCCTCCGTGTATTGGAGGGTTTGGGCTATAGTTCCCCACGCGCGCCCAGTGCGGATTGGGAACTTAACACACACCATTGAATTTCTTCGCAGATGTGTGCAAGGTTTCCTCACGATGTTTTCCTTCACCAAAAAGCTCATGGCAAATTTCAAATGTAATTTTCGCACATAAATTCCGAAAAACTCAGAGGTGCGCCCGCCCGGGATTTGAACCCACGACGCTCTGCTTGAGAGGCCATAGGTCAAACCACTAGGCTACCACGGCTTTTTATTTAGGATGGCGGATATTAAAGAAAATTACTCTTAAGGCTACATGTATATTTTAAATCATTAAACAACCTACAAAACTGCCCTTTTAACATACATAATAAGGAGGTAGAACAGTGTTTTAAACAAAAAAAAAACTACACACATGCACACTCGCGCAAGCGCCCAGCGCCGCTTAAACGACCCAGTAGCAACTCTCCCTCTGTCATACAAATTTTCGATCAGGTCACGCGACCTGACGCGAGTTTAACATTTTTTACCCATCCCAAAAAGTGCACAACGTTGCTAAAGAAGTTTTCACTTCAAAAATTGTTTGTAATTGTTTTTATCTTTATAAATTCAGAAGAAGTTTATGTTTCGAGTTATTGTTATTTCCCACAATAGTCTGTATTAGTGACCAATTTGTTAATTTAGCCAAATTGTATACTGGTGCCAATGAAGCGCTAAACTTATACATACATACATACATACCGTCATGCCTCTTTCCCATAGGGGTAGGCAGAGACTACTTTGTTCCATTTGCTACGATCCTGACATAAGTCTTTCACATCATCCATATATTTAATCAATCTCTTCATACATGCTCATCGGTTTTGGGTACTCCTGTCCGGACCGCAAAACTTACATGATATGATAGATATTTGTATTTAATAAAAGGGAAGGACACCAGAATACAGTTTTATTGTACAAAGCTCTCTTATCTGCATTCATGTTTTGAGTTATTAGTTTATCGGCGTGTATACCTGACAGATTAGATTAACTGCATTGGTTAAGACAGAGATATAAAGTACATATAAGTTACTCATAACTAATTAAATAAAGCAGTTCATTTTAATTTAACTTAGGATTACTCAACAAGTAAATCACATTTTCAGTGTGAACTGATCACTTTCAATTTAATAATTTTAATTTCATAGGCTACTCTAGACCGCAAAGGGACTTTCAAAGTAGAGTATCTTCAAGAAATCGAGAAGAAGGTTCAAGCAAAATGGGATGCTGCAAAGATATTCGAGATAGAAGCTCCTACAGATGGCAAGCCTCACGAAAAGTTCATGTGCACCTTCCCTTTCCCATACATGAATGGCCGCCTACATCTTGGACACACATTTTCACTGTCCAAGTGTGAAGTAAGTATTGTTTTTATATTATTCAGTCAGTCAAAACAATAGTTTTACTATGAACCATAGATTTTTTTTTGCGACTGTGATTTTTGGACTTTTTTTTTCCTTTCATTGTCAAATTTCGTAATTCTATGTCAATGGAAAGTATATGAGAATTGAGAATACACTTTCAAAAGGTGCCATTTAAAATGTAGTGGTTATATTCTCTTTGGTTTCGTCTTTCAGTCACATCAACTAGTCAACTTAGATAATGATAGAAAAAAAAACATATTAGTTGACTTAGTTAGTCTTGTGGTCTTGACAGACAGGCCTATAGGCCCTTTTCCCTTTTGAAGTAATGTTTGCGTCTTAACCTCCTAACTAGGCTTAAGTTACATGTAAGTTTAGTTTACTCATCTCCCGAGAGATGGCGCTGTACCGTCCGACGCGAATGCTGAATCGCGCTATCGTTTGTCCGACCTAGAAAGTATAAGTAGTTTAGGAATTTTTATTTTAATTAGACACTTTAAAGCGAGTTGTTGTTTCAATATGCACCTTTAAAGAACGCCCTTTTTGAGTTAGTTTTGGGTACAAACATTGGTCCTTTACGAATCGGATTGTACCTTGGGCCTTAAAAGATTTTAGAGCTTTCTCGTATCAAGCGACAGCGGATTGTTGTCGAGGGTGCGTCCTTCCAGCAGCGTCAAACGGAATCGGAGCAAACGGAGGAGGCAGCGGCACTGTGACCTTGAGTGACGTCACAGGCGAGCAAATTGGCGGGAAGTTTGAAACTAAGGTTCAAGGACAAGTGAAGTGTAAGAAGATTCAAAACTGTGAGTACTTTTATATACTATCTGTGAAGTGTCAGTTGTGTCAGTGCAACCTGTCAATTCATATTTGAAGTTTGGACTGTCAAAACGGGACTTAGAAAAATCAGCAGTGCATGAAGTTAAAATTTTACAAGTGTTGTTTTAGACTTAGAATAGTTTAAGAAAAAGCAATTCGACGGGGAACCTATGCCCGAATTTCGATCTACCGGATGCCATCAAAAACACTTGTAATTTTTTCAAGACTGAACTTGGGACTTAGAATAATTTTCATCGAGTTAGCTGGGACTTGTATTTTTTGTTAAAATGAGTAAAATTGAAAGTAGTATCAATCTCCAAAAAGACCAGAACGGTCATATTGCTAGTGCATTTAACAATTATAAGAAGTCTCCAAAAGCACGCATCACACAATCATATTTGGAAACTAGACTGGAAAATTTAGAGCAACTTTGGCAACAATTCTCACGAACACATATGCAGATGTTAATGTTGCCAAAACAAGAAGAGTTAGAAAATTCAGATTATATAACGGACGATTTGTATGGTGCGACTAATGAACTATATATGGATTATAAAAGCGAGCTTAAAAATGCATTGAGTCAGTTTAAACCTGAACCCAGTAACACCAGTCCCAACCGGTCAGCGCTAACTTCAAGATCATCAGGTCAGGTCAAGTTACCTAAAATTACCATTCCCACATTTACGGGAAAATACACGGAGTGGACGAGTTTCCGAGATTTGTTTACTTCACTCGTCCACAAGAACGATGATATTGACGATGTTCAGAAACTTCATTATCTAAAGGCACATTTGGCGGGCGAAGCGGAGCAGCTCTTACGGCACATACCTATTACGAGCGAAAGTTACAGTGAGTGTTGGACCCAGTTAGAGGGTCGATATGATAACAAGCAATATTTGGGAAATTGTATATTAAAAAGGTTTTTTGCTCAGAAGACCCTTCTAACTGAGTCTGCCACCGATATAAAGAATTTATTGGATTGTACTAACGAAACCTTAAATGGCTTAGCGCGACTGGGTATAGAGACGAAGTCTTGGGATATCATTATAATTTATGTGATCAGTCAAAAGTTAGATCCTGAAAGTCGTAAAAACTGGGAATGTAAAGTTAGCGAATCCGCATCTGAAGCTTTACCTACTTTACGTCAGTTTACGGATTTCTTGTCAACGCGATACCATTCTTTAGAATTTTTGGAACCTAGATTAAGCTACAACTCTAAACCTAAATATTCAACTTCCAGTAGCAATTATAAAGGAAACGTCAGTCATGTTAAGAGTGCTCCTGTGCAAAAGATAAATAATCTTCACATCGGAAATAATGTAGCATGTAGTTATTGCAAGGGCGAACACAGGATAATTCATTGTAAAGATTTTGTTAATTTAGATGTCGATGTAAAGCGTAACTTTGTCCAAACGAATGGGTTGTGTTTTAACTGCTTGGGTCGCAATCACTCGGCCAGACATTGCAAAAACACACAAAACTGTCAAATCTGTAATAGAAGACATCACTCACTGCTACATCAAAAGGGCGAGCAACAATCATCAGGAAACGGGGAATCATCTGACCGTACCGTGACGGCGCAAGTTCATAAACAACCACTCACACATTCTGGGGAAGAGTCAATACCGAGCATCACAAATCACTTCGTAAATGAAGTCACCCAGCAGGTGTTACTGGCTACAGCAGTAGTAGAGGCTAAGGCGAGGGAAACCAAAGAACGTCACTTTCTAAGAGCATTAATCGATCAAGGGTCACAAGCGTCCTTCATCACGTCTGGAGCAGTACAGTTATTAGGGTTGAAACGCACCTCAACTAAGAGTTGCATATCGGGATTGGGCGGTAAACAAAATGTCATATCAAAATCAACGGTTCAAGTTACCATTGCATCACGTATCAACCCCAGATACGTCATTAAGGTTACAGCATACGTACTTGATAAACTCACGTCGTACTTACCAGCAGCACAGGTATCCATTGCATCCTGGCCGGAGCTGCAACGTATCGAGCTCGCAGACCCAGAGTATTATACTCCTAATAAGATAGATATGCTGCTGGGAGCAGAGGTATTCGCTCAGATTATAGACACAGGTTTGATTAAATGTTCGTCACGGGGTTCTCCGGTAGCGCAAAACACCGCACTGGGTTGGATTTTAAGTGGTCAAGTGAGTGAGCAGGTAAGTGTCTCATGCACTGTGGTTAGCATGCATACACAAGTGGAGCAGTTGCTTCGGTCCTTTTGGGAAATAGAATCAGACCCGAGCAACAAACCAAGAATACTTTCACCTGAGGAACAGCGGTGCGAAGAGATATATCACACCACTACTACCCGAGATGAGAACGGGCGCTACGTGGTTAAGCTACCGTTCCGGGACGAAGAACCATCATGTGTAGAAGGTGGATCCAGACAAATAGCCTTGAGGAGGTTCCATGCTCTGGAGAGAAAGCTTCAACGGGATCAGCATCTGAAAAAAGAATATACAAAGGTTTTTCTTGAGTATTTGGAATTAAATCACATGGAACCTATATCAGCAAAGGAAACAGTCAAGGGACTATACTTACCTTACCACGCCGTCGTGCGTGAGGATAAAGAAACCACTAAGATACGTATAGTGTTCGACGCGTCGTGCAAGGGCTCAAACGGGGTGTCCTTGAATGATGATCTGTTGGTGGGGCCAACACTGCAATCGGATTTGCGACATATAATAATGCGATGGCGGATGCATCCAATTTGCTTCATTGCGGACATCGTAAAGATGTATCGGCAAGTGTTAGTGAATAAAGGTGACACCAAATATCAGCGTATCCTGTGGAGAGAAAACCCGAAGGACGAAGTAAAAGAATACGAACTTAAGCGGGTCACCTTTGGGACCTCGTCCGCTCCTTATCTGGCTGTGAAGAGCCTAATACAGGTCGCCATTGATGAGGGACAGAACTTTCCTCTCGCAACGTCCAAAGTACGTCTGGACTTTTATATGGACGATTTGATGTCTGGAAGTCAATCAGAGCAAGAAGCAATAGAAACGTATCATCAGATGAATGCATTGTTAAGCAAAGGAGGCTTTGAACTACAGAAATGGTCAAGCAACAGCAAAGCTATGTTACAAGAAATTGAGCAGAGTACCAGGAAAGATGACCAAAAGAAAATAGGAATGAAGCAAGAAGCAGTAAATAAAATTTTGGGACTCACCTGGGATCGAAGTCATGATGAGTTCGCCTATGCCGTCCAGTTGCCTCCACCAACATCACCTGTAACTAAAAGGAAAGTTATTTCAGATATTGCAAAGCTTTATGATCCGTTAGGATGGATAGCACCTAGCATAGTTCCAGCAAAAATATTCATCCAAAGGTTGTGGTTGGCAGGCATGGAATGGGATGAGGAATTACTGTCGCCTCTGTTAGACGAATGGTTGCGTTATAGAGAAGAATTAACACATCTAATTAGATTCAAACTGCCTCGTTGGACGAATCATAGAAGCAATGCCAGGATAGCAGAATTGCATGGGTTTAGCGACGCATCTAATGCGGCCTTTGCAGCGGTAGTATACTTGCGTGTTATAGATGCCGAAGGGAGGATCCATGTGAGCTTAGTAACAGCTAAAACAAGAGTCGCACCTATTAAGCAAATTTCTGTGCCACGGCTGGAGTTGTGCGGGGCAGTACTGCTAGCAAAGCTAATAGTAGAAGTTTCTGAAGTTCTGAATGTTTCAAAATCAAACATTCATGCATGGACAGACTCTGAAGTTGTTTTGGCCTGGTTGAGTAGCCACCCAAGCCGATGGAAGACTTTTATCGGGAACCGATGTTCGGAGATTCTGTCAGCAACCGACCGAAGCCAATGGGCGCACGTAAAGTCTGAGCAAAATCCGGCAGATTGTGCCTCAAGAGGCATGTCACCAATCGAGCTGAACAACTTTGACCTCTGGTTAAGCGGACCTGCGTGGTTGAAAAGCAATAATATTAATTACACTAACCCAAAACTTATTAGCACCAAACTTGAAGAAAGGAAAATACAAACTCACCTGGGAACTACTGCGGTATCTGAAATGGACAGCAGTGACTCGACATGGTCCAAGTACTCGTCGCTCACGAAGCTTTTGCGAGTAGTCGCGTATTGTCGTCGATTGCTGAAAAATAAAAGAAGAGGACACACTTATTTGTTAAAAACAGAAATAGAAGAAGCATTAGTAACTATGGTAAAAAAAACTCAACTAGAAGCGTATGGGGAAGAAATAAATAACATTAAAACGGGAAAACTGAAAAAAAGAAGTCAACTTACCTCGTTCACACCACAAGTGGACGATTCCGGAATAATCCGTGTTGGTGGGCGGCTCCAAGCAGCCAACATCAATTATGATCAAAAACATCCTATATTGCTGCCAAAATCCGCGTGGCTAACTCATCTCATCATACAGGATGCTCATGACAAAACGATGCACGGTGGGCCACCGCTGATGATGAACTATATTAGAGCCAAATTTTGTATACCAGGACTTAAGAACTTGGCAAAGACATACGTAAAAGGGTGCATTCCGTGTGTACGACACGCAGCCCAAATACGAAACCAATTAATGGGTCAATTACCCTCTGCCCGAGTGAACGTAGCCAAAGTATTTCTACGTAGTGGCGTAGACTATGCGGGACCCATTAATATACGTGTCTCAAAGGGCAGGGGCAACAAATCATACAAAGGGTACATCTGTCTCTTTGTATGTATGGCAACAAGGGCTGTACATTTGGAAGCGGTCAGTGAACTGTCAACGGTAGGCTTCTTGGCAGCTTTCAAGAGATTCGTTGCTAGGCGTGGTCACTGTAGCGACTTGTACAGTGATAACGGGACAAATTTCGTGGGTGCGGCAAAGGAACTTCAATATCTTTTCGACGCTGAGAAATCAAGATTAGTCCCAGAGATTGCTGATTGGATAGCTGTCAACGGAACTCAGTGGCACTTTATACCGCCACACGCTCCCAATTTTGGAGGGCTCTGGGAAGCCGGGATAAAGTCCTGCAAGTTTCATCTCAAACGCGTCATAGGAAATTCCACTCTCACCTTCGAAGAAATGATTACGGTCTTATACCAAATTGAGGCTTGTCTCAATTCCAGGCCGATGTGGCGGATAGATGAAGATGGAGAGCAATTGCCTTTGACCCCGGGTCATTTTCTCGTGGGCGAACCACTTGTTGTAGCTCCCGATCGCTGTTATGAGAAGGAACCAATACCACCCCTGCGAAGGTGGCAATTATGCCAACGGATGTTACAAGACTTTTGGCGTCGTTGGTCTCAGGACTATCTGAACCAATTTCTTCAAAGACACAAGTGGACACAGAAAACACCAGAACCGAAGGTAGGCGATGTTGTGCTGGTGAAGGAGCCTGATTTACCACCCGCTAGGTGGCTTCTGGCTCAAGTGGTGGAAACACACCCAGGTTCGGACAAGGTAACACGCGTTGCAACCCTTAAGTGTAAGAATAGTGTCATAAAAAGACCCACCTCAAGAATTTGTATTTTACCACTGGGTGATTAACGTAGCAAACCAACAAGCGCTCAAATTGTTGATGATGTATGTATTTTCATGTGTAACAGTTTACGCTTCGTAATCTGCATTGTTTTTGTTTTTCTAAAAAGAGATAATGACAAAGCTTTGATAGCTTATATCTCAGATATTTTATTATATATAGTTATAAAAAAAAAACCCCTTTTTTTTTAATTCTTTGTGAAAAGAACTTTGTGAAAGCAATGAGAATCATGAATATTCCTTATTGTTTTGTGCACTTTGTTCAAGAACAGTTGTTCTTGGTGGGCGGCATGTTTGCGTCTTAACCTCCTAACTAGGCTTAAGTTACATGTAAGTTTAGTTTACTCATCTCCCGAGAGATGGCGCTGTACCGTCCGACGCGAATGCTGAATCGCGCTATCGTTTGTCCGACCTAGAAAGTATAAGTAGTTTAGGAATTTTTATTTTAATTAGACACTTTAAAGCGAGTTGTTGTTTCAATATGCACCTTTAAAGAACGCCCTTTTTGAGTTAGTTTTGGGTACAAACAAGTAAAGAACCTGAAAGAATACAATAAATATGAATGACCAAATTAAATTTCAATTGATATTTGCAGTTTGCTACAAGATACTACAGGTTGAAAGGAAAGATGGTACTCTTCCCATTTGGTTTCCATTGCACTGGAATGCCTATAAAAGCCTGTGCTGACAAGCTTAAGAGAGAAATGGAGCAGTTTGGATGCCCGCCAGTGTTTCCTGACGAAGAAGAAGTAGCAGTCAAAGATGATGGGGACATTATACCAAAAGACAAGAGTAAAGGGAAGAAGAGTAAGGCTGTAGCCAAGGCTGGTGCTGCCAAGTACCAGTGGCAGATTATGCAGAGCTTAGGAGTACCAGAGGAAGAGATTAAAATGTTTGCAGACGAACATTATTGGCTGGATTACTTTCCGCCGAGAGCTGTTAGCGATCTTCAGAGGATGGGTATTCATGTATGTGTTTATTGATTTGTTTATAGAAATCGCAAATCGATTATATTTTACAAATATACAATCTTCGTTTTTTGCCTGTTGCGTTTTTCCGCTTAACTGCCACACTGCACAAACTGTTAGCTATCAATGAGTATATTAACTGTTCAACATACAAAAATAAATGAACGCTTACTTTAGCAGTTTTTTCGTGCGAAAGTGAGGATAATTAAGTTATCCAATTATTATCGTTTACCAGGTGGACTGGCGACGTAAATTCATAACGACGGACGCGAACAAATTTTTTGATTCGTTCGTGCAATGGCAATTCCACCACCTCCGCGAGCGTAACAAGATCAAGTACGGCAAGCGGCACACGATATTCTCCCCGCGGGACAAGCAGCCCTGCATGGACCACGACCGCAGCAGCGGCGAGGGCGCCGGCCCGCAGGAGTACACGCTCGTCAAGATGGAGGCGCTGGAACCGCTGCCACAGGTCTTAAAGTAAGAACATTGCATTTAAATTGGGTATTTCTTTGCATGGAAGAATATTGTGGAAATTTTTGGTTGAAAAAAATTTGCTGCCGAACCACTGCGGTGATTGCTGCACTCTGATTGGCAGACTTGTGGTCACATAAACAGATATTATGACTGATTTGATTCTAATAACTGAAATGGTTAATTATCGCGAAGAAATAATCCTAGGGCAGTTTAAGTAATGTGTTGCGAAATCAGATATTATCACGTGTCTGAAAGTACTCTGGCTATTTTGCTTTGCTAATTCTTAGCAAAATAAATCTAAAATACTAAATCCTACTAACTTCAGCTAAACAATATGTAATATCTTAGTACAAAATCTGAATTTCGATTTTAGGTCTTTCAAAGGTAAAAAAGTAAGTTTAGTAGCAGCAACGCTGAGACCAGAAACAATGTACGGCCAAACAAACTGTTGGATTCACCCTGACATCAACTACATAGCATTTGAAACCGTCAAAGATGGAATTTTCGTGTGCACGAAACGCGCTGCCCGGAACATGGCTTACCAGGGTTTCACAGAGAAAGATGGAGAGTTCAAAATTCTCCAAGAAATAGTGGGGCAGGATTTGTTCGGTATGGCTCTGAAGTCACCTCTAACTTGCTACCCCAAGATCTACGCGCTGCCAATGTTGACCATCAAAGAAGACAAAGGTACAGGGATCGTCACCAGCGTGCCCTCAGACTCGCCCGATGATTACGCCGCCCTGGTCGACCTACAGAAGAAGCCGGCGTTCCGTGAGAAATACGGCATAAAAGATGAAATGGTCCTCCCCTTCAAACCAGTCCCGATTCTCGAAATCCCCGAGCTGAGTAACCTGTCGGCAGTGTACTTGTACGAGAAACTTAAAATCCAGAGCCAAAACGATAAAGACAAACTCACGGAAGCGAAAGAGCTGGTTTACCTCAAAGGTTTCTACGACGGAGTGTTGCTAGTCGGCGAGTATAAGGGACAGAAAATTCAGGATGTGAAGAAACTTCTGCAGACCAAACTTATTAAAGAAAACGGTGCTGTGATATACTACGAGCCTGAAAAAACGATCATGTCGCGGTCTGGAGACGAGTGCGTAGTGGCGCTGTGCAACCAATGGTATCTGGATTATGGAACAGAGGAGTGGAAGGCTCAGGCCGAGAAGTGCCTCGCAGACATGAACACTTACCACGACGAGGTTCGGAAGAACTTCCAGGCTACTCTGAACTGGCTGCACGAGTACGCGTGCTCGAGAACTTATGGTCTAGGTAAGTATTTTAAACATATTCAATTATATTTTTCGTCTTTTCACATGTTTTATATGTGATTTTGTTTCTCAGGAACCAAATTACCGTGGGATCAGCAGTGGCTGATAGAATCCCTGTCAGACTCCACCATATACAACGCCTACTACACCATAGCGCACTACATTCAGGGCGACACGTTCCGCGGGGACAAAAAGAACGCTCTCGATATAAAGCCGGAACAGATGACGCTCGAGGTTTGGGATTACATCTTTTTCAAAGATGCGCATTTCCCAAAACACACGAAGATACCAAAAAAATCTTTGGAGCTTATGAAAACCTCTTTCAATTTCTGGTAAGGAGCTATCACTCGAGTGAAATTAGTGCAATTCTCATCAAAAGTTATCGTCTCCTGTTGTCATCTTAAAACGTTTACTGCGATTCTACTAACTTCAGAGTCGCAAAATTGTTTATTAAGTACCAAAGGTTTTACGTACTGAAGTTCTTCGTTCTAGGTACCCAGTCGATGTGAGAGTGTCAGGAAAAGATCTGATTCAAAATCACTTAACGTATTATATTTATAACCATTGCGCTATTTGGCCAAATGAAGAAGATAAGTGGCCGAAAGGTGTCAGAGCGAACGGCCATCTGATGTTGAATTCGGCGAAAATGTCAAAAAGTGACGGTAACTTCTTGACTCTAGCGGAGAGTATTGAAAAGTTCAGCGCCGACGGGATGAGGCTGACTCTAGCGGATTCCGGGGACTCTGTGGAAGACGCCAACTTCGTGGAGAGCACAGCTGATGCCGCCATTCTGAGACTGTATACGTTCATTGAGTGGGTAAAGGAGATGATAGCTACGAAGTCTACGTTACGAACAGGCAAGTATGGAAACAAAAAAAAACGTTATTTTCGTACTTGTTACTGCTGGTTTTATTCTGATTAGTTTTAGCCCGCAAATTGCTCCGCTAACCATGGTAGTTTTGTCTCGTATGACATGATAGAGATACCTAACTAACTTACACTTACAGGACCCTACAACTTCCACGACAAAGTCTTCATCAGCGAAATGTACTCCAAAATCAACCAGACGGACGATAATTACAACAAAATGTTGTTCAAAGAAGCCCTAAAGACTGGTGTGTTTGAGATGCAAGCAGCTAGGGACAAGTACCGCGAACTGTGCTCCGAGGGCGGGATGCATGCGGAGCTGGTCACGCGGTATATTGACACGCAAGCGCGGCTGCTGGCTCCAATATGTCCCCATGTGGCCGAACATGTGTGGGAGCTTCTAGGAAACGTAAGTGTAGTTCTGTGATTGTTGTAACCCTTACAGACCCCTCAGCTGAATACAGACATCTTCGAATGGGGGCTTGATAGCACGCGGGACCAGTGCGCGTTGGGAACTCGTACTTACGCTTTTAATCGGGGATCATCGGCAATCTTCGGATATTGTCGGCTTGGTTCAAAGCAACTGTAGGGACCACGTATCAAGCAGACATTTAAAATACTTCAAGATTTTTTATATGGATGTATTTTATTTATTTTATTCTGAAAAAGTGACTTTTGGCTAAGTTTCTTGTGGCGCATTCTTTTTGTTAATGGTCTTTCCGAATGCGATGGTAGTTTAAAAAAAGACACATAAAAGAGCCCTTGTCGGCCTATTTGCAAAATAAACTTTTTGAATTATTCGTTTTAGTCAACATATCCTTATAGCTTAAGCATGTCTAATACGAAAAGTTAATTGGTACTTTGAGGAAAACGTGAATAATACTTAAGTAACTACTTGCCGATTACACCGCACCGGGGCAACTGCACTCCAGACGGCCTCCTTTAGGTGGACAGATGACCTTATTAAAGTCGGCTTATATCCAAATGGCATTATTTCTTGTTGCTGCTGCCGCTGATGATGATGATTGCGCAATATGCATACGTGTATTACGCTATCCTACTAATATTATAAATGCGAAAGTTTGTGAGGATGTTAGTGTGTATGTTTGTTCCTTCACGCTGAAACGACTGGACAGATTTGGAGCAAATTTGGAATGAAGATAGCTGGTACCCTAGATTAAAACATAGGCTACTTCTTATATGTAAAATAGCATTGTTCCTGCGAAATAGCGATAAATATGTCAAAGGTCGCATACTCGTAGTTGCCTAGATAAATAATTATTAACATCAGTTTTTAAGTCTAATTCTACGCGGGCAGAAGTTAGTGTAAGATAATTCAGCCGCGGTTTTGTGGCTCATTTTTATTTTGAGGGTTACTTTTTTGTAGAAAACGAGCATTCTCCACGCGCTTTGGCCGGTGGTAGGCGACATAGACGAGGTGGCTGTGAAAGCGAGTAACTACTTCATGGATGCTACGCACAACTTCCGCATCTACCTGAAGAACCACTGCGCGGTCAAGAAGCCTAAGAAGGGGGAGGCGCCCAAGCCGGAGCCGAAGCCGAATAAGGCGGTCATCTGGGTTGCTAAGGAGTATCCGAGATGGCAGCACATCATACTCACCACGCTTAAGGAGCTTAATGGCGTAAGTTAATATATTTGCTCATTTGTGCAAGTTTTTTACTGCGTTTTTTTGTAATTTTCTCTTCAGCTCATATTGTTTAACGTGGTCTACCAAGTAACCAAGGGGTCAAAACGCTCAAATTCAACCGGAAGTTGTAATGCTGCGTCCTTTTTTTGTTGAGAGGGTGCTTTTATACTGTGGAAGAGATATTTGATGAGGGTTGTTGATTTAGTTCTGTATTGTTATTATTTTTAGTTGTTAGTAGTTTTTGTTTAATCTGAAAACTGTGTTTCAAACAAGATACCTTGTATTGTTCTTGAATAAAATACTTACTTACTTACCTACTATGCATTCTCCTGAGAGATATGATGAGAATGTAGAACGCAGCGTTGTTAATGATACTAAGGTTACTTTAGGAACGATCACGACACGTGTTTTGACCAGCCGCAGTCACATTTTATTGGCAACGGCTTTGGTAAGCGCTCAGTCGAAATCAGGATCTGGCATGACGCTTAGATGTTTATCCGGTTCTCAGGCTTCGTTTATTACGAAGTCAGGTTTCATTTTTCGATAGCTGTTCTAGTAAACTAATCACAGTCTTTCCATCCAGCCTGACGGTCTCCCCGACAACAAAGTGATCTCAACCAAGCTGGGCGCCCTCCCTGAGCTCAAGAAGTACATGAAGCGCGTGATGCCCTTCGTGCAGATGACGCGCGAGCACGTGGAGCGGATCGGGCTGGACGCGCTGTCTCTGGGGCTGCCGTTCGACGAGATGGCCGTCCTCAAGGATAACAAGCAGTATTTGCTCAACACTTTGGATGTAGGTTCATGTTTCTTTTTTTGACTCACCTTTGTGATTATCATTATCTTGGACTCTGTGACGACAATGTCGATTTTTTAAGTGTTCGTTAAAGGAGGAAGTCTCCGTCTGAGGAAGGTTCTTAGGTGAACAATTTGAAAAAATTGCTACGAAATAAGTAAAATAGTTCTTGTCAGAACGACATCCTGTATATAAAATTTCATTTATTTATTTGGACTCCTAATGGACTCCTTCATAAAAAAATTAAAAAATTAGGAATTAAATGTCGCAACTGAGAATTTATAAAACGTTTGTTTGTTTTTCATCCGTTTTCTACTTTTTGTTGAGTCGAGCCTATAAATATTCGTTTGTTTCCCAGCTGGACTCCCTAGAAGTGCAGTATACCGATAGTCCCGACGCGCCCGAGAAAACACGGGAAGACTGCGCGCCGGGCTTACCCCACATCACGTTCAGTGCAGTCCCGGGGGTCTCCGTGTCGTTAGTTAACCCGGTGCCCATGAACGGCCTGTTCACGGTCGCAGTGTCCCTCGCTGATGGAGACACGGTCGAACGGCTCAAGGCGAAGCTTGCGAAGGAGGTCAAGGCGATAAAAGGTGAGACATCATTAACTTTGGCCAAGGGTGCCGTGACGAGTTGTTTGTGCTGTCTCCCTTTCTCTTTTACAAGCTTTTATTTAGGTTCACCTGTTCCGATATTTGTCTGTATCTGTAATCGAATCTTGCAAGTAAATTTTGACCCACTTACATTGGTTGCAAATTTGGCACACTTGTTTAAGTCCAGTGACAATACAATAATATTGTAATTAGATTCTGGTGACCTAGCCAGGACAGTCTCCGCAAAAAAGGAACTCTTCAACGGTTTGTCCTATTGACTTGAAATTTACTATGCATATTGCAGGTTAGACGACAATGAAGTAGAGTCAACAGCATGTACAGTCATCAAACAAGCTAGTATTAAATTGAATTTCTAGATTAGGTTATTTCGTATTAAATGTATGAAATCGATACTGTCTGACGCTTTACGTCCAGTGTAGTAGACTGTCCTGTTTCAACAATTTCAAATTACGAGTACCTTTTTCTATATAATCATGCATACCCAATTCTTATAGTATTCATTCCGTTTTTTCAGATGTAAGCATTCTTAAATTGTGGCGGTATGTGGACCCAGCGCTGGGCCCGCGCAAGATCCCAGTGGCCGGCGACCACGAGACGAAATGCGTAATTTTGGAGAGCGCCGGAGTGCTGAAAGTAGACGTCGCGGCGGGCAGGGTAGAGCTCGTAAAAAACGGCAAGAACATAGACGTGGGCACGCAACTGGTCTATACTTACGACAAATAATATTTTAAGATTTAAATAAACTATTTATTTATTAGTTTAGCTTGTCTTTTTATTACTTCCGCCATCTTGTAGCAAGGGTGCGCTTTCATTGAAGCCGAGTGAAGTCGATGTGTCAGACTCGACCAATTAAATGAATTAAATCACCCATCTCGTTCCGCTCCTGCTAAGTATTGAGATAATATGATTGGCTTGATTCTACACTCTCAATGAAAACACACTCGAAAAGGGAGCACATAATAAAAACAAAAGGTAATCAGTCACTTCATAACATAATTTAATAATAACATATAAATGGTTATTCACATTAGAATGTTTAACATTGCGAGTACGAATAGGAGCAAATTACGAGTAATTAGTATGGCTAACTAGCTTACAGGCCGGCGCACCCGCAACCAGCAAACCTGGCACGATGACCTCGGCAATAACCCTTATCCAAATAATGGATTATTGGCCATTAATATACATATGAACTTAAAAAAGTTCTTTAAACCTCACTCTGATAGCCATGCAACTTAAAAAAAAAATATCACTTAGTTTTTACTACTCCGTTTGCGTATGTGCGCGAGTTGGCATGATATCAAGTAGAAGTTACAAGACTTATCTCGTTCCGTATTCCTATTATAACATAACACGCACTCTTCATGAGCAATTGTTGTATTGACACCAGTGAACCCTAATTTATCCATCCATCAGCTCGATTTCCCGAAGCGGTCACTACACGATCTTTTGATCTTAGAAACAAGGAATGTCATCATTTCAGTCTTATCCACTAGTCAGTTTTAACGAAGCGTATTGCAACGATAAATGACGCGGCTATTTATAAATTTCGCACACGAATACCATTATCATTTATCACATAGCATACTCGCACTCTATCAGCCTAAATAACGAATTCGTTGGACTCTACATACGCACTTTAATCTACCACGTTTCTTTGCACGTCTTCCTTGTTTCTATGATACGAAAGTGTAATATAAAAAAGACCACCACTCGTTTTAACTGTACGCTTTTATTTTGTTTCGATAAGGGCCCTAACTCAATGGGACGGCTCCAACTACTATATACACTGACGAGCAAAAATAACGGGTCACTTTTCATACGAAGTTCTATGAAAAGCGACCCGTTATTTTTGCTCGTGAGTTTATTTTGACATCTGCAGTAGGTAACACACTCGGCGACGGATTGACGTCAAATTTGTATAGGATACGTAGCCTCGTCGCCATGGCTTCCCATCGAGTACGGGCTCTAAAAATGAATCATTTAATGTTATCGATTATTTTTCAACGTAACTTAACGCGAGTCGATCGTTGCGACGAAATCTCGAGCAGCGCGAGTGGAAGCACTGCGATGGATCAGTATATCGGCATAGGATGTCAGTACAGCAGCCGCGTCAGACTGGTGGTGCGCGTGCGTGGTGGGGGCTAGGTGTGCGCCGGCGCGAACAGGCCCGCCAGCCCGCCGCCCTCCGCCGCGTCCAGCGCGCTGCGCGGCTTCTCGCGCGCCGCCGCCGGCATCGTCGGCAAGTCCAAGATGTACACCTCCTTCTTGAACAGCTGGCCCACGTTGCGACCGATCAACTGAAAAATTACACTTCATTCAACCAAAAGCGAGTTCTAGTTAAAAGCAACGAACATGCAGGTTCTTACTGTTCCACGGTTAAGAGTAAAAAAAGTGCCAATAGACCGACCGCTTAAATGAGTCCTCGTCCGCGCGGTGCAGACGCGCGGGGTGGGACCGCGGGGGCAAGCGCACTACCCGCCCGCACCGAGAGAGGTCCCCTTTATCGTCCTACCCCGCGCCCCGCAGCCGCGCGGGCGAGGACTCATTTAAGCGGTCGGTCTATTGGCACTTTAACTCTAGGAGAATGGAACGTAATGTAATTGTACAGGGTTGATAATGTATATCTACGAAAGACCACGTGATCAAACGGAGCAAATACTACTAACAAGCGTATGTTGACATTGATATGCTTCGGTGCATATGCCACCTTGTCTAAGTCATGCTGATCAAGTTAGTGGATGGCATGATACTCAACTCAACTAGTAAAAAGCCGTGGTAGGCTAGTGAATTAACCAGTGGCCTCTCAAGGGTCGTGGGCTCCAATCCCGGGCTCGCACCTCTTAATTATTCGGAATTTGTGTGCGAAATTACATTTGAAATTTACCATGAGCTTTTCGATGAGGGAAAACATCGTGAGGAAACCTGCACACATCTGCGAAGCAATTCATTGGTGTGTGTGAAGTTCCCAATCCGCACTGGGCCAGCGTGGGAACTATAGCCCAAGCCCTCTCATTATGAGAGGAGACCTGTACCCAGCTGGTGACGATGATGATGATGATACTCAGCTCATCGCCCACGTATGTTGTCTTGTGGGATAGCTCTTCACCTCCTCCGGAGGGGATGGCGCGAGTAGGAAACGCCAGTGTAAATTTGAGCATCTACGATAGGCTTCTGCGTAAACCTTGCCAATATCGTTCAGTGATGATAAAGCGTAGAGGTGCTGCGGTGTACTAACCCGCGCCGTGATCTTCTTGAACAGGTCGCGCTTGGTCTTGTCTATCTTGTTCTGCTTGGTGGCGGGCGGCAGCAGCTTCTCGTCGAGGCGGCGCAGGTCGTGCGCGTCCACGTCGGGGATGGCGCGCAGCACGGCCGACACGTGCGGGAAGCGCGGCCGCAGCGTCTCGTACGCCTGCGCACAAGTGTTACTGGGTGCTGACGGTGCCAATGCCCTTTCAAACTTTGCTACAATACAAAGCGTGGCAAAATTATTCCAGGATATTTCAGCGGTTCTGGTTAGCTTGACTGAGCGCCCTTGCAAAGGTTTTTCATTAAATTTTTTGATTAAACTTTAGTCTCACCTTTGACGCGGTACCCTATCGATCAAATATGTATGAAAACGTTTTGTCAACCAATATAAAAAAAAATCATGTAAAATATTTACGGGAGCGTTCAGTCAAACTAACCAAGCCTCCTGCCGAAGTATTCCGGAACAATTGTAAGGCATCCCGTAGAAGCCGTTAAGTAGTGGAGCGCCGGACGAGCATGCCTTTTAAGCCCGAGCGTACGCGAGGCCTTTTATTATAAGAGTCGTATTTAATGCTTTTTTCAAACATGAGGACATAGAAGTAGAAGTGGAATCCACCTGCACGGCGAGCGCCAGCAAGGCGGCCTGGTTGGCGTCGTGCTGCCCGTGCGCCCTGAGCGCCTGCAGCACGGCCGCCAGCGCGCCGCTCGCCTCCGCCGCGCCCACCAGCCCCGCGTCCAGCGCCGCCCGCAGCGCCGGCAGCGCCAGCGCCGTCGCGCGCAGGGTGACGTCATACCTGCACGGCGAGCGCCAGCAAGGCGGCCTGGTTGGCGTCGTGCTGCCCGTGCGCCCTGAGCGCCTGCAGCACGGCCGCCAGCGCGCCGCTCGCCTCCGCCGCGCCCACCAGCCCCGCGTCCAGCGCCGCCCGCAGCGCCGGCAGCGCCAGCGCCGTCGCGCGCAGGGTGACGTCATACCTGCACGGCGAGCGCCAGCAAGGCGGCCTGGTTGGCGTCGTGCTGCCCGTGCGCCCTGAGCGCCTGCAGCACGGCCGCCAGCGCGCCGCTCGCCTCCGCCGCGCCCACCAGCCCCGCGTCCAGCGCCGCCCGCAGCGCCGGCAGCGCCAGCGCCGTCGCGCGCAGGGTGACGTCATACCTGCACGGCGAGCGCCAGCAAGGCGGCCTGGTTGGCGTCGTGCTGCCCGTGCGCCCTGAGCGCCTGCAGCACGGCCGCCAGCGCGCCGCTCGCCTCCGCCGCGCCCACCAGCCCCGCGTCCAGCGCCGCCCGCAGCGCCGGCAGCGCCAGCGCCGTCGCGCGCAGGGTGACGTCATACCTGCACGGCGAGCGCCAGCAAGGCGGCCTGGTTGGCGTCGTGCTGCCCGTGCGCCCTGAGCGCCTGCAGCACGGCCGCCAGCGCGCCGCTCGCCTCCGCCGCGCCCACCAGCCCCGCGTCCAGCGCCGCCCGCAGCGCCGGCAGCGCCAGCGCCGTCGCGCGCAGGGTGACGTCATACCTGCACGGCGAGCGCCAGCAAGGCGGCCTGGTTGGCGTCGTGCTGCCCGTGCGCCCTGAGCGCCTGCAGCACGGCCGCCAGCGCGCCGCTCGCCTCCGCCGCGCCCACCAGCCCCGCGTCCAGCGCCGCCCGCAGCGCCGGCAGCGCCAGCGCCGTCGCGCGCAGGGTGACGTCATACCTGCACGGCGAGCGCCAGCAAGGCGGCCTGGTTGGCGTCGTGCTGCCCGTGCGCCCTGAGCGCCTGCAGCACGGCCGCCAGCGCGCCGCTCGCCTCCGCCGCGCCCACCAGCCCCGCGTCCAGCGCCGCCCGCAGCGCCGGCAGCGCCAGCGCCGTCGCGCGCAGGGTGACGTCATACCTGCACGGCGAGCGCCAGCAAGGCGGCCTGGTTGGCGTCGTGCTGCCCGTGCGCCCTGAGCGCCTGCAGCACGGCCGCCAGCGCGCCGCTCGCCTCCGCCGCGCCCACCAGCCCCGCGTCCAGCGCCGCCCGCAGCGCCGGCAGCGCCAGCGCCGTCGCGCGCAGGGTGACGTCATACCTGCACGGCGAGCGCCAGCAAGGCGGCCTGGTTGGCGTCGTGCTGCCCGTGCGCCCTGAGCGCCTGCAGCACGGCCGCCAGCGCGCCGCTCGCCTCCGCCGCGCCCACCAGCCCCGCGTCCAGCGCCGCCCGCAGCGCCGGCAGCGCCAGCGCCGTCGCGCGCAGGGTGACGTCATACCTGCACGGCGAGCGCCAGCAAGGCGGCCTGGTTGGCGTCGTGCTGCCCGTGCGCCCTGAGCGCCTGCAGCACGGCCGCCAGCGCGCCGCTCGCCTCCGCCGCGCCCACCAGCCCCGCGTCCAGCGCCGCCCGCAGCGCCGGCAGCGCCAGCGCCGTCGCGCGCAGGGTGACGTCATACCTGCACGGCGAGCGCCAGCAAGGCGGCCTGGTTGGCGTCGTGCTGCCCGTGCGCCCTGAGCGCCTGCAGCACGGCCGCCAGCGCGCCGCTCGCCTCCGCCGCGCCCACCAGCCCCGCGTCCAGCGCCGCCCGCAGCGCCGGCAGCGCCAGCGCCGTCGCGCGCAGGGTGACGTCATACCTGCACGGCGAGCGCCAGCAAGGCGGCCTGGTTGGCGTCGTGCTGCCCGTGCGCCCTGAGCGCCTGCAGCACGGCCGCCAGCGCGCCGCTCGCCTCCGCCGCGCCCACCAGCCCCGCGTCCAGCGCCGCCCGCAGCGCCGGCAGCGCCAGCGCCGTCGCGCGCAGGGTGACGTCATACCTGCACGGCGAGCGCCAGCAAGGCGGCCTGGTTGGCGTCGTGCTGCCCGTGCGCCCTGAGCGCCTGCAGCACGGCCGCCAGCGCGCCGCTCGCCTCCGCCGCGCCCACCAGCCCCGCGTCCAGCGCCGCCCGCAGCGCCGGCAGCGCCAGCGCCGTCGCGCGCAGGGTGACGTCATACCTGCACGGCGAGCGCCAGCAAGGCGGCCTGGTTGGCGTCGTGCTGCCCGTGCGCCCTGAGCGCCTGCAGCACGGCCGCCAGCGCGCCGCTCGCCTCCGCCGCGCCCACCAGCCCCGCGTCCAGCGCCGCCCGCAGCGCCGGCAGCGCCAGCGCCGTCGCGCGCAGGGTGACGTCATACCTGCACGGCGAGCGCCAGCAAGGCGGCCTGGTTGGCGTCGTGCTGCCCGTGCGCCCTGAGCGCCTGCAGCACGGCCGCCAGCGCGCCGCTCGCCTCCGCCGCGCCCACCAGCCCCGCGTCCAGCGCCGCCCGCAGCGCCGGCAGCGCCAGCGCCGTCGCGCGCAGGGTGACGTCATACCTGCACGGCGAGCGCCAGCAAGGCGGCCTGGTTGGCGTCGTGCTGCCCGTGCGCCCTGAGCGCCTGCAGCACGGCCGCCAGCGCGCCGCTCGCCTCCGCCGCGCCCACCAGCCCCGCGTCCAGCGCCGCCCGCAGCGCCGGCAGCGCCAGCGCCGTCGCGCGCAGGGTGACGTCATACCTGCACGGCGAGCGCCAGCAAGGCGGCCTGGTTGGCGTCGTGCTGCCCGTGCGCCCTGAGCGCCTGCAGCACGGCCGCCAGCGCGCCGCTCGCCTCCGCCGCGCCCACCAGCCCCGCGTCCAGCGCCGCCCGCAGCGCCGGCAGCGCCAGCGCCGTCGCGCGCAGGGTGACGTCATACCTGCACGGCGAGCGCCAGCAAGGCGGCCTGGTTGGCGTCGTGCTGCCCGTGCGCCCTGAGCGCCTGCAGCACGGCCGCCAGCGCGCCGCTCGCCTCCGCCGCGCCCACCAGCCCCGCGTCCAGCGCCGCCCGCAGCGCCGGCAGCGCCAGCGCCGTCGCGCGCAGGGTGACGTCATACCTGCACGGCGAGCGCCAGCAAGGCGGCCTGGTTGGCGTCGTGCTGCCCGTGCGCCCTGAGCGCCTGCAGCACGGCCGCCAGCGCGCCGCTCGCCTCCGCCGCGCCCACCAGCCCCGCGTCCAGCGCCGCCCGCAGCGCCGGCAGCGCCAGCGCCGTCGCGCGCAGGGTGACGTCATACCTGCACGGCGAGCGCCAGCAAGGCGGCCTGGTTGGCGTCGTGCTGCCCGTGCGCCCTGAGCGCCTGCAGCACGGCCGCCAGCGCGCCGCTCGCCTCCGCCGCGCCCACCAGCCCCGCGTCCAGCGCCGCCCGCAGCGCCGGCAGCGCCAGCGCCGTCGCGCGCAGGGTGACGTCATACCTGCACGGCGAGCGCCAGCAAGGCGGCCTGGTTGGCGTCGTGCTGCCCGTGCGCCCTGAGCGCCTGCAGCACGGCCGCCAGCGCGCCGCTCGCCTCCGCCGCGCCCACCAGCCCCGCGTCCAGCGCCGCCCGCAGCGCCGGCAGCGCCAGCGCCGTCGCGCGCAGGGTGACGTCATACCTGCACGGCGAGCGCCAGCAAGGCGGCCTGGTTGGCGTCGTGCTGCCCGTGCGCCCTGAGCGCCTGCAGCACGGCCGCCAGCGCGCCGCTCGCCTCCGCCGCGCCCACCAGCCCCGCGTCCAGCGCCGCCCGCAGCGCCGGCAGCGCCAGCGCCGTCGCGCGCAGGGTGACGTCATACCTGCACGGCGAGCGCCAGCAAGGCGGCCTGGTTGGCGTCGTGCTGCCCGTGCGCCCTGAGCGCCTGCAGCACGGCCGCCAGCGCGCCGCTCGCCTCCGCCGCGCCCACCAGCCCCGCGTCCAGCGCCGCCCGCAGCGCCGGCAGCGCCAGCGCCGTCGCGCGCAGGGTGACGTCATACCTGCACGGCGAGCGCCAGCAAGGCGGCCTGGTTGGCGTCGTGCTGCCCGTGCGCCCTGAGCGCCTGCAGCACGGCCGCCAGCGCGCCGCTCGCCTCCGCCGCGCCCACCAGCCCCGCGTCCAGCGCCGCCCGCAGCGCCGGCAGCGCCAGCGCCGTCGCGCGCAGGGTGACGTCATACCTGCACGGCGAGCGCCAGCAAGGCGGCCTGGTTGGCGTCGTGCTGCCCGTGCGCCCTGAGCGCCTGCAGCACGGCCGCCAGCGCGCCGCTCGCCTCCGCCGCGCCCACCAGCCCCGCGTCCAGCGCCGCCCGCAGCGCCGGCAGCGCCAGCGCCGTCGCGCGCAGGGTGACGTCATACCTGCACGGCGAGCGCCAGCAAGGCGGCCTGGTTGGCGTCGTGCTGCCCGTGCGCCCTGAGCGCCTGCAGCACGGCCGCCAGCGCGCCGCTCGCCTCCGCCGCGCCCACCAGCCCCGCGTCCAGCGCCGCCCGCAGCGCCGGCAGCGCCAGCGCCGTCGCGCGCAGGGTGACGTCATACCTGCACGGCGAGCGCCAGCAAGGCGGCCTGGTTGGCGTCGTGCTGCCCGTGCGCCCTGAGCGCCTGCAGCACGGCCGCCAGCGCGCCGCTCGCCTCCGCCGCGCCCACCAGCCCCGCGTCCAGCGCCGCCCGCAGCGCCGGCAGCGCCAGCGCCGTCGCGCGCAGGGACGACGTCGAGTCCTGCCACGTCAGCGCGCGAAGCACCTGCACACAATTATCAAGATTTCAGAAGGTGGTCAGTTTCACCGAACACCCCTGTAATTTTGGGTTCAAAATTAAGTCGCTCCCTTGACACCGTTCAATGCATTTGTCAACCGGAATTAAAAAAAAAACATTAAACAGTCAAACTAATGCGGTGTACGCTAGCCCCCGGCACGTACCGTGTGCAGCACGGCGGGGCCGGCCTGCGGCCTGGCCAGCACGAGCGCGCCCAGCTCGGACACGTGCTCGGGCGCGCGCTGCGTGCTGGCGGGCGGCGGCGAGTCGTCCTCCATGTCGCCCACGCCCGCACTCGCCTCCGCGCTTACACCGCCTTCCACCAGGGACACCTGACAAACAAATGGAGCCAATCATTACTGACAAGTGTCACACTTCGTTACGATATTGATAAACGAGTGCTTCAACCTTAAATGCTGCCAAATTTAATACGATGTTTCCACTGCTATAGACGCCAGTGCCATTCCTTTTTTCGTCATGAAGTGCTAAACTAATGAGATCAATTCGTCAAAAAAAAGTTTCCATCCATTACGATGGAATGATCACTCCATTATGAGCCGCAGTAGTAGTAGACGGTAGACGCACGGAGAAGTAGTGAACGCCATATCAAAAAATGGCTATGTCTGGTTGGTACCATATAAGTTTCATACCTTGAGCACTTCTAAATGTTCTCTAGTTAGATGTCGGACGAGCATGTCTTCTAGAACTTCTTGTGATTCGTTGCTACCCTCCTCCTCCAGCTTTCCAGATTCGTACAGGGACACTATGTAGTCCCAGCGCTGCGACAAGTGTACTAGCACTGTAAAAACAAGAAACTAACATATCATATCCGTAAATGAAGATCTGTTAGTCGATTAAGAGAGTAGTTTAACAACCAGTGACGCATTTCGTGAAAGTCTTCGCCAGGCAACCCGAAGAAACAAAAAGCCGGCGAAGTGCAAGTCGGACTCGCGTACCCAGGGTTCCGTACAAATTCGAAAGGGAATATAAAATCCAGTGTTAGCAGAGCCCTAAGCAAAATGTAGGCACAGTGAGGTCATTTATTTATTTATTCATTACATTTGTGGAGTATGACACCAGAAATCTCTCTTCAGGCAGAAATTACTCTCTTTTTGGTATTTGTTGGTATAGCAGCAACAGCATCACGGTCCATCAGACAGCCTGGTGACATACAGACAGACAGACGGACAGTGGAGTCTTAGCAATACGTTCCCATTTTTACCCTTTGGGTACAGAACTCTAAAACAGACTATCTCAAAACGGCGAGTGATCGAGGAACCCGGTGGGAATCGTCGTCAGGGCGACGCGCAACTGCAGCGCTAATGTACATACTGAATGGCGCGTGCACGTCGAGCAGCGGCAGCGCCACGTCCTGGTAGTGCGCGGGCGGGCAGTGCAGCAGCAGCGGCTTGAGCGCGTGCCGCACCACGGGCCGCAGCCAGTGCTCCGGCAGCGCGGGCAGCGCGTGCAGCAGCGACGTGGCCAGCGCGCGCGCCAGCCCCGGCGCCGCGTACAGCTCGCGGCCTAGCGTCGTCGCCGCCGCGCCCACCAGGTGGCACACCTGCCCGGTCAACAATGCGAGGAGCGTGAGTTTTATTCGCTATTCTAGGCGACGACGTCGACAAATAATTCCATACATTGAACAGTATTCAAAGTGAATCGCGTCAGGTGGAACTGAATTTTGATTTTTTTTTTCATAAAATATCTTTGCAGGGGTGTTTGATCAAAGTAACCAAACCACCTGCGGAAATATTCCGCAACACTGTTAAGAGTTTCGTTCGGTCAATTAGTAAAATGTCTGGTTAGTTAGATAAATAATTGAGAGTCACGTTGTCGTGCAGCGTGTGCAGGTAGGTCTGCATGCGGTCCGCGGCGCGCGGCGGCGGCGCGTCGGCGTCGGGCAGCCCCAGCAGGTTGCGGCGCTCGGCGGGCGGCGGCGCGAGCGCGTGCGCGTGCGCCGCGTGTATGTGCGCGCGCGCCGCCGGCAGGTGCAGCTCGTGCAGCGCGCGCGCCAGCGCCAGCGCGTGCGGCAGCAGCGGCAGCGCGTGCGCGCCGCACGGGTTGCGCCACACCGGGTTGCCGGACGCCGTCACGCCCGCGCCGAAACCGCCGCGGGACGCTCTGCAACACATACGTATCATTATTCAAGCGTCGCCTAGTAATAATGCACTTTCAATAACGCTGTGTACTAGACTGTTTTCACCATAGAACTGAACGTCTATGCAAAATTCGCTTAAAAAACTATCCTATGTCCTTCCCCGGGACTGAATCTATATCTGTACCAAATTTCGTTTTGGCATGAAAGCGTAACGGACAGAGTTAGTTTCGCATTTATATAACATTATTATTAAAGACTGAAGTGGAGTGTCGCGTGGGGTGTGTGGTATACTTGTCGGGGTCGGCGGGCACGGTGGTGCGCTTGACGACGCCGAGCAGCAGCGTGAGCGCGTGCAGCAGCGTGCGGCGCGCGTTGCCGCGCTCGTCCTCGGCGGCCGTGGCGGGCGCGGGCGGGGTGCGGGGTGTGGGGTGTGGGGTATACTTGTCGGGGTCGGCGGGCACGGTGGTGCGCTTGACGACGCCGAGCAGCAGCGTGAGCGCGTGCAGCAGCGTGCGGCGCGCGTTGCCGCGCTCGTCCTCGGCGGCGGTGGCGGGCGCGGGCGGGGTGCGGGGTGTGGGGTGTGGGGTATACTTGTCGGGGTCGGCGGGCACGGTGGTGCGCTTGACGACGCCGAGCAGCAGCGTGAGCGCGTGCAGCAGCGTGCGGCGCGCGTTGCCGCGCTCGTCCTCGGCGGCGGTGGCGGGCGCGGGCGGGGTGCGGGGTGTGGGGTGTGGGGTATACTTGTCGGGGTCGGCGGGCACGGTGGTGCGCTTGACGACGCCGAGCAGCAGCGTGAGCGCGTGCAGCAGCGTGCGGCGCGCGTTGCCGCGCTCGTCCTCGGCGGCGGTGGCGGGCGCGGGCGGGGTGCGGGGTGTGGGGTGTGGGGTATACTTGTCGGGGTCGGCGGGCACGGTGGTGCGCTTGACGACGCCGAGCAGCAGCGTGAGCGCGTGCAGCAGCGTGCGGCGCGCGTTGCCGCGCTCGTCCTCGGCGGCGGTGGCGGGCGCGGGCGCCGCGTCCAGCCCCACCAGCCGCGCCAGCGCCTCGGCCGACGACACGTGCGGCGCCAGCGCCGCCCAGCGCGCGCTGCAGTCGCCCAACACCTACGAACACAACGGTATCAGGACGACAACTGAATCAGCCGGAATAATTTACTCGGACTTACAGACGTACCTACTGCCGCGCTAAGCCAGAAAGGCCTGTCTGAACATTACATTTTTTTTTTAATGAAACTTTTTTCCATCGCCTCAATTTTTTTCGTTCATCGCATCGTTCGTCACATTACAGCCGGCCACGGAGTGGGGATAAAATGACAGGCGTTCGGCAGAGCAGCCAATATGGCGGCGCCCATAGGTCACATCGGCTAACGATGTAACATTTATTTCCTATAATAAGCTTAGACAGGGGACCACGGACATTACGAAATTCTGAAAGTGGTCCGTGACCGCAAAAAGTTTAAGAAACTGTGTAATGTTAGTGGATCGTTACCTGCGCGACCAGCGCGCTCTGCCGCTCGTAGCAGCAGAAGTGATTGGAGACGAGCAGCAGTGCCTCCTGTATGGTGACGCTCTCCACGGCGCTGAGCCCGGGGCCCGCCAGCGCCGCCTGGCACATCTCGTGCAGCCGCCCGAACACCGGCAGCAACAGCAGCGGGTACTGACACCAAATATACACGTTACAAACACGTCTACATCCCTTACGGAGTAGGCTGAGCCAGGGTAACAACACCCCAAAGGCCACGCTTAGCATGTTTGGAGGGACCTTAGCATGATTGTGGGCACATAAGTAGAAGTGGAAAGGGGAATCAAAATTGTGATGAGTTGCTAGCTGCATCGGCTATAAAATGATTCCTAAGAGTGTCCCAAAGTCGAATCCTGGCAAGGGGTTATAATTATGTGATGATCACGAATATTTGTTCCTGAATCATGGATGTTTCCTAGTACCCATAACACAAGCCTTACTAGCGCTTATTTTGGATCTAGGTCAATTTGTGTGAATTGTCCCCTAATATTTATATCCTATCGACTGCTATAGTTTATTTGTGTACATTCGAAGGCGCAATTTATTGACGTGACGTCTTAAAAATCGATGAACACTGGCTGCACGCGAGAAAAAGTGTCACGTTTTCACGTTCCACGTGACGTCAGAGCTAGCAGTTTTCATCAATGTTTCTTTTCTCAAACATGCTCGGAAATGTATGCGTTAATGTCCCGATATGAGGACATGAAGTTTCTCGTTTATGGCTCCCTACATTACTTCTTGGCTTAGGCCACAAAAGTTAGTATGAAAATCCATTTTTGTCCGCTGCTCTAATTTTTTAAATTTCTATACTAAAATTAAATTGGTAAAGGAAAAAATTACATACAGCCAACCACCACCACAATCTGTACCTAAGCATAATTGCGACATAAAAAAAAAATCTATGGTACTATATTTATGTGCGGTTAAACATGGTGCTCAAATAGCTGGATCAAATTAGTACATTTAAAAAATAAAAAAGGTGGCAAATCGAAAATCTTTTTCCCTATAATAAACTATGATTTACTTGATTGTCTAGTAGTTATTTTAATTTTAATATTTCCTCACATTGTTTGAGAAAAGCACTATACAAGCTTTGGCCGGAACAGGGATTGCAGGACTCGTTCTATCTGGCCTCGTCTTCGACTCGGCCACCTACCCCAAACTCGTCCAGCAATCCCTTACTTCACGGCCTCTGCAGTAATGTACTATTATGACTTTATCACATAAAATTATCATCCGTAAACCAACTTTACAGACACTACCTAAAGATTTTTTATACTAAGACGCACGGAGACGAAGATTTCAGCCGTTAATCGTAAAACTATTCAAATGACGAGCATTCATGCTCAGCTAGCACATTGTACTATAACGGCGGCAAGGGTCTAAGATTTAAAATGGAAATAAAATTTTATAAGTGAACCATTTTCTATAAAAAATTATGAGATAAACTTTGACACGTATGCTATCGTTTGAAAAATAAACATCCAAATCAAATAGATAACAACGGACATACGAAAAAATCGTCGAACGATCTTTCGTTACATCCATCCGGTTCGAAACTCGCTCCTGCCGCCAAGCTTCAGCGCGAGGCGTTACTACATTACACCCCACCAGGCTCTCTACCTTCAGCAGAGAGTCGTTAACACCCCGTTCGACCGACCTTGGAGCCGAGCTTGACGAGCAGGCTGGCGGCGTGGCGGCGCACGTTCTTGACGGCGCGGCTGCGGCGGTCGTCGGCGCCGGCGCCGCAGTACACCAGCGCCGCGAAGATCTTGTCCAGCACGCGCGGCAGCAGCTCCGCGCCCGCGCCGCCCACGCTCGGCCCTGCCACCGCACACGTTACAGCATACCGTACAATAAATAATAACAGAGTAGAGCGGAACTGGGAACTAGCCCAAGCCATCTCATTTTCAGAGGAGGCCTGTGCCCAGCAATGGGACGTATATAGACTGGTAATGATGATGATGAATCCATGCTAATCAACCAATACAATGGTATTAAGCACTATAAAATGCAATGGGGGGTCGCCAGGGTAGACAGCTCGCACAAATTATTTGCGTGACCCTACCGCAGCCTACACTAGCGACTCTCTCACTGCACGCCACTGATAAGACTAACTGTAACCGTCTCTTTTTTTGTCATTTACTTTAATCCCCAAGCCGCTGCTTTGATAGCAAAATGTTATCCCTAAGCATCATCTCTTAAGAACATTATTAAAATCTGTTCAGAGGATACGATTACAAAAAAGTGATTAAAATCAGGCATATCCTAATTCCTAAGCAAGCACGTCCATATTTCGCCATAATCATAACCTAAAAGCATATCGTATCGCAACTCTGTATCCACTGCGCCATCCGTTAATCGTCCATTGTCAATCACACCCTTATGACTCACCGGCGAGCTGGCTGTAAGCGCAGCTGAGGAACACGAAGAGCGCGGAGATGAGCGACAGCAGCAGCGACAGGATGAGCGGCGCCGGCGGCTCGCACGCCACGCAGCGCTGCAGCAGCTGCAGGCCCTCCACCACGCTGGGCCGCGGCTCCGCGTGCAGCAGCCGCGACAGCACCACGTCCAGTACCTGACAACCAAATACAACTACTCAACACCAAACTATACACCGAAAGCTTAAATGAGTCCTCGCCCGTTCGGTGCAGGGGCGCGGGGTGAGACGACGGGGGCCGAGAGGTGCGGGCGGCGAGCGCACTACCCGCCCCCACCTCTCTCTGTCCCCTTTATCGTCATACCCGCGCCCCTGTGACACGCGAGCGAGGACTCATTCAAGCGGTCGGTCTAAAACGTCCAACACTCGTTACGTGCGCGGCTATAACTAAAATAGTTGTTGAATTACCCACACTCAGGACCTGTTTCACCACTTTTTCTTAAGTTACAGTTATCTTGTCTGTCTGTTCGTAGTAATAAAGAGAATAATAGTTAACTGGAACTTAACATAGTGTTGAAACAGTCCCTCAGTGACGCAGCGCGTGCGTATATCCGCATATACATACAGGGTTGTGTCGCGCGCGAGATATACTACCAGTCCCTTTCTAGAACGAATAGTAAGAAAGACACGGGTACTTGTGCTCACCATGCTGGTGACTTATGGCACTGGAGGCAGCGAGTGTTTAAAGAAAAGAAAAAAATATATATTTGTAAAAATAAAAGTTGAAAAAAGGAACAAAAAGCATTGATAGGGAAAAGTTTCACGTTAGTAGATATTTGCCATGAGACAAATAAGTCAGGGACTTGGAGTTACAACACTAAACATGGAAGGAAGGGAATCGATCACGGATATTTGATGGCAATGACTAATGATTAAAGGGACAGTTTACACGAGTAATAGGACACGAGCTTTACTTGAGAGAGAGCTTCCCACTCGACGTGCAAGGGATGCGTAACGTCCAACTGAGCAGGGCACGACTCCACCTTATCCAAAGCGGAGCGTGTCCATTGTTCCACGTACGCCCACGTCACCAGCGGCGCCGCCGTCATACAGTGCCTGAAAGAAATGTAACAAATGGAATTATAGTGGAATTTTAGTTGATGATCAGCAAAATACCTTCCTTCATCCTATCAACCTTCATAAATAAATAATGGCTACCTGAAACAGTCCAGTATCTCGGTACGGCAGCGGCTGAAGAAGACCACGAACTCTTGTTCGCTGTCGTAATCGATGCACGCGTAAGTCGCCGCGTTGTGCACGCCGCTCGCGCGAGACGCGGGATATGTCACCTGAGACACACGATATAACAGTCAAATTGAGTACCGTCGCCCCTTTGAAGGTGGTCAACACAACAATAGACCATGCTTTTTGCATAACCATTGACCATTAAAAGAATTGGCTTCATATCGGCTCTGGTCAAACATCAGAACCAGTGCTAAAGACAAACTTTAGGTTTAGGTTTAGAGATTAAATATGTTTGTAATGAACTTTAAAAATCGGAACCTTGCTCATTTTACTTCAAAGTTGAATATATTCTTTCTTGCTTTAGGAAATCGTACAAAACCTTAGTTTAAAAACCATCGCGATTAATAGCTTTCTACGTAAAACATTGCGTCCGAATAGCTCTATCCTTAATGGGAGCTCCAAAGCCACAGCACAACACTCGCATAGTCACTTTTAACTTATCTGTTTTCTACCGGGAGAATAAAACGACCGTTCCATACTACAAAGAGGTACAGTAAAACACAAATAACCTTGAGCACTTTCGGGGCAGCGGCCTGCAGCCACCGGGGTATGACGGCGAGCACGTGAGGCAGCTTGGAGATTTGGTCGTGGCGGAACATGGCCAGCCACACGCCGCTCGTGGTGTGCGCCAGCGTCAGGGACGGGTGCGACGTTAGCAGCAACATGCTCTCCAGCAGCACCGGCATCCAGAAGTCCACGTTCGTGGCGAAGTTCCACAGGGTGGTCAGCTGCTGGCCCAAGCCGGCTACCACCTGAACGTTTGTTAATATGAAATTGAGTTAGTATAGCCCGAGGACTAAATACCAACGCTTTAATTTACATGGAGTAGGATTACCTACCTAAAAAACACGAAGAAATCTTTTCAGTTTTTTTACAAAATCCGAAGTTTAAAGTTAAAGTTACCTTTGTTAGTCCTTAAACCACAAAACCTTATTTTCAATACGTATCTAGATCTGTAGGCAGAGGCCACAATAGAGATCTCTGTCGTTGGTTTGGAAGTCGTATATGCACCCGCGTTAGGAAACATCGATAGTGCGAAGCAAAAGACCGGCGCTAGCTACTCTCTTATGCGTCATAGCAGTTACATAATCGAAGAGCAGGTGGTGCAAGGGTCTTTACTGGTCTAATGCAGCTAAGCGGAGAGGACATTCATTATATTTAATTTTGTTTCCGTATATCAGCTCCGAGATACATAGGGATACCAATTTTATGAACAGGCCTGTTCTCAGCGGTGGCTGCATCACAGTCCGTACAGCGGGGACACTGACTGTCCACCTTACCTGAGAGAGCTTCTTGAGGAAGAGGTAGTTGTTCTCGTCGACAGCGTTGATGCTGGCCACGGCCGCGCGGTGGATGCACGAGATCGCGTCTTCGCTGAACAGGATCATAAGCGGCTTACGCTCCTTAGTCTATGCAACAATCATACCAAACATAGTCAAACACTGAAGACAGTAGGACTCGAATGCAGGGGCAAACGCGATTAAACTGCATGTTTTTTTTTAAACACAAACAAGGCAAACGAGTAAGTGAGTCATCTAATGGAAAGCGAGCACTACTATCTATTGACACTTGCAACATTAGAGAATTACAGAGGCCTTGCAAGCCTAGAGGGCGAGAGGGTGGGCTAGAATACCTCAAGTGCCAGGAATTTCACCGACTGTCTTACGCTCCACGCCGGAACACAGCAGCGCAAGAATTTCGGCTTGGCGGTAGGCTTAGCGAATAAGACGGTGGCAGCTATCCGGACGGACCTTACACGAGGTGGTACCACCAGTATATGAAAAATAATGTGGCTTAAAATTAGAAGCTACAACAAGCTCTACAAAACTTTTTTCTGACACACTAATTAACACCACTCTATAAAGTCGTCTAGTACCATGACCGCACTAAAAATCAAAACGTTTATTTTACAACTAGGCCCCCAAGGGCCCCATTACATGTCTCTTTTTGAAACTAGCACTCACCGAACCCTTCCTGTTGACGACCTGCAGCAGGCACTCGGCGGCCGGCAGCTGGAAGGCCGCGTCCTGCAGCAGCACGCACAGGATCTGCAGCAGCCTGCCGTTGTTCATCACCACGTGGTTCGTTGACACCCACTCCACGAACCCCGTCAGGGTCAGCAGGACCACCTGCGGGAACGACCATCATGTTTGGATGAATTCCACCTTAACGCAATCAATTAAAATTTGTATGAAAGTTTTCTGTCAGGAAAACCTTTCCAGTCAGGCGCTTCGTATGGTTCACTACCACTAACAGTGGTCTTTGGTCCTTACTCATGCACAGCACTGACTTTTACTGTGCTTGCTAAGTGAATCAATAAAAAATAGGCTAACCATAAAAAGCAAAAAAAGTAACGTCAATAGTTCAAGGCTCGCATGCTATTTCAATTTATTCCACTAGATATTTTTAACGGTTTCTATGCAGCTTGTGGACTTCAAAACCGCCTTTTAGTGCGCGCTTAAAAGCGCTTGATTATAAATACTAGTGGGACCACACATTACACACATACATAAATTACGTTTTTATCCCTTACAGGATAGACAGATCATAAGGTAACAAGACCCAACGGCCACGTTTAGCATGATTGTGGGCGTATAGATGAAATGAGGAATCAAAATAGTGATGGCTTGCTTGCCGCATTGCCTATCTATAACAAATCATCATCAACACTTTAATTTAGTACCTGTACAACCCTGCCGTTGCTAGCGGCGGCTGCGTTGTCGCCGGCAGCGGTCTTTTCCCTGAACTCCTGGACGTGAAGTTCTATGAGGCGCATGAAGAATGCGAATATTTCTGACATGTTGCTCGTCAGCGCCTGGTAGATGTCTTTGCGGCGCTGGTGCTGCTCCAGGGTCTATAGAAAAAAATCATTAACCGTGTTATTATGAAAGCTTAGAAAATCGTTGAACATGTCAACACATAGGACACTGTCATATTAGTTAGGCATATCAAAGCTTCGATCATTAAATGTATGCTCTAGATACTAAATAATATCAGTATCATATCAGGGACGTCCACGCGTGACGGCGTTGAAAACAGCCATAAAGGGGGTTTTGAGAACTGTTACGCCGCCGGCACACTTTCAAGCGGCCGATGATTATTCAATGATCGACGACATATCTAAGATGCGTTCAAGTTTATTGTGGCAATAGTGGCAGTAACTAGAGAAAAAAATAATGTTTAGGTAAATTTTTAATTTTAAAATTGACACACCGTGGTGTAACGTAGCACATATCGTTAACTAATTACATCCATGGTATAGCATGGTATCAGTATTATCCCATCTCATCATCGACGACTACGAATGTGAACATTAGGTACATACGTCAAGATCTAAAGATTTACAACAAATCGGCAACGCAGACGTGCGGGCGTGTAAATCGTGATATGCAAATTAACAACGCGGCTCTTATCTATCAATCAGCTCCATTCGAAACTCGATAGGTCTGTAAACATTCTTAACCTCAAAATACAGTTTGACCTTCACGCGACCAATTGCATCTAAGTGACTCAAGACTATTTCTAGTTGCATAAGTTTTCTTGTACCTCAACAAGGATAAAATAAAAACAGAAGAACAGGCTTCGTTCATGTCCGCCAGTATTGTGGAATGGTGTTAACAAAATTGGAACAACACGTTTTTTTAGAGATGAGATGAGTTAGATTACTTTCGCGACCCCAAAACCCTTACACAGCAAATTTAATCGAAATAAATTAATTCACACGAATTGCTCGTTTCAAGAATAGATCCTCCCTCCATCGTGTAAAAATATTTATTGATCAAAAGAAGTAAGAACATTACAGATATAAATATGTAGATAGAGGTAGGTAGGTACATTGAGGATTAGTATGGGTTTTGTTGCGTGCAGGGTAGTAAAGTAACGCACAGTCGCTGGAGTCGAAGAGTTGTCTTAGTGACTTGAATTTATGTCGTGTGCCGCGGATGCACATGCTTGTGGCCCGGATTATGGATATAATTGTTATTGACCTTAGCCAACCCATAACGACGCTAAGTGATTTGTCCCAGCGGTCAGCGAGGGCTTCGCCGAGGTGTTTGACGAAGGCAGATGTTTGTGGTGCGAAAAGTCCATCGACAGATCCTCCCTCCATCTCACTTAACTCTACATACCACATCCACAGTGGCTTTAAAGCCACTCTCTGATTAGTTGACCCTAATCAAAGCCACACCTGTAAAGTGCTACATCCTTGTATACCATGTTGGCCCAGCCACCACCAACTCGGTTGCCTTGCATCTCTGTTTGGTTGACGTTGGCCCAACAAGCAAAAGTCTTACCTGTAATGTGGCGACATCCTCAACGAGCCTCAGGAACACATGCAGCACTATCTGCGTGTGCACGTGGCCGCGCGCACACGCGTCGCTCAGCTCAGCCAGCAGCGTGGGCCACTGCTGCGGCCATTCTCGCTTTATCATCTCTACGATGACACGAGCCAGCGCGTCGTTCAGGTGGCCGGTCTCCCAGCCACCGATGTAGAGGAGCTTCATGGCGTTCTCCTGGACAATTCATAACCGTATTGAAACTGAATACCAGTTATTGATTATATGGATTGACTGAGCGAGCTTTTGCAACTCGTGTCGAAGGCTGAAAAAGGCTGCTTCATGGCCTTATACACCGTAATTCGATTTTCAAAGTTCGTTCGTTAATTTGAGAGTGAGAGGGAAAGTATAACGCCAACATCGAAAATCGCATATCGGTGAAGCCGCAAAGGTAATGTGATCATTTAACGCATTCACTGCCGGCTGTCAAACCTACGAATTCCTCAGGTGTCGTAAATGCGCATGTGCGTTTAAACGGCTCCAAAATTATGACCACGGCATTGGGCAAATCACGAAAACGCGTATACGCGTTTCCGGCAGTGAATGGGTTTAACATGAGAAATTCCAAAGTTATCGCGTGCCGCGTGTTAGTGTATATAGTTGCATGCCGGTAATGAAGGTGTTACTTCACTTCGTGTTATGGTTTTTACATGCTGCTCCTCCCCTCGACTATGCAAAGTAAATTGCAACCGAGGTATGCAAGGCAAGGCATTACATAATAAGGCAATACAGCGGCAAAATAAATAAATTTAATTTTAGTCGAGACTCATCTTTAAATGGTGTTAAAGTTTGCATTTAAATTATTATTTACACACTTAAACAATAAAATTTACACTTTCACTATCAGATATTCATATTGAAAATGAATGTGTAGTAGTTTTGCTTAGACGAATAGTGAATTACGAATTAAATTAGCATTAGTATAGGCTACCTATGTAATATTACTTTAAGGTTTGTAAGTATTCCTGCATCTTCAAAGGGGGGGGGGGGGGGGGCACTGCTCCCCCCTTACCCGTACAGTCAGCGTCATATAGTATAAAACATCCAGTGACCAAAAAGTTCGGCACGCCATACTGTATCTATGGTGTACCGAACTATTTGGCCGACTTATGCTTCAAACTATATGACGCTGACTGTACCTCACTACGCCCAAGACAATTTCCAAGAAACAAGTGGTTTTTAATGATCTCTAAATCTAGTTAATATCTTGTTGAATACGTCACCTTGTTTAAGCAGTTGGCAAAACCAGATCATTAACCTTTTTGATTACATTTGTATTTAATTTTATCAATTTGGTACAATACAATGGTTCTATTCAATTTTCCTTCTCTAAACAAATAAAATTGATTCTCAATATAATTGTTTCCGTTCTTCTTAACACGGGCATGATATTCCTTGAACATGGCAACCAGTAGTCTTATTAAGTGACCTCTTTTGCCAGTGTTATATGATTCTTGTCTTTTCAATTAGTTCTCATATTAAAACAGTGATGTTTTTTATGCATTTTGCATTTGTTTGAAGACTCAACCAAACTGCATGTTGCCATTGTGGCCTTAGAGTAAAAAGGTTCACAATGTATTGAAAACTTAAGGAATTTGGACTTTATGTAGGCTCCTTAATGACTCAAGTCAAATTACAACTTGCCAAAGACATCAGTAGTAGTAGTGTAACTCTGTGGAAACTGGAAGGATTGTATTAGAAAGGTGGATTCTTTGTGCATCATTATTGTTGTTAGTTTAGTTAGTTCCAATGAACAATAAGCTTAAGAAAGTAGTAGACACTGTAATTTGGTTTATTTACCTTTATAAAGATCTTTTCTGCTTGGGTGATTTGTGTCCACCTGTACTTGACAGTGTGCTCCATAAGTTGCAGACCAAAATGCTTGACAACAGCAGAGTACTGTCCACTGGCAAGCAGTAAACCCGCTTGGGCACACCATGGTGAGCTCTCTTTAAAGCTTTAAAAAAAACCATAAGTACAATTAATTACTATTTTATAACTTCAGATGGAACTTTGTATGATTTTTTTTTAACTCATTGCCTGCAGCACTGCAAATTGAACAGGATGAAGTTCATTTTGAGTGGATCCATTGACCATCAAAGTTAGAATGTGCTGGTAGCACTTAACTCTTCCTTTATCATAGAACTAAAAGTAATACACAATAGTTGTTGGGCACAAATTTGCATCAGCCAAGTATAGTTAATATTGGTGGCTCTTTTGCAAAAATAAATTTTGAAATTTTGAATAAACAAGTCAACCATTTATTATTATTGTGTTCAAATCAGAAAACAAAAATCCAATCCAGCACATTCTTTCATTAAAATTAAGAGCATTTGCCATAATTCAGCCACCATCTCATTTTTGCTTCTGATTACAAGGTGCAAAGATCCACAACTAATCAATTTGAGAAATAAATAACTTAGGGTTAATTTTTCCTCACACTGAAGCAATGAAGCGGATTAAATGAGCCTAATATACCTTTCGCAGGCATTATAGGCCTGGTTGCGTGCCTCGTGGGCAACCGCAGGGTTGAGGGTGAGCTCCACAGCTCGGCTGAGCTCGTCCGCGATCAGCGCCACCTCGCCCCCGACTTCGCCCATCTCTCCGACGTTTTATGCAACCAGATCCTATTATGAACAGTAACATGAATCAATTGAACTAATTTGTGTATAATATATGTATTTAAGAGGACATTAAAAAAACATGAACGTTAAGATGAAAGTAACCCATTACACGTTTCTTAAAATACAAAGGGTACCTACTATTAAAAATAAATTTAATGAAACAATGATGCAAATACAGTGCAATGCATTTTTTTATACATTACCTGAAATTCCAACTTCTATCTCCATAGAACAGTGTTTGCTCTACTTCATATTCAGGTTATCACGACACTGAAAGAAAATATCGTAAAATGCTACAAGAATTTATTAGAAAATAAAATATGACACCTGCCCGGTACGATCATAAACGCAAACAATTAATGCATTCTTGAAATTTCTTGGCTTGACTTACACATTATAAGAGACGCGAAGTAGGATTTTGATTTTATTCACTAAATTATTGTAATGATATCACTATTTTAGAGTGAATAAGCCACGAATTAAATTCAAAACATAAGAAACACCTCGTGTGGTGTGGAGAATATACAGAAATTCCATAAACAAAGTTTTATTTTTTAAGTTTTTAAACTGGCTACAAATAAAAAAAAACAAATCCAAGAACCGTAAAAAGACACATCACTAGGAAAAAAAAGCTTGTTTATGGTTTTTGTTGTGGTTCTCGGGGAGCCGACAATGTACGACCTGTTTATGTACGACGAGATAATCGGAATCCAATCGAATCAAATGACCATAGACATTTTTTTTTTCTATCATCATTTTCGAACGGCCTAGTGTGGTAATTCTATCGATATCGACGTGCTCACTTTTAGTCTCCTTTTTTTATTTTTTTCCGATAGAAAAGAAATAGGAAACTGAGCACATAAAGCTAATCAAAAAAAATAATAAGTTAGCCCTGTCGCCAGAAGTCACTTTAAGGTTTATCCAAGTACACAACAAACAAAACCAATATATCGTGTTTTTCATTTGGTTTATAAAAAAGTAGAATTAAACACAGAAAAATATAGAACAGTTTTTTTTTTAAATAAAAGTACCGTAAGACGTAAAATAAAATATACGAAGGTAGATTTCAAGATTTTTGCAGTTTCGCGTTGATGCTGTTCAGACGGGCTACTCCGAAATTCGATTTTCGAAGTTCGTTTCGTTCCGTTCCGCTCACACTAACAGTCATTAATTTGAGAGTGAAAGAGACGGTATGACGCGAAGTTTGATAATCGAATTTCGGAGTATAAGGCCAGGTTGGCTCATGTGACCAACAATATGACCTATGTAATATATTGATCTAGGTACTTGTTTAATTCGCTGTTGCCCTATCTATGGGCTAATGTGACAAAATGTACCAAGCCCGTTTTAAAATAGGTAAGTAAAAAATAAAAAACCAATAAAAAAAAGTTTTTTGGTTTAAAGCTTATACATAAACAAAAATAAATAGTGAAACGAGGTGAGACGAAATCTGTAATCGAATTTCTTGAAACCTGCAAGGAAAACAGATTATTTAGAAATAAAAACCACAACAGCGTTCTTTACATGCACGTTATGGTACTTCTCGGGCCGTGTGAGAGTTCACTTAATAATGCGCTTGCGCTCCTACACTTCTTAAAGTTTCAGGTGTCAAAAAGTGACGTGGGTGGTGAGGTGAGTGGGGGTAACTTTTTGACATTGAAACTGATAGTGGAGGAGCGTCGTTCTCGTTCCACAATACAAACATTCATGTTCATGCGCACAATGTTTGGAAGGCGCGCGGGGAGCCACTTTAGACTTAAGATGAATTTGCGTCCTTCAAGTATGCGGGGCGGATCTAAGCTTACCAGAAAAATTCATGCACGCAGTATAGTATATCTTTATGTGAGACAACATTTTGGGCGCTTTGCATGAACTTTCGTTCAGTTTTTTCCTGTCAGTTTCATGCTATTAATCGTTAAATTACTTTGTGTTCATAATGGAAAAAAGACGATCTTTTTTAATATTAATATATAATATAAATAATAATATTGATATAGTATAAACCTTAATTAAGTGAGCACTCATAGACTTTAAAGGCCCCATTTTATTATATTATTATAGCGTATTACGTCCCCCGCGGCAACCTCCGGCTGCCAGCCCGGGCGCCGCTGGCGATGCCTGACTGAAACTGAATGTGACCTGTTTGAGTTTGCGTGGAAATGGGTAGCGAGTGCCGGGACTGCCGGGAATGTTTTTGAGGTTCTCTGAGATGATGGACAATAGGCAGACCACTGTATGTGTATAAATAAAGTATAAAGTGTGTTATTTATGAATTTAGGTAATTAATTTGCGTACCTACTTATTTTATTATTATTTTTTTTTCTTATATTTTTTTGTAATTGTTAATTGTGTTCTTGTTGATTAAGGAATCTGGTTTCACGGCGTATTGGTTCGCTGTAGACGTGTAAACAAATTGAATAATAAATGAATAAATAACAAGTTGGGAAAACCTAAGCTGCCTCAAGTTCATACATACATACATAAATCACGTCTTTATCCCTTACGGGGTAGACAGAGCCTAAGGTGACAAGACCTACAGTCTTACAGACCACGTTTAACATGATTGTGGGCGTATGGATGGAAAGGGGAATCAAAACAAGTTTATTGTGGAACTAATGTCTTATCAGTTGTAGGACGGCTTAGGTCTTTCTTTTTGATTTTAGGTCAAGGTGTTTTCAGCCGGTTTTCCTCAAAAATACTGTCAAATTTAGACACTGTAGAGCGCTGTAGAGCACAGAGAGATAGAGGTGGAAAATAGGTTATCTGATAGTAATAAGTGAGCCACGGCCCACGATGGAGACCGGCAACACCAGCGGACAGCAGATTCGTTGCCAAGCAGGATTGATGTAGATACACATTTAAGTAATATCTACTAGCTATTGCCCGCGATTTAGTTCGAACATTCTATTTCCGCGCTAATGGTAAAAGCCTGTAGCTGCAAGCTACACATTTATATAATATTATCGTCTTGCAAGAAACACGAAGAAAGCGACGTCTGCAAGAAACGGTGACAAGCCTTGTCTCACGTAAACACTCGCCGCTCTCAGAAGTGCATGCGATGTTTACGCCGTGACGTCTGCGTGTGGAATGGACGCAACTTAGGCGCTGCGCGTTTTTATATGCGAGCGAGAGACCGCCGCGCTGTGAGCACACAACGACAGCGTTGGTTTGGTTGTGTATACGGGACATCACGCGATGATCTCGCCACCTTTGATTGGCGCGGCTACATTCGCGGGTAAACCCGCTAGTTGTACATAGTTAAGTTTTGTATATTCAGAACCTCCCTGTAAATAAAGAGTAAGTATTCATTATTCCATTATTACGATCTCAAGCTCATTTCTCTTCGCACCTTCTACAACCTAAGATCTCCTAAAAGCCCATCGAGGCAGCCCCGGATCTACGATTTTTTCGATACGGGGCAAAATTTTGATGATGATGCCCCCTCCCTTCAGTGTTTGAGGAAAACTTTTTTTTCGAATTTTTGTTTCAAGGATTCCTGTTTTGTTTGCCCCCCTTAGAGCTAGGGCTGCATCGAGGAAATAGCCGAAAATCTTAGGAATCATCACTACATAGTATAAAATAAAGTCGCTTTTTCTGTCCTCATGTCCCGATGTATGCTTATACCTTCAAAACTACATAACGGATTTTGATGCGGTTTTTTTTAATAGATAGAGTGATTCAAGAGGAAGGTTTATATGTATAATACATGCATAATATACCGTGCGAAGCCGGGGCGGGTCGCTAGTTAGATATAATAAGCAATGCGACTAGCAACCCATCACTACAATGATTCCCCTTTTGAACCTACCTATACGTCCACAATCATGCTAAACGTGGTCTTTAGGCCTTGCTACCCTAGGCTCTGTTTACCCCATAAGGGATATACACTTTATGAAGTGTGGGTTCCACTTTACGATAGATAGTTGTTGTTAAATAAAATTTCTTATTTATTTAATTTAATTGTATAAGTAGTGGAGAATACGAAGAAGTAAGTAATTACATTATAATTATATTTACAAAAAACTTAAGACTAAGGAATATTTACATAGTAGGTACACTTATAAACTAGTAGCGCAGATCACGCGCAAGTTGTAGTTGTAGTCGACCAATACCCTGTCGGCAGAGTATGAGTGATATTTGTCTCGCTCTCGCGCACTCTCTCTGCGGCTCGCGTATATAACGTTGATATAACGCGAGCTTGCGTATCCCCACCGTCGCTCAGTTTATGAAGCTTACCTCGCGCAGGTACTTCGATTCTGCTCCTCACCATCCCAACCGCCTCCTTAGGGAGGCGGTGGATTATCAACCTGCCTCGGGCATTGACCGCCGCTTTAGACGTCCCCGACATGTACTGACCGACCCTGACGACGACATAACACTGATCAATCATGCTCGCACAGAATTCGATAGTCGAAGCCCAACAACACCACAGGGCAACACTAGCTTTAGTGACACACCGCACCGCCCCCTCCGGAGGAGGCGAAGACGACGTCCCCCACAAATAAGGTTGCCATCCGTCCGGGTTTCCCCGGATTTGTCCTAGTTTAGAGGGCATCCGGGGAGCGTCCGGGGAAGGTTTCATTTATAGACCGGGTTTTAAAAAATAAATAAATAAAAAAAATTTGGTCCGCCCGCGAGACACGCACTATTTCACCGTTCCCCCACCCCTCCCGTCACGATCTTGTTGACATGTCCGGCTTTCGGACTCTAAAATCCGGGGTTTTCACGCGTCTTGTCCTGTTTTCCAAATTTTAGAGATGGCAACCCTACCCACAAAACACCACACGTGGGCGCCCCCACTATCTTAACCGATACCGGCATGTCCCGGGTAGGTTCTCTCCCATCAGACCACAACCTGACTGAGTTTCTTGTCGTTTCTTCTCAGTCAGGCTTAACGTAATCCTTCCGAAACGATGGTAGCATAAAAGTCCGTTTTGCTTGCAAGATCTCTCCTTAGCGTCCAAAGTCCGAGGTCGGCTCAATAGGAGCACCCTTTGGCATGCTAAGTAAAACTCCCCTTGCTGAGCTGCCCGTCTGGCGGCTCGCTTTCTCTCCGGTAAGCTGTAAAAGCCATCAGAGGCTAACAGCAGTAGTCAGTTAGAAAAAAAAAAAAAAAGAGCTTGCGTAAGGCACCACAGTAAGGCACGACCCTTTCAGCGCGCGGCCGTCGAAGTGTCAACGTGTTCTTGTTCCGGGTTCAGAGTCAGATGTACCTACTTCGATCGATGTGGAAAATTGCTTCGAGGCTTAATGGACTGCTGCTAATGTTAAACAACGAAGAAAACAAATAAACTGTTCTCTTGAGAACATCGACCATTTGATGGTCGCGTTTCTTTGAAACAACGTCAATCACCTACATCGCGTGGTTTGTGTTGAAGCAACCCAACCCGTGATGGGTTTCCACCTATCTACACGCCCACTATCTTGCTAAACGTGGCCTTTAGGCCTTGCTACCTTAGGCTCTGTCTACCCCGTAAGGGATATACACGTCGTTTCTGTTGACAAATTAGGTATATAGGTACTTGAACCTTCCTCGTGAGACAGAATCTATCTAATATCAATTTACTTATATTATAGACTAGCTTTTGCCCGCGGCTTCGCACGCGTGAACCATGAGCATTTCAAAGAACCTAGCAATTAAGCAAGCGAGCAACCAAACCTGCAAGCTTTCAAGCATACATGCAAGTATGCAAGCAGGCATGCAAGCCTTCAAGCATGTAAGTATGCAAGCAGGCATGCAAGCAGGCATGCAAGCAGGCATGCAAGCAGGCAAGCAAGCGTGCAAGCAAGCATGCATGCAAGTAAGCACCCATGCAAGCAAGCATGCAAGCATGCATGCAAGCAGGCATGCAAGCAGGCAAGCAAGCATGCAAGCAAGTGTGCAAGCAAGCATGCATGCAAGTAAGCACCCATGCAAGCAAGCATGCAAGCATGCATGCAAGCAAGCGTGCAAGCAAGCATGCATGCAAGTAAGCACCCATGCAAGCAAGCATGCAAGCATGCATGAAAGCAAGTATGCAATCAAGCATGCAAAGCATGGACTCAAGCAAGCATGCAAGCCAGCCCCCGCATTGCCCCGATGCCTTAATTTTTCTGAACCTGTAAATATTGCAGGATTTTTATAAAACAAACCTAACCTAACCTATAGGGCTGTCCTAAAATACATCCTAAATAGCTTTTGCCCGCGACATCGTACGCGCTAAGATGTAAAATGCAAAAATAAGTTTTTTCCCGTTCCCGTGGAAATTTTGGGGAGTGCTTTCGGAGTACACTTAAAGCCTTTAAAGAAACACACGTTATAAATGTTAAGTCTCTTTCTTCCGCTGTTTCGGCTGGAAACGTAAAATCCGGTTTTTTCCCGTCCCTGTGGGCGTTTCGGAAAATCCTTTCTTAGTGTTCCCCTACACTCCCGAATAAACCTACGTGACAAATTTCAACTTTCCCCCGCTTTTCGTTTTTCCCGTTTCCGTAAGAATTTCGCCAAATAAAGCATTTCCCGAATATCTTACGGGAACGAAGAAGAAGAATTTTGGCAAATTATCTCATAATGCTCCCCTACACTCCCCAAGGAACCCACTTGCCAAATTTCAGCTTTCTACGACCAGTAAAACGTAAAATCCTGTTTTTTTCCCGTTCCCGTGGGAATTTTGGAATGTACTCTCTTAATGCTCCTCTACACTCCCGAAGCAACCTACATGCCGAATTTCAGCTTTCTGCAACCAGAAAACGAAAAGTCCCGTTTTTCCCGTTCCCGTGGGAATTTCAGGAAATCCTTTTGTAGCGCTCCCCTACACTCCCCAAGGGAACTTGAAGGCCAAATTTCAGTTTTATACGACCAGTAAAACGAAAAATCGATCCCGTAGAACGGAATATATAAATCCCGTTTTTTTCCTTATCCCGTGGGAATTTCCCAAAATCCTGAAATTAGTTTCTTAGTTTTGTAATCACCAACTTTTGTATCGAATTTGAAGAGCCTAGTTATTATAGTTACTGAGATAGCGTCACTCGGAATCGAATATATAATTCCCGTTTTCTCCTTATCCCGTGGGAATTTCCAAAAATCCTTTCTTAGCGGATGCCTAAGTCATAACATCTACCTGCATGCCAAATTTCAGCCCGATCCGTCCAGTGGTTTAGGCTGTGCATATATAATTCCCGTTTTCTCCTTATTCCGTGGGAATTTCCAAAAATCCTTTCTTAGCGGATGCCTACGTCATAACATCTACCTGCATGCCTAATTTCAGCCCGATCCGTCCAGTGGTTTGGGCTGTGCATATATAATTCCCGTTTTCTCCTTATCCCGTGGGAATTTCCAAAAATCCTTTCTTAGCGGATGCCTACGTCATAACATCTACCTGCATGCCAAATTTCAGCCCGATCCGTCCAGTGGTTTGGGCTGTGCGTTGATAGATCACTATGTCAGTCAGTCAGTCAGTCAGTCAGTCAGTCAGTCACCTTTGAGTTTTATATATATAGATAACTAGATAGATACTGGTAAAAAATATTTGATTCTACGCGAATGAAGTCATGGCCTACAGCTGTCGCGAATAAACAAGACAGACAGACCCGGCGAAAGATTGTTTTGTCACACGTCACAGGGTGGAACGCCACATGGACCCTGGAGGGCAACTACGAGTAAGTACCAACTTATCTTAAGCGTTTCTTCCTTTTCATACTTGTGAAAACAAATAAAACTGCATTCATTGACTTGAAAAATAACGCAATGTCTACCTTAATCGGGAATCGAACCTGTTAGGTCCTACTTATTATACTTATGCCAAAAATCCATCTGTTTCAAGTTTGTCCGCAATCTAAACGAAAAACAATGAACGCAATTTTATTAAAATATAAAGATTTGTATTTTGTACAAGAACGACAATCGCAAGAAACAGTGACAAATATTTCGCCTAGCGAAACACGCCGCATTAATTGCGTGAAGTAGGTAGGTAGTTAGGTAGTTACCTTGCTCGAATTCGATTCGAAAGAGGAAAACATAATTTTTTAACCCCATTTCCAAGCACATAAAATACTGACACGTGGATGTACGTACAGGGCATAAATATCGATACAGCGGTCATGTCAAATAAAAGTGTCACCGACCTCATTAGTTGTGGCATACAAGGTGTCGTCTTGATAACGTAGGTAACCTACAGATATAAGACTGGTACATCTTAGAAATAGGTTCTTGGTTTAAGTACTTAGTTAAGTTTGTTCACACTAAACTGATTTTGATTACTTCACACAGCAGATAAACATCAAATCTCTACATTTTACAAAACCACTCTACATTTACTCTTCAACACTTCAATCCACTAGGTATGTATCTCCTAAATAGGTAAACACGTCTTGTGTTGGCCCATTACTCTTCATAGTGAATTAAACGGATTAATGGATAGGTAGGTAGCTAGGTGGTTTACATTATGGCGACATCACAAGGAATGCTTTTTGTTCCGGAAAACTGCTAAGTAAGTACCTACCCGCGGGATAGCGATCGCTCGTTAATCGTTTAACAAATTCTTCGTAGACGAAGTCGCGGGAGAAAGCTAGTAGGTAGTAGCTATCGTCTGTTAATTACATGTAGGTAGTTGTGGGTTCACGTGTTTGTGCAAATCTTAATGCGGCTTAAAATCTGGCTAGTTTTTAGGGTTCCGTTTTACTAAGACTTCGCTGTCCGTCTGTCTGTCAGTCTGTCTGTTCGTCCGTCTGTCTATCTGTCACCAGGATGTATCTCAGGAACTGTGATAGCTAGACAGTTGAAATTTTTGATGATGTATTTTCTGTCGCCGTTATAACAACAAGTACTTACTAAAAATCTAACTTTTTGTTTCTTTGTCTATGTAAGTAAGCAATATAAACTGACCTCACACTCCCTACGTTTTGCTTAAGAGTAGTGCTCTTCTAACACTGGATTTTATATTCACTTGCTGAATTTGTACGGAACACTCAGTACGTGAGTACGATTCGCACTTGGCCAGTTTTTATATTTTATTATAGCTTTTGCCCGCGTGGAATTTGTATTTTGATTTTTGGATACCTATACCTAGTTTATTGTATGATTAAACGAACATACCTGAAGTGAAGTTCTATTATAATTATACGTAGTTCCTTGTCCGAAACGAAAACGGTCAATTACTCATGGAGTACAAATCTGTGCTTGCGTACGCCTTTATGTTCCAGCGAGGAGAGTAATACAGCGCGGGAAATTAGTGGCACATGAGGTAATACCTATTCCATCTCAGCCCTCTAAGCTGGCAAGATATCCGTAATCCTATGGCATTGCATTGCATGTGTCCATTTTACTTACTATCTGGTGAGCCACTTGCTTGTTTTCCACATCATAAAAACTGTGCAAAAAGTAATGATTATGCCATCAAAAACCAAGTTCAATATAACGAACTATGCTTAGTTCGTTATACTGAACTTGGTTTTTGTTTCTGTTGAAAATACTACAATTTATCTTAGGATACATGTACCTAATTCAAGTTCACGATTTAACTTTGCTACTTTTACTAACGAACCAACATTTTTGAAAAGTAACAAGCACATTACATTTAATTTTAATATACCTATCTATCTAACAAACAAACTCACATCCGCGATTACAATACATAATACTTAGGATGCCTTGAATGTTTGTAACTCTTTCACGCCAGAGCGGCTGAACACATCTGGATGAAATTTGGCACAAAAATAAGTTGCTAGGTACCTACTTAGATTATACTCTGGAATAGAACATAAGCTATATTTTAGTTCGGAAAATTGCGTAATTCCTAGTAGGTACCTAAGTTAGCCGGTTAAATTACTGGCACATTTAGCCCTCTAGGCTGGCAAGTGGCAACGCATCTGAAATACTTTAGTGTTGCGGGTGTCCATGGGTAGTGTCGCTCACTTACCATTAGGTGACTCCCATGCTCGTTTGCCTTACATGTAGATTTAATGAAAGTTAAGTAAAACACTCAAAACCTCCTTATTTTCTATCTGATGGAAATTTCACAAAATCCTGAAAACAGTTTTTTTTATATGATAAAGAAGGCAAACGAGCAAGTGGGTCACCTGATGGTAAGTGAGCACCACCTCCCATGGGCACCCGCAGCACTAGAGGATTGCAGATGTGTTGCCATGCCAGCCTAGAGGGCTAGGGTAGAATAGGTACCTATCTCTTGCCGTCCATGAATACGTCCACGAAATATCACAAGAGGGGCGGGGGAGGTGTAGTAAGTTATCACGTGTATTTATTTAAATTCGTTAAACGCGCGATCTTTAAACCGAAAAGCGGCGTGAAGTGTGACCTTGACTCGCCGTTGCCAGGCAACGAACGAAGTCCCCGCGCGCCGCGACGACCGCCGATAAAGGTATAATAGGTATTCTAATATTTTAAAATTCTGTGTAGGTATGTACTATGTACTAAAATCACCTAAAAAACCTCACAATGATTAATGGACGGCCCCTCAGTAACTTCACCTGTCTTACTCTCCACGCTTTTCAGCTCAATACAGATGTTATAAATAGGTACCTACCCTACTGGTAGGTATGCCAAATTTGAAGGCTAGTAATTGTAGTTACAAACGAAGATAGGAATTCAAATTATTTAACAAAAAAAAAACCCCGTCTACCCCGTAAGGGATAAAGACGTGATTTATGTATGTATGTAGGTATTGTCAGTTTTTAATGGTTTGTATATTAATAAAGTGGCCAAAGAATTGTAGAAAAAAAACAAAAAGTTCCAAACCTAGGTACCTACATACCTACTACGTAGACAGAATACCTACACTTTACAGTGAACATAATTATTATCTATACATATAATAAAATCGTTGAGACCAAAAAATCTGTACATTGAAGATTTAAAAAAAAAAACCGACCAGGGTGACTTAAAATCGGTAACTGAACATATTAAAACCATTTTTAAAATTTTTGTTTGTTTGTTTGTTTGTTTGTTTGACTGAGCATCACGTAAAAACTACTGAACGGATATTAATGAAATGTTCACAAATCGATTCCAATTAATTCAGAATAGGATATAGGCTACAGAAATTTTGGAAAATTTTGGAAAAAGGGGGTGAGAAGGGGGGTTAAAGTTTGTATGAAAAAAGAAAATTAGATTGTTCTAGAATCATGAAACTCAGAATAAATGCTTAGTAATAAAAATAAAGAAATACCTGTTTTAGCATTTTTTTTAAATCTCATCCAGAGATGCAAAAAAGAGGGTTTTGTGTTTAAAATTAATTAACTTCATACACCTATACAATAAAAGCCAATGAAGTGTAACCTTTTAAAGTTACTACATAATACTTCCAATTTAATACAGGTAAATATAATTTCTCAGTTTTCTTGAAATTTGATTTTTGAGGTCATTACGCACAAAATAGCGGAACTCAAGAAAATCAGCTTTCCTCGGTATAAGTAGTTGGTAATAGTTACAAACATAATAATACTACGAAGAAAATAGATAGATACAAATGTACATAAGACATATAGCCGGAAAAGCGTGTCAATTGTGAAAAAACATTAATATAATAATTACATGCTGTACAGGCATTTTTTCAACGAAGAGATTTTTGTCAAACCTAAATCAACCTAAATTGGCGTCCTAAATTGTGTTCTTTACCTAACACCTAAAGTTCAATATGCAATACCGTTACTTTTGTTTTTATTTATTGCGCAATTATTCACAACGCGTTCGGTTTTTGAACGCACTCTTATTTGATAGCCTGATATTAATATGAGGGCGGCGTGAAACGCTTGGCTGTATGTTCTTGGTACCTTTGCCTATAAAAAGCAAAATCAAAGGGCGCGTTTACGCCTGCGCTACGAACATGTCAGAATTTTATTGTGAAAAGTTGGTGCTTTTAGTATGAATCTGACAGCGAGCGAACCTAAACTGAATCGCATTAAGACATCATGGCAACTATGGCAAGGCCCCTGTAAGTAATTAATTTGTAGAATGATAATAAGTGTTAATAATCTGTAATTACGTACCTACTTAAACCAAGAAAATAAATTAAAAAAGCTTCTGCTAGAAAAAATTGAGTCGCCAAATATTAATTAAAACGGATTAGTAAATGAATTGTTAGTCGTAAGGTAAAAACAGGTAAACATTTATGTATTATTTGGTTAGAATAGATTCAATTTTTTAAATTAATCAGGGTACAAATATCGTTAAAGTGAGCGCAGTATTCGCCAATAAGCGTCATAGTTTGGCGAAATTAATAGTGATGTAATTAAAACTGTACTTAGCTTTTTTGAATAAAGAAACTATAAACAAAACTATAAATAAAACTATTTGTAAAATAAAGTATAAATAAATGTGACGAGTCATTAACCAGTTTGCACTTGATTTTTTTTTCAAGATTCCGTGTCGCAAATTATTATTTTCATGACGTAATTCTAATTTGCCGTATTGCTATGAGACATGGTTTTGGTCGTGGGCTCTAGAACTATAAAAGTATAGTTTCGTACATACTTTCAGTGGTTCATGTGACGAAGTTAATAGTCATAGTAATAATAATTTTGATATCGAGAAAAGCCGTAAGTATCACAAAAACACACGCGGACGAAGTCGCGGGCAACAGCTAGTATTACATATATGTATACCTAACTTAAATCCCTTTTATTCCTTATCCCGTGGAATTTTGAAAAATCAATTTTTAGTGCATTTTTATGATACTTGCTCAATGAACGTATACATGGTAAAAGCCCATCGAGGGAATGGGCGAAAATCTTAGGAATCATGTAGGTTAGCAACCCATCACTATTTTGATTCCCTTTTCCACCTACCTATACGCCCATAATCATTGATGCTAAACGTGCACTAGGTGTTCTTAGGCTCTGTCTACCCCGTAAGGGATAAATACGTGATTTATGTATGTACATATGTATGTATGAATTATGAATGTATAGTTCTTTAGGTACTTATATTGTGTCTGCCAAATTTCAAGTCTGTTGCTTTAATAGTGGTACCTATTAGTAATCAACCTGTGTAGGTATTGTATTATATTTCTTCAGCTGTCCCATTTCAGATACCTACCGAATCGTTCGATAGGTATCTGAAATGGGATAGGTATCGATTTTTGAAAGCACATCACTCGAAAGTGGTATAAATCTGTTTAGGTATATCTTCATAACTACAGTTCTAAACAAATATTTGACTAAGTCACATCACAAGATTAATGAGAGCCGTAACTATCTTCTAAGCTTGTTCATACTTCACGAATATTTTGAAAGATTTTTCTAAAGTACGTGTGTAGATTAACCATTGGAAAGTGGTGAAAAGTAAGAGTAGGGGCAGAAGAAAATTACGGCTCTATAATAGAAAGGTTTAGGTACTTAAATAACTAAATGTAAACAATCTTGACATCTTTTTATTGAAATATAAGGAGTTACATTGTTATTTCATAGTTAATTTGTAAAGTGAAAAGAAAAATCAGCTGAGCCGTGTTACTCGCGGTACCACTTATCCTGCATAACCAGCAGGGTTACGGAACTCACTTTTTTAATGTATGTACCTACATACATACCTATATGTATAACTAGCTTGTGCTCGCGACTTCGCCTGCGTAGAATTATACATATAAACCTTCCTCTTGAATCACCTTATCTACCTATTACAAAAACCCATCAAAACCGTTGCGTAGTTTTAAAGATCTAAACAGTTTACCTGTATTGTATCATGTGTTTACCTGTATTACTGTAAACCATAAATGTAAAAACCCAAATAAACATTTTTGATAGTTACATAGGGACATACAGACACAGCGGAAAGCGACTTTGTTTTATACTAACTATGTAGTGATTCATTAAGTTTTCTTCTACACTTCTATAAGACTCAAATAGAGAGTTCCATTCACACACCAAACATCCCAATCTAAATTTTTCATTACGTGATCCACATGCTAGTTTGGCCCCATACACGCAGTTTGGTAGTGTCGTTAATTAATTGTAATTTAAAGTAAACGACACTACTGGTAGGTCGGCTGGTACCGAGTGGTAGTGTCGTTTGCCGAGGAATGGATAAAATCACATCTTTACCCCTGTACGTGATATGATAAGAGATATTGACGTTGTTTCGAAGAAACGCGACCATCAATTGGTCGATGTTCTAAAAACAGAACAGTTTGTTCTTTTTCTTCGTTAGGTACTCAAGAACATCTTCAACATCGCAAGCCACGGAGCAATTTTCGTCGTCATACGGAGCGGAGATATACACGCCGCATCGATCGAAATATATCCGAGTCTGAAGCAACGTATTGACGCTTCGACGGCCGTGCGCAGTAAAAGAATGAATTTTCGCGGCGTCGCATTTTATAGGCGAGCCGCGCGCGCCGCGTGAGACACCGCGACACATTTATCTCTCACACACTGCCGACACCGTATTGGTCAAATACGACACGCGTGTGATCCGCGCTCCAAGCTTTTAAGTGTACCATGGAAATATTCCTTACTCAAAAGTTTCTTGTAAACAAATTAGTAAAATTAGTTACTATATTATATAATTTTAATTTAATTAAATTATTCGCGCGCGTGCCTTTCTACGCTCGGTCCTTAGGTCCCGACTAACACTGAGCCAAGTTAGGCGTGTATAATTATACAAGACTTACGTCCGGTCTCCCCTAACATTATGCAGCCTCCGCGTGGTACGCGCTGGTGGGAGAGTGCAATAGGAAGCGAAAGCGACTCGATGCCCAGCAGTCGCTATCCTTGCGCAGCATCACTGACGCCCCGTACTACGTGAGAAACTCAATCATCGCTCGGGGCCTGGGCGTAGAACCCCTGGGCCAGCCAGTTCATCGGCAGCCTGACCACCCGGATGTTCGGTCGCGCTTTCGCCACTTGTGCGAGCTAGCGCCCTATCACGGCCGACCGCCCGACAAGAAGGAGCCTTCCACTACCGGATTGACGCCCTGGACCCGTCCTACCTTGCCGCCTGCTGACGATCGCTCGCTGAACCTAACCCTACGGGGTCCCTTCCGGCGGGCTCGATCTCGCAGGCGGCTAAAGACGAACACCGGACGAACCAGCGAGGCCACCCGGCCTCACCCGAAGCCGCTGAAAGGGGCAAACGTCCCGAACAGCATCCCCGCCCCCCCTTGCAGGGGACGAGATGAACCCCAGAAATTAAATTACTCTTCTATACCTATACCTATACAAACTAAATAAGAAGTATTATTCATCAACACACCTATCCTATCCATCCTAAAGTGGAACACTCATCACTAAATAGTTTAAAACAAAATCGCGGCCGAGACCCACGCTACGCCACTGCCCATAACTCGCTCTTCCCTGACTCTCCCTGCATTGAGACCACCTCCCTGACAAAACTCATCTTCAAAGGTCTTGTTTGTATTACAGAAGAATTTTTTTCTAACTGACTATTTCTGTTAGCCTCAGATGGCTTTTATTTTACAGCTTGCCGGAGATCGGAGATAGGGCGAGTCGGCAGACGTGCAGCTTAACAAGGGGAGGGAACGACAAATTTAATTCCGAGCTTAGTAATCTGAAGCAGCTTCTCGAAGGCGCAAGTTGTATTTTTGGTTAACGCCATCCGTCGGGTCGGGAATCTTGCAAACAATATAATTTCAGTAGGTATAATTTTAGTTCAACTTTTCTGAAGCGCCGCTTCAACCTGTAATATGACATTTTATACAGTACCTAAATTTTTAGAATGACATGAATACTAGGTACATCTTATGTGGGTTAGACATACAGACAAAATCACGTTTTTGTCCCATACGGGGTAGACAGAGCCTAAGGTTACAAGACCTACCTACAGGCCACCAGGCCCTCGATGGGCTTTTACCATTTGCGCGGGAAAATTAGCATCTGGTACATTCTATGTTTTTTCTTTGCTCCCAGACCAGCGTGGAAGTAAGGTAAAGTATGTGGGTTACAATATTTTATACGAAGTTTATATGTCGATTACTATAGCATGATACTCTTAAGTTTTAGATTCAAGTATGTGTCAGTGGAACGGAACTGAGAGAGGAACAGGCGAATGAATAATAAATACAAGCAGAGGTCAAGAAGAATTGGTATAATTTCACATTTCGAGTGTATAGAGCTTACATGTGTAATAGAAAATCCTTGTAAATAATAACTTGGTCCGCCATGGCGGGTCGTTGTAAGAGAACAAGAATAGGAAGCATCACAGCTAGTGCTGCCACGTAAAGTTTGTGTTACAAAAATCAAACAAGGAAATAAATACTTAAGGCATAATCTCTTTCTGACACTTCCCCTTATGCCTTATACTATTACTAATTAACATTTATACACTAAAGGGCACAATGTATCACAAATACATGTAGTCAGTTAGGGCGCTCTCGGGGCTGCCCCGGCTTTGCAGCGCATCAGGAATGTGCGCGCAGGCGCGAGCATTGTGGACTGTTTTCATGCCAACATGCGCAAGCGATGTGCGCTCTTGGTTCGCAAAATGCGGGCCAGCTCTAACGGCGTCCTTCCTTACTATGGTACTGTATCGCCATGACCACTATATCGTCTGCAAATCGAAGCCGAGTGATACTTTCTGGTACAAAACAACCTAAGCTCAAGTTACCCTATTACACGGTACAGCCTAACGTTAAAAAAGTGTCATATAAACAGAAATTCTAATTTGCTTATTAATCTAAATGCCAGAGCCCCGACACACACTAAAACCGAAACGACAATCATCCACTGTCATAAAAGCTCAAGGCCAAAAGGTAGGGACGTACAGGATGGGAAGGAGTTTACCGACAGATTTTATCTATGGATTCCTGGTTAACTACGAGTGAAATAATGTTATATCAACATTGGTCTAAAACAGACACATTAACTTTCTTAATTTCTGTAACATAAAGATCAATCACCGATGGTTGTACTTTCTACACCATACACACCATACCACACACACCACCATACCGGTGTACACCATATCGGTACTATTCCTAAGTATATTGTATTTCTTTCTTCCTATTATATATCTAGGTGTATCGAATGTGTGTAAATAAATGTTTCTCTCTCTCTCTCTCTCTCTCTCTTGTGAACGAAACCTTAGAAACGGGTAGCGCTATTCAACTTGTGTATAATTTTTTGCTGCATTGCCATATGTTAGCTATAATTATTAATTAATTATAAATTGCTACGTCCTAACAGGGCATCATTATGTACAAAACTTTGTAAAAAATGTTGCAATTGAATAAATACTAAAATACTGACTTAGGTGACAATCGTTTATCATTTTTTAGTAATTTCTATGGTGTTTTAAATCTCATCAACGGAATGTTACGTTGTCAACAAAAAAAAAATGGTTAATAAGTCCAAAGAACTTTTTGGTGTTGAAATTTAACTTTTAATAAAATGTTATTCATACTCAAAATCATAGCAGCTTGTGTATGTGTGTATGTATGAGTAATAGGATGATTTGAGCTTAGGTCACTTTGTACTGGGAGGTGAACAGTTTCGGAGCGGTGACATCTTGCCTGACTCCCCGCTGCAACGGTATAGGCTTCTAGTTCTTATCCCATAGTCGGACTGACATAGTGGCGTTCTCGTATAAACATCTCAATACTTCGGTATACCTGTAGTCAATATACCGGCAAGGTCTCGATCGAACCGGAGTAGTTCTCGTAGTGCACTAACACCAAGCAGAGGGGCGGTATACTCTTCGGTCTTCTGTATAAGCTGGCACAGCGTATGTATGTGGTCTACGGCGCTAAAGCCTTTTCGGAAACCGGCGTGTTCAGGTTGTCGAGCCTGCGTATGAGATGATTCGTAATGACCCTCGTAAACAGCTTATATAGGTATGACTCAGAAGTAACATTGGCCTATAATTCTTCAGTAAGGTGTTGCCTAGTCCTTTTTTGAAGAGCACAACCGTAATTCTGTTCCGTGCCTTCGGCGTTCTCCCTTCGCATGACGAAATTTAAATGCGTTTGAAAGACCGGCTTTCCGCCGGCCTAAGAAAATTCGCTGCAATTTCGTCTTCACCCGGGGTTCTGTTCTCGCCATTCTAATATCGTACATATGATTAGTGTTACATATTATTATTATTATTATTATTCTGGTAATATAGTCCCTGTTTTTGATTTGAATGAAGCTGTGGGGGTTCCATGATCTTGTCGGCGATGCAGGCTAGACTGTCCAGATCCTTTCCGTCTGCGGCTGCAAATACCGCTCTCACTGATGCAGGTAAGTGTCCTTGCCACAGGATCTTTAAAGTTTCTTCCAGGATCTTTTGTCGTGAAATGTCACGCATGCGCCGAAGTAGCTGCGATGGGCGTTGATCTCCTAGCTCCATGTCAGATATCAACTTCTGTAGACGCTTCGTTTCTGATTCTTCATGGATGTTCAATAATCTTGTTTTCAAGGCCTGGTATTTATCAGTCGCGGGGGGATTCTCAAGGATATATCCGCTATTTGTTGTATCACGTTCTTACCGAGTTTCGCTACGATGATGTTGTAATTCGCTTGATCTCCCGCTTTCTGTTGTGCGAGGATAGCTTCTACTTGTAGAAACCATAGGCGCGGCTGGTCCTGCCAAAATTCAGGAATTCTTGCTGTCAGCGATATAGTTGAAAGTTCCAGCGTGGTGACTGCTGCTCCGGACCCTGATGGCTCTGCTGTCATCTTTGGTGGTGGTGTGGCTTTCATTGCGTTGCTGGCCCGACGCTAAATTGTTTCTGTGCGCGGGGAGTCGTCTCCTCGATCCGAAAATTAATTTGAAGCTCCGAAAGTCCGAAAATTACTGCCGATACACTAACGACACTTTTAGTTTCAGTTTAGTTTGTACTCACGTCGGGTGTCACCACTGTGGGGGTTATCCCTTAGGGTGAGAAATGAGAAAGTCAGAGTACACGTAATAGTGCATCCAATGTGTTACGGGTCACACGGTAAGGAGACGACTGGCAAGGCGCGGAATAGCGAGCGGCCAATTCCCGTAGTGCGGGCGGGGGTGCTTACAAAGCGCTATTCGATCCCTACAGAAGCACTTGGCGATAAATCTGGCTTGTCAAAATGTCCATCAAAATCATGTTTTAGCTTGAATACCATGAACACTTAACAATGCAATGCATGTGTTAGTAGGTCTATCCACCAATCTCCATAGTCATTCGAAACCAAAGAGTCATATTCTTCTTCCATTGCAGTGAGCCTGGTGATACAACGGCTTCCTCATATGACTGTGGTTCCTCGAAGGAGGCGCGCTGAGCCAACACACCAAACCTTTGTGGTGGGCATCTCACACGAACAAGACGGGCGTACTGTTGATTTACAATTTCACCAAAAGGTGCTGCTTCCCCTCCAAGTGTCGCTTGGTTAGACTATGTCAGACGCTGACGCTGCTTGCGTCCATCATCAGCAGACTCGCCGCCGCAGACAGATGCACTCCCACTCTGTGCGCTATCACCATCCCCTTCTATTGTCATTCCCTCCATCTGAAACACGAGATAAAATATAATTATCATTTGTACAACTATTAGTATCATAGAGATTATCAACATTCACGCACAGTCAAAGAATTTTAATTTCCTACCCACCATCAAGGTTCCTCTTCACATAAAACGTCATGGTGACATCGCATTACTTAACAAGGAAAGTAGTTACGACGCTTACTATAAAAGGTTCCATGGTGGGTAGGGAATTAAATTCCTTGACTGTACATGATTTTTTTCTAGGCGAAATCATCGCATCGATCGATGGGGCCATATTAAAAAAGAAGAAGATATTTTTCTATGAAATTTGAACTTTATTCTTCAGAAAAATGTCGTGTGTGGTATCATACAAAAGAGCATCAAGAGCCGGTTCTAAAAATACGAGGGGAGGTACAAAAGTTCGCAGAATGAAGTATTAGGAGGAAACTTTATTATTCAAACTTTTTGCTCAGTTATAGTGAGACCTCTTTCGGTAAAAAAAAAAACATAATGTTATGTCAAGACTGTCTTTTGTTTTTGCGGTATCGCCTTGAAAACAAATTATTTCGGGATAAATTGGTCACTATGGAGCAAATTGAATATCGTGCCGTGGTAAATTTCTTGTCTAAGCAAGGAAAATCTCCACAAATGATAATGGATGAGATGTCAACTATTCACCGGGTTAAATGCCCTAGTAAAACCATGATATACAAGTGGCATAGTCTATTTAATCTTGGCAGAGAGTCCATCGAAGATGGCCCTTGCCTAGGAAGGCCGGTTGAAGCCACATCCTCACATATTGTGCAAAAAGTCGAAAAACTCATACTGGAAGATGCTTGTCTTAAAAAGAAACAATTATCTACATTAGTTGGCGTATCGGATACGACTATTTTGAGGATCCTGCACGATCATCTTGGTATGACAAAAGTTAGTGCAAGGTGGGTACCCAGAATGCTGAAACCGCTACAGATGCAACAAAGAATTGACGCATCGAAATATTTTGTAGACTTGTGTGGCGATAACCCTGAAGGTATATTATTAGATCGGATCGTTACTGGAGATGAAACATGGGTTCATCACTTTGATCCTGAGTCGAAACAGGAGTCGATGCAGTGGCATAAAAAGGGAGCACCACCTCCGAAGAAGTTTCAAGTGTCAGAATCAGCCGGAAAGTTGATGGCGACGATGTTTTGGGATTCCAAGGGAATTCTAATGATCGACTATAAAGACAAGGGGGTCACCATAACTGGGGCATACTACGCAATGCTGCTGGAAATACTACGAGGAGCTATTAAAGAAAAAAGAAGGGGAAAGTTGTCGAAGGGTGTATTGCTCTTGCATGACAATGCACCAGTTCACAAAAGCCATGTTGCGACTGCTGCTCTCGAAAAGTGTGGCTTCGAATCGCTAATTCACCCCCCCCCCCCCCCCCCCCCCTAACAGCCTGGATTTGGCCCCTAGCGATTACTATTTGTTCCCAAATTTGAAAAAAGAACTACGAGGAAAAAAAATTCATACCGACGAAGAAGTGAAGGAGGCAATTTCAGCTCATTTCGAGGACAAAGAAGAAAAATATTTTTTTGATGGTTTATATAAATTAATTAGTAAATCCAAAAAATGTATTGAACTCGAAGGTAGTTTTATTTAATTCATAACCATTTCATTCCGCGAACTTTTGTACCTCCCCTCGTAGAACACAATATCAACTTTCGGCCACATGTTTTCTAAAGATTCTAAAAGTATTTTCGAAACATACCACGTTTGGGCTCGTCCAGGTAAGAGACGGTTAGATTTTTTGTTGATAAATTTACACCACAGACTGCTTATTGCACCCATTTATAATTGTTTGGCACCGGTTCTTCAGGGCAAAACAACGGCTGATCTTTGACTTAACAGGCAACCCCTTCTGCTTTTCAGCAAGTGCTTTACAAGTACCTAGTGAAATGGTGCATTACCTCGGATTTGTTCTTCATTAGCCAAGTCTTCCTCGTGCAGTCGTCAGCGAACGTCAGTGAGGTATCTAGATACGTCGCCCCTCCAGCTATCCAGCTAGGCGCGTCGCTGCGGATCAGCTGCAGCGGTGGTGCCGCACGCTTTGCTTGTTTTTTGGGATGCGACCGTCATCTTCCTGTCAATTCTTGATGCGCTGTGCAATTCTTGATGTCCCTCGTCCTGAAATATCACACCACATGCTACATCCTGTAAACCTTGCATATATTGAAGCTCATGTGATCAAAACGCTTGTGCCACAGTTCTGCGTAAATTCCTTCTGCAACATTGGCTCTCGTTGTTCCCTGGCTAGTTTCCAGGGATAGAGAGTAACATTTGATGAAATCTTGTTAACTTGGACACATATATTTAACTCAAACAAATCATTCCAACATACAGCACGTGCACGTGCACAAGGGTGTTAAATTTGTGGTCATTCTACTATCCTACTTCCTAGTTCCTACTTTCCTACTAATATTATAAATGTGACGCTTTCACGCCTAAACCACAGAACCGATTTTAATGAAATTTTGTACAACGATACTTTCATTCCCGAGGAAGGAAATAGGATAGTTTTTATCCCGGAAAATTGCATTGTTCCCGCGGGATAGCGATAAGTAAATTTTGGGCAGATGGAGTCCCGAGCAAGACAGCGAACTCATCTGCTTATTCAATTTTAAGTTAAGTTATTGACCCGTCCCTCACAGTAAATTTTATTATCATCTGCAACACTGACAGCTGTTTCACTGTGATGGTATTTGAGCCATGAATGTAGAAACCAAATTAGACTTTTCAGTCTCACCAAGCCTTGGTAGGCCTCCTCGTCATACGCTTGAGCTTGCAGCATCTGGATCTAATGTGGCCGCTTACAGAAGTCATACACGAATGAGTAGGACACACAGGAATGAAAGTCGTCTAAAATACAGCACTCATTACCGAGAATACTGAGGTGTTTCATAGCGCAACAATTAGTAACGGCGGGTGGGATCACTCCTTCGTCTTGGCTCTAACTGCTTATAATCGGCGAGTCCCGGCGCGACTGCAAGTGGGATGCATTGCTGTCTGCTTACTTGAGTTGGAAGGGGCGGGGGGGTCGCCCCGCGCTGTGGTTGCGCTGTGTAGACGGCCAATTTTCTTCAGTTGTTATTATTGCGCTGTGTCTCTCGATGCCTGCTTGAAGATCTAAAACAAATAGTCTTAATTAGTGATGCAACAAATGCGTAAAAAAATTGTACCGCCTTCAAATGTAGCCCAAAATCCGCCTATAGATCTGTGAGTGCTACCTATTTATTTATATGTTTGAAGCCGGGCCTCCGGTCCGCGACGCCACCTAAGCTCCAAATCATATCATCATTATGTTTACGTGTGGCAAGCCGCACGCGGCACGCGTGGCAGAAGTGGAGCTAGTCTATCTGCCTATATAGTACAATCGAATGCGTAAATATCGATACAGCCATCATGTCAAATATAGGTGTCACCGACCTTATTGCTAGTAGCATAAAGGTGTATAAATGTTTTTGACGTCTTGGTAACGGACATATATTTATGTCCATAACTGTACATACATACATAAATCACGTCTTTATCTATTACAGGGTAGACAGAGCTTAAGGTAACACCCAAATGCCACTTTTAGCAAGATTGTGAGCGTAATGCTGGTGGAAAGTGGAATCAAAATAGTGATAGGTTGCTAGCCGCATCGCCTATAACATGATTGGTATGATTTCCGCCCATTCCCTCGATGGGCTTTTACCATCTGCGCGGGAAGCGAAGGAACTGGTACATTCTATGTTTTTTCTTTGCTCCCAGATCAGCACGGAAGAAATGAATATAAAGTACCTATTACATGTACACACACACACACAAATCACGTATTTATCCCTTACGGGGTAGACAGAGCCTAAGGTAACAGATACCTACAGGCCACATTTAGCAAGGTGTTGTTACCTTAGGCTCTGTCTACCCCGTAGGGGATAAAGGTGTGATTTGTGTATGTGTATGTGTTATTTATCCTTTACTTATGAACTATGCAATTTCCTGGTATAAAAGTATCCAAAGTAAATAAATAAGTATAATTCGCGACAAAGTAGTGATTTACAGTACTTTTTAATAAACATTACAGTGATAAAGCTACATCAAAGGCAATGTATAGATATCTTATTCATTGCTATCCTCTTGGAAATTCGAACAGCTCCTTTTCAGAGCATCGCAAGATGCACACGAAATACATACTAGTAAAAGTAATTACTGTTTGATCCCATGGGAAATTTCTAGATCCATTATTTGTACCGCTGATAATCTTTGTATTTTTTTACTGGCATATAATAATGCCGCACTGCTGGGCAAAGGCCTCTCCCCTAGATGTCCAATTCGCCCTGTCCGCACTTACGTCTGATCAGTCGCTCGAGAACGCGTCATCCCGTCATCTCCGCCTCGGCCTGCCGCGGCGCCGGTAGCATTCTTAGGGCAAGGAATATATAAATTAAAAAAATATTTAACCAAAAACTATTCACGTTGACATAGAAATATCCAATTTGGCAACGCTTAGAAGCAAAAATAAAAATATTCCTTTAACTTGGTACGGAGTTCTCTGCGCGCATATCTGCCTTGCACTTTGGCTGGCTTTTTTGTTTACTAGCATTTTGATAACAAAACAAACAATTTCATTTACCCTGCATTCCCTCTCTCTACCAAAGTACTCCCAAAGTAGTAACAAAGTACTTATGAGGATGCTCCCGTAGAGGATTCGAAACGCGTCAGTGTTTTGTGTGGTGTAGTTTACTTTGTGGGATTTATCTGTTTTTCGACGAGGACATCAGAAAAGTAGATGCGCAGTTCTGCAGCCACTGCGACCTTTATAGCGGAAGCACAGCTGTGGAGTCCTGTCACTGCACCAGTGGCGTAGCGTGCCTCGGAGGAGCCCTATATCAAAATTTGTTGGGGGGGCTCAAATGATGTGATGTGACATTGTAGATAACATTTTACTAATTTTTGCTTACACATGTTAAGGGTCTCTGTAGCTCCGGGGCCCCGTATCGTATCATTGATACGCCCCTGCATTGCACTGAAAACAAAAAATAAAGGGTTAGCTTAATTTAAAGGTAAGTGTTGGTATTTTCGCACTGAAAAAGTAGGAGAAGTAAGGACAGTCAGTCTTTATTGCGTCTCAAGCAATAAAGACTGACTGACTGACACACAGGCGGACAAACACATATAATTTTGTAAACAACAAGATGTGCACAGAATTTCATTTATAATTATTGAAATTAGGTTCAGATTTTTAAATTAACCAGCCAAGTGCGAGTCGCATTTTTTTTTTTTTTTTTTTTTAATTTATTTATAATTTATTTCAAGTTTTACAATAAGGTTTTTACAAATTGAGCCACTATTGAAAACCTCATCGGTTTATGTAATAAGTGGCGAGATCGCGCGGTTCGATACGCTCCCTCGTGTAAATACAAACATAACACCTCTTATATTTAATTTAAGCTAACAAAGTAGGTATTACTATTAAAGCTAGTATTAGCTAGGCAATTATCTTTTCGGTTCACAATTCAAGTAGTGTTTCTTAAGAAGCGATTTGAATTTATTAGGGCTATTGATAACGTTCACTAACTCGCGCAACAGCTCCTTTGGCAGGTAGTTAAGAGTGAGAGGTAACAAATACTTATTGGTTCTTCTACCATAAGAGTTAGTATTGCGTGGCAGCGAGTACGCAGGCATGTATGTAAGCTTACGCAGTTGAGTCGGCCGAGACTTCTTTTCTAGTGACGGTATTTCGTCACGTTCCTCTGTTAGTAAGGAAAAGCTAAACCTGTTGAACACACTAATTACACTACAGTGACTGAACAGATCGTCGTAATTATCTTTAAATCTATTCTTGACTTTATAGTTTACCATTGTTTTTAATAAAGCTAGTTGAAGTTTGTATATTTGTTTTAGGTAGGTTTCATAAGTCCGTCCATAACTAGTAATGCCGTAGCAAATAACTGAATCCGCCAGTGATAGGTAAAGCATTCGTAATGTTTTATATGGAACTTTATATTTCAGAATGGCTATCTTGGCCATAATAGATCTCAGTTTTGAGCAGACGTAGTCAACGTGCGGTCTCCAATTAAAGTTGCTATCTATAATTAATCCCAAGTACATGTGTTGATCAACGAGTTCGAGCGCTTCACATTTGCATGAATGACTAGTGTTATGCATGCAATGATGTTCGTGTGCTATGACTTCAGGAACCCCTGTCTCTCTAGAGTGTGGCGACTGTATGTGGACAACTTTGGTTTTTTTGGCGTTTATTACTAAACCTACGTCATGCGCCCACTTGCATAGCTGGTTGAAGTTGTATTGCATGGCATTCTGTGCCTCAGCTAGATTTTGGTTAGCGGTGATTAGGCATGTGTCATCAGCAAACTGGTATACTGATCCCCCCCTGAAAATGTTACACATGTCATTTACGTAAATTAGATATTCGGTCGGTCCGATAATGGATCCTTGAGCTGTGCCTTCCTCCGTAGCCTGAGGGTCACTGAGCTCTCCGGCTACCTTCACCATTGTTTGTCGGTTGCTGTGGTAATCTTCGAACCACTTCAGTAGGGGACCCTGTATACCATTTTGTTGCAGTTTGACAAATAGTGTAGAATATTTCAGTGTGTCAAATGCCTTGCTGAAATCTATGAAAACAGCAATTACCTGCTTTCGCTCATTGAGGTAGCCATTCACCTCATTAGTAAATTTAGTTAGCAACTGTGAGGTACTCCGGTTCCGCTGGAATCCGTATTGTTTATCGTTTATTATATTATTGCTATTTAAAAATTTGTTCAGCTCGGTTCCGATATACCTCTCAGCTATTTTATCCATGCATGGCAAGATCGTAATTGGTCTGTAGTTATCATGATCAGTATATGAACCCTTTTTATGAATGGGGCGTACAACACCCACTTTTAACAAGTCCGGATAGGTAGACGTTTTTATACAAGTATTAATTAAATGCGTAATTAGTGGTGTGATTTCGTTTATTATGTATTTTAAGTCTAAAACACGAATGTTATCCATGCCAGGGCTTTTATTGTTATTGAGTTTATTGATTATGTTACGTATTGTTGAGTCATCAGCTTTCCTTAGTCTCATAGCAACCTTAGGTGTATTACAATACAGATGAGGATTCAGCAGAGGAGTATCGCACGTGTGTATTATGTTTTTAATGTTTTTCCTAAATTCACTGGCAAATTCATTCGACAGATCTTGGGCACTCAACCCACAAAAGTGTTTCATAATAATGCTGTCTATACATTTACTTATCCTACCACTTAGTCGATTCACAATGTCCCATACCTTGCGGGAATTCCTAAAATTTACACATATTTCATTTTTTATATAACTATTCCTAGTATTTTCTATTAATTTATTCGTTTTGTTTCTATATTTAATATACAACAGCCTTTTTAATTTATCATTTTGATCCTTACGCCAGTTTTTATAAAGATCATTCCGCTTCTTGCACATATTAATTATTTTATTGTTTACCCACTTACAACTTTCTCGTTTACTTAACTTAATTTTAGCTCTGTAGTTACATCTATTATAAACCGACGTAAACTTATCATAAATAAAGCTCATAATGTCATTGGGATTGTCATAAACTAGGGCTACACTCCAGTCTATTTTCTTTAACTCACTGTGAACTTTTTTATTGTCTAGTTTGTTTTTAACTCGGTGCAGGCTCCTCCGGTCATCTCTGCCGGCGTCGCTTGTGATTACGCAACCCGTTATCAGGTGATCGGCCATCGAGTTGTTTACTACTGCCGTGTACACTTCGCTGCATAACGAACTGCGCACAAACACGTGATCTATGCACGACTTTGTTATTGTTTCGCCTCGCGCCTCTATTCTCGTGTATTGGTTGACACCGGATTCGAATCCCGATTTATACAGCTTATTGAGGTATTTTGTGGCGGCTGACGATCTGGATTTCAGGTCTATATTCATGTCGCCCATTAACAAGCACGTACTTTTTGGCTGGTACTCTAGTATTAATCGTGAAATCTCTTGTGTAAATGTGTCTTTATTGGTATGCGGGGGTCTGTAAGTAGTGATAAGATTCAGTTTGGTACCTTGATTAATTTCTATTTCTCCTGTGATACATTCGAAGCTCGTTGTTTGTACATCCCTCCTTGAAAAGGTAATGCTATCGTGGACGTATATGATAATACCACCTCCCCTTCTGTTTGATCGAAGTTCTGTGTGCATTTCGTAGTTCTGTAGTTCGAATAACTGTTTACAGTTTTCTGAGATGTTGGCTTCTGTGATCGCTATAACGTGGACTGTACGCTTACTATTTAATACTATATATTCGAGCTGTGAAAAGTTCTTACTAATGGACCGTATGTTAGCATGAAAGAAAATAATACTTTTACTCCAATCAATATTTATCTCAAGAAACTCGTTCCATTCTACATAGTTGTCTTCATTTATGTGTGTAGTTACAGTTGTGTTTGTGTTGGCCATTTTTGTATAGGATGACTACAGTTCATCACAACAACAAAATCAGTCTATTTCCATGGTTAGTCACTTTGGGGTTGATAGTTAGTCGTTTGACCATTTACTAATTGAGTTTTGAGTTGTCCAATGTCAGTCACTGAGCGGATATTGAAAGTTTTCCCTTTCTCCGTTTTCTTAGCCAAAATTTGGCCATCCTTTGGCCAGACGTATTTGCATAGATTGGAATTCTTTAGTTCAACTTTAGCTCTCCACAGTAAATAAGAATTGTAAGGTGTAAGAGGCTCGCGTATATATATTTTGGGCCTGTTGGACACACCTATTTCGCCAGTATGCTGCGCGGCGCTCTCTTCTGAGTTTTGAGGTCTTTTGCAGGCGTTTTTTGCAGCCTCCAACCATAGCGCACGACACCCATTACGCAGTTTTATCATGATGATTGGACAATAATCGGCTGCTTGATCTTGCTTTTGTTGTTGGCGGGTTGGTTTACGATATGCCTCGATAATGTCTTTAGGGTTGCATTTTATATGTGTGGCATAGTTGCTGGCGATTTGGAGGATATTGTCATTCGCACACGGAGTCGGGGGTAGCGCTCTACTTTGATTCTAATTTGACGAAAGCCAGTTTTTTGAACACTAGCATTATTGACTGAGTAACCCCCCACTACCATTTAAAATCACACTATTGCTGCACGTAAAAGCTGATCGATATTACTCGGCACTCACGACCGAGCCTGCCCCGGACATTAAAATGTCACGGTCAACAAATAAGAAACAAAATACCTACTAAATAGTAAATACATACCTATATAAAAATATCCATTAATGTAGGATCTTGAACCTTATTCTGTACCTAGTTGTTGTAATGTAACCTGTTCTAAAGTAGTTTGATTTGATAGACCGACAGAAGGATGGATAAACAGATGGAAAGTCAAATAGACAGACTCTCAAACAGCAGAGGCTTTGCATTAAGGGGACCCCTTAGGTATGAAACTCCAAAGTATTGTATCATACCGGTTGATTCTCGGCATATCTAACATTCTTACCTAGCGGCGGGGGCGGGGGCGGGGGCGGGGGCGGGGGCGGGGGCGGGGCGGCAGCCGGAATGCCAGCGCTCGTGGTGGTCAGTTCGAGTGTGATGTGTCCATGTCAGCCATAGCTGGAAATTATAATTTCATTCAATATCTTATTAGTACCACTCAATCGTCAATAAAGCGAATTTGCCCAGTCCAGCCCATGGGTATTAAACCTGCGGCCCATCAGGCTTGTGTACGGTATTTATTTCACCACGCACGACACCATGACTGGAACGTTACACACACATATATCACGTATTTATCCCTTACGGGATAGACAGAGCCTAAGGTAACAAGACCTAAAGGTCACGCTTAGCACGATAACGTGTTAACTCTATAACAGAAAGAGGTTGACTACCTCTGGTCTAGTCAGTATCAAAATTAAAATCACATTCAAACATTTTTACACTAAGTAAAACATTTATACATTTGAAGTGGCAGTGGGCTGGCCACAATAGCCGAAGATCCAACAGCCAATGGGGTAAACGAGTTCTTGTTCAGTGGAGACCGCGGTCGGCAAGCGTAGTGTAGGACGCCCTCAGACTAGGTGGAGCAATGACAGTGGCGTAGCTAGGTAACCAAGGGCCCTGGTGCAAATAAAAAAATGGGGCCCCACTACTATCTAAACTGGTTACGTTTTAATAATAATAGTTCGATCGAGATTTTCTGGTAAGGATTCGAGGGCCCTCCGAGCTTGAGGGCCCCGGGGCTCTGCCCCGCCTAGTCCCTAGGTAGCTACGCCACTGAGCAATGATCTTTACAGGGTGGCTGGCAAGAGTTGGATGCCAGTAGCCGAGGATCGTGCACGATGGCGTGTAGTTGGAGAGGCCTATGTCCAGCAGTGGACTAGTGTACTACACACATACATACATACATACACAAATCACGTATACATCCCTTACGGAGTAGACAGGGCCTAAGATAACAAAACCTAAAGGCCACATTTTGTATATTTAGGATGAGTATAATGAAAACATTTATCTCTAGCTCATGCAACTTGAGAGCCACAAGTTGCAAGTTGCATAAAGGAAGGCAAACAAGCAAGTGTGTTACCTGCTGCTCTGTTAGCACCACCACTAGGGTAATTTTTGGGATAAGGAATAAATTTATACTTTCTCTTTAAAATGGCCTTATCTCGGTAGCTTAACTTATCAGCCTCCAAATGCATGCATGCAGTTAGGTAATTTTATGCGTAACAGGTCAAACTTTTTTCAGGGTAAGTATTGCGAAATTCCCACAAGATTGCTGAAATAGAGACATTATACTTGGCAGATATATTCCTCGAGGACCATACAACTACATAATGAAGGATTTTATTCAAATCCCTCAGGATCAGGATTAAAGGGGTTTTTACCTCTGTTTAATACAATATTTCATCTACACATTATTAGAGACTTAAAATTTGGCATGATAGTTTGTTTTACACCTGCTAATAATACATTTGTTTGTTACTCTTTTACAAAAACTGCAGGATGAATTTAAATTAAGTTTGGCACATATACATATGTATATGCATATAGTAAGTAAATGCTTTATTGTACAGGTATAAAATAACAGATACAATTCACAAAAAAATAAAAAAACATTAATATATGCACAAAGGCGAACTTATCCCTATAAGGGATCTCTACCAGTTAACCTTTGAGTAGATGAGATAGTTCATATTTTTATAAACCTTTTTTTTCAGACAAAGCCACAGGCAAAAGCTAGTACAAGAGTAGAATGATACTGTGAGAGTACATTATTAGCCAAGTTAATAAGATTAGTACTTATATTATATCATTATGAAACATTAGTATGATTGGTTAGAAATTATAGGAATTATCTGCTTTTAATGGTAAAAAGCAGTGGTTTAGTTTATTTTAATAATGCATTCACCAAAGACAACAAAAGATAGATATAATTACTGCAAAAATAGCTTAATTTGGAGATTGAGTTCCAATTTTAATATTATTTGGTGAATAGCTGGTTTTAGCTCAAAACAGTAAAACATGTAAATAATTACTATAAATTTTCAGAACATATAAATCTTAAGCCAGATCCTGACTGAGCACACCACCTCACGTTACAGACAGTTTCAGTTTGTTCATACATCATTTTTCAAACAAAATCACACCGCACGCAGAATTAGGAGGCAGCTTGTTCAGTGACACTTAGGACTTGGCTTTAATGTAAAACACCACACTTACCAATAAATTGATTATAATCGAATATTTATCAACTGAAACAGAAATTACTGTGACTGACAGACAAAGAACAGTCTAAAGATTAGATTCTAAACCACTGGACATGAAATTTGACATGCATGTAGCTTTAGTGTCTTCAAGGTGTAAAAATTCCAAACCTTATTTTGAAAATAGGCCACCAACTCTTTTACATGTCTTTTTTGAAATAAACTGCACATTCAGAAAGACTGTCATTATTAAGAAGAATGCTCTGCAAAAAACTTGGCACTAAGAAGATATAAGAAACTAATTTTTCATTATTTTCAGGGGCGAAGGTGCAAGTTGTATAAGCTAGCCATAGCACACAGGTTCATCTAAACTTAATTATTACTAGATTTTCCTCGATGTTCCAGCAAATATACAAACATCTTTAGAATAATAGCCAGTCGTTTCCCCCGGTCACAACTGCGTTGCAGACATTTTAATAAAATTAAGGAACACGAATCACCTTGTAGTATAAAGTAGGGCTTCAACCAGGACCCACACAATAGTTTCGTTGCATCCCGACCAGGTAGTATGTAACACCACTTTCCCAGTGTTGGATTTGCGCCAGCGTAACCGTGGACCACCGCTTCTAATAACTATACGCCAGATATCCCTGATATAATCACTAAACATCTCCAAAAAAATAAATTTCTAAGCTCCTCGTGCATGGCACGTAGTACGATAAATCTTTCTTTATCTTTAATCTCTAATGATGTACCTTCGCCTATTCCCTTGCGGAATGAATTTTAAAAACAACATCTTTAATGATGTATGGTACGGTATGGGTATGGCTATATTGGCCATTGACTTGACAGTTTCATGTCGACATCGATAACTCATTTCATTAGCTGTCATTTTTGAGCTTAGGCAATCCCTAGATTTTCACTCCCAACAATCGATTTTGACCATCGATAACTCGCTGTCAAAAATGGATTCCGATTATCTGGTCGTACAATACCGGACGTACAAATTTGGGTCTCGATTTGATCGGTACGACGGGGTAATGCGCGGCCCATTTTTCGCGTACATTGTCTGGCCGCGCAATGACCGGTCGTACACTGACTGGTCGTACAATGTCCGCACCCGGTTCTCGTTCTGTCAGTTCAATTTGAAATTGGATATAAAAAGCGAAGTTTATTTACGGGAAAATACTATGGATGACGATTCTACACTCTTAGAACCTTCTTTGGAGAAACAACTAAAAGGTCACAAAAATGGAATCACGTCGTTGTTTTACAGCCCTAATGAACACCAAGTAGCAACAAGTTCTTTGGATAACAGTGTTTTGGTAAATACGTCACAACGTTTCTTCCATACACGTTCCTTGTGTTTAATCAAGGTTTTTAAACATTCGTATTCATGTAGCTATGGGAGCTCCGCGGCGGCATGAAAAGTTACAGGTTCCAGGGGCATGATGAAGCAGTGATGGACGTGACATTTTCTCCATCGGGGAGACGCATGGCTTCAGCCTCACGAGACAAGAGCGTGAGACTGTGGGTGCCTACCGTGACGGGCAGCACTGGCGTCTTCAAGGCGCACTCGCAGACCGTGCGCTCTGTGCAGTTTACTCCTGATGAATCCAAGGTAACTATTTACAGATTATCGCTTTTATCATAGCATGTTTGAATAGCAGTATATCTTCTATTATTTCAGCGTGATAAATAAGAGAACCCCTTTTATCACATTTGCAAGTTATTCACCATGTCTGTGGTGTAGTGATTTCTTAATAACTTTATGGAACAGGTCTGAGAAAGTTTTATTGTAAATGTAAACTTTAATAATATCAAATACATATTAAATTCTTGAAATACCTGTATTAATATTGTTAAACAACTTTTTAAACATTATTTACAGATACTAACAGCATCAGATGACAAAATTGTGAAATTATGGGCAAGTGACAAGTACAAGTTTATAGCATCTTTTGTGGGTCACACAAACTGGGTGAGATGTGCTAGGATCTCTAACGATGGCTCTGTCATAGCTTCCTGTTCTGATGACAAGACGGCCAAGCTCTGGAATCCAGACTCTGGGGAGTGTGTTCACACATACAAGGACCAGAAAGGTCATGGTGTTTGTGTGGCATGGCATCCATCTGGATGTTATATTGCTGTGGGCACTTCCTATGGAAATGTGAAACTTTATGATGTTAGAACCCATAGTCTGGTACAATATTACAGGTAAACTAATTATCTTAATTAATCTGATAATTAATATTATTTATATACTTTTAAAAAACTATCATACATTATCCAATGAAAGAATTCTGGGGAAGCCGTGTCAATTTTGGAAAATTGGTTATTATTTCCAGTCTACATCTGACAGGGATCCTTTACACAAGATTTTTCTTACATGTCTATGACTAGGGGTTTGGCTATTGATCTTTTCTTTTAAGTAATTTTTTTTTACTTGATATTTTCAGTATACACAGTGATGCAGTTACCCAATTAGCATTTCATCCGAGTGGCAGTTATATTATAACTGCGAGTAAGGATGGGAAGATGAAGGTACAATTACATTTTAAGACTAAATTTTAAAATTTAATAATCAATAATAGAGTGTAGAGTAAAATATCTTAGAGGTTGCTCCACCACCATAATATGGTTGTAATCATAATTTGTATCAATATTGAATTTTATTCTTTTCAGATTCTGGATCTACTGGAGGGCCATCCAATATTCACCCTTAGTGGCCATACAGGAGCAGTCAATGCAGTAAATTTCTCACTCAGTGGAGATTCATTCGCCTCAGCTGGAGAAGACAAACAGGTTCTATATTATTGACTACTGGCTGTTACTTATACCTTTATCTGTGTCCCCCAGAAACACACTCGCACACGCAGCACACTCTATCCCATCATAAAATGTAGCCTATGGCCATGGATAATGATGTTTTATATTAATGATGGATTTTTTAAAATGTGGTCAGTAGTTCTAGAGTCTAGAGATTACTCTTGACATACAAACTACAAACGAACAAAGATTACCTCGTTAATCAAGATTAACTTTATGTAAGGTTGTGTAATAATTGTTTTTTTCTGTAGGTGTTGATTTGGAAAACAAACTTCACAGAAGTTGCAAATGAAATGAAGGAAAACATTGAACAAAGAGCACCAACATCACAGACCTCTAAATCTACTACATCAGTCAAAGGAAAAAAACAGGTTGTGAAAAAACCATTTCGTTTCTAAGCTTGATAGTGTACATACTTCCATTAGTTAAGTAATAATAGTTGTATTTGTATTATAATGGTATATGCTCAGGGTGTAATGGTATAAAAACTATGTATTAATTAAATAAAATATATTTGTACTTATTATCCAGGATTGCTCCATGCCAACTGTTACCTCAAAATATGCCATTGCAATCCAGAAACTAGAGTTTCGAGAAAATTGCAGCTACATTAGTCACATCAAACGCTCCTTATCCCACTAAATAAACATTAATGTTTTTAATCATCAATTAGGGGGCAAAGATTTGGTACTTATGCTACCACAGCTCGAAGTATCCCGCAACATCCTTCTCCCATGTTGATACACCTGTATCCACCTGTGAATCAAGGAAATCTCAAAGCTTTCAAGAACAGCCAAGAGCTAATAGCACCTTGAGAGACAGCCCAGATTGTACAACAGGACAATGTTCCAAGAACTCTTCTAATCCCTTAAACTCAAGTGGGAAACGTTCCTTGGCTAATAATTCCCAGAGACGGTCAGGGTGTCATTCTGCCGAATGTTCCTCATATAGTGTTGGCCACATCAATCATATCCCCCGCACCCCACCTACTCCTACCACCTACACCATACCATCCATTGGTGAAACCAATGAGTGTGATGGAACAAAAGTTAACGAAACTGGTTGCACTTTTCGCACTACATGCGTCCAGGAAGAGGATCTGTTTGGCATGGTCAAGCTCGGAGAGAATGATGTGTGCTACACTAGCGGCACAATAGAATGGGTTGGAAGAAAGAGAAGTTTTCCCATAAACACTGGATTTAAATTAATAAATGAGTCTCAAAAACAATGCAATGAACCACTGTTGAAGAGAGCGAAAAGGTTGGATAAGACCTTCACTTGTAATGTGAGCAACACTATGAATGATTGTGATTGTGCAGATGTCTTGCCTACTGTAAATGCTATTGTGGACCATTTGAATGCCTTGCACGAGGCAGTTGACCTTGTGGACTTGAGAGTCAATACACTTGAAAGCACATTGTGTAATGATGAGTAGTTAAACTAGTTTCAAGTTATTAAAGTCTAGTTCTTCTAGTTTAAAATTTGGTTTTTTATATTTATTTTCGGAGTTTTTTTTTTTTAATTATACTCGTCTACAATCAGTCAACAGACTTTAATAAGATATTTTGTAGGCCTATATCATTGAAGAGGGGCTGGATCATTGCCCAGTTCTCTTTCAGTCAGGGAGCACATGCGCCCGTTTCAATCTTTTGGTTGTGCCTGCATTTAGTAGCATGCTCGCTAGAGGGTTGGGGTGAATATTCGACCTCTCCTTTTGCTTTATCTTGTAGCGATCGATCTCTTCAGCAACTGTTGGTATCTCCAAGAATTCATGAATTTCAGTATTTCGGGCAAACCAAGGTGCGCCCGCAATTGTTCTGAGTAGGTACCTATGTTGTTTTGAACTTTTTGAATGCATTGTATGTTAGATTTGCTTGCAGATGACCAAAGCTTGATACCATATAGCCCTATAGGTTTTAGAATGGCACAATAAATCATTAATTTATTTTCGAGTGATAGGTGCAGATTGCCTGCCCAACAGCCACAGCAAATTTCTGAATCGATTGTTGATAAATATCATCTCTTTTGCGCTTTATGTGGGTTCTCCAAGTTAAGCGTCGGTCCAAATAGAACCCCAAGTATTTGACCTCCTCTGTCTCTGGTAAGGTTTCTGTACCGAGTGTGACCTTTTTTGAGCGTAAAGGTGATATGGAACGACTTTGGAGCACTTGCTTACACACGCTATTTTGTGAGCCATTCATTTGCAATATTTAATTGCTATTGAAGATTATTACTTGCTTGACTTGCATCCTTGTCGCATGACAACAAAGCAGTGTCATCAGCAAATGTGGTGTTACTATGGTGATATTGGTTGTAAAAGGGAGAAGACATGTAAAAATGTTATGTAGGTAATACAGGCCCAAGTACAGAACCTTGTGGCACTCCTACCTCGCAGGTATACAGTTTGGATCTGGCTTCTTCTTGTTTTACTTGAAACTGTTATTCAAATAGGTAGGAGGTCATCAATGAGAACACTGAGTGCGGGAGGTACTTTTTATTTTATACAAAAGGCCTTTATGCCAAACCCTGTCACAACGCCTGTTGCTGTTGGATATCCAGAAACGCCGCTGAATTTTCTCCCATAACTTAGACAATACTATTCGTGCTATACTATTAGTAGTGGTTATGAATCATTTTTATCTGTGAAATTTTCCAGTATAGGAGAAGTATGGCGGCAGAGGTAAACTTAGTTGGAGATCCTGCTTAAGAATCACATCAATGTTCAGATCTTCAATGCGATCACTTACATTAGGTCTGAAAACTGAAGCAAGATAGGTGGCAAATATTTCAGCATTCTCTAAATTCGTACGAACCCAGGAAGCACCAGCTCCAAAGGGAGGAGATGATTGTTGAGGTGACGTCTTCAGGACCCTGGTAGCTTGCCACAATGAGTGATCTCCCCGTCCTGCTGTGGACAGTTGTTCCAGGCTTCGTTTTAGCGTTTCGTTTTGTGCATCCTTAAGTATAGCCTTTTCAGGTCTTTGATTGAACGATTGAGCCTGGTTTTATCTTCTGGATGATGTGATAGCTGCCAGCCTCGTCGTAGTCGCGTTTTTTCAATTATTTTGTTTTTTATTTCCGTAGGTAATGCTGTAATGGAGCGCTTACGGAGAGATTTCGGTGTGTTAGCTCACGAGGCTTCTGTATTAAGTTTGTGATATATCTAAAGACATGCATTATCAATGTCTTCGGCATTTTTCAATGGTATCCTCAAATCGATTTTATTTTCCAGGTGTCTACGAAAGGAAGCCTAGTCGGTTCCAGAGGAGTGCAAATGTTCATCAATGGTGAACATTTGCACTCTTCAGGGTTGGAATTATTGTACTTAGCTCAAGGATAACCGGGGAATGGTATGACGATCCGTCAATACTAGATTCTATAGAAGTCAGGGCCGGATCTATCATATGGCTTTTTGGGCTTCAGCCCAGGGCCCCGTGGATTCAAGGGGGCCCCAGCTAAATCAAGTCAAAGTCAAAATAGACGATAATGCGAAAAAAATCCATAATATTATTAAATTAAACAGTTGGTAAAGTTTGCAGCATCAAATATTTTATTGTCTTATTTTTTTCTTATACTTTGAGTAATTAGGTGGGTAGGTATTAGGTCCATAGAAGTGTATAGGTAGTTGGCTAATGTTATTGGTGACGAAAAAGTCGAGAAGATCTGGTATTTTTTGTTGATCTACCGGCCTGTATGAAGGCTTTCCCGTAGATAGTGCATGAAGACGTTCAGAGTCCAAGCCAAGGTTTAAGTTGGCGGCCGCGGGTTGTAGTAAGGCGAGAACCTTAGTAGGTATAGATGTTTGGCGTCCCTATCCCCACCCGAGACGAATCGCTTACCCGGTGTCCGAAAGTAAGATTTAAACAGTTGTTTTCTCGGCGTAGGTCATTTTAGGATCTGGCGTAGGCTTTGCAGCACTATGTTCATCTGGATTCGAAGCTCGCCTCTAAGTATCATGATCTTCGAAGTTCTTGGTAAGTTGTTGTTGAGGGATTTTTCTATCGCGTTTGCCATTTCGCTTGGCTAATATTTCTCTATACACTTGGCAGCCTCTGTAGCTGGCTGGGCATAAAGCACACCTTGCTGGAGTAATCCTGTCTTTTTTCTTACATTCCGATGTTCTGTGTTCATCAGTGCACTTTACACACCAATAACACACATGCACATGCAGTTTTCTTGGTGAGACCACAGTATATATATAAACTAAAGCAGTAGGGAAACTACGAACGAAACCGTCGAAACGAACGCACACACAGACGCGCGTTTCTACAAGGCAACTAAGCGGATCTCGCTGTGCCGCGTTGAGACGAGCGGCCGTCTATTACTTGCGCCCAAGCAGTCCGTGATCTTTTCGTTTTATACATGCCAAGAACGTATTCCGCAGTGTGTCTATGTTTCCCAATAGTTTATTTAGGAAAGCTATTCATTTGGATGAGAACTTCATACCACAAAATTTAATAATAGAGCTTTTCGAACGTGTCGTAGCAGGCGAAAGTATTTTCAGTCGAAATTTATAAAACTTACCTATCGACGAATAAAAAAAACTTAAAACTGTTGAGGTTTTTTTAAATACCCTATTTTATTTATAGACGAGTTAATTTATTCGATTATTTAATTATTAGGTCTTTAGGCCTTGCTGCCTTGGGCTCTGTCTACCCCGTAAGGCAGCGGTTCTTAACCTTTTTGGCTGGCGACCCAAATTATAAATATTTTTGAAGTCCGCGACCCAAATTTTTTTGTAGTCATTGTAGTCATTTTTGAGTAGTCATGAGCCGGGAGATTCCAGGAGAGTGTGGAACCGTACCCGCGACCCATCCCAAAACCGCCCGCGACCCAAATCTGGGTCGCGACCCGAGGTTAAGAACCGCTGCCGTAAGGGATAAAGACGTGATTTATGTATGTATGTATGTATAGAACCCAAATAATCGTTTGTTTCTTTCTTACGGAAATTAAGTACTCTTAGGGCCGATTTTTCAATCGTCAGATAAGCTCTATTCTACGAATAACTCTATGGGTATCTGTCAGTTAAATGCTTATCTGAGGATTGAAAAATCGGCCCGTAATTAAGTGGAGCTAGTTACTAGCTGCGATAGCGCTAACTAAACAAAAAGCTTCAATTTTACAAAAATTATATCGACAACCCTAACACTGTCGGAGCGTAGGTATTTATTTCCAAAAATAAGCCTAGTTTCCATACTGCTCTATTTATGTACTGTGGTGTGACCATATTTTTGACATCATTTATACTGTACGATTGAGTTGGTTTTCCTTGGGTCCTCGATCTTGATTTGCTGATGATATATGTAGTTCAGTTCTTTTACTACTCTAGTGTTGATACTTGGCTAGAATTTCACAAAAAATGTTGAGGTGGGTACTTTCTCAGGTCCATGACGGGCATTTATGATTTCACCTCGAACTTTGTTTCCAGTGGCCTCTATACTTTCTGTTATGGCACTATGGGGGGTGGTGTGGCGAAGGTTTTTAATTACTATTCTGTAGCACTTTGTGTGTTTACTTGCAAAGGTATGCCCAATTAGGCCATTTTCCCTAATGATGGTTATTGTTCTTTTATATTCTTCTGGTGAAGTAAATATAAAGTAAAAAAATATAAAATATTTCAAAAATATATTTAATGTAAATACTGTAAAAAACTAAATAACTCCAATAGATGCTCTCCTAAGATGAAAGCTAAATCCCTCTAGAATAATTATTTGAGACAAAATTTATACAAATATACAATACAAACATAATATTAGTGTGAAAACTGTTCAGTTGCAGATAAGAGAGTAGCAAAAGTGGCAAGATTTTGTTATTATTATATAATTCATTCACCTATGCTCATTACCTATAAATATGGTATAAATTTATTTTTAATGCATTGGCAATTGCCCACTGCATTAGGGATGGTATATGAAAATTTGGACATTTAGAAATTGGTTTGGCTTCACAAAGCATGAAAAAGAAATTTAAATTATTGGAAGTTTACAAAGTAATTGAATCAGAAATTTTACTGGATGCTACTTGATTACTTAACAAAATCATTCTTATGGATCAAATCATTAACAGTTATAAATATTGCTCTTGAACAAATTGGAAGTATTAAGTGATAAGAATGCAATAAAACCCAATAATCTGATATCACATCAATGTGCTGCTATGCAATTAAATCAGGAAAATTAAATAATTATGTAACTTAGCTGCCTGCAGTGATCTTTTTGTAAAATAAATAAATCTGTGCTTCAATGATCATCATTACAATACATAATTTCTTACAGCTACTGAGTTCCAGCATATGTTGTCTTTTTGCCAGTTTTCTTTATAACTTCTAATAGTTGATCAGCACTGAGAGTAGATGTCACAGAGACCTTCTGCTCTGGCAAGCTTATGTCCACAGAGTCCACGCCCTGGCCTTTCAGCCGGTTGAGCACCCGCTCCACAGCTCCAGAGCAGCCTTCACAAGTCATTTCCACATTAAAAATATGCGTCTGTAACAAACAAACAATGTTCCATTGCAGTATATTTATTGCTATTTATTATGGACCAATAACTTGGCTCCTTGACAAAAGTACAATGAACAGGATGATCTGATGACTAGGCTTATTCAATGAAAAGAATAGTACTTAACCAGCAAGAATGGTAAGTACAGGAATAAATTTAAATGATAATTTGAAAAGGTAACCTTACCGATGACATTCTAGTTTTTTATATCTTTTAAGATTAATATAAATTTGTATGAATCTTTAAATTATGTGCTGCAACACTGTTATCCTTGTAGTTGCATTTAACAGACTGGATTATTATGCGATACGATAACCGCGATAGGTTTCAGGATATTATTATTTATCAAACTGAAGCTACTCTTTAACCGAAGTGAAAGAAGTAAAGTAAACGTCATCTCAGATAAACAGTCAATCGGTCGTTGACCTTTCATCTTTAAAAGATAAACGGAGCTTACACGTAAAAGCAAGTGTGAGGCAAGCTTAAACAATCCCACCCTGCCAATGCGACGGTTTTATCAGTGATTGTAATAGCGTAACTTTGTCTTGTCTATGCAATTTCTGTCTGACATTGTTTGACAAATGGTACCGTATGTCCCCGACGACTCGCGTGAGATTTTTGTATTTAATTCTAGTAAAGAAATGAGCCGCAAATGAAAACATGACACTTAGAGAAAGTCTAACAGAGCTGGGCTGGTAATTGATTAAATTAAATCTTTTCATTTCTAAACCTCTGTGTACATTCCTATTAGCTAATGTAATGATCGTGTGATTCTTTCAGGCACATTAGTCCAGAAGGTTTTGAGACTATTAGTGAAAATGGGATAATACAGGATGTGAACGTTCTAAACAAACGTGCTTTAGATGTAAGTATATAAGTCAGAGAGTTGTTCTAAGTTACGCATGATGTAGTTCTGAGTAGAACACGATTCTAACACGACTTCGTTTCCAGTATGACTTGCGGGACGTCGGTGAAGCTGCATTCCCCGAGGAATTCACTAAAGACCCGTCAAAGCTTGAAAAACCTATTATCGTTCAGATCCAAAAGATAAGGAATGTGTCTGCACCAAAAGCAAATGAAGAATCAAATCATGCACCCCGGATGTTGAAATTAATTTTGAATGATGGCAAAAGTTCTTGCACGGGCTTGGAAACAAGTCCAATTCCCAGTATTAGTATAAATACCCCCCCAGGAACTAAGCTGCTCTTGAAGAATGAGGGGCTTGAGGTGTGCCACGGGGTGATATGGTTGACACCAGCTGTGGTGACAGTGCTTGGGGGGAAGGTAACACATATGATTGAAAAATGGGAGCTTGTCCGGAGTCTTGCCAAACACACAAGAGGTGAGTCTTCTGCTCAGATTCATATTGGAATGCCAAACCATTTACTATTAATTTGTGATAGACAATAAGAACACAATTATTTACTGCACAATTGTTTAATCAAGATAAGTCCACTGTGTTCCAGCATGTTAAATTGGTTATTGACAAAATAACACTGACAACAACTTAATTAACTAATCAAGGCACCATACACTGACTAAAACCAATGTTTGTCCCTTTCAAGTTGAGCACTATCCATGTTAAAGAAACTGGGAAAATTCACTAAAAACTTGAAAAGCGAGCAACTTTTACTGAGGTCATGTTAGGCTGGTTAGATCTGTCTTGAGCTGACCTACCTCCGATGTAGCTGTGTCACAGTACTTCTGGGACAGCCTGTATTTAATACAGAGCAAAACTATTGATGACATTTTTTCCATGTGGTTTAATGTTTGTAAACCACTATATTGTAGATAATTCCAAAAACTAATGTAAATAAGAAAAAACTATGCCAAATCTACATCACTGGTAAATATGTAAGAATTACAAATTGCATTGGGCATGGGCAACAGCGAGCAATGCATAGCGAAAAATTCTAGATTATGTGTAACAACTTTTACTGAGGTCATGTTAAGCTGGTTAGATCCATCTTGAGCTGACCTACCTCAGGTGTCACCGTGTCACAGTACTTCTGGGACATCCTGTATAATGTGCTGTACTTATCAATGTTTATGCTGATGTTATAGGGGGTATTGGAGCAGATGGTGGTCCTCCTCCATGGATCCCATTTGGACAGCGGCTAGAAACTGTTACAGTGGACAAACAATTCAAGAGCATTCAAGAGGCTGCCAAGCAGGATAATGCTGAATTTGAGGCACAGAGGAAGGGTGCTATTGCAGAGGCTCAGAGGCTCTCTGGGGTTAAGAAGGTGAAACTAAATGAGTTACTTAAATTTATTGGTTGTGTTTAGAAAATGCTGGCAGTTCACTTTCGTTGTAAATAAATTTGTAAGAATGGTACTTTGTATTAAGCTTATAAATATTTCCAGGTTTTTGGAGGAGGTACTAAGCCTTTGTTGGATGCAAATGTACAGAAGATAATTGATGCAGGTTTCAGTGAGGAACAAGCTGAAAATGCTCTAAGATATACAAAAAATAATGTGGACAGAGCACTCAGGATGCTACAAAAAAGAGATAACTCTGAAAACAGGAGAGAGAGGCCACAAAAGGAACCAGAGCAGCCAAAACGCAAAGGGCGCAACAAGGATGTCAATGACGAAGACAATATTGCAGTAAAGCCATCAGGGAAAGTATCTCTCTTTGACTTTTTAGAAGACAAACTTCCTAATGTTCCAGAGAGGGACAAGAGCACTCGCCAATACAATACAAATACTGAGGACAGAGAGAATAGAAATTACAGGGATACGAGAGACAGAAATGGCATCAAGAGCAATCCACGGCCCTCAGGGTCCCGGTTTGACAGTGCCAACAGACATCGGTCTGAGAACAGGGGGCATTACTCTAACGATGGTCCCCACTCGACACATAGGGAAGAAAGGAAATACCAAACTCAAAACGAAAAACCACCGAGATTCCAGAAGAAGTTGGAAGAGAAAAATAAACAACAACAACAGCAACAACAGCAACAGCAGCAGCAGCAACAACAGCAACAGCAGAACTCTATGAACATCAACGTCAACGCCTCATTACCATACAACAATTCATATCAACCCCACCACCAGTACGGCGACAGAAACATGCGTAACGACAGGACAATGGCTGAAAAAATGCACCAACAACAATACCGGAACAATACTAGTCACATGGACAGTCTTGTGGAAGCGACATCAAACCTGAATCTCTTGTCGAACCCGCGACCCGAAGAGCCCCGAGGGTATCAACACACGGAACAGCAGTACCCAAAACCGTACACACCTAATCAGAATGTGCAAGACATTCCACCATTCAGGCGGAACAACGACATGCCTAAGTACCAGGAGCCGTCGTATCAGCGGCGTCCGACAAACGGGTACATGGAGACGCAGCAGAACGCAATGTACCCTAGCGTGGGGTACATGGGCGGTGCGGGGTACTCGGGCCGGCAAGTGTACGGGTACGGGCGTGAGTTGGGAGCTCAGCGGGCGGCGGGCGGCGGCCCGTTCCTGCCGGGCTCGCTGCTGGGCTTCCAGAACGCGGCCGTCAACGAGCAAGCGCGCGCCATGCTGGGCGTGGCCGACATACACTGGAAGGTCGGCGACCGCTGCCTAGCACTCTATTGGGAGGACAATAATGTGAGTACAACTGGGCCAGATTTCAACCTTTTCAAAGCCCAACCTAGGCAAGTAGCAAAGGTAGTTTTAGTATTATGCCAATATTTTTCTGTGACATACTTAAGTAATCAGTTTTTCAAAGCTGGTAACGGTGTTCAAAGTAAGTTTTCTAATTATCGAATTTTTGAATCTGGTTTATATTCGACACTTGCTCTAAGTGAAAAAAGGAAATGAAACATTAACTTCTATTCAGCTTTAAACACAAGTTAACTGTGTTCTATTAGCACACAAAACATAAAAATTCAAACTATTTTTCTTCGTTTTAGTTCTATGAAGCCGAAATCACCGGCATCTCGGCTAACACAGTTGTAGTGAAATTCTGTGCATACGGCAACCACGAAGAAGTTCTCAAATCGAACTGCTTGCCTTTCCCTAACCAAGGTGAGTCTATTGATATAAAATTTTAATCATTCATCTACTTGTATCCACTAAATTGGTGTCGCGTCTAAAGAGGGTTTAAAATTGTTTCTAATTATTAAAATAATACCTACTTACCTACTAATATTTAAAATGCAAAAGTAACTGTCTGTCTATCTGTCTGTCTGTCTGTTACGTTTTCACGCCTAAAGCACTGAACCGATATTAATGAAATTTGGTTCAGAGATACGATAGTTTTTATCCCGGAAAATCGTATATTTCCCATAAGCGAATTCTGCGCAGACGGAGTCGCGGGCAACCTCTAGTATATTATAATGCTCAAATAGTGAAAAATATATATTTTTTATTTTACGTTTATAAACCCCGGCCAGAACGGCGATCGCTGGAATCGTATAATAGACTGCCTCGTGGTCGCTGGGCCTTGTAGCAGTACTCGGGCAGCGATCGTGTTCGCGCCGGGCTGTGCAATAACGCGCTGTTGTGTGTGGCAGCGCCGGCCGGCGGCAGCAGCGGCGGCTACCCGGGCCGCGGCGGCGCGTTCGGCGCGCGGCGCCCGTAGTGGCGCGCCCCCGCGGCCGCTCCCGCCGCCGCAAGCAGCTGACCGCAGGACGCTCACCCAACATACGCACCATCACGTCTACACTTGCCTAATTTCTTAGCTGGTAAGACCGCCGAAGAATCATTTTGATTTTCTTTGTTATTTGATTCTGATTATGAACCAGGCGTCTCTTGACGGTTTTACTGCGTTAAATGTGCGTAAAATATCAGACGAAACATTTGAGGGGCTGATAAACGGCATGCGTGGTCTGTCTATAACCGTGAATCGCTTTCACGTGGTAGTTGTGTACTGCACTTTAGTACGGTGAAGCTACGGCTGATAAGAAAAGTAAAACTTCGTCGGGAAAAAGTTACACGTATTTTTTCCCCAAATTCTGCTGTATCTATATTTATTTTCTTGTTGGACATATTCCATACTATTAAATTGTAGTGGGCTCGAATTATAATTAGCATCGCTTGTTTTAACTTGAAATAGTAAATTTTTATCAATAATTTTTCATGGGTCTTAAGCTTTTTTTTTTGCTAAATTTCTCTTTATCAGACCGCGGCTGCGTCACTAAGTCAGATAACTTTTTGCTTTTTCATATCAAATAGAAAATAATAATTGACCCATTAGAAATAAAGTTTCTAATTTTTTTGCTCTTTAATCCTGATGTTCAACACTACATTTTTTTGTTTATTAACATAGACCTCCACAAAGTAACGACCGGTTCGCCCAATTATCTTTTATGTACAATTTTCGTACCTCCGCGTACGCGAGCCAAATGAATATTTAGTTAGCCGGGTCCTCACTGACCGGGCCGCCTTGCGAGGTAGCCATTTCCGGTCCGATTTTGAGCCCTGGGGTCTGGTTATTGAAATCACATATGAAAATCTCTACTCGAAAGTAGTAACAAATTGTGTTGGAATTGAAATACGATAGAGTAGTAAATATGGTAGCTGTAACCAAGCCATTGAGTTAACCAGTTAAAAAAAACTCGAGCAACATAGTTTTATAGTAAACGCAGATTTAATTACCTTTATCGAGTAATGTTTTCATAGATGTGACTTTGTATATCTTGTGTCGTGACAAATTCATGCCTTGTAGTTTGTCGTTTCTTGAGAATTAGTTTTCGAGTATAAAAAATCTCCTCACACAAAAAAGTCGCGGGCTAAAAGCTTTATCTTGAATCTAACATTAGTTGTTTTTTTCTCGATTGCCAGCATTGTAAGCGTGGTTACTACCACTAAACAAATATGTACTTACTTAATCAATTTGGAATAGTTTAGTACAGTTGCGAGAAATAGTGGACTCTGCTTTAAACGGCCTAAAACTCTTCTCTGAACTAAAACCTCGCGTAATAGAAACAATTGAAATCTAGACACGAACCTAGATTAAATAACGAGGCGTCCTATCGTGTAAGATTGTAACAATTGCCAAATTAACTTAACTATGCAGCTGTAGGTACTTTAAACAATAATGTATGGATTATCGGATACATACATATACATGGGGCTTACACGACGCGTGCATTACTCGAGTGCGAGTATCACTTCAAGTGACAATGTTGAACATACAGAAATCACGTCTTTATTCCTTACGGGGTAGACAGAGCCAAAGGCCACGCTTAGCGTGATTGTGGGCGCATAGGTGGAAGTAGAAAGGGGAATCAAAATGTGAATGAACACACTTTCTAAACTACGGTTAGCGACAAGTAAAATACTTATTGTAAATGAAGGCTGTTGTTTGCTACGACAATATGCACTGAAAGCTGGACTTCATCGAACATAAATCATATTTTTCGATTTTAATCCATCATGCGTACGGACACTATGGACAGTCACGCGACTGCTGAGCTTTGTGGACCTTCTTAACAGTAAATAGATCATAGGTACAGAGTGAGAAACAATGTTGTCCTTCCTGTGTGCAGCAGAATCTTCACTATTTACTGTGAAAAAGTGCTACTTTGGCTCATCCTATACTTTGTGTGACTTTTATAAACGGCTGCTAATAAGTGTTTCTTTTCTATCATTGCCATTCAATAAGTTTGATAGGCCCGGCCTATGTCTGTTGTGCTTAGCTCGTGTTACATTTTTGTTCTTCTAGCACGCGTTTTTCGCAGCCGTCTCTTTTTAACTAGTTAAATGTATAAAGGATGGATGATATAATCATCGCGATACAAGGTGGCAATCCATAGACTGTGCGACGAAGAAGGGATGAGAAATGAGTCAATGAAATCGTTGGGCTGAGCGTTAGTGGTATTTTCTTGCTTGCCAATTCGCTTCTTCGCACACTGGTGGAAAGAGCCTCTCATTCCTGGTTGACACGGCGCAAGGGAATAATGTGTAGTTAACATTACATTGCGGCGCTTGATGGAACACTTATGGCTCGTTAGCTTTGCGGCCGCGCGATGTAATGGGACTCGCATGTTTTTTCGCATCTTGTCAGTCAGATGATGTGTTGTCGTGCAGCGTGTAGTGGCTGCGAGTCGGCCCGGACCTGCGCCTGCAGCGTTCGCGGGTGTCAACGGTATTAGCGTTAAAGGATGTAACTCTCTCGCGATAATTTATCACCTGTATGTAACCAATCGTAGCATGTAGATTGTATAAGTGTATTTTGTTGTATTTTAGCGCAAAACAATGTAATATATTAACTATCGCAGTTTGATATCGAGATGTTTGAAAACTATTTTTATTTACCTTAACCAGTGTAAAGTTATTTTAAACTCTGCAGTTGAAAATCGTCGGATTATGAAGTTTATTTGCATAATTTTTAACTTTAATTTATTTTGCGGATCTTAAGTGATGCAATCAGTTGCAATAGGTTAGTATCATTAGGTTTTTAGATCAATTTACGACCAATAGGTATTGGTCTGAAAACCTTTTGCAAATATCACTTAGAATGTTATCATTATCAATAGAACATTGTCTCGTGAAATAGCCCTATTTTGTAACCAAAAGCTCAATTTTATTCCACTTTGATCAGTAAAAATGTAGTTTTTTCAACGGTTGTTTAAAAAGTCGCATTGGATAAGTTTTGTATAGGTAGATACCAATTTTCTGTTAAGGTAACCGTTTATTAACAAAAAGCTATTAAAAAGAAAGTGTACTATCCAGTTGTTTTATTTATAGCACCCTCGCTGCATTGCATGATGCATCGTATCAACGCGACGCTTTCGTGCGGGACGCGGTCCCGGCGATCAGGCGACGATAACAGATCATTACAGCGGTTACTACCTAATTAAAGACTACTATAATAAACGTGTGTAATATGTATATATCAATAAGCTGATTCTAGATCCAGGGAAACTAAACTTTTAATGACTAGACTATGTTGTTAATTCGTTTTTTATTAGTTCTTTTTTAATTAGCCCATTATTAACGGATTCCCATCCGACGGCTTGAAGTGCTCACAAAATAGTTTAATTAAATTTAGAACTAAAATTAAAGTAATAAAAAAGAAATCGTCGACAAGACGCGTTAACGGTGGCTTTAAAAACAATTACGAGCGCTACCAGTCGTTCTGCGTAATTGAGCGGCAACAACAAAAGCGCCTTCTAACAGTACGCCGCGCGCCGATCTACAAGCGCGGGCCGGTCTTTAGGATTTAGTAACCCATGGCGGTAGAAAATGCCGAATGCCTTCGAAGGTTGTTTGTCCCTTGGCCGGTCGGCGGGGCGCCGGGCCGGCGGCGGCCGCGGCGGCGGAACCAGTTGAATCCCTCCCACCGGCCGCGCCGCACCTGCCCGCTGCACGAAAAAAACAATTCTGAATGAACTTTACAACTTTGCCCGTAGTAAATTACTCAGTGACGTAAAAAGTAAGAGTGATGTGATAAAGTGAAAGGAATTCTTATCAGTAGCAAACAAGGAGTGCTGGATTTCGCGCCAAATAGCTCTAGACGCCACGACTTAAAGGTATCACAAACAAGTTTTGTTGTTAAGCATGTATGTTGTTTCATTTAAGATGCACTTAGTTGCCATAGCGATTGATGCAGCGGGCAGGAGGTCGCTTTCATTATTTCGTGCTTAGAATTTAAAAGTGCTGTGAGTACCTTTAGTTTATTGACTGTTAAAAAGTAGTTGTCTTGAATGGAACAATAAACTTTCACTTATTCGTTTCAACTAAACTATCATCGGTTAGAGAAGGGATTAGCAGTCAGATGGACCTTGTTTTATGCGGAGATATCACCTTGAGTCGAAGTGCCGACTCAACGTTCGCGTAACTCACGCAATACCTGCGCTTATTAGAGTAGTGTCGGGTCTCGTAACGCGAGGCGGATACATGCAGCGTGTCGTGCCTGACACCAATACATGACATCTACCTGCCGTACGTGTCGTCGCGTGGGTCGAGCTCATGTTGCCTGTTGGAGGCACGGCCACACATACGACACGCACGGCCTCTGTTATTTACAAATTAAGTTTTGTTTGCAAACAAACAAGCACTTGTGGGGCAGGAAGTATTTTTCTTACACACATAATTATATTGTACTCATTTCAGTCCGTATAAATACTTACATACCTAAGAATCTATGAGAACTTAAAAATGTTGTTTTCTTACTTTGGTACCTAATTCAATCAGATAAACTACCAAAAAGGTCAAGCAAGAGTAGATATAATTATTCAACTGATGGTGATGTGGCAAATCATAACACAACAGTGTACCTACAAAGTATTTTAAAAACATTATTTAATATTGCTTGTTATTCCTTATTTAGTAGTAACTTAAGTGTGTATTTAGGTTGTGCTAACTTAATAGGTAAGAAAGATATCCATAAAATTGTAAAAATATCGAACGATCGGAATAGCTCATAATTTAAAGAAACGATTCTACACACAACACAATTAAAGATGTAGAAGTAGGTAGGTCCTCTAAAACTACATAAATGTACCTATTAATATTTTGAAGCCAGAGCAAGTTTGAATTGGATATTACAACTTCGAAAATACAAAAATGTAAGTACCTAAAAACATAATAATACTAGCCGAGTCCAATTTGCACTAGCAATATTTTTAAAACTTAAGATTATTTATCCAAAGGCTAAGCTTACCGAAGAGCGAACAAATTAATTAGTTGCAAATTGCGTTTTGAAACTTGACATGCCTCTGAAGTAAGCCTTGTAAGCCACATAGATTTCTCGGGAGAATGTCATGCTGGTTGAAATTTACTATTAAAATTAATGAAACACATTGATAATGGAGTAATAACTAAGTTTCATTTAATAAAAAAATTGTTTCCGTTTCCCTACATAGATTGTAAAGTGTTTTTTTTTTCAGAGCAGAAACCATGGGCATGGGAGGCACGATGGACAGCTGCGGGCGGTGCATGAAGTTCTCCCTCATCTGCATCAATGTTGTTACCTTCGTAAGTATGACTTCGCAATCTTAATTGACCACGGAATTGCAAAAAACAACCTTGCCACCGGAAAATTAAGTGTAATTTTAGGCAGGGTCATCCAAGTTTAAACTACCGACGGATGTAGTTCTGCTCACTAGACACATCTTAAAGATCTTCATGTCGGTGTAATATATTTTTGAGTGCACCAGCCCACTTGTTTCTGGTAATTATGAAACCAAAGGTATTAATTGATACCTATATACTGATTCAAAGTAAATCTTTTCTGATTTAGTAGGTTCATAACTTTGCCACTTGTAATAAACAGCCTATCGCGTGATTTTTGTAGGAATCGTTAGCGTACGTTCTAATTCGGTCAAAAATGTTATACTTTGGCCACGTCAGCCGCATTAGCAATGCACTGGGTTAGTCAACAACCTCTTTATAACACCTCAACAACGCCCCACTAAACTGCGCTTGACAAACCCACTAAATATTTGAGGTCAGGGCAATTTGATCCTTATCTTGGCCGCCGTAATTCAGTAACTTGATGGAGGCGTGGGGTTGTTAAAGTGGGGTAGAAAATAAATCAACAACCTCTGCTCCCTTTACTAGAAGTTATATTTTATGTTATTGAAACACTGTTCTGTTTGAACTTTGTGCAATCGGCCTGTGATTGCACAAGGCTTCCAACATTTCCAGAAACCCCGAAAAAGAACATAAAACCTTAATTAATGCTGTTGCTGATATAAAAGGATCCAAAGCAAAAATTGGGCAAGATATTGTACCTAAACCTACTTTATGCCAAAGAACACAGTTGCAACATCATTGGTAACTTCTGACTGTGATAAGGTTTTATGTAAACTGTAATGGTTAGAGTTAGACTGACCAATCGCGCATAAATAATATGGTGCTATTCTTACAATAGGCAATAGTTTTTTTTATTCTGAACATAATTAAGTTTGTATCCTTTATGTTATGGCTCATAAATTAAATTAAGCAGACTAAACAACTGAGATACAACTATGATTTTAAGTAGATATTATGACTAAGTATTTCCCGGAAATATGCCATTCAGGCTTAGACCCGCGGTTCCGTCATCCGGGATTTTCGGGGTTAAGATGCAGTGTCGGCTGGCCAATCGATGTCACTTCCTCTTCTTCTTAGACTAGAATGAACAGTATTTTATGTGGTCAGATCGGCGGCGCGCTGGCGCTGGCGCTGGGCGCCTGGGTGTGGTCAACACGCTCGTTCTCGAGCCCGCTGATGAGCAACAACATGTTCATCGCGTCCGTGGGCGTGGTGGTGGCCACGGGCGCCGCCATCATGCTGCTGGCGCTGCTGGGCTGCTGCGGCGCCGCGCGCGAGGTCAAGTGCATGCTGCTCACGGTACGTCACGTGCATGCTCCTCACGGTACGTCACTGCGTCGCGGTAGTGCGGTAGAGCGTGGAGCCACGGGCTCGCTAAAATATTGTAGTCAAGAAGGTGCAATGCAATTTAAATTGTAATGAATCAGAATACACAACGGATTTATTTTTCATAACTATCGTGTTAAGTCGAAACTGAGAAAGTAGCATTAAAGCAGATTAACCATTATGTATTTTGATCCTTTGTGCCTTTTAACTTTTAGTAATTTGATACCCATTCTAGTCCTACTTATACAATACATACACCTGCAAAAAAATCGTCTCGAAATGTAGGTAAGTATACATAAAGCTAGGTCGAGAGAATTATTTGAACATTAGTAGGTAAGTACCTACCTATGAAGAAAGCAATTCATATTAGAACTACAGGGAGGCAATGTGCGACTGAGGTCGATATCGCGTGCCCGATAACCCACTTTGCACGGAAGCTGGCTAACAATAGGTAAAAAGTCGGTGTAAAAGTAAAACCTAATTTATGCTTAGGTACTAAACTTGCTTCTACTACAGTAACCGTTAGGATTACCTCCTCATCTTTTGATCGGGTGCAGGTAGAAGGAGATGGTGAATGTGATTATGAGCGTCCGCGCGTTAAACAATATCGCCTCCGATTTAACGAACAAATTACGCAGAAAGCTAAACACAGTAGACACAGCTTAGAGTTGTGATTTATGAATGGGGTGTGTCGGTTACAATTGATCTCTGATTCAATTCTTCGATTCACTGATTCGATTCGATCTCTGATACAAGTGAATCTCCTTATCAGTAATGCGATATATCACTGCTGTATGTTCTGTGAAAAAGGTCACGCAGTGAAATAAAGGTAAGGTAGTAAAATAAATAAATAAATATCTTGGGACAAATTACACCAATTGACCCAGCCCCAAACTAAGCAAAGCTTGTACTATGGGTACCAGGCAATGGATAAACATACTTATATAATGTAGATAAATACATACTTAAATACATACAACATCCATGACTCGGGCACAAACATTCGTATTCATCATACAACGTCTGCCCCTACCGGGATTCGAACCCAGGACCTCTAGCTTCATAGTCAGGGTCACTAACCACTAGGCTATCCGGTCGTCTAAATAAAGGTAAATAAGCATCATAGTCCTAATGCTACCGTATCTCCTTCCAGTACTACATCCTCGTGTTCATCATCTTCGTGCTAATGCTGGTGGGCGGGATCCTGCAGTTCGTGTTCCGCGAGAAAGTGGTCACGACCCTGGACCGCGAGATGTACGCCGCCATCCCGTACTACGGGGTCAAGCACGAGTACACCAAGGCGTGGGACGAGACGCAGACGTACCTGCAGTGCTGCGGAGTGAAGAACTACAGGGACTGGAACGACAACGTGCCCGAGAGCTGCTGTAAGGAGGTGTACCCTGGAAAGGTGAGGGCGCCGGTGACAAGTTATTATCTCTGTTGCCCGTGGTCCTACGTTTGTCGTACTGGTTTTCGACGGAGCTCCGCCCAAGGGCGAAGCTCCTTTTTCTGGGTATTTTGCCCTTCGGGCAACTGAAGATACCTAACTAAACTAACCTAACCTACCTATTTTTGTATTAAAATATTATTGAATGATTCAAAATAATAGCAGGATTTTTTCCAGGAGGGAAAAATTAGTACGACTACGGGCAATACATTAGTTATCAGTATAGCGCTCTAGTATCGCAATAGTGTCTTCAAAAAAAGCATAGATATAGGAGGCATATACGAACTGCCGTAGAATAGATTGGCGCTGAAATATCTGAAATTTTATTGAATCAGGCGTTACTTTGCGGAGGTCCATTTCAATGAACAAAAAAAAATTTACCTTGCTACTCCGCTACTCACGTGCAAGATAACGAAGCCTGTGTGACATATATATGTTTTCATGCAATCCCTGCCTCCACTGCTGCCAATAAAACACACATACATCCCACAAACTTAATTATCCCTTACACCACACAAACACTGACGCGTTTCGATCCCTCTACGGGATCATTATCAAAGTTTAACGAGCACAACTGTTACACATGCAAACCAAATGCTGGGTTTACAGCATGTCAAAAAAAAAACTTTCATTTACGAGTATCAGCGGGGCCACACATCCACAGGCGTGTAAGACTGGTCTCGTCTATCTATCTCGCCTTGGCATACTTATATTATATCGCTCGATCTCTTGCATTACCGATCTAAGATTGCGTTTTCTACGACAATTTTTTACCAATTTCATACTGGGATAAGAATACCTACACTATCGCGGTTCTATTATATCTATTGTAAGTTGTCCCGTCAAACATCTCGAACGTGCCCATAGTAGGCAATTGAGACGATTCTTGCGTCAAAAACGTACACTGGACGTTCAGCAAAGCACTGCAACTGGCAAGTCCCCGAATGTAAAGGTGTACAGGTTTAGATGTTGTTTTGTTTTCAGCGCATGGACTGCCGGTACTCGGGCAACCCGGCCACCATGTACATGGACGGCTGCCTGCCGCGCACCGTGGCCTTCCTGCGCGAGAACGCCGTCTACGTGGGCGTCATCGCCATCATCGTCGCGTTCATCATGGTATGTATACACACACGCAGCCCTTATTATCACATCATTCCTGAGACGTTGTGTGTCATAAGAAATTAACCGGAATATTTTGGATCATGATAATTGGCAAACGTATTTTATAAAAGAGGTACATTGAGATCCAAATGCACATGGCGTGTTTTTTACGCGCGCGCAGACTACGCGCAGGAGACGCGCTAACGCGCTTTATCGAAAGTCAGTCACTTTTTGCAATTGCCTTTTGGGCGTTTGCGGTCCGAAAATTACATCGTGTGCATAGGTCTTAAGAACGGATTTTTCGAAATTATCATGGGTTAGGGAACCGGCCTATTTTAATCTTTCGAGTTAGCAAAGCCGCGGGTAAAAGCTGTTGATTCGTATAGGTTCGATCGATCATGATGTTTTTTTATTACAATGATTGTAATCGTGTGTGGGCTGCAGGTCAATAGCTGCGCGACCAAATTCTCATCAATCATAGGCACAGATAGCAATCAATGTCACGTGTAATTGGTCCTTCGACCCGGATACATTTAGGTATAACTTGTTTGTATTTTCTTTTACAGTTGCTGGGATTGATATTATCCTGTGGATTATTTGTGAAGATAGAATGATCGCGACAAGTGACTTGGTCAGTAGAAATGGGCGTTGCGTGATTTCGACTTTACCTATTTAACGTCACGTTGGAATACTTTTGTAACTTATTCATAATAATTAACTTTCTACGTTTCTAAAAAAATAATACAGATTGCTGTTTTCATAAAGAAAAACTCTAAAAATATCTTTAGCTGTAATTTTTGTTTACCTATTCTTATGGAATACTTTGATGACGACCTCCGCAGTACAACTTAGTGCAGTATTAGAGTAAGAGTATAGTTTGTAGGTTTGTTTGGCAGTAAGCTAAACACGTACGTACCTAAAGTGAACCGTCTATTTGTGCTATAGAATAACTTTCGTCCACTATTTGTACATTTTTAATTTGTGCAATAAAAAGTAAAAAAGTACTTGTGCTTTCAATTACATATTTACCCGTAAAACCAGTTTTGCAACAACTATGACAAAGAAATGAAATTAAAACAAAATTTATTAAAAAAAAAATCACAAAAAATCTCATAAAAATAAATATATGATTGATATTAAAAATAAAGCGCTGCCATCTTTTAAAAGAGTTAAGCTAGATCCCAATATCTTAAGTAACTCTGTTTATTCCTCTGTGGGGCATAAATGGTGTATTACTAAACCGGCATTAAAATAAGATTGGAGCTAACAGTTATATATAATTACGAGTACGTCAAATCTTTCAATCCTATTCTCATTGCGGTTTCGTAATACCTAATACAGTACAGTGGACAACGCGTGTGTCTACTTTTTCCGTCTCGGCGGGAACTTGATGGTGTTCGGTGCGCCGGCGCGGTACTGGCCCGAGCGCATGAACATGCCGCAGTAGCGGATGATGCAGTCCGACGTCGCCGTGCCCAGCGGCAGCCCCAGCGCGCTGATGCGCTCCAGGAACTGCGCCGGACCACTTACTATCTGAGGACGGAAAGTTCTTCGCATCACTCCACAAAGCACTTTAATGGGATTAATAACATTTCGCCTTTAACTTAGTTTTGTGAAGCACCCAATCAAATGTTCATTTTCCAAGATCAAAGTGATCATTGTCTGCACTCTTTTGTGGCCGAGGGGAAACTGCGTCTTGCTTACTCCTGTCATAAATACTTCGTGGCCAGAGTAAATCAAGGCGGCTTCGTAGGAAGCAGTACGCTTAGCGTAAGTTTTCGGTCACAGATTACGTCTCGAATGCTTTTGCGTTAAAATGTCAATTACTATGAGGACAGTGTTGCTGTTTCGATCCGCAAGTGGCATTGCCAATTTTTCCACAGAAAACGAGACGTTTAGGTGGACGAGTTCGAGACGTTTTTTCGTGTGAAAACTTACACTGGAGGCACAGAGCGGATGCTATTTAAATGTGGCTAGTCCTACACGATTTACGATATTGTAACAGGAAAATGGAAAACAAGAATATGTTAATATTATTTTACGCTAGTCGAAAAAAAAGTAGTGGTACCTACCTATCTATGAATTAATAACATTACAATTATCACTTACTCTTCCGAAAACGACATTCTTTCCATCTAGTTGCGGCAGAGGCTTGAAAATGATGTTAAACTGACCGGACACCTCGTTGTCCGGCGACACCGCCATGGACAGAACACCTTAGGGATTTTTTTAAAAGTATTTAGTGTCTATTTGTGTTCTTTGTTTTGTTGAGGAAATAACAAAATGCTAATTAAATTCGTTTAGCTGCAAAACAGCAGAACACTTGTAGAACTTTCCGGTAACTTCTAGTATGTCAAGTTGTTAGGTACTCCTACTGTTACGAACCTCCTGTGCTTGGCCTGCCATCAGTGTGTTAGCGACTAAAGTGGCCAAATATATTGAATCACGCTCTTAAACCCCTGCACATTAAGCCTTTTACCAATCATATATTAACGCCGCTGTAATGTACGAGTATATACATTATAGCCTATCTGGCGCTAAGAATTCTACATAGGTAAGGTACCTACCTACGTAAGAAGTACTTTTCGAAAAACATCAAAATAATTTCATGCTTTATTTGTTAGCCTCAAAATATAGTCTATCCCTTAGATATCAATCACACAATCTTGCTAAATGTGGCCTGTAGGTACCTGTTACCTTAGGCTCTGTCTACCCCGTTAGGGATAAAGACGTGATTTGTGTATGTGTGTATGTGTATGTCTTAGATATTAATAACTTTTCTGCAAAAACATACCTGGCACAGAGTGTTTGAGGTCGTAGCTTTCGGCGCCCATAGGCTCGACGTCGCCCTCAGGCACGTAGCAGCCAAAGCCGCAGTCCTTCGTTACGTCGCCACCGCGGCAGTACAGATTCGGCACGATTCTAAGCAGATACAACTGAATTTGCAGCTAAAACTGCTACTCCACCCCAACGACACATACAAATGTCACGCATCCCACTTATTTTGTCACCTTAGGAGTTTCTACGACACTCTTGCTTGTAGTACCCTGGGTGGTGGTCACCTATTACTTTCGGAGTAAACTACTGTCCATAAAAAGGTAGAGCCCAAATATCACTAACGTAGATACTTATCTAACGTACCTAGATACTTATAAAAATGTATGCAGTGGAAATAAGAACGTTCCGTACAACCGAGACATTGGAAAATTGTCTTATTAACCTGAAGAACCTGGTGCCCTGGTATGCATGGCCGGAGCCGACGCCCCTGATGAGGCTAAGGAATAGCTGGCACGTCTTCGGTACGAGATCCGTGAACAACTCTATCGACACCTTCCCTATCTTCGAGCCGCCGAGCACCCACACCTCCATTGCTACCCTACAAAATATAATTTTCAAAACCCGTTACTCACGTATTTTTAGTCGTAGAAAATAAGCAGAAGGTAAATTAAGTGTTCTATTCAGTTTTAGTCATAATCGAATATTTTGGGGCCCAATTAGATAACATTGAATATCTGTAATCTTGTATGTATTGTACCTGTGCAAGTAATAAGTATGACAATTCAAAGTTTTTTTCCTAAATGGGGCCGAATTTACAGAACGTGACCGTTTTATCAATTTTGACACTTACTTATTATAAAACAGTTTCGGAAGACTTACTTAGTTCGATGAAGGTTCAAGGGTTTGTCGAATGCTGGATCGTGAATGTCTCGATCAATTTTCTCAGTTTTAAATAAAATAAACGGCAAACTGGAAACATCAAAAGATGGAAAGATTACTTAGTAAAGAAAACATACCTAGGTAGGTACATTTTCATCTGCTATTGTTTATACTGACAAACTTACGATGCACCGAGAATCAACTTGTGCTTCGTGTCTTTCCACGCCTCCTCCAGTTCCCTTGTCAGTGGCTGCTCCGATCTCTATAACATAAATTGTATCTGAGGTGTCTAGCTGATGTTTGTAAAAAAATCATGTCAAGTGAAATATTTTTTTTTATTTCTCATACTTTGAGAGTAGGTCATTGATTATCTGGATAGCGGGATGAAAGTGACTCATCGCGACCCTTGGGTTGAAAGTAATTCGAAATAATGTGACAACCTAGAGAGAAAATACTGAAGAAGTTTTAATGAATCTACAACTCTGAAATCAAAAACACTGATGACGAGGCGGTATGGTCTCAGACCTTAGCCTGTCCGAAAGGACAAACAAAACCTAAAAAAAAATATAATTCGAAATAAAAATCTCAACCGCAATGGAAATACGTATACAGCCATATAATCTATGTTTTATATAATCATCTATACAAATAGTTCCTTTTTAATTGTAAAAGGCTAAATAATCTTTTTTGAAAATAAGATTCAAGCTATCTAAGCTTATGCAAGCGTTACAACGAGAATTCGGCATTATTAAATTCTGTATTTTTTTAGATTGAAATATAAGTCAACAATTAATTGATAGAGACCTCCGTGTCTGCAAGTTAAAAAAAAACTAGCCAGCAGCCATTGGTGCGCAGAAGTAATGCGCAATGCGCGCAAATCGCGCAATAGAAAAAAGAGCGGGAAAAGAAAGACAAACGTAACGTAACAAATATTAAATGCGACCGTTCGAGCGCCAGAAATATCTCAGGTGAAATGGGTCAATTTTAACCCTTGCTTATCAATCTACTAAGTGTGCTAGTTTCTTCTCCATTTTTATTTATTCTATCTTAGAAAGTATTTAAAACCTAGGCCACCATTTGGGGTGATGGGTTCGCTAGACGTGGTAATGGTGTGTGCATTCATATATTATGAATCAACCTATACCTAGATGGAGGGTAGGTGACTGTCATGAAGTAAACATCTTAAATGTAATGCTCTCAGTTGTTTAAAAAGAAAACAAGTAGAATCTAAAACTATTGTGCTAAAGTTGTACATATGTGCGTACCATGTGAAGTGTTCAGTGACTTAGTGTAAAGATATTGATAATAATACACAAGATCGTGCGTATAAGTCGATTAAATATTTATGCAAACTGTTAACACCTATAAGTACCCGAAATTATTGTTTTTTCTTGTCTCCTGCTGCTGTGCGCGCGCTGCTTTCTGCAAGCCCTTGCGCAACGAGTTACGCACCCACGCAAGCGACGCCGCGCTGTGCATACCTACTCGTGCCCCGTTTGCGCGTCCTAGCCTTAAAGTTAAAGCGCCTATATTAAAAGTCATAGCAAGCATATACTTAGCCATGAATTGTTTGGCATGCAATAGAAAAATAGTAAGGGGAGAAGCCCTGCATTGCAGTCAATGCAAACACTGCTTTCACTACCAATGCCTTAATATGACCTCGGCGTACTACAGGGAGAATAACAACACCCTAAACAGATACTGGATGTGTCCTTCCTGCGAGAACAACACGCGGCGACTTCGAACCGACGACACACCTGCTTCTCCGTCAAGCTTAAGATTAAAAGAAATGCGGTCGGCAAATGAAGCAAGTAACTTAGATGACGAGCTAGACGGGACGCAAACAGATGGGAACAATGAGGCAAATGAGACACAAACGCATTCCAACACTCCGGATGTACAAATATCAAGGATGTACAAAGAGCAACCCAATGACTCTAAAGAGGAGGTACGGGTGTTGCGAGAGGAGATGAGCGTGGTGCGCGCCGAGATGGATGAACTCAGGGGTATCGTGTCAAGCCTCACCAATGCTCTTGCAGCATGCAACCAAAGGATTGATGAACTAACTGCCCGAGTGGAAGGCGCCAAAGATTTTCAACGTGAGGCAGGTACCTGTGTCTTTGACGATACTATGTTGGAGCACACAATCTCAGAACTTAAGTCAGAGTTGAACGACCGCGATCAAGAACTGTTGTCTAATGACTTAGAAATTGCTGGTATACCGGAGGAGACTGCAGAGCGTTCTGTACACTTGGTGCTCAGTATTGCTACCAAACTAGGAGTAACGCTGGAAGAACGTGATCTGGTGAGGGTGGAACGCGCGGGACCAGAGCGACGGGCTGAGGAGGGCGGGGCGGTGCCGCGACCGCGGCCTATCGTCGTACGTCTAGCGCGCCGCATGCATCGCGACCAGCTGCTGGACGCAGCACGAACCCGTCGCGGCGTCAATACCGAGGGACTTGGTCTTGACTCTGTTGCGCAGACTTTTTACGTAAACGAAAGACACACGTTTCAATCGTCAGTTATTCTACAAGGCTCGGGATGAAGGCTCACGTAAAAATTGGAGATATGTGTGGACTCGAGACGGGAAAATATTTGCGCGGAAAAGGCACGGTGCACCGTGTTTCCGTTTACGCACACAGAATGATATCGTGAAAGTTTTTGGGCTGCCGTAATGTTGGCACTAGTGTATGATTGTTTGGTTCTGGTAATTGTGAAAAGCGCTTCACGCAGTTTTATATTAGAGCAGTCATGTAGCATGTATTTCTGTTTATATTGTCACTGTAGTATTCGTAGCACACTTTACAGAGCACATATAATTATAACACTCATTCTACACATTTCTCATACATTCAGCACATTCTTAGTATCTCTTGGATTTAGGAAATTTAAAGATCATCGACACTTATCGCTTTTCTGTAGGTATTTGTCATACTGTAAGACGTTGTTAATCGCTGTCTCGTTTGTTTTGGAATTCATTAAATATAAAAAGTTATCAGTCGGTCTTTTGAATGTTGGCTCTCTGGGTACGCGGCACGATGAGTTCTTGGTGGCGATGGCTAGATACGACGTGGACGTCATGGCCATCAACGAGACGTGGCTGCACGAAGGGCAGGAGGCGCGCGCGCCCTCGCCGCCCGGCTATCGGCTGCGTCACGTGCCGCGTCCCGCCGGTGCGCGCGCCCGCGGCGGTGGAGTTGGCTTTTACATCAAGCACGGAGTCCAATATCGTGTGATTACCCATCCGCCTGCTCAATTAGTTGAGCAAATGTGGTTGGGACTCAATAGTCGGGGCCGCAGGATTGCTATAGGTACAGCTTATCGCCCCCCGTGGTTAAACGTAGACACGTTTATTGATGCCCTCAGCGAATCCCTCTCAACACTAGGAAATTATGATTGTGTGCTACTGGTTGGGGATTTTAACATTAACCTACTAAACACTCAGCAAGCAAATGCGAGAAAACTGTCAGACTTTTTAGAGTGCTTTAACTTGACACAATACGTGGACGAGCCTACCCACCACACGGATCACAGTGAAACCTTAATAGATGTCATTTGTTCGGATACACACTTGTCGAAACTAGTTGTTAATTACTTGCCTAGTCTAAGCAGTCATTCATTTATCACATGCGAGTTAAATATAAAAAAGGAGAAGTGTTATCCAAAGCAAATAGTATGTAGACCGCTAAAAGATATAGATAAAAACCTTTTCTATGAACATGTAAATTGTACACCTTGGGAAAGTATTGTGGTGGGTGATGTAAACGATATGGTAAATTCGTTCAACTCTCTTCTGATAGACGTACCTATTTGATGTACATGCACCGTTCAAGATGAGACGTTGCACACAAAAGAAATCCTACCCCTGGCTTACATCAACAGTCAAACAAATGATGAAACTGCGAGATGAAGCGCACGTCAGATGTAAACGTACAAAACTTGAGATACATAAAAGATATTACAAAGAACTAAAGCACGTCGTTGATACTGCGTTGAATGCTGAAAAATCCGCGTTTTTTAATCAACATATTAATTCAGTTAAGGATCCCCGCAAGCTAGGTATGGCAAAACATTAAGCAGAATATTGCAAATTTTAAAAAGAAAGACTCAGATTTGCCCTCCCATTTAACTGATCCAAATAAAATAAATGAGCATTTCCTTGATTTACCTGGTAAAAATGAAACTGACACATCCCTTCGGAGGAGCTACGAGTGTAATAAATTTGGTGGCCAAATTTTTAAACTATCCCCTGTAAGTGAACTGGCGGTGTCTAAAGTTATTCAGTCAATCTCAAGTAATGCTCAGGGAGACGATGGTATTAATTTGGATATGCTCTTGTTGACATTACCTAGAACTCTTACTGTAATAACTACGATAGTTAACAGATCCATAGAGACTGGGGTCTTTCCTGAGGGATGGAAGACGGCAGTCATTAAGCCTATTCCTAAAATTCAGAACCCCATTACTTATAAAGATCTTCGTCCCATAAGTATATTACCACTTTTTTCAAAAATACTTGAAAAGTTAGTTAGTGAACAACTGACGAAATATATTGAAGCCAATAATATTCTCCCATCGAGACAATCTGGGTTCAGAAAGGGTCGCAGTACATCCACTGCGCTGATTGATGTGGTAGACAATGTGCTTGCGGCTCAGGATGTTGGGGAGGGTTCCTTGCTTGTGTTACTTGATTTCTCCCGTGCGTTCGATACCATTGATACTTCATTGCTTATCTCCAAATTAGTCTACTACGGATTTGTTAACTTGGCGTTAAAGTGGTTTAGTAGCTACTTGACCGGACGGTCGCAGTATGTCAAAGTATATGGGGGGGACGGGTCTGAATTGCGGTCTCCTTTATTACCCGTTGTGAGAGGGGTACCGCAGGGTTCCATATTGGGACCAATCCTATTTATCTTGTATAGTGCTGACATCATAAACAGCATAAGTTATTGTAATTATCATATATACGCTGACGACATTCAGCTGTACATATCATTTAAGCCCGATTCCACTGATATGGCTGTCACAAAACTTAACTCTGATTTGAGTGCTGTATTTGACTGGTGCCACAAAAATAATTTGATGTTAAATTCAGGCAAAACAAAATTCATGATTATGGGTACCCGAACAAATATAAAGAGGATTGAAATGCAACATCCAAAGGTAGTCATAGACGGAGTTCCTCTGGAAAGGGTTTATCAGGCTCGTAACTTAGGTGTAATAATGGACGGAGCCTTACGCTTTGAGAGTCATTTTGTTGAGCTAATACGCAACTGCTTCTACAGACTTAGAGTCTTGTACCGAATTCGGCAGTATTTGTCTGTGGACCTGCGTGTCAATTTGTGCGAAACGCTTATACTGTCCAAGCTAAGTTATGCAGACACAGTCTTTGGCGGATGTATATTGGCGCGAACTAGGAGAGTCATACAGCGGATTCAAAACGCTTGCGCACGGTTCTGCTTTCCTATCCCCCGACGAGGGCACGTAACACCATTTCTAAATAAAGGTAATATTATAAACATGGAGGCTAGGCGTACTCTACATTTCGCGACATTACTATTTGGAATAATAAAAAACAGGCAACCTTGCTACCTACATAAAAAATTAATTTTCTCCCAACGTCAGATAAGACAGGCTTTGCAACTACGATGCCCACGACACTACACGGCTGCTTTTAGGGGTAGCTTTCGGTTTGCTGCCTCAAAGTGCTGGAATGATTTGCCTCCCCCGATAAGGAATTCAAATACAATAGAGTCATTCAAACTGCGTCTCAAGAAATTCCTGACGGACAAGCAAAAATCCCTATAGGCAGTCACCGAACTCACTAGCTGCCCCTCCACCCCAGCTACATGTATCCACACACACAAAGACACGCTCACACACACAAACACACACACACACAACACACACGCAAACGCACACGCACACTACACTATACACTAACATTAATATGTGTTGAATTATATACATTTTTGGTACTATAGAGCTGATTTAAATGATAAAATTGTAATCATAATTCTTGTATAAGGTATGGGTATCGGGTGATTTCGTAAACCAGTATGAACTGGGATGTGTGCCTGGTGACAGCCACCTCCGTAACTGTGTAACTGGCGTCACTGAAAATCAGCGTCACGATATTATCCTGGATATTATCGTGACACATAGCTGAGTGGCGGCCATTTGGCTGGTTGGAATAAGTACCCATATTATGTAATATTCTGTTTGTATATCTATATCAGTCAATAAAGTTTTCTTATTCTTATTCTTATTCTTATTATACGTGAATGGGATTCCACATCATGCGAGGCATGCTTTGAAAAATTTGCCTACTTAATGCATTTCATTTGTTACACCTTTTTTATTTTTAACGTAGGTATGAGAACGAGAGTACGGACTAGCGAATTTAACTGAAACCTAATCCCATGTTTAGGTAAGCTAAGAGAAGAGATTGAAGCTTGCACTGACGGCGATAAGCAGCCTGCCGTAGAAGTAGAGGTTCTGGTGCCGCAGCACGTCGAGGTCGCGCTGGCGCTGCAGGCACAGCAGCTTATTGTACGTATTCGTCGGCTCCGGCCGCATCCAGCAGTCCACGTAACCCTGGAATGAACAAAATCTGCTCATCTAAATGCTTCATTAACTTTAAGAAAAAATGTTTCCGAGGTTTAACTCTAATTAAGAATATCATTTTGAAAAAATGACGGTGTAGGTACTATCACTTAGAGCTCTTGGATGCCCTTGCAGGGCCGTCCTTTAAGTTTGTAAGTCCTGGATCATTAAGGAAGAACACACTATATGATATTTTTTCTTTGGTAGACCAGATACAAATAAAACAACCGTCTTATAATTTTTCAGGGCCTAAGCTTCTAATCACTAATGGCTCCCTATGTTCTCTAGCCGTCCCGCTACTCCAACGTACCCCGTTCCTCTGTATCAAGTTGATCCTCTTAAGCAGTTCCTTGTTGACGTTCATGTTCTCCTCGAGCTGGCGCGCGTAGTAGTCGAGGCGGCGCGGCTTGAGGTACAGCTCCGGGAACAGCCCCGGTGGGCGGTCGTCCACCTTGTAGTGGCTCATCTGCAGCTGTAATTCGAAGAAGGCGATGATTAGGTACACTCGTTTTGGAAATCAGTTTTTCTTTCCTATATGTATCGAAGCGTGGAGCGGACAATATTAAATATCGACCTTTAAACTTAAAATAGTGGTGGATGAGCAAATGTGTTTACCACTTCTTGGCATCAAACCGTATTGGACCAGAATATTCTTGAATTAATTTTGTTGTCAGGTATTTCGAAAAAATGCTCACATGCGTTTTGAGAAAAAATATCCACACAATAACCTAAGTTACCTGTTTTTGATGGTTGCACCATTTTTCATAAAAGTCTATGGTGAGTAGAGGAAATCGTGGAGGCTGAAAAACAAACACCTTATTTTAGAAATAAGTTATTATAACCACCATGAAGAGATTACGCCCTGTAATTTAAACATATACGGGAATCTTTGGGCTAGGGCTACACGATACAAAACTTACAAGAATGAAGACCCTGGGGCGGCGCACGCGCGGCGGGCGCGGACGCTCGGGCTCCGGCGGCGGCGACTCGAGCGTCGGGTCATTGAGCAGGTCATCGCACTTGCGCTCGCGCAGGGGATGCATTTATGCTGCCCGTCTGGCACCTAAAGCTACACAAACACCGTATTTATACATTCTGCTAAACATGTGTGCGTAGTTAATGTTAGTTGGAGTTAGTTAAATTCTTTATTGGTCTAAATTACATTACACTAAAGCCTCTATTTGGATCTTAGCGATACAGAAGCAGAAAAATACCTATAAGATGACATATTTATAGAAAGCCAGACCTATAGATAGGAAAAAGGATCACGTATTATAACATTTTCCGTTTTGGCTGGATCGAGTGAGTCTGCGCTTGCCCTGATGCCTTTGGTCTTGGTTGTTTCTTCTTGGGTTGGTTGTTGGTTAGTTTCTAGTTATAGTTTTCAGTACACATACGTTGTACCTAAGCTTATGTTATTTTTTGTTTTTAAATTGAATATAGCGACATATCGTTATTAAGAGAATTGTCATGAATAATTGAGTCTTATATTTTTACGAGTTTCTCCCGTCTTTACTCGACTTACTTAAGTAATGCAGGTTGAAACTTAAACGAGAGGATAACAATACCTCGTGACAAAAAAAATGTGTAGTTCGGTATACTGATGGAGCTCGTACATGCACTTTCCTAAATTTAGATTTTCATCTCTTCAGGTTGTCGTCAGGTATCTTGTTTTGGAAAATTGTGATTGTAGGTGCAAGCCTCAAAGTATATAAAAATGTACTCTATGCATTAGCTCATTCTTAACCTTCAATATTTAGACAAGCAGCTAAATTCATCAATGACAGAATTACATAATTATTCTTTTCAGTTCGATTTCCTTATAAAACCTGTTTTAATATACTTATTTCAATAAATCACGAAAAACAAATCGTGATTCAAATGTCGATTTCTAATAGACGAAGTGTCACAAAGAAAAAAAGTTTCTCATCTTTGATTTTAATGTCATGTCTAAAGTAAATTAGAAAATTTAATAATTTCCATAATGAGGCAACATGGCTTCGTTTTATATATGTGCGCGGGTTTGCTGCTTGTAAGTATATTTTTTCTGATTTAATATTGCATTGCGCCAACCAAGTCTTACGCTAAATAAGTATGACGGCGCTAACGACGCTACGTGCCTACTACGCTCTATGTGATCAGTTAGTAAATGTTCCATATATTATGTAGGTAGGTACACCTAAATTTATACACTGATAAAAAAAAACCGTGATTTGCAAAAGGGTGTTTAGAAGGATCGCTTTGTACTGTGTATATTAGTACATTCCGGGGGTGGTGAAATAAAGAATGTCTCAGATCGCAGGAATTTTACATCTTCGCCTAAGCTAGAAAGTGGAAATTTCCAGTCTCGTAGCGGGCGGTAAATAGCTACTTACAGCCCGGAGCGACGTAAATGATTATGTACAATTGTTTGTGCTCAGACGGGCGCCGCGGTGCTCGGCGGGTCGTCGACGTGGACGCTCATGCGCATGTCGTACTACTTCTGGACAACGGACCTGGGCGTAGAGATGGCCGGCGGCGTGCTGTACGTGGCCGGCGCCCTGCTGTGCTTGCCCGTGTGCTGGCTCGCGACGCTCGTGCCCTATCACACCAAATCACAGTCACTGCTCACTACGGTAATCTTATTCAGCCTGCCTTCACCATTTAGTTAGGTACATATACCACATACACCATTTGTCAGATGCCACGGGAGAGTTATTCAGACGCCTTTTGGCTGACTGTCTGACTAACTCATCAACTTAAAGCCCAAGCGCGTGCGGCCTGGCTACGACTTTGCGCGATCGGCGGCTCGAATAGCGTTTTCTCCGTCCACTGAATGGCTGTGACGCACGTAGCCTAGTGATAGCCTGGCAGCACACGCAATGAACAGAGAAAACGCTCGACGCGCCGCTGCTAGCGCATAGTCGCGTTCGGGCCCGTAACCCTAGCTGAGCTTTGGATGTGTGCAGCTGCTGTGCTGCGCGACGGCGGCGCTGCTGGTGCTGGCGATGGCTCTGCTGTCGGCGGCGGGGCTGGCGCGCGCGCTGCGCGACCCGCACGCGCTCAACGCGAGCATGCACCGCGCGATGGCGCACGACGCGCTCGATCCCGCTGTGCGGAGCTCCTTCGCTGCCATGCAGTGTGACGTGAGTAGACAGAATTGAGTTAAGAGATTCGTCAATGGGGTAGGTTAGGTACAGCCGAAAATATCGGAATAGTGTTGTGTCAAAGTTTTAACAGTAAATTTTATAGATAAAAATATTTTTTGATACCTACAAGCTACATCTGCACTGCACTTTTTGTTCACTTTATACATACCTTTCAAGTCAAACCGTCCACTAAGCGAATCAAATTTAATATGCAAAGTTCGTATGTATGCATGCAGTGCAGTGAATATTTTGGAACTTTTCAGTTGCGATGCTGTGGCGTGCAATCTTACACAGACTGGTACTCCCACCGTCGCACTCTGCCGTTGTCTTGCTGCGGCCGCATGCGGCCGGGAAAGGTAAGATTGTAACTTCAAATAACTACCTAAGTAAATGGTTTAGGTTTTCGAACAACTAGAGCTACCAAATACTGGGCCGTCTGTGACACTCACTACTCAATTTTAATATTAAGTAACTATTTGAGTTTAGCGCAAATTGCTCGCGGTACATGTTGGGCCACCGTAAACACCATGTATTTCTCTCACCAATAGATTATAACCGTCGGCATAAGTCAGATTGATATTGTTCATCCCTGCAAGCTGTTTGCTTAGCTTTAATTTGGGTGCTACCTAGTTCTCCGTGCAGCCACGTGTAACCGAGGTGTGTTCGACGCCGCTGCACACGAATGGCTGTCTGCGCCCCGCTCTCACAGAGCTGCGCAACTACATAAGCGCGCTAACCACGCTTTCGTCGGCCATCATCATCATACTGGTGAGTATATCGTTGTACTAAACCAAATTCATTCATATTCTTGCAAGTCACTTTAAACACATAACTACTTACGTTAACGCATTCGCTGCCAGCTGTCAAACCCGAGACTTCTTCAGGTGCCACTGATGCACTGTGCGTTCAAATGCCTGTAAAATTATGACAGCGGCACGTCGCGAAAGTCGCGAAATGTGTCAATGGCAGTGAATGCGTTAACCGGCTATAACATACATATTTTAAACATAAATGTGGTGCGATGGTAAGGCGTAAAATTGATGTTGCCCGCTATTTAAGAGCCAATATCTATCTAGTGATTGATTTGGTGTACTTCAACGATTCAAATGTTACTATTCGTTTGAGATAGCGTGGTGAGAATAAAGAAAAATCGATTTTATGACGTACATTGACACAATACACTAATTTGGCGAGTTTTTAGTGTTTTAATGCTTCCCTTAGTAGTTCCCTTGCTGAGTAGTGGGAATAACTCATTAACCATCCAGTCGGCAATCATCTGTTAGTAGGCTCATTAATTAATTATCCTTTGCGGTACTGACGTGATGCTTCGAACGAGTTTCATATTAACTTGTAAAGGTGTGTGTTATGACGCAGGCAGTGACGGTGTTTGCAGCGGCGTACACGTTGGTGACGGGCGCCGTGGAGCGCCAGAAGCCGCTGCAGGCGCTGCGCGTGGCGTACTTCACGCCGCCCGCCGCCGCCGCGGCCTTCACGCCTTCCTTCCCCTCCCCCAACAACGTCCCTTCACCCTAACTTTCAACATCATGTAAACGGGTCAACATTAGATAGATCTACATGAACAGAGAGAGCTATTTGTTTATACTTACCTCTTTAACTTCCTACTTTAGAGTTATTTTGATTGCACATTGCTCTGATTGTCACGTCACAGTCTGCACTTGACGCTAATATCAAGGGAGGAGATTTTTTAGCTGTAGGTAAGTACTCTGCGTAGGTACGTGTAGATGATATCTGGTGTTGATACTAATAGACATTGCCCATTTACGCATGACCCAGAAGATAGTTTCACTTATGACAGCGAAATAAGCAGGTACTTTATGGACGTCCATATACCTAACCTACGTCAAACATCGTCTTGGTTGATTACGCCCACGCTGAGATACACGCCTTCTGTAAGGCGTAGTCTTACTTCGCCTAGCGTACCCATGCTTATCATCTGGAAGGTTGGTAGACAACTCTGTTACCTACTCTGACTTTACTACCGCTTACTAGGCTTTTGATAGTTTTAGTTTAAGTTTTTAGATATTTTTGAAGAAATTTATATACTTTTTTTATAAATGCCTGACATTTCGTAGCGATATTTTTTGGGTCTTATCACATTTGCCATCCATTCACTTGAAATAAAAACTTATTTTATACTCGGGAGCGAAGAAACCGGGTCACTTCCCGTAGGAAGTTGTATGAAAAGTGACCCGGTTTCTTAGGTGCCGAGTATACCTACAATTTATTATTTAGGATGTCTTGCTGGCCTAGAATAATTATTTATAGACTTAATATTACTCAGTGCGTTAAGTTCAGAATTCGTTGTGAATGTTTTCAATAAAAAAGGTAAACGCTCAGCTCTTGTTTGTTTTTGTTAATGCTTTTCCGTAGTCATATTTTCTACGGCATAAGACCGCGATTATGAACTCCGAGTAATAGGAGTTAAACTTACATGGGAACTTGTAAAAGGGTCGTTATCACTTAATTTTTCTAAGCGTCCTCTCGCTCTTTCGCGCCGATCTTTAACGTTTGGTCAAACGTAACGTCAATAATCGGGCCCTTGTAGGCAATTTGGGAAGATGAGGATAATAAAATACGAAGTTGAGGATATCTTTTTAATTGTAATTTTTTGAACACAATACAACATGCAAGCATCAAAATGCTTTATGAAAATTAAGAAACAATCATGTCTTTTCTATATTTGGTACCTATTTTTGGTTATTTTCAAATTATTCATGAAAACGATTTTCTATATAAAGACAAACAAAAACTATAATATATTATGAAAAATTTCGTACAACAGCGGCCTAAACGTGTATCTCAAATTGATCGCGATCGGAATCGCCTTCACTTTGGTTCGGTATCACGATCGCGTTCACGATTTGACATTCGCAGTTATTGTCCGCAGACGCAGCGCGCGGACGGCGGCGGGGGGTCGCCCCGCCGCCGCCCGCAGCGCCCTCTTACTACACTAATGACGCATCCTCGACGCGGCGCGTTCACAGCAAATGTAGCGACACTATACAATATTCACAACAATAGCTAAATAGTACCGTTATAAGTCTAGTATAATAATTTGAAGCGATCGACGTATTGTTTAAATTTAGAATTCGAAGAGTACCTAGTTGTAGCGGTGAGAACGCGCCGGGTCGAGAACGGCGGCGCGGCCGCGCGCCGCGTCACAACCTCGCGCCGCGCCGCCTCTCGTGACATTGCACACCCGATCCGAACAGACTAGTATCTTTTCTACAAGCGAAAATTATCTATGCCCTAGGACCTAGGGCCTAGGTGACTCGTTTAAAGTTTTTCACGCGTCAGCCGATGTCGCCACGAGTAACTCTGCAATTATGAATAGAAAAACAAAAATAACTCGGGATACCGGCGCGGTCCGGGTCGAGCGTGCAACGCCACGGCGGGAGCGGCGGCCGAGCGCCGGAACCGCTCGCGCCGCGCCGCCGCGCCCGCACGTCCGCGCCGCGGCGGCGCGGCTCTCGCACTGCACTAATCATAATAAAGGCATTCGATCAAGATTGCGGCACACCGTTCTATAACCTAGCTACTCGATAACACTATAATATTGCTATAACGAAGATAAAATACTTTGATATAATCGACACTATCGCGACCCCCCGTTATAATACAGTATCACATGGCGGTTCCGGGCGCCGCGAGCGGGCGCGGCTCGCCGCTAAGTTAAGGCCGTCGAGTGAGTCGCGCGCCCGCCGCAATTGGTTAACATTAGGTCTATCTAGAATAAATAGGTGTGTGTGTGTGGTGCGCTCAGGGCGGCTCTAGCGCCGCGCGCCGCGGTGCTTGCGGTGCGCCGCCCGCGCGCCCGCCCCGCGCCCCGCGCGCGCCCAGCACCACGCCGCCGCCGCCAGCGCCAGTAGCGCCGCCGCGCCGCCGCGCCCGCCCCTGTCGGCACACACGTCAGAACACGGCACCAGGACGCGGTATGCGTTACATATTCTAGCCTTCCATGTGCTTAGCCGTATCGCGACCGCTTAGCTATTTTGGCACGGTACATATTTGAAATACGGTACGTTTATGGATGGTTAGCGTGCCCCATAATGGGCGTCAAAATATACTTCAGCGATCGATCTTTGCTTTGATATGTTTACTTTCTACTTGAAGTGATTCTAAAGAGTGACTGTATGTTTTTGACTGCTACTTCTAGACTAAGGTAAGTAGTTTGAAATGGTGATTAAAATAAATAATATCTTGGATGCTCTATGTATCGGATGTCTAATATCGAAGCATGCTCGGTCGAGTTGCTGGATATAATATCGGAAAAATGTAAACCAATGACATCATGCTCGAGTAACGAATTAAATGAAAATACATGCAACATAATGGTACCTGAAATGGAATGTGTTTTCGATTGTGATTTGCATTCGATCCAAATTAGTACTGCTAGGCTCTAGGTTTATAAATAAACGGAGACATATTACTTATCTTAAGTTATTTGAGTTAAAACAGTGCGAATCCGTCTGCTACTCTCAATTCCCACTAATTAACACAAAACTTAATGCATATCCACTTGGTTTCCACAGTCCCATATTGGGCGCCATTTTAGCAAATCGAATCGAAAACACGAGCGACAAATAAACACGTGTTAATTGAGCAATGAATGAATGAATAAAAGAGTGGGGGTGGTTACCGATGCACACAACACGCGAGATTGCTCACCAAAGTAGCACACTGCCCGCCCTGCAACAAGCGGAAACGACGCGTTCACACACGACTCTCAAGCGACTCGCGGTTAGTCAGCCGAAGCTTGGTTGTCACTAGTCAACACAGGTCAAGAAGTTACACACATCAAGCGAGTTCACATGGAAGCGGACACAGAAAGGATGAAGCTTAAGAATTAGCGTTAGATTGAACTGGAGCGTGTTTCCCACTGCCTAATCAGCAGAAAAATTACCTTATGTAGACTACTATAGCTATGCTGGCAGTGGGAGACAGCTTAAATAATTTAGAAAAAATTAGTCATACATTAAAAAGCTGTTTATTTTTCGCATTCTATTCAATAAGATAAAGTTTGTCTTACTATTTAGATCCAGGTTGTGTTCAAGAGCCAGTTCAAAACAGATGAGACCATAGTAGGTATCTATTTAAGTATGCATGTTAAAATGCTCAAAGAGATATGAGTTTCAAATAGAGTTGTTCACAACTCTATCAATTAGCTCACTGTTCTAAGAAAGTTTTTTTTTTCATATTTAGAGTTTCATTGCTGGGAAACTATAAGATATATAGCTTCCTTCTGTATGAGCACTAAAAATAAAAAAAACTGGAATTCAGGACTTCTCCGGTTACACTCCCCGGGTAAAGTCGATCGATTGTAACTTCGGCTTAACGAACCTATCCCATGGACAAACTTATCGTTGCAATATAACTTGACTGAATGAACAGATTAGCTGCATTAGTTCTCCCCTCGATCGGTTAATGGCGTGTGCGCATGGAGATGGTATTAGTGTGATGTGCGTGGGTGTGTGTGTGCGCGTACCTGGCAGCCGGGGCAGTGCGGCGGCGCGCAGCCCGCGAGCTCGAGGCGGTGCGCGCGCCACGCGCCCCCCTCCGCGCCCCCCGCCGCGCAGCACTCGCCGCTCTCCTCGCACTGCGGCTCCCAGCAGTCCACCTCGCCGCGCTGGAACGGGCCATGCTCTACGTTACCGATTGGCGATTAGCTTCGAGCTATTGCACCCTACAGTTGAGGAACGAGAGGCCGAGTCGTAGTCATTATCATCGAAGGGCCTTCCTTTCATTCACCAGTTAGGTGTACTAACGGTACGGTTCCTCTAGTGTTGTGGGTGTCCATGGGTGGTGCTCGCTTAGTTTGCCTTCCTTCTCGTATAAAAAAAGTGTCATAATGATTTTCCTATTTTTAGGCAATGCGATGTCACCAAATTATGGCAAGGCAGTTTCTGACAAAAATTTCCTCAGTGGATCACAATTTTATGAAGTTTACGGAGAAAAGCTAAAGTTTAGGCTTAAAGTGCGCGCACAAGACCTGACAAGTAATATTAAGCGCCCACCATCCAAATGTTGTTAACGTTCAACTTGTAGAAGACCAACCTTCGCTACGTCTCCTGGTAGGTGTCGACCATTTATTCTACGAAGTTTAATCTAGCTCATATAACGCTTTATTTCGGCTACATCTAACATTGATATGCTTATATGCATGGCTAAGCGTGTGTACTGACGAGGCACTCGCAGATCTGGCACTGGTAGAGCCAGCGCTCGCCGCTGCGGAAGCTGATGTGGTGCATCTCCTGGTGGCGGCAGTGGAAGCGCGGCTCGCAGTGCGGGCAGCACGCCGCCGGCGCCTGCACGCCCGCCAGCGCCGAGCTCTCACTCTGAAACCACATCGTTACATTTGCCAATACATGACTTTGATACCCCGTCACCCTCAGCTGCAGTTTTACTTAATAGTAGGTAGAGATAATGTCCCTACTTTCGGTGGGAAAAATATGCTAAAGAGCGCATCATGGTAAATCATATTGCTTCTCGAGACGAATGAATCGTATTTTTTACAAATTATGAATATCTGACTGACATCTAATTTTAAAACTACGCCTGATCACCCATTCACCCACTACTAAAAACCATTAAAAAATTACTAGTTGTAATGATTATCATAATGATGATGTGAACAATGTTGATGTTTACAATAACAACGACGATGACAATGATTTTGAAATAAACGGATCATTCACGTATCAAAGTCGAATAACGATGAGTAACACTGCGAGACGTAGAAAGACGGATTAATCTAAAGCATATCGAACATGTAGGTACTGGCCTTTTTTGATACTTGAGGGATCTGTTTATTCTCAGTATTTCAATGTCACGGTAGTTTTATGCCAAAAGCGATGACAATGACGATAGAGATGATGATGATGATGACGTGACAAACGCCGGTGTAACGGTAACCATGGCGGTGGTACATACGCTGGCGGTGTGGTTGGCGGGCGGGTCGCAGGCGCAGCGCGCGCGGCGGCAGGCGGCCACGCCCCGCGCGCACGCGCACTCGCGGCAGCCGCCCGCCTCGCTCCACGTCGCGCCGTCGCGCTTCAGCTCGCCCTGCCACAGGCAACCTGCAACGACATAAACAACACTACTGACTATTCCGGCTTAAGCATTGATCAAGAGACGACCGGCGTAAGTTTTTTATGATCGTTACAGTGCGGTTAAAATTGCGAAACATTAATAAACTGTGAAAGCCTTTTTCTAGCTTCACATCGTTTTATGCGTTAGTTTGCTTTGAATTTTAAAAATGAATGTACCATTTCCAATGGTAGGTATAAACACAGAGCAAAAACAAAGCATTCATTGTTTTTGCTCTGTGGGTATAAATCAATTTAAATTTGTCAAATGTGTTATCCGAAGAAAATGTGATAATACATTGCAGTAACGTCGGCAAGAATAGTTTGGATTAATAATATTAAGTTTTTTAGAGAGGGACTTTTTCTACAAAAGTAGGTAATGAAACGAACGTTAAGTGTATGCTTCTAAGTACTGACTTAATTCACAATCCGGTATTTCGCACTCGCAGCTGAAGCCGCCGTCAACGTTGACGCAGCGCGCGCTCGGCGGACACGTGTGGTCGCCCTGCTCGCACTCGTCCACATCTGAAACGTTACGTCAAGTCATCGTACAGGTTATATCCTGTATAGAATTACCGCACGGAAAGCCACTCCTTAGCAGCAACAGCGGTCGTCCTCGAGAGTCTAATTTATTTATTATTAAAATAGCATTTGTTTTATAAGAAGGCCCTAAGGGTATACTTTTTTTTTCTTATTCTACCAGCGCATTCGGAAAGACCAATGTTGCTTGTTGTTGTTGTTGTTGTTGTATGTTGTTTTTATTTTTTTGTAAATTGTATTTGTTTCTTTATATTTGTACAATAAAGCATTTACTTACTTACTTACTTACTTAAGAGAATGCACTAAAAGAAACATGGCAGGAGGCTTTTTTTTTTTAAATAAATAACATCGCCAACCATATATATGTGGTTACCACATTGCAAATTTACTTACGAGTACTAGGTAACCATTGAATTAAATAAAAGCAAAGTTCAAAAAAAGGTTAATAATAAATAATCCATAATATCAATCCAACTAATAACCGAAATAGACTTACAGGTGAAAACAAAAATGATCTACCGAGCGGATCGCACAAGGAATGATACAGAAGTGTTAAAAACAATACCTTCGCAGTGGTCCCGTTGGGGGTCGCGCCGGTAGCCGTCGCGGCACACGCAGTAGTAGGAGCCGGGCGTGTTGACGCACGCGGCGCGCGGCGCGCAGGGCGCGGGGGCGGGGGCGGGGGCGAGGGCTGACGCGGGGGCGGGGGCGGGCGCGGGCGCGGGCGCGGCGGCTGCGCACTCGTCCACGTCGCGCTCGCAGCGCGCGCCGCCGAACCCCGCCGCGCACGCGCAACGCTCCGGCGCCGCGCACTCGCCGCCGTTCAGGCACCCGCCCGTGCAGATCGCTGCATAGTAGTTACATCATTTATTTTACAACTATCTCTGTTTAGTCACTGGCCACTTTCTCCTCTCAACCGGTATCGGTATAGGCTTCCGTCGCCGTGGATGCGACGATTGAGTGCATTTTGCATGCCACTAATACAATCGAGCTGGCAAAATGCGCCATTTTATTGCCGAATCCACATGCACAAACGACATTTTTAGTAAAAATAATAACATTAATAAACGAATTATACGCCGATATACCTCGTACTGTCAACGTGATATCGTCACGTCACTTAGACATGGCGGTACTTCGTAACAATTATATCCTTTTTTGGGCATAAGTTAGTGCAACTCACGCGTGCAGGTGTAGCCATCGCCCTCGTAGCCGTCGCGGCAGCGGCACGTGTAGGAGCCGGGCGTGTTGCTGCACTGCGCCGCCGCGTGGCAGCCGTGCGTCTCGCCCTGGCACTCGTCCACCTACGCACGTAGTCAACATCATCAGCAGTTCAGTCTTTACGCAAACCTAGGACCAGCGAGCAATTGCTGGCTCCAACATATCAAAAGGCCCCTGAATTTTGTGAAACACATGCAAAAATGGCTCTACTATCAACAGGAAAAGGGAGTCTCCTTTAAAATAATAATACCACTGGTCTACCGTGCTTCGGCTATAATCACCGGGATCACATCATCTGCTAAAAAACTTTTCACAAATGCATCATTTCACAAACTCATCATTTGACAACCCTTTAATATTTGATAAACCGCAAACTTTTTTTAAAATCGAAAACCTTTAGGCGTGGCTCTCATTAGGTTAGGTCAAGTTTGTGAAATGATGCATTTGTGAACTTCTAACTTCTATTTTCTGTTGACAGCGTCCTTATCATCAGATGAACTAATACTTTTACTCTACACCTAAGAACTCGAAGCAAAGCTCCAATCAATGTTGTTGTGATCTGGGTGGATTTTGTATAATATTCAATGGTCCTCAATCTGGTACTAACCTCAACACAGTTGAATTTGTCCCTTCTCGTGTAGCCAGGCAAGCACTGGCAGACGTAGCCGCCGACCACGTTGAGGCAGCGAGTGTTGGAGTGGCAGTGGTGCCCGAACAGCCCGCCCGCCTCTGCGCACTCGTCCACGTCTGAAACAAAGGTAATCTTGTAGATTTCTATACTAAGGGTTTGTTTCACTACTCTGTTACGTTCCTGATATCTTAAGAGTCCAATATCTATAGCGATGTCTCTATTTAGTAGTATGAAACAGACAGAGGCATAGCTATCTGACACTTAAGACATCAGGAATAGGCCCTAAGTATCTCTGATCACGGAGAAGGCGACAAGAGACTGTTACAATTACCTATTACGATAGCTTTCGTGATCGTGACATAGGTACGTATTTCACAGTATTTTGTGATGAAGAAATAAATCAAGAGGTTCCGAAGAGGTGGATTGACATGCATTGTATATTAATCAGATAACCACGAAAATTGGTCATTAGGGTTTCTTAGTTAACCGCCACATAAACTTGTGGCTCTGATCTGGTGACCCACCTTCGCAAGTGAGCCCGTCACCCTGGAAGCCCTGGTTGCACTTGCAGGTGTACTTGGTGTTGAGGTTCATGCAGGTCGCGTTCTCGTCGCAGGTGTGCCCCATGCTGCAGTAGTCCACTCCTGGAATATTATAAACAAACAATTATTCGCAGTTCCTTTATTAACTTTGAGAAAAGTTAAACATAAGCTCCTTCGTTTTTGTTCTTTAAGAATTTTTATTAAGTCGACCAAAACAGGATTTCGATTTCAGGTATAAATCCGGCGAACTGCAAGTAAAGGCCGCTCAAATTTCAACTTTCCTTGAATGAAAGTACGGTTAATGGGCTATACTTAGGCATCGTCACTTGCCAAGTCTTCAGGTTTCAGTTGTACGAAACGAAATTATTTTTTTGTAACTAGCCATCGACGTAATGATCATGAAGCAGTATAAGCTGAACGGCATCCCATTCACTTTCAACTTTAGGTGTTGCATTTACCGGGACAGAACTTGCAGCACTCGCCGGGCACGGTGAACTGGTCGGGCGGGTCGCAGGGCAGCGGCGGGCAGGCGGTGTCGGGGTCGACGCGCGTGCACTGCATGTTGCCGTCGTGGCACACGCACTCCGCGCATTCCTTCGGCGCGAAGCGGTCGCCGTGCTCGTAAAGCTCTCCCTTTAGGAGACAGTGCCCTGGAATGCCAAATTACTCTGTTAAGGATATTTCTGCGTCAGTGTGCAAGTACTTACTAATTGGGAAACAATTGTTCGGTTTTGAAATATTTGTGTTCGGGTAGACTCGTAAATTAAGACTATCTATAATAACAAGTCAGCTTACTTAAACAAGTTGGGCAGCATTCTCCTGGATGTAGCACTGGATTCTTGCACTCTGCTCTGTCGCACTCAACTGGCCTGCACGTAATCTCGCCGTGCTGAAAATTAAAAATTAATCTAAGCTTAAGCATCAAGTACCTACTGAGGCTTTTTACATTTCAGTATAAAATGTTATTACAAATCTACCGTACCAACTAGCAAACCAAATAATGAACTTCATGCAAAAGTGATAATTAAGAATTCCGCTGCAAAGAGTAGTTGTGTTACTGACCACGCAGGAGCATCGATTGCAGTCCTTCTGCCACGTGGCACCGTCGGCGTGCACTGATCCGTTGGAGTAGCACGACTTCTGGCAGTCGCACTGCTCCAGCCGAGCCAGCCGCGCCTCCGTGCCTACTAACTGCGAACACGACACATCCGACTGTACTCATACTGTAAGTTGAGCCTACCAGCTCCAGCAATATGAACATTTGAGGATCTACTTAGTATGTTATCAGCAACACTTTTTGTTTACCTTAAGTGATAGGTCATGGATATGCGTAGTGAGTTCCTGCACGGTAGCCTGCAGCAACGCAAACTGTCCACAAGTGGGACACTCCGAATCCAGCCCCGGACATTGAGTCAGGTAACCGTGAGGCCCACTCACTAATCGTACGTCTTGTAGCGTACCCTAAAAAATATATGATTGGTCTGAGTAACGTTGAAATTTTAAAATCACATCTCGATTTTTCTTTATCATCTGATAAACCGTGAAAATAGTTAGGTACATACCACTAGAGAGTGATAACAATGTGTATTTCAAATACACTCTTATTTCTGAACTGTAATCACAATAGTTATAATCATTCGAAATTTTTATTCTACCTACTTAGCGGTAGTTTTGTGGCAATAGTAATTTTTTACCACTTTTGGGTCCCAAGTACGTTTCCAAAAGTGTTATTAATTACAAGTATGTTACCTTAAATAATGAATGTTTGCTATTCCTCTGTCCGACCCAGAGCGCCAGCTGCGGCTGCGTGAAGTTGCGGTCGGGCGGCGCGATGAGTCGGCGGTAGAGCGGGTGGCAGTCGACGAGCAGCGTAGCCTGCGCGCCCGACACGGCCAGCGCCAGGCGGTGCCACGCGCCGTCCGCCAGCCGGAACGGGAAGGCCTCGACGCGCGCGCCCGCCTCGCCCGCCGCCACGTAGTGCAGCCGCACCTCGTCGCGCCGCCCGCTCGACTGCACCTCCAGGTACCTGCACACCGCCACCGCCCGCGTTACTACACTCCGGACACTCGCGACGCAACGCGCTCTCGGAATGTCTCCGCCGCTCCCTCGCGAACTGTTCCGAGGTACACATAAACAAAGCAAACAACAAAAATATTCGGACAGCGTACGGAGCACGACCGCGAGCGGACCTCGGCTCGCTCTACATCTCAATATCGCTCGGCCAGGATAGGGGACCATGTACCTCGGAACTAATCGCGATCGTGTCGACTAGCTGACGTGTCTCATAGCGTCGCTATAAAGAAATACAACTCTCACGATGTGTCCGATAGTTCGGAGAGCTTTCACCGGCCGGTCGAGGAGCGCCTCGCCGGGCCGCCACGTGCGGCCTCGGGCGAGAGTCGAGTTACCGGCGGACACAAACGAGAAGCACAATACGGATTCCCATGTCGCTTGGAATGCAAGTGCGGCCGAGCCCGGCGGTGTCCCCTCGGCGCGAGCGCGGCACGACAAACAACAACAGCCAGTGAACAGAGAATCGGGTGTGAGGGGTTAGACAGATACAGAACACAGCACGTCAAGACACAGAACACAAGACGGTCGGCGGGAACGCGGGGCGCGGGGGCGCATGCAAGCCGGCCCGCCCGCGACACATACGGCCATGCAGAGGTCACAGTGAGCGCAATGGGGTCAACGGATGGATCGAGGAGGACATTCCGAGGCACAGGACATTCCAAGATACATGATACTCCCCTATGCGCGCGCACGAATGCCGCCGGGGAAGCGAGATGCGTGCACGCGCAGCGATGTTGAGATCTAGAACTCACCGTCAGGGCGCCGTCGTCTCCGCCGCCACGACTCCGCCGCCACTCTCCCTCGCGCCGGTGCTTCATGGCACTCTACCCGACATCAAACGAATGTGTCATTAAATCACAGCAATCAATCACGCACATGTAAGACAGCGGGGAGTCCCTTGATTGGCGCGCGCCGTGCGCCGGCCGCGCGCCCTGAGAACGCATTACTGTCTCCGCTGCGTGTTACTTGGGTGCTGATAGATTGTTTTTTTTTTATTGTTACAAATATATTTCGTGACTTTGTGTAATAATCGTATAATTGAGTAGGGAAAGTTTAGGTATTGATATTTTTTTATCGTATCGAATAAAAATAGTTTAATGGTAAAACTGTAGCTTAATTAAAGACGGATATACCACATCCACATAACTAGGTACATAACATAAGCACGTAAACAACGAGGCTAGGAAACGTTGAATAGGTTGAAGAATTGTTAACGATGCCGCGCCAGCTAATCGGTCCACTGTTCTCGCAACACACCCTACATTCATCATTTCAATATACTATATCAGTCATACAAATAAAAAAGCATCAATATGAACATACTCACGGTCTACATGCATATATGTATTTAAGGTAAAGTAATATTCGTATACTTAACACATTTTGGTCCTTGACTATCAAAAAGCTGCTCTGGGGGTGACTACTAAGAACCGCTGACAGAATAATTTAAATGAACTTTTAATTGAAATTTCAGAATTTTATCTTGCTGTCTGTTTTTTGTACTAATCCTGGACCTGGGTAACTTCTGAACGGCTAACTACTTTTCAGGACGTTTTCAACGGTAGATTAAACTTGGCGTGGAACCAAATAGGTACATAATGGCTTGAACAAATATCATATAGTCAGTTGAGCAGAAAATATATTGTCACAAAAAGTACAAAACTGTTTTAGATTCGTCGTTATCCTTTTCGTTCAAACGAAAAAATCGCAGATGCCAGCTAGTTAAGTGTTACGTTTATTTAGTGTGAAACTGAGAAAAGGCGTGTTTACCTGTTGTACCCGTGCGAGAAGGAGAGGATGGTGCCGGAGTTAGCCGGCTCCTGCCGGAGCGCGGCCAGCAGCGTGAACTCGGGCGAGCGGCGCAGCAGCTCCGCCGCGCGCTCGAACGCCGCGCCCTCCACCTGCAGCGACCGCGAATCCCCTGTGAACATTAATACTAATTAACTAATTTAGCTTCAAGCCCATTAAAAAAATATTATCAAAGTCGCTTACTGATTGTAGCTTAGTGGTTTCTAAAGTTTTTTTAGTCTGTACCTAGGTAGGTACTCCTGAAGAGTGAAAAAAACTTGCGTTCACCCCCTTGAATGGAATTAAACTGTACCCCCTTTGTACGGTCGGCAAAATATGGTCTATCGTTTTTCATCCAACTTCCTATCAAATAAATATGTCGCTAAAGTCAAATTTAAATGTTTTATGACGTGCATAGGATTGTCCCACTGCAGCGCACGGTCACGCTACGCACGTGGGTACATATTGGCTTCGTATCAAAATGTAGGCGGTCGTTACCATAGCAGTCCACGACCACGCTACGCACGAAATGACCAATGGACCCACATGGGTGACATTTATAGCGTGTCCGTGCACAGCGTGCGCAGCAGAGTGGGGCGTCAGATTAATGGTACGAGTACTATTCGTTATTTTTTTAATAACCCCCAGGTAAGCGCTGCTAGTCTAGTCCGAATAGGATTGAAAGCTATTTTTAGCAGTTTCAATTCAGTCAATGGGCGCAGAGGGTTTGATGCCGAAACTCAAAATCACGACACTTTTCTAACAATGTAACGTCTGACCGTTTATAATTTCGATCCTTAGTGTGTGAACAACGGTTAAGGCGGATCTCGGAGTTTTAGTTCTTCATAGGCCTCACCGTGTTTTTCTATCAGACCAGTAGTTTAAGAACTCATAACATTTAGCTTTAAACTTTTTGAACCTTTGGAAATTATTTTTATCGCTTGTTGCCCTACCAGCACGCCAGTATTATTTTGCCTGGTACCTATATGGTGTCCGTCCTGCTTAAAATTCACGGTAGACTCCAGTACGTTACGGCTTCTAGGCTGTGTTTGATCAGCCAACGGCCGAATAATCAGGCTCTGCGGAGATTCCGCGAGTCAATTAGAGTAATGTGACCTTACGTACGTTTTGCGGTGCAATAAATAGTGATACGATCAGCCACGGTGCGCTGCCGTGATCGGCAGTCCTTGGCTCGTAACGATCGCTCAGTATTGGCGGCCCGCCAGCTCCAACCATTCCTTTGAGCATTATCTTAGTTAGCATATGGGCCACGCTCTGGAATTATGTTAATTGATTTATTTAGTACTTCAAATTTTAGCCTTATTAGGGGAAATTGACATAATTGAGAATTTAATGTAACTCTCCTTGAAGCTGATATACATTAGTAACCACTTCCAAACATAAACTCTTATTCGAACTAATACCGGTATACCGCCTATTTCTAATATTATTTTAAGCACACGGTCGCATAGTATGTATAAAATGAGATCCGACGAACTCCTGATCACGTCTGCGAATATTTTTATAATTTATTTAATACTACATTACCTACTCCAAAACTGTGTAGTGTACATGTAGAGTAGTTAAGTACTTCATCTAGACAAATAACTTACAAAATGGTAAATAAAACGTTTTTTGAATTCAACGTTGAGAAACATTGCACTGAAATAATAATAAAAAAAACTATTACCGCATTTTTGACATAACAACAACAGTTTGACTTTCTCCAAGAAAAGTTTTACTGAATAGGAAGAAAACTTAACGTTCACCTTCAAAGAAATAAGATTTGTATGTGCCAAATACATATTACGTATATATATCCTATGCAGCGACCGTAAACAACATCTGCAATGCGCATTGCGCTTGTTTCGCAATAAACATATACGCCGATTAAAATTTAGGGTATAAGATGTTTTAAAAAACTCACATTCCGCGTATTAACATATTTATAATCAAGCAACGCGGGATTGATATCTAATAGAGGTTACAATCCTGTGCTTATGAATACCGTGTTCCTAACCCATTTTCAACACAATTCAATCTCGAGCTCGGAAACCATTAGGCTGGCCGTTTTGTTCAGAAGTAACGCATTTTCGGTGCCTATTCTCGTAGCAATGCAAATAAGTATTCTCGATTTTACGATTCATAACATCGGCAATATTTATTCGCGCATAGCACGTGCCTAGCGACAGTTCAAACGGGCATGTAATAAAGTGCGCAATATAAGGTTTAAATCAGAGGGGAATTTACTGTTATCCCGCCAGTGGGGAGAAATCGCGCGGAAGGGCGCGCGCCGCCGCACGCGGTCAGTCCTTACCTGATTTCACGACTTATAAATTTCACTTTTGCGACTTCCCACTAACTGAGGTGCAGGGATTATTCAATTTGGCTTGGTAAATCGCGCTTTTAATTGTTTCCAACTGCAGAACTTCAATTTTGTGGTCGTTAATACTATTCGAAAATATTGTAATTTGGAAATCGATTTACACTAACATAAATGTAGAATAATAAAAGCGCTACGGCGTAGCACAAGTGCTCGTAGCTCCTTGTAGTTTTCCGGGTCTACGCTTAGAGCCGCTACGCTACAAGCGCAAATCTTACCTTTGACCGCAAAAACAAAATCCATAAATAAGTACGTGAGATAAGAAGGCATAGGAACTATGAAACTTCATCGATAAGGATGACGACATAGTTTCCAACTTCTCCGACTAGAGTTCGACGACTCCGCAACTCCCATGAGACACTCAACATACCTCTACATAGCCACGATATTCGATGAAAATTGAGAGGAATACAGAGAATACAGTAGATAAAACGTTTTGACTAAGCGTTTTCATTATCAATATCCAATGTTATTTCATCATGTCTCCGAGCCGAGTGGACTGAGCGCTAAAAGGATGAATATTGTTTCAAAACACACTCGGCTTTTAATCAACATGGCCATTAATAATACAGCATTCATTCATATTTATCGAATTTCAATCGCGATAATTTGGATAAGGTTTAAAGTATATATACACACACACACACAAAATCACGTCTATATCCCTTACGGGGTAGACAGAGCAAAGTATATATAAAAAACAAATTTAAGGTATATACCATGTATGTAAATTTTTAGCGTAAGCCACATTATTTTAACATATGCTGTTGAAATGATATAAGAAAAGACGGGAAAATAATAAACAATAGTAAAAGTTTCATTCCAAGATTCCAACCTTGTCGACGGGGGGATGATAAATCATGCACGAATCTCCGGCGCTTGTCTAGATCTCCCCTTCGCATAATTATTATTTAATATCAATTAGTTTTCGCGGGCGGCATGAGAATAATGCCGGTATATCCATCCATTATAAGGTGACCTTTGATGTTCTTTAGATATCGCAGGCATCCTGATGGCGAGAAGGGCTCTTAAATAATGGAACATCACCCTCCGTTGACGTGTCGAGGGTGAGAGATTCTTATGAAATTGTTTCATATTTCACTTGACTGTTGCTGCAATAATATTGGAGAAAGATAGTCTGGGGGGTTTATAATAGCGCTGCGTGGAGCCCCGGGGCCACTTCCGATTGAATGAAGACTATTATAGCGAAACAAAATTCGTTTTCCGTTTCAACGCAATTCTGGTAATTCGAAAACGTTTGACTCACGGTTTCTTGTGCTAAAATAACGAGCAGTCGTCAGTTATTCCTCGCAGCATACACCTACGTTTTTGACGGCTCATCTGACAATGTTTATATCGATTAGAATTAGTCAAGCTTTAGGTAGAATTGGAATTGATTTCCTGCTTGCATATATTAACATGAACATGTCGTCCGACAGCGTGTTAGGTATTATTTTATGAATCTTAACGCCGATAATGTTACAACACTCGTAAAGGAGCCCATGTTGTTTTATACAGATTCTCAATTCAGTGTTTCAAACCATGCCCTAAACACATCCCTCAACACAATTTAAACTCAATCAAAAGTTCAATCAAAACAGATTGACGTTTATTAGCCAAATTTAACACTTGGCAATAAAACGGGACATTAAAATGCAGCTTATCCGACCCCACCGTGTTTTGGTTTAATTAAAGCACCCCGATATCAATCGCCACAAATATTTGCGCAGCTTGTGTCAACACCGATGCAACTTCACGCGGTGGATTTATTTATTGCCAATCGTTTATGAGTTTGGCACACAATTCGATTGCGACTGGGGTACCGATGCCGTGATTTGAGGGAAGAGATTAGAAAGTTTGAACTAGTTTACGGGATCAAAAAAAAAATTTGTTTGTCCTTTGGAACAATTAATGTGAAGGATGAGTCATTTTCATATTCAAACCATTGATTTCAGAATAAAATTTAAGACCCCCCACCAAGTCCTTTCATTTGGCTTAGTGTGTACAGTTTGCATAATACCTTTTTCTTTTAAATTTTGGCTTGCTGCAGAAAATTATTCATTTTATAATACCTACCTATTTACAGCTAAAGAACTTACAGTACAAATTTATGACGTTTGCGCTCAGATTCTCAAATATACGATTGCTCTATAAATCTAGAAAACTTTGCTTGATGTTCAATGGTTCGCTCCAAGTCGTAAAACACATTTTTAAAATTTAATTCATCAACCCTGTTTGGCTGTGATCCAAAAACTCAAATGCAATTGTGAAACAAGCATGAATACTTTTCAATAGAAAATGGAATAGACTGAGTTGTTCTACGGTTCATGCGATAATTTTATACTTACGTAAAGAGTTAGCGGTTTTCGAATGACTTCCCATTGTCCATGGAAGCAGTAGCTTGTGTAATCTGTGTCGGGATCAGTGGGCCGACCAGATCACCGCGGCCCAGTGATGCGAGTAAACATTCCCGTGCCTAGGGGCTCTAGAAAAACCGTAGCTATGCAAGTTTCTCTTCCCATTCATCTTTTAAAAAGTGCCTTTTAGGCAAATCCGAGCTAGCATACTTGCCAGGGGCCCAATTTTTACGATAGTATTTAATTAAAATTTTGCCATTACTGAAAAACTGAGTTTTTTTACTAGTTTACTAGCTTACTACTCTTTTATGTAGTTGAATAGCGCGACGTCCAGAATCACTCAAACAAAAATCTTTGATCTCTGAGGGATCCTACTGGATACACATACGCACACACGCACACACACACACACACACACACACACACACACACACACACACGCACACGCACACACACACACACAAATCACGTCTTTAACCCTTACGGGGTAGCTACAGACAGAGCCTAAGGTAACAAGACCATGCTTAGCAAGATTGTGGGCGTATAGGTGGAAGTGGAATCAAAATAGTGATGATTTGCTAGCCCCATCGCTTATAACATGATTGCCATGATTTTCGCCCATTCCCTCGAAGGGCATTTACCATCTGCGCGGGAAGAGAAGCAACTGGTACATTCTATATTTTTTCTTTCCTCCCAGACCAATATGGAAGTACATAGCGATACGTCCACTAAAATCACCCAGATGGTCTCACTGGACATGGTAGTCTACTAGAATCACTCAAACAAAAATGTTTGATCTCTGGGAAATCCTACTGGATATTGTCCACTAAAATCACCCAGGTTATCGTAATGGAAATGGCGACCAATAGGATCCACCCGTGTGATCTCACTTGACATATTCGTCTAATATAATCACCTGGGACATCCACTCAGGTGATCCTAATGGACGTCGCGTTATATAGTAATTAACATTTGTTCGTAATCCATTGCCATTTTTGTGTCGTTTTTTTAATGGTGTTACCTAGCTATAATCTACTACATAACGACGATAACCTATTGGTGGTTAATATCCCTTTTTGAACCCAAAATCGGCTTAATCGTTGTTTGATCGCCACGCTGACACACGATATATTCCGATGTTTGAATACAAACATTCAGCCGTCGAGTTGACAAAGCGGATGCCAAACCCGTCACGCCTGTCGCGACCGCCGAGCAATGTCCCACCCGTAATCTGGCCCGGACAGCGACAAGGCGCTCACAATGCGAACGCTCCGCTCATGTAAACATTAATATTGATGCTCTTGAATGTCACTAGCACGCTTCAATGTTATGACACTACTCGCTCATCTTTTGTTCACGTCGATAAACAAAACGACATATAAATGGGCAAGAAAGAGGCCGCTATCCCGCGATAAGGGTTCGATATCGACAGTCGTTTGTTTAACGATCTTATTAAGGCGCCGTAGGACCGCTATAGGTTGAAATATCAGAGGCATTACTTCGGGGTCGGAAGAAGAAACGTCATCAGTATAAAATCGACAAACCTTCGCGATAAGCGAGACATTGATTTTCTGCTAAGATCAATTTGGTATTCTCGGCAAACTTTATCGCGTGTGTTCCAACATTTTTAGGAAAGTCATTGATGTTTTCAGATATAACACCCAGATAACGATATCTAAATACCTATCTGACACAACACAACAAGTGTTTCTTAGTGTAGCGTTGAATGGACGTTTAACGTACACGATTGCATTTGCCTTTTTTGGGGTTCGACCAAATCTGAATGATACTCCACTCGAAAAAGCAGTCTACCAAACATCCTACCATCATTACATTACCTACCAATCTCTTTAAAAAATTAGGGTTTTTTAAGAGAAAAGAAATGGCCAAGTGGTGTTCCGTATAGCTTGACATTAAATAAATCTCTGTTTTTAAAATGTAACTTCCGCGCCCAAATGCTTGAAAAGCGGCTTAGAGTCCCTATTTTCTGCACCAAACAACGCGACGGCACGCTGCTTTTGACATTTGACACTCGGATCCGCGGCATGACAATATGGCTCGGACTAGATCCCCTCAAATTAGTGGCACCACCCTTCGACAATTACGCGAGTGCGCCGCTCGCCTAATGGTGCGGATTACGTTACGCGTAAGTGAAACAAGGCAATGCAGCAGGTCCCCTAATCGATAGGGCTCCCATAAAAAGAAACTCGATAGCGTTGATACCTGTTTAAAGTAACAATGATTTTAGTGTAGTTTTATGTAGGAATACATCTACAGTCGATACGAAATTGCCGAGCCAACGAAAATCAATGAAAGAACGACTTATTTTTTCCATCACACAACACTTTACCGACTACGGAGGTAAAGCGTTTTAAAGTTTTACAATATCTGAGATCAGTGACACTATACATAATTATAACCAGAGCTAATTACGTATTTGTTCAATTAATTACATAGGCCGTTACTTGCATGTGGTTAGTTTAATTCAACTTTAAAAAAATAGAGTAGGTACTAACAGTCCATTTTTTTGTCTTTATGATTGTATTGTAAATTAGAAATAGGATTAAAGCCATACATCTAAGGTTTAGTAAATTAAAGGAAGTTCTGTTAAGAGGCAGCCCTAAACAATGTCGCCAGTTTTGGGTGAGTTAATCACCGACACAATGAGCGATTGCGGCTGTTTGCCGGCTTACTGCCCGGCACCAGTCCGGCCCAAGGGATTACCATTCGTTCCCGTGTTCCTGCGACAAATCGACGGTTTAATGTAATTGACGCAATGGGACATGGTAACACATATACAAAAATACTAAATTCTACAAATTCTTTTGCCATTATTGCACAAGTATTGAACGGCTCTCTGATATTTTTGTGGGACTTAACACAACATTCGTAGATTATGATTGTTTTTCAAATGTGGTATTTACATATGTGGAAAATAACACAATAATAATAAACTAGTAATAGAATACAACAATAATATTGTTTTTCCTCTCTACAACAAAAGCCCCTCTCGCCACTGAACCGCACCGACCAATTTCCTTCACCACAACATCTCCATCGTCCTTTCAACATCAAATTGCAAATGTCAGAGGGAAAGGGAAAGTACAATGGGCCCCCTCGGCAACCCCGAAGTCGGGTCGGGGCAAAAGACTCGGACACGCTAACGTACAAATTTAAATTTCAAAGAACACCATAACGTCTGTTTGCAATTTAATTCATAATCATAAAAGAAAATGTCTTGCATTAACAAAATATATTGAATTATATTATTTATTAAGGTATAGTCGGGGTAATAAAAGTTTCGTCACTTTTCGACTCTATGTATTTGCCATTAAGGTTCAAAAGTGACGAACCTTTTCTTACCCCGACTATACCTATATAATAAATCGCTTAACATAGCTTTGTAATTAAAATTTGCCACTCAATTATGGTATCTTCATTTGACCGCAAAAATACCTAACAATTTCACCCCTTTCTTCAGTGAAACTTGCTACGAACGTCGTATAAGCTCTGTGGTGAGCGAGGAACAATAAAAGGTAAATAGGTGTGCCTTGGCAGGCTTTCACTAATGGGCTCCGCGCTTTCGTTCGACGTAAGTGGAATGGAATTGCACCTAAAATGGATTGCAGTGCACCAATACGACCTGGCCGTGTTTACGATCCATTACGCCGTCGGAGTACCCACGATGCAATATCCCGCAAGTTTATTAATACATCGTATAACACAAAATCTACGAGTACCTAGAGGTATATTTTTTATGGATTACACTAGTCACTAAAAATATTATTTGAACAAGGGGGTTTTTGAAAGCACATTACCGAAAACTACTTACCATTCGTAAATGGAGAACGAATGAGCTGAATTTGATATACGTATAAATTAGAAAAACACAAAAAAAAAATTAAGCTGTAGTTGTGTAGCAATGCATGCACTTTGTACGCTTGAATGTTGATGAATGATTTTCGGGTAATGTGCATCCTAAAATTAAAAACCAAGTGATATTAATCGGAAGTCTAAAATTTCCAAGACTCTTTATTTGCTATGTTTTATTTCGTGATCGAAGAAATTGTTTCCTTTATTTTATGCTGCTAAATTATTAGCTACATTTGCAAGCGATGCATCGGAAATAGTTTGACCGCTACTTGCTTAACTTTCTGTATTAATTTGGTATTTAATAATAATAATTGTCTATACCTCACCTGTGACCTTAATTTCACAGTAATAATTAACTTAATTTCATTAATATCAAATTTAAAAAAAGATTCAACTCTGACTAAAGAAATATCAATTCATATTTATTGTTGTCTTTGAATATAACTTGATAAGTTATTTTAATTTTATTATGTACAAGAGCACGCATGGAAATTGTTCAAAGCAGCAAAACCCAACTAAGTTTTTGAAAATAAATATAAGCTGAGTGGGTGCTAATGTTCTACGTGTTCAATCTTGATAGCTGAATAACAAACGGCTTAGGGCGAGCAGGGCGCAAAGCACTAGGTCTTTGAACCTGGGGGTAAATGTCGACCTGGCTTATACAACACTAAGTTGCCTCGACGAACGAAGGAAATGCCAGCCTTTATAAAATGACTTAACTAAGCTAGACTAACCCAAATATCTTCCTACTTACTGCTATTAAATTTATTTATCGCCAATCTAGCCATTTTTCAAATATGATGAAGTATTTCTAAATTATGTAAATGTTTGTCTGGCAGAGATGGTGTATCATTGATTAGAAGCGGGGTGAAAATTGCAACTTTTAATTACGTTATACGGTGTACTGTGTAGTAAGGGAGTCAGTTACTTATATTTATATCCATGCCGAATTAAATCGCTAGCGTGCGGCAAAACCTTCAATAACTACACAAACCGGTTTTTTTATAACATTGAATAAAAACAAACCAACTCTGGCACTGCCGCCTGAGTATATTCTGACTAGCGGCTGCTTGTGACTATTATGATGGTAAGTACGAATGTGATGTGGACCTTGTAGGGTGTAGGCGGTTCGCTGCGGCTGCATGCCCGGCGCGGCGCTGACGCCGGCGTGCGACGTGTTGTGCAGCGATAGAGCGCCCAGCAGATCTAGTTCGGTGGCTGTAACAATACAAAAACTCCTTTAACTACACGCATTCTGTCATAGAAGACGCGTGTTATGGCTTATGACAACCATATTAATTACCATTCAGACCAATCTGATCGGATTTTTTCTGACGCTACATTGTACCTCAGGAAAAGATTTCTATACCGAGTCGAAAACCCCGTAAAACATGCTCTCGAAACTAGCACACATTTGTGACGTTCAATCATCATCACCGATATCTGCGACCGATACTTCACAACTTTCATCTACCTATCGTAGAAAACTTATGTAACCATTCGTCTTATTAAAACTGTGATTAAATTCAAACATTTAGGTTTTTCTTTATGTTATTAAACGAACAGTTACCTCCCAACCGTAAAATACCTTTTACTTATTCCAACATGTAGAAGCAAATTTCGTGTGCAATGTCTATTGACGGAAGCGTGTAAAACACGGCCTATTGTGCAACGGTGATTTATGACCTCTGTAATGGGCGAACATGTAAAGGAAACATAAAGGATTAATCCATCAAGTTACCTACCTACGAGCCCTCGCATCAACTGTATGGAAAGATAAAAGCTCACGCTCTAACTCGCCTCGCTACAGCAATAACAACAGCCGCGTTTGCATATCAATCGACGGCCGGCAACGTGTTTTATTGACCGCGTGTGTCAATAACCGGATAATTAATTACGTATTCCGTGTTATAAATATTAACGAGGCACAAGACGTGGCCTACATTCGAACAATCAATATCGGCGAAGGAGTCCGAAAAACGGAGAACAGTCGCAGCCTCGGCCGCGTATTGATCCGAGTATCAAAACTGCTTCTTACTCGAATCGCTAGTCACTACCTACCTGAATGCGATCAGTTTGCCTACCAACAATGTTCAGATATAAGTAAATCTGTGATGTATTACAAGAAATAAAATTCGCGTCCGGGGGCAGGTTCAGCCGAATCGTGATAAGTAAGCCTAATTCAAGACAGGATTCGGTGTCTTCTCTTGTTTTCAGAACAATAAATAACATAGATGGTCGTAAATTTATGCACAAAAAGAAAAAAAAAACTCTAAAGTAGGGAATAATAGCTATTATTCATATCATGCCATGCTGTTAATTATTCTTAGGCATAACTAGGTATTTTTATAAAAATATTTATACCCACAAGTATTTTCACATGACGAATATAATATCGTGCATGCGTAGCAATTCGTAGCGGCCTCCGGATGTACGCGTAGCACCTGCTACGAATCTCGCACGGATTTATGAGACAAGGGTCTGTTTTCTTGGGACGACCATTGTCAAATTTGTGTATAATTCGTCTTATCTCTCTAATTAACACGTAGGTTGTATTCCGATTAACAAAAACAGCGTATCACTTTAAATGCCGCATCCGAAACGACCATTAGCTGTAATGGTTCCTAAGCATAAATAAGGACGTTCCATTTCCAATAGCTTCTGTTTGACAAGCCTTGATTAATATTTATATTTCTAAACTTCCCTGAAAAATGGTAACTAATATTAATATTTATTTCAAAACGTCATTGAAAATTAGAACACGCAGAAAAATCCAAAAAGTAAAGCTATGGCCATATGGTAAGCCTTGACTAACTCACCAGCACCCAGCCAGAACACTTGCGAGCTAGAAATCTGAAATTTTGCAATTAGAAATTTTCTTTGTAATGCTGATTTTATAAGCAATTCTGCATCACTGTTAAAACAGTAATGTAAGCAAGTTTAAATGCATTCGAAGTGGCCAAAATAATTATATATTTAACGTTACGTATTCTCAGTTACGTTGCAATATAAGTTGAGTGTAAATTTCGTTACGATACAACTATTTTGCTTAACACTCATAGTAAGTTTTAGTAATATTACTAATACCTACTACTATTTATAAGCCCCACCTATGCCCCACCTTATTATTGGCCGAAAATTGAATATTAAAACCTTCAAATTTAATTGAAGTCAAAGAACAAATACTACGTAAAAGTCAGAACTAGACCCAGAGGTGTAATTACCAACTGCCATCTTCAAAACCTTTTCAGTGCAAGTAAAAGCTTTGGTCTACTTTTTGTGACAGTGAGGCGTAGTGTAGTAAGTGATGAAGCTCGTACAAAGCTCGCTCTTAATCTCTCTTCGCGGGAAGTGTCACAGATTCCGGCGAGAGCTCTTCTGCGTTCTGCGGAAGTGCAGGTCCTATTTACACCAAGAGATAGGGTTGTCACCATAATATAATTGTAAACGATAGTTATGTAAACGTTACGACGCATTACGTGCATTTGTAGACAGCTACTTTTGTAGAAATATAGTGAAGCGATTTTTATCTGTCAGAAGTAAAAGATTTATGCCACCAAGTTACACGACAGTAATATAACAATTAGTGTATATAGAGATAATAATCCATCAACAAGATATATTCTCATTGTAATTTTTATATCAATTATATTACTCCGAACATTTACTGACAAACAAAAATAACGGGTTACTTTTCAAGTAACTTTATAAACGGCCCGTTATTTTTGCTCATCAGTGTAGTTTGGAACTAAGAGAATTTATGGAAATCATCCCACGTTTTTTCTTTATTCGTAATTTGAAAAATGAAAACAATCTCATCAACCCTACCAGCCTAGCGAGGGGCGGGGCGGCGCCGCGACGCCGGCCCGTCTGCCTCCCCAGCCTCCGGCGCTGCTCCAGATCATCCCGCCACGTTTCTGCAGCCGATAGATACGTCGCCAAACAATTCTAACTGTTACTACGTAAAATCGCTACATTATACCTTCAATATTCGGGATACTACAGTTTATCCACATCACACACAAAACAAAATGCACGTGGATAAGGTGGATGCAACGTGTACTTACTATTTTATTTATAACAAGTGCTCCGGTAAGGTATATTAATCGCTTTCAACATGTAATTGTAATTATATTAATTGCACTATAAATTATAGGAATTATTATGTGCTGTCGGAGGTTTGCTCCGTTTGCTCATGTCATAGATCCGGAATTTATGTTATTCAATTTGCAACCAGTTTCTTTCTAGTCCACTTTCCCGATCGAGTTGAAGGATTTTATTTGCGTTATCTTGAAACCCTAAATAACAGTAGATCACGTCTGTGATGGCCCGGATATTAATACATATATATAACCTACTCGAGACCTGCTTTTACAATATTATAAACAAGCTCTTGCCCGCGTCTTCGTCCGCGCAGAATCAAAATTTGCGCTAAAACTTCTTCCTCTCTCCCATCGAAAATGTACAAAAACCACCCAAATTGCGAGTCGTATTTGACACGAAGGATTTTCGCAAAATCCTGAAATCAGTTTTCAGATATCATAATTACCTACTGGTATGCCAAATTTAAAGGTTCTAGTTACGGAGTTACGGAGATAAGAAGATTTCAAAGTAATAATATAGCTAATTTTTTTCATTATATGTTATTACTAGCTTCTGCCCGCGACTTCGTCTGCGTAGAATTATACATAAAAACCTTCCTCTTGAATCACTCTATCTATTAAAAAAAACCGCATCAAAATCCGTTGTGTAGTTTTGAAGATATAAGCATACATAGGGATATAGGGACAGAGAAAGCGACTTTGTTTTATACTATGTAGTGATTTACGAGACGCTGCTAGGTTACGTTCTATAGTAATGAAAACTAGAGAGGTGACTATGTATAATTATTTTGGGTAATCGGTTAAAATCGCGTATAATCGAAAATCCAAAGGCTACCTACAAAAATATGAAGTGAGTATTTTACATTCTTTCGCTACGCAATACAAATCGAGTTTATTGGGCATAAATGCATTCCTTAGAGCTTCAATTCCAAAATGAAGGTAAATAATATTGTTATACAACGTATTTTGTTGAAAATGCACAACTTGACAAAAAGCGTAAAATAGGAATTATAATTATTACATCTTAGGAAACTGACTTGAGTGTTATTATATCAAAATATCATATATTTAAAAATGTATATGTAGTCGATATTTTTATGGAACCAATTGTTGCTAATACTAAAATATAATCGATAATCGTTGAATATGCAGGTTGTCACAAGGAAGCCTCGCCTCTAGATTTGTCGAAGTGAATCTCACAGCCTATCCTTCCTTATTGACACACCGTATATGTATATAATGCTCAAGCCGGATTGAGGTCAAACGTAAGCCTATTTTATGTTAAAAAAATGCTAAAGTTTGTGAGGATGTATGGATGGGTGGATATTTGTTGCTCTTTCATGCCTTGTTCTACTTTTTTGTCCTGGAAAATTGCTTAATATCCGCGGGATAGCGGTAAACGAGTTCTTCGCAGACAAAATTGCGGGCGACACATATTTTTAATTAAAGATGATTTATATGATAATAGGAAAACTACGCGATTCCATTCCCAAGTTGACATAAGTCTTTCGTTTGTTTGTAACGAAATGATAATACACGTTTCAGTGACCCCGAATTTTCACCCCTAAAGTTCACCGCTGACGTCAGCTATTTGTCGATGGCACCATTCTATTGTTTAGTAACTATTTACTTCCAAGTAAAATCCAATACGTGTTTAAGGCATCTTAATGGCTTTCCAGACGCTGTATCGGCTATCAAGCTATAATGCTGGCTGGCTACAGAATGACGGTCGTTATAGTGTAATCCACGCGATCGTAAACACTTTCGGCTGCGATCAGCTTGACAGCGCCTACCAGAACTTAAATACAAAGTAGGCAACTGCTCAAGGGATTTCCAGTCTCAAGCTTCCGCTTCCAAATCAAGGCATTTGTGGCTCTACATTGTGGTTTTTAAGTTCAATGTTACCAAAGCACGTAAGGCATGTTTACGAGGCAAAGAAAAACGTAATGCATTCTCGTACTGTGTTGCATTTAATGCAATTTATTGCTTGGAAAACGAGCGCAGAAATTTACAACGAGCATTAATACAACTTTAATTCATTTTATAGTGTCATCGCCTCCGTTTGTATTTAAATTTTACATGAAGATAATTTGATTTCTGAATACTTTCAATTCGGAAAATTCAGGAAGCTAAATTGGTTTCGAGTCGAAACAACCCTTCAGTTTATTATGCCGGCGGCACGCAATGTGTTGCATGAAAGTGGAAGCGTTAAAGGTTTTATTGGAGGAAAGTAATAGTCGAGGTAATTAATCAAAAACGCCTGAAAGGCTGGTAATTAGCAGTTCCGGGTGGGTGAGCCGAGTTTCCTTGGAGGCGGAACAGTTTCGGTAAACCGCCGTCGGAGGCGATTCAGCCCATCAATGTGTGATTAATGAACTCGCAAAGCCTTCAGCTGCACGACACGCTGTTGAAACAAAATTACTGAAGCCTGTGCTTTACATGTTGATCGTACTAATCATGTTCTAACTAATCTTAAGGCATTATTGCGAAAATACATATTACTCTCTCCAAGGAAATCGAAATTATGTCTTAAGTGCCTAAATAAGCATGCTTCAATTTAATTATTATTACCTCAATTTGTGTATTCTAATCGGATTCTTAATTGTAAATCTAGATTTACGAGTATAATCTATATAAATAAAAATGAATTGCTGTTCGTTAGTCTCGCTAAAACTCGAGAACGGGTGAACCGATTTGTCTAATTTTAGTCTTGAAATATTCGTGGAAGCCCAGGGAAGGTTTAAACGGTGAAAAAATACTGTAATTTAGAAGAAGAAAAAAAACGGGGGCGAAGCCGCGGATAACAGCTAGTAATGAAATAAAAACCAAGTGAGAGACTATCAGAGAATTTCAAATGTAGCGGTTTATATCTTGAGATGATACTTTGTTTATCAAGTCCAATTATAGTCACAATATAAAGACAGAAATATTACACAGTAAAAACACGCATTCAAAGATACATTGAGATTATATGGTGGTATCTACCGTTGCTCCGATTAATGACCTATTAACTAACTCCGATTAACTCCATCAAGTTTGTATTCAAGTGTGTCATAGATACTCGATGCCCACTCGATCGGAACGCAATTGTAGCAAGGGCCAATAACAATTAACTGAAGTCCCTGCGGTAACCCGAGCCGGCACGCGCCTGAAACCTACCTGGGTGCCCACCAAAGTGACCATATGGACGCTGACCATCTGCCAACAGGCCACCTAAATATTACCGCATATCAACAAACTTGAATAATAGTATCAAATTTAATAATGAAATAAACAGTTTAAGAGGTCGAGCAACTCGAATATGTTAGAGCACTACGCCCGCGCCCGTCTTAGTCTTACTCCGAACAAACAAGAATAAGACAAATAACACGTTTTTAACTACGGCTTTTTTGCTGACGTTACTTTTTTTTTCATTATCACCAGATCTCTATCTACGTAAATTCAATCCAACCACTGGGATCGGGTCAAAAGTAACATGCAAGATTTAAAATGGCTAACTTACACACATAATAACATTCCTAGCATATAGACTAAAAGATAATGACAAAGTAGATAAATAGTGAAATCAAATAAAAAATATGTACTTAACATTTATCTACTTAGTTTGCATCATGAATTGTATATTTTAAGAATACTGAAAAATTTAGAGCGGTAAAGTTAACACCAAATACCATAGGAATAGTGAAGGTACACTCTGAAATTGACATAAGGGAGTTTAATAATAATTTTTGGTTTTATAATTTCTTTACTTTTGGGCTAAATTGTGTGCGTTCGTTCGTCCTTTGCCATGATTCAATGACCGGTCAGGTGCAAGGCGCCGCCGCGCGATAAGAATTTCGTACTGATACTGCGATAATTCGCCACATTTAGCATGGCGTGAGATTTGTTTGAAGAAGATAGCCTTAGAGGATACCGGATGTCTAATAAAAATTAGGTCATCATTACCACATAACGGTAAAAAAATAATTCATTTCTATGTTAACTGAACGTGTCGACACGTTAGCGGTTCGCTTTTCTTAATAATACCGAGTTACGCGAGTCACTCGCACGGAACACGCACAAAAACCTAATCGAAAGCTAATAGCTCGCAGAAGGGCTCCCGTGACATATGTCACCGCGCGTGCCCGCACCCCGTGGCTATTTTTTATACCAAGACATCTATTGCTTACGCGACGATCTGTAGTTAGCTAGTTTGGTAGGATCACGCGACCAATTATTTGTAACCGCCGCCGCACTCTGACGAGAGGCATTTGAGTGACACTTTAATCATTGTGTATTATTTTCTATACAATTATGTACATGTATGAATGTATAACTACAATGAATCACGAATATGCCAATTATTTTTTTCATGAATGGTTATTACTCAAGTTGTTTTTTTCGAAAATGTTGACTGCTATGTCAACGCTTTACTGCTATGGCAATGTCAGACGAGCACAAATACTTGCTGCATTTTACAATAGCAAAATAAAAAAGTAAATTAAAGACGGTGTCCAATGGCAGTGACAATCATGCGATGTTGTGAAACAATCGAAATCTCGAAGATTGTCACGTCAACACAAAACATCGTACGTGTATGGTGTGATTCACTGCCAGCCAGTCGAAACGGTTAATTCTTGACAATTAAAATAATGAATTACGATGCTGCCCGTACTTAATTAAGTATTTTGTAACTATCTGTATCGACGTTTCTCCAAGTTTCTGAGAAACCATTTACTAAATGAAAAATTACAAAAACGAAAGACACAATAGTGTCATGTGCACAAATGAAATGGAAGCAATCTGTGAAATATGTTAATTTCATCACTTAAACAAATTTTAAGATGAAGCCGTGTTGAGCTAATTTCGTGTATATTATGCATACGGGATTTTGGAATAATGAAGTTCGTTAATAAGTTACCTACGAGTGGTGAGGGTGGGGTGGTCGGGAATGAACCGGTGTCCCGGCAGGTGGCGGTCACGGGCCGCTGGCGCCCCCGCCCCGTGCCCGTGCTATATCGTGCCTCGGACTGCCCGCGCGTCGTGGTCGATATGCACTTATGTACGAACCTACTACTAACTAATTTAGGTAATACTCTTTGAAGTTGAACACCATATAAAACTGACACAAAATTATGGCTATAAAGCAATGTTGGGGATTTCGTCTCTACATTTTCTTGTGCCTTATGATGGGAGGATAAGGAAGAACCGACGAAGTGACGTAAAGTCGCATTATTGCTGATTCCATGTGTACCGACAGTTTTCTGTAACCTCGCAACGATTTCAGGGCTGTATCATAAATCGAAGGTCGTGGCCGACAAAGTAAATGCACTTAGATTGTAACATGTCAAAAAAAAATTGCAACCGCTACACCCATGTTTACCTCCATCAAAGCAATTCTAACGCGCGATTTGAAATTCCGATAAGGTTTTGTCCTTCGCTTACCCTTTGCCGTTTACCTCAGTACGCAAACATCCCGTGGATAATTTATTACAAGAGCTGTGTCATGTGTTAACATAATATAAGTATAACAGCCGCAGTTTTCTTACATATTTCTTTGAATGGGATTAATGTGCTGGCCGCACGGTGAATTTTTCATGAGAACGCTTATTTTATTAAACGTCGAGGCAAGTGTTTCATCATGCGCGCGGGCGCGCCTACTTCCAGTCAGAATTCCTTATAATCTACTTACTCACGTTACCAACCGGGAAATTTATACTGGAATAATAGGCCAAAAATACAGTATTTTACTTCGAAATAATACAAGTAATTACAATCCGTCACAATTAATATAAGAGTTTCTTTGAAATATGAGTGCAAAAAGTTATCGTAAGCAAAGCACTTCTTAAAGTGTATTTAGTGTAGTAACGTAAAGGGACCTCCACTAGAGTAATGGTAGTATTGACTGTTGTTAAGTAACGGATTGGTTTAATAATCATGTATGACACACTAGCAGGTGTGCGTATCATAAACAGTAAGCTTCTTATAATATGTTATGATTCCTGCTCCTGCCATGTATGATATTAATAATTGAGTAATTGAAATAACTAGCTGTTGCCCGGGGCTTCGCCCCGCTGCAATTTTTTTTTTCAAAATTTTATTTTATACAAACTCCGAATAGTAACAAACACAACTAAAAAAGAATTAGGTATCCAATTCGGTGCAGTCGTTTGGAAGTTATGCGCGTACATACATTTCGGCGATTAATTTTTATTTAGGTATATAGAAGATTTAATGTGACTTTAACTTCATTCCAAATATTTAAAAGTCAAGTGAATCAGGTTGTCAAACGTTAGTTACGGAATAAACGGATTCCTAGAAATCGATACATTTGTCAATTCCACTTTTTTTTCTCATCCGTGACTAAGATACGGAGATACCTAACTGCTGTTGCCAAAACTCATGCCATTTCCATTTCGTTTTCGATCCATGTCCCCAAGTCCATGTTATTATTAGAACCTCCTGTATTTGTATATCAAACTTTGATGCATTAAATACTTTTTGTAATAAACAAACATGGTAAATCAATTTTGACATAATAGAGCCCAATAAAAAAGAAATTAAAAGTTGACGCAAGTCATTCACTGTAAACAAAGAAATCGTAAAATATTTTTTGTATTTTGTATAATTATCTTAATACGTACCTAAGTGTTGCGGATAAAATCTGGTCGACTCAAAACAGATATTTTCTCATGCTGAACAAGTTACAACATGTTTCCGTCCAATACACGTTATTTTTATTGTGTCATCTCACGTCAAAACACATGACACGGGTCACATTATACTGGCTGGTCGGGTAGCGCACAGTAGTTCATTAAAATTATTTTTTTAGTGGTTTTTCGTAAAAAAATCTGAAAACGAAGAGCAGTTTGCAACTCTCCAGCATGAATCTAATGACATATAATTTATCAAAATCGGACCATAACTGTAGATCTGATGGCTTGTACAAAAATCGGCCTCGCGTATTATATGTATATCGGACCATAACTGTAGATCTGATGGCTTGTACAAAAATCGGCCTCGCGTATTATATATATAGATTGAGTAATCTAGAGATCAATGTTATAATCTACGTAAACACACAAGTGGATTGATCTGGTTACAGATAAGTTATCGTTTTAGATCATTTCAGAATATTTAATTTTCATTAATTCGAACTTAATGGGGTGACTGTGTCTATATATACCTATCTATATATACATAGAAAATGCTTTGTCCTGAATGACTGACTGAAAAATTAATCACAGCCTAAACCGCTGATCTGAGACCTGAAACTTGGAGGGTGTATTATTTGTATGACGAAGGCATCTGATGATGAAAGCTAGCAAAAACGCCTTTAATTTGTCAAAAGTTTTCACTGTTAAAGTTAGAACTTACTTTATTCTGTGTTGTATTTTGTTTGAAAATGAAATGAAAATGAAATGAAAATGAATGAAAATGAAAATGAAAATGAAAATGAAAATTTATTTTTGCAAATTGGCCGCCAGGGGCTCTTTTACATGTCTTTTTGAAACTACCAGCACATTCGGAAAGACCATCATTGCCAAGAAGAATGCGCCGCAAGAAACTTGGCAGAAAGTCATTATTGTATAACTGTATTAAAAAACGTCGTTCAATACACGCACGGATACGTTATTCTTCACTAGTCCCGAGTATTGCCACTCGCCTTCGGCTCGTGGCAAGATATCTCGGGGCTCCTGAAGTAATGAGATACTTTCCGCGCTAGCATCCAAATGTATTATTATATAGTTGGAATGTCTCGAAAGTCACCGTATTATATTAGTACCACATTTTGAACTTTGAAGAGGTCATTCGATTTTTTAGGGAATAAATGGGGCTTATGAGTCCGCTGTAAAGGCGCCCTATGTCCGTAACTATAATTACTAGAGTCGTGAAATTTGGTTCACAGGTAAGGATCATAACTGCTAAAATTTCACGACTTTCCAAAATACCCGTGGGTTTAAAAATTCAATGTGTCCATCACACATTATTTAAGGTAGAAATGAGTTTTACTGTAAAATAATAAGCGGTATAACATTAAAAATTATTTAAGTATGTATTCTAATTCCTATTTTATTCCATTTTCCATCTATACGCCCATAATCTTGCTAAACGTGGCCTGTAGGTCTTGTCACCTTGGGCCCTGTCTACCCCGTAAGGGATAAAGACGTGATTTGTGTATGTATGTATTTTATTAATGTACCTTTTTAGGCTTCCGTGCTTAAAAAGTGGTAATGGGATCCTATTCCTCGGGCCCGCCGTCCGTCCGTCTGGCGCAGGTCTGGACACTATTTATATTTTCACAGGCTGCGTATTTACAACAGCCGCTACAACAATAATAATATAAATAAAATACTACGTGGTACTAAAACTTTCGTGTGTGAGTCAGACATGCACTTGACCGGTTTTCACACAGTATTTTTAAATCCCAGTGTCCAGAATTTGAATAGCCGTTCACCCCGGTGCTCGCGTACCGGCACTGTACCGGTGTCCGGGCGTTGGCAACAATCCTTTTTCAGCTCTCGACACTTTGAACTTGGCATTCGGTGCGCGGGCGCCGGCGAGCAAACAGCACGCGAGATAAGATGCGATACCGGGCACGTGTGTGCTAAGCTATTGTGGATACATGTGCTTGTCATTGACTCGTAACTTTCAACTTTCCTAGCAAAAGGTACATTACGGGGAGAAAATCACAACAAGGCCAAAGAACTTTTCAAAATCATAGTAGTGTTTTATCTAGACTAGACACATTTTTTGGTCCCGAATGATTAACGTAATATACAGGGTGTCTCATTGAAATCGGTCAGTATGGGAAAGTCTGAAACTATAAGACATACGAAGATCTGTTCTCAGGAACCATGTCATCGATTTTGATAACAAGAAAAACTGCATTCATACATTTAAAAAAAACCTGTACTCAGCTCGGGAATCGAACCCGGTTGTTTTGAAAAAAATAAACTTACACTATTTCTATTTAGATATTGATTATGTAGGTCTTAAGCAGTAAATGGCTCTATGAAACATGATGTCTAAAATGAATAAAATGCATTGTTTTCACATACTTTAATTTATTTTAGGTGTTCGAAGTGACCTTAGGCACTGTCTACCCCGTAAGGGATGGAGACGTGATTTGTGTATGTATGCGTTAGGTACCTACTTTAAGTTTTAAACCATAAGGTCAATACAGACAATTAATTCCTATTAAAATTATTTCTCTATTACCATCTTTATATTATTTAAAATACTTACTTTATTATAAACGAAAATTTTAAGAAAAAAAAAATCGAACTTCACAAAAAGAAACTATTCCAAAACAAACTAATACGCACAAAAAAGAAAAAAAGAATTGCATATTCTTCTACAACTTAATAATCAACTTACTTTTCTACTTATATTGATAAGTAGGTACGATCTATCTAATGTTGTTACAATTATTGTTATTTCTGGAGTCGGTGTCAGCCAACGTACGCTTGTAACTACATACATACATAGTTATAGGTGAGATGTGCTTGTGTATAAAAGTCAATGTGTAAAAATTTTTTATTAAAGTATTCTCGTATTATTATTGCTTGGTATATTGTAGAGTTTCCTTGGCTGACTCCTTTTTTTGAAGTCGGTTAAAAATTGAAAGAAAAACATTTGTCTAATTTACTTAGTGACTCAGCTTTATATTCAAGTCAATTAACTAACACCAATGTTGCGGTCGGGTACCGGATTACGTCGGTTATTCCGTAACAACCTGTCTCTGTCACTGTCAGCCGCCCTTCATGAACCCCGACCCTTGGCAAATTACCTAAATTAACATTTTTAAATTCAACTTTATCAAGCTAACTGTTTGTTTTTACAATGTCTGGGACCACACTAACTCATCGCCGATAAAAAGCCTATTTTGAAATGTCGTTTATTATAATTTAATAAATAACATTTACGAAAATTAAACGTGGAACGTGGAACTCGTGGGCAGCAATTGATAATGATGTAGAATTCAAAACGCTAAGAAAACAAATGAAAAATGTTGAATGCTCTCCATTTATTTACCTCTCGTTATTCAGACATGCTTGGAAAATATTTTATTCAGACGTGTAATGGTAATGTAACGAGGGGAAGTTGCGGTTAAATAAACGGGACAGTTATCACTTATCATAATGATGTAATATTGAACAGAGCTAGACTCAGACCCCGCAGGGAATAGCAAATTAGTCCTTGAGGCCCGTGGGGACGAATATTTTATGTTGGGCGGACACGCGCCTACAGCTTATAGATGAACTGTACCTACTATAAATATACCTTTTCAGCCCACAGTCATAATATACGTTTTGTCGTTTTACAAATATCTAAATAATTCTACTTTTAAGCAACTTTGATTCGAAACAGGATGTCTTCAAATCGACTCCATATTTAATATTATAGATATATTCTGTAAACAAATTGCAAAAAAATACATCAAGTATAAAACAATACACAGACCATACATAAAACTGTTTTTTGAAGTCAGAGGAAATTTAAAATCAAAAAGGATTCAAGGGAGTCTCATATACATTTCATCAAAAGTGGATGTTGGAAGCTCATTTGACCATTTTTTTTTTAAATAAATACATACATACATAAATCGCGTCTTTATTCCTTACGGGGTGGACAGAGCCTAAGGTAACAAGAACTAAAGGCCACGTTTATGTACCTATATATAAAATTACATCCTTTTTTAATATTAACCCTAAACACAGGAACTTGACGTTTTTAGTATTAAAGAAGGGTTCGTCGGGTTTACACATAATTAAAGATTTAAGTGTTCTTCATGTTAATAACAAGCAGGCTATCAGGGAAACGAGCGAAGGGAGGAACAAGTGTTAAGACGACCTAATTGCGGGTCATAGGCGTCCATAATTTAGCGGCATGTTGGACACACAATTCAGTTACACGGGCTACGTACACTCGTACAGCCGTTATGTGACTAGGGTGGGTAATCAATACCGTTCTTTCGGCTGGCGATACGCGGTCGCTCGGCAACTTGCCTCTCTGGAATAAACAGTAGGTAATTTATTGCGTTTTATTTCGATAAATAAGTTCGAGACACGCATGGTTTTTCCCCTTACGACGGGAATAGAGAAAGAAGTTCCAACGCACGGTGTTACAGTAGAAACACTCTAAGTAATGTTTTCTAATTTATTTCAATTGATTCACTTGTGAAGTGATGTTTCGAAAGATTGTCCTAATTTCAGCAAGCTCTATTATATGAAATGAGTATCAGTTTTGAAGCGAGTAACCGTGGCCGTGAAACGAGGTCGACGTGGATTTAGTGTAGGCGCCGCATTGCGCTCGCTGCGACACTAGTCACCTGCAGCTGGGTCGCGCCTCATCTCCAACGATCGACATTGTTTGAGAACAGATCTATTCTTAATTGCTTTCATGGGAATGGATTAAAATATAGAATATAGTTCATATTAACTTACTTCGATCTGAATGTTTGTCGTTATCCTACTAGTTGAGCTTGTGACTGTGGTAACAGTATAAAATTTTGCTGTGATTTTCATGATTGCTTTACATTTTTGATGGCTATTATAGACTGTGCGATCGGTTCAGATCAAATAAACGTAAGGTAGGTTAAAGTCATTTTAAGTTAGTTACGGAAATATGCTAGTTTGCAGATTTGCTACGTGTAAGACAGTGAAAATAACGCTTTTGAAAGTGTTTTGTCAGACGTTTTACACAAAGTTTATGGAGCCATGTCAAATGTGTGTACTTTTATAACACGCAGAGGACAACACTTATCTGACGTTGTTGAAGCCCAACACTGTAGTGCGTAAGGCATGTGAGAAGAAGCGCAGACTGACAACTTTTATGTCTTAAAGCAAAAGAACATAGCTCCTATGCTGATGTACCTAATACGTGGCGGTAACGACGGCATCCCCAGGTTATGGGCTTGATGCTATGACTGTCCTGTGACTGGGTAATGACATATAATAGTTATACTAAGGTAAAATAAAATGAATATTATTTAATATTTTGATTTGGACTTGTGAATTTATTGTTAATATTTCTATTTCCTTTGGCAGATTATATTTATTTTTATTTGAATTTGCCTGTCGGACAAACGCACATTTTGCTATAATAAATGTGTACCTAACTTTACATGAAATTAAAATGGGGGTTAGTTTCTAAAACTATAACTAGCACACATTGTACCCTGATGAATAAATTTATAAATTCCGTAAATATGACATGACTGAGTAAAGAAATTAGTCGCATCCAGTCAAATCCAATAGAGAATCGTTCTCTATTTTACCTATGGGCGCGCTAACGACGTCTGATCCTAAGATTCCAGCTGTAAGAAAACGGCGTTATCAAAGTAAACAATCCACCCGCGGTCAATACTGCTATTACTAACGCACTACAACTTGGAACTAGTCCATTTTCGTGCGGCCGGAGTCCAGGGCGGCATTCAATATGCAAATTACACGTCTCCAGCCGTTAGTAACAGTTGCCAGTGACAAGTTGCCTGATCAAGGTCCCAGCAGACACCTGCTTGCATGTGTCTGGAAATAGAGAATAAATTTTAGATCACCTAACTACGTCATCGCCAGCTTTAGCGCTTCAGACAAACACACCGTCTCTATTCCCAACGTATTTTCATTGAAATCGAATGTAAATCGGAGCGCTGTATTATTTATAGGCAGGTTCGCTAAACCAATCACTGTCAATGCCAAGGTTGGAATAAGAATATTTTGCTCAGAGGACGTTCCTGAAATTGATTTTAATGTGGTTAGTAAAACCATTTGTCGCCATCGCCGTTGACTATTATCACTCTATAAGACAGACATAATTTAAACGAGTTTATTTTTAGCTTTTATTGGTTCACTTTGTAAACTTAGTCGTTTTTTGTTTGCTTCAAATATTTCAAGTGAATTTTGACTCGTATAAAGTTTGAGTCCGACGGTCGCACTGTCTTCAAATTAGGCACATACATAAAAGCCATAAACAGTTCAAGTTTAGAAAGAGTTTTTTATTTTATTAAAAACTTTCTTTTATTATCTTATTGAATATTCTATTTGTCTATTTTATTAAAGATGCATGAATCTTTCATATAAATACAGTACTTATAAATAATGTTTAACGAGCAAAAAAATATAGGTATATTTATGTCTACGCTAAAAACCGACTACTAAGTCGTAATTGTTGTAGTACTTACTAAATATTTTATACCCTTTGACGTATTGCGTGGCGTTAGTTTCAGTTGCGTGACTCGTCGTGCATTATTGTGGGTGTCGATCAAAGTTTTGACGCACGATAATAATTTCCATCTCTCGTTGACGAACTTGAGCATTGCGATAGAAAATAACTTTCTATGTTACGCAGTTCCCATAAAAAAGGATAAAAATAATGGTATTTTGCTAGGCTTTGGTGTGTTCGTGAAGATAACTTGCCAGGTACACGTACGTGAGTCGTAACAAAGTACGGTTTCGGCTTCTTTGCCCCATATTAACATTACATGTTAACATAATACTTATAATCTGTTCGAAGTCTTTACGCGTGAGTAGCTCTAAAATTATACTATGGCCCAAAAAAAAGTTGTCATAATTATTAAATATATTTTTTTAAATGGAACGCGTTATGAGTTCGTTTGTTTTTCTGCTACTTTTTCACACATTTTGGTTGCGATTTGGAGTCAACAGCTTGTTTCAAATTACTAGTTATTATTGGATTTTGTCATGTCTTCGCAATGCAAAGCAATAATTTTCTTACACGAAGCTGGAACACGACAGTGTGAGATAGTTAGATCGCTAAGTGTTAGTCGTCAACTTGTGCCGAAGACCATTAAGCGATATAATGACCTCGGGCATATCGCGGACCGCCCAGGAAGAGACATAAAGAGGACTGTCAGGATTCCCAGGCTCCAAAACATTATCAAAAAACGGCTTCGTCGCTATCCACGGACCAAAGTGCGTAAAATGGCTCGGGAGCTGGGTGTAAGTCGTTCGACGGTGCAACTTAATGTCGCTAATGATCTCAAATTGAAAGCATACAAACTGCGTGTAGCTCAACTTCTTGAAGATAGAGACAAAAAGTTCGTTTTGACAGATGTCGTTTGAACAAGGAACGTGCCGCTACCGCAAAGTGGGAAAATATATTTTTTCAGATGAAAACCTTTTTTGCATTGAGCAGGCCCATAACCATCAAAATGACAAAATTTATTCTTCTAGCCATCTTGGAGGCTGCAGTTATTCCTCACCGTCAAAAACCGGAATCAGTTATGGTATGGGGTGGTATTTGCTCAACAGGAAAAACTTCTCTTAGTATTCATAGAAAAAAGTGTCAAAATTAATCAGGAAATATATAGAAGAGTATTCTCGGAGCCGTAGTTCTTCCTTGGAGTCAACAACATTTTGGCAGCCAGCCATTAATACTCCAGCAGGACTCTGCTCCATTTCATAGGGCTCGTAATGAGCAGCAATGGTGTAAGGAACATTTTCCTGGATTCATAAGCTCGAAGTAGTGGCCACCCTACTAAACTGATTTAAATCCAATGGATTATAGTTTGGGCTCAATTTTAGAGACAAGGGCCTGTGCCAGTAAACATAAAAGTGTAGACTCTCTAAAAGAAACACTTACCCAAGAATGGGCAAAAATAACATTGGAGGAGCTGCGGCATATCGTTAAAAATGTTAACAAACGTTTGCGTTTGTGTATCAAAGCCAAAGGAGGATATTTTGAAGACTATAGTTTATTTTATAGTTAAATTATTTTAATTATGGTTTTATTGTCATATCGTTAAAGTCGTGTAAGAAATATAAAAAATGCAAAAAAATATTTGTCAACGTTTTTTGGGCCATCCTGTATTTCGTTTCATTCTGTGATTTGCAGTTTCAGTAAAATATCGCAGTTTATTCATTTTTTATGTCAAAGCAAGTGGCGAGTATTTATGAATAAATGTACAAGATTCGATGGAAAATCCAATAAATTATTGATAAGAGCGAGCGGACCACCGAAAAATGGCGTCTATGTTTATGTGAACGATTCACAATGATTCATGACTCTACATTTGTGTTATAAGCGGGAATACAAAATCTTTTTTACGGGCATAAATGCCGCATGGCGTTTTTAAAGCAACGAATATCAAAAAGGTTTGCAAGGGGAAAAGAAAAAGGGCAGCTCATGCAACCAAAGGGGAGCGCGATATGAAAGATTAAGGGCAATAGTAGCATGCAATTTACATAGGTAACTGCTACTTTCTTCCAAATACCGCAGCCTTTTTAATCTCGGTTACGACATATTTGAATTTGGATCGCATCCAACACAACGTGATTTCTGGTGATAATTTGTTTATCAAAATAAAAATCTGCTCAAATGCGCGTCGGGCCACGCTCAGTACTAACATGCCGAATTACTGGTTTCTAGTAGTCTCTGAGCTAAGCCGCGGATAGACAAATAGTGCTATTTGCCATTTTGAATGCAGAAACCTAAAAACTTTCAAAAAGATTTCTGAACTTTATGTTGTACCAAAAGTAAGAGGCAGTTTTTAAATTTGATTTAACAACGTATTCTACTTTGGTCGTTCGGTATATTAGCGGACATTTGAGTAAGTACCTCCTCTTAGTTTAATCAGTGATGAATGCATTTAGAGTTCGTGGTACCTAACTGAAGTACTGTAAGAAAGTAAAGGCACTGCCATGGCGTGGAAACCAAGGCAGGCAGGCGCCCTCCCGGCACGCGAACTTTCTTTCCCTTTTCAAGTTCTTTTTTCTGACGTAATGGTCGATGAACTTTCATTTGTTCACAAAATGGATTTTAAAATGATAAAAGAAATAGGTATGCTAATGCAATGGGGACTATCGTTTCTTTGCTCACCAGTTGGCGCCACTGTTGACTAAGGTCCAGAGGTATAGCTGTCAAAGGCGAATATAAGATCGGCGCCGAAGTTTTAAATCTTGAATCTCATTAAGTTTATTAATTATAAATAACTATCATCATATCGACTATACTGCGATGTAGTGCAGTTCCGTTTTGTTCGGAAAAAATAAATCCGCTTTCAAAGCGTCCACATTAATCGCCAAATAATCAATATTTGCGATAATTTCCCGAAGGAGTTCACTTTTCAACTGGTAAATGAAAGAAATTGTAATTTATCTCACGAAGCCTGCCAAACCAGTGAAAAGTGAATGTTATTGGACCTCACGCGACACTAGCGCCTCTAGTGGCAAATTCACACGCGATAGCCCCCATTGAATTTGCACAGAACTATAGAACAGAAAGCATATCTTATCTATCGTAAAGAAAACATGAATAGAAGCTGATAATGATTTTAATATCTATTCTTGGAGAATTTTGACTCTCTATTACAAAAACATTGAATAATTAATTAGCAGAAGCAATAAACATATAAACATTCTGTTTTTGTACACATTATTCATATTGAATACGTATTACGCATAAAACGATTACCTACATAGTAAAATTCTTTTTCGTTTTATGACAGCAGTAAAAAGAGACGGTTCCATATTTACTACCCCTATACTCGCAGATCGATCATTGTTGTTTATGGACCCTAAAAACGACACTAAACGATTTCTTTACTTATGGAATTAGTAAAAATAAAAGAAAACAAAATTAGCATCTCGTATCAGTAAAAGGTTTTAAATAAATACGTGGCGAGAATGGTTTAACCCTAGCCTAGTTAGGTTACACATCTTAAAAACTTATAAACTTACTTATTCAAAAAGAGGTATTTAGTAACGCTGGAAATGGCAATCCGTTTTATCTATAAATATTGTGGCACTCTACTTGAAAGTTTTATTCTAGACCTTGATTAAACTATTTAGTTTTATTTTTTCAAAAATTGACTAACGTAGGACATATAGAATTCCAAATTTTAACATTTATGTTTTTGTAAGTGGGGGACTGGGTTTCTTTGTATATGTACAATTTTAATCTAATACCTTCAAAAGGCTCGCAATTTAAACAGTAATCAATTCAGAGGCATTACCATGACGACTTAACGCGATTCAATTTCGACCCAGTACAGGCTTTAGCTGCCATTTGGAGTATGGATCTGACAGCGAGCGAGCCTAAACGGAATCGGAATTGAATCGCATTAAGACGTTTTGGTAAGCCCACAGTTATTTTACAAAATTTTCTGTTCATGGGTTATTCTCATCTACGACAACGTCGGCAGTGTAAATATAGTAATGTATCAAAGTAGAATGGATAGGTTATTGTGGACTAGAGTCGTAATCCCTCTCGCTGGTCTGTCAATAGTTCGATAGCGGATAGCTGAGACGGTATTATTGTGTTTGTATTTATTTTGTTTCGACAAGCCAGCGTTCCCACGCCCAGCCGGTTCCGAGAAAATGTTTAACTGGAAAAAATATCAATCGTGTCACCTCTGCACATTTTTTCTTTACTTTCGTTATTGGAAATATGTATATTTTAGTGCTCATAACGTCGAGATGAACAAAAACATTGTGGGATGTAAGTATATTGCATGCCCTTATACACGAACCCGATGGATTAACATTTATACGAATAGGTATTATTATTATTTGTGTTTCTTTCTGCATTTAAGTCGTCGTGCGTAATTTACTACATTAAAAAAAGGTAGTCCCTGGTCCGTTATCAGTAGTACCATAAGATAGGATATTTAGTGGCGATTCCGCAACGCTTGACTTACTGTAACGCGCAACAGTTACGGTTACAGTATGCTTAGTTTAAGTTTTCGGTCACAAAATACGCTTCGAACGCGTTTGCGTTAAAATGTCAAATACTATGAGAATAGTTTGTTGCCTTTTCGATCCGCAAGTGGCGCTGCCAATTATTCTATAGTAATTGAGACGTTTACGTGAACGCGTTCAAGACGTTTTTATATGCGCAAACTTACACTACAGAGGCTCAGCTCGCAGATGAGTACCCGACTTTCGTATACTGTGATATTTACATTAAATAGGTAGGAAAAAATTCCAGAAGGCTGGTATCAATGAATGCACCATACAAGGTACTTCCTTGATTTTGCTTATCTTCAAACTTCCAGTTAATCGGGAATTACCATAGGGTATACCTAAGTACCCGACTAATGACGTGAAGGAACTATTTAAACAATTTCCTTCCTTCTAAAATTCTTAATTAGCACCTACATTAAAATCATTGATTCAAGGATTTATTGCGGAAGAAAAAAGCTCCTTCTTCTTTCTTTATATAAGAGGGGGCAAACGAGCAGACGGGTCACCTGATGGAAAGCAATCACCGTCGCCCAGGGACACCTGCAAGACCTGGGGAATCACAAGTGCGTTGCCGGCCATTTAGCCTTTTTAGATTTACCTTAGACTATTAGGATTACTATGAATAGTAATCCTAATAATTTCACGAAAAATTGAACAGCTTTACATAAATATTACGGACCTTTCATTTTTTTTACTTTCCTATCAAACAGCTACGATTTCTGTGTCATAATAACGATTTGTTTTGTGATATACTTTTTCACTGTTTTTTTAATATACCAAAACCAACAAGTGCATCTAACTCTTAGGGCAACTAAAAAGTAGATAATTTGCGAATTATCATGTATGTTAGTTATTTACAACCGTACACAAACAGATATCATGATATCAAAACCAATGTAGAATACCGCTATCGCTGGATTATCCTCTCCAAACAGATTTGCGATAAGATTAGATTAGGTACATTACAATATCACGGGGCCGAGGTAATTATCATACTCATATCTACTATAGATGACATTTTATTTTATTTAGCCACATTATTTAGTTTAAACAGTAAAATGTAAAAATAAATATTTTGCAAACTTCACAGTGTATAAACACTTCACAAATTCGTTTCAGGCCACGCCCTCTGGATGAAAATCATTTAGCTCAAATATGTTTACCCTATAATTTTTGGTAATTGAATTGAACAATCGAAAATAGCAAAAGCTTAGTTTTCTACAAATTTAAGAAAACTTTTCAAAACTGTTTCAACCTGTTCAACAAACATTTACTTGTCATTTCTAAGGTCTAAGTAATTCAAATATTGCCTACCATTTGCTACGACGGCCATTTTACATGCTAGGTTGATACCGCGTTATACCGTACACAAGCGTAGTATGATGTAATCGTATTTACAAATCTCATCATCTTTATCTACGAGTAGAATAGCCTAAATCCCATTGATCAAGTGCAAAAAACTGGCAATGTTTCATTTCCTTTTTAGTAAAGTTCCGCGTATTAAACAGAGCGTAAGTATACGCAAAAGTATGACATTGTTCCCCTAAAGTTTTCCCAAAATCCAATAAGCCGGGCCATTGAATACAAATGCCGGGAGCGATGAAAATTCAATGCGCTGCCTTACGTAAGGGTGGCGAGAGCCTCCGAATATTTTACTACGCCACTTAACTTACTTTACTCCTCGGTTAATATATTTTACTCGACATTTTATTAACTTAGCTTGTTAATTTATAAGTTAAGAAGGCGAGCTTGAGCCAACGAAATGAAATGAACTGGGTAAATATAGTAGAGTTGAATTAAATTGTTCGATACAGAATTGTTTTAGGTTCTCCTAATCAAGAAGTTGGAAAACTAACTTGGCTTTGTAGTTATAGCCATTTATAACTTTATTCGAGTCGCTGTACTCCTTTGGAAGTTGCGTAAGTATACAGTGTAATTTAGTTGGGTGAATGAAATGAATGAATCTGATATTCGGAGCACACAAAAAAAACTGTTTTCATTATTAGGAGTCTTGTGTTTACCGCAAGTGAAGTCGTAGCAGTGATTATACATGTAAGAAAAGTACTTGATTTCAATACATTTGTGTTTGTTCAGAATGTTAGCTAATTTCTGGTTTATCACTCTATTCTGAGACACGTAATTTAATACGGTATCTCGTAATAGAAGATTGGAGAAAGAAGTTAAAAGGCCATTTTTTATGACATATTAGCAAATGCGCATGTAACGGTATGCGCGAATTTGTCATAAATATAAATTTCGGGGAAAGATAAACTCAAATATCACAGGTGTTTGGAGAATCGGAATATGTGTACATACATTTCAATCCTATATCTATTTACTTAGCATATAATTTTCAGGACCCCGAAACCAAGACGAGGTCTGAGACGTTTTTTTTTCAGATAAAAGGGTTGTATAATGCTACATTAATATCGGAATAGACAGAGCCTAGGGTAGCAAGACCTAAAGGCCACGTTAGTGTGATTCAAATACAAAGGGACAGATATGAACAGCTACAATACTTCAATTTTGTGAAACTGTGGTAGAGACGTTTATTCAAACAACCTAAACTACTCTTACTTGTAATCACATATTTTTTATGCGGGTAATTATACTTTGCAATACTTTATTTCTCATATAAAATGATATCGAGCAAGTATAGACCTCTACGTGAAACTCGACGCGTTGAAGTCTTTTAAAGGGGACTTGGGTTTCATTTTAGTGACCTCAAGCTGAGCCGCCCCATTACTGACCCTTAACCTCGGATACAAAGCAAGTTAAAGAATTTAAAAATAATAAGACAATCAATTCGAAGGAGAATCTTAATAAAATAATAAGTGTGTAAATAAATCCAAAGCTCGTCTCAGCACGAATTTAAGAGAAAATGGAAACTCTAGGGAAGCGTATTATATTGTACATCATCATCAAGTTCTGGACGCATAACACAGCTTACACGGCCTCTGCCATTACAAAATTAAACCAAAGTTACAATTAAATTCATTCCTAAGACCTACTAAACAGATTATAAAATCTTCTTTAATCTTCTTTTAAATGTCTCTACCATTCTATCACTAACGTCTACAATAGTGACATAACCTTCAGTGAATGAGAAACGAAGGTTGGTGCGGCACACGGCCCAGCTGAAGCAGTGACAGGTGCGCCCCAGGCTTCTGGCGTGATTGCGGCCAATATTTACGCAGACGTCGCCGGCACCGCCTGCCATTACGTAACACGTCGGTGGACCCGTGGCCCGGCGACCGCCGCAAGGACGACGTCTGGACCCGCCGGGAACCACGCAAACAACCCAAACATTACCACCCACCTTAATCAACTAACCTAAAATAAACTAAAGTTTTTGTCAATTACTAAATTACGGAGGGTGATTTAAGTTATTAAAAACTAGAGGCAGACCCTCAAGCCGCTGTGGTAATTACGAGGGGTGATTGCGGATAAAACACACGCAACGTCTACGTTTGAGGAGTGTAGAAAGCCAACCGCTGAAAACTCTACCAGTAGAGGCGAGACCGAAACAGCTGATCGTGTTAAGTTCGGAGGTGACAGCGCCTCGCGCCGCCGCCTTAACTCTTCAGCCAGCATAGTGGTAATCCTCTTATACTATCAGCTCCGATGTCACGTTATCCCGTAAAAAAACAGTGAAGTTTTCGGAAAGCGTGTGTAAAGTTGGTAACTTGGTGGTACTTACCGGCTGCGATCGTAAGCCACCACCAGCAGCAGGCGGCCACGAGCGCCCGAGCGCCGGCCATCTTAGCGGTGGCGCATGACACGTGCGCTCTCGCCGGCCGTCCCGGCGGACTGAGCGGTCGCCGGTCGCCCCGCGCGATCGATGCAAGCGCCTCCACGCACCCTCCGGGCCCGCCCCCGCGCCCCGCGCCCCGGCCCGCACACACCCCGCGGCCATTTCCCGACTTTCCTCGAGAGCGCGCGCGCTGCCCTCTTTTCCGGCAGATCGCTGACCGCCCCTAATTGATTGGCCCGCACATTTGCCGAACGCATTTTAGGTCAGTTCCGCAGAGCCTCTGCGCAACTTACCGGTATCCTAACCTGAGGCACGTCTCTTCGAGAGCCTCCCCATAAAATCACCTGTAAGCAAATTAATTACCCCGAAAAAGAAACATTTTTAAATTTTCACAATATTTCCTCTTAATCGAGCTTTGAAATATCAAAAGGAATTGGCATCCAACACAAATAGTATCAGAACAATCCGTGCGAGAGTAATAATTCAACCTAAATTCGTCCGATAATTTAAATGAGAAGCTTTGGGCGGTAGTTCCCACGTTGGCAAAGTGCGGATAAGAACTTCACAAATAGCATGGAATTGCAGGTTTCTTCATGATTCATTCCTTTTCAGTGAAGCTCATGATAAATCCCAAATGCAATCTAATTTCACACAAAAACCGGATATCCTGAATAACTCGATACGCGCTCAATATCTGCTTAAGAGTTCGAGTCGAACAGCGAGGCTCTGCGGGTCTAATGTTACCTCGATTTTTATGATACCGTTTCTGCTCTGTATTTAAAATGCCGATTTATTTTGATACTTCATAGTTAACTCGTTTAAAAATCTTAACCCTTAGTAGAAAAAATAAAAAGGAAAATTATTGTTAAGTGTAAATGTAGGTAATGGTTTGTGAGATAAATGTAATAGGTACTTAAATGATTTAGGGCCTGTCTCACCACTCTCTGTTAAGTCCCTGTTATCTCAAGTATCAGTTATCTATGATTCCGTCTCTATTTATTACTAAGAAACAGACAGAGACGTCCTCATAGATAACTGACACTTAAGATAACTGCGACTTAACAAAGCGTGGTAAAACAGGCCCTTAGTAAACAATAATAATAATAGAGGCTGGCACAGTTTGAAATGATCTAATTAGTGACTGACAAAGCTTTAAGCTTTTCTTGAGCTCTACTGGAAGTGTACAAGATTTACAAGCTTTTTTTATGAGATACAGTGGCAAAAACAAGAAAGTGGGTCACCTGAAAGTTAGTGAACACAACCACTGATGGACACTCACAACACTGAGGGTTGCAGATGCATTGCCAGTCCAGAGAGCTAAGATGGAGTATCTCATGCACAATGTCTATTTCTAAGTTCGATAACTTAGACTATTTTAAGTAAATTTCGTTGCTAACTTAGTTATCAAATAAGTTTTCTTTTCTTTTAGAAACTCGGGTAATATCTGAATAACATCACCAAATTTTATTTTGTACTAGCTTCTGCCCGCGACTTTGTCTGCGCAGAATTATACATAAAAACCTTTCTCTTGAATCACTCTATCTATTAAAAAAACCGCATCAAAATCCGTTGTTTAGTTTTGAAGATATAAGCATACATAGGGACATAGGGACATAGGGGCATAGGGAGAGAGAAAGCGACTTTGTTTTATACTATGTAGTGATTTATCTACATTATATAAGTACCTATGTTTACCCGTTGCCTGGTACCCATAGTACAAGCTTTGCTTAGTTTGGGGCTGGGTCAATTGGTGTAATTTGTCCCAAGATATTTATTTATTTAAATAAAAAAAAGTTCGTTCTTAGCTGGGCCATTTCATTAAATGTTGTAAACTCAACTTTTTTCGGGGATTTTGTTTTATTTTCGGTTTTCTACTCAGAATGCGGGTGGTAGGACCTCGTGCAAAGTCCGTCCGGATCGCTACCACCGTCTTACTTGCTAGTCCTGCTGCCAAGCCTATCCGGCGTTGGGAGTAAGACAGCCGGTGAAATTACTGGCACAAAACGTACTCTATCCTAGCCCTCTAGGCTCGCAACGCATCTACAATCCTCTAGTGTTGCGGGTGTCCATAGGTAGTGGTGCTTACTTACCATCAGGTGACCCACTGACTCGTTTACCTTCCTTGTCGTATAAAAAAAATCACGAGCACTAACTCTTGATGGGAGAAAAAATTACCCACAAATTCCATACATTTTGTGACCTGAATTTTCGTTCAATTTCGTTACCACCATACAAATTTGTATGAATGAAGTTACGGAATGGGAAAGGAAATTTTGGGAAGTTTTTTTCTCCTTTCAGGATCGATATTGCTCGTGATTCTGATTAGAAAATCAAAAATAAAACAAAATTCCGGAAAAAGTTGAGTGTAGAACTTTTAATGAAATGTCAATGAAATTTTATTCGCAGAAAACGGGTATATATAATATTTGGGTATTGGTTAGGTACCTGTACCTACGTAGGTAACTAGAATACCTTTTAAGTTTATAAATTCAAGAAAATTCAAATTAATCAACCGAGTCAGGTACGATGTAGTTACGAAAGATAAGCGCAATTACGGGCCCAATTCATATTAGATTTTTTTATAAAAACATATAAGAATTATGTTCAATGCTCTTAACATGTTGTTTTTAAAGAGGAAACATAAACAACCGTTATTTTGTATGAAAGTTTGCTTCGGCGGTATTTGAAAGTACCATTCGGAGGTGGTGGAAAACTGTGTTTCATTTTAAATAGCTACGTAGAGTATAAAAAAAATATAGCTCTACTTAACTTTGTTAACTAATCTAAAATTTTATTTGTGTTATGGTTTTGTGGCAATAGGGAGAGTTTTACCACTTTCGAATGTACAGTCGAGGGCAAAAATATCAATACAGTCAAACACGTCAAATACATGTATCACGGACCTTATTGTTTGTGGCATAAAGGTGTAGGTATAGATGTTTTGACTTGATTGTACTTGTACTACATCACCATTCGTATTTTTGACTTGTGGGATCAGTGAAATATTTGACATTCTGAGCCTTACAAAATTTTATTGTACATAAGGGTAGCAGAAAGTTTCTTGGCTAACTATGGGTACTTACCCACTTGTGTACTATAGCTGGCCGTCGCCGCTCAAATAGTTAGCAATAATCGGCTACCAATAAAATAAAAACAGATTTTCGTTCCGTCGCAGCGTGGTCGCAGCCATGGTCGGTATTGGCGTTTCCTTATAAATCCTGAAACCGCAAAAAAAAAAGTTCTAGCTGCCAAGTTCATTCCTTATTAAATATTCCGAATCATAAAACTGGAAACGGTTGTTGTATGGTGTATATTATTGTATGGGTTACTGCAGTTTTGACTTCGGTGTAGGTACCTACCCGATAATTTTCTTTAAAAAGTTGTCCTCTTTTGTTTTAAATTGTGTTTTGTTTAAAGCTTTTTAATTAAGTATTGAAAAGTTAGCCAGTTCGAATACACTGTGGAAAGGTTGTGAACTTTAAAATGATAAACGAAAATATAAGTTTTAGAAATTTTACTATGGACTCCGCAAAAACATAAACCATAAAACTCGACTATAACAGTACAGACAGAACCCTGTGTCTATATTAAATAAAAGGAAATGGTTAAACCGTTACTAAACGCGTCTTCGAAAAGGTGTTATAATTTTGTATTGTATCTCCTGATTTTCGTAAACGATATTATTTATATTGTTCTTCTACGTAACGAAAAAGTAAACCCATTATTAAATTTAAAAAACTGGATAAATAGAATGTAATATTATAATATTTAAATAATAAACGTTAATTATGTGAAATTATGACGATTTAAAATGCTAATTGGTTAAATATACAAATATGCCTAAACCGCCAACTGACAGTGACAGTTGTCTCGACAGTGACACTGACAGCAGACTGGTAACTTCGTACTGATGGACGGTGTGCAAGACGTTATTTATTTATAATTTTTTCCAATCAAAATAAATATTAAATATGTCTGTCCCGTTGTAAATGGCTATACTGGCCTTTAGTAAATGAGATGTATGTCTTGCTTTACAGCAGTAGTTTCGACAAATTGTTTTATTTCAAACACGTAAACAAATGAAATTCAAACGCGGTTACTACGACGTTTTCGTGCGGACTTGTGCCAAGAGCCCGTCCAAGATAGCGGTGCGGCTGTACGAGAATGGTGCTTACAAGAAATACACGTACTCGGAGCTGTACGGAGTCTGCGAGTACATCTCGCAGAACATTCAGCAGCTCAATAGCAGTAAGGGTGTGATTGGACTAGTATCTCAAAGAAATATCATCATACCGTGCGTTATAGCCGCGTAAGTAACACAATTTAGCTGCCGTTGTCAATATTCGGCACTAATAGAGTCAGATAAGTTGCCCTGTCTATTCAAAAGATATGAAAATGTCAGGATTGGATCCATGGGATGCCCTGCACCTATGTATTCACTCAAATATTAATTGATTGGCTATGAACTACCAAAAATTGGTGATAAGTGGACACTGCTGTGAAATACAATGAACCAAAGTTGATTACTACCCAGTATAATTTAATATTTGCTGTTGTTACAGGGCTCACAAATGTTGTACAACATTCATGTTTCTGGACCCTTCACAGGACTTAGAGAGTGTAGCTGATGATATAAAATTCAAAATTGTTATCTCCATTACCAATGCTGAGAGTAGTGCAGCCTCAGAGCTATTTGGTAAAAAACCAGAGAAGACTGTCAAAGTATTTGACTTAGTGCTAAATTTCTTTAGCCTTGAACACAGTCAGCAAAACAAAAAGCATGTCCAAGAACACTCCTTCATTGCACAAACTTCTGGAAGCACTGGGGACCCCAAACACATACAAGTTCCCGTACAATGCATTCAGCCCAATGTGGACGATCTCACCAAAATGTTTAACATCACTTCAGATGATATCATATACTTCTCTACTCCCCTCACATTTGACCCTTCCATGGTTGAAATACTCCTTGCTTGCATGAATGGAGCCTCACTGCTCATAGCACCTGATAAAGCAGATATCTTATTCCCAGAAGACAGGGATAACTCCATTACTTTTTGGCAAACAACACCCTCAAGGTTCTTTCAATATTCAAATGCAGATATCAAAAACAAAATTCTAAGTACAAATTCTACTTTAAAAGTGCTTGCACTGGGAGGAGAACCACTGAATGGGATAAAGAGATTGAAGGAATTGAAAGAATGGGAAAATAAAACTAGGATATTCACCTTGTATGGAGTGACTGAAATGTCTTGCTGGGCCTGTGTTGCTGAGCTAGATCTCAATAAGATACTAACGGACAGGGAAGTTCCTCTGGGAAACTGTCTCTCCGAAACAGAGATTGTAGTAGAACCAAGCAATGAAAACAAGGACAGTGGTAAAATTATATTAGGTAAGTCTTACACTATTAAAGAATATTGGTTTTTTACTAATAATGAACATTCACCTTTATTTTACATAATTTTTTTACTTTGCAGTGAGTAAGACAAGGCAATGTATTATATTAAATAACTCAAAAAGCAATGTGGAAGAAAATTCATTAAAATTTGTTGACACTGGAGATTTGGCGGAAGTGAAAAATGGCACAATATACTATAGAGGTCGTAAAGATGACATCATCAAAAGATTTGGTCACAAAGTTAACTTACAGGCAATAGAGTCTACCATCATGTTGTGCCCCAGAGTGAAAACTTGTTCATGTGTCTGGCTGCCTAAGCCTATGCTGCTTGTAGTTTACTTCTCCTCAGAAACACTTAGCAGCCAGGAGTTGTCTGACTTCCTGAAATGCAAGCTCGAGGATAAATTGTGGCCTGACAAAATTATCAGGGTTGACAATCTTCCAACAAACCCACATGGCAAAATATCAAAAATCATACTTTCCAAAATGTGTGAAAGTTTTTCATTAACTCCTCAAACATATAACTCCCTGAAAGCGTCTTTTCTACAAGAACTTAAAGGAACAATTAACAAGAACTTTACTTATGATGAAATCAAAGACAAAGACTTCTTTGCCATTGGAGGCACATCTTTCCTTGCAGTTACACTATGCAATAAACTATCCTTAGTCTGTTCCAAGTTCAGTAAGCTGATTCTACCCTACTTAATGTCCCAAAAGCACACAATAGATGAGATAATGGAGTTTTCTCACAAAGAAATATGTACTGATGATTCGAAGCCCAAGAAGAAGTTAAAACGCGTCAGATCAAGCAAGACCATTATTGTCAGCAAAAAGTCGAGCTTGACACGCACTAACCCCGTGGATTTCATCACTCTTTGGACCTATGACACTGGCAAATGTGTGGATGCTTCACCAACTTTATTCCTGTCTGGACAGTAAGATGAACTATGTTCTACGTCTTACATCAAAAGCACATACAATGTAATTTACAGACAATTTTATATTTCAGCAATCTTTATGTAGCAGTCGGCAGCCACTCTGGCAGGATCATAGTCGCCGACGCTATAACAGGTACCCTGCAGGGGAAGATAAGTTTGAAATCACGCGTGGAGGCCTCGGTCTTATGTTACAACCCCGAGACAATGGCGGCGATGGGCGTGGTCGGCGCCTACGACGGAACTATAGTCTGCTTCATTATGGAAAATGGCAATGAGTTGTGGAGAAACAACATTGGAGCTATGATAAAAAGCAAAGGAGCTTGCTGCAACGGGTTCCTGTATATCGCCTCATATGATGGCCAGATACGATGTATTGATATCATGGTATGTTGCTTTTGCTCCTCTAATAATTTCAGGCTTTTTTAGTATAATAATTTAGCAGTAATGGAGCATGATATTGTCTAGTCAATGCATACCTAATACCTAGTACTTACACAAATTGCAATCATAATATTTTAAGGCATTTGTGAATTGTAACTACTAACCTGCCTAACCTACTTGTTTATTTTACGTACAAAAGCTACACACTTACATAATTTAAATTTTATGTTTAAGAATAAGCAATCATAACAGATTTTTTTGTGGTAATAAGGTTAAAAAGTGATAGGTACCGTCAAAGAAACTAAATCACGCGTACCTCTGTGGCACTTTTCTCCTACAACTTCGCAATAATATCTTTGGCAGCATAATATGGTAAGTCGTTATGTCATTTGCAGTGAAAAGGCAGAGGTACGCGATTCAATTTCTATCACTGTACAGCATTTGTCGCTGATTGTGGGTACTATCGAACCATACCATTTGAACATTGACCCGCCATAGAACTTTCTCACAGTAAATGTGGCGCAATGCCATTGCAAAATTTATTATGACAAATTTCCACATTTTGGTCGCGATTCAATCGTAAATAACAATTAAAATTTTAACTAATATTTCCTTATTATTTGTATTCATGCTTCTATGGATGGGTCATGCGTTCGTTTTTTTTTCGTTGCTATGTATAAATTTGCACAATTAAACGATAAAAATAATCACATGATTATGACTAATGCTCGTCCGCTTACTAATAACAATAGCACTTAGCTCACGAATTATTCAATAGAAACGTAACCCTAAAAATACGTTGGCATAGAGTACATAATCCACGAACCGAATAATATTTTATCACTGATAGTTTTATTGCGGTGACTACCTAACCAGCGCATTGTGAAAAACACAATGAGGGACAGTCTGGCAAATATTTGTCCAGTGCTGCAACGCAATCGACTTATTCGCCTTCTGTACATCGTCGTACATTTATGAGGACTCTTTTTGTTGGAATAAGCACGCGAAAGCGCTGCAAATTACTTTTTTATGATCTCCAAGAACTAAATAAGTAGGGCAGAAGTCTTGCATTTATTTTTGATAGTTAGGTACATAAGTATAATAAGCTGCAGTAAAAACAACCCCACGCCTCGCGTTCCGGGAAGGCCTATAAAATTCATAGCGATAGCGCCCCATCGCTAGTAATAAACAAATAATTAGATGACATGATTTCTTTGCGCTTGAGATTGAATAGGCTGAAAAACAAGTGGCACCGGTAGATCGTACCAATCCATGTTTGGTATGTCGCCTTGTAACCGTAAGGCAGAGACTAGAAGCCCAAGGTTAGTGCACTACGTAATTGCTTGGTTGAGGGTTAAATATCACGCCAAATGGAGCTGGTTGAAGCGGCCCGTTTCTCAAACAAACATTAAGTAATACATACATACACAAATCACGTCTTTATCCTTTACGGGGTAGACAGAGCCTAAGGTAACAGATACCTACAGGCCACATTTAGCAAGATTGTGGGCGTATATAGGTGAAAAATGAAATCAAAATAGTGATGGGTTGCTAGCCTCATCGCCTATAACATGATTCCAATGATTTTCGCCCATTCCCTCGATGGGCTTTTACCATCTGCGCGGGTAGAGAAGCAACTGGTATATTCTGTGTTTTTTCTTTGCTCCCAGACCAGCATGGAGGAGAAGTAATAACTTTAGAATAATATCGTTATGCAATAAGGGGTTAAATATTAAGCCATTTTTTGGAACCTCTCTATGACCTACCCCACCAGTGTTAAAAATTTGTGTTGGTATGCTACAAAACCACCTCTGGTTTTTTAAAAGAGGGTGCAAAGCTAGGGAACCCTGCTCTACGAGTAGTCGCCATCAGATATATCAGAGCTATCTAGCTGATCACAATGATTTAATTTTGCAGACGGGCAACATAATTCAGACGATAATGGTCGCAGACCAAGCCATATCAGCAGACTTGGCCCTCGCTAAGAACCAGTTCGTGCTTCTGGGGACCCTGTCAGGGGTGTGCGCTTGCATCCACACGGAGACCAACAGCGTGGCGTGGCGCGGGACGCTGGCGAGCCCGGTGTTCGCCGGCCCGGCGCTCTACGATGGCGACAAGTACGTGGTGTTCGCGGAAGTCAGCGGGGAGATACACTGCCGCACCGTGGAGAAGGGTATCAAGGTGAGGACGCCGGTTTATTGTTTCCGCTTTTATTATTTAGAGGCATTAGATTAAATACTAGAAACGAGACTAAGTATTTTTAGATATAGGGCTGTTATTCTATTTAGATAGCTATAGTCAGATTGAGGTGGATGAGCGGTTGTGGAACTGTACTACCAGTGCCAAGTACTGCCAAAGTAATAACCAGCTAATATTTGTTGGTTATTTTGACCTCCAGAACCGCTCATCCACTTCAGCAGCTGACAGTACAGGCAACCAATTTGAAGGCTATCTTACGTGAAGTAAACGTACCTAAATTGCGTCATTCGATAAGTTTTGTGAGATATAGACTGTTATGGAGCGGTTGACTGCAGGACTTGAAGATGCGTGGTGGTGATGGAAACACGGTATTTTATAGCAATAAAATATAATTTCTAGAGATGCGCCGAGTAACACTTTTGCCGAGTAACGAGTACCGAGTTTTACTCGGCTCAATTTTTTTTCAACCGAGTACTCGGCCGAGTAACTCGGTTCAATCAAATTCGCATTTCGTAAACAAGTACAAACAGGTTTGCGCCGGTCAAGACGTCGGCTCGCGTTGATACACCCCTCACCCCGCCCACGCCTTTCAACTACTAGTCACTTGATTGTTTGCAAACAAACACGTCACGTTGCGCGTCATAGTAAATAAATATAAATATATTGCTTTTCTTAAACAAAGTATGTATACTCGTTACTCGTTATCTAATAACCGAGTTATTCGGCCGAGTACGAGTATCAAAAAACCCGCCGAGTACGCAGAGTACCGAGTATCAAACGAGTACTCGGCCCATCTCTTTAATTTCGTTTTTACAGAGGCTTTAGCGACCATACATAACGAATGACACAACAACAGCAATCAAAGACAAGACTTCAAAAATAAAACAATAAAAAAGATTAACTATGGATCCGCAGCCAGTCGCTAACATAGACAAAAATATTTACTGTGATAAGGTTCTACGAGTATGATGGCCCAGGCAGTAACCAAATTGTTTGACTAAACGTAGAATACACATATCAATTAATGTAGTTTATTACAAAAACAAACGCACCTCATGACATGAGAGTTCAAAACTATGTTGTTTGGTGTAACAGACAGATCTTAGATTTCGCATCTATATTATAACAAGTACCTACATCGACACTGGACACTCATTAAGCTTTAGATAAATGCTCAGGGTTTTCACAATTATTGCATCAACTAAAAGCAAATATCGTTGAAATCATTAGAGGCATTTTCGATATGTAATACATATTTAAATATAGTACAGTACAATATTTGTAGGCATTCAGGGACGTGCCTATAAATGACATAATAATAATAAGAAATAGGTTTTAATTACATTTAATGGTTTCTAACTACAACACCATGTGTTCGTTTTACTGCTTAGACTGACCAGCGTGTCACGAGCAGTACGCTCCAGCAATAAAACGTAAGCACCCGTTAAATGCGCACCTGCTGAGATCGCCTGAATCCGGATCATGGCTGCGATTGTTTTACGAGCTAATGTTATCCTACTTCCTACTAATCCTACCATGCCAATATATCTATATAAATCTAGAAGACATAAAAGAGCCTTTTGCGGCCTATTTTCAAAATAAAGTTTTGAATTTTGAATTTTAATATACCTAAGTAAAAATTTATGTCGCGAAGCGCAATTAAAACTAGAAAACGGCTGTACCTTTCGGCTAATTATTTTATTCACATGTTCCTAAAGTTCCACGGGATGTTTTTATGGAGAAAAAAAATCGTAAAAAATAAAAATAATGGAACGGGGGCGAAGCCGCGGGGAACAGCTAGTGGGTTATATTATAAACTAGCTGTTGCCCGCAACTTAGTCTGCATAGAATTCGTTTATCGCTATCCCTATATAAAAAATAGTAGCCTATGTGTTATTCCAGACTACAATCTATCTATGTCCCAAATTTCATCCAGATCTGTCCAGCCGTTCTGGCGTGAAAGAGTAACAAACGTCCATCCATCCATACTTACAAACTTTCGCTTTTATAATATTAGTAGGATGCGAAAGTTTGTGAGTATGGATGTATTTATGGATGTTTGTTACTCTTTTACGCCAGAACGGCTGAACAGATCTGTATGAAATTTGGAACATAGATAGATTACAGTCTGGAATAACACATAGACCACTTTTTACCCCGAAAAATTGCGTAGTTTCTACGGGATAGCGATAAACGAATTCTGTGCAGACGAAGTCGCGGGCAACAGCTAGTACTTAAATAAATGCCTTATCTACCATAGGCATCATAATAGACATTCATAGAATTTGGCTGAGCGTGTCACCGAAACTGACAAAATATAATGTAGATAGGTAAATTAGGTACATTCGTCACTTGAAATACCCGGTAATAAAGTAGTGCTCACGCTGCGCTGTGTTCCTGGTTGGACAGTAAGAGAGCAAGTGAAATTATTGTCACTTGAGGTTCTACCTCACCATTCTATGTAGTCTGGCAAAGCATCTGCAATCTGTAAGGTCCCTTCTATCAGGTGACCACTTGCACGTTTGCCACCCTATTTCATAAAAAAAAGTAGTTACACGCTCCGTCTTTGTATCATTCAATAAATTAGAATACTTTTCCTCAGCTTTTCCCCCATCCGACAGCTCCCACATTCTTTAGCATATTTAAAGATTAAGTAAAATGGGTTCTGCACAAACTAGAGGGACTCAAAAGTTGTAAACCCACCTACTGGCATTGTAATGATTGTATCTAATGTGTAGTGTAACCTTGAATTAAAAAAGTATAATCATTCTCACACCAAAAAACATGGCAAATACGACTGTTGCTTTTTGAGATATATAGTGGAACTACGCTCTATGTGATACAGGATATTATATTAGCCTACGTAGGAACCCAACTCACATGCATAATTTATCTTCCTATTTAATTGAATGCCTTGTTTTACCATTTTATAATGATTTTAATAAGTTGAATTTAATGCTTGGTCCTATTACAGATATGGAGATACCAAGGCGCCAAAGGAAATATCTTTTCATCGCTCTATATAAAAGAAGTGGGGAAGTTGAAGTGGCAAATGGTGTTTGGCTGTCATGACAACATGGTTTATAGTGTCAATATCAAGAATTTTCAACCGAGCCTGCATTGGAAAACTGAGATGACATCTCCAGTGTACTCGACTCCCTGTGGTCTAGGCAACAAGCTACTCCTAGCAGCTTCCAACAACGGTAGAATGAGTGTTATTGACACTGAATGTGGCATCACCATTGCAGAACATGTCCTTCCAGATGAAACATTCTCGTCACCCGCAGTGTATGGAGATTATGTATTTATTGGGTGTAGGAATGACCATTTGTACTGTCTAAAATATGTTCTGGACTTGTAAAATCATAGTTTATTTAAACCATGAAGTACCTGAATAAATGAAGTTGATAATGATAATTTATTTAACAATTTGTTTTTATTTTAAGTAATAAAACAATTGTGTGTATAATGTTACTTTATTCATGATCTTACACAGGACATAAGAGGTATAGTGAGCATTCACAATTTTGACATTACATTATTATGATATGGTTACAGGATCAAAACAATATAGCACAATGGAATGCATTCTGTCAATTGAAATAATCCTATCACTTGTGCAGATCACTAGCATTGTATCCTTAAACAATAAAAGCAATCTTAAAAATGAATAAAATGCTTTGTATAACAATCTTATATTTTTGAAAACATATTTGGTAAATAAAATATTGAAGATCTGGAACCACTTAAAGGGAACAATTTGCACATATACTTCAATCTACTGCAAATACATCAAGCTCTTATAAATCTTTACCCAAAAAACCCTAATGAACATTATATTGCTGCCAGAGCAGTTCATAAACAAATACGATAATTAACAAGCAATGTACACATACACAAGCAGCACTGCGGGCGCTCACTGCTCCTCCTCGCCAAGCTCCACCTTCACCTTGGAGAAGTCGAAGTCCTCATCCGTGCCGCGTTTGTAAATCTTGAGCACATCTAAGCAGGTTGTCTCAAAGTGAGACGTAGCATCATAAGACTCCGATATAAAGATCTGGCTCTGACTGCCATCATCTGTAGGCTCATAATAATCAGACACGCATACAAACTTTTGCCTGATGGACCCCAGCAGGTCCAGACCAGGCTTGATTTCTGACTCAGGGTCATTAGTCTCAACTGTTGTAGACACCATTGCAATAAACCACCCTTTAGCTGCCACCTGGTGGGTGTAGGACACCAAAGATACATAAATATCAGAATTCCTACCCACCTGCTTCTGAGGAATAATTATCTGGGTGGACAGAGCATCCTTCGTATTGGCTATGGGGTGGTCTAACAGGCAAATGCAGCGGATCACTTGACCCTTCTTGCGGACTCGGTCAAGGACATAGCTGGGGTCACAGTACACCTGCTTGCACTTGGCAATCTCATTTCCAGAGCGCACACCTACAACTTTACCTCCTTCGCCCAGTACAATCTCATCAATTGGTTTATCCAACATGTATGTACCTCCATAAATAGCAGAGAGACGGGCAAACCCTTGCGGCAGCTCACCTAAGCCATACATGGGGTAGAGGTAGGGAGACTTGCCGTACCGGGCCAGTGAGTCGGCGTACAGCTTGATGCGGCGTATCGTGTGGATAGCCGGTTGCTGCAGGTAGTTATCATCCAAGTACAAGGCAAGGGCATGCCCAGTGAAGTCTTGGGTGTTCTTGTCAAGGCCAAACTTGTCATACAGAGACTGCATGTTAGCCTGGCTGGGGTCGAAGTCCTTCCAGGTCTTGGTGTCCTCTTCCTGGAAGTCCTGGACGTAGATAACGAAGTTGCGGAAACGCCTCTTCTCGAACATTCCCATCAGGTCGGACGCTAGTGCCTCCTTCTGGTCCACGGGCACCTTGGAGATCTTGCCACCTTTGTAGACGTAACTCCCCTCCACGGACTTGAACTCCAAGTAACGGGTGACGCCCGTGTGAATAAGCAGCTTCACCAAAAGACCGTTCGCCATCAAGAATTTAGGGATCAAGTCGACATTCCAGTCGCGCCCTCGGCCATAGGTCTCATCTGGGGCCGGTGCATTGAACTTTCCGAACAATTCTTCTAACGGGGTAATTGACGCAGATTCACCACCGTAGTACTTGTTTCGATCAATGTGCAAAACCTTCTTGCCGGACACGGAAAGCATTCCACTGAGGATGCATTCCTTGAGGCCAGTGCCGAGCACGATAGCGTCATATTCTTCATCCATGGTGAGTATTAGAAAACCAAATTTCTTCTTTATTGGTACAAAATCGCTGGCCGGGAGGCGATAAACGTCAAAATGTCGGAACGAAAATGTCTGCCAATGATGACGTCGACGGGTTAACAACCAACCCAACAATACCAACAAGCAGTGTTCAATTCAATTCACGCAAGACGGCGGGCGCTCCAGCGACTGTAAAACCTAATCGCAAAAAAACAACAGAACAATGTAAATTAAAGGTTTATTTTAATTTCGTTGTATTTGATCTATCTATGAAAAAAAAACAGCAATCACACTTTTTTTTATTATATTCTGAGCGAGTCAATGAATTATTTCTTTCTTGCTTGAAAAACGCCTCTGCATGACGTTTAAAAATCCTTACGTTGGTAGCAATGACGTTTTGACACGCGATTGGTCTTCAGTGAAGTACTAAGGAACATTATTTATCGATGGCGATAGATGTTTTTACGACGTTTCAAAACAAAAACCCAATATTGTTTAATTGAGATGCAAGACCCCGATTTTTACTGTCAAAGAATATTTCTATGAACACGTTTCAAAAAAATATTTATTAAATAAACAACAACAGTGATGATGATGATGATGATGATTTGACAGTAAAAATAAAATAACAATACACTATTTTGATTCCCCTTTTTTTCCATCTATACGCCCACAATCATGCCAAGCGTTGCCTTTGGGTCTTGTCACCTTAGGCTCTGTCTACCGCGTAAGGGAGAAAGATGTGATTTATGTATGTATGTAGAAAATTACAATCAAGTAAGTTAAATTATTTATAACTAGCTTTTATTTATTTAACAACTGATGTTAATAGTAAATTCTGCAATCATTATTTACGTATCGACTCTAGGCAGCTACGACCTTTGACATGTTTACCGCTACCCCGCGGGAACTATGCAATTTTCCGGAAAAAAAGTAGCCTATATTTTAATCTAAGGTACCAGCTATCTCCTTTTTAAATTTGAACCAAATATGTCCAGTCGTTTCAGCGTGAAGAAGGAGAAACACACATTCACTCATTCACATCCTCACTCACATACTTTCGCATTTAATATTAGTAGGAAGTAGGATAAACTTAGTGTAGATGAATGTACAGGCTGTCCCAAAACTGGCACGTCACAGTGACACCGGAGGTCGGTCAGCTAAAGAAGTACCGAACCAGGCTAACATGACCTCAGTAAAAGTTAAATGGTTTTCAAACTACACGAAGAGGCGCTCCTTTTCTGTTCACTATTTGTATGGTAAAATAATTAAAATAAAAGATGAAATAACGGTTGCACGAAAAATTAGGAATCACCATACAAAAATGTTACCATGTTAAATTATATTATTTACAATTATTACACATAAACGGATAACTCTCGTATAAAAAGTCGAGTGATGCTCGACATGTTTCGGACTATTTCGTACGTGAGTTATCCGTTTATGTGTAATTATGAGTGAGTCTCACGGTAGTTTCATGTTGAGTGGCAAATCTTTACGGAGACATATTATTTACGTCCAAAATGTGCCATTTCTGAAGAAAGTCGAATTTTTTACTTTTATATTACCAATATGATAAAGGGCGAGTGAAGAAACTGACGGAGACCTTTGTCCAGCAGTCGGATACCTATCCAGGCTAATAATAATAATAATAATGATGAAGTATTCCTGTTATTTTATATCCTGAATACTCTTCGGTTTTACTAAGCACGTTATTTTCCATCTGATACCGCTACAATGAAACTGATTATAGGAATGCTTAGAAAATATTAGAACGTTTACATTGGCCTAGTAATATATTGTCAGGTTTTTATTTAATGGAGTGTTCATCGACATTGATGGCACAACACTAGCCATTGTCATCTGCGCGCAGCCGCCTGCCACTCGCAGCCCGCTGTCGTAGTCAGTTGCTTGGGCTGTCAATCGGTTGATTCAACTTTTGCTTGTTTTCGAGTTTCGTTTCCCTTGTGCACAAAGTTGCACCGTGGCGACTATTATTGTATGATTTCGTATCCAATAACGTGACAAAAAATGGATAAATTAATGTCGGTTTACATTCGATTGCAGTGTTCAGTGCTTTCTTTCATTCCTTTGAATGAAAATTAAAGTGATGTGTGAAATTGTAAACAGATGACTGGAAGCAAACCATATGTTTCGGTGTCCAAAGTTAAATCACCCCGACCGTATCGAGAGCGGTAGACCGTCTCGCGAAGCGCCACGGAGGCTGCATTTTAACGAGAGGAAGGAAAGAACCGACCTCATTTCAGATGAATAAAAATGTCAACAGAAGGAAGCGGAGAGACTCCACCGAGCGCTCCGAGCCTGCCCGGGGCGCCAGAGCAGACCTATCTGTTCCCGAAGGCGAAGGGGCATTCGAGGTCCGTGAGCCATGGGGGAACGCCGATGCTGGGTGGCGCGCCAGCGCCGCGGCCTCTCAAGTCGGCGCTGCGAGGGCACCAGCGGGCCTTCTCGCAGGGGCAGATCGGCGATGGGCGCGCCGGGGGCAGCACGGCCGGCCACAGCCGCGCCGGCAGCCGCACGGACTTCATCCTGCCGCCGGGGCACCGCGCGGCGCCGGCCGTGCGCACGTCGTCCGTGCGCGCCCACTCGCGGCAGGCGTCGCGCTCGGACTCCATCTACACGCTGCGGCGCGCGTCGGTGGTGAGCCCGTGGCGGCGCACGCTGCTGTGGCTGCTGCGGCGGCGCGCGCCCACCACGGACATGCGCCACCTCACGGTGGTGCCCAACCACCTCGTGCCCGATAAGACTCCCCCCAAAGAACACCCCAATGGCCAGCGATGCGACAACAAAATAAGGACTACTAAGTACACTCTCTTGTCGTTCCTGCCCAAAAACTTGTTTGAACAGTTCCACCGGATTGCCAATGTGTACTTTATATTCATAGTGCTTTTGAATTGGGTGCCCCAACTGAATGCGTTCGGTAAGGAGGTTGCCATGTTCCCCGTAGTGTTTGTGCTGACTGTGACGGCCATCAAAGACTTATTTGAGGATCGACGGAGACATCTCTCTGACAAGAGAATCAACAATTCATACTGCAGAGTCTACAAAAAGTGAGTAAAAGCCTTTTATATCTATTTAAATATTTAAACAATTTGAATTGATATTTTCTTAACATAAGTTTATAGAACACTAGTTTGGGTCTTGACAAAGAGCAAATTCAACTACAATTTTCTTATTAGCCTATTGAATTTATATTGAGTATTCAATTTGGATTTGGCTATAAAACTCCAATAGATCTAAATTCTGAAGTTACACAGATATTGAACAAATTTATGAACAGTTTCTTTATTACTAAAGTTTTGTTATTCTGTTGGTTATCTTAACCTTTTTCAATCTGATGTGTGAGTAGCATACTCTAGTTCAAAATTATTAGTTTATAAATCACAAATCCTTTTAATTTCAACATTATGATTTCAAAATCGCTTGCAAAATTGCTTCCATGTCTGGGAGTAAAGAAAAAACATAGAATGTACCAGTTGCTTCTCCTCCCACGCAGATGGTAAAAGTCCATCGAGAGAATGGGCATAGGAGTCCTGTTATAGGTGTTGCCGCTAGCAACCCATCACTATTTTGATTCCTCTTTCCACTTATATGCCCACATCATGCTAAACATGGCCTTTAGGTCTTGTTACCTTAGGCTCTGTCTACCCCGTAAGGGATAAAGACGTGATTTATGTATGTATGTATGTATGTTATGATTTCAATTTCAAGATTCAACCAGCTGATATTATCTAATTATATCTTTAGAAACAATATCAACAAGACAATTTTCGAAAGTTTAATTTATTATTAACTAGCTGTTGCCCGCAACTTCGTCTGCAAAGAATTTGTTTGATATAAAAGTAACCTATGTTTTAATCTAGGGCACCATCTGATCCATCCAGTTGTTTCAGCGTGAAGAAGGAACAAACATACATACTCATTCACATCCCCACAAACTTTCATATTTATACTATTATAAGTAGGATAGGATTCCTTCAAGTTTCACCTCTTAACTTATAAAGTGGCATAAAACTTTTCCATAATCTAGTTCTACACAAAGCCTGCATGTATCTGTATGGTATTAGCCAATAGGCTTAGCCTACCCCCACAACCATGATGTATGAGTAACCCAGCCAGTCAACTATCAACCCCAGAGTATAACTTGCCTTGCCTTAACAACAATTGAAAATATGTTAACTCTATCAACATTTATAAAAGGTATGATTAAGTCCAGAAGTGCTTGAGTGAGAATTGGGAAAGTTTAAAGCATTACAAGGTAACTCTGGTAAAACCATTAACTGAGGAATTATCCTCAACTTTAATTACGGCCCAAATCAGTTAATGCTGACCTCTACAGTTGATTAAGCCATTTATGTCAACAAACACTAACTACACTCAAACAACTCCCAAACTTAATGAGTTATCTTTATAATAGTACTGTTAATGGACAGTCCCTAAACAATTAGTTCTGTAATTAAAGGCTTAAATCGATTAACTTACAAGTTGCCAGTCAAAACAGCTACATTAGTTCTGCTGTTTGAATTATAATTGGTTGGTCTATGTCAATGCCTAAGTATATGCCAAGATTACCATTATAATAGCTCATTTCTATAGCCTGTAGATAGAGATATACCTCAATCTTTGTCTAGGACAGGGGTTCCCAACCAGTGGGGCGCACCCCATTTGGGGGGGTGTTGGGTGATCCAAGGAGGGGCGCGCGAGTGGCTTAGGTATTTATTAAAATTCATTAATTGGTTAATAAACTCCAAAAACAATGTTCTCACTAATCATTAATTATTGTATGTTGTAGGTGCCGACTTATGATTTATTTCCATTGTAGTTGAGTTGGGACAAGGGGACATACTATTTTAGTGTAAACTTGAGGGAGGTGCATAGGGTAATAGGTTGGGAACCCCTGGTCTAGGAGGTCTGTTCAAAATTCTTCCAGGTGATAAAACAACCCTATGTTACTGGTATTTGTACAGAGAAGTGTGTAATTTGTAAGAGCAAGGTACAAATCTGGCTTGCACAATGCTGCTATAATCACTTGGATGGTGTGGCATAGGCCTAAGTTATTTTTTAACATCACTTACCTCACCCAGGACAGTGAACCTTCTTATATAAACAATGAGAAATCACGCCTACATAATCTGTATGTACTTGGTCCTTGTGTAGTGACAAGTGATGTCATGTGGTATGAAACACAAGGTAATAGGTAAGCTACATAGTTATGCTCAAAATGTATAAGCCATTTTTTACACAGGTTGATGGGAGAAATATTTTTAATACACAATTTGGCCAGCCTCATAACAGTTAAAAGCCAATTGCCTTTTTGTACTTAATAATAATCTTCTTCTTCTTCTACAGCGTGTAATAATAATAAACCTTCCGTATTCTTAAGTAGATAAACAAGATTGGGCAGGTCTTTTAGCTCAGCATGCCTGTTGGCAAACGCCTATTCTAATGATTCCCATTTAAACAACCGTGGTCAGTTATCCTTCAGTTTAAATTAAGCACTTGAACATGGCTATCTATTCGCATAATGCCTATTTAATGACAGCTTGCCACAACCACTAGTGTTGAAATTGTAATTCAAGTCGCTTTCATAAATGAGAGTACATAGTTATACTCATCAAGATTAAACCATTTTTGCAATCACTAAAGTGTTCTGCTGTTATAAACTATATTACATATTGCATGCAATTGTGGTGGATACAGTCATACCACTCTAATTGTTTCCTTGTTTTTGAACATTTTGCCTGTGCCAGTGTGCAGTGCAAGAATCTAAATGCTGCAAATGTAATCTATCTCTATTATAACAAGGATTATTTTTGAACAATGAAAGTAAATAGACATTACGCGGTTAGATTTTGTTTCTGTTTCTGCAAGTTTAATGATATTCCTTAAATTTTTGTGAGATCTGATTATGTCTAAAAATTGATGGCTTCAAAATGTCACAAATTTAAATTACTGTCTAAAATGTAGGCGAACAATACAATACAAATACTCTTTCTTGAACACCACAAATCAGTACAAAACAATATAGAAACAAAGAACGAAGCAGACAATAGGCGGTCTTATCGCGTAATAGCTATCTCTACCAGACAACCAATAAGACAGAGAAATAAGTTGGAGACAGTTAGTAGATGGTGGAAACAAATAGACAGGAAAAATGCAGGGATAATAAAAACAACAATACTAGACATAAATGTAATACATAGCTAAATAAATAAAATAAAATAATACATACGTACACACATACCTACACACATTACATTATTGTATAATACATACTTAAGATTAAATATATATGAGAAATCCATTACCGGTTGGATCGTTTTTTGTCTATCAATACACCTTACACAAAATTTTTGCTACCCACCAGCAGCAGTCAAGCAGTAGTCCCACCCAAGTGTGCTTTTGGTATCCATAGGTAAAACTTAATATCAGGTGATACACTTGCCAGTTTATCTGTGTAATGTGTGTGTTAAAGGAGAACATAATTTAATTTTAATTTTTGAGTTTGTTATTATTTAATCTTAAAATAAACTGTCACAAAAGTAGAGCTTTAGATGGGCATCTCCAAAAAGCACCCAAAACTTGTTTTATCCATTGCCGAAATTTAAGGCAAAAGTGGAATATGTGATTATTAACCATATTTAATGAGTCATACAATGCAATGCGGCAATAACAATTCCAGTGGCAACACAGTAGGTTTCATGCCAAGCCACTCCACTATTACTGGAGGTATAGCCAGTAATGCCGCAGACAAGCGTTCGTCACGAAGGCAATTTCCTAGGTTTGACTCGAAGCACACGCCCCATAAACAATACTACATGAATTATGACGTGACTCGGCATGCTGTCGAGAATATCGTTGAATTTCTTATGTTATTTGTTCCCGCAACCTTTCAGCCGTTTAGCCACGTGGGAACAGTAATCGCGTTATGTGCGTGCGTACAGGCTTAGTCACTTATTTCTTATTTACCTGTTAGGAGTAGGTATAGTTGGTAAAAATCAGGGCCTGTCTCTAATGTCAATGTCCAGTTCTTCTTCTTCGTCGTTACACTCTTGGCGGAGTGGTCGTCATATCAGGGGTGGTGGCAAGCTTCACAATACGTCGCCATTCCTCCCGTACTGTTGCCAGTGCTTGAAGGATCACGACTCTCAGATAACTGAGGAATCTTAATCATCTCATCTACGTCATTAGTAGAAACGTAAAGCAACAGAAGTTTACTAAAATTTCGTAATATACGCAACGCACACCAAATTTAATGGGGTTACAGTCGTGTTTAGTAATATTTGAATAGATGCAGGTGAGACCGATCGATGCGCATCAACTATTCTTAACTTGGTTTCGTGTTTAAATAAAACCTTCAGCTGCCTTGGTTGGAAGTAGATAGTGTACTCGTAATATTTCCTTGAAAATGCGCTCTATCTAATCGTTTGTTGGGCATGATTCTTTCTAGTCTGCCTAAGCCTATATCATAATACTTTAACTAACTGATTATTAGCTGTAGTTAACAGAACGAATAATAGTTTATCAATTGTGTAAATGTCAGGTCTTGGTGTAACAGGAACGTCCCCTGTACACTTTGTGTTGTTTTATTTACGTCATGCTTGCAAAGTTCAAAAATACTGCATGTCGCATTACATTGCGGCACTTGGTCGACGACTTAGCCCTTTCACGACCTGGCAATGAAATGAAACTAGCAGGATTTTTCTATCAAGTGCTCTGGGCTCAACGATCCTGCGTGTCGCCAAGCCCACCCTACAGTTTCATGATACCTGAAGTTGTCATCTTGTTTATGTTATGTATAGTCGACTGAGTATGCAAGTGCTTTACCATTTTTTATAACCGTTCCTGCATACATAAAGGTTGTTTGTGAATCGAAACATGGAACAACGTTCTACAATTTAATTGTAGATTCTCACCAGTTTTACACGAAGCGGCTCCACAATGCGACCATTGATTATATCGGAATCTATTCATTCATAAATTCAAGCACAGCGAGCGGTGATTAGGGGTCATGAATACTGAATGACGGGTGTTGGTGCGGCAGCTTTAAGTAGGTCAACGGTACGCCAGTCAAGGTCCACGGGTCCCGGACCCAAATTATACCTCTACAAGAGTAGGTGTGCCCGTCCATGTGTCAACAAAAACAATTGGTATCCATTATCCCTTTGCTTAGAGTTCCGAGAATGCCATTACCATGCTGCCATGCCAAAGTTTATAAACATGTCCGAAAGCTATGTTTTTTGTTAAGAACCTGTTAGGACGAAAAATTTATAAATAGGTCAATAGGTAACGTACCGTAATTAATTCCCAAAATAAGCACAAAATATCTATATGCTCTTTTGAGCTTGGCTGTGCCAATGCACAATGCCAATATATCTGGGTATGGGCAACTCCACGAAGTATTTTAACCATCTATCTTTGGCGTTACCTAAAAAAAGTCCATGGGCTAAAACCAATCTTACTAATCCGCGACAGCTGTGTGTGGCTGTCTTCGTAGTAAGGTAAAATTGGTTTTCATTCATAGTCGGTCGTCGAATTTGGTTACACAGAAAACATGGCGGTTGAAACGCTTCTCAGCATTACCCATGTATATATGTATGTATACATGTATGTAAGTATGAACTCTTTATTGTACATAAAACACATTAATTTTGCAGGTAATGAGATAAACAGATCTACAAAGGCAAACTTATCCCTTTAAGGGATCTTTTTCTTTCTTCTTTTTCTTTCCATGTCATGGTGAGGCCCAAGAATTTGATACTAGAATTAACCCCAGTATTTACATAAATGGCGCATAAATCCAGTTTACTGAGTTGAACTGCATCATTTTGTTTGAAATGATAAATAGCGCTGCAGAACTATAACTAGGTCAAACAATTTGCCGAAAACCCGAAAGCTCTTAATTGGCAGCATGCCTAAAGAGTTTCTAATTCCCAATTCAATAAGTGTTTGTAGTTTTCGAGATTTATTCCTTTTGCAATGCGGCAGAAGTTTTGCCCGCTGTTTGCCCGTAAATTAATTATGTATGGATTTTAACTAACTTAAAATAAAGCCACGGACAAATTTATTGCCTTAAATATAGCCAACGAGGAACTAAAATACGATACAGCTGTTGCATACATTATTAAATTGTACTTAATTTACCTTTACAAGCGACGTTAAATCAGCATAAATGGCCATAACGTACATTTTTAAAATCTTTGCATATCATTGTTAGCTGCCAAGAATGATTACTTGATTGGTGAATATTTTCACAAATAAAGAAGTACGGTCTTATGTCTTGCAAAAAGGAAAACAATTGATTGCGCAGTTTTAATTTGATAAAAATCTTCTATCGTTTGAATGAGCTACAAGCTACACTTCAGTTTTATAACCTGGATAGTGGATAATTTGAGCATAGTCAAACTATAAAAATAACATAACCTAAAAAAAAAACATTTTAGATACAAGCCTTTTTGCGGACTGCAATTTTTATTGACTGGACTTGCTTTGTCTTCCGGCCTACATATGTGAACCAAATTTCAAGTCAATCGGACCAACCGCTGAAGAGTTCCTTCCTGCGGAGACCGTCCTGGCTGGACCACCAGAATTTTACTACCAGATTATTGTATTGTCATCTGACTTACACAAGCATGCAAAGATTCAGCCCAATTGGATGAAGATATCCGCTTCAAAATCGGGTCGCAAGATTCCACCCGGACAAGCATACTTACATACGTTCATATACATACATTGCAAGTTAATATCAAGCTTGTAAAAAGTCAAACTATATGAAAGATAAAAGCATAGGTAGTTATATAGCTTTTGAATGTTTAAAATAAAATGGCTGGGAAACGGGTGGACAGATAAGTTCAAGGCTAATAAGCCAGCCTTCATAATTCATAATTTACTCCTGTATTCATACTACATTACGCGCTGCAAAACTATACTAATACCTTCCTTTGTTTCTGCTGCACGTAATGCACTAGGTACTGGACTGTTCCTAACGTTTTGTGAATCAGCCTTTTATTATACCGTGGCGATCCTTAAACCCTCAGCTCTTTGAGTCGCCAAAAGCTAGCACTTATTTACTATCTTGTCTGTATCTACTTTAGCTCTTGCCTCCTGCTTAGTAAGAACGTATTTATTTATGTATGGCATCACTAAATGTAGCAAGTTCGTAGCCGTGTTTTAACGACTGCAACAATAATTAGCAATCATAATAAATGGTATTCCAGCGTGTTAATACGGGTGATAGTTGAGCAGTAAATCAGCCCGCGGAACGACGTAGCTCCGATGAGCGCTACCATCAATGTGATGTAAATTATGCTGAACAATACTTTACGGTTTAACATCGATGGTGATTACTGGTGCTGAGGTCTTACCGTCTAACGCGCAAGCGGTCGCGATCGCATTCATCACCACCTCTTCTACCTTCATCGTATAGCGTTTGACGAGATCGAATGCGATTGTGATTCCGACTACTTTATCGACAATTATGGCCTTTGGTATTTTCTTGTTTGTTTATGCAATACCGTTTGTCAAACCAATCGAGGCTTGGTACTCGGGATTGCGTTTGGTATTTATTAATATGCATTTGATTTGTCATCTGTTGCTAGGCAGTTTAGTGAAGACTGAATGGTTTTTTTAAGTAAAACCTTTTAGTTTTACTTCAGGCTGCCTTATGATGGAATGCTTTTTCTGATTCTTTTCGATCTTCTTAAAATTACCTCAAAAAACTAAGTTTTGGTTCAAGTAAATACAACTCAAGGCATGGTTTGTTTGTATACTAAATACAACTTACCTACTGCAAACTCACTCGCTGCTCGTTTGCCTTCCTATTCACATAAAAAAAAAAAAAAACTTCTTTAAATACTTACACTATAAGAGTTGAGGCCCTCGAGAATCCATTCCCCTTTGTTTCCCATCTTTTTAAGGTATGACAGGGTCCCTGTCCGGTCGCTGTCGCTCTGGCGTACATAACACAACAGTCTGCTTCTCCCACTGTCAGATCAGTCATGATCATTTGATTAACTGCACTAAGTCGCCAGTTGAATTCAATTTGATATTTAACAGAAAAACGTCTTTGATTAACGATTGATTTATTGATGCATTTAATTGTCTGAATACGACCAGAGTACATAACGTCTCCTAGCACACTTTTATTAAACGCTTACAAAATTAAACAGTCATGTTCTAATGATTTTACATACGTAAGTTCTAGACTATTTGGAAATCGGATTATATGTCTTTGCTATCTTTACAATGAAACATAAATGTATATTAAGGAAGTAAAATACGTAATCGTATCATTCGTATAAAGCAAGTTTGTCTAAGATATAATATTTCATAAGCGTTGAGAAACCTAATGCCTTTAGCACTTAACTTATTTTTAAATACGTGACATATAGATACATTGATGATTTATGATGATTTTGATGGCCTAATTTTACACAGCGCGATCCAACGTGGTTTAGAGCCGGTTTTGCCAACTTATCAATGAAATTAATCTCTTCGGAAATTGAAGAGGGCCCCATTACAAGATAAACAAATAAGTAGGACGTGACTTTTATTACTATGGTCCTTAAGCTAAGCGGTGCCAGTGCGAAAAAAAAACCTAATAATGGCATCAGTAAAACCCCGAAAACCCGTCTCAAATGTATACAACCCTCATTCAGTCAATTCTCTCTCGTTTCTAATTCAAACTCTGAATACGTTAGGTTCTTATTACAATACTATGGTGGCGCCGCCCTACGCAATGGGTGCTGATAACTCAAAATACATACTTAATAAAAGTTCAACATTGGCAGTACGATAATAGAATTTTGCTGAAGCATTCATGAACTGTAGTCCAAATACTCATTAAGGCTGTGTAATTAGTACGATCTCTGATAACAGTCTTTATTGCTTGCAACTCGTCGATAGAGGACATCAAAGAGAAACGGCTGCATGCAACAGATTAAAGTGCCGAGTGCACGTGCAAATGTTTTGTTCATAACTTGCAAGCAAGTTTTAAGTTCGTTTGGTTACAATTATCAATGTTATCCCGCCTACTGATGAAGTGATTCCGTCTTAAAACTGTCTATTACGATCGTCCGATTTTTTTTTTTCCAAGTGGCTTAGTTTGACTCTACAAATATGTAGATCTCAGTTGGCGTTTACTTAACTACACTCTAACCATTTACACGAAGGAATTATGATTAATTAAATGATTACTTTAATCATGGCAATAACTAGCGGGGCGGAATACAATGGCGCAATGAATGACGAGGCTCGAGCTCGAAGCCTTGGGATTAAGAGAGATTATTTGAACATTCAGATGATCTTAACGTCAGAGATTATTTTTAAAATCAAAATTACTAGCCCAGGAAAATTCCTTATATTCTGCTAGATTGCTTTTCCGTATTCGATAGTGAGCGTAATAACTCCACAATTGAGCGAATAACATTGTGACTCTATGAAACAATTTATTATTTACGCTACATTTTGACATTTTACTAACGACGTTTTTATCGTTTAAGTAAAGTGGATAATCTGACGAGGAAAACATACTCAATGCGCATTGTAATTGTAATGCATTGAATTAAAAAAAAGAAGTTCTGTACGTACAATTAAACCGTCTTGTTGCAAAAAACGTATCTCGTATCAAGAATCAAGTCTCCTGTTGACTAACTAGTTTCCTTTTAAGCATTGTCCAGCCGCACCTACACAAGTGCCCTTGCGTTAATAGCAACCACGGCTAAAAAACATAAAACCAGTGGTATTTAATTTAAATGTATTGGATTGGAATACATCTTATGTTTACATATCTTCGTTGTAAAAATAGTGTTGTAAAATACATAGGTGCTGTGCCGATTAGTGGACTGCGTCATAGCGCCCTCCCGTGCCAACGCAAGCACTTGTGCAAACTTCTGCATTTATTGTTGCTCTGTATCGAGCGCTTAATGAGCATAATGCCTCATAATGATATTTTCCATTATACTGTCGCAAATGTATTGAATAAATGAACTGCCTTTTAAAGTCTTTGTCCTTGATGAAGGCATGAGCATGAGTCCAAATCATTACTCTTTGGCGTATTTTTGCATTAGTTCATAAGAACATAAGCATAAGCTTATTCTTAATGTTGCAATTGATATACCATGCACTAGTTATTAGCGATAATAATCTTTAAGTACAACTAATAAATTATCCGATGTTCGCATTCCTTACTTAATTAGATGAAATTAGATTATTACAGCTAACATTATCGCAGCACAACGATCGATACGTTGTAGTCTCAAAAAGCATCATTCGTCCGATGAATGCGGAGTGACTCGTGAAGCTCGTGGATACAACGGGATATTGTTGACGACAGGTGATTGGTGTTTGTATGAAGCCCCACTAATGAAACTCCTAATTGCGTGTTTCACATTGGCCTTGGGAAAATGACCTTTCGCGGCAAACCGTTCGAAGGACGTTGGCATTTAGAAAATATTTGTTCAGTTTGAACCTGAGTCACTTTTCTCAGGAACAGTTCGGCTGAGCAAACACCATAAAGCTTTCATATTGAATAGCTTTTGGTTGTGCAATGACCTTATTGGCCTATGTTAGTTCTGGTCAGGCAATGTACCAAAGTCAAAAAAGTCTTGTTATTAACCGGCATGGTAAAATAAACAAAGCTATCGAATCGAAGTGAATTTAATTGTTTATTGGTAGTCAACGTACGGTATGTACTTCCAATATTTTAGATATACTCACGAGTATTCTGTTGAAATACATGTCGCAAGCAGATATAAAACAACTGCTTCAAACAATGATTGTCTTCGTCACATTCTGAGTAGACCTTGGGCTCAAGCTGTGCAGTAATTCGATTGCTTCTCCTCGCCGCATTAGCACACTCCGTTTAATTAATTTGCAAATAAAATGCCTGTTGTTCTTAAATATGACTGTCCTCTACTTATGCCTGTAATACCAACCACATCAGACGGCATTGATTGTACAGTCCTTGAACTATTAAGGAAGTATCAAGCAAATACGAACTACTTATTCTTGATGCAGAAATCCATCGGAAAGAAACAAACAGGTTTGTTAGAGAAGTACTGTCATTTCCTCATATGGAGTAATGACGTATAATTCGTATGTATTGTTAATTGAGCACTGACTAAAGTGCTAATTGTTGGTAACTCGCTGACTTCTGCTAATCACTTCGCATTCTCTTAATATCTTCGGTAGCTGCTTATATACGTTTACAATAGCACTGTTAACGAGCGAATGACTAAACATCATGTTCGCAACATAACCTCGTTAAATATTGAGTAAAGAAAACGTAAATGGGCCTTAGCCAAAATCATTCAGCTCGTTAAAAGTTTTCAAAAGAGATGCCTCACAATGCAGAATCTGATGTTGAGCGCGCTCATACATATATCAGAGGTTCCGCGACTGTAATTCATTATACATTGAATAAAGCACGAGTTATGCTACTTGCCCGTAACTTTACGGGAACATTGACGTAACTAGAGCGTGGTCCACTTCGCGGCGGATCGAACTCGCAAGTACACACAACAGAAATAGACGTCGCGAATTGAGAAAAACAATCAGTCCATGCAATCTGAGAGTTCGGGCGGCGGGCAAGGACGGCGATTAATGCTGCGTTCGATTGCTGCATAAATGGTATTGAGTGGAATCACTTACTACCAATTTTATTCCAAACAGACATTGCATTGAATTACTATGAGTATACCTTTGTTACGTAAAACTGTACTAGGTTATTTAATGTTATCGTAGACTCAATCAATTTATACTTAACAGAGTTTACGGCGCATGGAGGAAGGATTTGAAGAACTTAGTTATACGTCACAAAATCTCGTACGCTTTTTTGGTACCGACTAAATTGTCGTTTAAGAATCGACTACGTGCCTCTTTGTGCTTTTCACGAATGTGTGGTTGGAGCGGTCGTGATCGGGAACAAAACAAACATCGCTTCCGAGAATACGTTCGACGAGTTCAGTTCGAATATCAATACAATTTTTGTTTCTGTTAAGACCAAAATAGAACCATTAAGAAGTCGAAGCTCTTTGTCTTTGTAACAAGATTATTTGTAATTTTGTTAGTTAACGGGAGTGGTTAACGGTTCAGGACAGTCAACTTTTCACGATGCTAATTTACTATATTCAAACGACGACGTCGTTTTTATTAAAATCCTAACTGCGTTCAGTGTGTCTGACGCCAATCTGTTAGAGCATTAGTTTGCGCGATACGAAATTGAAAACATTAAAATATTTTATTAGCGTTAATCGACTTTCATTTCAACTGAACGTGAATTTTATCATCTGTTACGTTGCTTAATTTAACTTTATTAGCAGAACATTCGATAGTAAAAAATATTATATACCAAACGAAAACAGTTTTATACAGTCATCGCTTTAACTTATTATTTTTTAAGAGAAAATGTAATGTGCCAAATTTCGAGGAATCTAAAAAAATAGAAAAAACAAGCCGTGCAGTAACATTTCTGTTTTCCCTTTCTTTTTCCATCCGTCTTTTGCATGGTTTCCCCGGTCTGGCTTAAAAAGCTCCAAGTCGTCCTGCCATCGCCATCTAGGCTTGGCTTGCCGGGTCACCGATTTCAGTTTTGATGGGCTTGTGTCTAAAACTTACACTAAAGGCACGGGCTGTTTTCTCGGATAAAAAATAAGCACAGCTATTCAAAGAGGAAACGCTGCCAGCGTCTTCGGAACCATGCCCAAGGTGACTTTTTTCATGACATGTTTTAGTTCTAGTTTACTTTATTTATTTTATTTTTAGTGTAGCATATTAATAGCGTTAGTATTACTTCATGTATTCGAATAATCTCGAACATAATGTGCAAAAAATTACTGTTATATTGTTGTCCACTTGATTTAATTCGTTTTGCGACCAACACGTCTACCACAATAATAGCATAACGGTGCTAGCTTAACAAATGACCAGGTAAAGCCGTTAGGTCCTGTCAGGTCCCGTGTTCCCATCACTATAACTGCACGATGCACTCTGCAGTAACGGCAAGTAGATAACGTAGTATAAAATTACTCTAAATCCAGACCTTACCGTACGCTTTACAGCAAGCAAACAACTGCACGGTCAATGCCAATCGATGGTTCGATGCAATTGCCGTGTGCCGCGACGCTCGCCGGTCACCTTCAAACCATACTTACAAAAACCATATAGGTATCGAACAAGTAGAACTAATGAACCCAATTGATAACTATTGGCGATAGCCATGATCTTGAAACTCGTAGTTGTGGCGTATCTTGTGCTGATTCGTAATAAGCACAATCAATCGCACCTCGAGTGAGATTCGGGTTAACAATCTAATTGACCTGGCTACGTGGCTACAGACAATAATGGTAACTTATGTTATGTAACACATTGCGTAACTAAACTAAATTAATAATGGTGCGTGGGTCACCGTTTTATATCAATAAAGTATTCAATTAAACTAAGTATTTTTTTTTATATGAATAGGAAGGCAAACGAGCAAGTGGGTCACCTGATGGTAAGTGATCACCACTGCCCATAGACACCCGCAACCCCGGAGGGATTGCAGATGCGTTGCCAACCTAGAGGACTAAGATGCAATGCCTCTTGTGCCCGTAATTTCCCCGGCTGTCTTACTCTCCACACCGGAACACAGCAGTGCAAGCACTACTACTTAGCGGCAGGATTAGCGAGTAAGATGGTGGTAGCGATCCGGACGGACCTTGCACAAGGCCCTACCACCCGCAAAATTTGTTGTATACCTTAGATTAATCATTAAGTTTGCCTCCCGCATTATTAATAAATTGTCGCTTGACATGTTTGTAAACACGTAATCATTATTTACTTATATTTATTACGAAACTTTCATAAATCGAGCAATTTTCATGCACCGTACGAACAAAAACCGACTATGTAAAACGATAGAAATTGCACGCGGGGCTGTGTTTAATATTTTACTTGATAATATGCTTTTTATGGGAGAAGACATTTAGTAACAGTCTGCACACGCACGATTCGTAGAATAACGGAATTTAACTCTTTTATTAAAACAGAAGTTCCCACGAATGTACATGGTATGCCTTTTACGGGGACGTAGTGCCGCATTTTTTAATTAACAGTTTCATTTGTAAGAAAATAACAGCATCCATCTAGAGCTCCACAGCAGTCTTACTACAGAAGCTGCGTCACACGCTGCATATGGAGCAGCGGACACAATACCTTGCGTGTATTAGGTATAATAACCGCGTTAAAATTTCACATCATGTAAACACGTGATTGTCACAGGCAGGCGCTGAAATTGTCAAGAGTAATTGATATGTGTTCAACTGAAGCAAAGGCAATTTTAACAAGCTTAATAACCAACAGCTGAAGGCCTTCCGGGCATGTAACGCCCGGCAGACTAATAAAAATTATATTGGACTTATTTATGACCACCCAAACTACTGCCAATAATTGACATGTACATATTTCTGCAGTGTTAGCCAACCTTGAAATGCCTCCTGTTTTTAGAGTAGATAAAGATAACTAAAATGAAATGCAAGCGTGATGCGAATGTGAAAAAGTATTGGCGCCACTCCAATGCGGGTGGTAAATTTGCGATCCTGAAGCAAGACCTAAGGTAAATGAAAGTTATGCAACCAAAAACGCAATATGTCGAGTGCAAGAACCTCATATTTGTTTTGTGATTTTGATTGCACAATAGGTACTAATGCAGTGAGGTGATATGAGTTTTAGAAAATTCATAAATATGCGTCGGAAGTGGAGGACTTTAAAACTTAAAAAGATTTAAATGAACCGAGAACATTTTTTTTATGAAGTCGGTTAAAAAGATCACGACATGTTTTTTTGTTGATGACATTTTAACTTTTTGACCCTTTCGTGAGCGAATGCAGTAGCTACAATGATGTTGTCATGTTTGTGCAATAAAACAGTGTGAACGCTCACGATCATTGGTTCTGTGTTGGCTTCTGTGATATTCAGTATGCGACAGCCGTCGCCGGCGACATTAAATTCTGTTTTGGGAATCGTAACTTGCAGTGCGATATTTTGTTGCATAACGACCACGATCAATCACCGCTGCCTGCTTCATAACGTTCTATAAATACTCCACTCCAAATAATGCATTTTTTTTCAATTATCTAATTTAGAATCTATTTTGGAGTTCGATTAAATAAGAAGTGGATTAATTTATCATAATTTCTGATTGCTAATAACTACAAACTAATAATAATAAAACAAACACTTCTTCTGCTAATAACTTTTATAGCTACGCTACTATAGCCGTCTGAAAACTAGCACAAAGCTCGTGGAATAACCTGTTGCTCAAACAAATGATACGATACGAACCATTTTAAAATTTGTTACTACTTACAGCTTTAGTTCTCACACGTGTTCCATCGTAGTTTTATATGCGTAAATATGTTGTATTGTTTTTCTAAATGAGAACTAGTTCAAATCTCTGGGGCGTATGAAGGTCGTACCGTCCGGTATCGTCTAGGCTCTAGCTCTAGCACAATGCGTCTCGCAGGGCAGGTTACAGTTTTTGCTCGCGGGCTTGTCTCGCCGAGGCCACACGATATCTACGCCGATACGGACCTCTCACTTCCTACTTTACCGCAAAATTGCAGGCTTTTATAAAATTAGACGACCTTTCAAAAAAAAAAAAAATGTTCGCTGTTTCTAGGTACGGAATTCGTATAGACCCGGGGCTGCGTTATTTAAAGCCCGGTCCACCCACATTGTTAATTTTTAACAAGACAATTTTATCGAAAAGCTTTTCGTTTTGTAGGTTATTTGATTCGTATTATTTGACTAACCCCTACCCCCACGTAAAAACTCGAGGTTATAATCTGTCTGCGTCGGAACAACTCAACAAGTTTTCTTCACAAATTAAACCTACGTATTTTCGCCTGAAGCACCTACAGATTATTATTGCGTAGGTTTCAATACGGACTTGCCACATGTTCATTGCATTAGAACTGTTCGGGGAAAATAAAAATGTATCGTTTGACATACACTTAAATATTATATCTGCTATTTATATAATTCGTAAACATAATTGAAAATCTAAAAATCTAATCGCGTGGCTTACCTACGTTAGGATAGAGAAGATATTTTCCGAAATGCTTATGTGTTAAATTAACAGAAAATTTAATTGTTGTCAATTATTTTATATGTGTATTGTTAGTCAAACGATGCCTTTGGTCAAACATTTCCTGGCGCACCATTTAGTGAACTTAAAATAATTCATGGTGCGAAGTGTTTAAATGGTAAGAGTTATGAGGTAAATTTGAAAAAGTGTTAGTGGTCACTCATAATGAGTGAACGAGTACCTTGTTTTGGTACCGCACTTGAACGGTTACAAACACTTATTAATTAGTCACATGAAGCCGTGTAATTATTTCGACGTGTGTGTATAGGCCTTCAGCCTTAGAAATGTTTACATGTTCACAACGTTTTCATCTTTGTCTTGTTTTTTTATCTTTATAAACACGGATCGATTTTCTGGTCAACTCAACACATTTTTAATTGCGAAATTTTGCAGATAACGTCTAAGGCTTAACTTTAACTTACGGCTATCTAGTAAACCTCATGCGAGAATCCATCAGATAAGTGTTAGTGACGCTATTGGCTGAATATTATTATCGCGAACTTATCAGACGGAAGTGTCCTTACATCACTTGAGTCAGTGAATCATATTCAAGATCGCTGAACTGAAAACCTTGACTGAGCCCTGCCTGTGATGACGTAGATCCGGCCAATATTGGAAACGAATCCAGGCCTCGGTTTATCCGTGCCTACTCAAGAAAGGAAACTAATTAATGAATTTCTTAGAAAAGTAATGATTAACACAACGTATTATTACAGTTTCTTGCAACTTTACGAGTGGTTTTTTTTCTTTATATTGTAAGTTATTATAGTACACCATTACAAAGTCGTTTTGTCATTATATACTCATATATGTATGTACATTTTTTACAAGTTTTTATTTGACTTGCAATGTTTGTTTGGTTGTTTATTGTTAGTTTATTTTGGTCAAATCTTGCAAGTCGAATTTCGTTTCACCTATACATACTTCCAGTAGTTGGGTCGGGTTGAAATGAAATTTTGGTAGATATACGAATAATATGTAGGTCAATTGAATGACAATGCAATTTCTGCCAACATAAATAAAACTTTATTTTCCTCCCCTATTATTCTAAAAAGTGTGTGTGTGTGTTAGAGTCAACCGTATTGGTTAAGTTAGGTTTCAAAACTGATAAATTAAATACATACGGGTAAACTTACTAAACGCCAAATAACACGACACGGTAATACATTTTGACTTTGACTTTTATTCGCATCCAAGTTACACGGCGAAGCTTCGCCTTGATCTACGAAGTTAACCGGAATCAGTCTAACTTGTTCCGGAAGTGCGCGGCCTCGAAAGCGCCCGCGCAGCTCCAAGTCCGATCGACACATAGCTACGTAACAATAACAATAAACTTGCAAATCACTTGAACAGATCAAGGTGACTGAATAAATAAAATAAAAAGCGTATTATCAAAGCGATTTTTTTTCTACATTTTGGTTGTATTTCCGGTAAATTACTCTTCAAACTGCTGGAATATTTTTCTACGCAAATAAGTATTCACAGCAAAAATAACTGACTTCATTTTAATTACATCTTAATAAATTGGATAAAAATAATACATACATACATACATAAATCACGTCTTTATCCCTTACGGGGTAGACAGAGCCTAAGGTGACAAGACCTAAAGACCACGTTTAGCATGATTGTGGGCGATAAAATAAACGACTGATTAACTCGTCAACGCCTAACCCAAATTTTTATGCGCATATATTTTCTTTATTATGACGTAGATAAGGAATAAAGACTTTATCGTCACATTCAACTAAAAACTTAGATAAGGTTTTTTACAATGCCCCTTTATCAAAAGGAAAACCATGACTTAAATTCCATTTCACATGCCATTTCTTTTATCAAGTCATCGAAGTACTCGCGTACCTATGTTGTGCTCATGAACCAGCTCCGTATTTACCTTCCGCGATCCGCGAGTCATTCCGCATGCGCAAACGCCTCGAGAACGAATTTCTCCCGCCGCGCACGCGCGAGAGAAAAGAAAGCTATACTAACGGTACGCTACGTCAACATATAAAATTTATTCACCTTGCCTGCGCCCATGCCTTCCCGTTTCGTTCAAGGAATAACATGCTGTTTTCTAATAGGGACAGTCGAGGGGGTAAATACCGATACAGCCATCGTGTCAAAAGTTTTTGACGTCTTGGAAACGTACATATATTGACTTGCCCTTGACTGCACCTATCCTAAATCAGGTCGAACTGCAATCAGCAGCATACTTGAATTTTTTAAACGCTTTTAGCCAACCGCTCATGTATTTCCCCATTATCATTATGCAGAAGCACTTGTATGAGCAAACAGGGTTAATGGAACAAAGCCTAAATGGGATCGATTGGACCATATCGATCTACCACTTTGCGAGCTTTAAAATAGTATTGATTTTTATTACTCGGCTGGCAAACAGTAACGTTTATACAAGTAAGTAAATGTTGCAGCGGAAATGAACGTCGTTACAAACTCGTTAAATGTATTAGGCTATTAGCAATAGCCCGCCTGTTCGCTGAACTGCATTGTTCACGTCGGCTGGTTATGGAATTGAATCATCTTACTACTTTCTCATCGCAACGAATTAATATTGTTTTAATTCAATCTCTCCGGGATTTTCCTGTCCGCAGGGCTCTTGGAAATTCCCACCTTTGCGGAATGCGCGCACGTCCCATATTGTTTTCTACACAATATTTACGCTGGTGGCTTTTTATTAAATTACCAGCTTGGCTTAAGATAACATATCAATGATCATTATCATCGAGTAATAAAATGAAAATAGAACTGTACTAATTATTGAATTTCAACTATTTTTTACATTTTATAAACGAATCTTTACGACACAATTTACAAAGTTGCATTTGAAAACTTATTTTATAAGTAAATATAGTTTTAGGAAATTGTAATAGTGTTATTATTTTTATTTCTATTAATGAATTAAACGCTTATTGCGGCTTCATATCAAATAAATTACAATAGCTAAACATGTTATGGGAAACTATTGTTATTATAATGTAAGACCTAAGCCACCGTACCTATGTGTTTGTGAATAATGCATGTGGATTTCACAATTGTAATGTACTTACCTGTAGTGTACCAATAGCAGCCCTGGTGATTCCAATGAAGTTACTGTACTGATAACGCGATCAAGGTTTTTTAAATCACATCTGTGAAAATCCTCTCAAAAATGGTAAAAATCTGTGCAGGTATTGGTACAAAATGAATGCGGGAATAAAATTTTCGTAAATGTTTTATTTCTGTAGGCAGTCTTAAAATAAACCAAGACATTTTTTTCCACTTTCTAGTAATATTTTCACATACGTGTTTCAATAAATCGCCTACTGACTGCATATAAGCAACACACACACAATGAGGCTCTCAATTAACAATTTTAGACATGTCCCTTTATTGTTATTGTGTCGTAAATTGAATTCGATGCAGGCTCCAAACAATAGTCATAGCATTACAAAAAGGTTTTTTTTAGGTCTTAAGGCGAATATAATTAAGATGTACTAACAATAGTAAATAATAAATATTTGTTTGCGTGTATCAGTATCAGTATATCATGGATCACAATGCCAACTTGACAGGGCTCACTCTCCGTTTCAATAACGTGGGCGGCAAACTACGTCATTCTGAGAGATGCCCACGGTCGAATCTGCTTTATGCTATTGATCGTTCTTTGTTTATATTAATCCCTGTGAGTTCTTTATTTAAGTCACGGCAACATGCAGAAAAGAAAAATCTGGTTCCGTTCCGTTTCATACATTTTGACACCACTAAACCGAGAGAACTAAATCGTTTTTTTTTGCTGTTAATGAGAAACAAATATTTTCGCATATTTTACAAAGTAACTGCAAGACGAGACAAGTTTCGTGTTCATATACGAAGTGTGAGGTGACGCCTTCAAAATTGCAGGAAAAATCATAGGGCAGAGTGCCCATAAAGCTAACTGTTTTCTCGTTGTATGGCTATTGGCAATACGTTGCCCGAGAAAAGAGCCAGCCCCTCTCAGAGCAACTTGTGGATCGGACCAACTTCTTGTTGATAGCCGGAACTAGTGTATTCATCTTAGTATCTTACATAGCACTCTATGTTTTTTGAGGTTTTCTTATGACTGATCTTTGTCCTTGTTGCTTAATTTTTTGCACGCATATGCTGGAGTGAAAAAAGTTGTATCTCTTTATCGATCCATCACATACATCCAACAGATAAAATGGTTTAGCTAAAATCTTATGACACGTGCCTATGTGGCTTATTAATTTTCAAGAGTTATGCGCTCTTTAGTTGCGGAGTATAATCGTAACATGATCGTAACTAGTCCGCGGCCGCTGGGCCGCACGCGCATAACCGATCGTGGTTTATTGATCCACCATAAACGATACATCTTCCCATTAAACTGCAGATAAAAATAGCCACCACGATCAACTAGACTTTAATGTTCAATTTAATAGCCAAGACGGCCTGAAGCAGTGCACGGAGTGCATAGATTCTTTTATAGTTTGCTTCTCATGATGCACTCAAGAAATTGCGAAAGACGATTGGTCAGATATCTCATTTATAATTATAACACTTTTATGGCTCTTCTCTTTTTAATAAGCACAAATTTGTGTTGATTTTCAACCATTTACTACCACTAGCATAAACGTACTTAAAACATTTACATCGTAGTAATGAAATAAGTAATCACGCTTTTAACCTCGTTAAAGGCGTTTAAGTTTAAGCCTTAGGTGCTGTTTTTTAGTGAATAAAGTCGCTATTAACGGCTTACCCTGACAACATGGCACTTTATCGTTGAGGGCAAAGTGATAAATCTCAATAATGAGTAGCTGATACATTGTCAACGTGTGCGTGATGGCGGTCCGGCGCTGAGGCAGTGAGGTCGTCAGTGAATGTTCCGACCTTCACATTGCCTGTCGCGGCCAAGATCCGCTGCGACGTAACGATGACATACACTTCTACGGACTTAGCCTCACACCTCACCTACATACCGGCTCGCAGAGAAAGTGACCAAGATCGTAGTAAGCAATTCTTGTACGAGCGTGCTACGCGCTCTGATACATAAAAAGCCATTGAGTCGCCAATTCGAATGTTTACCTAAAGTAACACCACCTGAGAAAATATTGTATTCTTATTTAGTACCGTTATCATAATCGCGTGATGATAGTGCCGACGCGTCTACGAAATTCACAGAAACTAAAGATAGTGAATGTAATGATGGTATTTATTTGGCGTTAGTGATTTCAAATAATTTACTTGTTTCGTATTATCTCGCCATTACACGTTTAATCGGGCGTCACAGCGCAGCGGCGCTTCGCAATCTTGGATAACGTTTTAATGTCTTATTTATCTTTTCATTAGTGTACCCATGTAAAATTAACTCTATTACAGGTTTTAAGTTAAACTAACCGGACGTCACCGGGCGGCGTGTTGACACTGGAATTGCGTTGAACATGATTGTTGCCTTTTTTGTGATTTAGATTATCCGGCTGTTCCAGCTAGTTGGCTCATAACTAAGCAGTTCGTTCGTAATGCCGCAGCCAGTCATTTCTAGCTTTCGTCGGTACTATACTACAATAAATTAGTTATACTCTCATTCTCAGATTTACAGTCATGCGTATCGAACACGTTACGTATGCGGATATTCATGATAATTCCCCCAGACATTTTATGCAGTAACTAATTAACATTAATGTTTGATTGAATTGATTTCAACCGTTATACATATTTGTAAATTGTTGCATGGGAAATCATCGAAACGGGCGACTATGGGAGCGAAAGATGATTCTTTAGCAAAACGACGGACTGCGACATGCCGATGCCGCGATGCGGTATACGTATCAGCAAAACTCAGTATTCAGTATCTTGTTATACACTAGCTGCTGTCCGCAACTCCGTCTACGCAGAATTCGCTTGTCACTATCCCGTGGGAACTGTGCAGTTTTCTGGGATAAAAGCTATCATAACTAAATCAGACCAGCGGTTTAAGCGTGATAAGGTAACAGAAAGACAGACAGAGTTATTTTCGCATTTGTAATATTAGTAGGGATTAGCTCTATTTATGATTATATCTAATATTGTTTGGTAGATTCAAACTTTCGCTACCTTAAAATATATCATGGATGCCTTTTTGTTTAAATCAGAATTATTAACAGTACATGTCCTACACCACAAATATTATTTTGATGGCATTTATTGCTTACTCCACTTTAATGTAGGTAAGTATCCCTGTGAAAATTTACAATAGAGTTATTAGTCATCAAAATGATTCATTAAAAGTGCCATAAAATATTTATGGAACCCTGTAAAGTGGCCTAATGTAAATATGAGATTTTAACATAACAGCGAGCGACAATTAAAACGGTAACAGATTGCTCCCATTAAATCTAACTAGTAACGTTTTTCTCGTAGTATCGTAAATTTACGTTTCACTTAGGTGTGAAATCTTATCGTCCACGTTCGTTACAAATTTCGTGTTTCTTAAGTTTTATTCAATGTACTTGACTTCCATTTTATTTACATACCAGCTGTTGCTGTCCCAATTGGACCAAAAAGTTAATATAGGAGTTACCGTTATAACCCTAAGGATAGTTACCCAACTTTTCTTCTTCTTCTTTTCTAACTTTATCTTCATCCTATGTTTTACTATCGTACTCTAGTATGGAAGTGATGTAAAGCGGGACGGAAATTTTCGTCGATAAGTGTTAGTAACTCTTCGCCCTCCGATTTAGTGCTTTCCGTGATTACCATCGGGTTTGGGGCGTGACTCACGTATTTACCTTTTAGTAGTTTACACAGGCGTTTGATGGCGAGCTTACATCATCGATCACCGACACAATACTCACACCTAAACTTTAATTATTACTATTGATGCAACATTAATCATGATAAGACAAGGCTGGTTCGTGCACTGCGTGTCACTTTTTTCATGGTTTCTGAATCAAGGTTATGTTAGACTGGTGTATTACGAAAATCCCATAAGGGTGCACTTCCACTGAGGTAGACCAGAGCGTAGTAGTGCACGTCCGAATCTGAACAATCACATTAGTTAAAATTATTCACGTCACACCCCGCTTTCCGTTTGTGATGTGGTTGCCTGGTTGGTCGATTTAGTCAATCTCCACTTCTCTGTACCTTAATAGAAGCACACTCTTATTCCATAAATATGCGTGGCGTCAGATCTTCAAGCTTTTGACTATCCGGACATCTATTCATTACGCTGACGTAACGACTGATTAAAATCCATGTTTGTCGTGGGTTGTTATGTTACCGCAGCGGATTAGAGGTATGTACCTACTCGTAAACTACCTGGGTAAAATTTTGTTGGTCTATTTAAAATCAAAACTATAGTACAAAATTCATGTAAAATGTCTGCATTATGTACGAACTTCCAATAGATATGGCTATATAAACAAACAATCAATTTGTTGTTTAAGAAAGTAGCAGCATGAGTCATACACAAACGGAATTGCTTACTTCTTAGTAATAATCGATAACCATTTTAGTGGTAAACAATAAGTCACGACTGATAGCGTTTGACGTTTGACGTATTTTATTTTGCTGAATAGATATACAGAAATCCAATAAGTGAGCGAACAGTGTTTCGGTCGATGACATATAATTACGATCTAGTCTAGACACTCGCCCTTATTTATTTTAGAGACGTCCCGCGGTGAGCTGAGCTCTATAATCTGGCGAAGGGATATTGCGGACGGTATCAGGACTTTTATTTAACACCATCTCAGCTATAAATATATCAACCGAACCTAACTCGTATATATTGGACTGACCGGGATTCTAACCCTGAACGTGTATCTTTGCTGTTACATAAGTTTCCAATTCACTAGGCTATCTGATTGTCTATGCTGTACAATCTGTCCAGAATCAGTTATTATTATTATATATTATGTTACACCATCTGGCTTCCGCTTTGATGGCATTTAATAAAGTCTACTGACCTTTTATTGAGAGTTTTCCTTCCCAATATTGCCCTATTTTTATGAGCACCATTGAATGCATTGATTTGTTGGTTGTACCTTCTTAAATGTTTCTGTTTGCCCTATTGACAAAAATCAAACTTAATCGCATTAAAGTTTTTTCGGTCACGCTTTGGAAGTAATTGCTAGTTTATTGCATCAGCCGATCCGCTGAGATTTGTCCGCCGAGTCCAGGTTTATTACTCATCCATCGGTCACGTCTAACTCTTGACACGCTTTCCAATATTTCTTCACACGCTTTGGACAGTGTATGACATGTAAACATCATCACAAACTCATTTGCACACCAAAGGTATTGTTTATTATTCATTATGTCCTGTCCTAGATCTGGTAAACATTCTAATATTATTCAATACTCTTTGGCTTAATTTATACATTTGTTAGATATAGGTAAGTAATTTACACATCCCGCATTCCATTATCACTTTTCAAACAAAGAGTAAATTGGAGCGGAACCAGACCGACAGATGTAGTGAATAATGGACTGTGATTCTTATATCGGGGATTCCCGTTTACGTCGTGCGACTAGGGAGAGTTAGTTCAAGACACACAGTGAAAAAAAAAGATAAAGAAGAGCTAAGCGTTATTGAAGTATGACGTCATACCGTGGCAGTTAAGACGGGGGACAACATTAGAAAGCAAGCAAAGTGGGTTATCAGCTGTTAAATCACTTTCGTTGTAGAGCGAACTGAATGGCTGGCCCATTGTCTGCGTGCGGCGACGCTAAGGTTCCGCGGAACCGCTTATCGCAAAGACCCTACTGGGTCAATGTTGTTCCCACCGTTATTTCTTTATGCTTAGCTCGGCGGTGTGCCTTGTTCGTTGTAGTCTACATGCTTTGATATGACGAATATTTTTAAGGCATAATTATTTCTTACAGTGGGAACACTTGTTTGCAAATCTTACTTAAACTCCGTATAAAAGAGATCGTTGTTATTACGCATACGGTTCTCATAAACAGTGTGTCTTTCTTGCTTATCATAAGATTTAGGTAAATTATGTTCGTAAAGTATCGTGACAAACTTAGCGATGTTTAGTTGAGCGCAGTCGAGTTATCAGTGTACGGAATCCGTGCTCTATATTATAGAAGGCTTGATACTCGGTCGATTTTAATAGCTCGTTACGTCACCTGTTGCTTTTACCATCGTGCATTTGTTTACCAAAGAATGAAAGTTGAAACTTCGGGTACACCGACCTTAATGGTTTCTAACCGATTGTCGTTTTAATTACAAACCATGAAATTATTCTTTCAATTATACAATAGGCCATTGTCGTGTGTGGTAACCGTAGTAACTGCAAAAGACGTGATAAGTGAATGGCATTCGCATTGGCATTAATACAGTTTCATGTGATGTGTAGATATGTGTGGTGTTGACGAGTTTTAGTAACGGGCCGTGTGTTGGTCTTTAAAATTTTGTGTGTATGGGAGGGTATGTTCGCGTGTGTGAGAAAAGTAGTGTATCATGGGGGCGGCTGAAAAACAGCGTCTGTTTGTCAACAGATCGTTAGGTCTGTGTGGCACAGGCATAAGCTGAGCTGCCAACCATTTCAATAGTTTGTAGCATATTATTGTTTACTTTTACTTTTATATGTATGTAACTGCAAACTGTTGAATAAATATCTTTTATTATTATTATTATTATATGATAGGCGGCCGGTGATAAGAGCGCGATGCATTGAATCGCGCTGCGTGGGAGTGATATCTTCTCACTCTGCTACCAGAGAGTATAGTCTAAATGTACAATAACGAAAGGAAAGAAAATTATGAAAAAAAAACAAGAGTATTGTTCTACCACTAGCTTATGCCGATGGCTTTGCCCCTGTGAAATAATAAAAGATCCGAGGAAATTTCGACAATTTTCTTCTTAGTACATACATACATACATACATAAATCACGTCTTTATCCCTTACGGGGTAGACAAAACCTAAAGTAACAAGAACTAAAGGCCACGTTTAGCATGATTGTGGGCGTGTAGGTGGAAAGGGGAATCAAAATATTGATGGGTTGCCAGCCACATCGCCTATAACATGATTCGTATGATTTTCGCTCACTCGATTTTCCCTCGATGGGCTTTTACCATCTGCGCGGGAAGAGAAGCAACTGGTACATTCTATGTTTTTTCTTTACTCCCAGACCAGCATGGAAGAGTCTTCTTAGTGCACGTCTATTTCAAGCAATATAGCTAGTTTAAAGGTAGAGTAAATTATAATGTTATATTCTTTATTCCTTATCCTGTGGAAATTTCAAAAATTGTTAAAACAGTTTTCAAAAACAGTTACACAGAGCTTCACAGATCTTCGAAGCGAAAATATAAATATCCTTTATTCCCTGACGTGGGATATAAAAAAAAATCGGCTCTATGATCCCCAAAGAGTATATCTGCCAAGTTCAAAGCCTCTATCTCTAGTGGTTTAGGCCGTGCGCTGTCTGCCAGTCAGTCACTTACGTTACCTTTTATATTTAGGTATAGATTTCCGTAAAACGTGTTGACTAAACATTTGACACGCGTCACGCTCGAGGTCTAATGACAATAATTTATCATATATGACAAAAAAATGTATTTCCCAGAATTTGATCTTCTTTATGATACCTACATACATTTACAAATCGTGTATGAGGCTGATAAACAAAAAAATATGATAATAAGCTGGAATCAGCGAAACAGCCCGTTCATAACTAAAACAAGAGTATGATTCTTGTGACTCAAAGTAAATCGTTATAACTATATTTATGACGAAGATAATATTATTACACAATGTAATGTATCTATGTAATGTACCTACCATAAGATTGTAGTTATATATAGATGAACTTTGTAAATATATCTTTACTCAAGCTAAAGCTACAAATAACACACTTCGTTCGTCATAAATTCGTAAGTTAACCATCGGCAAAGGCATTAAGCTAAGCAGGTTGCAGATGCAGAGGCGTAATTTTTTCCTCCTGTTAGGCATAAAAGCAGGAAAAAATATCTCATGTACTGATGCCGACATTTATGAATTAATTTACCCTGTGCCAGGAAAATCTTCCTTTGTCGAGTTCGTCGTACTTGGATAACCTTCTATTAGAGTGTTTTCTCATCTTATGCTCTCTACAAAAAAGTATATTGTTACAGTGAACGACAAAGGTTACCTTGTCGCTTGTACGGCGTATGTAACCACGTAACCAGCTAAGTAACGTTGTACAACTGTCGAATGTATAAATGCATTATGTACGAAAAATCGTCATCTTGTTTTGGCGCCGTTTATGCCATATTGTTCTCAACTGTAAGACAAAATGCCGGTCCTAATGCAACTATTGCATTTCGTAGACCAAAACAATTCCAATTTGTTTCGTTAAGGAGTTGCTACAAATTACGTGGCCATAAGCGCTATGGCATGTCGCAAATAGTACAGTAACATGGCCTGTAACTGCGCGTTTTGGCTTTATCGAACATATGTATGGCGCAATACGATAAGACTAGTGTTGCAATAACAGTATACTATTCTTATTCTGACTATGAAAAGCCTGTTAAGCCTTATTAATAATCATTACACAAAAAGAGGGTTGTCATTAATTTACTTATGGCTACTGTAATGGTGGTCACGGTTTATTTAGTACAGATTTATTTTACCTTTTATCATCAACATGATCTGATAGTGTAGTACAAATAGTACAATTGCAAAGACGCTTAACTAATAGTTTACGGAACTTGTCACATCATATTATTTAGTAACAAGGTTCACGAATACCTAGTGTAAATAATTTTGACGTGTGAACTCACATGATTATGATAGTATGTTTTTAACAAAATAAAGAACTGAAAATTACATGAATTAATATATAATGTACCTCTAAATAGCTTAGCTGTAAAATGATTATGTATGTACTCAACGTCCATTACAAAATAACAATAAAGATAAAAATCCGGTCACGGTTATTATTATTGTCCCTTAAGAAAAACTATTGTTGCTACACAGATCGATCCGCGTATTGACTAATGGTGATTGTTTGTTAGTTTATACATCGCGTAGCTGACATTCAATCATACATGTTTGTATTGTAGCAAGGCATAAAACAATACTGGTTCAAATGTACCGTATAAACTAGTTTTATTACCCGATGCTTACATTTTCCGCGTCATGTCTGTCTATGTCAATTAAAATTACCGCCACCACTTCATTTCCATTTTTAATAAAAAATTACATCATTTTTATTATTGGTGTTGTTCATTTCGGAGTCCTAATTAAAATAATGGTAGTTAGGTACAGAATGGTTAGGTTCGGTTAGGTGACACCGTTATATTTACACAAAAACCAAACATATATTAAAACTAATAGCGTTAATAATTATCGACAGTTTTTTTCCTAAACGATTTTTAAACTATAGACATCATTTCACTGATTTTAATTAAAATTAAAACTGTTTTAATAAAAAATAGGAAAATTCTTAACGTCTCGTCAACCCTTAATATTTAATTAAAACTATAATTTAAACCACATAGTCAAGAGTAACCACATAACCTAATTTAATAGGTTTTGTTCATGAGTATCTGTATGGATTGAATCAGGCTTTACCCTCCAGTACCATTAACATACTAACTAATACATACACATACATACATACACAAGTCACGTCTTTATCCCTTACGGGGTAGACAGAGCCTAAGGTAACAGGTACCTAACTAATACCAATTAAAATGCTTATTTTATTCTGTAAGCTGCCCGAAAAATGCTCTTTTATAGGTCTTTTTTACCATAGCGCCTTCGGAAATACCAAGTTGCCAAGAAGAATGCGCCACAGGAAACTTGTTTTAATTCAATCATAGATATGAGATATGAATCTCCGCATAGTACCGCCTGGTTGAATTAATTATGATAAGTTCGATTTAAATAATCAAGTTACAGTCTCACTTCCTTCAAGTGCCACTTAGGAGACTGTGTTTACTGTTATTTTTACAAATCAAACTAAATTACCCAAATAATAAATACTATATTATGATTGCAATATCTATTCAGTATCCAGCTGTATCGCGTATGCCACTAACTTTCTTTAATTTTATTTTATTTAGACTAAATTTTATGACTGAAACTTTTTATGGGGTTCTAGTTTAAGCATAAGTAGTCTTTTAATTAATAAACCAAAGCCCCTTACCTTATTACATTGCTACTCCGCCCGCTGCCACTTGAGTTGCAGTTAATTAGTTGATAAAACTTAAGTCTATTTACTAAATCGTCGTTCTTCTCCTTCCCGCAGATCAGTCGACCGGTACGTGCGAGTGAAATGGTGCGACGTGCGCGTGGGCGACCTAGTGCACCTGTCGAACAACGAGGCGGTGCCGGCAGATATGGTGTTGCTGCACTCTTCCAACCCGATGGGCATTTGTTACTTAGATACCTGCAACCTGGACGGCGAGACCAATCTCAAGCAGAGGATGGTCGCGCCGGGGTTTTTAGAAAAGGTAAGAGTTTATTGGGCTGGGCATTACGCCACACCGGGTGTTGTGGAAGTCCGGGGTAAAGGCCTTTGCTCTACAGTAGACTGCAAAATCAGTGAACCGTATAACAAAATAATAGGTACTCTTTTACGTGTTATTTTCATCAAAAGCAATTTTACCTTAAAAATGCAAAAGTGGCACCTAAGGTGGAGTTGCACGGGCCAGGGTCCCTGAGGGTGCCAGGAGTATGTACAGTCGCCATCAGATACATCGTAGCGGGCGAGGTCCTCAAATATTTCGGAGCAACATTAAATTTAAATAAATTCTTTACACGATGAGGTTAATAACATCAGGCAATTCGTCATAAATATGAGAGCAGCGACTTTTCAATAAATTCGGGACGTTCAATAAATTAAAAATATAAGAAGGCACAGATCGTCACAAGCACAGTAAATAAATAGACCAGTATGGAAGCTAGGCATACTTTTTGAAATAAATACCTACGCTCCGTTAGAGCGTTAGGGTTGTCGATTTAATTTATATAAAATTGTAAAGATTTTTGTTTAGTTAGCGCTATAATACCAGCTAGTAACGCCTGTTTTAAAGTAACTAGCTACACTTAATTAAGAGTATTAGGGTTGGCACCCTTTATTTGTCTAAAAAAAAAGACAAACGTTTATTTGGTTTCTATGATGGACACGGCACTATAAAACTGTTTTTTTTCTAATTCTTTGTAAATTAATAAAGCTACTTTGCACTTTATATGTTGTCTCTGACAAAAACATCGAAAAGATCCAATAGGTAATTAAAAAGTTAAAAATGGCGGCTACTTTTTTTCATTTTGTTAACGGATTCGATGTCGGAGATCAACCATATCCCCAGATATCGATTTTGAAAGCAATCGGTCGAATAATTAAAAAGTTCAAAATGGCGGCTATTTTTTCTTATTCCGTCCACGGATTCGATGTCGGAGACCAACCGGATACCCAGATATCGATTTTGAAAACAATCGGTCGAATAACTAAAAAGTTCAAGATGGCGGCTACTTTTTCTCATTCCGTTAACGGATTCGATGTCTGAGACTAACCATATCCCCAGATATCGATTTTGAAAGCAATCGGTCGAATAATTAAAAAGTTCAAAATGGCGGCTACTTTTTCTCATTCCGTCCACGGATTCGATGTCGGAGACCAACCGGATACCCAGATATCGATTTTGAAAACAATCGGTCGAATAACTAAAAAGTTCAAGATGGCGGCTACTTTTTCTCATTCCGTTAACGGATTCGATGTCTGAGACTAACCATATCCCCAGATATCGATTTTGAAAGCAATCGGTCGAATAATTAAAAAGTTCAAAATGGCGGCTACTTTTTCTCATTCTTTCCACGGATTCGATGTCGGAGACCAACCGGATACCCAGATATCGATTTTGAAAACAATCGGTCGCATAACTAAAAAGTTCAAGATGGCGGCTACTTTTTCTCATTCCGTTAAGAAAAATCATTTTATTTAATAATAATGTATTCTTATCTTTCAACATCAGCAGGGAGTTTAAAAAGCTCCGGTTGTGAAAAAGTCGAGTTCAAGCAGCCGTACACTGCGCAATACGCTCTTGGCATGTTTAACACGAAAAAGATCGCGGACTGTCTGGGCGCACGTCACAAACAACCGCTCGACTCAACGCGGCACTCGCGACTGACGGCACCTCGAGATCCCCTGAGGGGCCGTGTAAAGCGCGCGCCTGTGTGCGTGTTTCGTTTCAACCGATTTGTTCGTAGTTTCCTTACTGCTTTAGCTTATATATATACTGTGTCACAAGTATCGACGCAGTCAGGCTGATCATAAATATCGGAACATTTGTGGAATATAAGGTATATAATATATATATATACCTTTAACGATCAGTGACGTCCCGATATTATTGAAAGGTCGCTGCTCTTATATTGCCGAATTGCGTGTTCTGATGTTATTAACATTATTTAATGTTACGAATTTATTGAAATTTAATGTTGCTCCGAAATATTTGAGGAGCTCGCCCGCTACGATATATCTGATGGCGACTGTAACTCAAACTTAACTGCTAAATCAGGGTTGAATAGTGTAAAAATGTATGGAATGAAAACGTACATTTGTTAAATTGAAAGAATAATAGACTTTGTGAAATGACGACCCTGCTTGCATCAGGTCAGGGTTATCAAATTATCGAATTGTCAGCCGTTCTTGAAATTGTGTGAAATTTTTAGCTAATGCGTGTGTCATTACAAGTCTTCGTAACGTTACAACCTTTTTTAAGAGGGTTAATTCTACTGAGCTGGCAACGTCGCATTTTTGTTTTTTTTACGATTATATCACAGAAATTTAATGAGTTTGAAATGTGTGTCTTTTGTGTTCTTCGTTTTTAGTGTATCAATGGGTCCAATGCAGTAATTAATCGTGATGGACATTTATTATCTTATTGAACGTAATATTCATACTACACAACAGACACACATTAAAAAAAATGTTATTTTTACAAGCTGAACAACATTTTATAAGTATCGGAACCGAATTATTTCTCACTTATCCGAATGACAACCTCGGCAGTTCAATTACAGTAATGGATAGATAAATGATTTTAAACTAGATGCAAGGAAGGTCAAGGCCTCATGTGCTTGCCATGCATATTTAATGTCCTAAACTCGGGGGCGTAATCACTGGTGACCATTAATCATTTCCCTCGCCAGTAGCCGGAGCCGGAGCCGGTACATTGTCTCTTGCTGTGTGTTTAGCGAATATTCACCAAAGTGTGTCACCGTCGTTCCAGTCCAGCGAACATCCACATTTAACCTCATTGCGGGCTGACATTAACGTCGCTTTCATAACACTTTAGGCATGATAATGGCGGTTTTTCTCGATTTTGACTCACTATTATACCCCAGTACCTAAGAAGCGAAGCGTGGGAACACTTTCTCCGATATTACCTACACAATAAAATCGGAAATGAGACTGCTTTGACTCGAGCGGGTTGCATCAACTTCAATTATGTACTATTAAAGCTCCGGCCAATTAAAGTAAGATTAACAACAAATGTCACGCACGATAAATGGTGCCGCTTTATAACACGGTGACACGTCATCATTATTTCAACATCTAACAACGGTAAGATTTAATGAGAATCGGATATCCAGAAATAAACGTGTTGTTTTGGAATGACCCCACAAAAGCTTTTAGAATATTTTAGATTTTTACCTGATCTAAGGCTGAGCTTAATGTAAGCGCTAGATTTTTGGAATGAAGCAACCTTTTTTTCTTTTTTCAGCATTTAACTTTTAGTCCAGCCAAATTCAGAAGCTCAGTGGAAGTGGAGCGGCCCTCCACTAAGATATATCGGTTCACAGGCACGATCTCGCATCCGAACCAAGCACGAGTACCGCTCAACTCCGACCACCTACTCCTAAGGGAGTGTACCATCAAAAACACAGACTTTGTCGAGGGCGTCGTAGTGTATGCCGGCCACGAGACCAAAGCCATGCTTAACAACGGCGGCCCGCGCTACAAGTGCTCCAAACTCGAAAGAAAAATGAACACTGATGTGATATGGTGCGTTCTAGTCCTTCTTTTCCTGTGCTGTGCCGGCGCTGTCGGCTGCAAGACGTGGCTCGACCAGTACAGCCTCCACGACTTTCCACTGTTCATCCCCAAAGCCGCCTCGCCCGCGTACGAAGGCCTACTCATTTTCTGGACGTACATCATCGTCTTGCAAGTCATGATACCGGTATCTTTATACGTAACGATAGAGATGACGAAACTTCTTCAAGTGTACCACATACATCAGGACGTAGAAATGTATGATGCCCAAACGAACACGCGCACACAATGCCGAGCGTTGAACATAACTGAGGAGCTGGGACAGATCAACTACCTGTTCAGTGATAAAACGGGAACGCTGACTGAGAACAAGATGGTATTCAGGAGATGCACCGTGGGTGGCGTGGATTACGACCATCCACCCGGTCCTCCAGCGGAACCGTCGGTAGATTTGCCTCCCGTCGTCACTCCCATCACTCAAGTGTCTCCGAACAGAAGATTGCTCCAGCACTTGTTGGATTCCAACGACACTCAACACACGCAAAAGGTTCGTACTATTAATGATTACTCGATTCGCGATTCGCAATCTTCGCGCAAACGCGAGCACGCGGTCTCGTTATCAAAAGTACATAGGGATACGTCTTTATCCCCTACGCGATAGACAGAGCCTAAGGTATCAAGACATAAAGGCCACGTTTAGCATGATAGTGGGAAAGGGGAATCAAAATAGATTTTCGCCGATTCCTTCGATGGGCTTTTACCATCTGCGCGGGAAGAGAAGCAACTGGTACATTCTATTTTTTTTCTTTACTCTCTAACCAGCATAGAAGAACTTAGTAAATATCAAAAAGCTTATTATAATTAAATTTCAACTTTGTTTTACAACAAATTGTGTCAATAACCTCTACGAATGCGAAAACTTCAGAGTAAACATGTCTTGAGGTCTGCAACTGACAGCTGCATCTAACCATAACTTGCAGCGACTGACTGCCATCAAAATATCCCACTGCTTAATTCAGCTGTGCCGATATACCTTAAACGTGGCTGTGTTGCAGGTACGCGAGTTCCTGCTGATCCTGGCGGTGTGCAATACGGTGGTGGTGAGCCAGCCTCACGTAGACGCCATGCAGTTGAGCGGCTCCAGCCCTGGCGACCGCGACGAGCCCGCGCGCTCCAACGGCACCTTGCGCTCCAACGACAAGTTAGTACCAATTAGTACCAATTAGCACTGCTAACTTATTCAACAGCACTGTATTATATTTTGCTGGATCAGCGTGTTGGACCTGCATTTGGCAACATCGTGTATGTTCTACTGTGAATAGATCCTTTCATCGACGCCCAAAAAACTACATTACACTAATATATATCTTGCTGCCCATCACGCTGAGCCACCGTGTACAGTTAGCATTACAATATTAAACCATCTCAACTGCTCTTTAGGTCTTGATTTTTCGAACCTTTGGATTTGGAAAGAATTGTCTTTTTATGATTTTAAGGTTTGAAACATCTGGATTTTAATGAGTAGCAAAATTATCAACTGCAGAACTGTTTTTATTTCAGTAAAGATTCAACATCAAAGTATAATATATTGGGTGTGTTTGGTTATGTGGTTTGGTGTGTTTATCGTTTATTTAATACCTAAATTAATGCACATAGTGTATGTTAACGCCAATATGCAAACTTTATTATTTTATCATGTAACGCCATCTATTGGGCGCCGCCAAAGTTAATGTTCCGCGCGCGACTCGCTAGTTATCAGTATTTAGTCAAAAACATTACCGTATTTCCTTTAAATTATAAGATTGTCATGCGAGCCACTTCCGCTACCTATCCCATTCCCGCACAACCTCAGCGCATACGCGCGACAGAGATAGCTATCTCCGCTATCTACAAATCGGAAGGAAGAAGATGGCCCACCGGCCCCCAGTTCGATACGGCTCCCGCTGCGCACGCCATCGCCGCAGGCGTCGCTCCGCTTCAGCTCGTGAAAAACCCATAAACTCTATTAAATCGAGAGCTCTCGCGATTGTGTATTTGTGTACTTAAAGTGATTGTGTAGTGGGTGAATTCGGAGTCGCCATAATTGCGCCTGGAGCGACTTAGGCCTCCGGATCCAGCAGCACGTGCCACACCCGAGGATTTCGCGGAAACCAAGCCGAGTTTTCCCATCATAAAACCCATACGCCTTCTCATCAAGGATTATAGAGGTACTGTGCATTCCCCATTTCCTTTTTCGTGATTACTCGTATGACAATCTCGCGTCTTGAAGCCCTCCCGCAAAACGTAAAATATTATCCGCCATTTTTCTTATAAACTAGAACCCGCGCCATACAGTCCACAAAAATTCATTTTCCCGCTCAGCTTTGGCAGCTCCATTATTTTGGTCCATTCGAAACGGATGCTTTTAAAGCAATCCATTTATTTGATAGGTAATTATTGTTTATAAACGCGCTTCGCGTCTCTAACATTTACCTAGTCACCCCGCCTTTAACAAAGTGTGTCTGCCATTGCACACCGCATTTAATTTAAAAATTATTACTTTTCCGCGTCTATTTATTTGTTATTGTTGAGTTGGTAATAGGGCATTACGTTCCGATTTACCTATCGACACCCGCATCTTTCAAGGACATTGTGTTCTTACTCCGCTTTAGGCGTATATATACCGATAAATTACAGGTATTCGCTAAACCCGCATCTCTCAAGGACATTGTGTTCCTACTCCGCTTTCGGCGTATATATACCGATAAATTACAGGTATTCGCTAAACCCGCATCTCTCAAGAACATTGTGTTCCCACTCCGCTTTCGGCGTATATATACCGATAAATTACAGGTATTCGCCAAACCCGCATCTCTCAAGGACATTGAGTCCTACCTATCCGCTTTCGTTCTTGTGTAAAACGCCGATAGGTATTTACACTTAACCCGCACCCGCATTCTTCAAGGACATTGAGTCCTACCTATCCGCTTTCGTTCTTGTGTAAAACGCCGATAGGTATTTACACTTAACCCGCACCCGCATTCTTCAAGGACATTGAGTCCTACCTATCCGCTTTCGTTCTTGTGTAAAACGCCGATAGGTATTTACACTTAACCCGCACCCGCATTCTTCAAGGACATTGAGTCCTACCTATCCGCTTTCGTTCTTGTGTAAAACGCCGATAGGTATTTACACTTAACCCGCACCCGCATTCTTCAAGGACATTGAGTCCTACCTATCCGCTTTCGTTCTTGTGTAAAACGCCGATAGGTACTTACACTTAACCCGCGCCCACATTCTTCAAGGACATTTCGTCCCTATTCGCTTTTTCTTGTGTACAACGCCGATAGGTAAGTACACATAACCCGCACCCGCATTCTTCAAGGACATTGCGTCCCTATTCGCTTTTCTTGTGTACAACGCCGATAGGTAAGTACACATAACCCGCACCCGCATTCTTCAAGGACATTTCGTCCCTATTCGCTTTTTCTTGTGTACAACGCTGATAGGTATGTACACATGACTCGCGCCCGCATTTTCAAGGACATTTAGTTCTTTTCGCTTCTTTTCCACTTATATGCAACGCCGATAGGTATGCACACACAACCCGCGCCCGCGTCGCTCAAGGACAAATAAGTGCCTAACTTTTCGACACTATATTTAGCTTAACAAAAGTTTCGTGTTTAATCCCGCATATAATTAATAATAGGTATATGCATATGCCGAAAACCGCATTATTTAAAGTCATTACGTGCCCACTTGCATTCTTCTGTTTACATATTTTCCACCCGCTCGCTTTATTCCCACTTCCCGTGTTAAGAAAGAACCTAAGTGCCGTTAGGTATACGTTCGCCCGCAAACCGCTCGCTCACAATCCGCTCGCTCGCTTCGCTAGGTCCCGCTTATTTCATACGGCCTACAAGTCAGGTTCAATTATAATTTTAACCATTATTGAAAATTCAATATGCCTCCTAAACTGATAACTGAACTCTCAGAAGACCAAATACAATTGCAAATAGCTTTGTCTCGTCGCAACTCCGTATATGCTAGAATACAAAGTATTTACGAATGTTCAAACCGCGCTAAAGTTGACGAACATGACAAGGAATCTTTTTTGTGTTCGTGTATAAACTTGGATAATTTACGCAGTGATTTTCATGATGCAAATGATAAATACATCGCGCTCAATTTAAAGTTGAATCCTGATGTAAAGTTAGACGATCAAGCGTATACCTCATTTGAGGACTTATTTTGCCGCATTAAATTCCAACATACAAAAATGACGTCTTCTGAAAGTTCAAGTAAATCGTCCGCTAACAATATGCCTAGGCAACAAACTAGGTTACCGCCGATCGAATTAATGTCATTCGACGGCGATATTCGCACTTGGCCGTGTTTTTATGCCAGTTTTAAGGCGACTGTCCATGATAATGACTCGCTTACTAAATCAGAAAAACTATATTATTTGATGGGCAAGTTGTCAGCGAAGGCCCAGTCCGCGTTCGCCGGCACTACGCCGTGTGAAGAGAACTACGATCTCATAATTCGCTCGCTCGTTCAAAGGTATGAGGACAAGCGCATGTTAGCCTCAACTTATTTAAATCAAATATTTGATTATCGCTCTTCGACATCCGCCTCTATTCAAAACTTCGAAACGTTCACAGACAAATTTGTCTCAGCAGTAAATGCTTTAAAAAATCTCAAAATAGATAATTTATCAGATTTCATTTTACTCCACATCGCTCTTAAAAAACTCGACTCTGAAACAGTAAGATTGTTCGAGATGGACTCGCGAAATATTCAAATCCCGCAATTAGATAGTTTGGTGAAATTTGTAAAAGGTCAATTACGAGTTACGCAGAACACTGATTCGAGTTCAAGCTCGAATTCTAGTAGTACCGCCGCGAGAAAGTTCGAACCACGGACTTCTGATAAACCGATCAAAATTCCTCAGCCTCATTCGTATGTCGCTGTTTCTGACACGCATAAGTGTTTGTGTAACAATATTTTACACGAACACCTATACAAATGTCCCGCGTTTGCCAATATGAATCCTAGTAGCCGCTATGAATGTGTAAAAACACTTAACGCTTGTGTTAACTGTTTGAGTATCAGGCACAAAACTGCAGGTTGCCAGTCAAATGTCGCCTGTAAAATTTGCTCCCTAAAGCATCACTCACTTTTACACTTTGAACCGCGTAATTCGAATTCGAACCCGCCCGCACCTGTCGCGAACCTGGTGATAGCCGCCGCCGATAGTTTCGCGCCTTTGAACTCGCCGCCGCCGCAGCCGCGGTACACTCGCGCCGCCGCGGCCGCCGCCATCGCGCCGCTCCCGCCGCCCGCGCACCTCGCCGCCCCGACGCGCGATACGCACATCGATTACGACGACGCGAGCGCTCCGCTATGTTTCACGTCCATTGCTGCGCCGGCAGCTTACTCCGATAGGAACTCGCCCGCTCAGAGCAAGCAATGTAAGTCACCGTTTACGGTTCTACTAGCTACAGCTGTGGTTATTGTTCGCGATCGTTACAATAAACAACATTTTGTGCGTTGTCTTTTGGACAGTGCTTCGCAAAGCCATTTCATTACCGCGGATTGCTGTAAGCGTTTAGGTTTAAGTAAACTCGATCTAAACAATACATACTCCAAGGTCATGGGTATTGGTGGGACGGAAAAGCCTGTTAAGGGTTCCGTCAATTTCAAGTTCTCGTCTCGTTTTAATTTAGACGTTCAATATAACGTTTCTTCGCTTATTGTCGATAATATTACTGACAATTTACCTACCGCATGTGTTGACACTTCGGCACTACCGCATCTGGAAGGCTTACCTTTAGCGGATGAGTCCTTCCACGTTCCCGGCCGCGTAGACGTGCTGATCGGCGCCTCGCTTTTTCCGCAGCTACTGCTATCGGGCTTAGTTAGTAGCAACTCTTCCGCGCCTCCCGCGATACAAACCGTGTTAGGCTATGTCATAATGGGGTCGGTCCCCACATCACCTGTACCCCAACATGGAACTCCGCTCTGCTGTTTCGTTCAGTGCAGCGATGAATCCGAATCCGTTGATTCGCCATTCTTTCGAGAAGCTATTGATGCCACACGTAAGCGATACTTCTGTCTCGGAAGGAAGTTAGACTCCGCGTCCGCCCCATGCTCCGCTTGTAATGAGGCCTTTCGCGGATGCATTCAAAATGGGTATCTATTCCCGATTCTCGATGCCGATGGTTGTACCATTCACCCGGCAGTCCGTCTGTGTCCTATATCAACTCAATGATTAGCAATACTAATTAAGTAGACACTCCACCCCACTGTAAATATCGTTATTTTCTTATCTCTTTGTTTGTTTTACTATCGCTTATTTTTTCTTAAAGGTGACCCTTTAAGGCGGGGGGAATGTTAACGCCAATATGCAAACTTTATTATTTTATCATGTAACGCCATCTATTGGGCGCCGCCAAAGTTAATGTTCCGCGCGCGACTCGCTAGTTATTAGTATTTAGTCAAAAACATTACCGTATTTCCTTTAAATTATAAGATTGTCATGCGAGCCACTTCCGCTACCTATCCCATTCCCGCACAACCTCAGCGCATACGCGCGACAGAGATAGCTATCTCCGCTATCTACAAATCGGAAGGAAGAAGATGGCCCACCGGCCCCCAGTTCGATACGGCTCCCGCTGCGCACGCCATCGCCGCAGGCGTCGCTCCGCTTCAGCTCGTGAAAAACCCATAAACTCTATTAAATCGAGAGCTCTCGCGATTGTGTATTTGTGTACTTAAAGTGATTGTGTAGTGGGTGAATTCGGAGTCGCCATAATTGCGCCTGGAGCGACTTAGGCCTCCGGATCCAGCAGCACGTGCCACACCCGAGGATTTCGCGGAAACCAAGCCGAGTTTTCCCATCATAAAACCCATACGCCTTCTCATCAAGGATTATAGAGGTACTGTGCATTCCCCATTTCCTTTTTCGTGATTACTCGTATGACAATCTCGCGTCTTGAAGCCCTCCCGCAAAACGTAAAATATTATCCGCCATTTTTCTTATAAACTAGAACCCGCGCCATACAGTCCACAAAAATTCATTTTCCCGCTCAGCTTTGGCAGCTCCAGTGTATTTGCGAAACATCTCACGTCTACATACGAACTCTACTTTCAATGTAAGTTCGTGTTCGATTTGAAAAAAGTAGAAAACATGCTATGCAACGCGATGTGCTGGGCTGTTTCGGATGTTTCGTAATGCTGGCTATTGCTTATAACAACCAGAGATGCCTAAGTCAAAAAAACTGCGAAATCATTAACCTTTTTTTATCTTTTTTGACTTGGCCAGCTTTGTAATTTAACTACTGGTGGTTTTTGTGCCTTCTTAAAATAAGCATAGAATTTATTACTTAACTTTAGCACTGGACCGGCAAAAAAGCGAACTAAAGCTTACCTTGGAACAAAACATATTTGGATCGGCTGAGGCGAGCAGAGGCGGATACAGTAATTAACTTGATATTGGTTGTCTTGGGGCTCGTGAAGCGCCACGAGAAATGTAGCGGTTGCTAATGCCACCCGATTATGTATCATTCTGGCTTCGCGTTCGCGTGAGTTAGTTTAAAATTCTTGAATAACGATTTAGATAACGTGCGGAAACTGAAGGAAATTGACCGTAATTTATGGTAATTTATACGATTATATTATTCCATATTTATGTTGCGAACTTCTTTAGTGCTACAACGGTATTTGAAACAAAATTGAATAAAATCTGCCTAAATCGCTCAAAATGATTAAAAAAAGAAGATTCTTATAGCGGTATTGATTAAGAAAGTATCTACTTTGATACAATAATCTGTAGGTTAGGTATGACTGGTGTGGATAATAAGTAACTGTTAATTGCCCACTTATTCATAAGCGCTCGTTAAGCTCAGGTTAACAATATTCCTTTGTCTTTATCTGTCACTTTAACATTTGTATTTGCTAGAAACAGAACAAAACACGGTTTGCTGTAACTACTTATGAATAAAAGGGTTAGTGTTTAACATGTCCATCACTTTAAAAAAAAATGTATGTCTGTTTTGCTACTAACCGATTACTCCCACCCACTTACTTATGCTTGCACGATTGCTAATCGAACTTCAACTGCGTTTACTATTTTTTAACAATTCCGGGTTGGCTAACAACACTTCGTAACCACCTAAGTACGTACCTTGACTAATCTTCACGTGCTGCACCGCTGCACTTCTATATAAAAATTGGCTCAATAATATACAGGAATTTAAGCCAGAACTAAATTATACATGAAAACTTGTCCCAGATCGCAGCGTGGCGCGAGGGTGTCCAAAAAGCTGGCAGCATTGCCACGCTGGGTGGCAATGCTGAGGGCTAGGTAAGAACTAGCCCTATTATTTAAACAAATCTAAAACATTGCTTTTTAAAATCAACCGTTAATTTTTGTTTTATTATTTGCCAACACATCGATAGCAAATAATTGACAAACGTTTATAATTGTAGCCAGTGTGTGTGTCTGATGATTTGTCGCACCTCATTTTGTGAAAACTCGAGAGTAAGCAACACCAAAACGTATCCGTATAGTCGATCAAAGAATTCCTTTTCCACCCTAAAACTCGATGTTAATAAAATATCACTTACAAGTGAACACGAAAACCAACCTTTTTTGATTTTTTTGAATTTTTCTAATGAAATATGTATTAGTTAACTACATTAAAAATTGTAAGCACTTATCTACTTGGTCGACTATACAGATATCAAGAAACTAAAATCGTTTCTCATTGCTCCGTGGAGTGTAATTTACGAAATAAACTGTTTTTAAATGTGAATAGCCTCGCACAAAGGGAACTTAAGTGATTTACTCTAATTTGCCTAAGTGCGTTATTCCAAATGGCTTCTTAAATCATATGGTTTTCAAACATTGACTATTTTTCAGTGTTATAGTTGACTTCTTTTAGAAAATCAATGAATAAAAATAAATCAGTTTATTTGGTTAACACTGGCGCCTATTCAGAATATTTCAGCGCACTGATATATGCATTAACACAGTTAAACTTAATTGCATAAAATATCATTATACCACCAAACCAATTGACTTTGATACCAAAACTTTTCTGTGCATGAATGAACATTCTGATATTTCTGATGACCATGTAATGTAGCTACATACAAGCTGAAGTGCAATGTTTGTGTATCACACTGGTTCATTCCAAATCATCCATAATCGTGCAGAAATTAACATAATTATTTCATTACATACTTTGTCTTAATATGCCTGAACTCATTTGCTTAAACATTAATTAGACTGTCTCTCTCTTTCTCTCATCTAGTATTGGTATGGACACGATCGAACCGATACGTATAAAGACGACAGGCTTGCTACTCTTTAACGTGGTCTTTTTATTGCGTTTGATCAAAACGATTAAGGTTTAGTTGTTAAAAAATCATTAAGAGGAGAGACAAACAGACGTGACTCGCGGGTAAACAGAATCGTGTTTATCCACAGCAGCGGCTTGTTGTGTCGTGGTGCAAATGTTTGAAATATCTGCACTGATAGCACACCCGCGTTTACGGCGGATATAAAGTACCTATAATATACCCCTGTCTTGGATATTGTTCAAGGTATCGCAGTCACATTCACCATTTCCTTTGGTCAAACGATGTAAAAGTTCTTCGCCCACAAGATAATATACGATGACTGTTACCGTCCCGGCAGAGATTTATTTATTTATAAAATATCATACATAATACGCACACGCATTTCTACACCATCGAAGTCCGTACTAAACGGGGTAACACACTATGTACCTACCCCAGTCTGACGTTAGCGGCTGAATTTGTTTTGTGCTGTGGTGTACAAAAGCGTGTCACTTTCTGCAAGAAACGATCTTGCCGTGCTTTGTCTGTGACGGGCCTGCGGAAACCTTTAGATGTTAGTAGAAAGATATACGACTGTAGCAGTGTGCGCGTTAAACAATAAGGCACAGTATGACTACCTGAATGGGATAGGAATGAACGCTTTATGTCCGCGATGAACACAGGCATTATAGACGCCTAGACCTATACCTAGCTCACTAGTCCAACGAACGTACAGTGCGTCTATTTTCTTAATGTCTCTGGACATCATCGGACTTTCAAATGTTTTAAACTATTTAAATGCAGATAACGCAGATACCAAATGCAGTGGCCATTTGAAAATTGCATGGCCATGTTCTTCTTTTACGAGTATACGGTCACTAGCATCCTGCGCAACTGATCGCGACCTGACAGCAGTCGAAACATGAAGTTTGACGAAAGACATTAAGGAAGTAGACGCACTGTCAGCGTCAGAAGTTAATAGATAGTAAAATTATCTACACACCCTCTTATTACCTTGACGATAGAGACGTGTCTAGATCATTTCGAGTGCTGCGGCTGTTTATCAACTTCTGATGCTGACAGTATGTACAGTACCTATTGACATTTGGGCTGGGTTTATTGTAGATCAGTTGTCGCAACGTAACCCCGCTGGTTGCAGGTACGCGCGCTTAACGGAGTCGCGGTCGACGACGCCGTCGCCCCCGCCGTCTACCACGTCGCCGCTGCGCTTCCGGCTCGGCCGGCTGCCGTTCGGGAGCAAGGATGACAGCGCCAGCGAGCCCAGCACCAGCGTCGAACAACAGGTGACACTAGCATTTTATTCAATACTTAGGAGAAATTTAAAAGGCTAATCTAGAAATTAATCTCACTTTTATAATAATTTTAGGTTATTTTCAATTATGATTGAATGATTCTGATCTGTTGCATAACTTAAGTATAAGTATCTAATTTTCAAAATATCAACCGAAAACGAACCCCTAGTCTACACACGCTCTGTTTATTGTATAGTACTTAGGCATTTATACTAAAACTAGCGACCCAAGGTTCGCACGGACGGGTTCTAAAACTGTAAACCTTCCTCTTGAATCATTCGATCTATTTATGAAAACCACATTAAATACATACGTACAATTTGTTTTATACTATGAAAATATAATAAAGAGGAAAACGCATGGACGCATGTCGTAACATGTAGTAGGTGGTCATAGGGTGTGTTTGTGTGCAGCTGGCGCGTTTCGAGGCGGAGAGCCCGGACGAGCTGGCGCTGGCGGAGGCGGCGCTGGCGTACGGCTACGAGCTGCGGGCGCGCGCGCCGCACGAGCTGGAGCTGGGCGTGCGCGGCGAGCCCACGCGGCTGCGCGTGCTGCGCGTGCAGCAGTTCGACTCCACGCGCAAGTGCATGTCCGTCGCGCTCCGCGGCCCGCAGGGACAGGTGACTGACGCCACTCCGCTAGAGATGGGAGAAGGACGATGAGGAGTTGCTTTCTGCAATTGCGATGACTGCTGCTATATTGTTATGTACCTATCGATGTTTTTTTGCTAAAGTTAGCTATTCGACCGAATGGTTTGTGAAATTTCATATGACGATCCAAAATTTCTCGGACGTTCTCCAATCTGGTACACTCCGTCTAATTAACGTGGCGCTCGAGAGGAACAAAAGCGACGAGCTAATTAAACAAAGCGCTCCAAATCTGGCCAAGGACTGTTTACGATTATGAATCACATGTCAAATGCCTAAATGGGCACTGATAGAAAATTACATCACCAGATGCCGACAATTTTTTTGGCCCTGAATGCACAGAATTGTACTGCAACGACTCTTTACTAGTAAAGTAATTCCAAGGAATAAATATATCTATGTAGGGGTGTTCAGTCAATAAACCAACCAAACCATCTTGGAACCACCGGCTGAAATATTCCGGAACAATTTTAAGAGATCTCGAAGAATACGCCCCCCCCCCCCCCTCATCCCGTCTGATGAATTTGTCACGGGCCCCAGACGTTATTGCCCCTTGCAAAAAAAAACGGGCACCCACGGATTTTGTATTTTATGTGGATAAGCTTAATTTTCTAAGGTGCCTAAAAATCTGAAAAACCATAGGGGCCCGATTTTTTTGCAAGAGGGTGTAGTTGCGCCACAGCTCGTACCCACAAAGCCGGCTCTGTTTGATTCTGTACGAGCGTTCTCGATGGTAAGGTCATTGGCATGGATTAGATTAGACGATCAACATTATCGTGTGCTCCACGCATGTCGCGATTCATATAGCGCAATATTGATGCGTATCGATTTTATTTTCAAATCCACGATCCTACATTGTACATACCAGTATCACGATAATATTGGTGGTGTAATCCGTGCGTTTGTGTGTCGCGCAGGTGATCCTGTACGTGAAGGGCGCGGACAGCACGGTGCTGAACGCGCTGGCGCCGGTGCGCGCGGCGTCGGGCGAGGCCGCCGTGCTGGAGCGCACGCGCGCGCTGCTCAGCGAGTACTCGCGCGCCGGCCTGCGCACGCTCGTCATGGCCAAGCGCACCATGCAGCCCGCGCTCTGGGAGGAGTGGCTCGCCGGCCACGCGCGCGCCGCTGAGATCGGAGAAGGTCGGATACTGCTACTGACTACTATCTATCTGATCTCTCTATCTATCTGCCTTTCAGGCATTGACGTGCAGTAAAGGTGGCAGCGAACGCAGTTTGTGCGCTCTGCCTACCCTGGCGAACCCCTACTACACGCCATACCTTACAGAATATTAACCAATATAATGGAAAATAATGTATTTTGCAAGATGTTATAGTCGATATCGATAATAAAACGTTTTATCGTTGCGTGTCGTGTCATAGTGAATGATATTGACTTTTTTTGTTTTGAAACAATCATAATTCTTCTTGACTTTGTTCCATTTAAGGTATAAAGGAAAAATTATCACGAAAACTAGTGCTACTACTCTATAAGTGACTATCCAGCTACTGACCTAGCTCTCTAACCTAGATATTATTATAAGTATTTAAATAGAATTCCCTGTATAATGAAGACGAAGCATAGACGATATTGTGACCGAGTGGTGTATGCCGACATGATAAGATTAAACCTGAATATGGTTTATTGCCGTTCCATTTCGCAAATACAATTGATCTTCTGTCTTGTATGCACATTAATAAACCAGCATACATTTTTATTGATCAGGTCGCGAGAAACGCCTCCGCGACTCGTTAGCCCGGCTGGAGAGCGCTCTAACCCTGGTCGGGGCCACGGGCGTGGAGGACCGGCTGCAGGAGGACGTGCCGCGGACCGTGCGGGCCTTGCTGGACGCCGGCATCGTCGTGTGGGTGCTCACCGGGGACAAGCCCGAGACCGCCATCAATATAGCTTACTCCGCGGCGCTGTTCTCACAGAGGGACAGGCTGCTGCATCTCATGTCGAGGGACAAGGTTAGTACACGAACCTCTCGGTCTAGTTTTTGGGGAGTTCTGAGAACGGGTCTTCTAGGATGTGGTTATTATAGGAAACAGGTATTCTTGGTTTGAATGCCGTCTCCGCGATTTCCGCACAGGCAAAAGGACGATTCCTATCGATCTAGGTAGAAGAGTGTATGACGCTGTAGCGTAGTCTTTTGTACATGTGTTCTCTTTCTTGTTGACCAATTAGTTGTTTTAAATAATTCGTTTTTCTTACGTGTCTTAGCGTAGGGCGAAGTTTTGGTAGACCTCTCACGGGATGGACAGACGATCTGTTGAAAATCACGGAAATTCGTCGGCTGCGGGTGGCACGAAACCGATCGACGTGTAGATCCTCGCGGAATTCCTTAATGATTAATTAATTCCGTGCAGTCATAGGTATAATTTTGGTCGTCAGGAGCACGCAGAGTCGACGATAAAGAGTTACCTGGGGGCTTCGGGCGCCGACGCGGGCGCGGGCGGGCGCGCGCTGGTGGTGGACGGGCGCACGCTGACGTACATCCTGGACCGGCGCTCGGGGCTCGTGGCGCCCTTCCTGTCGCTGGCGCGCCGCTGCTCCGCCGTGCTCTGCTGCCGCGCCACGCCGCTGCAGAAGGCCTACATCGTCAAGGTAGGCGCTATAGCGAACGAGTTAGCGACCTGTATGCCGGCTGAAGCAGCTGGACCCAGCTATAGTAGCTGATGCCGGTGGTGGACGCTGGCAAAGACAAAGTAGGAACTTTCCAGAAGTCAATATACCACTCAAACAATGCATCTCAATGGTTTATCTCCCATGACGGTCTGGGAGCAAAGATAAAACATAGAATATATCAGCTCCTTCTCTTCCCGCCAGATCATAAAGCCCATCGAGGGAATAGGTGAAAATCGTAAGAATCGTGTTATACGCCCACAATCACGCTAAACGTGGTCTTAGGTCTTGCCACCGGTGTACGCCTAAAAAAGCCTCTGTCTACCACGTGATTAGTATGTATTATGTAAGTACCTATTTTAAAGCCTTAGTCCACAGCTTCCACTGTCTGATGGATGATAGAAATTGTCCCAAAATATAAATGAATCAATCCCTCTCTGTTGCAGGCGGTGAAGGAGGAACTGGGCGTGACGACGCTCGCTATCGGCGACGGCGCCAACGACGTGTCCATGATACAAACCGCAGACGTCGGCGTCGGTACGTGGCTCCTAACAGCCAGTGATACACATCTTATATATTAGAAATACAAATTTTATTGTAACTTTTTCGCGCATTATCTATTGAACGGAACCTGATGAAAAATACCGTATTATGGTTCCAAAAATGTATTATTCTTTGTTTATGTTCCTCGCAGGTTTGTCGGGGCAGGAGGGTCGGCAAGCGGTGATGGCGTCCGACTTCGCGCTGCCGAGGTTCAAATTCATCGAACGACTCCTTCTGGTGCACGGCCACTGGTGCTACGACCGGTTGGCCAGGATGATACTCTACTTCTTTCTCAAAAATGCCGTGAGTATGCTCTACTATATCGTTTACAATCGATACGTTATTGAAACTTTTGATTGAATTATAACTAACTAACCTATGGTGCAATGAAAAGTAGCCTAGTTCCCCATCCGTTACGCTGCGTCTGCGTCTTGTTTTTCGTTTTTATAAGACATATTTATAATTTAAAGCAGCGCCATCTCTTGTTAGGGGTAGCAATAGAGTTTTTTTATTTGGAAGAGACACTTGAATTTCATCTATGCCAGCTTAGTGGCAAAATTCGCGTAATATTGAAATAACTGTTGCTAGAATACTTGGAGAATTTCGACCGGCTATCTACCTAGCTATGGGTGGTATAGAAGTGAAGCACGCATCACAGATTGATGAGGATCCATGTTCTAGTTTCCAGTATTGTTAAAAATAATATGGAGAAATCATGTAGAAATCATTTGAAGGTTGGTATGTTCGCAGACTTTCGTGTTCATGGTATTCTGGTACCAGCTGTACTGCGGCTTCTCGTCGGCGGTGATGATCGACCAACTGCACATGATGACATACAACCTCGTGTTCACCGCCTTCCCGCCGCTCGTCATCGGTAAGACATCTTCAACATCATCCATAGAGGAATTTAGCAATGCAATGGTAATACAATACGGGAGATTCTAAAAGTCAAGCGACAGTTTTTGTTTAATTTATTTTTAGTTACGATTATATCATTTCTCTTTTTTCTCATCAAAAACCAATGAGTGTGTTCACTATATTTTAAACATTTACTATCGTCATCGGTACTCTATTCTATAGCGTCATGATCATGAGAAAAGACAATGTATTCTAGTGTAATATTTAACTGCCAGTCACAATGAAGGTAAAGGCAATCGTCGTGCTGCAATCGGCCACAGTGGATAAGCAGTAGGCTTATTATCTAACTCGCTCGCAATCGCCATCGTGTTCATTTTGACAGTTCTTGTATGAATGTGACAGCTAGCTGATTCCGATGCCAATTGTGAAATGAAATGTCAAAATGAACACGATGGCGATTGCGAGCGAGTTAGGTAATAAGCCTACAGGATTTTTAATGTCAACCAATCTGTGCTAACGATGGTGCCGGGAAATTCACCGCCTAGTTGCCGTAATAATGCCCAGTCCCGTAACCGTGCCAAGATAGAAAGCTATATTTTTGTATTTTTATTTTTATATTTGAAATTACTATTTATCATCATTTTTGGTCTGTCTGCTCCGGTGCCCGTCGCACGGAACCCGGTCGGTGGTAATTTTTGCCCAGCAATCCTGATGCATTCGGCAGACATGTCCCGCCCAGCTAAAGGCAGAAAATGCAGAAATTACTAATATTTGAGACTTGCGACTAGAAAGCAGGTTTATTATTCTGGCATACGAAAGGTCAAATAACAGTTTGACTCTAGTTCCTCTGTTTAGTCCCACTGTGGTCCCGGCAGCGTTTAAGTATAGTTGTGTGGGCAGGCGCGTACGACCGCGTGGCGCCGGCGGGGCTGCTGTCGGAGCGGCCGGGGCTGTACGCGGCGTCGCGGCGCGGGCTGGCGTACCGCACGCACTCCTTCTGGGCGGTGCTCGCCGAGTCGGTCTACATCAGCGTCGTGATCTTCTTCACGGCGGCGTCCGCCTACTGGGACTCCACTGTGGACTTCTGGGCGTTCGGCGTGTGCAACATGACCTGCTGCCTCGTTATAATGCTGGCGTACGTCGCCATCGAGACCAGGAGCTGGGTGAGTTGATCTGCGTTTAGATTTTTCACTGAACGTAAATGAAGTCGATGTTTATACAACTTTTTCCTTTTCATTGCCTCTTGGCCTTACGTCACTAACTGAGAAGGGTATTCCTTTCTGTGATGTTTGAACTGTGTGACGGCGTACAAAAAAAACTAAATTAGGAGTACGGTCACGTTTAATTTAAGACCCGTTTCGCAAAAAAAACCTTCCAATTGTCATACCAGATGCTGCCTCTGATTTTATTTTTTTGATTCTTTCCTAATTAAAGATGTATAGTTTTACTTACCTTAAATGGCTAATTCTATCACAATGCGAAGAGGTTAACGATCTAGTTATGATGTCCTGATAGAGTTTATTTAAATTGCCGGATTGCCGGCAAGTAATTGGCTCTTGATAAACGAGGCATTACGGTCAACGATCGGCCAACAAGCGACGAATTATTGTATCAATGACATTTCTTTATTTATTGTGTAAATATGTTGATTTAGATGTTTTAATTTAACTTTACACGACACTACTTTCTATAAATACTTAAATGTTTTTGTGACTGAATCAATTTGCACGTTTTGTGCAAGATGTCTTTCTTTGTGTGAACAACATAGTTTCAGATATACTACCGTAAAGATTGGCGATGAGAAAACAACGACATAATACGCGTAGTTTAGAGAGTTGCTTACAAGCTATTAGGCTCTCCAAACTTATTGACACTCTTAATGCAAAGGAATAAAGCTCGTTTTTATTTTTAAGACACGCCCCGACAGCTTTCAATTTTATTTGGTCTCATCTCAGTTCTTTCATGGCCGGTTCAATGTATCGGTAGTGTATTCTAACCCCCTTATTCATAAACGTTCTGTAGGCTTCTGCTAATTTAACAATCGTTTGTCCTTATCTGTGAAAGGTAAATATCAAAGTGGCAGATAAGGACAAACGATTGCTAAGTTAGCAGAAACCTACAGAGCGTTTATGAATAAGGGGGTAAATCTACATAATACTTAGTGAGTGTATATATGTATATACATGTACTTATTGATTAGAAATATTGTTATATCGATGTTTTTTTTAACTGATAAATGTTTACATGCAGCTTTTCTATTTTAAACTTGTAAGTGGGTAACGTGTGTGAACTAAATAAATAAACAAAAAATTATATATAAATGTTGTGATGTCTGTCCGTCACTGTGAACACCGTGTTTGTTTTGTTTAAATGTTCACTAGTTTTCTGGCACATTCACAATGCTTTTAGTTACAATAAAGGGGTCGCTACTCGTAGTCCCACTGTTATTAAAAATGTCGAATTACACTTCACCACAAGGTTCGCGGAACACAGCTTTCGCGGGGTTCCTATTTCGATTCGGTTTGCCTTTCGGGCATTTTGAGGATACCTAACGAACCTAACCTAATTTTACTATCTCTAGTGAGGATTTTTGTAACAGTGGGACATAACGGTAGGACCACGGGTAATTTCGTCAATAAAGCACCAAGTATCACTGTCAGGTCACCAATATTTATTAACTACAAAGTCTATTATGCCGCTGGCCACTTCTACTGTTACTTTCCTGTTTGCATCCTCGTGACGTGAAATTCGTGCATTGTAGACGGTGATCCACGCGATCGCGCTGGTGGGCTCGCTGGGCGCGTTCTTCGTGATGACGCTGGTGTACCAGTCCATCATCGTGTCGTTCCTGAAGCTGCCGCTGACGTACCACGTGCTGCACCACGCGCTCGACGACCCCGTCTACTGGCTCGTGCTGGTGCTGGCCACGGTCGCCGCGCTGGCTCCCAGGCGAGTACTGCGACCCTCACTAACTTAAGCTTAAAGGAGCATCCGCCGTCGAATATTCTAGTGGTGTGGTCGTTGAGCCGTATATGCTTTGGCAAGAATGCTCTCAGTGAGGACGCTCCTTAACTTTTTTTGAAATATGTAAAGCGTCGCGGGTCAAGGTTATGTGCGACACGCGATTTTAACACTATTTGGGTATTGTACATTGTGTATTAAGGGCGGTAAGTAAGAAATTACGATCGAGGCTCTAGTAGAAGCCCGAAGTCGAAGACTGAGGGGATGGTGGATGACATTTTGACACAAAAAAATTTGATGGGGGTCGTTTTCGTGTAATTTTGTGGTTCTGAACCCGAATCCGACATAATTTTTGGATCCAAAATGGCGGATGACATTTTGACACTATTGGCACGAAAATGTTGATAGGTGTCGTTTCGGGTAATTTTGTGGTTCTGAGCTTGTTTTTTTGACTATATCTAACATTGTGTGTACAGTCAGCTTCAAATAGTTCGCAACACGGCAATGTTGCAGTTGATAAAGTCATATTGCTAACTTTTTGGCCACTTTGGGTGTCACGAACTATTTGACGCTGACTGTATCACGGGTTAGTAAAGGGATTACAAACTCGAGTCATTAAAAGCCCTCCGCTTTCGGCGTCGGGCTTCATATCATCTAGCAATCCTCTTCTTACCGCCCTCGGTACATAATGTACTATTGTTAATGTTTTAATTTTTTTCAACACACTTGCTCGTAAATTGAGTCTTATTGCACTGCATTTAAGCTCATAATTGAGCTTATTACGCACGAGTGCTGTAATATATTACCGCACGAGTGCGGTAATATATATATTTTTTAATCTCAGCAAAAAGTTCAGTTATCTATAGGAACAAGGAATATTTTCGTGAATATTAAACTATTTTAGGGAAAAGATGATAAATAAACATTTAATTTCGACAAATTATTCATTTTTATCTAAAACTGAACATAATTTGCAATCTCAGGCATTGATTAATTATTTTTTATTATAATTTTAATATTAGGCTGTTTAGCAGTCTGTGTCAGTGTCTTCGTCACGCGCGTGCTAAGTGCACAGCGCGCATGCGCGAGTGCTGCGCGCGGATTGGCGCGGAGAAATAATATCTGCCGCCATTTTTCACTGATATTGTTGATTCAGACTTTGTTATTTTATTACTTTAAAAATTATGAGTTCAAGTAATAAAGAAATGTAGTGTCCGTCCCTGGAAATACTAAAATATGTTCGGACAATGTTCGGACAGTTATATCAGTAAGAAATCCAAGGTGTTAATTACCAAACGATAAAGTAAAGTTATAAAGCAGCTCCAGGTAAGCAATGTCTGGTAACAAAGGTAAACTAAAGTTCTTAAAGTCCTTTTATTAACTAAATTTTATTTATTTTTCCTCGCAAATGTGTTGAAAAACGTCGTATGCGACGCGTGTGCTTTGGTAATTACACATCTCGGCTCTCTTACCCGCGCTCGCTGTCGCTCGCGCGTACAATACGCCTCGTGTGTAATTACCAACATAGCACACTTGTATCATAATGTACTATTCTGACAGTATTTTTCTGTTTGAATAATAGTGTAATGTTGTTGTGTGTGCAGGCTGGCGTGGCACGCGGCGCACAACTCGGTGCGGCCGGGCGCTCTGGGCCGCGCGGTGCTGGCGCGGCGCCGCGGCCGCGCGCGCCTGCCCTACGCCGCGCACTACCACTGCGACGTGGCGCGCGCTGAGGCACACGTCTACAGGTATGTGTGTGCAGGCTGGCGCGGCGCCGCGGCCGCGCGCGCCTGCCCTACGCCGCGCACTACCACTGCGACGTGGCGCGCGCTGAGGCACACGTCTACAGGTATGTGTGTGCAGGCTGGCGCGGCGCCGCGGCCGCGCGCGCCTGCCCTACGCCGCGCACTACCACTGCGACGTGGCGCGCGCTGAGGCACACGTCTACAGGTATGTGTGTGCAGGCTGGCGCGGCGCCGCGGCCGCGCGCGCCTGCCCTACGCCGCGCACTACCACTGCGACGTGGCGCGCGCTGAGGCACACGTCTACAGGTATGTGTGTGCAGGCTGGCGCGGCGCCGCGGCCGCGCGCGCCTGCCCTACGCCGCGCACTACCACTGCGACGTGGCGCGCGCTGAGGCACACGTCTACAGGTATGTGTGTGCAGGCTGGCGCGGCGCCGCGGCCGCGCGCGCCTGCCCTACGCCGCGCACTACCACTGCGACGTGGCGCGCGCTGAGGCACACGTCTACAGGTATGTGTGTGCAGGCTGGCGCGGCGCCGCGGCCGCGCGCGCCTGCCCTACGCCGCGCACTACCACTGCGACGTGGCGCGCGCTGAGGCACACGTCTACAGGTATGTGTGTGCAGGCTGGCGCGGCGCCGCGGCCGCGCGCGCCTGCCCTACGCCGCGCACTACCACTGCGACGTGGCGCGCGCTGAGGCACACGTCTACAGGTATGTGTGTGCAGGCTGGCGCGGCGCCGCGGCCGCGCGCGCCTGCCCTACGCCGCGCACTACCACTGCGACGTGGCGCGCGCTGAGGCACACGTCTACAGGTATGTGTGTGCAGGCTGGCGCGGCGCCGCGGCCGCGCGCGCCTGCCCTACGCCGCGCACTACCACTGCGACGTGGCGCGCGCTGAGGCACACGTCTACAGGTATGTGTGTGCAGGCTGGCGCGGCGCCGCGGCCGCGCGCGCCTGCCCTACGCCGCGCACTACCACTGCGACGTGGCGCGCGCTGAGGCACACGTCTACAGGTATGTGTGTGCAGGCTGGCGCGGCGCCGCGGCCGCGCGCGCCTGCCCTACGCCGCGCACTACCACTGCGACGTGGCGCGCGCTGAGGCACACGTCTACAGGTATGTGTGTGCAGGCTGGCGCGGCGCCGCGGCCGCGCGCGCCTGCCCTACGCCGCGCACTACCACTGCGACGTGGCGCGCGCTGAGGCACACGTCTACAGGTATGTGTGTGCAGGCTGGCGCGGCGCCGCGGCCGCGCGCGCCTGCCCTACGCCGCGCACTACCACTGCGACGTGGCGCGCGCTGAGGCACACGTCTACAGGTATGTGTGTGCAGGCTGGCGCGGCGCCGCGGCCGCGCGCGCCTGCCCTACGCCGCGCACTACCACTGCGACGTGGCGCGCGCTGAGGCACACGTCTACAGGTATGTGTGTGCAGGCTGGCGCGGCGCCGCGGCCGCGCGCGCCTGCCCTACGCCGCGCACTACCACTGCGACGTGGCGCGCGCTGAGGCACACGTCTACAGGTATGTGTGTGCAGGCTGGCGCGGCGCCGCGGCCGCGCGCGCCTGCCCTACGCCGCGCACTACCACTGCGACGTGGCGCGCGCTGAGGCACACGTCTACAGGTATGTGTGTGCAGGCTGGCGCGGCGCCGCGGCCGCGCGCGCCTGCCCTACGCCGCGCACTACCACTGCGACGTGGCGCGCGCTGAGGCACACGTCTACAGGTATGTGTGTGCAGGCTGGCGCGGCGCCGCGGCCGCGCGCGCCTGCCCTACGCCGCGCACTACCACTGCGACGTGGCGCGCGCTGAGGCACACGTCTACAGGTATGTGTGTGCAGGCTGGCGCGGCGCCGCGGCCGCGCGCGCCTGCCCTACGCCGCGCACTACCACTGCGACGTGGCGCGCGCTGAGGCACACGTCTACAGGTATGTGTGTGCAGGCTGGCGCGGCGCCGCGGCCGCGCGCGCCTGCCCTACGCCGCGCACTACCACTGCGACGTGGCGCGCGCTGAGGCACACGTCTACAGGTACCTCGCCCGCATCAATCAAAACCGACACGCGCCAGAGACGCAGCGTTTGGCCAGGCGGGGCCACGGGGGGCTGCGGCGCGCGGGTGGCCGGGGGGGGGGGGGGGGTGTGTCTTCGTGCGCGGGCGGCGCGGAGTGTTACTTACCGCTCCAGGGTTTCATGACAAGAAAAAAGCCCGAGGGTTTTATATGGGGCATTACGGCCAAGTTAACCTGTATGTTTTGATACTGTTTACGTGCAAGTGTGATGAAAACATTTTTTATCGTTGTCGAGTATTAAATATATAAAAAAGCAATTTTTAACAAAAAAATATTTTGTATTTTATTCATTGAAATGGACCTCTGCAAAGTAACATTCATATAAATCACGTCTTTATCCCTTACGGGGTAAACAGAACCTAGGGCAACAAGACCTAAAGGCCACGTTTAGCATAATTGTGATCGCATAGTAAAGCCTGATCCAATATTTTTTTCTTTTCCAAATTATATTAAAGTCCATGTTTTAATTTTCTCAGATCGACGGACGAGGACGGTTTGCAAAAGACAGCGGCGGACGTGGCGGCCGTGACGTGACGCGCGCCCCGCGCGCCCCCCTCAGGCTGTGATCTGTCATTAACTGTATTATAGTGTAGGCTAATTTGCGCGCGCCACGATGCGCGATGAGGGACCAATGCGTCACATTCTAAAGGCTCCTTACGCTACACGGCGGGCCGTGATGGGCCAGCAACTCGCGCATTCGATGCGTGGGTCGCGATCGTCGCCGATGACGCTGTGTATATTCTACAATCTGATGGTTGAAATGGGACGTCATGGCCGACCGTGAAGCGGAGCCTTAACGGAGCGGGGTCCGCGGACCCGGGTTGTGTTGAGCGAGCCTTAAACAGATTCCAAATAGTTTTGATACGAATCGTATTCTTAAGTTTTCTTTTAAAGTGTATCTTACGTCCTAGACGTTAGGATCTGAAATGATAGCCGTGAGATTCTTCTAAAGTTTTAATATTTATCAGTGTCTCGAATTCTCGTTCTTCGTAGGTACAAGGCGCGCTCAATCACGTGTGTATCGGAGACCTGAGAACGAAAAGGTTTCAACTGCAGAGTAGGTACAATTATCAATATTTGCTCTATGAGAGCTTTCGTAAGGACACGATTACCCAAAAAAAGTTAGAAACAACCTTTTTATTCTCGTGTCGTGAAATGTTGAAGCGATAGATCTGCCGATGGATCGTTAAGCCGCGTCCACACCGACCGCACCCCACGGTCGCTTGGTGTGGCCGCGGGCGCCGGCGCGATGCCGCTGCTAATCATGTACTTATGGCGACCGATTTAGTTTAAATGCTGATTTCACCACATTAGCAACAGTTAGATTTTACTACTTTATTCATAAACGGTTATTAAGTTTTATGGTTAACGCTTGTCTCTATCTGTCACTGTGACACTTGCCTTTGCAAGAAAGAGACATAATTTAGCTATAAGAATTGATAACCTTTTCTAAATAAGACGGTTAGACGCTTATCGATATTAAATTTGTAATGCTTTCTCAATATGTATAATTTATGCATGTTACAATGTAATGTTCTTATGATAGAGACCTACAGTATTGTATTCTCCAAATAGAACGTCGATAGTCTCGTGTTCCTTGGGTTGGTGAAATCCGCGAACTTGTGTTTAGTAAAAAAATATATTAGCTATCGTTTTGTGTTCATAGTAGGTTATTATTTAATCCCACGGCATAGGCCGCTACGCGCACGTCAAACTCCGACTCGTGATATGTAATTGTTAGGACTAGTGTGATGTTTGGCTTCCTGCGAGGCTAGCACGAACCGCCGCGGCTCAGCTATATCTCATCCCGGCTCAACCATACTTAGTTTTTTTCACAGAATGAAGTTAAACAATCTTGACATGACTTTTTATTGACAAACTTTTCAAAAATTGGTAACTGGAACATACAAAACTATAGCAGAGAAATCACTATATTCCCGAGGTTTTTAATTCTAACTCGATGTTATTTATTTTTAAAAAGTGTTTTACAATAAAAAATACATATCAAGATTATTTATCTTCTCTCTAATGTGTGAAAAAACGAAGTATGCTACAATACACGATAGTAATACAAAAGGCGCACAGCGCAATAACGACAGGCATAAGCAATCTTAGATTTTGTGGCAAAAATGTGTAACAACTAGGGACTTCACACCAATATTAAAATCGGACGATAACTATTTCAAAGGCTTCGTAATATTTGTCAGCTACGAAGCTAATCTTATATTGTGTACAATACAGGCATGGACCCACGTATGCATAAGTGAGAAACTATGAATTTATTAAAATTACAAGACTGATTCTTACGCGGCATTCTTTTAACTATTCTTATGCATAAGTGTATCACGTTTATGTCAACGTCTTATTTATTTATAATGGAAGAAAACTCTTGTATATCTTTCTTAATTGACCTATCTTTAATATGCACTATTACGTGTAACTTTCATGTCATACAGTCAGCATCAGAAATTGGTAAACAGTCGAAGAGCTCAAAAAGATCTACACGCCTTCTTATTACCTTGGCGATAGTCTTGTACTTTTTGAGGTCTTCGACTTTTTATCAGTTTCATATACAAGGAAATAGCTGGGGAATCCCCAAGTAAATTGTCGTGCCATTAAAAAGCTATAAGTCTGTTCATAAGTTTTAAAATTTGCCCTATCGTTAAAAACATTAGAGGTAAAAGAGTTAATAAAGATGTGTACTGTCAGAGCGCGTCGAGATCAGTCGCGGGATGTCGTGCTAGCCTAGATATTGATTCTGCGTATGTCTAGCGAGAGTCGCTGCCTTGCCCGAGACTGCCCCCGTATTGGGGCTATAATTTATATAGGTTCGAGTAGGCTTTTAGCGAATGCAACCAACGTAGCGGGTACTTTGAACGTTTGAGCTTGAATTAGATCTCCCTACGTTAATTCTTCAGCAGGAAATACGCTGGCAAATGGAGGAAATACTACAGGGTTGAATGTCTGAATAACATGGATGTGCTATCAATTTAATTTCCAGTTCTGAAGACGTGACCATGACCAATCTGTTCGTTTCGGGTGTGTGATGAATTGCATAAAAACAAATGACATATTTTCACTTACCATACTAAAAAGGTGGTAACTGCGAGTTGCATGCGTGATTGACTGGTGTTATACAAAGTGCATAATTTCTCGAAAAACAATGATCTCTTGTCATAATTATTAATTGCGTAATGAACATTGTATAATACTGAAAACACATAATATACATTCAATAAGATAGTGAAAAGCATAAAACTATTATAATAAACTCTTGTGTTAGACGATTTAGAAATTTACTTACATCACTTACTCAGTCGCGTAATTGACACTGAAAAATAACCAGTTGTGAGATAAAAAAATACTATTCCCCTTCGTGCCTCGACCGAAACTAACCTAAACTGTCCATTAGACCCAGTTGTGTCAAATAATTGTTTGTCCTTTTATCTTTTTACTATGAGTGATGCTATTGCAAATATATTAGTGTGCCTTTCATTAATACTTTTTGTATGTTATGTCGAATGATATGAGCTTTGTAGCAAATACTGTTACGATATGTTGCGTGTATGCTTTACTAAATTGTGTCTAAATTCGTTCGTCGCTATTATGATCTAATCTAATCGTTAATATGCTAATGGTTGTTATTACATACATATTATTATATTAAAAGCAATTGAACAACACCCGTGCGTCTCCAAGTGCTCGAATGTGCCGCGTGTTTCCTGCTCCTCTATCGCCTGCGTAACTTCATGATTCCTAGAAGATTTGACTATTTTTAATACTGTTTCTAGTTATTGTACATAGAGACAAATATATTTCTACATTGATAATTATTGTTATATGTACAGTAGGATATTTTTATATAAAAATCTTTGTGTAAATAACTTGTATGTACTAAGACTGTTGTTTATTTTAGAGCTTTTAATTCGTTCAGTTAAATTACTAATAGGGTATTCGTAAATCATGTATTTTCCAGTCATTATGTGAGTTGTGAAACCACGCGGAAGTTCTCGAATACTTTTGAGTTTCTTGCCATGTGAATCGAAACTTTAGTTTTTAAATCAAACGTTTAGTACAAATAAGACGGTTAATAACCTGTGGCTTGCGAGACTACTCCAAGAGTAAAAGACGCGAGCTTGTTCTGCGAAGTGAAGTATATCTCTGCAGGATCTTGGCAGGCGGCCTTCGAATCCCGTGTTTATTTATTTATTCAATATGTTTACATTATACGTATCTGTCTACCAGCCACGATACTTTTAAGCTGTTACTATTAAAAATATTTTTACGAATAACTAGTCTTTTATCAACGAAAAATAGTATTAACAAGCATTTTTCGAATATAAACGTTTCTGAAATTCGCTTACTAAATTGTTACGAAAATTTCGACTCTTGTACAGTCGCCATCAGATATTTCGGAGCGGCCAAGGTGATCAAAAATATCGAAACATGAACTATACCTTAACAATTAGAGTGCATGTGCCGATATTTATGACCACCTTGGCCTCTCTGAAATATCTAAAGGCGACTGTGCATGGGTGTACTCTCAAATTCGAAAATTGAATCATACCGTCCCCTCACATTAATGTCGAACAATATTAGTGTGAGCGAGGCGGCACGATTCAAACTTCAAATTTGGGCTGACTTATAAGTACGATAATGGGGAGAACACGGATGGAAACTAACCACACATACAATATTGTTGCCATTATTGTCGTCCTTTGTTAACCTTTTATTCAGCTTGGAAGCATTTATGTTTGTGATAATATCTGAACGGAATGTGTAGTTTGACGCGCAAGCTTGCCGCGCGAACCAGCACAGCGATGACTAGAAAATACATATTATTGACGTGTTGTTTTTTTAATAAAAATAACAAAATATTGAATATACATATTGTTTTATTTCTGTTGTTCAACATCGTCTTTTTGCAAAAATGTTACAATTTATAAATTTAATTCGATACATTTTAGTAACAACTACGTGTGCAAGAAACATTGTGTTGCACAGTTGGCGTCGGATATATCGTTGCGGCAAACGTATCCAAATATATAGGATCAAGGCTTTATAAAAGGATTAAAGGAGTTCCGATATATCTGACCTTTTTGATCGCAACGACATATCTGACGCTGACTGTAGAACTTTCAACTACCTAACTTCGACAATGTATCTTATGAGCTTGAAGCTTATTATGAATAAGTATCAACAACATAATAGACCCAGTGGGTTCCCTCGATTTCTTCAGGATTCCATTATCAGATACTTCTTATCAGATCTACTTATCAGACTTATGTGAATAGCAAGTTGTACAAAGTAGTCCAGGTATGTGTCTTGGCGTATTTGCCGAAATATTTATGAGAGCGAAAAAAAATGCAATATTTTATTCCTAGCATGAGCAAAAGAGATGGTCAAAGCGCAACACGCTACGCCAAGTGAAGTGCAGGCTTTCAGAAACATGTACTGTCCTAACAAACGTCGCATTTCATGCGTCTTATTTACGCTAGTAAAAAATTGTTCAGTACCAGAATTTGAGCGAACAAACTGTCCGTAAGCTCACACCAGTAGTGACATATCTGATGCGCGTTTAGATTAGTCTACATAAACATTACCAAAAATTTCGTTTGTATAGTTTAAAAACTTTAATAGAAAACTATACTACAGAGTATACGCGTCTTAACGCAATGGACTTCACAACAAAACTCCGGAACTTATTCTAAAAATATTAACAAAAACAATTGATAAACAATATTTTATTTTCCTTACGGTTACTTGAAGTACAAACAAACGTATGCGTTGGGCGAGAAGCTGCTCTTACATGTCACAGGCGATGATAGTATTGCTCAATTGCCGGCAATTAATGAAGATTTACTCAGACCATAAAAAAGTGAGACCGGTTTAAACTAAGCATTGCCACGTGCGGGTGTGCGTATATCAACCACTTTGCTTGGCAACATTTCGTTGCGCTTGTGTGCGTACAACTGTAAGCAAACGCTAAGGCGTAATTTAAACTAACCTCATCTTGTCGTTCGCAGAACTTCGTCTTGACTTTTGTCTATACAAACAATGAGTTAAATGCACATGCCAATAGCTAATAGTACTTGTTTCTTTATTACGATAGTTGCCGGCAATTTGTTGCTTGCAAAGTTGACTGTGTAACAGCACCTTATAGCATCGTAAGAAACAACACACGAGTGCCCCAAGCGTCAGCTAAACAGGAACACAACTTTTGTACACAATATAAAAATATACAACGTCATCACTTGACTGTCATAAAAAATAATTATATTTAAAACAATGTAATAATCTGGAGAATCCACGGTGACTATACTTTTACTCACAACTTTTTTATACACAACCGATTCGAATAAAAACATATCAACACATTTTTATTTGTTTGATATTGTGTGACAGGGCGACAACAAACCTAAACATTTCAATACCCGTGTACGGAATCCTAATTATAACTTTCCAGTGAATAATACCACGTTATATCATGAACTGCGAAATGTAGAAGAGCATATAACACGGAATAGAAGAACGAATATCAAAGGACCAAAGGATATTCATACCGAATTGAGGACATATTGTCAAACGCGCGAGTGCTCGCCAACGCATGCAACACCCCTTTCTACTTCAATTTCGTACCAATTGACAGAAACGAATTTTTAATTTTTGAATTTCACACATATACATACTAAGCCTCCGTTGTCGTCCGCCAGTCTATCTGTCAGTCCGTCTTCCCTTTCTTACGTTCCTCCGTCCGTCTACCCATTTGTCACATTAGTATTCATAAAAAATACACGGTTTGTGAAAGCTACATTAAAATAAAATATAGAGAAAATAACAAATAAAAATATTTAATTCATTGTCAACGCTATTCACGCCCGCTAGGCCTTTCCGACTTCTTTATTCTATTCCGTGGTCCAGTAGCGACCGTGGAAACCTCCAATCCATTAAACTAAACCACGGTTAAGCGAATCACTGCAAGAGTTTGAGTATGGCGTTGACTACGTCGACGGAGTCCTCTTCGATAAGCACTATGTCGAACTTTTTGAGGTAATTAGGCAAGTTCTTGAGGTCGTGACCGAGGAAGCCCACTTTGATCACCACGTCGCAGTGGTCCATGCCTTCGGCCATGCCGGCGTCGCCTGGAAACATACGAAACTTAAGTAAGAATAAATTTGCTACATATCAGAACTGACCCACACCAAACCACCAAAGAGAGAGAGAGAGAGAAAGAGAGCTGTATTCAAGAGCGGTGGCTCTTGCCCAGCAGTAGGACACGTGCAGTACATAGGTCAACAATAGTTATTTGTGTCACAAGGGAGCAATATGATGTATTTACGGCGAGGGCGCTACATTGCATCCAGAATGTAGCGAAGGATTCTAGAATAGAATCCAGAGTGTAATGTAATGAGTGATTCAAGTGTTGCCCAACGCCCAAGATGAAAATAGTTTAGCTCCCAAGTGGCTTATACAACTTTTCCCACCGAACATTAAAAAACTTGAAAAAAAAAACTAAATATATTTAAAGAGCTACCCGTATAGAAAATGGCGTGGTTTTACATTTGGCAACTACAAAAAATTGCATTTGAAAAAAAAACACTTAGAAAAGCCTTGAACAGAAAAGTTGCACTTTGATCCCTCTCGACAGGGAGCAAAGCTCACTTTTCTGAATGAGAGGTGTGAAAAAAAATTAGTTACCAATGTTGTCCCCCATGAGTATGACGTTGGAGCGGTCGCGCACAAGTTCGTAGTAATCGGTGCCTTTAATGACTGCCTCGTTCTTGTTGTACGTGTGAATTATGTCGCCTTTGATGCCCGTTATCCGGTCCTCTTCGTCCAGCGCCAGGAAGTTTGACACCACCTACGATATTGGATACGTAATGTTATGGCATGAATTAGACGGACAATACTATCGTGTGATCCATGCATATCGCGATCCACATCACGAAACACTGGTGCGTAGATCAGATTCGGTTGTTTGAAATCCACGTTCCATTGACATGCCAGCATCACGATAATAACCGTCTAATCTATGCCTATAAGTAATGGATACTGCTCTAGTTGACCCTAGAACGTCCAGAGGATAAAGGTGTACCTAATTTACTGGTTTACTACAGATTACGACAACGATGAGACGAGACGAGTGAGAGCGAACTATGGTAAGAATTTAAAAAATATCGAACAGTCAAGAGTGGCGCGAGCCTACAAAATGTCATCCTAATTTTCGTCTACTTATATTTGCTGAATGTGGGAGTGTCGGAACGGTCGAGAAAATTAACATATAAATATTGTATTTTTTCTAAGGGTACTTTTGCGTACGACAACACCTGCATGTCGTATCGTACCGGAGTCATAATCATCGTACGCCTAGCATCCTCGCTCTACCCTCGAGGAGCCCTAGGTCGTATTCGTCAGCAAATACAGTCAGCAGTATAGTCGTGTTAGTTATCGCAGCCAACATAACAATTGTTTTAAAGAGTCATTAGAATCACTTCAAAAGGTTGTTAGTATCTGCAAAAAACCAATGCAAATGAACAATATTTGGCTCTGGTGTCATATCCCTGTGTACTCCTGTTTTTCAAATACACAGGTGTGTTAGCAAGTGGGCGCGCACTGGCCTGCACGTGCGGCTGCAGCAGGCCGGCGGCGCGCAGCGCGGCCACGACGGCCTGGCCGAGCCCGGCCGAGAACACCAGCACGGGCACGCGCCGCGCCGCCGCCCACGCCGCCATCTCCGCCACGCCGATCCTGCGTCACCCCAAACGTTATGCCGACCGCACGTTGCATCGTTCCTGTACGAACACGAATGAACGATCCCAGTGTGCCAAACTAGGCAGAGCTACTGCAGAAGACAAATTTTTCAGACCACCTTTTTTTTATTGAATCGAGCGTTACTTTGCGGAGATCCATTTCAATGAACAAAAATTTTTACCTTGCTGCTCCGCTACTCACGTGCTAGATAACCAAGCCTGTGTGAAATATATATGTTTTTCATGCAATCCCTCCCTCCACCACTGCCAATAAAACACATATAAATCCTACAAACTTAATTATCCCTTACACCACACAAACACTGACGCGTTTCGATCCCTATACGGGATCATTATCAAAGTTTAATGAGCACAACTGTTACACATGCAGACCAACGTCGTACTGACTGAGTAACGCGTCAGTGTTTGTGTGGTGTAATGGATAATTAAGTTTGTAGAATTTATATGTGTTTTATTGGCAGTAGTGGAGGGAGGGATTGCATGAAACACATATATATTTCACACAGGCTTGGTTATCTTGCACGTGAGTAGCGGAGTAGCAAGGTAAAAATTTTTGTTCAATATATGCTTGAAAGTGATTAAAAGTGTATGAATTAAATTTTAAGCTAGTTGTGTCATTTATTCAGGGCTGTAATTTTCTGTTAGGTATACTCTCTCATACTCATTTCGAATTGAACACAATTTTTTATGAGACCTATTTTCATATAATGTGATTTCAAAAACCGGCCTCTTGGATGCGAAAGTACGTATATATACGTCATATAGGTATGTGTAGTTCCGATGACCGCTATGAATCACGTCTTGTTGGGTTTTGCAGTCTTAATTCTTCTACCGTGGGAGCAACATTAAGTATTCTACTTTTTTTACGCAGACATTTACAAAAGCGGATCAATTCCCACTTAAAAATAAGTCTCAAATAAAGTTCATAGATACCTAATCTCAAACTCAAATGTTAAATTCCTGTGTAGAAAAATGCGAGCATTGTTAGTTTTTTGCTGGCTTGCCAACCTTGAAAAACGAACTAATTGCAAAATTGATAAAAACGGAGTTGCGAAATGAATTCCTCGTTTAGCCAAGAAACATTTAAGGCTTATGATTCAAATCAAAACAATACAAGTTTTACCAATAAAAATAATTTAGTGTAGTTACTTTTTGCAATTCTTTTATTTGGCTTCATACTGAGGAACCATTTTTTTTATTTCAAATATTTTGATAAATAAAATTAATTACAAACCTAAAGCACCCTACCACCCTTTGACAGCTCGCCGTAAGTTCATTCCTCGGAAACTTGATGCCTCTGAAACAAGTATTTTAAAATGCTTTAAATATTTCCTCCGTTTTGTCGACACGCAATTTATCTCGTACTATTTGTGAGACGGTTCAATTATTTGGAATACGTATCGCCGTACGTTAATATAAGTTTGAAATTGTTTTTTTTTATTTATACTACAAGTATTTTCCACTTGAAATTTACGACTGCTCCGAAGCCGCGGAAAATGCAATATTTACTAAAACCCTTTCAGTACTAAGTAGATTGCTTACTTCAGTAGTGCGTGAGCAGCAACATACCACTCCACCATATGCTTGGTTTTCTCTTCAACGCTCATGACGGGGTCTGCCTCGATGGGCTTGTAGATAGAGGCTAATCGGACATCTTCATCTTTGTAGTGCTGCGGAATAGAAGGGCACTCTCGGAACATGCCTGCAATTTAAAAATAATTAATTTGTTGATGCCCCGACCAAATGAAAAATATGTAAATGCATATATGATTAACTCTTTATTGTAAGTAAAGTTGGAGTTCTGCAAACAGCAAAGTGAGGCCGGTTTAATATAAACACGCGTCGCCCCGTGCGCATGTGTGTAGGTAGCTCAACTAGTTCTCTTGCCAAAGTTTGGTTGTACTTGTGAGTGCAACAGAATGCAATAGAAAGTAATTATTTAAATCAGCCTCACTTTGGCATTCATAGTACTCCATCTTAACTTTGTATTGTGTGAAAGATGATGATGATGTTGACATTACCAAAGCTTGTGAGCACAGATTTTCCATCCATCTTGTGTCTAGTGAGTGTGTGATCAAAGTCTGTGACTATCTGCAGCTTGTCGGGCCCTCCACTGATCAGTTTGTTGATTTTTTCCAGAAGTAGTGCCTTATCAGCAATGTGGGTGTTTCCTCTGTTCATTTCTGGTATTTCTGCTAAATCCGTCAGCGTCATGTTTGTAGCCTAAACAGACAGAAAGTCAAAAGTTATTGCAGTCTATAAAATTAATAATTTAATAGACAACTCTGTTTTGTCTAACAAAAACCTGTATTGTGGACCATTGAACTACCATGAACTAATGTTGCGGATGCAATATTTGTAATATGTGTAATGTTATACATATTTGTAGTATTCAAATGTAAGCAAAATTAAATATACACAAAATGCTGTGGTGTGGCACCAAACACATATGTGAGTATTCACTGATCAGCAAATGACCTGTGTAAGACTAATTTGTTTGGATGAGTGTAAATATTTATTTACACTCATAAGTTAATGTTCAGTTTTCATTGCAAATAATTTAATTTGAGGTTTGAGGCTCTATTCATACAAATGAAAGAAAATGTCTAGTACATGCAGACCTTTATAACGTTATAAAAAAAAATGATATAATAGCGGTATATATCGTTTGTGTTTAAAATTTCGTTCAAACAAATTCTATATTCCTTCATAACGTTATATCATATCATAACGAAAAGAAAACCGTAACTTTACGAAATAGCGTTATAGACCTTTAAAACGTTATGAAAAAAACGATATAATACCGGTATATGTCGTTTGTGTTTAAAGAAAACCATAACGTTATGAAATAGCGTTAGGTATAATAACGCTATGAAACTGATTATGAACTACTACTATGATATCAACTTTACGGCCTAGTCCCACGAAACAAATTTGTAAAGTATGTTTTGACAATTCACGAAAACAGTACAGATTTGTCATTGCATATGTTTGTCGCACGTTATATAGAGCGGGTGTTATAGAGTGTAAGAAAGAGATGGTCTATAACGTTATTATATCACTTGCCGAAGTATCGATATATATCGCTATTAATAACGTTATAATGAATACCGCTACAGAATAAATAATGTTTTATTAAAAAACGCTATTCGGTAATATAACGTACTGAAAAATAGCGCTACCTAAAAACGTTTTATTGAAAAATGCTATTCGATAATCTAACGTTATGAAAAATAGCGTTACGCAAAAATAACGGTAATTAAAGGTCTGAGTACATGTACAATACTAATTTTCTTATCTAAATCATCCTGTGGCCATAAAACCCACACATAGACAAAATTATTGGGATGATCTAATCTAAGCGATATTTTAATTTATAATAGTCGCTAACATATTTGTTATTATAAATAATGGTAAGGTTGACTATAAAATATTTTATTTCACATTTCAAGTTCAAGCTCATTAATTAATCTTATAATTGTGGAATAAACAAAAATGAACCAATAAAATATAAGAGTACCAATTACAAAATAAATTCGTGTAAAATTATTCTATAACTACGTAGTTTACCACAATTCATTTCCTAATGGTTTTCCAAAGTATCTAACTACAAAGGACTGTAGCACAATTGCATTGATTTGATTACCTAACAAATGTTTTTACTCACAAATATGAATTCAATCCTGTGACACAAAATGAAAATCCAAATATTCAAGGTCTTTGCTTTGTCAATGTTACCTGTAAAATGCTGTTAAAAGCACTTTTTAGGTTTCGTAAAATAAGTCGATAAATTTTTGTGCTAAAATTATTTTTTCTGTGAAAGAATACGAACTAAATCAAATCAAATAATTATTGGGAAATCAAGTATAGTATACAGCTGGCGCCACACAAACCGAACTGACACTATTGACTTAAGCAACTGACAATGACAATGACAGTTTGACAATGCAGCAGCGACAATAGTGGAAGGCGGAAATCATTCATTTCATTCGATCTTTTCTACTTTTTCCATACAGTAAAGACCAAGGGATCTAAGCTTATACAGCCAAATTTGATGTATTAATAGACCCACACAAACTCAGTCCACCAATGCATAACATTCAACACAGTGTGTTCTCTTCCATACTCTATTATTGTTACAAAACATCTAAATAGATGATACATATAACACATATTTATAACAGTCAGGTAGCACCATTTGAGTTATGATCCACCTCAGAACTTTTTTACTATAAATGACAATCCGGTTGTTTGGAAATCCGCTATCCTATATTGACATACCAGTATCAACTTTCCTAGTTTTAGCGTTTTTATTGTTATTTAGTTCTTAATAGATTGTATTTTAATAAATTTCTACCAGTATCATTATGTATATTGACCAACGATTTACCATCTAATCCGTGCCTATGCGACATCGCTATGATAATTTTCTGTGAAAAGGTTCTACAGTTGGATCACGTGCTTGTTTGTGTATTTGAAGATTTACTTAAAGGCTTAGTAAATGTTCGATTATTGTAACTTAACGCATTATTTAAGGTATAATATAAAGCCGGAATTAATACTTACCACGATTCCTGGGAATTGTGAAAAATCAACCCTCTAAGTCAACAAAATCAAAAGATACAGTCATTGAAAAAGGTGTTTCCGTAGAAATTGCCGTGCTCCCAAAAAATAAGGCTAGGTACTTCCAGTTGTCCTAGGAAGTTGAAATTTGGTATGAAGGTAACTCTTATAACACAACTGAGTTGAGTCTCAATCATCTCATCTCCAGCCTATATTCGTCCCACTACTGGGCACAGACCTCCTCTCAGAAAGAGACGGCTTGAGCTATAGTTCCCACGCGGGCCTAGTGCGGATTGGGAACGTTTCACACACACCAGATGTGTGCAGCTTTAAATATAAATTTCAAATTCTATCATAGCGTGATTTTAGCCCTCTAGGTTGGCCACCCATATCCAATCCAATGTACCTAACGGGTGGTTGGTGCTCTTACCACCAGGTGAACCACTTGCTCGTTTGCCAACCTATTTGTTGCACTGCGTACCTGCCTAACTTAACTAAATAAGAAATATTTTTTTGAGATCTCGAAAACTATCCAGCAGGGTTTTATCTCCGAGGAAACCGAATTTTTCCCAGGTAGTAGTTAGGTACTGAACAAAACATACTTACAAAGTAGACCAAACATGCTGTAAGCAAGTTAGGCCATGCTGCGTGAGAAGTCATAGGTGCCCCCACCTATCGCAGTGCTCAAGGCGGTCAAAAGTAGAAATAATGTGGGCTCTCCTCGAAATTCGATTTTCGAATTTTCGAACGTTCATTCCACTCACACTTAAGTCTTTAATTTGAGACAGAGGGACTGAATGATACGAACTCCGAAAATCGAATTTCGATACAGCATGCTGCCCTATAGTGGCTAAATCGTTGCACGTTGCGGTTTTCACGTAGACTGGGACTCGCAGGCGAAAAAACGAAGTTTTGGCGTTTTCCTTGTCGCAGTCGTTGAAAGTGGCGCCGCCGTACAATTTTTACTCCTAATTTGTCATACAGTGGCGTAACTATAACGTCTGGGGCCCGTGGCAAATTCATCAGATGGGGCTCCTTCCTCAATATAAAGAAGTTCATCAGCGTCCCTTCTGTGCTCTAAACCAAGCCAGTTCGGGGCCCCGTAGAGCTAGGGGCCCCTGGTATTTTGCCACCTCTGGCACCCTATAGTTACGCCACTGCATACAAAAATACACACATACGTCCCGTCATTAGTATGATTGTGGGCGTATAGGTGGAAAGGGAAATCAAAATATTGATGGGTTGCTAGCCGCATCGCCTATAATATGATTCCTAAGATTTTCGTCCATTTCCCCGATGGGCTTTTACCATCTGCACGGGAAGAGAAGCAACAATACAATAATGGTCTCAAATAAAACAACTGAGAAACTTGCTGAATAAATATAAATATTTTTTCTCGTTTCGTCCTTTGTCACAAAGCTATACATCTTCTGCTATAATATTTAGCAATTATTAATCACATAACAACATTTCATTCGTTGTAAACAATGAGGGGCACTCATAAGTTAATATAATAAAAATTAAGCAGATAAAGCGAAGGTAGTCAACATCAAATAAATTGAGTCGTTTGATATTATTGATTGTTTAGCGAAATCTAGAAAAAGTTATTGCACGAACTATTTCTCACTAATCGATTTTTAAAAGAGTTGCTTCGACATGCCCAAGCAACAAACCTAGTCTAATTACAATAATTGGTACAATGTTTACTGGGTTGTTATCGATTTGATTAAGACATTCAAAACAAAAAAATTGGGAATTGAAAACTAAACTAAGAAAAAAACATAATTGTAAGAATCCTGTGTAATCTACTTTTTTGTAATAAACTAGGAATAAGAAAATGAGAAAACCAATCTACAGGATGTTTCGTTTACTTTTCAGAACAACTAAGTATCGTCTCGCTCACAGTAATTGTATTTGATATTAGAGTGAGAAAGTCGGTATGATGTTAAGATAAAATTTGGTAGTTTTTTTATCCATTTTCTAATTTTTCCTATCTGAATGTAAACGAACAAAAAATTTACCTTGCTTGCTTGCTTTTTTTTTCGTTGAAATGGACCTCCGCAAAGTAACGCCTGATTCAATAAAATATCTGAATGTAGTTTACCGAACAAAGTGATTGCTGACCCACTATAGAACCCTTTCTCTTCACAGTATATATGTCATAGTGACGTTACATTGAACTAACAAAAAAAAACATGTGAAATTTACTGAGAAACCGTTCTAAGGTGGTTCAGGAAACATCTTTTTTGATAGTACAATGTGTCTTGCACCAAAATAAGAAACCAAATCATGTATGTATATATTTTATGAAGTTGCTTGAATTTGGAATATTCTAGTTCAAACGCGCAATAGAAACAGAAACACCTATCGGAACTTATTTAATTTGGCAGTGTTCAGTCACAATCCGCACTATCCGTCCTCGACGTAGTACAGTCGGCGTCAAATAGTTCGTGACACCCAAAGTAGCCAAATAGCTCGCAACACATTATTGTTACAGTTGAAATAAGGTCGTGTTGCTAACTTTTTGGCTATTTTGGGTGTCACGAACTATTTGACGCTGACTGTACGAGTCGAGCTAGGGGCGGATAGCGACTGTGAAAACATCCTTTATAATCCTATTCTCTAGCTAGTCTAAACGGTTTGGACCAGGCTTTGTCCAAAAATGCGTGTAAATATATATTATAAGCTAAGGCGTACAATGTGGCTAGACAAGTGCCATACGCTCCGAAGTGCCTCTTCCAAGGGGTTGCGCAAGGTCACGTGGAGTGTCGTAGGCAGTCGTCAATCCAGCACAATTTTATTATATTCTTTTAGCATTATCTACATTAGAAAAAAGCTTTGTCTAGCACCACTGTGCACTGTAACTGTAGTGCTAAGTTTTTGTTAGTATTTTGGTGGGTATGTTATAGATAAATAATATAGAAAAATATAATTAAACTTATGTTTATTATGAAAATTATTATCAATCAAATCAGAATATATACAAGTAAAACATACGATTGAACAATAATAATAAAACCCCAAACTGAATGTGATATTTTCATACTTAAAAATAACTGTGATTGTTCTAGTAAAACAAAACGTAACTATTCTAATACTTATATTATATGTAAAAATAATAATAAAGAACCTAAGCAAATATGTAAATTATCAATACCTAACATAAATTGCAAAACTATACATGTATAATAAATATTTTAGTGACAGATTTCTTAAAAAAAGAAATATATACAAGCTGGCAGCATAGGTAAAATTATCTACATTGGTAACCAAATGAAAAATAATTTGTCAGCTATTTGACATTTCACTTAAAAAAGAAGATTCGACGCATGTGATCAAAAAAGCAAAAGGTCAATACGAATTTTTGGCATTTAATATTTCAATTTGTGTAGGTTAAGTTAATTTCATGGCACATTGCGTTTTATGACTTGTCCATTTGTATAATAAATTAAAATAAGATTAAGAATATTTTGTTATTTTTTGTTCGGAACTACGCGTCTGTGGCTGTTTGCGTTTTTGGTCTTATGCATCGAACCTATAAAAAACAGACATCATTAAGTAGTATACACGCATTAATCTTAAAGTAGTTCTTTAAGTATGTTTATCACTACGTTATTCTCTGAAGGCACAGCCTTTAACTAGGTACTCAATTTTCGAGTAGATGACTCATCGATTTGATTTGGCTGAAGAAAAAAACAAAACGCCTTTTTTGGGAACAACGAGAAAAAAGTTATTGATACTTTTAGTATCCTTATCTTAATGTGGTTACAAGGTCTGGCAGGAAAATCAAGACCTGAGCAAAGGAAAGTTAATCTATGCCACAAAAGCGGGAATACAGGGTTGGCACCAGTGTGTTCAAAGTCCAGGGCCGAGCGCCGGGGGTCAGTCGTCGCTGATGCGACGCTTTTTCTTTCCAGCCATCTTCTTCTTTTCCATGGCCTCCATTCGCATATCTTCGAGATCCTCCATAATACCTAAAAGAAATTGAGATTAGGAACTTGCAAACTTCTGTGGATGTAAAAAACGAGACTTTCCAAGACAAATTGTCACGGAACAATGATCTAGATGTGAAACTTACCAAGTTTTTTGCTGATGTACTCCTCGCGCTGCTGGCGCGCGAAACTGGACTCCATCGACGGGTCATCATCATCATCTATGTCCCGATACCTAGAAACGAAAGAAAATATATTAATAAAAAATATTGAAGGATCTTCGGGTTCCCTCAAATTTATTTTATAATTTTTTTGATAAAACAATAGTCTCAAGGTCAACTAAGAACGGAACGAATGATATACATATATGTATAGTTTTTAATTTAATTTAATAAAAAAACCGCAACAAAATCTGTTTTATTTTTTAGAGCGTTTTTAGGGATCAGACATCATAAGGTTTCATATGCGTTTGATCCCTTCACACTTTTGAGATATGTCCAATAATTTTTTTCTTCACTATCGGTCAAAAATAAATTGCATGTGCTCCAGCCAGATGCACAACAAAAGAAGAAGGATATTAATATTAAAAAACTTACTTGGATTTGTCGTATCCGAATATTTCCTTGATGTGTGAGGAGTAGTCCATGTTTTCCTCGCCATCATCGATGAAGTCATCCATCTCAGAGTCATATTCAGACTCTGAATCTATTGCTCGCCCTGTAAGTAAAAAAATAACTAATTACACAAAAATAATGGTATCAGACATTTAGGTGATTGACTTTAAAATGCAATAGTCGTAATTCACGGATATATCATAGGGATCAAACTCATATGTGAATTCATGTTATTGATCCCTCGTAACTTTCTATTAGAAAAAAGTATGAGAACGCAAAAAAGTAGGTCCTCTTGTTTTAAGCAAAAGTTCACAAAATATATATAGATGTGAGATATCAGGTAGTACTTATTGCTCACTTGCCAACTTATTTCATTAAAAATCAAAATATCTTACGTTTTCTCTTGATATCATCTGATTGCGTCTTCCTCCGCACGTCGCCAGGAGGGAACTGGCGTCCGCCTTCCGGCCTCTTGCCATTCTTGTCCTGCGGCCGCGCTCCACCCTTCAGCGAGTTAACGTGCTTGTCAAAGTCGAATGTGTTTGAGGTCTTGGATTTGCTTGGAGCCACTTGTGGCTTGCCAGCAGGCCTCTCATCAGGCTTCTTAGCAGGAACTCTACCATTCTCTGGAAGACGCTTCCCATTCTCTTGCAGGGCCTTTTGCTTTGCAAGCATCATCCTTGCTCTATCACTCTTCTGTGCTTCCTGCTCTTTCCCTTTCTGGGGCACCTTGCTCTGGGAACTGTGACCGTTCATGTACTTGCTTTCGCCATTTTTCGGAATAGAAAACTTTCTATCATTCGAATTTTTATCTATCCTGTAGGTGTTCTGGCTTTTTAAATCTATGCTTTTCTTGGCATCCTGCCGGGGTGCCTGGTCCCTTGAGCTTGATTTATTTCTATCTACATCTTTGCTACTTCTGTCAGAAAATTTGCCAGATTCCAGTTTACTCTTGGTTTTATCTAGTCGGTCTCTGTCCCTATTTAGTCGCTCCATTTCCCTGTCTATCCTTTCTCTCTCAGCCTTTAATTTCTCCAACCTTTCTCGGTCTAATCTTTCCTTTTCTGAATCAGCTCTGACTCTCTCTTGTCTAGCTCTATCTTTATCTTTCTGCATCTTTTCCATCCTCTCTCTGTCACCTGCTGGCCTATCTTTGCTTCGTTCTTGTATCTTTGGAGTATCCGTTCTGTGATTGTTTGGAGCAGAGCTGGCAGTTTTGTCGCCGATTTTGGGAATTCGCCCAAAGCCAGTAGATTCTGGCTTTTTCTCTCTGTCTGCAGGTTTCTCTGGCCTGTCATCTCTTTGAGCTAAAAACAAAGTAAACACTTAAAAACGCTGTATAACTTTAAAATAAGAATTCTTATACATGAGTCAAATTACAGTGAAAAATAACAGCAGTGATGGATTTGTGACAAATCACACAAATTTTTCAATCAATAACAAATTACATACTACCAAGAAACTTTTAATGTAACATTGAAATTATGTAATTTTGAATATTAATGAGTGAAAAGTTCCTAGAATTTTAAATAAGTAAACATCCGACCATTTTAAATTACAGGAAGTCATTAGAGAGTACCATTATTTTTGACCCTTGACCATTGTATAATTAAATTCTACTTAGGATTTCCAGAATTGGGAATATGAAAACAACACATTATCTTAATTAGGCCTTAATGGCATTTTCAAAACAAAATAATAGTGGAAATTAACTAACCAGTATAATTAAACCTTTAATTAAGTCACATTAGAAAAAGTTCCTTGACATTTTTAATATTTATAAGAAATTAATGATTCTAAAATCAGGTTTAATCTTTTGTTTCGAGCAAGTCCGTGATAAAGAAGTTAACTAAAGAATAATGTCTTAATAAAATACAATGACAATCAAACCGCTAAGCTTATTGCTAGCCAGAACTTACGTTTCTTGCCATTTTTTTCAGCCTCCATACGCTCCAGGCGGCGCTGCCGGCGCGCCATCTCTTCCTCGTATTCGCGGCGTTGTTTTTTGGTCATCGGCCGATCGGGGCCCTCCGTTGGCTTATTAACCACAGGCTTCGGAGCCAATGCTTCAATGGGAGCGCTCTTCTTTTCTTCAGCAAGCTTAAGTAACTGATTGAAGTCCATTGGAGGAGGCGCCGGTTTACGGAACTTCGGCTTTTCCGGTTTCTCATCTTTCTTTTTTTCAGGTTCGTATTTTTGGGGGGGACTGGATTCCCGCTCTGGAATAAAATCAAGGTTGTAACATTACAAGTTTAGTTTTAGAGAAATTTAACTTTTTGAATCATCCTTGTGATTTGGAGTTTGGATTAAAATGGGTGATAAAGTAGATATTGGATGTCCTATTTTAATAATAAACGCAACAAAGGACATTACACACATATTTTATAATTACTATGCACATTACAGTCTGGGGCTCAACATGCATATGAGAATACATATGTGACCGAACCCCACACATTTAAAGCGCAAAATTCGTAATTTTTACTAAGAATATTCATAGTTACGGATTTAAAAAATTATATGATACCACACAATCACACATCGTGCTAAGCGTGGCCTTTAGGTCTTGTTACCTTAGGCCAGTGTTTTTCAAACTTTTTCATGATACGACCCCCCTATAATGAAAAAAAAATTCGCGACCCCCTCCCCTTTTTTTATGTAGGTAGGTATTTTATTTATGTTACAAATATTCAATCAATACTATATACATTTAGACATTTGCATAGTTAGTAACTTTGTTTTTTTAATGAGATGGTTTTCGCGACTTCTCGCGACCCCCTTGTAGAGGCTGTGTGACCCCCCAGGGGGTCGCGACCCACAGTTTGAAAAACACTGCCTTAGGCTGTCTGCCTGTAAGGGATAGAGACGTGATTTATGTATGTATGTATGATACCACATTAAAAACATAAAAATAATATTTTTGACAAAATCAACATACAAGCTCTTTTATTGACTGTAGATGCTTGTATTATCATCCATTCATCTTGCATCAAATTTCAAACTAATCCTATGACTAGAGTGACATAAGTTAATCTTGCAAGATTTGAGCTAAAGCTAAACAAACAAAGATATTTTTTTTTCTCTCCCCACAACAGGAATTATATTGTAGAAGAAAAAGAAATATTTTTTTACATACCACCATTCTCAGTTCTTCTCCTTCTTTTGTGCGGAACAGGGTCATCCTCATGGGCCAAGGCATTTTTCACTCTCTCCATAGTACCCTTCAAGTCTTTTTTAACATTCTTTTCTGAAAGAACATTATCATTTAAGATAAGATAAGAGCCATCAAGGTATTGCAATAATATGAGTAATATAAATAAAAGTAATGGTCATCAAGTCCAGTAATTGAACCTGTGGCTTCTCAAGCAGAGGGTTGTGGGTTCGAGCATGGGCTTGTACCTCTGCAATGAAGGAAAACATTGTGAGGGAACCCGCACGAACCTATGAAGCAATGCAATAGTGCATATGAAGTTCCAAATCCGAGCTTTCCCTGCATGGGAACTATAGCCCAAGCCTTTTCGTTCTTAGTGGAGGCCTGTGCACAGCAGTGGAACATATATAGACTGAAATTAATGAGAGCGTACGAGGCTTGTGTTTTAAACAATCAAATCCAGGATTATATGTACCATGGGATCACAGGATCCCCATCCTTTTTCAGTACGATCCAATCCCTAGATTGGACGTCCTACTTGCATTTGACTGCAGTTATGTCTGATGGTAAAGGAAGATCCTAAAAAAAGTATGCTCGCCTAGCAAATGCTAATTCATCCTAGATTTAAAGACATCTAGATTCCACAGTTCAGAGAATATAGATGCAGGTAGTTAATTACTGATAAATAATTTAGTTAAAACACTGCAAAAATAGCTCTGCATAGTGTAGACATAGCCAAAGAAGTTATTATTATAGATTTATCAAAAAAAACCTTGAACTATTTTATTTGCAGAGCAAGGACAAAAATAACAGCATAATTTAATCACTAAATAACTGCAAGTTTCAGGTGACTGTACATACCCAAATAACAGCTGTTAAAATGTTAATTACAATAAAAATGCAAGTTCAACTTACTGCCAATGGGAAATTTTGGTTCATCAGGTATCTTGCTATACTTCTGCATCATTTTCTCATAAATAGCAGCAGCTTCCTGGGACTCATAGCCATAGTCATCCTGGTCAGGCTGGTCTGGGCCATCCCTGGTAACAGCAGTGTTGTTGTGGTCCACTGCATCCTCAATCACAGACTTGTTTGCTGATTTAATAGTCTTCAAAGTCTTCTGGATTTTCCGAAGCGCCTTAGGGTCGCGCATAGCGAGCAATTCGTCCCTTTTCCTCTTCTCTTCCAGTTGTTTCTGCCGCTCTTCTTCATCTTTTTTAGCCAAAAATTTCAAAATATTTTCAGATAACTTATCTTTTTGCCTCTGTTCTTTCTTCGGTGGATCGAAGCCAGATCTATAGTAAGTGTTACGCTAAAAACAAAGTACTCAAGTCAATATTTATATCTGTCAAACCTTGTAATTATTCTCCAAAGTAAAAGTTCATCTAAAAAATGTTGCGTTTGAGCACCAAAAGTTTTTATGCAGTGGGAAAGAAGTAAAAGAATTTTCTGGAGAATAACATATTCTCAATAATTTAAATAGGGCGCAGTAGAATTTAGAAAACTACGAAATTAACTCACGTTTGATTTTTGTTGTTGATTTCGTTGAGCCGCAAGCAAGGTTTCTCGGAACTCCATTATAGACGATTTATCTAGATTTCACTAGCACTGGTACTATTATAACACAAACATAATAAACTTTTATCAAATTCTACAAGTATTAAATAAAATACGTGTCAGACTACAGCTCAACACACGACCCCGGCCATTTTCTGGAAACGTACTGAATCGAGTTGCCAGTCGTGTCACCACAGATAAACTCGTAAGTTACTCATGCAATGACAAATAGTTAAGTACCAACATCCCAAGTCCAAAAGAAAAAAAAAAGTACCAACATTATAATTACTGTTAATGTGTAATCGTCGTTATTTCCTAGTAATTTATCCTTATCTTAATTATACAGGTTCATTAAACTTAGTGATGATTTGATGCCCTTTCAGGTAAAACCTTATTAGAAAACTAATTTTAATAAATAAACAAAATTATTATTAGTGATTTCTGTGTTAAAAGAAAAAAAAATTGGTACGAGACGTGATGCTATCCCCGCGAAAATAGCATTGCTGTAAATAATATCTCAAGTGTTGTACTTACTTATATAATTGTTTTTAATCTGCAAATAGTTTATGTCCTCGTTATCGGTTTTGATGACGTCGACCTTGGCTAATAAAATAAACATAATAAAAATGTATAGTATATATATATTTGTTTTCTATATGGCTCTCTAGGCAAACTTAGTTTTAAATATCCTATCACTGGAGATGCAATAGAGCTGGCTTTGTGCATTGTAAGTATAGTTGTATTGTAGGAGGGCTTAGGTCTTTCTTTACTGATTTTGGTGTTTTTGGTTAAGCGTTTTCAGCCAATTGCCCCCAAGAATATTATTAACACATATTTGTTTTAATTGGTCTAGTATTTCCCGAGCAATCAGTGAAGTACATTTTAATCTTTTCGCCGCCACTTCAAATACAAGAAACGTCACCCATACGCCAGACTTCTTATTTATTGCGATGCCTTAAATTGAACCTAAACTTCTTTACTTGAAGGTTGCTTTGGCATTGAAGGAATAGGTCGTTGGCGTTAAGCCTACGGTGTTGATATATGTGTCGTTGGTATCAAAAAAATTAAAAAACCGACAAGTGGTAAATACATTTTTTGAAGCCAGTTAAAAAGACATTTGGCTTCTCCTTCAGAAAAGGACTAGGTAGTATGGTTTAAGGCTCCTTAGCATTTCCCAGAGGGAATTGATCACAAAAAAAACTAAACATTTTGACATATGTCAAGTAAACTGTTCTGTTCTCTTTCTTTGGTGAATTTGACGTTGAAGTCGAAAATATGGTTGGTGTTGATTTCTAGCATTTTATCTTAGTTTATCTATTAAATCGTTGTATTTCTTTTAAAATATGTTTGTGTTTTTTGTGCATTAAGTGGAAATGATGGTGCCAGAAGGATTATTTTGCTAATAAAATCGTTTCGTGTTGTTTATCATAACCTTACGTTTATTCTCCAGGCAACCTCTAAAAAGAAGACCAGGAAGTTGAGAGGACACGTGAGCCATGGTCACGGACGTATCGGTAAGTATCAATTATTCAAAACGCTTCTTATAATTATGGATTATGTTCTAACCTAAAACAAAACACCGCATACATGTCGCCGTATCTGGCTGATCAGTTATTTCGGCTTTCTTTGATTTTGATATGTTGGATTGCAGGCAAGCACCGCAAGCACCCTGGAGGTCGCGGTAACGCCGGCGGTGAGCACCACCACAGAATCAACATGGACAAGTACCATCCAGGTTACTTTGGAAAGGTAACATTATTTTATGGCCTCAAACATTTGTACTTCTTTCTCCAGCTAGTTTCAAGTGTACTTCATACTGAATTACTAAATTAACTTCATGAAACACAAAATATGATAATTCTGTAGTGCTGACATTTGATGTTTTAGTCATATCCTCCTGCTGACCAGGGCTCTGTAGTCAAAATGTTCATAACAACCTTAAGTCCTTTTTACAAGTTACATTTTTCAACAAGGTTTGATGACCTTTTGAAAGTCCTTTGGGTGACAGGAGGTTATAGCTAAATAACATCTATTATATTTTTTGAATTTTATGGCGCATTGGTTTCGACTGTAATGCTGTAAATTTTTTGACTAAATAAATAAAATAAATAAATAAATAGTTATTGGCTTTAAAAGTTTATATCAATTGAAAAGATCATTGTCATTTCAGTGAAAAAAGTTGCAGTTTAAGACTAGTGTAGCCTGTGGGGTCTTGTTGTGGTTTTGTTAAAAGAATTTGGTTGCCTTTTTCACACTTGCAAATTTAATCTGCAAATCCAGTGGCCACAGAGCTACTGCTATAGTTGTTGGAATTTAGTTGACATGATTGGAATGTCACATACTGTTAGACTGGTCAGATTTTATGCCATTGTTTAAAAAGTTTCAAAAGTAGGTAAAACCATTGTATTGTAAGTGTAAAAGTATGGCAGGTACCACTTCCTACATAGGTATGAGATGATTTTTAGTTGTTGCCACTATATTATTAAGTTTATTCATGCCATTCAATATTAAATCAACCAGCATGTACCTAATAACTTCATATGATGTATGTGAAATCTTTAAAAAAGAACCTATTTGAAAAAAGGACATCACTGCAACTGTGAAACTTTTAAATACCATAAAGATTTCTTTGGAACCCAGCATTTCTTAGAACCTCACAATGTGACACATGTAATAGTTTTCCTAATTATTTGTATTATAGTTGGGCATGAGAAATTACCATCTGAGGCGGAACAAGGACTTCTGCCCTGTGCTGAACCTCGACAAGCTGTGGACACTGGTATCTGAGCAGTCACGCCTTAAGTATGCCAATGCCACCGATGGCAAGGTGCCCGTCATCAACATTGTTAAGGCTGTAAGTAATATTTATACCCAATAACACTAGCTAGATCCAATTTTGTTGCAAGGGAAGCAACTCTACAAAGTTCCTGAAAATATCTATTGATGATCACAATTTCCCTCTGATCTGAAAGAAGAAGCATCTATTTCAAGGTTAGACATGCTTTTGTATGTCCGGCTGTAAGTTTATATTGCGTTTCTCATAGGATTCTTGTGAAATTTTATGAGTAGGTGCTTTCAGGTTTTCTTTTTAACCAAGAAACATTGCTAGGGCTCACAGAACCACTAGTTAGTGTTTTAAGGGTTGCAGCCATTGTATGTCTCGTTAAAGCTAGACTTCCGAGCAAAGCGGCTCTGGCGTCACTGACGCAGCGACAGACAGTGCGATAGTATTATGCAGTATGAAAATGTATGAAGGAACTTCCGAGCGCAGCGTCACTGTTGAAGCGCCATGTGACGCTGCGCTCGGAAGTTCCTTCATACATTTTCATACTGCATAATATTGATTCTAATGATGCTCAAGAGAATGATGAGCATCAGGGTTGATATGATTTAAATCATGATTTTGATCAACAGATTAAATTTTTACTGCAAACAATCTGGCAAAAATTGTCTTGAGACTTCCCAGACATAGACTATTATAATTTTTTTAAAAAGGTCATGATTTTTATCAATCCTGATGAGCACCATGTCCACCAATGTACACTAATATTATAAAGAGGAAAGACTTGATTGTTGGTGTGCATTGAATAGGCTCTCAAACTACTGAACTAATTTGAAAAAATATTTCATCAGAATCCTACATAATCCCTGATGAACATAGGCTAAATTTAATTGGGCGGATGAAGTCACATGCTATAGCTAGTCACTTATTAAATTAACCCATTGTATGCAGGAAGAGAAAAAAAGTGACTAGTCTCGTTTTCAATCTTCCTGATTATAATAAATTATAGCCTTATACTTGGCACATATCCATGTCTTAAGCATAAACAATATCTCCAAATAAATTAAATTAATAAAGTCGTAGGCAGTGTGTTGTTTCATCATCGAATTATTTCGCGTATCATAAAATGGAACCATAGTAATTATTGGAAGTCCTTTGTTTTGGGGAAACTTTGTCAATATCATCAGTCTGTTGGTGATCTCTTGTGACTGTATTACAACAGAATTTGCGATTCAATTCCCAAAATTGGTACAGTGTGTACAGAGAATAATAAAAAATAATTAATTGTTTCAGGGCTACTACAAGTTGTTGGGCAAAGGCAAGCTCCCCAAACAGCCTGTGATTGTCAAAGCAAAGTTCTTCTCAAAAACGGCCGAGAAGAAGATCAAGGACGTCGGTGGAGTTTGCGTCCTGTCTGCGTAATTTAAGTGTACAATAAAATTCCATAAAAACCACTTGTGATTTAATTCATAGGCCAACTTCCTCTGACATAATCTACCTACACAAAATGAAGAGTGGAGATATAACATAAATTTATGCTGAGAACACAGATTTTTAACCATTTGAACGCCAAGCTTAGGTACATAGTAAAGCTATTTTCATTCTTATGCCTTTGCATGAATAGTAGATTGTACACCGAGGGGATAAAGCACTGTATTATGTCACGGGCGCGATATTGAATCCTGAGCGCAGCAAAGGACTCTAGATTTAACTCCCGAGCGCAGCGAGGGAATTAAGATTGAGTCCTGAGTGGAGCGAAGCATTTAAGCGCACCCAAGACATATACAGTTTAATCTCCGAGGAGTATACTCTACTTTTCTCACCTTTTGCGAGACAATAAAAACCAAGGTAACTAGAAAAATGATTTAATTAAAACAACAGTAAAACAAAATTAAGTTTGAGAAATTAGTCCAGTTGTGTAATGATACAGCAATATTTTTATTTGGAATCCTAGCAGTTCTATGCGTGTAATATTACAGCGTCGGCAAACACTGGCAGCTTTTGTTTTATTTGAAATAATTTATTTCATTCGTTTGAAAATCGAACGCAGCTTGCCGTGGCGTGGCCATCTCGATTTTCGGAGCCGTGCGATTTTTACGAAATTGGACTTTTAAGTGTATAGGAATAAGAACTATGAAAAGTGGGAATCATATTAATGACCTACGGGTTATAATGAATTTCAGTACAATATTACTGCTCGGCGAAAGCCAAGGGCTATAATGACTTACTTTGAGTAAGGTTTACAAGATATATAATTAGCCATTGTCGAGCAGGTGGTGTGAAGTCATTTTTACACTTATAACCTCTGTCGGCCACAGCCGACATTGGCGGTCAAAAGGTACATGCGGCGCAAAAAGGGGATGCGATAAAAACAAACGTTAAAATTAATATTTTAATTAAATTCATTGAATATTTATATTCCAGCAATGTAGATGAATGAATACAAGCATTATTGAGATTATTGCTTATAATTATGTAAGATTAAAATCACTACTCTACAGTAGTACAAACAATAACACCTTCATAATCATTTAAAAAAAATGCAGTTTTGATCAGACAGTATCAGCAGAGAAAATATGCCGTCTGTGAGCATAACACAGAGGCAAGTACTTTGCTCTTATGTATAAAACTTTTACATGTCAATGTTACCATGTCCATAGAAAACAACCAACATTACTAAAGAACATGCATGAAATGAATTTGCATTGTTTTAAAAATTAATAAATATCATAATCATAATTCATAATATATGTTGATTATTACAAGTTTCATGAGATTATCTTACAATAAATTCACAGGAGGGTCAATGGAAAGTTCAAAACAAAACAATTTTCTTTTTTTTCAGTCAAGATTCAGAACATTTTCAATCCAGCCTCATAATTTGATAAGTCAGACCATAGTACCTATATGCTGTTCATCAGGCTAGTTGTGACTATTTTACTTGAACCAGCCAGTCAAGCAACAAGCTAAGGCATTAATCCTATGTGTAAATAGTAACAGTGTGAGTAGGTCTGATCTGCTCCGTTGGTGTCTGTGTGGGAGCACCCTCGGCCGGCCGTGCCTGCTTGGCCTTCTTCCTTGCCGCATCACTCTCTGCATAGTACATGCCCAATCTTGTTTTGATGGCAGAGAGTGCTGCTCCATTTATTTCATAATGGAATATGTTGGTATATCTCCATTGCTTCACAAGAGGCCCCCTTCTTCTTTCTTTCTTTATCTTCTTCTCTTTCAAACTTTCCTCTTGTTCCTGAATTACTTCCGGATTTTGAGTATACGCAATTGCCGGATTCTGGGATACTGATGGTTCTGGCTTTGTCTGCAGCACTATGTAAGCCGTTCCAGGTTGGGCAGGTCTCGCTGCAGCAGTTGAATGGAGAAGGATACCCATACTCTGAGCCCCATTCTGAGCTTGATAGAAATTAGTCTGAGTTCCAGTGGTTGCCAATGCAGCAGTCTGGTACTGATTTTGAAAATAATTTTCAGCCAGGTTGACCAGATGGCCACTGCCAGGATATGCAAGGGGAGCAAATGTTTCCTGTGGAACAGGTGTTGCCTGAGACTGAACAGGAGTATCATTAGGCAATGCCATGTCAGAATTTCTTTTAGATTTGGGCATTGTTGCAGTAATGTTGTCTGGGTCATAATTTTTGATATAGTCTTTCCACATCTTTGAGATATTTATCTCTAACCCAGCAATTTTGTCCAGTCTAATGAAGTCCTTGAGGCGATGAGTGTGGACAATAGAATAAATGTGATTTTTGATCTGTTCAATTACTCCAGCTGGTAGCCTTATTTCACCAGAGCGGCGGTGGCTGTTTTTACCACGATTGTCACTGGGAAACATAACTCCATCATCCATTTTCTTGCAGAGTACTCTGACTTTCCTTTCTGTAATGGCATGAATGTTCTTAAACGCAGTCTGACAGACCTGAGTCTCACGGCCTTTCACACGAATGAAATATTCAAAAGTACATGTTCGTCGGCTGCTAGACTTGACTCTCTTGCGTTTGACGTCCACCTGCCTCATGAGACCAAATAAATATGCATTTTGTTCATCATGGGTTTTCATTGAATAGAAGCCTTGAAATGTTCTCATCCTAATGTCTTCTGGAACTTTCTGAAAGCATTTACGGCGGCAGTTGCAGTCGGGGCCAGGCTGTTTTGGAGGAACCAGTTTGCCATTTGCATTTATGTACTCTAGTCCAGCTATCCTGAGTCGTTTCTGTTTCTGTTTGTGCCATTCTGAAAAATACAATATATACTTTTTATTCAAAACTGAGTAAAACCAAACAAAGGAAACACGAAGTATTAGATTACTTAATAGTATAATTTATTATATATGTTGGCGCAACGTTATTATTATACTCATCAGAACAAATAAAATGTGAAAACTTCACGAGAAACTATTTCAAGTCTGAGTTACGTGTCAAGAAAGTAATAAGAGTCAAAAATGGAACATTTCGGGAGAGACATATCAAAGAGGTCGACAGTGAAGTAAAACTGAACCATATTAATAAATTGTGGATTGTTCTGAGCGTAGAATCATTGTATTTACCTTCTGGATTTCGAGAGCGTCTTTTTACAACTTTTCCGTTTTTAGTCAGCTTTATTTTGCGGTCATTACTTGCGACATCCGCCATTTTAATATCGAAGCATGATACATACGCATAACCAAACCATCGTAACAACCACTGCAACCCCGCGAAACAGAATAGGTGAACAATTCTTGAATAAAATACTGATCTTTATCAATTAATTTTGTAATGATATTTATAAAAGTGAAGATAGTCTCGTTTAAGACGCTACTTCGTAAAATAATATTTAGTTTATATTGTGTGCGTTGTAATTAGGGTAGATAACAAAACGCAACAAAAGCGTTTTCAAAGTATGTTTCAGAGTGATGGTAACCGTAACCCTGACTTTACCTTTATTTACTGAAAGTTTTTGAATGTCTGAAAAAAAAAAATTTTTTTTTTGCCTTTCCTTTCTAAAAAGTAAATGTATTTTCCCGTACAGCCAAGTCTTGGCTTCAGCTTTATAAAACATAAACAAAAAACTTGGTTTCTTCAATGTAATTTCATATGATTCATGAAAAAAAAACGTTTTCACTTGCGGAAAGAGAGCACATTGTCTGTACAATAACTATTTCAAGTTTCAAAAAGGCACGAGTGGGCATGGCCACTTTGTAATCATAGAGACACATGCTATATTGTGGGAGGTTATTAAAAATATGGCTGTATGGACGTTGTTTTTTGGAAATCCCTGAGACAAGAGAAAAAAAAACAGATGATGTCATATCAATTGACAATATGACATGACTGACCTGCCTGACAGCGTAAACGAAACGCATAGCAGCACGGCACGTCTCACGTCTTATCGTATATCGTACCTTTATCATTTTTGAGATAAATTTACCGTATTTGTATTTTGTGTGTGTCTTTGTTTATCTTAGAGCATATAATTTTACTTGATTTTGTGCTCCTCTCCATTACATTAGAACCTAATAAACATGTAAGTACTCCTTACAGAAAAAGTGAGTGAGGGTAACAAGTTAGTCATTCTGAAAGTGGTTTTCCCTCTATTTCGTAAGTTTTCGTCATGATAATCATGTATCTATTTGAAAAATATTCCCGAACTTCGAGAAAATGCGGGGTTGGCGAATAACATTGTTTCCTATGTATAATGGATTGAATGCAACTAGTTGTTTTTTTCAAGTTGCTGCGAAATATTTTTAGAGCTGAACAATATAATAATTATTATTTTCAGGTCTTTCCAATCTCCGATGCCAAGCAGAGAGTTTTTGTGGGATATCTTTAGAAGGTGAGATATGAAAGAGTCATGTTGTTACTTGGTAATTTACTATATTCTGTTTCTAGTCAACTTGAGATAACGTGTTTATCTAAATCACTCTGACAAGTCGTCAACAAATAATACAATATAAAACAGCAAGATAAAACTGTAATTAAAAATAGAAACTAACAATTTTGTGTACAAATCTTTTGTTAACTGAACCAAAACCAATTACCTTGCTAATCTATAACTACATCTGCAAGACAGCTATGTCTGCGCACCATTTGTGCATTTAAGCAAAAGCTTGCCCATCATTTCTACATAAATACAGTTGTGTTTTAATATGGTAACAATGTTCATACAAATATTTCATAAACACAAATATATTCTCACAAGAACATTATTTCCATTTTCATATCTTTTGTACTGTATAACAGGGTATCTACAGGTTGACTTTAATAAATGAAAATGAAAAATGATTTATTGTCACAACATTTTAGCACAACAATTTTAGTGGCTGGAACACCCATTTAGGCTTAAGAAAGCCTGTGCCAGGGCGCACCGCTCCTCCCTTGCATACAATTATGATCATGTGTATTAAAGAAAGACTTCATAATGTTTTTTTTATATAAAAATTAGTGCTTGAACACGAGTGTATAAGTGAAAATATAAAGTAAAATCGGGTAACTATTTGTTAAAAATCTAACACAGTATAAATTACTGAGCATGTTAGAAGATGTTTTAATATAAGTGTGAGTGTATATAACTAATTACTCTTATTTATAATATTAATAGGATTAGTTAACAACAATTCCTAGAAAGAAAAGATATAAAAAGGAATCTAGGAGTCCGTTAAGACAGACAATAATTACAATAATACATGATGCTTCCATGCTTGTGTGTGTGTGTGTGTGTGTGTGTGTGTGTGTGTGTGTGTGTGTGTGTGTGCATGTGAGTGTGTGTGTGTGTGTGTGAGTGTAATAAGTAGTTTAATGATGCACTCACTCATTTTTATTCTTGTTTACTGCTCCCAATCAATGTTTCATAATTCTTTTTGTCTACATGCATAAAAATTCACCGCATATGGACAATATATATTTATTTTTTTTGTGGCTTTCACCCTTGCATTATTTCAGCAAGGCGTATTTAGCCAATGTCGACGTAGTGACATTACACACGTGAGGAGATTGTTCGGTTTAATTTTGATTTTTGGGGAGGAGCAGACAGGAAACCTAAAACAAATAACACATGTTATGGACGGTACAGACAATGGACAATATTGATTTGTAGCATTTCAAAACTATCAAAGTAGCCCCAAAATTATCAAAGTTACCCGGTTTACCAGACTTTGTTGTCAGACATACCAGTCATACATAACTTCCCTAGTAGTGATAGACATACGAAAAACTGATTAATTTTATTCAATAGAGTGGACAAGGACAGGAGTGGCTACATTTCTGCAGATGAGCTTCAGCAAGCATTGTCCAATGGTACATGGAATCCATTCAATCCAGAGACTGTCCGACTGATGATTGGTAAGTTTGAAAGCCCAATCAAATTTTGAGAGTAGAACCACTGGGTGGTGAAATTATTTACACACACACACACACGCACATCGTTTCGCACACGCACACGCACACATTATCCCTCACGGGGTAGACATTAGAAATTACTTACACATGAGTTATTCCCTCTTAGCCCTCTAGGCAGACAGTGCATTTCCATCCTTAATGTGGTAAGTGTCCATGGGTGGTAGTGCTCACTTACAATAATATGACCCACTTGCTTGTTTTCTATAACTAGCTTCTGCCCGTGACTTCGTCTGCATGGAATTAATCATATAAACCTTCCTCTTGAATTACTCTAAAAATACTGTACTGTAGATTAAAAAAACCGCCTCAAAATCCACTGCATACTTTTAAAGATCTAAGCATACATAGGGACAGACAGCGGAAAACAACTTTATTTTATACTATTTAGTGAAGACCTCTTCATGGTGGCTTTGACCCCATGAATGCTTTTCAAATGACTGCAATGGATGAATCAGAAATTTGTACCAACAATAATAACAATGGATGTTTTGGGACACTGACACCCTTCATAGTAAGTGACATAGTAGTTCTATTCTATTCTCCCTTAATGGCGGCCATAAGGCTTGGGCCAATATCAGTTTAAATGACTTATAGTTCCATTATAGTTTTAGTTTATGCCAATTGACATATCTAGTGTCGTCCCATAGGCGAACACAGGTTGAACAAAAGTTACAGAAAAATCGACTATGTATTCTCATTTTATTAAAACAAAATAATGTTTAATCAATAGAATTTGAAAATTGTTGAAGTTTCACTTATCTACTGTTTTTAGCAACAGCCTACCAAGAGCCAAAGGTCCATAACTGTGTATTGTTCATAGTTATTCTCTCATTTTCAGGTATGTTTGACAAACAAAACAGAGGTGTCATATCATTTGAGGACTTTGGAGCGCTATGGAAATATGTAACTGACTGGCAGAACTGCTTCCGCTCGTTTGACCGGGACAACTCTGGGAACATTGACAGACAAGAACTAAAGAATGCCCTCACAGCTTTTGGGTATAGATTGTCTGATGAAGTTGTTGGGACAATGGTGCAGAAATTTGACAGATTTGGACGGGGCACTATACTGTTTGATGATTTCATTCAATGCTGTGTCACCTTATATGTAAGTATCCCTTCCAGGTTACATTATGTCCCACTGCATGACACAGGCTAACTCTCAGAACGAGATAGCCTATAATTCCCATGCGGGCCCAGTCAGGGTTGGAAACATCACACACATAATTGAAATTCATTACAGGTGTGTGTAGCTTGCCCCACTATGTTTTCCTTTAGTTCATGGTAAATTTCAAATGATATTTCGCACATTCCTGTTGATAAGTACGTAGGGCTCGTCCAGAAATTATGTCAACATATTTGGCCTACTTTTGACCCCTGTCCCCCTTGGTGATATTTGGTGATTAGAACGCTACCCCCTCTCCCCCCCCCCCATTCAAGATCACGTGTATTTTTCGGACTTGGTATGAATTAAGTTAGTTAATTAAAAAACCAGCAATAACGAGAAAATTATTGAGTATGTCGTTGTTTTGACTTTCGTGCTGTGTAAAAGATTACACGTGATGTGTTCTCGGACACCCCCCAAACCCATCGTGATTTTTCGTATTATTTTGCTGACCTTCACCCAACCCCCATAAACGATCACATGATTTCTGGACGTGCCCTTGTTGTCAGAGTTACATTGTAATGTATCATTTAATCACATAATTAGATTATGCTGACCTTTGAAATTTTATTTTCAGACTTTAACATCAGCTTTCCGTCAATTTGACACTGACCAAGATGGAGTTATCACAATCCACTACGAACAGTTTTTGAAAATGGTGTTTGGTCTCAAGGTATAAAAACTTTTGCAAACAATTAGATCATCCTTTTAATATAATAATTTGTTTTGGATATAATTCGGGTTTTTATAAAAGACATTTGATGTCAATATAATTGAAAGGCCATTTATGACCCTGTGATAAAAATAAATGATTGTTTATGTTTTACTCGACTGCGCCAGAACGAGGGTTAAGTTTTGGAGTGTATATGTATGTGTGAATATGTATTTCTTCGGTACGCTCTAGCTAGAACCTAAACGACTTGTCGCATTTGAGCTTGAGAGGTATCATTAGATTCGTCTTAGTCGTGAGCAGCGTGACACCACGCGGTACATCAAAACTATACATGTGACGCAGTCGGGTAATATTTAATTGTTCACATCAGAAACTTTTGTGATTATTTTAAATCATCAAACAGTTATGTTTCATGTATTAAATAAATGGTTACTTTTTTTTATTTGATTAAAAAGTAAAGATTATCATTTATCAGAGGAAGCTTGGATAGAAGAGAACAGATTCTTCAATTTATGTAATGTTTTAGTCCTGTATTGGGTTAAATCACAGACCTGTGTTGAAATGGACGACGCAAGTTGACCTATACTTACTTTTCTAAGTAAAATTTGCATTTTCGCATATTGCCACGCAGCTGTTGACGTTTACCTAACTGATTTGTAAAATGGTGAATTGTGCGAATCTGAGTAATTTAAATACTTATTTTCGACTGAGATGTGTTGAACGTGATATCCTATATATATTCAAAAATTTACACTCGGTTCTTATACATTTTATTGACATCTTCTTCAAAATAGGTCTGTGGGTTAAATTATAATCAATGTGATGTTAACCAGTTACGGCACAAAAATATTATATTCTCTGGCGTTAGAATTACTGAAATGTGCAACATGTCACTGATTTTAAATAAACGCATTATAAATGGATAGTTAACTGTTATTTAAGGCTAAATGTTTTTTTCTTATAAGAGTCTAAATATTGTATTCATAAGTGTTTAAGTGTATCAATAAATCTTGCAATACATATTATTTTACCAGAGCTTGTTAGACTAGCAAAGAAACTATGCAATGTATGAGACATAGTTAACATGCAAAAACGCATATACACCATAATATATAAAATTTTGAAATAATGTATTAAATAAAAATCTTTATCTATAAGCTACTTTTACACCTTTTTAGTCAAGATTCGACCAAACCGCGTTGCTTTATTGCAGAATAAAAATTTAAAATCAACTTTAAAGTAATTTTACTCTTTAATAAAATAGCCGTGTGTTTGTTCGAATCTGACCAGAGATGCCAACCCTTTGAAATATTCGTGCAGTTTTGTGACACTTCACTAACTATGGAATTTCTCTTCCATCTAGTGTTGGCCGTAAACTTCGGGCATGTCATTTGACACTACGCAGGTTTGGAAATGCTTACAATACGTTAGTGCCTGCACACTTTCTACCCTTATCAAAATACGTCTTATTTTTCTATTGAAGCGGAGCTTGCAGAATATACTATAAGTGAAACAAAACCTATTAAGAATGTAGAATCGCGGTTTATATGGCATGATCTTATGAGTAGGTCTATATTATGTGGTTCAGAGCAATTAGCATGAAATATTTAGAAACGAACACACTATAGCATTATTTTTTATTGCTGTATTATTTGATGAATCCTATAAGTAGATGTTTGTTGTGGTTGTAGTTAGCACGAAATATTTCGAAGCAAAAGAAACTTTACTATCCATAAAAATGTTTTATTCTGTGTCTTCTCTTTATATCTCATGCTAGTAGTCTGGATCGCATGCATTTATTTTTGTACTTTTGTTTTTCAGTAATGTTACGTCCTTAACTGAATATTTTTTTGTAAAAGTAAAAAAAAAATAACACTTATCGATGAATGTCACTAGCTTACGAGTCTTACTATATTTTACTCCGCTCACTTTGCCAAATTTTTATAGAGGCGAATTTTCTATCGCTTAGTAAATTGTGATCGCTCAACAACAAAAACTGAGCTTTAAAATCTGTGTGAGTCGTGGCTCATGAGGGCTACACTACATTTTTTTAATACAATTTTAACTAGATGTAGAATAGTATTCAAAAATTTTAATTTCTCTGTATTCTATATTTCATATACTTACCCGTCAGGATAGTCTGTATTTTAAATACCTCTTCAAAGTTTTGCATTTTTTTAGTTACCCTTCTGGCTAACAGATGTTTAGTTTATACGTATTTTAGTTTTAGTACTAACGTCGGTGATCGAATTCGAGATCAAAAATGTAAACTAAAATTAAGAGAATTTACATTTTTCATTTCAATCACCGACTTTAAAGTTGTTTTTTACTGCCATTTCATTATAAAATTGTAGTGTTATTGTCTAATTTTAGTTTACATCTTTGATCTCGAATTCAATCACTGACTTTACATTGTCAGTGTAAGCATAGTTTTTTTTAATTCAAGAGTAATTAGAGTACGAAACTCGAAGGGGTGCTCTGACCAAATCCTGACGAGTTTGTGTAATGTTGTTAATGCTTTTTATGACACTGTATAAGTATAGTCACCTCACGCGAATGTTGGGCCTCTTGTCCAGATTTAGCCATACCTAATGCAAATCGTTATCAGTCGTGTGCCTGAAGTACGCTCGATTTGCATTATAAGGCTAAATTATAACAAGTGGCTCAACATTCCCGTGTGGCTGTTCTACCTACACTGACTAGCTATTGTGCTCATTTCAAACAATCTGAAAATTTTGTAGACACGGCCAACTAGCATGGACACCGGAAAGTTTAGGGTCTCCACAGATGTAGTCAAAATGTTCTTTTTGATTACCTACTTTTAGATTCAAGCTATGGTCATAGGTAAGTACAAAATTAGCAGATTCTATTGAAATGGACTTGGCGGTTTACTGGGAGTTTGAGCCGTCGTATATTTGATTGTAATGGATCTGGAGTAGTGGTAGTCCTCATTGCTTTTGGAATCTCTATTATGAAAATATTTTACAATTTTCTTATGAATGTTATACGGTGTTGTGATGTCAACACATTAGTTAGACTATGTCAAATTAATATCTGTATTTGTCTATTATTCGACTGTTATACTTAATTGTACAGATTTATGTCTACGTAGTTTCTTTTTTCAAATATTGGTTTACACACTTACGATTTGAAAAATAATTTTATATCATTACATAAAACACGATTAAGTAACCTGCAGTTATAATGGCACGATCGGTAAAGTGCGTCGGAATAAATGCGGGGACCTTCTCGACGCTCTCGGTCCAGGACATACCTAGGACCTAACTCATAATTTGAATAAGAAACTTGAGACAAATAAAAGTTTATTAAATACGAAAAAGTTTGTTGATGCACTTGCCGGGTTTTGCTTTTGAAAAAAAAATAGATTTTGCTGACCACCGTTGAGCAAACGAGTGCAATCTATTTGACGTAATTCAGGGTTGTCCAAAGCACGGTCCGTTACATTTGGCGATCTGCGACGCGTTATCTAAGTACAGTACCTAAAGTACAAAAAAAATGTTTTACCAAATTTGTATGGTATAGCCTAAATTTTGTTTCTGCAGCCTTCAAATCTATTTAGTTATCTGTCAATTCTATCGAAAAATAGTAGCTAGTGCCCTGCCTTCTTTTTTCCGTGCCCCCAGATTGGCCCGGTATCATATTTGGTGTGGACAGTCCTGATGCAAAATCGTGATTATTTCTGAATTTAATGAATATTATAACTGGAGAACCATACCATAATGCTTCAGCCTTTGTTACAATTCTTGATACTATAAACATGAAAATATAGGCGTCCAAAAAATGAAGTAGTTTGATTGTCTGATTCAAAAATACGAGTATACCTATTTGTTTACCCTTTTACAGCAAAATGTATATTTTGTTGGTGTCAGGTCAGGACAGATAAATACATACAAACGGGAAACATGTGTTCATTTAAGACTGCATGCACCCTGGGCAATACTGGTTAACTAATTTATTCACAAAGTTTACCCCTGACCATCGTTGGACCGCCACTGGGTGAAGTATCTACAGTGAGGTGAGACGTTTTCTCGAACGCTATCGTTAGCGCTATATTTCATTAGGTATCATAGCGGCACACAGGCTGGTCGTGGTCCACCCGGAAAAAATGCTGCCATTATTTCGAATCACTGCAATTTAATGCAAAAATAGATAGGTCAGGTTACATGGGTAACCTCATTTGCCCGCAGGGCACAATACCCAGTTAAAGCGGCTCGGCCCTTGGGCGGAGCTCCGTCGAAAACCAGGTGGACGAACTGTAGGTGGACCACGGCCCATAGCCGCGGCACACTTCTAATTTCATTTGCCCGCAGGGCACAATACCCAGTTAAAGCGGCTCGGCCCTTGGGCGGAGCTCCGTCGAAAACCAGGTGGACGAACTGTAGGTGGACCACGGCCCATAGCCGCGGCACACTTCTAATTTCATTGTATAAACTTACATGTGCTACTGCTATCAATCAAACTTCCGAATCACATAAATAAATATATTTATTGACAAAATAATTTGTGCTTATCTTAACATTTATTAATAAGTAACATCGGCCCTGACACGGTAGTTTTTATAGCAAAGAAAAGTGGAATGGATGTGACAGCGATAAATGCTAGCGCGGTAAGGCCTAGTGAGCCTAGTAATTCTTGGCCGGCATCACTTAGGGGGTGGTAGGGCCTTGTGCAAGGTCCGTCCGGATCGCTACCACCATTTTACTCGCTAATCCTGCCGCTAAGTAGCAGTGCTTGCACTGCTGTGTTCCGGTGTGGAGAGTAAGACAGCCGGGGAAATTACGGGCACAAGAGGCATTGCATCTTAGTCCTCTAGGTTGGCAACGCATCTGCAATCCCTCCGGGGTTGCGGGTGTCTATGGGCCGTGGTGATCACTTACCATCAGGTGACCCACTTGCTTGTTTGCCTTCCTATTCATATAAAAAAAAAAAAAAACTTAGCCATATTGGAAGTTACTAAACGGTTTACGTTACAACAGTTCCATAAAAAATATGGATATTGACTCGTCCATGTACAGTCAGCAGCAAAAGTGGGAAATATCAACATTCTCTAGGCTGCCTATGTTCAAATTTAGATTAATACAATTAACTTTTTTCGATTGGGCGACCAACAGTCAACTTCCCTTGTTTAGGATTAATGTAAAAATATACATTTAAAGCAAATGTTATGGGACTGTTGGGTAGGACACGCCAAGGCCGTCGCCAAGAGGTCAGTAGCCCTCTGCTGCCCCCTCTAGAGAATCGAACAATGCAGCATGTTGAAGTTTGAACTGGTTTCAAAAGCTCTCGACTGTACAGACCTCATCCTACTCCCATCCTCTATACTTCCACTCCTACTCCGGCTCCCTTGATCAGGCTGGCGACGCCATTGCGACATACCCCTAAAACAGCAGGTAAGTTACTCCATCTTGTCGGTTTTGATTTTCCACGCGCCTAGTTTGTATTTGAGCCAGATGAGGCCCAGGTCGCAGCCCATCTGGATCCAGGAAATCACGGGCGTCACCTTGGAGCCTTCGATTTCGGTCCACCTCACAGGGACCTCGACTATTGGAATGTTCAATGACTGCGCTATGTAAAGCAGCTCTACGTCAAATGCCCTGAAAAAAAGAGATAGGTTTTATCAAATGAATCAAGAATTTTCATTTCGTGATTATTATTTTTTTGTTTTTTTTTTGGTTTTACCGTTAGAAATTAAATTTCTAAACGACACTGAAAATTAGAACACAGAAAAATCCGAAAAGTAAAGCTATGGCCGGGAATCGAACCCGGATCCTCGTCATACTGTGACGCGTGCTATACCCCTACACCACCCATAGCAGGTGGGTAAGCAAATCACGCTAGTTTGTCATTTGTTTTTACCGTGACGTACAGAGCTGTCACTTCATTTATAGTGTGGTGGCGAAGAGGTTAACGCCCCGTTAGTTACCTAGTATAGTACCTACCACCGGTTGACGTGCAGCGCTTGGAAGGCGACGCGCGCGGCGCTGCGCGTGAGCAGCTTGAACCCGCACTGCGTGTCGCGCACGCCGCGCACTGTCAACAGCCACACCAAGAAGTGGAAGCCGTACATTAGGATGTTCCTGAAAATACACACAAACAACGCAGTTGCAGGTGGAAATGGAAATTGTATACGCTGTTTTGACCAAGACTTGTGAGGCTGGTATGAGGCACAGGCCGCACCTTTTTGATAGTCGGTTATATTTTGTAAGTGTTCATCATTTTGTACAAATCTCTATTATTTGTTTTTATTTATCATGAGAAAAATAATTCTTTATATCAATAATGTTGATGTTTCAATCATATTGCTAGCTTGTAGTTAATAATTCGATCAAAAATTCCAGTTAAACTATGATTCCTATTTTAGATTTAATATGGGTTTTAAATCAACAAAATTAATTCCCTTACTTTTATTTACACTCAAATATTTTACTTACCTAAAAATACTTCTTGTTGCCAGTGATTCTTTTTCTAGATGTGCTCTTGACCCTATGACTATAGCTTGGCAGTCGCTGACCTGTCCTGGCAGGGTGTTGCTGTCAATTTTGACCAGTTCCTGCAGAGCTACTTCCAGTTTGGCCAAGTCTTCAAACTTGCTTGCACCGTCTGCATCAGCAAACAATATTAATGCTCCTCTAGAACGCTGTACCCCCTAAAAGTATTTGGCATAGATTATGTACATTTCATGACACAAATAATATTTTGTTTTCAATAATGAGCAGAAAATATCAAACAACAATTAGTTATAGCAGCAACCGTTTTTTTATAGGGACCAAGAATATTATTAGAGATGCGCCGAGTAACACTTTTACCGAGTAACGAGTACCGAGTTTTACTCGGCTCAATTTTTTTTCAACCGAGTACTCGGCCGAGTAACTCGGTTCAATCAAATTCGCATTTCGTGCGCGTAAACAAGTACAAACAGGTTTGCGCCGGTCAAGACGTCGGCTCGCGTTGATACACCCCTCACCCCGCCCACGCCTTTCAACTACTAGTCACTTGATTGTTTGCAAACAAACACGTCACGTTGCGCGTCATAGTAAATAAATATAAATATATTGCTTTTCTTAAACAAAGTATGTATACTCGTTACTCGTTATCTAATAACCGAGTTATTCGGCCGAGTACGAGTATCAAAAAACCCGCCGAGTACGCAGAGTACCGAGTATCAAACGAGTACTCGGCCCATCTCTAAATATTATAATGTTAAATGATTATTTCTTACTAGAGATGGGCCGAGTACTCGTTTGATACTCGGTACTCTGCGTACTCGGCGGGTTTTTTGATACTCGTACTCGGCCGAATAACTCGGTTATTAGATAACGAGTATAACAAGTATACATACTTTGTTTAAGAGAAGCAATATATTTATATTTATTTACTATGACGCGCAACGTGACGTGTTTGTTTGCAAACAATCAAGTGACTAGTAGTTGAAAGGCGTGGGCGGGGTGAGGGGTGTATCAACGCGAGCCGACGTCTTGACCAGCGCAAACCTGTTTGTACTTGTTTACGCGCACGAAATGCGAATTTGATTGAACCGAGTTACTCGGCCGAGTACTCGGTTGAAAAAAAATTGAGCCGAGTAAAACTCGGTACTCGTTACTCGGCAAAAGTGTTACTCGGCGCATCTCTATTTCTTACCAATCGCACCGCTCCCCCTTTCCCTCGATTCTTGACCAATTCTAGACACCTTACTTTTTCACTTCCATACTTGGCAGTGTATGACTCTGCCACTTTGACAGTCTTGTCCTTGCTCCCATCACTCACAACTATTATTTCATATTTGAAGTTAGGGACGTCCTTTATTCTGTTCTCCAGGAACTCCAGTGCTTCATCAAGCATGGGAGGCACTAAAAAAATTACCAATCATATAACAAAGACTTACTTTAATCATTTTTTAAATATAAATATAAAATTACTATTTGAGCATGTACAAAAACAAATCTTCAGCATCAACTAGAGGCCTCACATCAAGTATGTCACACCAATTAAATAATTATTTCAGATTCCTCCCCTTTTCACTGTGAAATTATATTAAAAATGACATATTTTATAAGTCATCCCTAGCGTTATCATATTTTTAAAACTTTAATTTAAGTTACGGTGCCTTTGGTTAGGTTAGCAAGCATTACTCACAGCGTTCTTCCTCATTGTATGCCGGCACCACTACACTAAGGTGCAGACTGTGCGGTTCCTCAATGCTGGGGAACTCTAACCGGGACTCTGTCTTCGGATCATTGTACCTTTCTTCCTCTTTGTAGTACTCCACCACTGGATAAGGGCTAGTGATTGAATATATTATAATTGAAATCTAAAAAAAAAAATTACATTCTCACATTTAATTTTGTAGTTCAGAATAAGAGCATAGCATATTATTATTACTTTTAGTGGGAAAATTCCATTGTTGTAGAAATATTAAGTTCAGTTACCTACAGTGCCAACAAGGCACTGAAAACCTAACCCAAACTTGACACTATTTGCTGAAAATGACTACTGTAATTATCTGATTTAAATTACTACTTACCAAAATTAGTAATGTCAATGCGGTTAAAATACCGTAAAAGATTATAAACCATATCACAGCGATTATGTCCATCTTTTCAGTTATTAGCGGTTTGGGAGGATAACGCCGTTTCACTAGTGTAAACCAGCGAGTCTATGCATACATAACCAATAAGGTTTTTCTGTTGAAACCATACACAACTTCGGTTATAACATTTTGTTCTAAAATGTAACGGATGGTATGGTACAAGTCATACTGTGCGGGCAGTGTACTAAACCAACCAAATCACTAGAACCGAACATGAAGTGGTTTGTGTCGTGATTAAAGTTTTGTGGTTCGATTGTTGTTATAGTCGTTCCGATCTGATCTGAGTCTGAGTTCTGATCTGTCTGCCTGATGACATGACGGTGACGTGACGTTGACATGTGACACTGACAGTCAGTTTTTATTTTTTGGTTCGTTCGACGGTAACGGAGTTAGTATACCATACCATACAGCCACAACTTTAGCTAATAATATGACTTCTTACTTATCAATCCCAACTGTCTTCTAGCTCTTGTCGTCGAGCTAAAACTCTACCTATTTTTAAAAACCAACTCAAATCTCACTATTTATCACTAATTAAATTTAATCCACTTCCTGTCTTTAGTTTAGTACCTTATCTTTTCTTTTTGCTTCTGATCAAATCCTTTTCTGTTGTATGGCCTTCTTATTTTTCATTGCTTTTCACATTTATTTTATCTTAAGTATTATGTTATGTGTATATGTATGTATTATTTTATTTTATTTATTTAGCTATGTATTATATTTATGTTGATATTGTTGTTTTTATTATCCCTGCGTTTATCCTGTCTATTTGTTTCCGCCACCTACTTAAACTGTCTCCAACTTATTTCTATTATTGGTGGTCTGGAAGAGATCGCTATTAAGCGATAAGACCGCCTATTGTCTACTTTATTCTTTGTTTCTGTATTGTTTTGTACTGATTTGTGGTGTTCAATAAAGAGTATTTGTATTGTCTTCTCGCAGTGTTTTCATAATCGTGACTTTTTTTACTCTTTCAAACAGATAGTGTGTAACCGTCGTAATAACTAATTAAAATAAATGAACACTGTTTTTTTTGGTTCTTCGTCCTGTCAACTCAGACAGAATCACTACGTATCTAGTATCTGTATTCAAAAGTATTTCACAGAGTTTAAGTTTTACTGCAAATGTGTAAAGCAACTTGTTGAATAAAACCTCGGAGGAATAAGAACAAAGTGCGTTTAAAGATTGCTCCAATCTAATAATCATTGATCTGTTTCTGTTTCCGTCCAGAACTTAATTTAATAGTTTGCCTAACAATAAAATTTATCACTAAGTAGGTATGTTGGAAGTGTAAGTTCAAGTTTTGTTATTTTGTTATTGTGTAAGCCTATAGAGGTATTACTTATAACACAATTAAAATCAATTTAATTTAAAATTAAATTAAGTCTGACGTGAAAGTTATGAATCTCGTCCTAAAACTACTATCTTTATTTTTCAGAACACCTAGAAAAGTGCAAAAGGGTCCGTGCCACACGTATTTTTTTTCAATTATAAGCAATGGTAGCAGTGATGAAGAAGTTATCGGGTTTGATATTGATGACTTGGCTACAGTTCAATTTAAATTCAAAAATACTGGAGATGATGGTGGATCTCATGTAACATATATTTCAATCATAAAAAATGAGACTGAGAGGGACTCCACAGTCGGAATTAATGTGATGTGTGGGACAACTACTTTACAACCACAGTGCAATTGGAAATTACTAAGTAAAAGAAAGGTGGAATACAAACATGGTGTGTTTATATCAGATTTAGAAGTAAATGTCTTTATGCACAAAGTTAAAATAGTTGGTTTTGCAAGCTTATATGACGACACAGATTTCACTGATTTCAAACTGTCTGCACCAGATGGCAAAGTCAACGTGCACAGAGCCTGCTTGGCTGCTCACAGTGATTATTTCAAGAGGATGCTTGCTGGCCAGTGGAAGGAGACTTTGGAAGGATGTATTGAAATGGTGGGGCTCAATGTGATGAACCTACGGCACTTAAAAGAATATTTATATTTGGGCACACTCCCTGATGACTTTGCAGAGTTGCGTCCATTATTGCTTCTTGCAGATATATGCCTTATAGACCACCTTAAGACGGAGTGCATAGTCAAGCTTGTAAAATCAGCTACAGCTGAAAACTACTTTTTTCTCCATGACTTAGCTTGTGCATACAATATGCCTGAATTATCCATCACAATCAAAAATCTCATTTCAGACGATGTTGTGAATGAAGCTTACCAATTGAAAATGAGGAACAACCCGAAACAATCTCAGTAAGAATTGCTTTTATCTCAACTAGGGCTGTTCACATCACACAAAATGCCTGATCAATGCTAATTTATAAACAGATTGGAGGGTGGCACCTTCCAATAAAATAAATTATAAAAAAGAATGTTGTATATGCCGCAATTATACGCCGAATAGATTCATTATTTTATTAGATATTTAGTTTACAATATACTGCGATACATTGTCATCTGGCACAGATAATCATACTCATTACTTGACAGCTCTAGTGCTGCATCCGTACTAGGGATGTAACAAAGAAGTTTTCAAATACTTAGTATAAAAAAATGTGTTGTGGGCAGTGCTTTGGACAACCCTGATCTAAGGTTATTGGTTATTGGATATAACTATTAAGTCTCAATGCTAGCAAGGCACATTTTTCAGAAGAACACATGGTAGGTACTTAGTGTATAAAATATAGTTTTTTGGTTTTTCAAGGGAAAAAAAGCCCAGAAAGTACGAAAAATGTTTGAGAATCATGATAATTTTAAATTACTTTTATGCCTATTTTTTTTTATTAGCATCATTTTTCTGACACCATTCAGACAAAAATCTGCTGGTTAAAGGAGGCCTTTCTTGCTGTGACAAATATTCATCTTTTTATTAAACTTTATCTTTAGTCATTTCAATTAACAAATAAAATAAGTAGGTACCTAAGTTATTATTTGGTTTATAATTTATAAGCTTTGTTATATAACCATATATTAAAATTAAAAAATCTATAATATAGTCATTTTATACAAAGTTGATTTGCTTTTCATTGTAAAAAAATAAGAAGCCAATTACAGTTTTAAAATCAGACTAGAAAAAAAAAAAAAACTTGCCGCTCCGATTCGCAAGTGGCGCTGCCTATTTTTCCGTAGTAATTAAGACGTTTCCGTTAACACTCGAGTTTTTTTTGTGTGAAAACTTAATATCCTCTCTAGTCTTTGTGGCCGTTACGTGCCGCTAGTGCCGCTGCCTATTTATTCATAGTTTAAAATAAACGCGTTCGAAGCTTCTTATGGTGTCAAAAACCTCTGCTAGGGGCTCTGTTTGTTTTGGCTTGAATCACGTTTTTTTAGCAGAATAGAGCTGTAGGAAAATTAGGTAATGAAATAACACATTTTTAAATCCCTTATATTTTGACATTAAATAACAATTAAATTATACAAGGGTATTAAGATAAGCAGTTACGAACTAAAACTAAACAATAAATTGTTATCTATGTGTCTAAACCTGCATCTGGATAGGTAAATTACTTTGTTACATTCATTATTACAAAAACAAAAAATAAAATATTTTTTCATTAGGATCAAGGACTAATAATTAATCGACCAAAAATTGCTTTATTTATTAACGGATTAACTAGGTATTGTCTAATGTTTTTACAAGGCATACTAAAGATAGTTCGTTCTCGTCAAGATCCTGGGAAGGCTACTTCGAAATTCAAAGTTTGTATCATGCCGTCCCACTCACACTCATATTAAGTATTGACTATTAGTGTAAGCAGAACGACACAAAACAAATTTAGAATTTCGGAGTATAAGGCCAGTTAGGATAGGGGGTTGCTCTCACTTTGTTGGTCGAACTTATACATACACTTGTATAGGTAACTTAAGTACACCGTAGGGAAATGTATTTACGTACCACCGCAGAACCCTGTCGCGATTGGCAGGCCGCGGACACTCAAACTCGAGTGATATGTCGCCTCACTGCGATAGGGTTCTACGGTGGTACGTGCATAGATTTTCCCTTACTGTACCTGCGGTAACTGTACCTACATAGGCTATGGAGTTAGTCCATACAGATAGCAATTGAGGACAAATCTTTCAGCCGTTAGTATCGTTCCTAAAAAGTATTTATTTAATCACATCCATTTGTCGGATTCATTTAATATTAAAGATGTTATTAAATCATTGTCTTCCCATTTACATATTATGTATCTAATGTTTCAACCTACCAACATTAATTATTTAATAAGCCGTATAGCCTGAACTTCCACTAGCATCCAATGCCGTACAATACAATACAATACAAATACTCTTTATTGAACACCACAAATCAGTACAAAACAATACAGAAACAAAGAACAAAGTAGACAATAGGCGGTCTTATCGCTTAATAGCGATCTCTTCCAGACAACCAAAAAGCTAAATAAGTTGGAGACAGTTTAAGTAGGTGGCGGAAACAAATAGACAGGATAAACGCAGGGATAATACAAACAACAATACCAACATAAATATAATACATAGCTAAATAAATAAAATAAAATAATACATACATATCCACATAACATAATACTTAAGATAAAATAAATGTGAGAAAGAGCTTTCTAAAATAAGAAGGCCATACGACAGAAAAGGATTTGATCAGAAGCAAAAAGAGAAGATAAGGTACTAGTCAGGGAGTGGATTAAATTAGTGATAAATAGTGAGATTTAAGTTGGTTTTTAAAAATAGGTAGACAGGAAGTCGTAGGTCTACAGGAAGGGAATTCCACAGACGGATAGAGGTCATAGTAAAGGACTAGTCATGATAGAACTTAGAGGAAGAAGCACGAACAGCAAGGAGGAGATTTTGCGCAGACGGAGAGAAGTCAGGAATTTAAAACGCTCTTGGAGATAACGGGGAGTTGTAGGATTAAAAAGAATACTGTACAAAAGAGAAAGAATATGAGAGTTACGGCGAAAACGGATAGGGAGCCACTTGAGATGCGTGCGAAAATAGGAGACGTGGTCAAATTTCCGCAAACCGAATATGAACCGGATACAGACATTTTGAATACGTTCAAGCTTATTCAACTGCTCCTCTGTAAGATCCAGATAGGAAACATCAGCGTAGTCCAAAATAGGTAAAAGTAGAGAATTAGCCAGCGCAATCTTGGTGGCGAGAGGGAGAAAGTTCCGAAGCCGCCTCAAGGACCCAACAGCAGCAAACACCCTCCTGCTAACCTCGCCAATCTGCGGCGCCCACGTCAAGGATCGGTCCATCATAACTCCCAAGTTCCTTACCTGGAGTGAGAAAGGTATCAGCACGCCATTAAACAATATAGGTGGCAGATCAGTAAAATCAGCCCTTGATATAAAATATGAACTGCCGACCACATTGCCTGGGTTTTAGCTGGGTTAACCTTAAGACCGAAGCGCTCGCTCCAATCAGCAATTCTGCCGTAATTTTTTACATACCTATACCTATTCCCGCCCGTGGGCGGGCATTCATCGCTTTCTCCCCTATGTTGGATGACAATTGCCCTACATTCCGAGAATTAAAGGCGAAAAGTGTAATAAAGTAGGGGTCGGTGTAAGCTAGTGGTGAAACTGGAAAAAATGTACTCCTACATGTCAAAAAAGGTTAATAGGTTCTCGTCCTGTTCAACTAGTTAATCCCAATAAAATTCGCGATCCACCCTGATCCGCCGTTGTTCAAATTTGTTATAAACACTATTTTCACATAATTATCGTCGCTCACGTAATCAGCCGGAGTTTCGTCACAATATGTCGATACCGTGTCACCGTTTCTTTTGACCAATTTGACGTAGTTCTGGTCACAGGCCACGCCCAAGTCAAACGTCGAGAAGTGCAAATGCAGTTTGGTATTCGCTGGTGTTTCCAGCTCCCATTCGCAGGTGTTCGTTTGGCGGTAGACGCTCGGGTATAATGGACTTGACACGCGACCATATTGGTTCGATAATTTACCGCCGCAGCCACGGCCTTTGTTGGTTATAACATAGTTCATGTCAAAGGTAATTCGGTCGTTGCCGACTTGATGAGTATGCAGTAACAGATAACTGCCCGTTGAAAACACCGATTTGTCAGAATTATACTCGTCGGAAACTTTTAATAAGCTCGGTGCTGACGTGGTTTTGCCATCAAACACCTGTAAATATACATTTGCATTCCAATAATCTGGTGAGACGTTGATAAAGTATGCAGATATCGTATAGTTGGCAGGTGCAGTAATAAGGGTATAACAGTCTGAGTCTGCGACTAAAGGCTCGTCGTCTGAACTGTATGAAGCGTATGAATTTTGTTGTATTCGACCTTGTGGTTCAGTGTAATTTCTTCCACAATGTGCAAGGTAAAGTATTTCCACTTCAAAGCCTTTATGTTGTTTCGAATCAGTATTTGGAGAAGTATACAGATCCATAACTAAAGAACCATATAAGTAATAATCATGGGAGCTTTGATTGCCACATAGTTGAAACTGTTTTGGTAAATTTAGAGTTTCTTCAAAGTAATATGGTGATACGAAAAAGTCGTCACCATTATATACGCGTGTATACTGTTTACCGAGACTTACATTGCGTGGCATGTCACGTCCGGATATAATAAACTTATCCGTGGTGCACTGATTCAAGTCCATGTCACCCGGCTGCAAGTCTAGGTAATTAATCCTGATATGGATCTGCCTATATTTGTCAGGTCCGATAAGTTCATACGCACAATGCAGTCCCCTAAGAACGGATCCCGATTGGTCTACTGGGGACCGGATCACCTGTCTGCTCTCAGAGACAGTAAACGTCGCCTGACCACAAGTAGTGGGATGAACGCTTAATCGAGCTCGGAATCCTGAACTGCCAATTTCACCGTCCGTGGAAAGCCTGATACTCATAAGATTTCCTGAAGACGTTAGTGTCGGTGGCATAGTATGACCACAATAGATACCTATTTCGGAACTGTCTGGATTTGTGCCATCTTTAATATCGACATAATCACAATCACATTTGTTGTAACCGAGCGCAGTTTGGTTGGTGACGTTTGCGCAGGAAGATATATGGAAATTGAGGAATTCAATTTTGATAACTTTGTCATTCGGAGCACGTATAGTCCAGTAGCAATCTAAGTAATTTTCGTAAACTGGATTATTACCTATCAATGGAGAGCTGATTATGGATGAGGAAGTCTCCACTAAATTTAAATGTCCACCACAGCCAGCGGATTCGGCATAACTGAAGTATATACCTATTTTGAATCCTTCATAGTTAACACTTCCGTCTGTAGCGAAATGTAACAACATTTTGTTACCAGTGCTTCGGTATATGGGGATCTCCGACTGTAGAAAGCCGCACGTCTTTAATATTCGTTCGTTTACATCAAGTAAATGACCGTTATAAAGTTCTACGTAATCGTAATTACAAGAGCGGGCTTCTATATTCATCTTAATAAACTTGGCTATAACAATTTTATTAGCCGGAGCCTCGATTGCCCAAGTGCAGTTCATATTTGTGTTGTACATGCCCTCGCCCGATGTTATAACTGTAGGTTCGTTAACTTTACCACCGCAAGAGTAAAGAGAATAAGATAATTTAAAACCTTTCTTTTGAATGTATCCGTCAGTTTTAAAATTAATTAAAACAGTTTCAGAATAGCGTGCCGGTTCCGGACTTTCAGTTCCACAGTAATAGAGATCTAAATAATCGTATTGGTGTTGGGCAAATATAGAAATATTATCATAAGTACAATCAGGATATGTCCCTTCGAGTTCGAATTCCAAAAATTTCAGTACAACCTTTTGACCAGGAGCTGATAATTTATAACTGCAATCCAAAGAAGGCATGTAGACGCCTGGATAGCCAGGGCTGTATAAAAATTGTTCTTTTTCTTTTGCAATGAACTCGCCTCCACAAATGGGACTCCACGTCGCTTTAAATCCTTCTAAGTTGATTGTACCATCCGTGCGTAGGACGACTTTCATCTTGTTGTAAGTGGAATTGTGAGCGAGCGGCGGGGTGCGACCGCACAGCCGAGCCTTTTCTATGTACTCATCGTCAATCCAGTCGTATATAAATACAGTATCCTTAGTGCAATTGACTGTGTCTTCAATCACAAATCGATCAATAAATTGTAAGGATACCCTATTGCCTAAGTCTGCTTCTATCTCCCAAGAACATTCTTGATTCTCACTGTAGCCTTTTGGATAGTTAGGGGAGGCAAATACTCTGTCATATCTAGTTAAATACCCTCCACATTGATGGTTAACGATCTCTGCTGTAAGTTTAATAGAAGTAACATTTTTCACATTTGAATGATATTGAACATATATTTCTCCTGAGCGCAAAACTAATGCATTTTGTTGCATTCTTTCCTTACAATAATCTCCAACAATAGGATAATTTTCACCTAGCCCAAAACTTACCTGTATGAATTCATCAGAACAACCAAACGTAAATGTTCCGTTTAGTGTGATAAGTACCCTATTTCCTAAGGGCACTATAATAATCCATGCGCAGTCTATTGTACTGCTATAACTATTCGGAATATCTATAATATTAACAGGGCTTTGTCCAACGTGTAGTATTCCTCCGCATGGCTGCATTTTCCACTCCACATGGAAATATAGCGAGTTAGCTTTATTACGAATAGCCGTCATGTTCATTTTGTTTGAAGGTATCCGGAGATTCGTTTCGGTATTGCCACAGACTTCTCTGTTAAAAATAAGCCTTCTATCTTCCCACTCTGCCTTAATCTTCAGCTTGGGATCGTTATAACGGCATCGGGTGTTTTTTACAGTAGAATTAACTTTTGCGTTAATGTAGATACTTTTGTACTGAATGTTACTATCATCGCCGTAATCTTCGTCACTGTTTTGAATGTAACCATTGTATTCCCATTCGCACGAGTATGATCTTTCGAGAACAGGTGAGGTTAGTTCACCGTTTATGCCAGTCAAAGAGCCACCACATAACGCCGGTTCATTTGAACTGAACTTCGCCTTAAATTTATGTTGTGAAGCTGCTTGCGACAGCCATAAATAAATTCCAAGTTTATTTCCAGTCGATTCGAAAACATTGTTTGATGAATTGTAATCTTCGCTGGGTATATTTTGAATAACTGTTTGGAAAGTATTATCGTTGTAAATGCCTATCCGATGTGAATCGGTACCAAGATCAGAGTCTACGATCTCTAAACGTATACGTCTCGATTTATTGGGCACGGTAATCAGCCAGTAGCAGTAATGGAATGTTGTTGTTCGGGGGTAGCCAGGTGTAAATAGGTATCCTTCCGGTGTAGTAATGGTGCCGCCGCATATAGGTCTGGAGGAGTTAAATGTAAGTCGAAATCCCTTGTTACTAGAAACTTGCTCCCAAGGCGTGTGTTTACCAACGTAATATTTAACTACGAACTCGTGAGTGTATGTTTCAACGGGGTCGTAGGAACTTTCAGAGTCTTCATTGCAATAAATTTTTAATGTTTTGTTTACTCCACTGTTATCTTCTATGGTGACCTTGGTTGTGCAGTAAGATTCAGATTCCGGTAAGTCTATGACTTGTGGTTGTATTTGGAAAACATGACCCGGAAATCCTTTAACGCGCCATTCACATAATGTGCCTTCCAATAGCGTAGTTAGGTGGGGATATCCGGGAGAAGTCAATTCTCCACTGTTGGCTAGTATTGTCCCACCGCATACATTAATGGAGACATTAGCTTTAAACCCGACATTTGGTACGTCTATTTGAGTAACATATTTAAAATATAATCCGTTGTTAGTGGATTTAACGGATCCCGGGTTCTGACACAACGGATCTTTGATGAGTGGTGACAGGCTTGATTGGCCATCTCTAATCTCAAGAAATTCTTTCCTGCAACCATAATCGTATTTTAAATCAAACCTATCAAAATCTACTCTGAGTGTTTCTCCTACAGGGGCGCTAAAAATCCACACGCACTCTGAATACGGCATCGGTATGGCTGGGTAATTTGGAGTGTTCATTATTTCCGAGACGTGATCGGCATCTAGTTTAGAAGTCACTCCACATTCGTTTCTTTTTTCTTCATAGTGCAATCTGAAGTTTTGGAATGTTTGTGAGTACGCTGTCGACTCATAAGTTATATATAAACGATTACTAGAGGACTCTATGTCCTCACGATTCTCATGAGAATAGCCGCAATATTTACCTATTAGAGGCGAATCCACAGAGTCTCCATTGCGGATAGTGACATATTTGCTGCACTCAGTCTCTCGATTAGTTATATTGAAGTGTTCGAATTTGAATTTTATGACACGGCCTGGTCCTACCTTGACCCGCCATTGACATTTCAGATGATGCCCATGATCGTACTTGTAGTCTTCGTGATCTAGCCAAGTGGTTCCAACTTCACCCGAAGAATCGGATAAAGTACCGCCACATTTTGACTTAATGCGGGCGCGAAAACCTTTTTCAGTTATTGAGTAATCACTATTAAAGCTTATCTTTATAAATTGGGTCTCCACATCAGAATCGTAATCTGCTTCAGATGTGCAAATGTGATCTGCAACAGTCTTCCATTGCATGCCGGTATCGGATGAATGTACTGAAACATAATCAGCGAAACAGTTGGGTCTTTCTTCTAGTTTCACGTCTAAAAATGCCAAACTGAATTGTCTACCAGGTGTAGCTTTATATATCCATTCACAATTTAGATCATTGCTATATTGGTCAGGGTAACCTGGCGATTCGACGTAAACCGTATTTCCTGGTATGAAAACTTGTGTTCCATTTGAACCACAGTTGACAGCCTCGTTTTCATCGACGGTAACATCGACATCGTTAAATTTACTCCATTGGACGTGGAATAGTGAACCGGAATTTAAACTGTCCAATTTAAGCTTTATAAACACAACATTATTAGAAGTTTTAAATTCTTTTGAATCTTCGTCCAATATGCCGCAAAGCTCTTGGAGAAGCGGAGCGTTTTCGTCATACCCGTCGTAAAAGACTAAATAATTAGAGCACACTGATCCGTACGTGTGAATTTCTAACCGGTCTACCTTTATATTTAGAGGTTCTGTCCCTTTTGCGACGATTCTCCATGTATACTCACCTGTACCATCGTACGGTGATGGATATAAAGGAGAAGAAACTTCGCCACGTTCTAAACCTGTGATTTCATTGCCGTGAACAAATCCGTAGTGCAGTAAGAATCCTTGGCCAGCGTTCTTATTGTCACTGTGGAATTTCATGTATATTTTCGATGCCTTACTAGTATTAGTTGGTATTGTATTACCACAATAGACGTCTATCAATGGCCCGGCACCGTTATTTTCACGTAATTCAAGATAATCTTCATTGCAGCCTTCAGAATAAGCCAAATCAAGTTTTTCAAACACTACATAAACCCTGTTGCCGGGCGACGTGCGTAGTGTCCATTCACAGTCAGAGTTAACTGGATATGGCAAAGGATAGTTCGGTGAAGCAATGGTACCTTCTTCTGAGGTGAAAGTACCTCCGCAGGCATTGGACATAGTTGTGTAATGGGCGGAGAATTGACCAGTAATGTTATTAGTGTATGTTCCAAGCTGAATTGTGAGTGCGTTCCCTTGACTGACAATCATTTTAGGTACTTTATTTCCACAGTATTCACCGATCAGCGGTCCATTTTCATCATTGCCTTCTAAAATTCGAAGGTAGGAGGCTTGACAGGCTTTATTATTAACGACATCGTACTTCTTGGGAATTGAAATATGAGTTATAGTCAGTGTTATCTTTTCATTCGGTTTTGGTGCTATTAAAGTCCACGTACAGCTTCGATTTGAGTGATTTATGAATTTATCATTGGAAATTATACCATCTGAATAAACTCTTATAACCGCTCCACAAGTCACCGTGAAATTAGCCTTAAAACCCTTTGCCGCTCCTGAGCTATCAGATACGAATTGAACAGATATCGAGTTGTTTACAGATATATATTGAGTAACGGTAGTCTTGGGACATATCAATTTTGAATAGTTTTGAGCTATCAGGTCTTGGCCAGTTTCATATATTTTAATAAAATCATTGCAATCGTCCCCATTGTCTTCATATGATGAATATAAATCGATGTCTATGAAATTTAATTCAATTCGATGATATTTAGGAACAGCGATACGCCATATGCAATTGGAGTTAGAGTCATAATTTTGGGGATAGTTTTTGGAGTTAAACACTCCAGTTAACAACTGTAGCGAGCCACCACATCCTATTTGGTACGAATCGAAGTGAGATGTAAAGTAAGCTCCTCTCAGATTGGACCTTTTCACATATCGCACCAGCATGATGTTAGCGTTTGATTGCAGTGACGAAGGCCCCCGACGACAAATCTTAGAGATCAGCGGGGACTTCGTTGTTTGTCCGTTGTAAATTTCAATAGCATCCGACGTACAATTAGTGCTTTCCGTTAAATATACATCGGAAAATAGAATGGAAATGCTTTTACCTACAGGTGCTTCTATGATCCATTCGCATTCCATCTCTTCATCTGTAGTACCCACACTTCTATCCACTGACAGGGTTCCGTACCGTTTCCTGAGTATACCCCCGCAGCCGTATCTTACCCATTCTAGTCGAAAGCCTGTGTTTCCCATAGATGATGTTCCAACAAATTTTATTTGTAAAGAGTTACTTTTTGAACTGAAAGGAGCCGGTGCTATGGATCCACAGAGTTTTTCAGAAAATTTCACGTCTGGTAGTTGCCTCGTTTGTAAATAATCAACATCGCAGTTGCTGTCAGTTAGCACTCTCCACCGTGGTGTGTAGCCACCAAAACGTAGAGTTCCCATTGTGTTAGTAGTATACCTTCTAATAATATATTTATAAACATCAAAATGTGTGAAAGTGACATTTATCTTATGACCTTTGGGCACAGTAATAGTCCACAAACAATTTAAGTTTCCTGGGTAACTTCCTGGGAAATCGGGACTTTCAATAATCCCGTAGCTACCAGTTAAGTTAGTATTACAAACTGTGTTGTAATTGAGATAAAATCCTTTTCCTCCCATATAAATATCGGAACGGAATTTAACTAAGGCGTGATTAGATGAGGTCATTATTCTGTTCACTGCTGGTGACATTCCACAGTATCTACCTAGATCGGGATCATTGTGCGTGCGTCCGTCGAAAATTTGTATGTAATCGTCTCTACAATTCCGAGTGCGTTCAAGATCTAAATCGGTAAAAGTGATTTGTATCCGGGAACCAGGGCTGACAACTATTTTATAGAAGCATTCGGCATTGTTGTTGTAGACTTGTGGATAGTTGGGGGAAGATATGGAGCCGGACGCGCTGGTTAATGTTCCACCACAGCCTGTTATTGTTCCGTCCCATTCGATTTTGAATCCTTTACCAGTTAAATACATGTCCGAATGAAAGTGAATATAAATGGTGTTCGAAAAAGAAGTGATGAATCTCGATCGAAAATTTCCACAGTAACTACCAATTTTTGGTGATGTCGAAGTTCCACCGTTTCTTAGTTCTAAGTAATCACCACGGTTGCAATTTCCACGCAAAGGTGCTTCTAGGTCAAACTCAGAAATATTTAGCTTAATTTGTTGGCCTTCAGGAACGGTGATCGTCCATGTGCAGTCACGATTTCGGTCATAATTTCTAGGCCAACCTGGGGAATAAATGTATCCATGAGTCTTTATAAACGTTCCTCCACAATGTGATTTTGCATCTAAGAATGAATAAAGCACAGAAAAACCGGTTGATCGTATGCTGCTATCAGACTTAAACTTCAGCATTAGACGATTGGTAGATGACGTTAAGGCTGGTGGTAACGAGCTTCCGCAGTAACGTCGTAGCACATTATTTTCATTATTATCATCTATTTCTGAAATTTCCAAGTAATCACTCTCACAGGAAGACATATCTTCCAGATCGAATCTGTTCCAGGTTAGCTTGATAAGCATTCCCGCAGGAGCATCTAATAACCACGAGCAGGATTGGTCATTTTCATAGTGTAGACCGGTAGTGCTCGGGTAGTTGATAAGCCCCGTAGCCTCTTTGTAAATACCTCCACATATTCTATTGATCGTCGTATAATTCGCATAGAATCCAGTGCCAGTGACGCTCATATCCGAGCTAAAACGCATGTACATGAAGTTGTGAGTTGAGGTTTGGGTAGGCGGCGTGTGTTCTGAACCTCCGCAAAATCTGCCTAAGAGAGTGGAGTTAATGTTTGAGCCGTCTCTGATTTCAACGTTATCGTATCGACAGCTATAGTATCTATTGTCCTCGATGTCAAAATCTTGGAAGCTCAATTGAATTGCTTTTCCAGGGACGGTCCGGATGATATATTCACAAACTAGGTTTTCCGGGTATTTGAAGGGATATCCTGGGGATTTAATAACTCCACTGTCACCAACAATTGTGTTCTGACAGACTGCTTCATAAGTTATTTTGAAACCGTCAGAGGCCTGGTTGTAGTCGCTGTGGAACTTAATGAAGACATTGTTAGAAGAAGAGACAAAAGTTGATTTTGGATATGTTTTACCACAGAATTTACCGTATAGTCGTGAGTCGGGAGAGGGACCGTCATAAATTTTGATATAATCATACTTGCATCGTAATGAACGTTCCAAGGAAAATGATACGAAGGTAATTCGAATTTTTGTATCGGGGCGTGTTCGTATTTTGTAGTCACACAATAAATTATTTAGATATTTGCCATTATACGACGGTGAAACGATTTCTCCTTTGTCTGTTGTAAATAAACCGCCACATCCCGGCACGCCTTCAACGGGAGCGTAAGAAATCTGGAAACCGTGACCCGAACCGTACGCGTCTGAATGAAAGTGTATAAGAATATCTGAGCCAGCTGAATGGACTGGGGCAGGCTGAGTTGAATTGCAATACTTACTAATGAGCGGGTCGCTGCTGTGTTCACCGTCGTATATTGCTATAAAGTCATAACTACAGTTGGTATGTGTTTCGATGTCGAGTTCAAAGAAATGTAATTGTACTCTCTTACCAAGACTTGTTTGTAAATGCCAGTAACAATCTCTGTTCGGTGGATACGTCCCTGGCGAACCCGGGGAACTTATCCGTCCATGTTCAGTGGCGTCAATTTTGCCACCACAGAACGGAGGTATGCTATTCCAATTAAGACCAAATCCGTCCTTTGCTACTGTACTGTCAGATCGGAACCAAAAATATAAGTAGTTATGGCTGGATATGATGTTACCTCCTTTAGGAGCTACATTTCCACAAAAACGACCTATGAGCTGATTGGCAGAACCGCGGCCGTCATGAATTTGCAAGAAATCATAATTACACTCAGGACTACTTTCTAAATTAAATTTAGTAAAAGTCACATTGATCACTTTCTCGGGCGCCGTGCGTATCACCCAAGCACATTTAGAATCATGTGTGTATGAAGAATTTTGTAAAGGATAGTAGAGACTGCCTTCTTCGTTATCCAAAATGCCGCCGCAATTCTTAACTGGTGTGTCACAATATACTCCCGTGTATTGTGCCGAACATTCACACCTGAAGCCTTTCGGCGAAATAGGGTCCTGTCTGCAATATCCTCCGTTTCGGCACGGGTTGCTTGCGCAATTATCGGCGGGCGTGTCGCAATGAGCGCCACTGTAGCCGTTGAAACAGATGCACGTGTAACCTGTATGAAGAACATGGCACTGACCGTGAACGCATGGGTTATTCTCGCATCGCTGTGTGCCATTTCCACCAAAAGGAACATAACAACCATGAAGTCCTACGCCGTCGCCTGCCATGTTGTCGGGGCACACACATTGGCTGGCTTGACCACCCACGCTGTCTATGCATTGGGCTGATGGGTGGCACCCGCCACGGTTGATACTACAAGTGCCTCTCCACGTACAGGTGACGCCATCTCCTACATACCCGGGTGGACAACTTCCGCAGATACGCGAACCGATGGTGTTATGACAGGTGACCATGGGACTGCAGCCGCCGTTAGGAATTGTCAAACATTCGTCTATGTCGGTGCAGATGAACCCATCTCCTTCGTACCCTGGTGGGCAGCGTCCGCATCTAAACGAGCCAGGAGTATTAATACACTCGACTCGAGGGTTGACTGAGCAGTGTGATCCTTGACTGGAATCACATTCATTTATGTCTGTTAAACACGCAGGTCCGGTGCCGTTGTTCGTCCATCCTTGGTTGCATATGCACGTAATACCTTCTCCAGTAGTAATGGGAACACAGGTACCGTGGCCGCACATTTCGTAGTTCCCGCCTGAGCAATCTTTAAGTTTTCTAGTACAGTGGAGACCAAACCATCCGAATTTGCATTGGCATTCGTATGATCCTGGTTTATTTATACACGAAGCTCCGTTTTGGCACCCCAGATCTGTTCCAGCAAAATTACGACATTCGTTGACATCCACATCACAGCCAGTTCCTTCCCAATTCGACGGGCATAGACAGTGGTAACCATTGACTAATGTTAGGCAAGTGCCACCGTGCTGGCACGGGTTTGACTGGCATGCATCTCTTGTCATTGAAATTAATTGAATTTCAAGATTTGAAAGTCTCGTGTTGATTCTATTTATTCTCCTCCAAATGGTAGAAACGTTAAACTGTATATTATTCGGCAAGGCAGAATCACGGTTTTCTATATTGTCTAATCTGCGTAATATGCCATTTGGTCCATTGATATAGTCCTCGAAAGCGTCGCGAGCCGGGGCCGGCCGCGGCGCGCCGCCGGGACTGTTGCTCCTGTTGATGGCGAGGAGGTCTAACATACCAATGTATACACTCGATTTGGGGCCATTGGGTAGTAGATATATGTTTTTGTCAAAGGCTGCCTCCAGTATTAAATCGCCATCAGACGCCTTTATTTTTGGTCGATCTTGATACACTTCACAATCCAGGTGGACGGACCAGACAAGTAAAAAGAGACACTGTGCGAGTAGGGAGGACATATTGTCCAGAGTGGGCACCGCACCGCCACGCTCTGTGCGACTGCCGGCTCCTGCCCCGGCCGCGCCTTGCTTTCGCAGGGGGCGTAGCGCCAGCTGGAACCGCGGACTTGTCATCTATCCGCCCCTTGCTGATAACTTAAGGGCCATGTGCTGTTGATATAACTGAACGTTAAATTAGACGTTTAATGAAATCAGGGTTGCCGAGACAGTCATCTAAAACTGAAGTCATTCATTGAAAATAGCACCTAATGTTAAAGTTTCACTCAATGCCTTCACAGCGTCTGCTTAAATGTAAAAAAATCTCCAAATTTTAAGTTAAAAAATAATAAAACCACCCAATTACATTTCTAATTAAATGACTTTCAGATAATTCTTAATAAGACTAACACCATCGGCAACAACTGTGTTCTCGCCTTGTTCTCGCGGTTTGAGGAATAATTGTTTTATCCATTTTTTTCGCATTTTAACGTCTTTTGGAACAATAAAAAGCAACTTTTCCGACGAATTGGTAGTTGTATTTTTACATTTAGGCACAACACATGATTTCCTAGTATTTGGATTGGACATTTTTAAAAGTATCATCACTACATACACATAGTATAAAAATAAAGTCGCTTTCTCTGTCCCTATGTATGCTTATATCTTCAAAACTACACAACGGATTTTGATGCGGTTTTTTTAATAGATAGAGTGATTCAAGAGGAAGGTTTTTATGTATAATTCTACGCAGACGAAGTCGCGGGCAGAAGCTAGTTTAGGTATAATTTCGATGGCACGGGCGCGCGACTGCGAGCGGACTTAGTGAGCCAGACTGAGCGTGTTGTACGATGACGTCACACCGTACCCGGCGGCCCGCGTCGTACGGTTACAACTAGTTTTACTTCTAAATCGGAAACTAATTGACATATCGAAGTAATTCTTTCACTAGTATTTTTTATTTTTGACAGAGAATATGGAGTGCTAACAATCAAAATTAGTTAACATTCTCAATTCTAAAAGTATAGTTCGGTACACACTTTCAGTGGTTCACGTGACGAAGTTAATAGTCATAATAATAATAATTTTGATATCGAGAAAAGCCGTAAAGTATCACAAAAAACACACGCGGACGAAGTCGCGGGCAGCAGCTAGTTATTAATATTAAAGTAACTCAATTCGAAAAAAAAACTCATTTTTTAACAAAAGCTTAAACTTTTGATACAAAAGTTGGTGGAACCTCAATTGGAATGTCAGTACATTATATCAAATTGAGTCAGCTCAACTTTGAATGTGCTTTTTAAAAGGCATTTAAATAAAACAACCGTGATTATACAACAGGTACAAAAGTTTTATTTAAAATCTCAATGATCAGTCAGTCATTTAGATGGTAATTTCTTTTACAAAAATAAAGATTTAAAATAACTGCTAATTGTTTAGAAAATAAATGCAGGATCTACACAGTTGCTTACAAATTATTCTAAATAATAGACGTTTTTACAACACATTTTGAATAAGCAGTGTAGTAAAAGTAAAAAGAGTTAAATAATTATTTAAATATTTTAGTTTATTTACCTACTTGGCAAGCATTAAAATGTGTTCGATAAAATATTCATATAATGCTTTACTTTGACATCGGAATAGACCACATTTAAAGGTGTTATAGTTATGGCACTATACTGGATTTAATTACATACAAGTTAAAACCATTTTTTTTATCTGCAACGCCAAATAAAATTAATCAAATGTTTAGTAATGCGGTTCTGTTGTTTTTTGCATTATTGTACACTTATTTTATTATAATATACTGGTATTCTAATTAAAACTAATAAGGTTTATTTACACAGCGCATTCTACTTTGTTAGTCTAATTTTATCTTACACAGCGGGATTTAACATTCACTATCTTAAAATTAACGAGGCACAAACAGTGTAATAGCACCAAATCGAAGTTCACACTATAAGGCTTTACCTGATCTGCCAATCTTGGTAGACGTTGAAAAATTAACACAGGACAGTACTTTCCTGTCAAGCAGTGACTAAGTACTATTAACCAGTTATTAATGTCTCACTTGAGACGAAGGGCAATCTATCTATAATTACGGCTCGATAACACCATTCACATGTGATAAGGAAAAAATATGGAACTCGAATTTGATTATTAACAATGATTGATCATGATCACTGAAATTGAGTTTGAGATAAATGAGGTCATGGGCTAACACTACTTATTCTAAGCATGGTACATACAAGGTTTAGTTTGCGTTTGGTTAGCTACAAATGTAAAATTGAATACAAACGTTGAGCTACATCATTTGGTTTGTTCCACATATTGAAAGTTTTGGTTGACTAATAAGTAACTACACAGTCTGATCTGATAATTCCGAGAAAAAGCATTAAAGTCTCCAAGTTTGTGAATGGTAGAGTTACCAACACTCTTAACTGAACAATACAGATAGTACTGTCCACGAAGATGCGTGGATTTATCAAAAATCAAAATTAACCTTTTACAACATAATAATAAGAATCACGGTGGGCGTCATCCTGAATAGCACCTATACACCTAGTGAATCTTATTACAACGTGACATAAGCGTGAAAGGTCAGCTTAAGAGAGTTGGCGACTGTACTGACTTCTAGCTCTAGAAATTAAGGTACCAATACCTTTGAACTACTAAAATGCTTCCGGACTTTCTTTTTCTCAATCTTGCTGATATTTTATTGATACATAATATATTTATGACTGTCTTTTTGAATTTTATTAATTTGTGAATTTAGGACTTCTACATTAAGAAGAGGTTTGACTTTCTAAAGTTTTACTTGTTTTTTATGTGTTTAGAATATTATGTATGCATTCAATTAAAGTTGCAAAGGTGTTATCAGATCAAGATGAAACTATCACAGATTGGGAGATGATTTTTTTATAATTTCAGTATGATCACCAGATTATTTGAACAGATAACTTTTGAATGCTTTTACAAAAACAAACACATCCATCTAATGATACATAACTAGTCAGTTTATTTACAAAGTTTTCGGGTACCATAATTTTAATTTTCCACTATTTCACAAGTATACAAAATCACTGTTCAGTTTTCAAGCAGTAGTAGCTAGATAGACTCACCGTTTGAATGAATTCAAAGTTTTAAACAGGTATTTTACTTTTAAATATAAAAAATGGAAAATATCTGTAACACACATTTTTGTGGTACCGGATCCGATATTGACTTTCATCGTTCCAAGTAGCCGGCAAACTTTACGTAAAAATAAAAACTTACTCGTTTACGCTGACATTCAGTCGCGGCGTTGGAGCAAACCGGACGTCGGCGGCATCATCTCCGCGAGACCTTTTTTTATAGCCCAGTCAAAGAGATAACGTGTAATTGGTTGAATCATTTGATATCCTGTAAAACGTGTCGCGGGGCCTTTTCGGCAGCCGCCAGCGGTCGACTTTTTTTAAACCTGCACGAGCACGACAGCGCACAAGAATCGTGTTGCGCGCGAGATCGATTGCCCGTCTTTTTCTGACTGTTCGTTCTAGAAAGAGACGGGTAGTCTATCTCGTGCGCTCTCGGGCTGAACGTAGTCGGATCGGCGCGTCGGTCGGTCAGTACATGGCGGGATCGGGCGATGGCGGCGGCGCGCGGGCGGCGGGTTCGGGCTCGGACTCGCCGGCGTCCGTGGAGGCGGGCGTGGGCGGCGGCGGCCGGTTCATGGCGCGGTAGTGCCGGTACGCGCGCCGCCGCGCCGGCACGCTGGCGCCGCTGGCCGTGGCCGGCGACGGCGGCGGGTTGGCCGTCGGCAGCGGGTAGCGGCACAGGCTGTCCGATGACCTACACCATACATTTACTGAGTCAATAAACAATTTAAAAAGGATCACGATTGGTCAAAATTTAGGTAAATGTACAAAGGTAGGTGCCGGTTTTATCCGGATACGGTATGCATGTGGGGAAAGCTGTACGCACACGGTGGCGCTGGCGCTGGCGCCGAGCGGCGGGTGCCTGGGCTGTAGCGGCTTGAGCGGCTGCGCGGCGGGAGGCAGCCGGCGGGCGCGGCGCCGCCAGCCGCGCAGCGCCGCCCACGCCGCCAGGCAGCCGCCCAGGGACACGGCGATGCCGCCGCACACCACGAACGCGTTCGATGATCGCACGGTGCCAGTCTCCTGGAGGATTAAAAGTTGGTTTGAGCAATAATAAATTCACGATCTTCTTTTATTGCTTTCATAAAGCTCATTTATACAGAATATTTAAAAAAAATATATGTCGGATTTCTTTCTAATCGCAGTCTAATTAATAGATTAAAATTTCTAAATGTTCCGTATTTCTTGACTGTTGTTATTTTTAATTTCACTTTTTGTCATCTCTTTTACGATAGTGCCAATTTTTTTCAATGCATATTCCTTATTGTGAAGTTGAGGGAATATCGCGGGTCGCTAACGTAGCGTGTACTGACGGGGTCGGGATCGGGGCGCGGGTAGCCGCAGGCGGCGGGCGCCTCGTCGGAGCCGTCCTCGCAGTGCTGCCGGCCGTCGCACAGCAGCCGCGCGCCCAGGCACAGCCGCTCGTCGCATCTGCATGAAACGTCAGGTCGGTTAGTAAAAAACTATAATAAAACATAAAATTGGTCTGTTTTCTAGCACACATCAAAGAAGTTGTGTAGCTGACAGTCATCCATTGCTCAGTTGGGCAGTGTGCACTGTGGGCAGATACCGTGTCCATGCCACAGCAGGCGAGCAGTTGGGCGCACTCGCCCCGTTCGTCGTTCAGTTGGTGGCGCTGCGGGCGGTTACCGGAAGGCGTCCGGCATGGGCACGGCGGGCGAGCAGTAGGCGCCGGCGGCGCACTCGCCGAGCGCGGCCGCGCAGGCGCCGTCCGCGCAGCGCAGCCCCGCGCCGCCCGCCGCCGCGCAGCCGCAGCCCGCTTCGTCCGACCCGTCCGCGCAGTCCGCCTGCCCGTCGCATCTGGCAAGCATTTACAGGTGACGTTCGTGCTAATAGTGATCTACGGCTGCGTTGTCCCAGGAAATAGAAGTTCCGAAAGTATAGTTTGTCATAATTTTCGTTAGTCATTCATAATTAAAGAGTTTTACTATCAAATGAATCAAGAATTTTTACTTGTTGATTTTTTTTTAAATTCACTTTTACGGTTTTACTGTAAGAAATTAAATTTCTAAACGACACCGAAAATTAGAACACATAGAAAAATCCGAAAAATAAAGCTATTCCCGGAATCAAACCCGGATCCTCGTCATTCCGTGACGCGTGCTATATCGATTTCCGGCCATAGCTTTTACTTTTCGAATTTTTCTATTTGTTCTAATTTTCAGTCTCGTTTAAAAATTTAAAGAGTTACCGATATTAAGTTAACCTAACCTACTACATTCTAATGTCTTTCCAAAATTTCTGAATAACGGACTTTAGTATTATGAGCAATTTTAGGACAAAAAAAGACACACTACAGCTAAAAATATGTAAAATGTGAGTTATATTCGTGTACTAACTTCCACTCTATGGGTATGCAGTGCGGCTGCGCGGTGTGTTGGCAGAGGAAGCGGCCGGGCGCGCAGCCGCGGCACGCCAGCCCGCAGCCGCACGCGCCGCCCGCGCCGCACGCCGCCGCCGCGCCGCCGCACGCGCGCCCGCCGTAGCACGGGTGCCCGCGCGCCACCTGCGCACAGCGGAACCCGTTACCAACCACGAGCTGAAAGGCAGGCTAGACCGACCGCACCGCCGCGTATACGCAGCGAGGTGCCGTAGGCGTCACGTTTTTTGACCGTTTCTTCATACATTTCGTTCCGTAAACGCACTGTCAACGTCTTTTGCGCACCACGTGTGATCGGACCTTAATTTGTATCATGCCGTCGTATTAACCTTTTCGCCGCCACTTCAAATACAAGAGACGTCACCCATACGCCAGACTTCTTTATTGCGATGCCTTAAGTTGGACCTATCCCCGATGAATGAAGGTTGCTTTTGCATTGAAGTAATGGACGTATATATAGCACGTAGCAGGTCGTTGGCGTTAAACCTGCGGTGCGGATATGTGTCGTTGGCGTTGAAAAGGTTAATGGCAGTGTGAGCGAACACGATACGAACTTAGATTTTTTTTTTACTTCCGAGCGTACGGCTCGGTCACTGCCGGCACACTCCGTACTGCGTAGGACGTTCGACGCAGCGCTAAAGGATTTCAAACGCGACATGACGACTACACCCCTATACGTCGCGGCAAACAAACTGAAAATGCTGTCTTACTGGTCGGCAAGCTTCCAACGAAATTCTCACACGGATTTACGTGGCAAGGGGCGGGATAACATGCACATGGCTCGAGTATGCGATTGGAGAGCTTAATCGCATTTCGAAATTTGACTGCTTCTTGAGTTTGATGGGTTTACTAGAGCGATTAGTCAGCCACACGCCAGACTACACGTGGCTCACCTTGAGCACGGCCAGCGTCTGCGGCAGGCGCGCGAGGTGCGGCACGGGCGCGGCGGGCGCGTCGCGGCGGTGCAGCGGCACCCGCATGAGCGCGCGCTCGCCTCCGCTCAGGTACAGCGCGCCGCCGTACGCTGACAGCGACACGCCAGACTACACGTGGCTCACCTTGAGCACGGCCAGCGTCTGCGGCAGGCGCGCGAGGTGCGGCACGGGCGCGGCGGGCGCGTCGCGGCGGTGCAGCGGCACCCGCATGAGCGCGCGCTCGCCTCCGCTCAGGTACAGCGCGCCGCCGTACGCTGACAGCGACACGCCAGACTACACGTGGCTCACCTTGAGCACGGCCAGCGTCTGCGGCAGGCGCGCGAGGTGCGGCACGGGCGCGGCGGGCGCGTCGCGGCGGTGCAGCGGCACCCGCATGAGCGCGCGCTCGCCTCCGCTCAGGTACAGCGCGCCGCCGTACGCTGACAGCGACACGCCAGACTACACGTGGCTCACCTTGAGCACGGCCAGCGTCTGCGGCAGGCGCGCGAGGTGCGGCACGGGCGCGGCGGGCGCGTCGCGGCGGTGCAGCGGCACCCGCATGAGCGCGCGCTCGCCTCCGCTCAGGTACAGCGCGCCGCCGTACGCTGACAGCGACACGCCAGACTACACGTGGCTCACCTTGAGCACGGCCAGCGTCTGCGGCAGGCGCGCGAGGTGCGGCACGGGCGCGGCGGGCGCGTCGCGGCGGTGCAGCGGCACCCGCATGAGCGCGCGCTCGCCTCCGCTCAGGTACAGCGCGCCGCCGTACGCTGACAGCGACACGCCAGACTACACGTGGCTCACCTTGAGCACGGCCAGCGTCTGCGGCAGGCGCGCGAGGTGCGGCACGGGCGCGGCGGGCGCGTCGCGGCGGTGCAGCGGCACCCGCATGAGCGCGCGCTCGCCTCCGCTCAGGTACAGCGCGCCGCCGTACGCTGACAGCGACACGCCAGACTACACGTGGCTCACCTTGAGCACGGCCAGCGTCTGCGGCAGGCGCGCGAGGTGCGGCACGGGCGCGGCGGGCGCGTCGCGGCGGTGCAGCGGCACCCGCATGAGCGCGCGCTCGCCTCCGCTCAGGTACAGCGCGCCGCCGTACGCTGACAGCGACACGCCAGACTACACGTGGCTCACCTTGAGCACGGCCAGCGTCTGCGGCAGGCGCGCGAGGTGCGGCACGGGCGCGGCGGGCGCGTCGCGGCGGTGCAGCGGCACCCGCATGAGCGCGCGCTCGCCTCCGCTCAGGTACAGCGCGCCGCCGTACGCTGACAGCGACACGCCAGACTACACGTGGCTCACCTTGAGCACGGCCAGCGTCTGCGGCAGGCGCGCGAGGTGCGGCACGGGCGCGGCGGGCGCGTCGCGGCGGTGCAGCGGCACCCGCATGAGCGCGCGCTCGCCTCCGCTCAGGTACAGCGCGCCGCCGTACGCTGACAGCGACACGCCAGACTACACGTGGCTCACCTTGAGCACGGCCAGCGTCTGCGGCAGGCGCGCGAGGTGCGGCACGGGCGCGGCGGGCGCGTCGCGGCGGTGCAGCGGCACCCGCATGAGCGCGCGCTCGCCTCCGCTCAGGTACAGCGCGCCGCCGTACGCTGACAGCGACACGCCAGACTACACGTGGCTCACCTTGAGCACGGCCAGCGTCTGCGGCAGGCGCGCGAGGTGCGGCACGGGCGCGGCGGGCGCGTCGCGGCGGTGCAGCGGCACCCGCATGAGCGCGCGCTCGCCTCCGCTCAGGTACAGCGCGCCGCCGTACGCTGACAGCGATAACGCCCACCCGCCCTGCCAGATGGTACGCCTGCACACAAACGATACTAATTATGCTCCATTCATCCATAGAACATTAAACTTTAGAATCAGTGGTTGTAATCCTTTTTGCGTCAAGTTATAATGTGACACCAAAACACAAACAATACAAACTTATGCAAACTTGACAGCATTACTCGTATGTATTTGCTGAAATATCGTTATTTGGCAGGTTCGATCGGGTCGTGAGGGCTCGCGATCCTATTCGGTCTTTCTAAAGTTCTAAATAAAGAAACAAAGAAAAAACAATTTATTTCCACAAAACAAATTTACAAAACCATGTAAATATAAGCAAAAGGTTTGTGACAAAACCCTAACCCTCATTCTATACCGTTCGACAGAAAGAAATGATGCGTTTCTGATTGCGAAGGCGTTAAACGGTCTGGTCTGTGCGCACTTGTTTTTTGAAGTGGAAACATCTTTTGCAGCGTTGTGCACTTTTTTGGGATGGGTTAAAAAAATTGAAACTCGTGTCAGGTGATCCTGATCGAAAATGCGTAGGACGGTGGGAGAGTTGCTGCTGGGCTACGGCGCTGGGCGCTTGCGCGAATGTGCGTAGTTTTCACTTCTGCCGGCACTCCGGGAATGCAACCTGCGGCTTGTTTTTGTGGTCACCTGTTGGTGGCGTCAAGGTCGACGGCGTGTATCTGCTTGTTGACGGCCCAGTACACGGTGCCGCCGGCCTGGTCGAGCGCGAGCGCCGTGGCGTTGGCGACGCGCGCCAGCTCCGCGCGCCCGCGCCCGTCCACGTCGGAGCGCATTATAGCGCCCAGCCCGACGTCGTTCCAGATTAGGATCCTGCGAAACAGTAGCCACTTGAAGCATATTTGAAAGTGCTTCATAAGGATTTTAACAAAAAAAACAGGTAAACTCCATGAAAGACGGAGATATTAATTAGCTATCAACATTTTACAATTACAGTAAGCCGCCAAGTTTTAATCGAGTGATTGGTTTAAATTGTAACTCTTAGTTAAACTTTTTTTTTTTTTTTTCATGGGACGATTGACACCAATTGACCTAGTCCCAAACTAAGCAAAGCAAAGCTTGGACTATGTGTACTAAGCAACGGATAAATTTTATACCTATAGTTGTCATTGTAATCGATTTTTATGAACCATACAATTATTTGACAAAAGCTACGAATAATAAATTGATACCTTTTCGTCTGATGAAAGGCCAAATGCCTAGGCATCATGTTTTCTCCGCGCAATATGACGCCGACGGACGAGTTGTTATCAATGGACGTAGCGTTAATCGAATCGGTGTCGAGACACGTCCAATACAGAACTCTGCCCAGAACGTCTAGAACCATGTGGAAGGGTCTAGAAAGGCCCGCGATGACCGTAGTAGAGTCTGTGATGGCTGATGTGGTGGAGTAGGAGATAGGGACGCGACGGATTGCATGGGAATCTTCGTCCATCCAGTACAACATCCTGAAATACGCGGAATAAACTAATAAAATCTGTCAGGGACGTCAGAGCCACTATACTATATGTGGCTGTGAAACAATGCTCCAATGAACCAATGCTCAAGTATCGTTCGGGTAACCACGTGTCAATTATTTTACTACTTTTCTAGTTTTTAAATTAGACAAAGCTTTAACACAATCCAGTAATAAATATGGCCTAATTCACAAACGCAAACGATCGACAAGTACTTTGTACTCACTTATTTTCGGGGTCATACTCGATAGCTTTGATATTCTTGAGGCCTGTGACCGGTATGAAGACGTCGTTACATTCGCCGTTTGCTACCATTATGCGACCGACGGCGTTCTTTTGCGCAAAGAGCAGAAATTCTTCGGGCTCTGAAATATAATACAGGATGGAAAAAACGAGCGCATCTTCAGTTCATTTTCTGGGGTGATAAGGAGATAGAAACACTCTCGTTTTTCAAATGAATCAAGGATTTTTACTTCTTGATTTTTTTATGGTTTACTTTTACGGTTTTACCGTTACAAATTAAATTTCTAAACGACATTGAACATTAGAACACAGAAAAATCCGAAAAATAAAGCTATGGCCGGGAATCGAACCCGGATCCTCGTCGGACTCTCGTTTTCTATTTTGAAACCAGTAAATGTTATCTGATTACTCTTATATTTAGTGCCAGGGGCAAACACATCTATAGTCTGCTCTTCAATCCGATGGTAGAAACAGATCGACAAAGACAGGAATGATTTCTCCTCTCTCATTGATTTGTAGTAGACGCTAAAGGTATTTTCAACGTTTACCTGAGCATGTCAAATTGTCTCTATTCAGCTTGTAGTGCGTGGGGCAAGCGCATCTATAGTCCGCTCTCGTCTCGGACGGGAGGGGCAGACAGAGATGGGAACAGCCGCCGTTATCGACGCCGCACTGGTTGCCAGCGGCGGCGCGCGCGCGGTGATAGATCTTTAGATCCGACAGGAAGTCCAGTTGGTTGTGGATAGATTTGCGGTTGCTTCCATCAGATTTTGAGGCTGCTTCGATTAGGCCTGCGATGTTGATAGTGGAAACGGGTGAGAATGTGAAAATGTAGTTGTATTAAATATTTGCCTGTATGAAAATGCAAGTTTGAAATTGCCCGATACCAGCGTTATGTATGAAACGAAACGTAAAAAAAAATCAGACACATTTTATAAAGGAAACTCAAACAAAACTTTTTTTAAAATGAGTTGTTTTATTGATCCTTACGTAAAGCCGTCGTTGTGATAGACCTGGTAACAAAAACATCTAAAAACAACCAAAATAAATATAATTGTCCCCAAAGTTTTGCCGTCTTGGTTTCTTTCAAATTATTTATTTATTCATGTATTTCCCCAAAATATTCATAGAAACAAAATGAAACAAATATATTCAGATATAAAGAGCTAAGAATATAGGTATCTATCGCGCAGAGATTTTGTTGAACCGAAAATCAGACAAGCGTTTTTTGTGATTCAGGCAACCCTTTCACCCATCAAATTTCGCGTAATTAAATATGGTTGCATAACTGCAGCATGATTCACGTGCGCAGAAATAAATAATTGAATTCTTTTAAATTGTTAACTTTATTTATTTATTTTTTACTATTATTAATTTTCAATTGCTGTAATTTTATTTCACAGATTTAATTTGTTTTATATGCATATTTATTCTTGCTAATTTAATTTATTTATTTGATGTCTTATTAATAAAATTTATGAGAATTGAATTTATTTTGGATTTAATAATTTTGTACCTAATTGATTACTAATACTAGAATAAGTTTTTGAATTGTTACTAAACTTACCGGTATTCCAATCGCCCCAAAACACCCTATCTCCATACAGCGCCAACGCATAGGGCATAGATATATTGTCAGCTAGAATCTTCCTTCCTGTTCCGTTGAGGAATGCGAACTCTATGGTCGGTGGTTCTAGCGCGGCCCAGTAAATAGTTCTCTTGTCGTAGTCTATGGCTATAGCGTGGACTTTGCTCACTTGATCTATGAGAACTGTGGGCGACGAACCATCCATGGCTGCGCGTTTGATGGTCTTAGTACCGAGATCTGACCAGTACATGAAGCTGGAAGAGATTTGATAAAATAATAATATTCGATAAAAAAAAGACAAATAATTTCAATTTAGTCACCTCTGAACATTATTACCCACACTGGGATATTTATTGTGAAATCGATGCCGTAGACCTAAATAAAAGAGCTAAGAAAACAAAAGACTGATACCCTTTCTTTGGATCCAAAGCAATGCTTTTGGGTTTCTTTAGGCCCTGCCATATAAGCGTCCGTCGGCTGGAACCGTCGAGTCTGGCGACTTCTATGCGCTGCGTTACGGTGTCTGTCCAGTAGATGTTCTGTCCTGACCAATCTATTGTCAAACCTGACGGAAGGAGAGTTGTTTTTAGTGGTGTTTAGTTTATGGTAAAAGGCTATACTATACTATAACTGACATTAAAGGACCACGCAATCGAATTGAGAACCTCTTGGATAGCTGTAATATTTGAGAGAATACAGAACACAGCATACCTTCGACTAAGCCCATTCCTTCCAAAATCTTCTCCATATGAGCGCCGTTTATTGAACAACGATTGATGGTCTTGGTTTTGCTGTCGGACCAATAGATCTTTGAGCCGGAGACGTGGACTGCCAGCGCACTGGAAAATAGTTATTTGTTATGTAAGGCTGCGAAGTTTTTGTTTGACGCGAGTGCCTGTATTGAATCCCGACCGAAGCGAAGAATCCTGAGCGTCGCGAGGGTTTCAAGGCACGAGACACTAAACAACTTTGCTGCCGAGCGAGACACACAATCACCTTACTACAGTGAAAAAAATGGTGGACGGAAGAAAAACTGTTAAAATAATAGTAAATCAGTTTTTTATTTAGCAACAAATGTTAGAAAATCTTGAAAATAACTCAGGACTTACTAATTTCTGAGTACCTATATGAGTAGGTGGACAATGGTGGTTATCGTCACGTTCGAATTTCAAAAACCTTTTTCACCCAAGGGGGTAAAAGCATTTTCCACGCAGATTTTGAAAGAGAAAGACAGCCTTTTCAAGCAAGTGAGGTGAAAACAACATTGCCTGTACTTTGACTTAATGAACTAGAGGAGGTAGTTAGTATTGTAAACGCTAAACGCCGCGAAATAAATTCTACTTATCTTGCGCGCATCGCAAAACGAAGAAGTGAGAGATAGTATTCCCTGGTACAACAGTCAGTGCTTAAAGCAAAAGATGTTGAGCAACTAACCTGACTTCCTTTAAATCTTTGATGGGTAATATAGCGTCATTATTGTCATATTCGATACTGATGCGCCCTATAACACTTTTACGGCTGTAAATTAGAAATGCTTCGGGTTCAATGCACGTTTTCTTGTCACTTTCAAGTTCGAGACCTGTAAATTTAATTTATATCAGGGTTTGTTATTTGTTGTATTAATATTTCTCTCTTTCCAGCTGCGGCATGCACTCATTTACCTAGTGGGCAACTGCAGACGTAATCGCGCGGGCGGTTGAAGCAGAAGTGCGAGCATCCGCCATTGTTGTCGACACAAGGGTTCCAGCCCATCGGCTCGTTCATGCGGAACGCTTTTACGCCCATTACGTTTCCCATTTGCTCAACCACGGCTTGTCTATTCTGACCTAAAACATAATATTTTAAAAGAATTGAGGAAGTCTGGACTGTGAACATTTGCTGCAGTCCAAGATTCCGACATACATTTTTTTAAACTTTTAATTCGGTTTATGATACTATGTTTCAGAAAAACATATCCATATAAAAGTCAACTGGAAAGGCGATTGCTGACTCATATGAGGCCTCGCATGCGCTTGGTCTTCTAACACATACTCAACCGAAATTCATCTACATGCTGGCCTATTCAATAATATACTATTAATCACAAGCATGTGTTTAAATAATGATTCCTAATTATCTAGTGACCGAACTTGCATGAGACATGTGAATGATGGCTGTACATTCAGTGTTAAACTCAAAGTTAGAGAAGAAAGTAACTAATTTCACCATTCTAAAGTTACACCCCAAATAAATAAAGGCTTCCATATGACAGTTGTACTTACCTGTAGCTATATCAATCCTGTCCAGCGTTCGCCTATGTATGTCGCTCCAATACAGATGTTCACCAAGCAAAGTAAGGCCAAATATGTGTAAAATGTCACTATTGTGCAACTCCACTCTGTTAGAGCCGTCCATATCGCAAACCTGTTGGGAGGAAAAAAACATAGTCAAGCCCATTTTTTGGATAATAAACCGTTTATAAAAGAAATGTTTTCTTTATAGAAAACTAGCATAAAACCCATTTGATAATCGGGAAAGTTCATAGTTACGAAAAAAGAGTCGCGTCTGCATCTGCTCGGGGCCAACGGGTGTATCAAACAACGTTAGTGCGGGGAGCATCGCTGACGAGAACGCATTAGTAGGGTCGTATTCGATTTATAATGGTGAGTTAAACTGATTATTTCTTAAGAAATGCTTTTTCTTTCCTTTTGACATACGGTGTCGAGACGCGGACACTAACGGTTGGGCTGGTCCACATATCCAAAGTTGCTCAGAGAGCTGTGGAAAGAGCTATGCTCGGAGTTTCTCTAAAGGATCGAATTCGAAAAACAGTGATCCGACAGAGAACCAAAGTTACCGACATAGCTCACCGGATCAACCAACCGAAGTGCCAGTGGGCTGGCGGCTGGCCACATTAGCCGAAGAACCGACAACGGGTGGGGTAAACGAGTTCTTGAGTGGAGACCGCGCATCGTCAAGCTTCGTGCGCCCTCAGACTAGGTGGAGCGATGATTTTCGCAAGGTGGCTAGTAAGAGCTGGATGAGAATAGCCGAGGATCGTGCACAATGGCATTTAGTTGAAGAGGCCTATGTCCAGCGGTGGCCTAGTGCAGACTGATGATGATGACTTTTTCCTAGCATTATAACGCAGTTAGTTTATTATGAAAGTAAAGTCAAGTTTTAAGTGTGACTTGCCTCAATTTTACGTAGCCTGCCATCCCCCCAATACAGTTTGTTGTTCACAGTATCCAATGCGATGCCATTGGGCCAGATCAGTTTCTCAGATACTACCAGTATCCTGGCGCTGCCGTCCAGGTTGCTTCTCTCTATCTTAGGCTTCTTCTCGTTCCAGTCCGACCAAAACATCCAGCCAGCCGTGGGGTGCACGGATATGGCACGCGGATTGTACAGGTCGTCATGGATTAGAACCTGAGAAAATTGGAAGAAAGAAAGTTAAAGTATATACCAACTGCACTAACTACAGTATAGCATACAGTATTATTGATGAGTGGACTTGTGGAGTTAGCGACCTTCAAATTGTCTGTGCAGAATTCGTTTATTTTATCCCTATCCCCTAGGACTCAAACCATTTTCTTAATGTGTTTAATCTAATCTTAATGTGTAAAATCTCTTTTCGCGGGTGGTAGGGCCTTGTGCAAGGTCCGTCCGGATCGCTACCACCATCTTACTCGCTAATCCTGCCGCTAAGTAGCAGTGCTTGCACTGCTGTGTTCCGGTGCGGAGAGTAAGACAGCCGGGGAAATTACGGGCACAAGAGGCATTTCATCTTAATCCTCTAGGTTGGCAACGCATCTGCAATCCCTCCGGGGTTGCGGGTGTCTATGGGCAGTGGTGATCACTTACCATCAGGTGACCCACTTGCTCGTTTGCCTTCCTATTCACATAAAAAAAAAAAAAAAAAAAAAAAAAAAAAAAGACATAATTACTTTCGAATTCATAATATTAGTAGGGAATAGGGATTTAGCAAGAGTACAGACAAAAAAAAACTTACCTTTCTGGAACTTCCATCTAATCTGGCGACGTTGACCGTGTCCGTGACTGGGTCGGTCCAGTAAATATTCCTCGCCAGTGGATCAATGGCTATACTGTCCGACACGACGCTGTTGTGTATAACCACCGACTGTTCGCTGCCGTCTAGCCGCGCTCGCGATATTGTCTTTGCCTGATAAAAAATACAGGTTCATTACTTCTCTTGTGAGGCCTTACTTCTCAATAGAATGGTTTTTGTATGAAAATACACCTTCAAAAGATTGTATCTATCTATGAATCGAATAAACTTAGAAATTTCACTTTTTCACAGCTGGAAGAGACCAAAGCCGTTTTATATTAATTTCAACTTGATATCTCCACGCGATTCTGAGAAAAAGGTTATTAAAAAATTAATAATGGTCAATGGAGTGACCCTTTTTCCCTTTTGAGGTATGCAATAAAAAGAGTAAGCAGCAAAACTAAACTACATTTATAAAAATGCTGCTGATAAACTTACATCCATATAGAACCATAAAGAACCTGATTAATTCCCCAGCAAAAGTTAACATCACAAACACAATCACATACAAGGAGTTACTTACCAAGTTATCGGCCCAGTAGATGTACTCAGTCTTAGGATCATAGTCGACTGTGATGGCTCTTTTCAAATCTTTAAGTGGCAGTGAGTATGGGGTGAAGTCCGGAGAGTCCAGGGATATTTTGGTCAACACAGTTCGACGAGCCACTAGCAGTATTGATTGAGGTGTACTGAAGCATGTTGAGTTGCTGCCATCCTTCAGCTTCAGTCCGGTTGGACATGAGCACACATAACCTGAACAAAAGTTTTACTAGTGACTTGTGGTATTTGCTGCCTTTACAATGTTACTTTAAAGAGGAAGCCCAACTGAAATTTGTAGTAAGAAACCAAAAGCGTTAAATTTAATCAAGTTGGTTGGTTTGAGTAGTTTATGTAACCAAAAATCATATTATTATTGATTTAGTGTAAAAATTAATGGTACCAAAGAGATGCTAGAGTTGTCATCTAATCTTTACAGGTATAAGGGATGAGAAATAGTTTGAGTTCAGGCTTCCAAAAGCACTATAGATCTCAATTTATTTATTTATTTACATACCAGGTGCAGCTGGCGACAGTAAACACAGGTGCGAACAGCCTCCATTGTTCACTTTACATGGATGATTTCCTGGTGGCGGCAGCTGACGGCTACCGTCATATACCCTGATGTCTACAGGCACTGGCTCGGATTTTATCAAATCCTTCATTGGTCCATTTGTTGATATATCCCATGAGTAGATTTTCCTAAAAGAAAGTGAGTTACAGACATTTACTGCTTCATTTTTTTAACTCAATGATTTCGGATTTCATTTGACACTGCAGTTAGCCATGTGATATTGTTCTGCATTTTTCACGAAAAAAAAGAGTCTCAAGCAACAAAAGCAATACATAGTATCCCATTGCCTTTTATTAACTTTAATGTGCCTTAATTACATTACTGCTTACCAAGTCTTCCAGTCTGTCCAATACAGCTTATCATTGAAGAATGTCAAAGCATATGGATATTCCAATCCTCCTTTAACAATTTTCTTCCTTTTCTCACCATTTAAGTCCATCACATCTACAAACTGCAGTTTGGCGTCTACCCAGTAAATTAAATTATTGTTATAGTCTACAGTAATGCCATTTGGCCAAAATATATTTTCTTTGACTATAATTCTTCGAGTGGCAGGATCACCATCCATACCAGCTCTCTCAATCTTAGGGGTTTCTCCCCAATCCGTCCAAAATAACAAACTGCAAATAAAAAAAGTTTTAATTCCATTATTGGTGTACTTGAAACAGACAAATAAGTACCATAATAATTATATGTGGTATTTCTATGAGTTTTATGTCCTACATGTATAAATGTCATACTAACCCTTCTTTAGGAACAACAGCGATGGCCCTGGGCAGGTCAACTTCTGCCCAGAATAACACTTTTCTGTACTTTTGATCTATACTTATAACTTCTACGGTAGTTGTCTCACCAACTGTACAATATATTTTGTCTGTGTACCAGTCTACAGCAATGCCATTTGGGGTGATCAGGTCTTCTGATACAATTCTCACCTATAAAATACACAAATTAAAAGTTTATTTTCCATTATAGTATACATATTGTGCAGTGCAAACTTTTAACACACCATTCCAACCATGAGATAACTTATTTATCTAGACCGGGCAACTATGGTGTGATACGGGGTAGAGTCCAACCAAAAATAATCTGCAGGTCTCAGTCTGTCCAACCATTTACACTGGAATTTTAGTTATTTAACCTGTCAAGCATCCAAGCGACTACAGCAGTCCCTAACTTTTTTGGGACTTTTTTTAGGGGCTGCATAATGCAGTCCCTAGGACATTTCCCGCCCGAAAAAGTTAGGGACTACTGTAGTCGCTTGGACGCTTGATGGGTTAATGCAGAGAGAAAAATGATGCTATTGGTAGCCCCTGTGCTTACTAGACTAAAAGGTTCACAAAAAGACTACATTAAGATTTATGATTACCACTAACCAAATTAAAATCTTACCTTTTCTCCTGAATTTGTATCATTATAATTCATACACTGTATCAACTCAGCTGTTTGATCCGACCAGCATATGAGGTCCCTTTTGTACAGAAAGTCAACAGCTGAACCCTGGTCTAAGCCCTTGATGATGGTGCTCAGTTTGCCAGGTTTTGATATGTTTGCCACCCTTATATCCGATCCCGTTGAATATAGAAGCACTGGGTTACTAGCCACCGAATAATAGCCTGAAAAAGAAAAATAATGCACTAAATTTATTTATATCCAAACTGATCTTTTCAACCTTTCATATGCTAGAATATTTAAAAAAACATGCACTTGTTCCAAATATTATAAATTTCAGAGATAAAAGTACAAAATGACAGCTTCCAATCTTGGCCTGGATCTGGGACTAGGCATGAGAAAGGTTAAGCTTCAAATCATGGTTGACATGGTTAAAGTATACACATTAGTAAATGCACTGGTATTCGTATTTGTATGATGATACAGGGTTATGTCAACATGAAAGAACTACTTGCTCTTAGTGTTTAAATATGCATAAATGATACACCAATCTAGCACAAAATACTAAGATCAGATCTAAAACCTTTGAGTTGCATTATTTTTAGACGCAAGTTAGTCATCGTCAAGGTGTAAACCTGTTTGAGTTGTAGATTTTGGCGATTCAACATAATTTTGACGATGATATTATTTTTGTTTACATGTGTGTTTGTTATGGTCATAAAATAGCTTGATCAAATATTACCTTTTAGCTGTAAAAGCATCAACAAACAAAACACGTTTATAACATTCCGTATTATTTTGTCCGCGTGAAGTATTCTTCGGCGTTTCGTCATAATGAAAACAAATGAACAGCACTTGAGTTTTTCATATGTTTATTTTAATGTTCGCTGCACCGACACTTTAAGGCACTATAATAAACAACTAAGCACTTTTCTATGACATACTTAACATGATCTAGGCTTTCAATGGGCTTTGACCACTGTAATAGCGAAAAATCAAAGTTGTCGATCAACAAATGAATAACGAAGATAAAAGCTCGGATGCACGCGACATTTTTATTTTCTTTTTGCTTTTTTTCTTAAATTTCGGTATAGGGTTGCCAGCCTATTGAGTGGCATTTCAAAATAAGATGACTAAAACTAGCAGAATCAAATGTAACCTCATACAAAATGTATATAATTATTGTTATATAAATTTATTATTTATGCATAGCTATGAATAGGTTCACTCATATTGCAACGTATATTATTTTCGTCAAAAGGTCAAGTAAATCAACACAATTTTTATTTTATTATGGCACCCCCAGGATACCCACTAACGTTTCGTTTCAAGCTTAATGTGTTTATGAAACTGTCACTTCAGGTTCTTTTTATTAAAATAGGTAGTTTTAATATCACTTTTAGATCTGCGGCCCCTTTTAGAGCTTTGAAAAAATCAGCCCTCTAAATCAACTCAATCAAAAATGCGGTCATTTGAAAAAGTGCTCTCAAGGGATGGAAATCCAGTCTTAGAAATTTGAAATGTTGACTTGCCTGTTTTTGTATAAACCAATATAAAATGACCTCACACTGCCTACATTTTGCTTAGGAGCAGGGCTCTCCTAACACTGGATATTATATTCACTTGTCGAGTTTGTACGAAACTCTCGTCGCGCGAGTCCAACCCGCATTACTTCAGCATTTTTTAAATTTAAGAAAATATCCTACTATCCTACTAATATTATAAATGTGAAAGTTTGTGAGTATGGATGTTTGGATGTTTGTTACTCTTTCACGCCAGAACGGCTGGACAAATCTGGATGAATTTGGAACATACATAGATTATAGTCTGGAATAACACATAGGCTACTTTTTATCCCCGAAAATTGCGAAATTCCTGCGGGATAGCGATAAACGAATTCTATGCAGACGAAGTTGCGGGCAACGGCTGCTATCCTACTTCCTCCTAATATTATAAATGTGAAAGTTGTGAGTATGGATGTTTGTTACTCTTTCACGCCAGAACGGCTGGACAGATCTGGATGAAATTTGGAACATACATAGATTATAGTCTGGAATAACACATAGGCTACTTTTTATCCCGGAAAATTGCGAAATTCTTGCGGGATAGCGATAAACGAATTCTATGCAGACGAAGTTGCGGGCAACAGCTAGTATCTTATAAATTTTAGCGCCCCACTGCTGGGCAAAGGCCTCCCCTTTTCCCCTTCCACTCGTTTCTGTCTCACCCACCAAGCGACACTGGACCAGTGTGGTAGCCTTATGGTCCAAACCCCATTAACTACGTCTAATTTTTTAAACCAATTTTTTTTTGTGTGGCAGTAAACAATTTCTAGCTTTCTTTATTTCTTCTTTCTGAATAGGTATATACAGGAATAACTTTCAAAATACTAGTCCATAACCTAAAGTCTTACAACTCGGGCGTATCTCAAACCCCAAGCCCCTAATATGAAAATATGGCACACCCCGCTATAAACTAATAAGAAACTATTTCCAAATTATTAACTTTGGCCGCGTCTAACATGTTGATTTGGATAATGTTCCTAAGTTGCGCTATTAATGTATATTAATGATCCTAAACTTGTACGAGTCGGCAGATGTTTAGTTTGGTGTGTAATGTAGGTTTCATGCTTGTTTTGATTTCATCATGCATAAAATTACCATTAGTTTGGAATGATAATAATGATAATTGATTTCTCCTTAGCCTTACCTTACGCTAACTTTAACTACACAATGTCAAATAGAGAGGGCATGTAACACCGCAGTTCAAAATACCAAATTACTCTTACAGTCCCAAGCTTCGGGTTTCCGTTTCGGGTACCAACGGCCGCCGAATCAAGTATCAAATCCATAAGAATGAGTGAGACAAGACAAACCCGAATGGCATTCTAGGAGCTTCAACAAAGGGACGCTAACAGAGTAACTTCCTACATTTTACATTGTTATCTAGTTTCCTATGCACCCCGATTACAGATCAATATTTTGCAATAATTAAATCATTAGATCTATCAATCGAACTCAATAACATCAAAGGCAAGATAAAATAAGTAGATTTGGTGTGCAATAATGAATGCCATCAAATTTAGGAAGAGCGTTCGTTCTGATCGCTCCACCACGACCACTAATCGACTCCCTCACTACAATAACAACTAGCTTCGGAACCGACCGCATTTCAGTGAATGCAAGTTGAAATAGCCCCTCTATTGTCTAAATATTGGCGCACAATTCAACCTATTTGAGACTAGAGAATAGTAGCCTTATTTGGATTGTTTCAGTGTTAATAGCAGCTGTTATCATGTGGGGTGATCAGTAAATTAGGTAGGTAGAGCGTTTTTACCGTTACGAACAAGTCTTTTCCGCCTATCTCCTTAACGTCCCCCTCATATATGTTCCGCGCTACTAGCAACAATAGTTGGATGGAAGATGTTAAAATATAAGTACCTAGTCCATACATATAAGTAGGTACAATTCTACTACCTACTTACCTTCTTCTAACAACTCTATTAGGAGAGTTTGGAATTTCCAACCGATGTCTCTAAACCTACTAACCGAATAGAAACGTAAAGTAATAGCATTGAAAGATAGCATAAGTACAATTCACAATTCTAGAATTCGAAAACAGGAATCTAAATTCAAGGTCCGTTTTACCTAAAATAACATTCGAATGTATGTGCAAGATAAGTTGTAGTGCTGGAGAGTGTTTTTAAAAGATTATGTTCACAGCGATTATAAAAGATGTATTTTCAACATGGAACTACAGTTTGACAACAAAAATAATGCTCCACGATGTACCTGCGCAGTAGACCAATTTTAGTAGCGCGGGAAATTACGATACACCAATGATAAAATAGAATTCTACGCGCGCTAAACTCTGGCGCTGTTATTGGTCGATCGATTTCGTACCAACATGGCGGCCGGGCCGTGCGCCAATGCCAATATAGATTATTTACACGTTCGGCTACCATCGGAAACTGGTCTGCGCTTCTCTGCGCAAACGAATACTGCCGATGCGCATTATATTTGTTGTCAAACTGTACCGTGAGACTCGATCTTATACACGAACTACGAACTAATCCGAAACATGTCGAGTAACACTCGACTTTTATACGTTAGTTATCCATTTGTGTTATTATAAAGATGGATTTGTTAAAAGTTTGATAAAACTAGCGGTGGTTATGTGTCTTTGCTTTATTAATGAGACCACAAACCAAGTAAAAATAATATATAAGCAATAATGGCAAAGCGGTTTCAAGTTACTGCGAATATAAGATGGTTTCATGAGCTTATGGAGGAATTCGTTATTGTGAAAAATGATTATCCTGTTGCTTTTCCATGTTTGGCGTACCTACCTACAATATGTGAGCCGTGCTCATGTACAGTCAAGTGTAATAATATGTATTTAGAAAAAGTCTCAAAAACAAGTACCATACGCTCTTACACCAGCGTAATAAGGTCGTGGGACATATTTTTGAGATGTTCCTATCGATACTTATTTTTGCACTTGACCGTACCTACACAGTTTATACAAGGCAGTGCTTTAAAATCATAGCCAATTAAATTAAGTAGTAACGAAGTACTATATGCTAGCTAGCAACTGTCTCATATAAAATTGGCTTATTTGGACATTGCTAGCATTGTCGTTATTTGCTATCTGCATCCTTTGCTAATTAGCCCAAACGGAGGCAGACGCATTGGTCTAGACCGTTAGGTAATAACCGTGTTTGAAATGGTTGTGGGTGCTCGTGTCCCACAGCTATATACGTAATAAATGGAGTAAACAAGCGGAAGTGGAAGTAGAAGTGGGTCGAGAGTGTAGTTACAGTTGTATTAATTAGTTACTTTTTATTAAACCAAGCTTTACAGTTGGAATGTCGCAGAGTTGCCAATTAGATTGAGTGCCCTTGTTAAGTTCCCCGTCCACAACAATTAGCACGTTAATAATTTGCTCATTTAATATCGCTGTTTTTAATATTTCCAACTGGCAGCGACTTTGATTAAATTAAGTAATAGCAGGGCGTTTATGGCCGTACGGCGGAAGTCCCACAAATTCACTCGTCGCTTAAGGAAATTTCTTAACAAATTATGTTACGCGCAAGACGATTCATAAAGTGATTCAGCCGCTGGGTGTGTGCGGGGGCTGTTATTATATATTCCGCCGTAACGTTCCACGGCACAGATAGCTCGGATGAAATGGAGTGTCGAGGCGTCGTAATTTGTAAGACCCGAATTAAATTACGTACAGAATAATGATGCCCGCTCTCGTCTTAATAAGGCGGAACTGAGGTCGGTTGCGCTTTTTTCTGGAAGTTTGCTCATAAATTTAACAAAGAATAGGCTTGTTTGGAACAAGCGTGAGTACAAAAACACGGCGGTTTTTAAATTGTTGACGCGGTGGCACGTTCAAGAACGGCCATTTGAATATTTAATTGCAGGCCCTTCCATTAACTGATTGGGGCGTCACTAAAACAGTTGACTAACTGCAGGGGAAAGAAAACAAAAGAGTTATTATAGCTACCGCATTTCGTTTATCGGGTTTTGGGTTCTGTTCGCTAAAATATTAAAAAATACGGATATATTGGCTGGGCGAAAAATTGTTGTTGTTGAGTATACCATTCTATTTTAAACCAAACAATTTCGACCAAATAAGGCATAAAAACAAAAATTAAGAATCAATAATTAACCAGCTACTTAACCGCACTAGGAAATCCATAAAGTGCTTTCTATGTGTGTTGCGAGTGCGTGCAACAGGCGTAATGATCTTTGTATCTAAAATCTGGTCAAGCGCGTGTCGAGCCACCTGCAATATAAGGTTCTGTACAAACATGCGGGAATACACAATATTATTATTCTTAAACTTGGTATTTTTCGATTTAATATGCGCCATGAATTTTTTATATTTCCATAAATAATCAGTTTGCTGGGAGACAAAGAATATACTATAGAATACAATTGCCGCTCTGTGGAGAAGAGTTCGGATTTGTGAAGCTCGATGGTTTAGTCCTGACTTGATGAGCAAAGACTTGATAAGGGAAATAAGGCACGGAACCCTCAGTGAACGAGTCATACTCGCGCTCGCAGGTTATTTTCTTTCGCAGTGGTTCAAAAGTCGTTTAAACATAATAGTCCGGTCAATTTAGACATTCGAAGTTACATAAAGTCCCAACAAGCTGAATTTCTGTGAAGTTGTTTAAAACATAATTACAAACAATGTCTAGAAGTTCCCCATCACTCCCCTGTAAGGAAAAAATTTAATTCAAGGTCAAAGGTCAAAAAAATAGTTTTTCGCGATTTTCAGCAAAACGGTAAGTTTTATCATAAAAGTACTTCAGACAAAAATTGTAGATCATAAAATTATCTATAAAAAATGTATCAATACTTTTTTTCTTACGAGCCACCGTTTCTGAGATATAACGATTCTAAAAGTTATAAAAGTTGTTATCGTCAGAATATGCACACGTTTCCACGCCACCTATGAGGTAGTGTACTTAGCGCGTTTTTGTTAACGTGGTTTCCCCAGTAGGCCTACTCCACGGGTCAGTTGTGATCCTGTTTAATGTAAAACTATTGCAAAATAACGGAAATTTTCAAAGATTGGGAAAGATAAAAGCGATGTAAATGAAAAAAAAGTGTTGAAGTTTATTCGTCTTATTCATAAGTTTCAAATTCTTGTTCTTCTTCTTGATCTTCTTCTTGTTCTTCTTCTCCTGCTTCTTCTTCATCTTCATTTTGGATGCAAGTAAATTGCGTCAATAGCGATGTATCGCATGATACTTCGTCGGAGTCAAACGAATCCTCCATTGTTTGTGATTCAATATTAGAGCACGACCGGCCTTGACAATTTGTGCATGCCAAAGAACAAGACAGTCCGACTTTTTTGCAACCACATGTAGCACTGCATCCCTTTTTGCAGTTGCAAAAAATAATGTTCAGCAGTTTTTCCGGCGCAGGTGGAAGTAAAGTTTGAACTGGCTCTAATATATTGTTGACCAACTTCCAACCCCAGTCTGTAGGGTCTAGCTGATAACCAAGCCACACTTGAACTTGGTAATATACTCGAAAAAGATGTTGGTGAGCAGCAACTGAAGTTGGAGAAGAAATAGTAAAAAAGTTCAATTAGCTTGTCTTCCTATTAGAGCCAGTTCAAACTTTACTTCCACCTGCGCCGGAAAAACTGCTGAACATTATTTTTTGCAACTGCAAAAAGGGATGCAGTGCTAAATGTGGTTGCAAAAAAGTCGGACTGTCTTGTTCTTTGGCATGCACAAATTGTCAAGGCCGGTCGTGCTCTAATATTGAATCACAAACAATGGAGGATTCGTTTGACTCCGACGAAGTATCATGCGATACATCGCTATTGACGCAATTTACTTGCATCCAAAATGAAGATGAAGAAGAAGCAGGAGAAGAAGAACAAGAAGAAGATCAAGAAGAAGAACAAGAATTTGAAACTTACGAATAAGACGAATAAACTTCAACACTTTTTTTTCATTTACATCGCTTTTATCTTTCCCAATCTTTGAAAATTTCCGTTATTTTGCAATAGTTTTACATTAAACAGGATCACAACTGACCCGTGGAGTAGGCCTACTGGGGAAACCACGTTAACAAAAACGCGCTAAGTACACTACCTCATAGGTGGCGTGGAAACGTGTGCATATTATGACGATAACAACTTTTATAACTTTTAGAATCGTTATTTCTCAGAAACGGTGGCTCGTAAGAAAAAAAGTATTGATACATTTTTTATAGATAATTTTATGATCTACAATTTTTGTCTGAGGTACTTTTATGATAAAACTTACCGTTTTGCTGAAAATCGCGAAAAACTCATTTTTTGACCTTTGACCTTGAATTAAATTTTTTCCTTACAGGGGAATGATGGGGAACTTCCAGACATTGTTTATAATTATGTTTTGAACAACTTCACAAAAATTCAGCTTGTTGGGACTTTATGTAACTTCACTCTCATTTTTTGGTCTAAATTGACCGGATTATAATGGTGTCTAGTAAATAAACACTTAACTTGATTGACTAGCTGCTGAAGTAAGAACTACGCTACGCACTCATACTTATGAGTATCATCATCATCTTAATTCATTCAGCTTCATATTGAGTGCGATCATAAAATTCATTGTGGCCGTTAAGAAATTAATCATTCCAAAAGAGGGTGTGAGCGTCGGAAAGTATACCATTATTTGGATGATGAAATTAATTTCATCCATTAAATTTACAAATTCCCCCGATTATGTTACTTCGCTATTAATGGTACAAAGTTAATGGGAGAAGAATTTTCTCGTATTTAATTTTATAGCAAGTTTTTGTTCTTGCGAACCGAGTTTCCTGTAAACAAAAAGTTGTCTCGCGTTTGGTCGGTAAACACATTGAAAGGACTTGATTTATCTGATAATGACATAATTTGGGCGCTGTACCCAAAACTTTTTCTTTGACATGAAACATTCCGAGTTCGGGTATCAATGTAATACTTTACGAGAAACTAAACGTCTCCAGAGTTTCCTTTTCAATACAGATTGAGGCGCGATAATTCTTTGGGAAGCATCGAGAGAGAGGCCTTTGAAGTTTTCTCTAGAACATGTGTTAGCAGAATCAGATTTAATTACGTGGTAATTCTAGACCCTTTTACATGGGACTAATTATTTTCTTACAGACTTTACCACACATCTATTTGCTCTTTAATACAAGTACCTAGTCTAAACAGATAAATTAAACAAAAAAATTGTTTAGTTTAAAAGCGTATCAGATTATACTGCTTTAGCCTTAAAACCAGAGGTTTAATTCTGTCGTCATCAAGGATCTTTCCTTCTCATTTGGGATTTACCCTAGACATACCCATGCAGAGTTATAGGGTCTCGTAGATGGATGCCCAAAAAAAATGTAATATTAATCAGGGTTTTACACTCTGATGTTACAAATTCAAACTTCGTCAAAGTGCCTTTTTGCTGTTGCTGCTTTTTATTATTAGAGTGAGAGGGATGGTATGAGACGAACTTCTAATTTTGAATTTCAGAGTACCCCCCCAGTTGTCTCACTTAGCCGGTTTTTCTAAATTCTTCCTCTTCGCCGTTAAAATGCGACATTATCCTTGAGCAAAAATATTTATATACTAAAAGATTTGAAGTTAATCCTACCATCAACTACTAGGGGTAATAATTACATTTGCAAGATTCGTGCAAGAGTTTTAACATTGCAAAAATGAAGAAAATAATGCATTGAGCCTGTAATTAAATTAACACTAATTCTTTTCTAGTAGGTACAAAACCCGACTAAAATAAACAGAAATGAATTCAATGATAATGCGTAAATAGCGTGAGACACGTCTCTATTTAAATTCTAAATTCACGTAAATACAAAATCACTTTCCAAATTGATATTAAAAATGGTAAAAAAGAAATGTTCTACGAATTTTTACGGGTGGAGTTGGTTTAGTAATCCTACATGTGCCAACAAATCATGTTAACTTCTGCCGGTGTTCGGTATAAATTGCAAACTGTGTATGAAGCTAAATTATGAATCTGTGCTGAAATAGATTCATTAGTTGCGAACAGTAATCCTATAAATCCGCCCGTCCGATACGGATACTGAAGTTCGCTAACAGGATTTGAGTTCGTAAGGCCGGTGTTACATCTTCCAAGAAATGAAATAACTGAGCGTTTTGCTCGCGACTTCGCTCGCAATACTTCCAAGGTGCTACTCAGATAGATATGGCTACATAGGGACTCTATACAATAAGTAGACTAACTGTATTCACGTACCACCGTAGAACCCTATAGCAATAAGGTGACGTATCACTCGAGTTTGAGTGGCAGTGGCTTGCCAATTGCGACAGGGTTCTACGGTGGTACGCGAATACATTTCCCTCACCATATGTTTAGGGTAAATGCTGAGTTAAAAGTTGCGTAACAATTGCCTTATGTGTATGTGTGCATTGGTCGTTGAAATTACGAAATTTTACCAAGTCTTGTATGTTATCTTAGTTTTCATTTATGTTGCGTGAAGAAGATTCTCTCAACTTAGCCGTTGAGATTTCAGGATTGTGCATGTCATGGGAGTATCGGGATAAAAATTATTTATTTTATTCCAGGGATCTAAATGTGAACACTCCAAATTTCATGTAGATCTGTGCAGCTGTTTTAGCATAAAAGAGCAAGTAACACTCATATACTTTGTATTTACAATATTGGCATTAAGTAGGATTCCTTTATTACAACCTTAAACCTTACATAACTACATACACCAGCCACAATTTTAAAATTAAATACTGAAGTTTTGGTGTAGCACTTCTGTGACAAAAAAATAGGAACAACAAGAAACACTCTTATCACGCCGTATCATTTTGAGCGCCATGGATTGCTTCGAAATATACTGTGCAAACCTCGACGGCAACTGCTAACTAAAAAGAAGTTCTTTTCACAGTCTGTTTGTTTATCAGTAATAAATAAAGTAATGACCTAAAAGACTAAACAAAAATTATTTACGTAAGTACGTATTTTGGAAACATGTCTTCTACAAGATTTACAGCTCGTAATTTGCTTATAATTTAATCCAAAGTGATTGCTTAGCCTTAAATAAAGAATAGAACGATAGCACTCTGAATCACAACCACATTCACCATTTCTTTCTGTTAAACAGTGTGTAGGATGAGGGTAGAAAGAGATGACGCGATGTTGACCGGCGTCCGCACATTAGACAATAAAGCCTCTGGTCACAAAATGAAACTAGAATCATCTTTTCAACCTAATTCAGTTATCGCCGCAGAAAGTTTACAATGAACGCAAACATACACGACCGGCGGAAATTTACTTTGCGTCTCCTATCGAGTTATACGGTTAAATGTGGCTTGTAGCCTCGAGAGGTTTACAAACTCAAGACTGACTGGATTACACCAACTAGAAAACTTCGTATCGAGGTCCGTCACGGAAACTTGGGCAATCCGATAAAGGTCTTCGATTCGAGTTGGAGCGAAATTGTGATTTTGATATTTTTCCTAATCCCCGTGTGTGCGCCCTGTAAAAGTGTTGGCCGATATGAAAAAAGTTGGGCGTTTATTGCGGCCCGATGTGGAGCTCCTAATGCGCGCGCTGGACGCCGGATCCCGCAGGAATCCCTCCATTTACCTAGCCCGGATTGGCAGATCCGAAGTGCTGTCCAGATAGCCTAGCGGTTGGAGAGCTTGACTACGAAGCTTGAATCTCACGGGCTTGATCCAAGGTCGGGGCAGATATTACGAGTATGTGTATGAATGCTGGTCGTCGAGCCTTGGATGTTTAAGTTGTATTTAATTATGTATTTAGCTACATGAGTATTTTTATCCGTCGCCTGTCCATAGCACAAAGTTTTGTTTGATTCAGGACTGGGATAATTGGTGTGTAATTGTCCGTATTTATTTTTATTTTAAATGCGAACGGTAACGTAATAATGCCCCCTAATCTTAACCTAGTTACTAGATTGCAATAAGTAATAGTGCTGACACGGGTAAGACCAAACTGCATTCTTCTTTTCAACTCACAAAACAAACTTTTAAAACGGCAAGATGAATTTAAACGAGCCGTTTGGTGCCGCATTCGCAACCGCAACGAGCGAAGGCGTGACATCCATCATAAGTTTAAGTTTGAAGCGAGGAATTACAAAGTTTGTTGTTGTTATCCTGCGTAGCATAGCAATAACAACTACGGCTGAGTACCTGGTGAATAGATGCAGGAATAATATCCCGCCCGACAGCAGCGCAGCTGTGAGAGTGCGGTGGGCGTTATACTTAAATTATTCGCCTCCAGGAAATTTATTATTAAGTAACGCTTTAGATCAGATCAATCAAAAGCGAACTTCTTTGGTTTTGTTCGACACAAAAATCGACGTCACGGCGGGCGGTTTAAATTAAAAGGAATTAGGTATGTATGATGCTTGCTGGATGCGACAAGCTAAAGACAGGGCGCTATGGCGCTCATTAGGGGAGGCCTATGTCCAGCAGTGGACTAACTAGGCTGATGATGATGATGATGATGAGGTATGTATAAATTAGAATAAGATACCGTTATCACCTACGAGAGCAGATCTCATCTCAGCAGTGGGACACAGGATAATTATTTATTTAATGAAATGAAACCGGATCTTGATGTGTCGTCATGTTAATTAATCTCGTAATAGCTCGTAAGTAGATCGTAATTGTGATGTTAGGAGCTCAATTCGTGAAACCAACGCAATTACTTACAATGTCAAATTATCTACGCAGAGAAATTAATTAAACGTTACATGGAGTATTCTCGCAATCACGCCCTAGGGTTGCCCCAGCCCGAAACACTATTTCACTCTGAAATAGAAATAAAATGCACTTTGAAAATGTCTCTTTGACGCAAAGTTAATCAATTCTGCCAATCCAGCTCTATCTATCCAAATTGATTTAAAAGACAAAAAAGTATACATGCCCAAAAACAATGGCTACAGTTCTGTAACAATTTAAATTGTTGAAAGTTTATATTTTACACTGACCTAGCAGCCCTAGGCGCGCATGGATGAGTAATTAATAGTAGATTTCCTGCTCTTGTAATACAATTTTCCAGCTGGGTTGCCGCACCTAACACAGGTATTGGATTTATCAAATTTTCAGCAGAAGTTAGCTGGCTAGTTAGACAATAGAACGGCTAGCGAATATTGGGATCTTATTCTTCGTTTAACCATAGCATTAGTACAGGGTGGTGAAATAAATGTCGCACAAGCCAAAGGCGATGGCGATGAACATACGACCTGAGGCTTTCTTTATCACCGGCAAAGGTGTGTACACAATTTTACGTCTTCCCCTGGCCAGGTATGGAAATTTTCGCTCACGTAGCGGGCGGTAAATGGCTACTTACGATCCGGGGCGACGTGAAATGATTTCTAATAGTAGGCGTACATCTTTGTAACTGTTTACAATTGACTGAGACTCGGCGTGCACTGAAAGTCAGACAGACTGACGGGTTTAGCGATCGGTAGCAGAAGAGGTTGAGATTGTTACACTATTTAATTCGAGTTAATTCATTTCATAAGTACATCAGTTGATGTGACGTCACTCAATAAGGCTGTCACATCCAAAAGGGCGGGTGGAAAACACCTAACACTATCTTACTCACTAATACTGCCACCAAGGAGCAGTTCACCCGCTGCTATGTTCCGGCGTGAAGAGTAAGACAACCGGTGAAATTACTGGGATACGAGGTATTCCACCAAAATCCTTTAGGCTGGCGCTGCATCTACAAATCCTTTGGTGTTGGGTTTGGTCTATGTGGTGGTTATTTACAATCAAGCGACTTACTTGTTCGTTTACCACCCTATTTTATAAGAAACTAGCTTCTGCCCGCGACTTCGTCTGCGTAGAGTTATACATAAAAACCTTCCTCTTAAATCACTCTATCTATTAAAAAAACCGCATCAAAATCCGTTGTGTAGTTTTGAAGATATAAGCATACATAGGGACATAGGGACAGAGAAAGTGACTTTGTTTTGTACTATGTAGTGATGATGATAATTGAAAAAGGTTCTGTTATAGCTGAATGACTACGGAATCACAAAAATAAACGCGACGGATAACGGGGCCACGAGAAATACAATCCGGTGGAATTTTATGGTAATGGAATTCCGATACAATATTTTTAATTGTTTTATGATATAGCGAACGTTGGTGTATGAATGTAATGATAGAACGAGCCAAACAAAGTTTGCGGATTTTGAAACTTTTAAGCCACTCACTGTTCGCAGGAAACGTTAATTTTTAAATGTACTATCTGTACACATTGTATTCAAAATCATGATCCAAATATTGTTTTTTTTTTCTATGACCAATATTCAAAATTTTTTTTTACAAAACGTGATCAAGATTGGAAAAGGACTTCAAACATATTAACTTTTTGTTGTTCGTAAAAATCATTTAGTTGATATTCTGAAAACGCTCGAAGCTTCTACGATTTTTAAACGCTTTTGATTGCCTTCAGTTTATTAAGAAACTTAGGTGTTAAAAAAAATGTTCTTGGTCACTAAATATGTACATATAATAGAAAATACGTTGTTTTTAATGATTTAAGATGTAAAATGAGCGAGTGGGTCATCTGAAATAATAATATTTTACATCGGAACACAGCAGCCGCTAGCACTGTTGCTTGGCGGCAGGAACAGCGGGTACGATGGTCCTACCACCCGCAAAACGGTTGACCGTTATAAAACAGCTATTTCCAATACCGGTTCTAGGTGTCGCCACAACAATAACCATTATTATAAATAATTTGAATTTCATAATGAATTAAATTAGAATTAGAGCGCTTGTAGACGTCCGTTTTTTTCACCGGATAACGGACCGTGTTTTTTGCCGGATTCACGGTGGTGTATGAATTATAATGAATGTGTGTACATGCACCGGACATTCGCCGGTTGTCCCTACGTACTTTGCTACGGCGTAGCACTGCTACGTTCAGTATTTCATTATTGCTAGACTCTGTCTACCCCCTAAGGGATACAGACGTGATTTGTGTGTGTGTGTGTGTGTGTGTGTGTGTGTGTGTGTGTGTGTGTGTAGGTGTAGGTGTGTAGGTGTGTGGGTGTGTGTATTAAGTGGGTACCGACTCGACTGATGCGAGCCCAATGCAATGACGGCTGGACTTTTGAATGTATAGTAAGTATGTTATATATACTTCTTCCATGGTGGTCTGGAAGCAAAGAAAAAACATAGAATGTATCAGTTGCTTCTCTACCCGCGCACAGGGTAAAAGCCCATCGAGCGAATGGGAGAAAATCATAGGAATCATGTTATAGGGTATGAGGCTAGCAACCCATCACTATTTTGATTCCATTTTCCACCTATATGCCCTCAATCTTGCTAAATGTGGCCTGAAGGTACCAGTTACCTTAGGATCTGTGAACCCCGTAAGTTACGCGACAGAGTTCTGCGGTGATACGTAAATACATTTCTTTCACTGTACAGGGTGCCCAGAAATTGACGTTTATAATTTAAAAACTTCATATAACGGTGCCTTTCTCTTTTTAAGAAAGGAACACCAAAATCAGCATTCCTACACATTGCAAGCGTAATTTGATATTATATAACACCATTCCGTCACAGTTAACGTTCAAAGACATAAGCGCAACACATTCTCATTGTAATTCATTTAATAAAACCGAATTAACGCCACAACAAAGCTAACGAGATCAAGGTATTTGTATAGGACGCTTAGATTAATTCAAATCCTGTTGCGACGTAATAACATCTAATATAAATTAAATTTGGTGTTAGGGAACAATGTTGCAAACAGCCAAGGGATTACGACCAAACGCCTCAAGTTGCAAGAAAAAAATTGTACTGTGCATTCCATTGCGGCGATAGGTCGACTACTTCTTATACGTTCACACGACGGCCTGGCAATGTAATGAACCTTGCATTTTTCTTGCTTGTGTAAATGTAACTTTATACCGGCCAATTAGAACAATGAACGGGTAAAAAAAAGAAAACAGTAACCGGTTAACAGTATCATGGAAATAATGGTAAAGTAACTCCGGCCTGACAAAGCTATGCCTCGCAGGGTATTCCCTACAAGTAAGATTTATTATCATTGTAAGCATTAAATTATCTGAAGTGTCTACGTTATTAATAAAAATATATAGCCATAATTCTGGAAGCGCGAGCTGTCACTAGAGACTTGATACTATAATTTATTTTGGACAGGCGCTGAGTTGTTTGAACTCGAGTGCCTGATGAGTATTCTGATTAGGTTACTCACACATCTATACGCAAGCAGTAGTATTAGCACAATTATAATTAAATGCTCGTAACAGCTACTACAACTACTAAATACTAATGCTTCTATACTATTAACATGAACTGAATATTAATTTGAACGAAATACTTTATAATGCCATAAGCCAGGGGTGGCCAACTTGATCAGACCCAAGATCTCCTGTTTACTAACGAAACCCTGTGCGATCTACCAATTAGGTACATACTTCATGAAACCTTAAATATTCGTTGGTGATAACGTCGGGCAGTCTGGTCTACGTATTTATATTTTTTGCCTTGCCACGATCGACTGGACTAACAGTCGCGATCGACCGGTCGATCGCGATCGACCTGTTGGCCACCCCTGCCATAAGCTTTGTAAGTATTATAAATTCCAGAACTTTGCTAAACTAGTTACCGTGGGTCTTTGCCGTTTCTCCACTGTGGCTTCATGTTTTTTTAAAGATAAGCGTTAAAACTCCAAAAAAATACTCTTGCTTCTTCTTCCAGCGGCATCCTAAGGGTCCGAAAGGTGGGCTATCCAAGTTGTCCTGGGCGGAAATCGTAGGAATCATGTTATAGGCGATGCGACTAGCAACCCATCACTATTTTGATTCCCCTTTCCACCTATACGCCTACAGTCTTGCTAAACATGGCTTATAGGTCTTGTTACCTTAGGCTCTGTCTATCCCGTAAGGGATAAACACCGTAATTTGTGTGTGTGTGTCCTGAATAGCGGCGTTCTCGTGCTCACCTGAAACAATTTCCGAAGGTTCACGAAAATGACTTTTGTTACTATGGTAAAAATATGCATATAATTTAGTGCAAGGTTTTAAACTGTTCGGTGATGAATGCGTTTGTCCCGCGAGGGAACTACAGCCAAGATTTCTCATTCTGGGAAATCTTGTGCCCGGAAATGGGACGTATATGATACGTCCATACATACATAAATCACGTCTTTATCCCTTACGGGACAGACAGAGCCTAAGGTACCAAGACCTAAAAGCCACGTTTAGCATAATTATGGTCTATGGGTGGAAAGAGGAACCAAAGTAGTGATGGGTTGCTAGCAGCATCGCGTATAACATGATTCCAAAGAAGTATTATAGGGGTGCGAGTCGGGTTACCTCCACGTGTGGTCAAGAGCTGCGGTTCGTTTTTGGATCCGTCCGGGGGGAAGAGCAGTGCTTGGTCCGGTGCACCCTGGGCATCGGCTAATGATTTCCTGGCAGTTTCTGAGGGTTATCATTGACCGTTGGCTAAGAGCCCGACAGGGGGGAGGGGGGTCTTTGACCATTACCGTACAACGTTGCCGACATTTTGTCACAAGATTTTTAATTATATTTTTGTTACTTTGACATTGGCGAAGTTGTCCACGCTATAACGACTTGATACGCCACAAATAAGAAGAAGAAGTAGATAAGGTGGGGATAAAACTTAAGATACAAGTATACTTTTGTTGACACTTTCGTCTTCGTCTACTAAACAAAGCTGATTGTGAATAGAAAACTATCCGTTTGTTTCTACAATAAAATGAACGCTAGCAGTCTAGGCACTCTAGTTTATCCCCCTAATGAAAACGACAGTCATTTTAATGTTCAATACCGTTCCGTTCCCAAGTGCTCTTACCGTTTACGTCCACGCGAACTGTCGGGTGATATGGCGAAGTTTATTGTCAATCTTATTGTTACACCCTGTATCTAAGTCGGTGAGATAGTGTTGTCAATTAAATTGATTTTCGATAAGTGCAAGTGAGGATCTGGGGCATGATTTAAAAAAAATCAATGTACAAACTATAACTATTACTTAATTAGATCTGTAATTTTTTCTACTTAATTCGTATTTCGAATAAGCACAGTTTTTTGTCATTTTCGAACGGTAGGTACTTTCGTTTGACGTACTTTTGAAAATTGGGTTCATGCACCCTTAACGGTTGCAGGTGTCTAACACCTCAGCGTAATGCTGAGCCAGCGACCGTTTCACTTTTGCGAAGACACACACAACGCTGAACATCTATTTTTAATGTCTGTGTTTTTTCTTCTTGTTTTTTTTTACTTTAAAATTGTGTATACTCTCTTATATTTGTGTGTCTTGCAAAAAGAATTAAATATCTTCTTTCTTTCTTTCTTTCTTTCTTTCTTTGTTTGTTACAATATTATTAGTTCGTAAACAATGAATTAGACACTGAACAGTTTCTATCTGCCAAACTAAGGACCTACTATGTTGAACTCAGTTAAAAGAAAACAGTATCTATTTGTTATTACCAGCCATAACCTTCGATCCCGATGCGATGTCACATTCTCCCATTCAGAGTTGGCAGCGATCGCTACCAACCCTCCAGGCAGCAATAAAACCTGCCACCGACTTCATAAAAATAATAATAATAAATAATAATCATTTAAATTCACGACTTTAATCCCGGAAGGGATGAGGCGCGCCGTTCGCTTCGATCATAATAAAAATAAAAATGCTTACGATTCAGTACTTTATTCTTTTTACAAGCTTCCATTTTGTTGTTGTTCGTTGATGGCTGTTGTATATTTTGATACCTATTATTAGCGGATATATTTGCAAACGATAGGATCAAAAAAATCTATAATGCGTTTATACCCACACGGCCACTTACAATAATAATCTGTCTATGACAAAAAAGGTATTATTGTAAAAGTAAAAAGTTTCAATCTAAAAAATATTTTTTATCCTGTCCAGGGGCCTTACCATGATGTCTTAATGCGATTCAATCCCGATTCAATTTTACGTTTTCGCTGTCCTTTTGACACTTCTAGTATGGATCTGACAGCGAGCGATCCAATTTTGGTTCGGAATTGAATCGCATTAAGACGTCATGGCAAGTAAGGCCAATAACAAAATTAAAGTAATCCGTTGATCGAATCACAGTTATCTTGCTACTCCGCAAAGACACATGCAAGGCAACTACGTCTGTGCGACACCAATAATACATTTCTATGCAAGACCCGCTTCCACATTAATTCAACAGTCCTAACTGTCACATACGTCTAACTATCACAAACCATACGAGGCAAGTCAGATTGCAAAGTAACAAGGTGCAATGCTATAGTATTTAAAAAGGGCTTCGGGTCTATGTCGCTGTCTCACTCACTCATTATGCATTTGATACTTGAATCTGCCGTTGGTATCCGAAACCCGAATGTAAGTCTAGGAACTAACGGACTGCAGCTATTTTTCGTTTATCAAAATAAGCAGCACTAATAAAATTAGATACAACCGCTTTTATGTTAATCGAGACTAGAGTCCTCTGATTTATAACCAACCGCTGGGCATTACTTAAAATGCTCGTAAAAAGTGTCCAGATTACACCAACTAGCGTTTTGTGTCACATAAAAGGCCAGTAATAGCCGCTGTAAATATTGTTGCCATTAGTGCGAGATTTGGGTCATTTCTTCTAAATTTGTGACCGCATACGAGTAAAAGACTATTGTGCCCGCAGCGAGTTGAAGAAATGGGTTGTTCATTTCCGGACTATTCTTTGAGATGTAACGAAATACGCAGTTATTGTTCTGAGACAGTTTGATATATGAAAACAAAGTCCTATGCCAGGTGTCTTAAAATTATTCTAGAGTATTTCCGCAAGTGGTTGAGTTAGCGACATTAAAGACTTCTGTTAAGGTTTTTCATTGAGATTTTTGATTCAAAAATAATTCACAGTCAAAGGGCCGTATACTAAGAAGAGGTCGAAAAATAAGTGGAAAAATGTATTTAAAATATATACAATTAAAAATCTGTAGAACATTTACAGGGGCTGTATAGACAAATTAATCCAACCATACTGCAGAGGTAGGTTAATTTCAAGGCAGCGTAAATGTATGACGCCGAATAATCCTAATAAAACCGGCTAAATAGCAACTTTGACGTCTACATTTATTTACTTTGACTCTTGTATGTGGTCAAATCTCGGCGATAATGATGACGTCGATTATAATGGTCTATGATGGATCACAATTGTTAGCAATGTGCTCAGTAAGGCTCAAAATCTTTAGAATTTTTAAGTCTATATATTTTCTGTGAAATTGTCGGGTAGGTTACGTTACGTGTGTGACGTAGCGAGTCGATGCTTGAACCAACGAACTTAGACCCACCAGTTGTCTTTGGCTAACCGAGTGCGGCACACCTGTACCTTTTTCCTTACTTTTTTTTAAATTCATGCGTGGTGTCGGGTTTGTCCAATTAAACCGCTTTTTCGCGAGTTCTACGCCTTTTTTTACGGAACATCCACAACACCTACAACAATATTATTTAATCAGTCAAAAGAAACCTACTGCTGGGTCTAAAACGTATTTTTATCTGCTGATAATTTTCGGCAGCCTCTCAGTAATTGAAACAGATATATTTAATGTTACACTTCGGTTACGAGTTAAATTGCTATTATTGAAACACTGACTCTTTTCATACTGAGATCTAGAGTAAAATCATAAAACTGCCCGACCCGAAGCACTTTAACGTAGAAAGACTTAGTCGCAGTCACCATATTTCAAGTTGGTGATTTATTCGACAAATGTGAGCTCTTGAAATTCAATTCAGTTTAAAGTTTAAAGTTATTAGTATTAGTCGCGTGTTTTACTCGTAAAGCATATCTAATACCTTTGATATTGATTAGATACTTTGACAGCACGATTTGTAGTTTGAACATGGATATGGATTCATGGTGAGTCCATTGCCGTTGCGGATGAATAATTTATCGGTCAGTTATACGCAAAATATAACACCAGCTGTTCAAAAGTGTGCCGGCAAAACAATTCTCAAAGTCGTTTTGAGGACTGCTTACAGCGCAATCGCGCGTGGATCATCGGTGCTATAAACGATTGGCAATGTTGTCTAAATTATAAATTATCATAAGAATTAAGGAACTATAAGGTAGTTTTTACATTGCAGCTAAGTGAGAACCTTACCTTATGTTATCAGTATAAAGTTGGGAGGGGAGTTTAGCATTTTTTAAATTGAATTGCACACTATAATATCCCCTCCGGCCACGTGGTTCGACAAAGATCCAACATGTCAATCGACGAAGAATTTCAATACCTTCCTGTTCGATATGTCGGACTGCCAGGATTTTTTATCGCCATAGTTTTTTCAACCATCACTTCTATAATCCTTTATATTTTATGTGACACCAGAGAGACATGCTGAAACTCATTGGCTCGTACCGTTGTTCCAGCTTTTGCGAACGATATCAACTTGCCATCGGCGTACTCGTAAATATAATTAGGTAATAAATGCGTACCCAAAGTCAATTTATTACAAATTGCGTGCAACAAAATCGCCCTGGCCTTCGAAGCGATACGCGGATTAATTGAATCACCGCGGTTATGTAAATTAATTACCGATTCAAATTGTTCAGTGAACACGTGCCTTTGTGACGACCCGCGAACATTTCCGATAGCTTTTTTATATGCTATTTAGGAGTTTTCACTGCTATTACGAATGAATTTGCAGCGCCAATGCTAAACCCTACAAGTGACATATTTCTGCCTTTAAGTTCTTTGCACCGCCAAAGCTAAATCTGACGATGTTATTAACACCATGGACAGTAGCCACTTTCAGCGCCGGGCCGGCCTGTACTGTACCGCACAATTGGTACCTACTCACTAACTCTTCAGTTTGTTTGTTTAATTGTTGTCGGAAATAAACGATTGTAATTTAATTAATTTTTCATTTCTTATTCGGACCCGTTTAGTTGGTTTTTAGTAAAATGATTGTAGACTTATCTTTTGCTGAGTTGCTAAAATTCTATACTTATTTGATTTATGTACAACACAGTAATATGGTGCTGGACTCCAAATTATGAGCATTGCTGTTGCAACACATGCTGAGTTTATTCGCTATCTTTTTTATCATCATAACTTCTGTTATAGATTCATTTTGAAGAGGAATTATGACATGATTCCCAACAATAAAAAAAAAACTTTCAATAAATCTTCACTAAATCTTACAATATCCCTCTAAAATATGAGACCGCAGGACAAACCTAATGTTCCTGAAGCTTGAACTAACCAAAACAGCATCATTAACAATAACTAGCACTAAAAGCGGTGCAGCAAACACCAACGGAGCCACGTCTCGAGGCGGGCGTTATCTTAGAAAATGGCTGACTGTAATGAAGGTGGAATATCGTAGAAGCTAAAGACGGCTTCAATTAACAGCACTACCTCCATTATCCGCGGAGAGTCGCTTTACCGGCGATAACCAGCTATAACCAGCTCCCGGCGGCCGTGACCGGTCTAATCCGGACAAATGAGTCGCGAAAGATGACATCCTCTTACTAATTGGAGAACAAAATTAACAAGGCATGTCGTTAAAGCGTTATGTCTTAATGAACCGGGTAAGGGTGTACCGGCATGTTCTGCGCCCGCCCAGCTTGTACGCAACAGATGATCTAACTTTTGGGTGTGCGGAGTTTATTGCTGAGCGTTTTAAGTGCTGTGAAGTTAATACGCTATCCGTTTGTGAAGTGGTAGCTTGGCCATTTGTCGTTTCATCTACATTATACGCGTCACAATCAGAATTGCTGTTGTACTTGGGAGGGTGACCGTTGATCAACTACTTACCCACCGTAGAAAGTTTTCACAGCAAGAGTCTTATTCATACAGATTTTATTTCACAGGCAATGCAATACCGCATACCGCTGTAATGTTTTTTATGAAAAGGTCGCACAGTGGATCACTTTTAAGTTAGTTTGATATCGACGGTGAAGAACCAAGACCTCCTATCTTGTAATTTCGGATTAATGTAAGATAGGAGCTATTGGTTCTCTCAGTAGAATTCAAGCTACAATAATTAAAATTTGTAAGTTAGGATTTCTTAGTTCTTCCCTGTCGATATTACCTCAGCTATTTCTAAGAAAACGATTTCTATATGCGGTAAAGGATGATACTAGTTAAGTACGAGTAGTAGAATTAAAATGAATAAATAAACTATGAGAGTAATTGCGAGAGCTTCCACGAACGCAACAAAGGCTCTGATCGTCTAATATGGTGAGAAAACCTCAAAGTCTTGTTAGCTTTGGTCCTAAGTCCTACACTCCGCACAGCCAGTATTGAATACCTATCTCCCTAAGTTGTATCACCAGTCTCACTCAAATTGTCCGTGAACAGCCTCCAACTTTCTAGGTTTATTTGTAAAGTCAGTGCGTTGTCTATTCTTAACCTTTGCGATGCTCGGTTAAACTTGCGAACTAAATTTTGCTTGTAATAAAGGGCTGGCGCCGAAGTTTCTAGACGTATGTACAAGTCTTAACGAATTGGTAGGTGTACAGTGATCGTGTAGGGAACATGTGGAGGCAAAGTTTCTTTTGTAAATGTGCCTTTTTAAATCAGTAAATAAAAAGTTGAACTGAAATACAAAAATTCTGGCTATAAAATGTTTGCATCGTGTTTAATGTAATGACAACTTAAAAAATTAAAGGTTTATTTACGAAAATGGGCCAAATAAAATTGGGTGCCAAAATGACAGAAAATAGTTTTTTTTAGTAAGTTGTAGTTGTATTTACTTATCTGTTTTGTTGTTTGTTTCAGATCATAGGAAATTAAGAGTTACAACCAAAGTATTCACAGCGTTAAAGAAATTACACACCTGTTATCTCTGTGTGTGTTGTGTGTAAACGTAATTGTTGGACACTAGCGACGCTACAGCATAATGTGTCGCATTTTGGAACTAATTGAATGTCAACAAACGTTCATTATTGATTTCTTTTATCGATCTAATTCAGCCAGTTAAATCTAGATGACGCTGAATCCACAAATTATTAGGTACACAGAACCTTAGCCAATCTCCATATAAACGAAAACTGCAAACGTTTAATTTTAATTCAAGCTTTACTGGGGTGACCACACACCGAAAACGTAAGTAAATGCGGGTTGTTGTGGTGCGCTTGTACATAACACGCGCTGCTCCGGTCTCAGTGCTTTGAAACAATTGCAAGTAAAACGTTTATTTTTCATATAATATTTACTTTATTACCACCAGATACTTCGAAAAGTTAAATTATTTGACCCTAAGTGTATATTTAGAGCTATGCTCCCTTTTTAAAGAAAGTCTAAGTTTATATGCGTTTAAAAGACATAATTTTTTGAAAGTTTTTCATCCAAAACGTGAGAAATCAAATCCTATAGGGAACTTCCCGTTGACGTACAATTACGAAATTTAGCTAAAAGTAAGAAAGCCACGGGTTTCATCATAATAGTATTTATTAAAGAAATATCTACTGTGTGAATTCTATAAAAAAATATTCTTGCTTGTGTGAAAAACAAACAAAATTAAACTATTATTATAATATTTAAATTCATACGGGACCCTCAGTGCAGTATCTGACTCGTACTTGGACTGGTTTTTGCTTTGTTCCGTCTCTTTAATACTGATAATTGGTCAATAGGGTTTCTTAAGGTGGATTCAGACCAAACGAGCGAATGCTCATTCTATCCCAACTCTGCTAAATTTATTGTGTCGAGCAAAAATAACGCGGCGCTTTCCATTCAAATTTGTGTGGAGAGTGACCCGTAATTTTTACTGTACACAGTAAATAGAATAGAATGAGCATTCCCTCGTTTGGTCTAAATCCACCTTGAAAAAGATGAACATGCTACGACGTGCCGCTGGCCGTAGCATTCGAATAGCCCGTAGCATCGCGTAGACACGGAACTCGTAGCACTTTTTAGGAGCGTAAAATGAAACATTTTGAACATTTTGATAGTTATCGACTGACATACCAACGCGATGCACTACTGTATGCACTTTGATCAGTTATACATGTAAAGAAATAGTTTTCTTTAAGTTATGAGTTAGGCTCATTGATAAAGCAGGTTTTGTTTATTTATTTTCACTAAAGATGGCGTTACTTATAACATATGTCATGTCGTTAAAGCAGAGGCTGTTATGTCAAGATGGCGACATAAGTTGATAATTTTAAGATATGTTTGTAGGCTAATAATATGATAAGGAATCGACTCCATGAAGAATAAACTTTTAATGTCGTTTCTTTGTTATTTACAGGTAAGTTAGTGTAATGCAGTCACTGCAGATAAATTGTAATTAGTAGTTTAATGGTGTAAACTTATGCTGAAATAAAACTTTGTTATTTACAGAGCAACACATGTTTATTTTCGTCGTTTCTTTAAAGAACTTTAATTAATAGTCTTATAAAACGACATTACTGGTTAAATTCAAGAACTATGGAAAAATTAAGATTCACATTCGCGGTCTTAGCGACAAGTGATGGAAAATCCAATTTGATCTGTATAACCTCAATTGAGACACCCGACGGACGTGTTTATGATCTGCCGGATGAACTGAAACCTGCCAATAAACATACTGGCATAACAAATACGGAGGTATACACAAAAATAAAAAACTCGCTTAAAAAACGACACCAGACGCGAAAAATCTGGATCCCGTTAACTAACGAATTGAGTAAAATCTACTTGGATGAAGGTGAAAATGTGCAATTTGGTGAACAATACCTTGATGAAACTACGTATGAAAGCAAATCGCAGCATGGTGATAAGAATAATACAGAGTCAGGTAGCAAAAATCTAGGCAAAACAGCTGAGAGATTTCTATTAGAAAAATTTTCCGGAAGAACTTCAAATGTCCACCAGTGGATTAATGAATTTGAAACTGAATGTGCACGATTTGAAATATTACAAGATGAAGAAAAAATTGAGATTTTAAAGTATTTATTAGAAAAACAATGTTTTGATTGGTACACCAGTATGCTAATAAAATTTACGGTAAAATCAGAATGGACGCTATGGAAAGAACATTTTTGTGAGACATACGGAAATAAAGGTTGGTCCCAAGTAAAATACGCGTTTACATTCAGATACCAAGCAGGTTCTTTAATAGAATATGCTACCAAGAAAGAAAGACTGTTGTTAGAAGTTAACAAAAAAATTGATCCCCAAACAATGATAAACCTTATTGTAATGGGACTACCAGATTATATAATTGACAAGATCGACAAAACATCAGTATCATCAATTACAGGCCTCTTCAATGAAATTGGTAAACATGAACATACAACAAATAAAAAGATATATATTAACAAGGTAAGAAGAAACACATTCGACAACAAAGGAAAAAATGAAAAAGTCAAACCATGCCAGATATGTGAGAAATTAAATAAAGGTACTCGTTTCCACCCTGAAGATAAATGCTGGTTTAGACAAACTGATGATTACGACAATAAAAAAAATCAAAGAAAAAATGTGAATAACACCGTGTTAGATGTCGAATTAAGTGACAATGACCAAAAAAACGAATAATAACACCATTGATTAAGGTCAAACTTACATTAAATAACCAATTAGAAATATTTGGTATATACGATTCAGGTTCTAATGTTTCTCTTATCAATTCTAAATTGATAAAACTTAAAGGAGAAACGGAAAGTGATCTGAATAGTGCAAATTTAATAACAATTAATGGTGTTAAAAGAACAAGAGGTTTGACCAAACTTAACATTAAAATATTTGAAACAGAAAGGAAAATTGATGTTTATATTGTAGATGGAAAAGAGTTTAAATATGATTTCCTGATAGGACTAGATATGATAAAAGAGTATAAGCTGATACAGAATGATAATTTGGAAGTGACTCAAAAAATAGAAAACAACTCTACGAAAGCACAAAGGGAAACAGATTGTTATTCCATAAATTTCAATGAGCATGTAAAAAAAGAAGACTTTACGATGAATATCAATAATTTAAGTGCTGAACAACAATTTACAATAAATAAACTGGTAGACAAGTATAAATCAAACTTCGCAAAAGATAAGTATGATATTGGGACAATAAGAGATTATGAAGCACGAATTGATCTTGTTGTGGACAAATATTGCTGCAAAAGGCCGTATAGGTGTTCGATAGAAGATAAAAAAGAAATTGAAGAACAAGTAGGGAAATTATTACAAGAACATCTTATAGAAGAATCATACAGCCCATTTGCAGCACCAGTGACCTTAGCTTTCAAAAAAGAAGATAATAGGAAAACCAGATTATGCATTGATTTCAGAGATTTAAATAAAATAGTGGTACCACAGGCTCAACCGTTTCCATTGATTGAGGACCTCGTAATAAAGACCAGAAACTGTAAGTATTTTTCAACATTAGACATAAACTCGGCATTCTGGTCTATTCCGTTACGTATTGAAGATAGACAGAAAACTGCTTTTGTCACACAGCAAGGTCATTTTCAATGGACATGCTTACCTTTTGGCTTAAAAACCTCGCCAGCAATATTTCAAAGAATATTAAGTAACATATTAAGAAAGCATAACCTAACAGATTTTACAGTTAACTATATCGATGACATTTTGGTATTCTCAAAATCATATACTGAACATATTAACCACTTGACCCAATTATTGGAAGCTATTAAGAAAGAAGGATTCAGACTTAAATTTCAAAAATGTACATTTGCTTCGGAATCTGTAAAGTATCTTGGACATATAATACAAGACAACACGGTTCGACCAGTGAAAGATAACTTAATTTCAATACAGAACTTCCCACCACCTAAAACTCAGAAAAACATAAGGCAATTTTTAGGCAAAATAAATTTTTACCATGAATACATACCTAAAAGTTCAATTATCTTAGAACCACTTCATAATTTATTACGGAAAAATCAAAAATTTATGTGGTCATCTGAATGTCAAAATTCATTTGAAGAAATAAAGAGATTACTATGTTCACAGCCTATTTTGGAGATTTTTGACCAAAATTTGCCCATAAACATTCACACAGATGCATCATTAGAGGGAATTGGAGCAGTATTAAAGCAAATCCAACCAAATGGGAAAGAAAAACCTGTAGCATATTTCTCAAAAAAATTGAATGAAATGCAAAAGAGAAAAAAAGCCATATATCTAGAATGTTTAGCTATTAAGGAAGCAATAAGGTACTGGCAATACTGGCTCATAGGAAAATCATTTACAGTATACTCGGATCATAAACCATTGGAAAATATGTCTATTAAATCAAGAACCGATGAGGAATTAGGTGATATGATGTACTATCTATCACAGTATGATTTCAAAATAAAATATGCCCCTGGAAGAGAAAATCTAGAAGCGGATTGCTTAAGTAGGAATCCAGTATTGAATGAAAATGAAAATAGAGATGAGCAATTAAAAATAGTGAACTTAATAAAATTACAAGATGTTCTAATGGATCAAAAAAACAATGATAATATACAAAAACATAAAAATAATTTAATACACAAACACAACATATATTATAAAAAAATTAATAAATGTGAAAAAATTGTGATATCAGAAGAATTTAGTATAAAACTTATGAAACAAATACATGAAAATATGTGTCATATAGGTATAAAACAGATGCAAAAGAAGATTGGGAAAATATATACAGCAAAGAATTTAACAATGAACATAAATAATCTTTGTAAAACATGCGAAATATGTATAAAAAATAAGACAAGAGGACAAGTTAAGTATGGTTTGATGTCACATTTAGGCCCAGCCACAAAACCGTTTGAAATTGTTTCTATAGATACAATTGGAGGCTTCGGAGGCTCACGATCGACCAAAAAATACTTGCACTTATTAGTGGATCATTTTACTCGATATGCATATATAATAACCTCCAAGACGCAGAGCGCAAAGGATTTTATAAAATTAATAGAAAAAGTAACCAATTCTAATCAAATTGGTATGATCTTTTCCGATCAGTATCCAGGAATAAATTCAAAGGAATTTAAAACCTATTTAAATGAAAAATTTATTCCGCTGGTTTTTACAGCAGTTAATGCACCATTCTCTAATGGTCTTAACGAGAGGCTGAATCAAACGCTTGTCAACAAAATCAGATGTAAAATGAATGAAAAAGAAAATAAAATTGCATGGACAACAATAGCTCACAACTGTGTAGATAAATATAATGAGACAGAACACACAGTCACTGGCTTCGCACCGAGGTATTTATTAGATGGTACAGACGTTTCTGTAATGCCAAATGAACTAAAACAAGAGGAAGTAGTAGATGACTGGATTGAAGACAGAAAAATAGCGTTTAAAAATTCAATGAAGTCACATAGCTATAACAAAATGTTATTAGATAAAAATAGAATACATCACAAATTTAATGCAGGTGATATGGTATATGTTGAAAATGGACACAAGTTAAATAGAAAAAAGTTGGATGAACTTAAAATTGGTCCATTTAAAATAGAAGAAAAAATTTCTAATTCAATTTACAGAATTAATACAGGTCATAAGAAGTTGGAATCAAATCTGTTTCATATCACCAAACTTATTCCAGCTACATTATGAGGATTCAAAGGAATCTAAACAAGACATTTTTTTAGAATTTCCTTTCCTAGGGGGGGAGATGTAAAGAAATAGTTTTCTTTAAGTTATGAGTTAGGCTCATTGATAAAGCAGGTTTTGTTTATTTATTTTCACTAAAGATGGCGTTACTTATAACATATGTCATGTCGTTAAAGCAGAGGCTGTTATGTCAAGATGGCGACATAAGTTGATAATTTTAAGATATGTTTGTAGGCTAATAATATGATAAGGAATCGACTCCATGAAGAATAAACTTTTAATGTCGTTTCTTTGTTATTTACAGGTAAGTTAGTGTAATGCAGTCACTGCAGATAAATTGTAATTAGTAGTTTAATGGTGTAAACTTATGCTGAAATAAAACTTTGTTATTTACAGAGCAACACATGTTTATTTTCGTCGTTTCTTTAAAGAACTTTAATTAATAGTCTTATATACAAATAACATTACACACATGTAAACATTAAAGAAGGGTTGGGGTTATTTTTTTATTGTTATTGTGACTTGTATTTTTTTATTTCAATGGATTTACTTTCATATTAGTAGTATGAAACCGGGTCACGTCCCGTAGAAAGTTGTATGAAAAATGACCCGGTCAGTATACGAATTACATGTTCACATTTTGAGAAAAAAGTTTCTGTAAAAAAATATTATTTCTAAAAACATACCTACTTACATAAATATGTATGAGACAAACGAACTAAGCGGGTGATCCGATGGGAAGTGACCAGCGCTATAGACTGACCGCCTAAAATGAGTCCTCTCTCGCACGGTGCAGGGGCGCGGGGTGGGACAACAAAGGGGGCCGAGAGAGGTGCGGGCGGCAGGCGTACTGCCCGCACGCACCTCTCTCGGTCCCCTCTGTCATCCTACCCCGCGCTCCTGTGCCGCACGGGCGAGGACTATACAAGGTATCTCATAACTTTTCCGGTATATTTTAGCAGGTGGTTAGTTAGCAAAATTTATACCCGCCCTTGACGCAGTTCAATTTGAACAATCAATGTATATATCAATAAATACAGAGAGGCACGACAACAGTTGCTACCAACTTACTAAGTAACCGCTAGATGGCGCTGTCTCCTGTACAAACATGCTAACGTTTGTTCGCCGCGGAACACTTCGTTTTCAGATTTGCTTTAATTACCCGATCTAATTACAAGTATTAGTGAGTGTTCTAAACTGATCCTGGATCTCCGGGTTGGTTAAGGACCTTACTATCATAGGCACATCGTAATTTCGTTGACTATCCCGAGTTTATCATCAAACGCCACGCTCCTGCACTACACTATTTAGTTAACCTAACTCAACTACCCGCCAAAATATTACAGAGCATTTTTATTTTAAGAGACTCTGTAGACACGAAGCAAAAATTAAGTCCACATTATTTTAATAACTCAAAAGTTTTCTTCGAACCTTCTAATAAAGTAAATGAAATCAGCTATTATTGGAATGGATGTTTGTTTTTCTTGAAAGTATTTTATTGAAAATAGGCGTTACTTTGCGGAGGTCCATTGCAATGAAAACAAATTACCTTGCTAATGCGCTACTCACGTGCAAGATAGCCAAGCCAGTGCGAAATATATATGTTTTTCATTCAATCCCTACCTCCACTATTGCCACATAAAACACATATAAATCCCACAAACCTTTACACCACACAAACACTGACGCGTTTCGATCCCTCGACGGGATCATTATCTGATATGTTAAAGTTAACTTTGATTATTTGATTCTTCAAGTCTTGCGACACCCTGTATATCAAGCACATATCAAGTGCGTGCAACTATGAAGGCTCACGATATAGCACTGAAGGGCCAATTCGCCGGCACTCGTTCATAAATTAGGAGGCACATTCCCTTATCTTTATTAGGGTCCAACACGCCGGGAATGAATTAATTGGTACTAGTTACACATCTTTTAATTATGGCATCGGAAAAATAGAGCTCTGATACAAAAGTAGAGCATGCTGTAGTAAGATTTGTAATTAAGTGAGATTTAGTCCTGAGGAAGCAGCGTACAGTCGAGAGCGTAAATATCGATAGAACCAAACACGTGAAATATACCTGCGTATCACCGACTTTATTGTTTGTGGCTTAAAGATGTATAGAGGATGTTTTTGACGTCTTGGTAACCGTGTATTGATTTGATTGACTTAAGCAATTTTTTAAGATTCAAAATAGGCATGAGTTTCAAAAACGCCGTGGTAGCCCAGTGCTTTGACCTATGGCCTCTCAATCAGAGGGTCGTGGCTTTGAACCCGGGCTCGCACCTCTGTATTTTTTTCCCCATCCCAAAAAGTGCGCAAAAATTACCACTTTCGAACAGTATTTTCACATACATACCTTCACGCCTCTTTCCCACAGGGGTAGGCAGAGACTACTTTGTTCCACTTGCTACGATCCTGACATACTTCTTTCGCTTCATCCACACTCATCAATCTCTTCATACATGCTCGTCGGTTTCGGGTACTCCTGACCTAACCTTTTTCTAAAACGTCTCCTATTTCCTATTTTGCGTCACATATATGCTTTCAAAAATCAAGCCCTAGACCGTCACATCCAGGAAATAGACGGAGGCAGGGAATGATAATAAAAGACAGTTTATAACTTAAAGATTCATACCGGAAAATTACATAGTTCCCGCGGGATATCGATAAACGTAAGATACTCCTAACTACATAAATGTCTTGTTTTATACAACCCTTTTGTACACATTGCAGAAGCATAGAGCTACTCCAACCGTACCGGAGAACGCCATGAAATTGTTGAGGAAATTCGGTCAATTTGTTTCAGGCATGAACGGAAAAAAAATTGGAATATCCGCAGTCGATTCTCGTTATTTCAATTGGTTACGAAAATTTTTCCCCAAAGCGGTAGGTAATGCTGGTAGGAAACTATCAGAATGCCTTCAAAATTTCGATTGCATTTTTAAGACAGGCTGTATAATTTTTATGCCGATACTGCGCGAGTGTGAGTAATTATTAAAACAAATAAATGTTATTTTTTTATGGATCATTTAGGCTAATTATAGGTTCAGAGGGATTTAACTTAGTATAGGGTACAGTTTGACAACAAAAATAATGCTCCACGATGTACCTGCGCAGTATACCTATTTTAGTAGCGCAGGAAACTCTGGCGCTGTTATTGGTCGATTGATTTCGTACCAACAATGGCAAAATCATGTAAGTGGGACAGAGCTAAAAATGCAAAGCAAGCAATACTCTGCCAGTTGCGCTTGCAAATAAAGTTCAATATAGATTATTTACACGTTCGGCTACCATCGGAAACTGGTCTGCGCTTCTCTGCGCAAACGAATACTGCCGATGCGCATTATATTTGTTGTCACACTGTATCTTCTTTTGGTTCTTACGTCCTATCCATCGTTCGCAGTTCGTCTTTATAAACATGTATTGTTCACTAACTTGTTATTTTACTGTGTCTTGAGTTCTTACATCTGTAAAATGTTACACAGTAATTAATACATTAAGTCGGCGATGAAATATTAAAAAAGAATTATACAATCGTTATACTATCTAATAAATACTATCCATGGCTTTCTCGACGACCCGTTAAAGTATTTTCATTAACTTGCCAAACATTTTGAATATTTGGTAGTAGCTTTGTACTTAACCTTTATTTACCACAGATAATAAAGCTTTTATCTATCTGTGAAAATATGAATTCACTTCCACAGAGGAAGACCGATTGATTGCCAAAACATTAGTAAATTATTATCACTAAACAACGTAGAGATTTTACCCCAGATTAATGCCAATCAACGTTATGAAAAGGCATCCCTTGAAAGCTTCGCAGAAACTATAATGACAAGAAATTGTCGGCAGTTATTTAGTCATTTCAGAATATTCCAGATACCTACTGGTTTAATTAAGTCACAAGCCATAGAACAAAGGGAGTTGAGACAAGGCGAATAGTTGCCTAAGGAATATCGATGCCTCAGTGACGAAAGGTTACAACTTGCTGTAATAGATGTTGCCTTTTATAACCTTTCTGCAATAAATATAAACATGTTTAACAATATCCACATAAACGTTTGTGACTACGCTACGAAGCTTTAGGAATATTGTTTAGTGTAAGTTTTTGATCTCAAAATACGTCCCGAAGAAATTTGCGTTAAAACGTCAAATACTATGAGAATTTGTTGCCGTTTTGTTCCGCTAGTGGCGCTGTCAATTTACCCTTACATTATACCCACTAGAGGCTCAGGTGATGTGGCTTCTTTTCTTGTCAGTTTTATTTAAACAAAATGTTACGTACATAAGTGGCGTTTATTTTAAATTCGCTTGCAAATTAAAATGCTTCTTTACTAGTTATAGGCCAATCACAAAGTCTGTTTCAGTCTTTAAGCGTGAAGCTGCGAGTGGTAACCGGATTACTCGACCGCTAACTGGCTGTCGGCGTTCCTCGCTCTGATTAAATCAAACCGCTTTTAACTATACGGGGGTATCTTTATTCTCCCGCGGTGACCGGCTCGCCCCATTATCCGCGCATGTTTGTGCTTGCCAGTATGCGGGGCTCGCAAACATCTGACCCGACCGTGTTTGAGTTCTCGCCGGAACAACCTGCTTCCCCTTCCTGCTGTCTTAGTACTTTGTTCGCATCTGTTTAATTGAAATGTCTTGTTGATCGCCTTGATGGAAATAAATTAAGTTTTCACTCCGGGAACTTGGTAGTGAAGTTTTGAAAATAGTTGGTTGTCGGCTTGTTGCGCAGGACATTTACATTAGAAAGGACTTGAGCTGTTGTTCTAAGTACATAGTTTACATTTTACATTTATTACGAGAAAAAGCGTACATTATACTTTATCTCTGAAGAAAACTGTATATCTAATGGTCACAGCTATTCACCCAAGTATTTTATATGGCTATATTACATGTGAAATGGCATATTCACTGCCCATAAAGCATGGATGATGATAAGAGTACATTACGAGTATGGATAAAAGGATCAAGAAGTAGATTTAAAACTGTGACGTTTAGCGAAATTCTTCACATTGGAGCCTATAAAGTTATAACTATAAAGCACGGTAGATTGACTTCATAAAATTTTAATGTATAACAGTGGGCCTTAAAATTTACCGTTAGTATCGCGACGCACGTTTGAGCCTCGTAAACGGGCTGATAACGGCGCAGCGTATGATACGCATTTACTGAGTTTTGTGGAATACTTCCAGTTTAATGGCCACTGGTAGATTGCAACATTGTTTTTAGTACACGCCCATTTACGGCTCGTATTTTTCTGATAGACCGCCGTTTGGGGCTTGCGACACTTGGATGCTTGAAATGTCCATTTGAGAACCCTTTTAACAGTCAGATTTGATAGCAAATCTTTCTGTTTTAGGGTTCCGTGTTTAAAATTGCATAAACGGGATTCTTATAGTTTCACTTTAGCTGTCGGTCCATCCGAGGCTTAGTTCAGACTCATTGTACTAGAAAGGAGCTGTAATTTGGTATGGGTGTGCAAATAATCACTCCGACAATGTAGTGAAATAGGTATATAGTTCATAAGAAACTTAAATAGTACAATTGCTTTTACATCGTTAAAATCTTGTTGCTTTTCAGCAATGTTACAACCTCAGAGGAATGTCAACAAATACATCTCAATTTGCATCCCTGTTTTTTAATATTCTTTCATAAATGGTTAAGGATTTGCAAAGGGCTGGAGGCTTTACAAGTTAGTAAGTAATTGTCATCAAAAACTTATTAATTCCCTACACTGCATTACTTGTGGTCAGGTCAGACTCGCATGTGGCCGGTTTTCATCTCTATCTTTCTTTGGTTGTAGTTTTTGATTGAACGTAAACATGAATAAACATCGAAATATGTCCAGTGCATCGGTGTTAGTTCATGCGACTCCGCGGAACACCCGCGTGCCGCAATCAACGCGTATTTATTTGCCCGAAGTATTCGACCGACAGCAAACATTACTCATTGTGGAAGGTTCGCCGAAGCTTTGATATTACTCAGTCAACCCAGGACGAATGGCTCAGCAAACTACCTATGTCAGAAGAATTAAATCTTAAAGCATAACTTGTACTCTAATAAAAGAAAATACTAGACTTCATAAATCGCAATGCACCCAAAAACTTGGCGCACAAAAATGATTGCAGATTTCTTTCTTCAACAATTATAATGGTACCTACAAAGTATGAAAGCTTACTGGAATTCTAACAAGACATTGGGATCATTAGCGCAATACGATGCGCTCCGCCCGCATCGTTACAACACCAAATAACTATTTGAACGTCCATTTGAAAAATCGTGAATCTTGCGGGAGAATTATTGGGGTCCTCCATAAGGTGTGGACCACAAATCCAGGTCCCCTGTCAATTTATCCGGCAGACCCCAGGTTATTTATGTGCGACTATCAGTGTCGAGTGATTTAGGGGCTTGTTATTAAAATGGGTCGAGTATTAGCAGCTCAATTAGTAAGGGATGTTGAGCAGGTGTAGTGTTACGTGGGACAGCAAAGTTTTGGGGCGCGGGCGTCGGAGCAGTCTAGGTTCCGAATGTCAATACAATAGTAATTTATCGCAGGCCAGTTTGTTACGTGGCAAATAACACAGCTACTGGTAGTCTTTGCCAAGAAACTACCACTACTGATATTGCGTAAGCTAATATGAAATGAACCTCCGCAAATAAAGGCCTGATTGAATAAAATGTAAATAAATTAGTTTTCTCACTCGGCTATCGTCTTTAATTTTAAGGTTTTAACACGCTGTCAGCCACGAACTGTTTATCGAATACAGCTCAAGAAACCTCAAGTCAATATCGTAGATTTCGTGCAAATGGTTCAATCACCCCATTTAGCATGCAAACCAGTCGTAAAGTTGAATAGAATTTAATGAAACAAACCGTATGCCACCACAGTACACGCTAGCACCGATCTCATAGACATCTTTAGCGTAAGTAAATTGATCCATTAAATTCATCTCCTAGTCTCATTGGAAGCATACAGAATGACTTCTATCTGTCCCTTTCTGATATCAGCTTTCTCGCGACTTACAGGCGACAGTTGAGTGCATTTTGTGCCGCCAAGTAACTTGTGCCGATTTTTCTTGGCCATGATGGTGTGGTGTTTCCGAAAGCGCTAATATTTTAAAAGAGCCTTTTGCAGACTAAAGAAACCTTTTGATTTTGTTCTGGAGCGGCGAGAGCATAGACGACATTTCGCTTGAGTACGCGGTCGATAAACAGGCCACTTGCCATGCTAAAGTTGTACAGAAAGTGATCCGTTATTTATATGATAAATCAAAATTTTGCTTCTTTCAGGTAATTATCACCCATATACATTACAAAATTACGTAAAAAAAGTTTAATAATCAGATCAGTAACAAATGAAATAATATATGTTAAACTAAGTAAACTTTTTATTCGTCAGTACATTTGCATGTGCTATCCACCCGTTACACGTGGTCGGGATGAATTGTTGTCTACACTGCTCTTACACATTTAATTTTGAAAACGCCCTAAGTTTCGAAAAAGAGCGTTCGGCGTTTTCCGTGTTCGACTAGCGTGCCTCCAGATAATTATGTATTTAAAAACAAACGCAACCTTCGATCAGTTTCGTTTTACAAATCAAGATGTTTCGTTTTACAAATCAAGATGTAATCGTTACGCTTTTGCGTGCACAACTCCTCAACCAATTATGAAAGAATATAAAAAAACACGCATGCAAATTGAGATGCACCTTGATGTTCCTCCGTAGTTGTGACATTGCTGAATAGCAACAAGATTGTTATGATGTAAGAGCAATTTCACTATTTAAGTTTGTTGTGAACTTTCTGTTCCAATACTTGATCGCGAGATACAAGAATCGTGGTGTTTCAATTCAGAAAAGTCCTGCAAAGGAGGTTATTACAAAAGTACTAGAATAGTAAGGCGAGTTAGCGCGTTCTGGTTTCTTAGTGGAGTCTGAATCATGGCTGAAATAGGATTATAGCCGAGTTTATGTAAGTTTACATCGTCTTAGACCTTTTGCGCAGTTGTGTGGAATTGTTATTGCTACCAGTTTAATTTTCTGTAACATCTCTTTTAAAAGCGAGTGGGGCTTTTATCCGGTTAAGAACAAGTCAAGTAAATATGAAATTTACGTTAATATGACGGTTTAAAACTGTTTTCAAGATTGTAGTTGCATTGGTGTTAAACAAATGGGTCAATTATACATATGAGAACTTGAGATTCTGAATAAAGTTGCCAGGAAGCAGCTCTCATCTGTGAAATACCACTTAAAAGAGGGCCTTCAACTGATCCATTGATATTGTGATTCAAAGTAAAAAAAAAAACCAATTTGAATTCGTCACCTTTACCAAAAGTAAAGTGTAAACCTAAACTTTTTTTATAAGACTAAGCTGCACTTAATATTCTGCAATGCTAGGTAGATTGGAACCTCTACTTAACATAAAAATGGCGAGCAAAGGTTCTCTTTCGTTTGTTTTTAACCGACTTCAAAAAAAGGAGGTTCGCAATTCGCTGGGATCTTTTTATAGCTAAGCGATTAATGCTTTGTTCAAATCACAGCGGGATAACGTCGTACAAAAGAGTTAGCAAAAACAAAACAACAGCAGAAACAACACTCAGTTACACAGAAACAAAGCGATACCTAACTGGTGGGGCTAATAGTTTAAACCCGCCAGCAAACGAAATAAGCGTCGATTATCGACCTAAATCACGGACAAATAGCTAAGCGCAGTACAAGCCGAACAATGCACGGCTAACAATTGTAACCAAAATTAGAGACTACGTTTAACAATCACTTAATTTTAGTGGGTCATTAACGATCAACTGCGCGGAACAATCCGACCGTCCCGCTCCGCTCGCAATGAGGAATAAGAAATTAACAAATTGTTTCCTAAAACATTCGAAGCAACTTCCAGTCGCGCCCTCCGATTCGTCAAAGAATAATTAACTCGCGATTCCTCGACCGTAATCAACAGCAGATTGTAAATTAATTGTGTAGATTTTTTCCATCTGTGGATATAAATTATGAAAGCGAAGTTTTTCTGAGCGACATGGTCCACCGAATTATTCATGAGTTCAATTTTCGATCGACTCGCTTTTCACTAATTAACATCCATTATGCTGCTTGGAAAGAACAATCACTTATTTTTATTTGCAAATTGATGTAAGTGGACTTTATATCTTTAAGTATTAAGTTTAGGTGCCTGGGTGTCTCGTCCATTAGCGACGTGATACCTTAAATATATGGTCAGAGGCTAGACGTAATGGTTCCGAAGAATAGAATAATGACATCTAAAGGTGGGCAATTACAATCAGTCCTTCGAGCCTAGTGGCGTGATGTACATTCCAAGTTTTATAGCGAGTGTCAAACCTTCAATCCAAATTTTCGCGGGACGTCAATTCACGGATTTTCTGTGCACGCCGCACCCACAGCTTTACGCCAATTGGTGTCGCGCCGCGCTTGCCGTAAATGCGCAAATCCTCTTCGATTTTGCTTTAATTATGGCTTTTAGCAGAGCACTACTAACTAAACAGATTTATAAATAATACAAGAAACTATATGATGGCAAACAACCCAAAGAAAAAGGTTTTTTTCCGAATCAGGAGGAACTCAAACGTCTTTCGAACCGTTCATATATGATACGTTGATGATATTTTGCGTCCATACATTTGTCTGTACTAGTTCGGAACCTGCCGAATGACGCCATTGTGAATGTCTATTCAAGGTACAGGTTTGCAATTGTAATTAATGGTTTGTACCAAACATCGATGCCACTTGCATGACAATTGTATTGTTGTCAAATACAAGTTCACCGGAGCACAAGCGAGAGAAATTTTGTCTCAGCCTTAGACACAATGCTTGCACGTTACATTGAGGTCGCATAGTAGCGTTGTGCATTTATATTGCACTTATATATACATGCATAGTACAAGCTGAAAATTGTTAGCTAGTGCGTAATTGTCTCACTTGTAGCTCAGTCGGTATGAAAAGCTCTTTGAAAACCCTTGAATCTTAAACTTTACCTTCGGCTCTTTCTACAACTGAGTTTAACATTAAAGCATAGAATTGTATTGATATTGTGCAAAACGACCGTTTTGTAGTACAGCCCGTATTGTCTGCATTAAAGTTGCAACGGAATTCGTCGGTTATTGGGCATTTGCAATGGTCGCTTTGTTCGTCGAGGAACATTTGCCATTGCTGCTCATTGTTTGAACAGGACCATTGTTTTATGTTTTAGTTTACTCCAGAACTGTAGTTTGAATTTTCTTGGCTCATAATCGAACAGATTTAAAGGAACACCCAAGTTAAGTACATATTAATTCAGATGCATTGTAAGAATCCTAACTCACTGACTGTCTAGCTCTCGACCGCCCAGCTCAAACTTTGGGCTTAAAAAGCTGAAAGTTGTATAGAGATTTTCTTTATAAGTTTGTGGAGTTTGAGCTTCTTGCATAAGCCAGTAAATAACTGTATGATAGTCTTTACGTGCCGAAAATCTCTAAATAAGTAAGAGTTTAAAAGCCGAGGAAGTTACTAGGACAAGAGAGGCGGAGTTCTTGAGTTGTCAATGCGTCTGTTATTGGCTCATTTAGGTACTATCCGGTGATTTCCTTGTTTGTTTCTTCATCTTTCTCACAAAGGAAATGTATAAATATAGTTTTGTTTTAGGGCGCGTTCGTGACCACAGCCGGTTGATTCAGCTGAAAGTAAATAAAGCAATCAAATAACTTTTGCCTTTGTTAGTACAGCAGGACTCATAAACTGCATCATATTTTATAACATACAATAAGAAAATTCATTCGCTATATTTGTTTGCGTGACTACTTGAAACAGGAGGCAATGGCAAATATTAAAGGCTGCTTTGGGGAAAATCTCGTTATATTAATCATTTAGTTTTAATTTTCACATACTTAACTACGTAATAGTAGATTGTTTAACACGGGACTAAAACAAGGCATAATGACACGAGATATTTAGCCGGCTATAGTTAAGAGTGTCCTTATGGTTGTTTAGTCTCGCGTTAAACACTCTACTTTTCACTTTGAATGCGAGGAAAAAATGACGTGGTTTCTTACAATTATGTAATTAGAATCGTTCGTAGAATATGTAATTCGTTAACTGTTCTTCACTGTTATGACTTGCTTCACTGTATGATGATGGTGACATTTTTAGTCCATAATTTATAAAGTTGCACAATTATTTAGCAATCAATTCCAGAGCCACAAACCTTGAGGAAACCGGTTTCGACCAACGCTTTTGTTATTTACATTTATTAATTTACACCAAACACTATATATATAAATTCATTTCAAAATAGGTACATAAATAAGTTCCGAATAAAAAACCTAAATAGCCGTGCACCAACAATTTTGAAGAACAACTGACAGCCCTTTTATTTTATCCGTCGCCGCGGCGCGCGGCAATGGACTAGCACCAGTCAGCCACCAAGCTAAAAAGATTGAAACTCTAAAAAATTATTACTATCCAGAATACTTACACAATATTCTTCTTTTTTTTTCTTCTCGCTCGCGCGGTTTGCGTATTTGCCACGGACGCGTAAAGTTCCACGTCCTAAAATTTGTCTGTACTTACACAATCACAAACATCATGACTGGCTGTTATGGGATTTCCAAAGTAAATTAAAAAAAATACTTTAATCTCTAGTCTAGTGATTAAAAACGAGCTTTAGTCACGATATGCAGAGACTAAAGTAGCATTTTAAGAGCATGAGAAGTGAAAAAGTAAATATGATCTCAGCCGATTAAGATACATATGAAAGTTTTTATTTAGGCGCATTTTAGGATAATAATTATATTAATGGATTTGTAGTTTTTGCAAATAAGGGGTTAAATTACTAAAGCTCAATTACATACTAAGAATAATTATGAGAACGACCGTTTAAAAAATCCAAACCACTTTGTGGACTATTTTTTAACAAAGTCACGTTAAATCCTTATAGCGTCTTTATAAAACCAATCTTGATTGTCTTCATAAGCTTTAATTTGTCAATTTACTTTTCCCCGCTAAACAGGAAACAAAATACGTTGTGAGAAGACTTTTCTCGGAACTGAAAAGTCTTTATAAAGACGCCGCCTCGATTGAATTATACAGGTTGCCTGAATACATAATGGAGTAAACATTACAGGCCCCGATCCTTATTACCCGATGTACCGGGCTGACTCACGTTAAAACCGCGCGCTTCGCTTCGCAGCTGTTTCATCTCACCGCATTGCTAGAAAAATTACTAGAAACGTATTAGATAAATACTCGTCTGTACACTTATTACTCTTCTCTTCGACATTGGAGACATCTCCAATTAATTTGTTTGACGGTCGAGGCGTTTTACACCTCCACTGAACTTATTTTTTATTTTTTTATTTTGTTGTTTTGACTAGTAGAGACTTTATACATCTCTACTATAGATTAATATAATTTAAGGCTCGGGAACCTTATACATCCCTTTTATAAATGTATTTAATCTAAGTAGAATTTAAGTATTCTTACTGAATTTTATTTTGAAAAAATGACTTTCTGCCAAGTTTCTTGGCAATGATGGTCTTTCCGAATGCGCTGGTAGTTTCAAAAAGACATGTAAAAGAGCCCTTGGCGGCCAATTTGCAAAAATAAAATTTTCATTTTCATTTTCATGTGCAGGAAAATTAATCTTAATAATGAAGATAGAAAAAAATTACTCGAAAGAGACTTTAGTTTTTTTAATAATTAAAGTCGCGTTCACGGATCGTAGAAAAGAAGGGTTTGAGCATCGTTATACATACATTATTACCAAAGTCCTACAATAGTTACAACACGGGTCCCGTGCGGATTGGCAACTTCCCATAATAATAATAAATGCATTTATTTCAAACAACAATTGATTCATTTTGTTAGTTATATAATATGTCCCATAAGTCTAATGTTATTAGTTAGAATAAATATATGTGTGTATGTATGAAGTCACAATGAGAAACAAATCCAGTGGTTTATCAAAGCCTTCTAATTCCAGCATCAGCTGAATTAGTGTGGCGATAGTAATACCGACAAGCCGCGCGATGCTCGTACATCATCGGATTAACTTGATCCCGATGTATATTATTTTTATTCGTCTCCAGGGAGGGATAGTGTCCATTGGCTGAGGGTCGATAAATAATTTGGCTCATATATCTCTTCCCTATGTCATATTATGATCCTAGGGATTAAATCTGTTACGTATAAAGTATCCACATGCCATAGTTATACCATTTTTGACAAAGATTTTGCGATATGATTGCAAGTGGCTGGGTAGAACCATCTTTCTTCATTAAGTCTATTTCTAAATTACAATTATTGCGTTGAAATGAGAACAAAGTAACAGCAGTTTAATCAGCTTGTTGCAGTTTTTGCCACCACATTTAATGCCTGAAACACATACTGTGACAATATCATCATCATCACTGCATAGTATAAAACAAAGTCGCTTTCTCTGTCCCTATGTCCCTATGTATGCTTATATCTTCAAAACTACACAACGGATTTTGATGCGGTTTTTTTAATAGATAGAGTGATTCAAGAAGAAGGTTTTTATATATAATTTTACGCAGACGAAGTCGCGGGCAGAAACTAGTTAAATTTATCGAATTAAATACCTTGTTAAATCATTCTAGTAATTTCGCAGTAGTTTCAATTTAATTAGTACTAAGTCCACTGCGTTGATGAACTTTGTCGTGTCGTTTGAAATATACTGCAATTAATCGGAAACTATCGCCATACTGTTTACTAACATCACTAAAATCATGTGTGTTAAGTGCGGTTAAAAGTTTCAAAACATTTTTAAGATTAACTTAAATCCATTTTACCCCGAAAGCCGGGTAACGGCGATATTTATGGCAACACCGACCATAACGGCACATTAATCACCTGTTAGCGTCATCCAGGTATTACATATTTTCCCCGGGAGGCATTTGCAATGCTCGTATTGCTTTAAAAAGGACACTGTGAATTAAAAAAGCTTTGATATTAGAAAATGGAATAATTTTGTGGACTATGCTAGTGACGATGTAAAACTTGACGCCGGTGAATTATTTTAATCCTGTTTTGCACAGTTCACTAAACTAAACGTTACCTACGTAAAACTTCCTCTTAAATCAGTCTATCTATTGACGCAAATCTTTATCTGTCTATTTATGGCGTAGTTTAAAAGATCAAGCACGTACATGCATACAGACAACGGGAAGTAACTTTCTTTTATGCCGTGTAAAGATACCCAAAAGTGGTAATGCCAATAGCCGATATAAGAAATTGAATATTTTAGTCAATTTTATGGTAACTTCACTGTTCTATGAGTTTATGTATTGTATTGTAACTTGCACTATATATAATTTTGAAATCCTTTTTGTCGATCCTTAATCAAATGCTTCCCTCTTCCACTTAAACTTAACTGGTAGAGATTCCTTAGAGCATTGGCGCTGGACTTACAAATTTATCGTACCTATTGCATTTAGTTACACCTGCAATGATTTTTGCTTGCGGACTGGACACCATGGCTGGAAAGTGTTTGTGGCCCCTATAAAAAAGATTGAGTACCCCTGCATTGCTTGCTTTTTGCAAGGTGGCTGGCAAGAGCTGAATTGGTGCGGATTAGAATATAGGTATAAAGTTTAAAATGTCCAATGGGTTAAAATACAAAATGGTTCAAAATAATTTATATAATGGTATTTTCTGTGTAACTATTAGCTAGGTGAACTTTTTTGATAGTGTAATATATAGATTGGTTTAGGTTTGGTTAGATTTAGCTTATAACAATTCTGTTAATTTGCAATTTTCTGAGAAAATTGCATTATTTGTTTTAAACCATTATGTATTTTAACCCATTATACATTTTAAACTTTATGTATTTTAATACGTACCTACCCGAGCTGGATGAGGGTAGCCGAGGATCTTTCACAATGGCGTGTAGTTGGAGAAGCCTATGTCTAGCAGTGATGATGATGATGATTAACCCTGCCTTAAAGAGAAAAATTCGCCATTGTACATTTTTCTTATTCTTTGTCAATGTTTTTGAAGTGAAAACTTTTTTAGCGGCATTGAGCACTTTTTAGAATAGGTAAAAAATGTTAAAATCGCGTCAGGTAAGACGGAGGGAATGTTTCTGCAGGGTCGTAATAATACGTACGTTTATTTCGTCACTCACTCGTGAGCTAGGTTTGGCCTAGTGGTATAAATCATAATTATCGTTCGCTCCGGTAACCGCGGTTCAAATTTCGTGTAGTAAAAGTTTTTTTTCTTTTTCTTTTTGAAGTGCGTCGTGCTCTTTTTTGGTATGTTTTTTTCCACTTCTGCCGGCACTCCCGGAGTGCAACCCGCCCGCTTTTTTGTTTTTACAATAAAACATGTACTTACTTACTTGGCAAGTGAAATAAAAGCACGCAATAAATCGCTGATTAAATACAAAAGCGACACATTTCAAAATCGGACACTGTTATATTTTGAAACCTTATAACGCCCGAATTTTGTTTTTAGATGCAATGGCAAATGATTTTGGAATGCGTCCGTTTTGTATTTAATCAACGAAATACACAAACACACAACATTGACGTGAGAGGACTATTTTCCACAATCTTCGTAATTTCCCGCGACTGGGCAAATGAAGTGGATATTACGGGTAACTGGGTCAGAGTGGCGGACGCGGCTCTGTTTCATACTATTACTTTAATGAAGTATCGGATTGATCTTTGCTGAAATTAATGAACGGTTTTCCAATTAAGTAATGAAAGTATAAATTCAGTGATAAAGAAGTTTTGAGCGATAGGAACAAATTTTTCTGGCTAGAAATATTTTGAATTTTGATGTGCCAATTTATGAGATACTTTAGATTGTTGGGGTCACTTGGGTATTTCGCATTTTTTTAAATTACTGTTACCATTTTTGATATAACGTAAAATGAAATATTATGCCAAAAATATTAGTGACTGAATCACGTCTTTATCCCTTACGGGGTAGACGGGGCCTATGGTAACAAGACCTAAAGGCCACGTTTCGGTTGATTGTGGGCGTACAGGTAGAAAAGGCAATAAAAAAAACAGTCGAAGACAGAACCTCCTTTTTTTGAAGTCCGTTAAATATTAATGGGTTGCCCCAGCCGCATTGCCTATAACATGATTCCTATGATTTTCCCCGATTCCCTCCATGGGATTTACCACCTGCGGGGAGAAAAGCAGCTAGTACATTTTATGTTTTTTCTTTGCTCAGAGTATGGGCAAGTGTAATTAAATTGATGGGTAATTGGTCCGTGGATAATCGCCTAGTTACAACACTCATCATAATTAATTCTGATCATCGGTAATATTCCGTAATAATGAGCTCGTACAACGGCCGAAGTAAATGAGCCGTGGGTTAAACACTACCTAGTGCAGATATTAATCAACCTCAATATTAGATACCAAATGGATATTGCACGCGATTGATTTTCATTTTGCGTTTGTTACAGTCTGCAGGGTAAATATAGTAATTAGAAATTATTGGACCTAGCAACACATCATTGAGTTCTGCGTTATAAATATGATATTGATCTACAAAAAACCTTTACTTTGCTACTTCGCTACCACAGTGCAGCGGCGTGGTGAGGTCATAAGGTATTATATTAAAATTAAATACATACATACATAAATATGTCACGTCTTTATCCCTTACGGGGTAGACAGGGCTTAAGGTAACAAAACCATAAGGCCACGTTTAGCATGATTAAGGGCGCATAGCTGGAAAGTGATGGGTTGTTAGCCGCATCGCCTATAACATGATTCGTAAGACTTTCGTCCATTCTCTCGATGGGCTTATACCATATGCGCGGGAAGACAAGCAACTGGTAAATTCTATGTTTTTTCTTTACTCCCAGACCAGCATGGAAGAATGCATTTTTCTTGTTTACTAGCCTATATCTTTTACATCCTATCGATTAAGCTTAGCATTTAGGACTTCAAACTGGTCGGTACGCAGCGCAGACCGTACCGATCAAATTTTGATTATTTTCTGTGGCAGCGAAATGAATACCTACTATTTATAGATAAATATATAGATTTCATTTATTTTTTAATAAATTGATACAACAAGGCAATCAATTAAATCCCAATAAACGACTATTCTAATAAAAAATTCAAAGAACCGCGAACGCAAACAACTTAGCACAAAGACTGAACTATTTCCATTCGAGCAGCGCTTTAAAGAGAAAATGCATCAAACTAAAGTACCGAGCTTCATTCCCACTTCATTGGTTCAAATAAACCGAGGTATTGCATAAATTGGAATTTCTTATTATAAGACTATGCACTTGGTCGGACCGTCCGTGATTGTATTGGGTTAAGCCCCTTCCACGGCAAAGTAAAACTGTTGCAGTGTTAAATAACCGATCGTTCACATTGAGGTATCTTTTTATTCGTTTAAAGAGTTACTAGGTGCAACATTTTTCTTAATAATTAGGACGTAGCGAAATATATCACGCATTTTATTAATTATTTTACACGATATTACGAATGCAACGCGATGGTTTTTTATAAAGCCGGTTAGAAAAGTCTGAATTGTATAGAGGTGCTAGGTACTTTAGAGAATTTAGACGATGCACTACAAATAGTGAATAAGGAAAATTACCATAATTCAAGGTTTCACTGTTTTTTTTATTCAATGAGCCAGTAGTTTTGATTTTTTCTGAGAATGTACCTAAACTAATTGGTTAACTTTTAGTCATTTGTATAAATATCATCGTTTCCCTAAAGCGCGTTTCGAAACACGAATCCGGACAGAAATCGAGGAACAATTTTGAATAGAAAATGTTCTCCTGTGTTCTCCGACCGTACCTAATACAAGCAAATGTATCGTTAATAGAAACCCTAGCTCAATCAGCGGCCCGCAATGATTCATGCCTTCAACTCGCAGCGCCCGTCAGGTTTGAACACCCTATCGTGTCCCCTCTTATCAGAGCCGGTACACTCTTAAGTGGTTACTGAATAGCTTTGAGCGACCTTTCCAGGATTAGGGACGAATAGATTCCGTCGCCCGCCCAGTGGTTGCGTAACTGATCTATTCCGTGCCCTTATAAGGTAGAAACAAGAAAAGTGCCACCGTATTTAATTCTTACTGATAATTGGGATAATCAAAATATGGCTTTTATTTTAAACGTCAAGACGCAGAACTCGATGTCTTGTCAATTCAGTGTGTTTTAATGTTTTTTGGTTTTGGTCATCTAATCTTGATGTAGGGTCGACCTGCTTCCTCCATTCTTAACGGTCTTCTCTGGCCTAACTACTTATCCAGTTCCGGTCTCCTTTGAAGGACTCGTCTTGTCCAGCGACACTTACGCATTCGCGCAATGTCCACCTCTTTGTTCATCGCCTAGCAAGAATCTTTATAAAAATATTACATTTTCTAGCTTACTTTTATTAGCTTTAACTGAAATTTAAAGTTCCACCAGTCTTGTTACGCGGTTGTCATTATGACGCTTTCTATGCTCGGTTGTATTGAGGAACAAAACAGGTTTCACTTTGCCGTTTCTCGCTCGTTGTTCAAAACATCTTTTTCGTACAGGCTTGGTTGGCATGCAATCATATCGTGACCCGTTCCCTTGCAGACATTATACGGAGTCAGGAGTCTTATGTTGTTGGTCATGGTTGACTATTTGACTAGTCACATGACTCTACCTATGAGAGAGCGGGACACGTTATGGTTTCATGCTATACTCAGCGATCACATTGAGGGTGGAGTTACATTTATAGAATCATGCAATGCAAACACGTGAGGAAGGCGTACTCCGAAAACTGTTTTGGTGGACTCTTGACCATTGATAATACACTACGGGTTCCAAAGCAATGTAAACTTTTCACTTAGTATATCATCTGTGTTCGCCATTTAATATTTATTAACGCACTTCGTACCCGCTTGTAACTAACTAGTCGCGGCGCCGGATGGTAACCGAGCTCACTGCGGTTGTTTTTCAATTTGTCGACTCGGGTTTTGGCTAGACCGACTTAGCCACGAACGTTATATGCCTCGTAAAGCTACTAGAGTGTATTTTAGACCTTTTGACAAAGTATACAGGAGCGATCTTGTTTGATGTGTAAGAGTAATTAAATTGGGCGTCGCGTTAGGTTTGTTCAAAATGACGGCCTTATAGACGGTCTGTGGACTTATGATGAACTTGATATGCGTGTAATTAAGCAATAACCTTGCTACTTTTACTTCGTTTTAATATGTAATTCCCTTTGTACTTTTAACGAGCGTTGAAGATGAAACTTTCAAGTTTTCGATATGAGAAAATAATTCACATTTCAACTATCTACTTAAGAGCATAATTTTATTGCTTAATGAGTCTATCCTGTAGCTAGACGCTAGCTTTAAGTTATTAATATTACAGACACGCACGACCCCACATCTCGGCAGTACCTACTAATGGTTTAATTCCTAAACTAACTTAAGCTCTAATGCTTTATGAAAATCACTACATAGTATAAAACAAAGTCGCTTTCTCTGTCCCTATATCCCTATGTATGCTTATATCTTCAGAACTTCACAACGGATTTTGATGCGGTTTTTTTTTAATAGATAGAGTGATTCAAGAGAAAGGTTTTTATGTATAATTAATTCTAAGCAGACGAAGTCGCGAGCAGAAGCTAGTGTTAAAATAAACCTCAAAAATAGGATATCATCATCTACAAGTATATACGTCTCACGACTGCTACGTTTTGCGGATGGGACTAACACCATTGATCTGCTTCGCTGGTTGTGGTTTCAACACGATGTTTCCTTCATGAAAAGCTCCAGGTTTCCAAATGTAATTTTGCACGTGAGTTCCGAAAAACTGCGCGAGCTCTCGAACTTTTTTTTACTTGAGTTGCAACTCAAAGTATAAAAGGGACTTGGCATATCATGTCAGACACCTAAGTTACCACACCATTTTTTAAACTGGTATCCTACTAATATTATACATGCGAAAGTTTGTGAGTGAGGATGTGAGTGAGTGTGTGTGTGAGTGAGTTTGTTCCTTTTCCACGCAGAAACGAGTGGACGGATTTAAGCCAAATGTGGAACGAAGATAGCTGGTACCCTGTATTAAAACTACTTATTATCTTCTTATCTTGCTAAATGTGGCCTGTAGGTATCTGTTACCTAAGGCTCTGTCTACCCCGTAAGGGATAAAGACGTGATTTGTGTATGTATGTATGTAAATTGCATAATTCCCGCGGGATAGCTATAAACAAATTTTTTGTGGTCTAGCCGCGGGCGACAACTAGTCAAATATAAAAGGTAGTTTAAACAAATGAAAATATCGAAATATTTAATCAATAAAGCTTCATATTGAAGATCAATTAGACCGTTGCGCTGAACAATATGGTGGAGACTGAGTTAATTAACGCGCCTCGTAACGCCGACTTCGTTTATTTTTCGCGTCACGCACCCCGAAACGTGCTCTAGGAAATCATGAATACATCATTGAATGGCTCCCTTTATGGCAACTAAGTGTTGCGTAATGCGGTATTCAGGTTATGCTCGGAGCACTTGAATTGTGCCGCAAAACTACGAGTTCTACCCACTTGGGGCAAAAATAATCTCGTCTTACGCCTTTAACCTTTTAACCACAGTAGCATGATATGTAAGATATAACATTTCATGCTCATTTCGCCGCAGTCTGATAAATAAGACTATGAATGTGTGGGGAGTGCAACAATAGAGAGATCTCTCTCCAGGCAGATGTTATGCCTGGGGACCGCAGTCCGAAGGAAGAGAATTGAGAGTTGTATTTATGCAGCCGCATTGAGAAACTTCGTTAGCGGGATGTAGCACGATGTGACAGCTGTCATTAGAACTGGCGCTAGCTACTAAAACGTAGTGATTATATTCTCTTTGGCTACTAGCGTCGTAGTAGTTATGTCGAGGCGAACTAGGTGGCGCTAGGGTGGCTACAAATGGATAGTAGTCTATTTCAAAATTAATACATTATATCGCAACATGGATTATTCCAGCCCTACTCTGCGTGGTGCACCTCGTACCGGCGCGACACTAGCAAGCTTGATGAAAAGCTGTAAGCGGTTAAAGAGACTTAAATTGAGTTTGACAGTTCTACATATACGACGACGATCTATTATGCATTTTGATTAGTTTATTGGGGTGCGAGTCGGGTGACCTCCGCGTGTGGTCAAGAGCTGCGGTTCGTTTTTGGATGCGTCCGTGGGGAAGAGCAGTGCTCAGTCCGTGCATCCTGGGCATCGGTTAATGATTTCCTGGCAGATTCTGGGGGATATCATTATCCGTTGGCTAAGAGCCCGACAGGGGGGAGGGGTCTTTTGACCGTGTTCTACCGTACAACCTTGCCGACATTTTCGTCAAGATTTTTGAATATTTATTGTATTTATTACTTTGACATTGGCGAAATCATCGCATCGATCGATGGGGCCATATTAAAAAAAGAAGAAGAAGACCTATTTGGCTTAGTTGGTAGTGACCCGACCCCGCCTGCGAAGCACGCGTCCCGTGTTCGAATCTTGGTAACAATTTTCATGAAATTTGGTATGCATGGGGTTTCGGGAGCGATAAATTGATCTTGCTAGGTTTTATTTTTAGAAAGTAAAATAAAATACAGAGCTAAGCTTGGCCATCCAGGTACCTACTTAACATTGTACACATTACTAATGAAGTTAAAAGTAAAGGTGCAGTGAACTATTTACTGCTAGACGGCCTCTTATTTGCTTAAAAGTATTTGAAACCGAAGTTTCAGTAAATAATTTCAACTGCAAACATATTTAAATGGAATATGCTCCATGTAGGTACTAATAATAATAAATTTAATAGTCGTTTCTTTATAATTGTTATATACTATTATAAATCTTCCATGTTGGTACTGGGAGCAAAGAAAAAACATAGAACGTACCAGTTGCTTCTCTTCCCGCGCAGATGGTAAAAGCCCATCGAGGGATTGGGCGAAAATCTTAGGGATCTTTTTATATAGTCGATGTGGCTAGCAACCCATCACTGTTATGTTTCCCCTTTCCATCCATACACCCACAACCATGCTAAACGTGGTCTTTAGGTCTTGTTACCTTAGGCCCTGTCTACCCCTTAAGTGATAAAGACGTGATTTATGTATGTGTATGAAACTATTTTAGAGCGCACTTTCAGGCTTCAGCGGAACTAAATAATGTAACGTTATACAGTTTTGAATATATTATTTTACTGACTAGAAGACCGCACTATCCTGTCTAATAAAACAACTGAAATTACAAGGCCTGCAATGCAGTTTTATTTATGAGTAGGTACTATTAATACTCATAATCTTGAATGAGAAAGAGGGTAAGTTAGTGGCTTATGTAAACGGCTTCTCAAATTTGGATAAAATTTTGCACCTTTATAAACAGCCCATGACTCGTCAAAATTGCGGTAAAGTCGCGGTAACAAGCTGTACTTAGGTACATAAATGTCGTTTAAATCAGTTTGACTTACGTCTCATCTTACGCGAACCAATTTGCTTGCTAATGTGTACTAATGGATCGCTGTTTGACAGTTTCCACTGGCTCGTGCAAAATGTAAATACCTTTGAAGTTAATGCTCATGTACTGGATGTAATTAGCAAAAATATGACGTACTAGCTTTTGCCCGCGGCTTCGCACGCGTGAACCATGAGCATTTCAAAGAACCTAGCAATTAAGCAAGCGAGCAACCAAACCTGCAAGCTTTCAAGCATACATGCAAGTATGCAAGCAGGCATGCAAGCCTTCAAGCATGTAAGTATGCAAGCAGGCATGCAAGCAGGCATGCAAGCAGGCATGCAAGCAGGCAAGCAAGCATGCAAGCAAGCGTGCAAGCAAGCATGCAAGCAAGCTTGCAAGCAAGCATGCATGCAAGTAAGCACCCATGCAAGCAAGCATGCAAGCATGCATGCAAGCAGGCATGCAAGCAGGCAAGCAAGCATGCAAGCAAGTGTGCAAGCAAGCATGCATGCAAGTAAGCACCCATGCAAGCAAGCATGCAAGCATGCATGCAAGCAAGCGTGCAAGCAAGCATGCATGCAAGTAAGCACCCATGCAAGCAAGCATGCAAGCATGCATGAAAGCAAGTATGCAATCAAGCATGCAAAGCAAGGACTCAAGCAAGCATGCAAGCCAGCCCCCGCATTGCCCCGATGCCTTAATTTTTCTGAACCTGTAAATATTGCAGGATTTTTATAAAACAAACCTAACCTAACCTATAGGGCTGTCCTAAAATACATCCTAAATAGCTTTTGCCCGCGACATCGTACGCGCTAAGATGTAAAATGAAAAAATAAGTTTTTTCCCGTTCCCGTGGAAATTTTGGGAAGTCTTCTTACTCGCTAATCCTGCCGCTAAGTAGCAGTGCTTGCACTGCCGTGTTCCGGTGCGGAGAGTAAGACAGCCGGGGAAATTACGGGCACAAGGGCATTTCATCTTAATCCTCTAGGTTGGCAACGCATCTGCAATCCCTCCGGGGTTGTGGGTGTCTATGGGCAGTGATGATCACTTACCATCAGGTGACCCACTTGCTCGTTTGCCTTCCTATTCACATAAAAAAAAAAAAAAAAAAGTGCTTTCGGAGTACACTTAAAGCCTTTAAAGAAACACACGTTATAAATGTTAAGTCTCTTTCTTCCGCTGTTTCGTCTGGAAACGTAAAATCCGGTTTTTTCCCGTCCCTGTGGGCGTTTCGGAAAATCCTTTCTTAGTGTTCCCCTACACTCCCGAATAAACCTACGTGACAAATTTCAACTTTCCCCCGCTTTTCGTTTTTCCCGTTTCCGTAAGAATTTCGCCAAATAAAGCATTTCCCGAATATCTTACGGGAACGAAGAAGAAGAATTTTGGGAAATTATCTCATAATGCTCCTCTATACTCCCCAAGGAACCCACTTGCCAAATTTCAGCTTTCTACGACCTAAAATCCTGTTTTTTTCCCGTTCCCGTGGGAATTTTGGAAAGTACTCTCTTAATGCTCCTCTACACTCCCGAAGCAACCTACATGCCGAATTTCAGCTTTCTGCAACCAGAAAACGAAAAGTCCCGTTTTTCCCGTTCCCGTGGGAATTTCGGGAAATCCTTTTGTAGCGCTCCCCTACACTCCCCAAGGGAAATTGAAGGCCAAATTTCAATTTTATACGACCAGTAAAACGAAAAATCGAACCCCGTAGAACTGAATACATAAATCCCGTTTTTATCCCGTGGGAATTTCCAAAAATCATTAGAACTTTATTTTACTATTATAATCACCTACTTCTATGCCAAATTTGAAAAGTCTAGTAATTATAGTTCATAGGATTTCGTTAAACTGAATATATAAATCCTGTTTTTTTCCTTATCCCGTGGGAATTTCCAAAAATCCTGAAATAAGTTTCTTAGTTTTGTAATCACCAACTTTTGTATCAAATTTGAAGAGCCTAGTTATTATAGTTACTGAGATAGCGTCACTCGGAATCGAATATATAATTCCCGTTTTCTCCTTATCCCGTGCGAATTTCCAAAAATCCTTTCTTAGCGGATGCCTACGTCATAACATCTACCTGCATGCCAAATTTCAGCCCGATCCGTCCAGTGGTTTAGGCTGTGCATATATAATTCCCGTTTTCTCCTTATCCCGTGGGAATTTCCAAAAATCCTTTCTTAGCGGATGCCTACGTCATAACATTTACCTGCATGCCAAATTTCAGCCCGATCCGTCCAGTGGTTTGGGCTGTGCATATATAATTCCCGTTTTCTCCTTATCCCGTGGGAATTTCCAAAAATCCTTTCTTAGCGGATGCCTACGTCATAACATCTACCTGCATGCCAAATTTCAGCCCGATCCGTCCAGTGGTTTGGGCTGTGCGTTGATAGATCACTATGTCAGTCAGTCAGTCAGTCAGTCACCTTTGAATTATATATATATAGATTAAAACATTGAGACCATTTCTGAGAATGTCCCTTTGAAGATTCGGTTATCACGATGATCAAAGTATAGCAGACTTCAAAAAATCCAGGAAAACTTTTTCCTGCCCTCTATAAAAATTATAATACCTTAGTAACTTTTGCGTTTCGTCCAATATTTATTATTATTGTTATAGCCGTCGGCTTAGTCGCAAAAATGAAGGTTTCTTTTTTAACTGCTATTTTTGATGGTTTTGCGGCCGTAGCACACTATACCAAATGTAAACCCATTATACTTGTAAAGAAAAATCTATTCCCGCGCATCGAGCACCGTCGTGCTAGACGTAGTTGGCGACTTTTATACTAAGTACGTACACCATTGGAGGGAATGGGCCAAAATATTAGGAATCATGTTATATGCGATGCGGCTAGCGACCTATCACTATTTTGATTCCCCTTTCTACCTATATGCGCACAATCATACTAACTGTGGCCTTGAGGTCTTGTTACCTTAGGCTCTATCTACCCCGTACGGGATAAAGACGTGATTTATATATGTATGTACCTACGCTCGGAACTACAACTATTGTTATGTGACCAAAAAGTCAACACAAAAACAAAAGCGTTTCCGCAATCGATACCAATTTCCCGAAAAATAAATATCTCGAAAATAACAAGCAGACGTAACAGCTTAATAAAAAGACGACAAAGCTAACAGTTTCACGTAATTAATTAATAAGTTTGGCAAGTAATAGTGGTGAACAGCGCAAGTTACAAGTGGTTCCATCTTTTATTGGAGACGCGAGCTACCATATCGGCGCAAACTTTCGATATTGAGGCAAGAGTGGGGACGTAGTTCGCTTTGATTTGTTTGACATACTTCCAGTAATTGTACAAGTTTTGTATATCTTTGTACAAAGTGTCGTTTGATATATTGACATCACCATTTTATAGAGAACCGAAAAAGGATAGGAATTTAGAAAACATTCTATATGTACTCGTATGTCTGCCCAAGTCTACAGTGATTTTGGCTAGGACGTTGTCTGCCAGTTAGTCAATCAGTTCTAAAAGAGATGTTTTTGAAGCACTTGTGATTGTAGTTGTAAATTAACGTCTTGTTTCGTAGCACAATTTAAATTATGACCGCTTGAATGTATTTGAAAGCTATTGTTTTGTTGTAAGCCGCACATGCTACTTGGTAAAGCTACGTGTAGAAGAATGCCCGACAAGACAACTTTTCTTGAGACGTTATTTCACGATCGCTATTAAGATACCCAAGAACGACAGCATTCCCCAACAAAAGCCACAATTTGGGTGACATCAAAAACATTTACGTACTAAATATCGGAAAGTGCGGCGGCGTCATAAAAACTCGCATCCTAACTTTTTTTCTCCCGGTGACAGATGTTGAGGTATTAGGGGACGATTTTTCTTTATGACGTCATTTAAATAAAGAGCCACTAAAAGCGTACAATGGTTCTTTGCAATCGTTGGGAATTTCAAAAATTATGCCGAATAGCTGCAATGAAAGTAAACAACTTGAGCGAGTTGTTGAAGTTACTGAATTTTCCGCCTTCTAATGTTCCATGGCGATTTTCAAAGAGCAGATTGTAAGAATGGTAAGGAAATAGAAGTGCTTTGCAATGTTTGCTTAATATACTTAGGCTGTCTTGCTATAAAAAGTTAAATGTCGGTTTACTTAGCGTTCAATTCAATTTAGTAGTGTCAAAATATAGGAACTGTCAAGCTTTAAACCAGTTTAGCAATCAATTCGAGATTTGTCTTTTCCAGCAAGTGGCCATTAGTCTCACACTGAGTTTAAGACAGTTTAAAAAGAGTAAACATGTATGTGTTTCATCACTCTCTTTTAAATTATTTATTATAATTGGTAACAGATATCTCAGGTGCTGTGATATAAAGGCGATTTTATCATCATCATCTCTAGCTTAAACTTATGCATCCAGTCTTCTCAGAATTATACTGTAGTTCTTACACAAAGGGGCGTTCGTCCATCCATAGTTAACCACTCACCATTTTTTCAAACGTTTCATGAAATAGCTCTTCGTATCAATTCATGCTCCCTTTGATCATTTTATCCATTGCTCCTTATAATGGATAAGTTGCCTTACAAACAAAATTATCCATTGCGGGGATACAAATTGAAAGCGGAGCACTGAATTTCCTTTTATAGAAATTATGCTTCGTTGTTGCAACAACTTTATTTATTCATAACGTTTTCAGCATACCGCAATAACATTCCAAACAAAGAGGAAAGGAAGAATTTAAATACCTCTACAAGTTGTACACTTTTATAATTTTCCTACCGAGTTCCTTTTGAAATTAAATTCCGGGCACCTCAAAACGCATGACGGAGTTTTGTTTATGTCCGTCTCTAAACAAAATGAATTACACTCTGGCAGTGGCCAAGCTGTAGATTTGCGCACCTTCACAATTAAACTGAATTAATTCCCCATTATCAGTTTAAAAGAATGTGGGACTAAATTACTAGAATCTAACTTAGTCACCAGAAAACTTAATTTTTTTGCATTCTGCACATTACACGTCAAAATCGTACTCAAACCTATCTTACACACACGCCACGTCATTTGCCATCGAATATGCATCCTTTCACTCATACATCTTCCGTCTCATTTACACCCTCTTGCATTCCTTTTCCCACGAAGACTTGATATCAGCCGATTTGAGGGCCACCTTTTTTTTAAAGTCAGCTAAAGACTGCACCAGTTTCACAATATTTTATCTAGCTTGCAATGTTCAAGCACAATTGCACATCTATAAATTCCCTTTAAAGCGACTCTATCTATGACTTTAATTAAAAAAAAATGTAAATTACTAACAGCGTCGAGAAATAAGTACACTGTTTTTTATTTACTTTGAATAGATACTTTATACCGGGGATTTGCATGGTTGATTGCCGATAAATGACGTCTATGCGAACTAAGTAGTAGGCAAAAGCTAGTTATTTGTAAATTATTTGCTTAAAGTTATTTTCGTTAACTTCCATGCAGGTCTGAGAGCAAAGAAAAAACATGTAATGTACCAGTTGTTTCTCTTCCCGCGCGGATGGTAAAACATCATCGAGGGAATGGCCGAAAATCATAGGAATCATGTTACAGGCGATACGACTAGCAACCCATCACTATTTTGATTCCATTTTCCACCTATACGCCCACAATCTTGCTAAACGGCCCGTAGGTCTTGTTACCATTGGCTCTGTCTACCCCGTAAGGGATAAAGACGTGATTTGTGTATATGTATCTTATGTATCTTCGTAAATGTGTATCGATACGAGTACAATTTACAGGCTTTGGCACCCAGACAATGAAAGCCAGGGCAAAGATAATCTACACTGTAGTGTATTGCGCATGCTTTAAAAACAAGCTTGAATAGTGCCAATGAAGCGTGTGTACTCTGCAGCGTCGCGGGATATTCAAAAGTATGTTCTTCCCATAGAGGATTTAACCTGTAGAGTCATATGGGGCTATCCAATATCGTAATTTGTCATATTTCTCACTGTTAATCACATATTTTTAGCAGTTTATTTCTTGCCTTACCTTCTTAGATTGGAGGAGGAAAGCTGAAGATCGAGTTTAGTGGCGTGCCATGGAAATGGCCTTTGACCAGCAGTGCACTGACATGAGCTATTTATATATAAATAAATAATTATATATCTTGGGACAAATTGCACCAATTATTTATTTGGTAACTTATTTTAAAGCCATGAAATTGAGACCAATGTTGTAATTAGAGTAGAAAAATGGTCGGAGGTTATCCCTAGTAGGTACCGTATTAGCACTAGTTTTATCGTGACAGCTTTTCCCTTGACTACCGTTAGTCTTCTAGCTAGTCCAACTCTCTAGTGTCAATCTTGATCCCGGGTCGGCTAATCGGCAACAGACTTTTTTCAAACCAATTTTCATTTTGACTCTATTGGTTGCATGCTTGATGATTCCACAAGTAACGCTATGGAAATTTTGTGAACGTATTTTGATTTAAATATCAGTTGCAGCTCGGGCGGGCTTAGGTTGGACACCCAATGGCTATACGATATGGGAAACCGTATACAGGTTGTTGGGTTTTCGTTGTATTGTTGTGACCAATTTCCTGAACAAGTTGCGGCGAGATTTTGTTTTACTGGTTATTTAATACGGTATCGAGTACTGGCAATTTTGAGGGATCAAAAGTTGAAATTTGTGAGATAAAATGCTGATGTGTATTACCTATAAAAAGGGACTAGGCGGCAAACACCATGCTCTTTATAACTAAAATTTTATAGCAGTATCTAGTAAAGGCCGTGCCAGGATAAGCCCCTCGAGTTTGGGCTTGTAATTTTTATGGACGGTGTGGCTCTACATTAGTAATTAATGTGCAAAATTTGAGCATCCTAAACTGTATAGTTTTCGATTTAAAAAAAAACGAAATATAATTTTTCTTCAATTTTTTTTCTGGCCAACCGATTTTAGCGAGCATTACATATATTGTACGCTTACTAAAGATTGGAGCGGTCTCTAACGGAGAAGTAAATAAGAAAAATATTTGAAAAGTTTAGTCAGCTTTTTTTAACTTTTTTCTATTACATAGGTAATGAAAATATAATTTATGTCATATAATCATCTTACACCTAATAAAATATTGTTGTCAGTTTGACTTGAAGACTTTTTGTAACATTAAGTGCAATTTAAGAACTACATATACATATTTTACAATTGCCAACGCCACTAAAAATGTTTTTTACCAAATTACGAACCCGCTTCACTAACACCTTAGGTGCTTAATTAAACCGACAGTCCGTAAAACTCGTCTCAACGCAAACATAACGCAAACCACCGCGTTGTCAGCCTGTATAAGGTAATGCTTCTGGGATTCGGGGGTGAAAGGTCCGCGCGGCTAAACGCGTTAGTTCGCGTTATTCAATATCGGGATATGACGCTCCCACGGGCCCCGCTGCATCAGCTTTTTACCTCCACTGGCTCGGTAATGGAATCACGCTGTACATGAAAGTGTATTTCGTGAAAAAGTGCGATGAATATGCCTGGTTATTTAATATTGACCTTGTTGATGGTTGCCTGCTACTACCTATACGTGTTTATAGTAAACCTGTGCTATTTTGGACGGTTTGTTAAGTCTATTTTAATATGAGAGTTTATACATTGAGTTTGTGGTTTGTCAGAATATTAACACGTTCACTGCGGGAAAGTATTTCGAAGACTTTCAGTTAGAGCGTCATAGGGTATATAAGACCCGACAAATAACTTTCTGTTAGAGCGTTTGGGGGTCGAAAGGACCTGTTTCACATGCTCGTCTATAAGGGCCATTATCCGCATAGGTTTGATGAATATTGGTAAAATATGAATTGTAATTCATACACATAGAGTTGCTCTTGGCACAGCCAAGTTCGTAAGTAGATGGAGCCTATCAAAACTAATCAAATGTATGTTAAAACTATCGGATCTTGTATGCCCGATATCCGCACTGACATAAAAAACTATCGATAAATTTTTAGGGCTGTAGGGTGTTAAACAAAACATCGATATCGAGCAACATAAATTTTGATTAAAAAGAATTGAGCTTGAGATTAATTGAGAAAAAAAGAATTTGATTAAAATTACTCTTACCCAAAGAGTTTTTCAGGTTACACATATCGGTGGGCGTTTTTGGTAAATGTTCTTCTGTTTTTGTGTTGTTTTCACTTTCGTCACCACTAGGCATAACAGTTTCCGTTTAAATCGCTTCATTTTCACTCATTCCACAAATAAAAAAGTCACAGTGTATATTTCGGTTAATTTCAGAAAAACAGATGGGGGTAACTATCTTTTGTTCTGCACACCCGCACTGCACTAGACAAACTAGCGTTTAATCTAGTGCGGCTATCGGGTCATTGGGCATCGGGTCAGTAAGATCCTATAACGCACTAGACGATATTTTTTTACGTTCAGTCGGCATAGGGCATAAAGGATCCGATGAAGTTTTTTTAAAGTAACTGACTACTTTTGGAGAGACAATACCAAAACACTAACTATCTCACTTATGCTCAACAGATAACCTGTATAAACTTGTCCCGCACCAGCGGTGGTTCAAGGAATTTTATCGCCGCACCGTAGGCTAGATGTGCATAGGATCTATTCGACCCGAAACCGCAGTGAACGTGTTAAACGAGTAACTGGCTTAATTTCTAAATGTCTGTGAAAATCAGAACACATAGAAAAATCCGAAAAGTAAAGCTATGGCCGGGAATCGAACCCGGATCCTCGTCATTCCGTGACGCGTGCTATACCACTACACCACCCATAGCAGGTAACTGAGTAACTGGCTGGCTGTTTTGAAGTTTATCCAAATTCAAATCCTCAAAATCATTGTTCTCGTGCCTCAGAAATAGTTGAACAAATAGGAAGGTCTAGAACAGGGATTGGCAACCTTTTGGCAGGCAAGACTGACATAGTAGCAAACCGCACATGTTTATAATATTTATAATAGACATTTACATTACATAATAGATGATACTAGTGGCTTTTACTTATTTATAATAGTAATAATAGTAAATTATTTAATGTAATTTTTTTTTCTCGTCGTCTGATTTGGATGTAACAAAGCCTATGCTTACGTTACTCCAAACTAAGCTTAATAACTAACTACAGGTACTTGAAAACACGAGATCCGTTCAATGCTTTCTGTTAACAAACCAGACCGACAGAAATATTTTTTCTCTAATATCTTAATGTACCTACCTACAGTTTTTTTCTCTGCTGTTTTATTATATTTAAATATTTAAAAAAAATCTCTGCATTTACGAAACAGTCGCGGGCCGCATGTTGTCGACCACTGCTCTAGACGTTATGCAAAAGAAATCATTTTAAAGCACTATTTTCCGACGATAATCCTTTTAGGCTCAAAATTAAGAATATCAACTTGATAATTTCACAAAGTATTCTTGTTCTTATCTTATTAAATAAAGGAAAGAAATAACTGAGCCAATAACTCAAACTAAAAGACGGGAAACTTCGTAAAACAATATCCACACCCATAATTCATGTTTTCATTTCGTTGTATCGAATATTGTTTTAGTTTGTTCCCGAGTTCGCGTAACGAACGTTCGGACGAACCGTTGTCTTGTTAGATTTGTAACCGACCTCAAAATAAAAGAGTCCTTAACTTTTTTAACTTTCACTGTTTCTTGTTTTTTTTTTATGGGAGTTCCAGGCGATAACTTGTACCGTGGCGAGATAAAACCGACTTTAACCAGTAATTTGAAGTTTCTAGCGTGCTGATTCGCTCACACATGCCATGTTTAATAACAGAGTGAGAGGACGAAATGATACGAACTTCGAATTACAAATTTGCGAGTAGACCCATTGAGGCTGTCGTCTAAGCTTCACTTTTTATCTAATTTTTCATTTAAATATACACCTATTCACAGCGAAAATTACGACGTTGACAACCAAATTCAGAAGCTATGAAAAAATCTAAATTTTCTTTTCAATAATAATCGACAATGCGTCGAGCATTCGAATAGGTAAGGCCCTATTTCCATATCGCACGATACGATTGTCGAATTCCGGCATCGATTACCGGGTGGCGTGCGTTCGGGAATTATTGTTTACGCCCGGCCCGGGCCGCGGCAAAAAGATGTTCCGGAAGATATCGACTTTCTGGAAGCAATTAAGATAAAACCCCGAAGGAGGAACCACGGTGACATTATAGGCTTGTAGGGTGTCCCCAGTGAAGATGTTTCGGGGGAATGTACGGTGTGCGACCTGAAACGCGCAGTGATTAAAAATGGAACTACAAACCGACCGCTTAAATGAGTCCTCGCCCGCGCGGCACGAGACTCACTTAAGCGGTCGGTCTAGGTATAATTGTGCGTGCATGTGTTACTTGATTGTGTAGACAGTGACGCCGGTCATTTGGTCATTTGTCATACTACCTCTTTCCCACAGGGGTAGGCAGAGACTACTTGGTTCCACTTGCTCCTGATATACCTTTTTCGCTTAATCCACATACATCAATGTCTTCATACAATGATCATCGGTTTAGGGTACTCTTGACCTGGCCTTTCTTTTTAATTATAATGGCTTCCAATCAGTTTGGGTTTTGTTGTTTGTGTGTAATATTATTTACTAGCGACCCGCCCCGGCTTCGCACGGTATATTATGCATGTATTATACATAAAAACCTTCCTCTTGAATCACTCTATCTATTAAAAAAAACCGCATCAAAATCCGTTGTGTAGTTTTGAAGAAATAAGCATACATAGGGACATAGGGACAGAGAAAGCGACTTTGTTTTATACTATGTAGTGATAGTGATAGTTCAAAATTAAGTACTGTAGGTATAGTTCCCCGAACTTTTATTTGTTGTTCATTAAAATAGCCAGATGTAAAAATAACTCTTACAGCTTCACGAACAATATTTACCATTAGTTATAATGATGCCCAGCTTTTATTTTACGCTGGCAATACAACCAGATTAACGTGATTCATATTACCATGAGTAATCTGATAATGAAGCATATATAAGCTTTAATTACTTAGTTTGCTTAATTGAAATTACATTAGCTACTAATCCCCACAAATATCTATTCTGCAGCTTAACATTTCATGAACAACTGACATAAAATATTATGGTTCAGTCAAATAAATCTATACATATAAAATTCAAAGTCCTGACTGACTGACTGATTGACTGACTGACTTAACTATATATCAACGCACAGCCCAAACCACTGGACTTAGAGACTTGAAATTTTGCACATAGATACCTTATACAATGTAGGCATCCACTAAGGAAGGATTTTTGGAAATTCCCACGGAATAAGGAAAAAACGGGAATTATATATTCGATTCTGAGTGACGCTATCTCAGTAACTATAATAACTAGACTCTTCAAATTTGATACAAAAGTAGATGACTACAAAACTAAGAAACTGATTTCAGGATTTTTGGAAATTCTCACGGGATAAGGAAAAAAACGGGATTTATATATTCAGTTTAACGAAATCCTATGAACTATAATTGCTAGACTTCAAATTTGGCATAGGAGTAGGTGATTATAATAGTAAAATAATGGTTTAATGATTTTCGGAAATTCCCACGGGATAACGAAAAAAACGGGATTTATATATTCAGTTCTACGGGATCGATTTTTCATTTTACGGGTCGTATAAAACTGAAATTTGGCCTTCAAGTTCCCTTGGGGAGTGTAGGGGAGCACTACAAAAGGATTTCCCGAAATTCTCACGGGAACGGGAAAAACGGGACTTTTCGTTTTACTGGTCGTAGAAAGCTGAAATTTGGCAAGTGGGTTCCTTGTCACGTAGGTTTATTCGGGAGTATAGTGGAACACTAAGAAAGGATTTTCCGAAACGCCCACAGGGACGAAAAAAAACGGAATTTTACGTTTCCAGACGAAACAGCGGAAGAAAGAGACTTAACATTTATAACGTGTGTTTCTTTAAAGGCTTTAAGTGTATTCCGAAAGCACTCCCCAAAATTTTACATCTTAGCGCGTACGAAGTCGCGGGAAAAAGCTATTTAGGATATATTTTAGGACAGCCCTATAGGTTAGGTTAGGTTTGTTTTATAAAAATCCTGCAATATTTACAGTTTCAGAAAAATTAAGGCAGCGGGGCAATGCGGGGGCTTGCTTGCATGCTTGCTTGCATACATGCATGCTTGCGTGCTTACTTGCATGCATGCTTGCTTGCACGCTTGCTTGCATGCTTGCTTGCCTGCTTGCATGCCTGCTTGCATACTTACATGCTTGCATGCATGCTTGAAAGCTTGCAGGTTTGGTTGCTCGCTTGCTTGATTGCTTGCTAGCTTCCTTGAAATGCTCATGGTTCACGCGTGCGAAGCCGCGGGCACAAGCTAGTCGTCTATATTTCTTTCACCTACCACAGTTTGTTGTTTTTCTACCACAACCATGACCTTATTTAATGTTATTTTCTGAATCAAACAGTAAGTAAGCAAACGCTAAAAGAAAATCTTCCCCCTACGACTTTCGTTTTAACTTTGGAAATCGCTAAAACACTCACGACTTTCATTTATGTAATTCTTAATTAGAACTCCAAACTTCTAAGACACACGATTCGAAAGCCATCTTACTTCTATACCGTCAATTAGAGTTTGAGTTAACTGAGCTAACTCTAAATTAAGTTCTATAAGTATAAAATCTCCTTCTATTTCAGTCGAACAAAAGCTTTGATCAATTTGAGGATACCTTTCAAAGATCAACCGGATATTAGATATGTACCTAATTAGTATTGTACAAAATTTTATTGGATGGTTATATTATATAACTATCGTAAACTTTTAAAACATTTTACTTAATAACCATTCTGATGGATCGTGTAGCTACTAGTACTAGTAACTTGTTAAATGACTGCCAATTTTTTTTAAATGAATTTGTGACGTTCACTTTAGTCTAAAACTTTAATTAATTAAGTTTAAAGAAATATGGCGGCAATCACATGTCAATTCTACGAGTCCTAAGAATAAAATGCAGAAAACCTTGTTCAAACATTGAAATTGTAAAATTAACGCGTTAAGTCCTTTTTTAATATGCCAACACAGTTTAATAAATTTATTTGTATTTTTTTGCCCCTTCATTAACTAGTTTAGTAACACTAGTCGCGCACAGTGTATTGAAATCTTGCTATTCTATTTAACCTACTTTCAACGGTCTCATTGACTTGAAAATTGGTACATTTGTGCAGACAGAGCTTATACGAAAATGCGATCAAGTACAGTCAATAATATCATCAAGTTTTTTTGAGACTTATTTTTTACCGGCGTGGTCACCGCAGCCTGCGTCTGGATGATGTGTTTAAATTCCCCGACGTGATCAATATTTCGAAATTTGCCCAACAATCATTTGAAACCAAAGCATCGTCAAGATAAGGACCGCTATTTATGACGCGATACTTCTTGCCAGTTTATTTGCGTGTTTTATTCAGATTTATTTATCCTCCCGCAATTAGGGGAAATTTAATGACGTAAATATGAGAACGTTGAGCATGCTTTCTTATTGATAAACGACTGCGTCATGCCATTATTATTTTTTGAATTGATTATTTATCGGAATAAGGACATTTTAGCCTTTGTAATAGGATTGCCTATAGGTAATATTTAATACAAACAAATATATATTATTTCGAAAGGTTCTCGATTGACATCTGTTAAATTATATTTAGGACGTGATTAAAAAAAAATATAGTTCAATTACTTAACCATCCCGCTATAATTAACTCCGACTATTACACAAAATTGATTTCGAACGACGTAATAACATCAGCCAGGGAACCACAACATAAAGGATCGGGAAACTTTAGCTGCCATAACAATATTTCGGTAAAGACCGGGCCAAAGTTGAGGAATCCAGGGCAACTCGCCAGTGGTCGTAAAAACGGACTCCCTTTATTAAGGTTGCCGATTACTGGCATGGCCGTAGAGGCCGTGTCGGGACAAAAATCCCGATGTGTAATTAAAGGGGATCGCCCCAATTGACAACCTTCGGCATTCCTCAATCGGTTAGGCTGCTTCTTGAATTTATATTGCTCTGTAGCTAAGGCGTTGTGATAGCCTTTTGGTATTATACTCCGTATTGAAAATTGATTTCTAGGGTGTGTCGGGAATGGAGTGGTTCGATAGTATTTACCTATATACGCAGATGTTGCTCTCAAATCATTTAACATCTACTGGCAACCAAAGGCATACTGTATATAAAATAACAAACGAATAGAACATTCCTATTAATAGCTTGTATATATATGAGGCGCCGAATGGAATAGAGTTTCCATAAGAACAAAAAAGTGCAATTTACCACACGCGTGAGGCACACACAGCAACACGGCAACCACAGCTACGAGTAAGTACAAGCGGATACTTACTCGTAGCTGTGGCGGCCTTAGACGGAAGTTGTTGACTGATAACTCGCGGTCCGCAGGCTTCGGTACGAGTCCAGGGTCAGCACCTCCAAAGTCAACACTTCCGCAAACTCGCAAACAAGAGGCTGAGCATCCGATAAAACTTTGCTGTCCCGCAAAATTTCCAGAACGATACCCGGGATGTTGCAAATGATAAATTATTGAAGTTTCCAGATTCTATACTGTTCATTATCTCGCTTTTGTATTATTTATAAGGGAAACATCGAAGTTGTATGAGCGAGTTAGGTATGGGATGGGAGTTGGATTATTTTATTTGACGTACGACGCGTAAGGGTTCTAACATCGCATTCACAACTTTGTAGTCACTTTTCGGGGAGTTTGTTTCGGTGATGGTAGAATATCGTTATTTATTTCAGATCAAATGTCGTTTGATAACGTTTTTCGAAAAGGCAACGACTACTTCTTTACTTTACAACGTGGCTAGACAAAACAAGAGATATCCGCTCCGTATTGCCATACGCTTACCAGTAGCATTTCTTCGGCTAGTTAGTTTTTCTTAGTGAATTCCATACAATTTCGTTTCATTCTTTTAGTGTCATCGATAGTTTAAAGTGACTTTGTCTGGCCACACAGGTACCATCATCTGTATGTCGCCGTCTTTAGATGTCATGAAGTTAAATTATTCTTTTTCAATGACAAAAGGTGAGAAGTAATAAATTGGTAAACTGGTTAAACAAAAAGTTACATTCACACACGGGCTCAGCACAAAAACCTACGTCGACCCTTCTCACGTCGACTGTCGCTCTTTTTAACTCACTGACACATGCAAACTGGAATGCAAGTATTAGACTAAGTTGCTAAAATTCCTGAGAGAAATTATTGAATAGTCACTTAAGTAATTTGGTATAACTTTTAAAGGAACTCTGCTAAGTCAGGTGTGGAATTTTTAGTAGGCTGAAATTTCAGAGCAAATAAGCACTGCCTTACAATGTGTCAGCTAGTCTCAGGGCAACTTCTCCATTGACATCGGCATTTGAGACAGATTAATACCATACCTTTGAATTAATTTAGTTTTAGTGTTGCTTAGTTTTAGGTTTGGTCAATTTTTAAAAATAGGTACCTACCTTAGTCTAGAATTAATGTAAATATTCGCATTTTTTTCGATCTAAGTCCCACATCCATTTAACTAGGAGGACTGTCCCTTATGATTGTATTTCAAAAGAGGCAGCTAATTATTACACAATATAATTACTGTAATGTATATTCACCACGTAATATAATCGTAAAATAATATAATCATGCCGTATGTCAGCTATTCAGAACTATTAGTTAAGGTTTCTTATTTCAAAACCTATCGTAATAACATTTATTTATTTGATATCTTGCTTAACGGAGTCCTGAAAAGTAGCGAAGTGAAAACAAAACTCAAAGGCGTTGAAGACAATACTAACATATCACAAAGTCAAGGAACGCAAAGTAAGAGCGTTTGCTTGCCAAGTACCAGGCATGCAAACACAGGGAGAGCAGAAGCGAGAAGAGCTCACCCCTTAACGCGGATAACGTCGTAACAGACTAACCAAGCTCGAACCAAAAGCAATTCTGCGACAAAAATAACAAAGCTGGTTTTCTACTAGTACATAGCGACACGGAAAGAAAGCCTGATGCTCACATTTATTCTCACAGTCGGAATGCGGCTGTACAGTGATATGCTAAGCAAAAGGTAAGCAAACAAATTGGAGGAGAAACATTATAAGACTAGAAATGTTTGCAATGTAAATATTTGGAGGAGGCAAATTTTAGTGAGGCGAGTTATTGTTGAAACGGTTGGCTATATTTTGACAACTTATTGAATGACCTCATTTCCCGGAACAAAAGCAACCCGCGCGATTTTACAATAGTAATAAAAAACAAATAACTGCGTTTGGTCAAGTTTTAGAGAGTTCATTTATGTAAGGTTGTCATATTGATTAGTGATAGGCTGTTACTGAATAGCGCCAGTATGTTTGAATCGGTAGCTTACCTATCCTCCTGTTTCGGCGTTTTCTTTTGATATTTTAACGGATTTTTACTTATCTTGCGCAATACTTGTGGTAATTACGCCAAGCGCACATACAGTTAGGTAAGCTTCACAATATTCCATTTTGCCAACTTAAAAGTTCGCTTTTGAGTTATCCTCACACAATTTGAGGCGCAAACGTAATACCTGTAAACCGATAATGGGCTTATCGAGCGTGTATTCCAAGCGGCAAACTTTACCGAACTTGGTTCAACTTTCGACTGGGATACGACGTGAATCAACAAGCGTGTTCCAAACTACACGTTGCAAGTATCCGTGGCCGAGCATCTGTGGATGTGGCTGTGGCTGCTTTATGTCGATTGAAACTAAGGAGGATTCTAGGGCATGGAGTCAAGAAGCCTTTTCTCAGCTCAGCACATTTGGTGATATCGGTCGTGTCTATCACTACATAGTATAAAACAAAGTCGCTTTCCGAATGCGGGCTGTGATCTGTTCGACCGAATGGGATACCAAACTAGACAAGTCTATTTTATAGTAATAAAAGCGAAATTTTCACCTACTTTAAATGTCTTTCTTTAGAAAAAATAAAACAAGTCATCCGCGTAGCCATTCGTTTGCCGCGCAACGTCGCGGATTAAAAGACTGGCTTATAATATTTATGAAGCTTAAATGTTTCTTGTCGTCATCCTGGCGCATTTACCGCCCCGGCGCGGCGGCACTAAGTTCTATAACAGCTTGCCTCTCGCGCATCTAAATTTTCGCTTGTTTCTGCGAATTCGCCGGAGAAGTTTCCCCCGATTTATTCATGACTTGGCCAAATATTTGATTGATTACTGTGTCTAAGGCAATCAGGCCTTCGATAAACTTGTCGACCACTTCATTTGCCGAAAAAGCCCCTTGTTTAAACCCCTCAAGTGGAAAGTGATGCGGCTGTTTTTTGGTCGAAGTTCCGTACGGAACGGGGACTATTTGCTCGGCGGATAGGCTGTGTATTTATTTATTTACTCTTTTACTTCCTAAAATTGTTGCCTACGTTGTTGACTATTTAGAAGTCAATAGTTATATTGGGTATTCGGCTTTCGATCACAGAAATCGATGTTTTTGTTAACAAAGTAATAAACACTCAGTGATATTGTGTACCTATTTTATACATCAACATTCGAATTAAACAATATGACATTTACCTACATAATATGATGTACTATATTATTCCCGGTCGTCCCGGAAGTCGGTTAAAAAGAAACTGCTTTGTTTTTGTTTTCTCCCATACAAGCCATAAGCTTTTTGTTTCTATTCAATTCCGTGTTGGTACTAAACCTAAATGTGCAGTCATTATGGCATGAATTTCGATCACTGGTCAAAGTGCTCTCTGTCATCTATAAAGTGCGCTTAAGACGTCCCGAACGCTAGGATACCTCAGCTAAGTGGTTCACTTCATTACCCCAGGATTATCAGCCGGTCACCGCAGAATTATTCGATAAGCATCCGTAATGTTGTCTATTTAGGCATCGGCAGTGCTAGTTATAGACGAAGACATGCCACTTAACAGAATATTAATAGGATAATATTTGGTGACCGGATAGCCTAGTGGTTAGTGACCCTGACTATGAAGCTAGTGGTCCTGGGTTCGAATCCCGGTAGGGGCAGACAGTTGTATGATGAATACGAATGTTTGTGCCCGAGTCATGGATGTTGTATGTATTTAAGTATGTATTTATCTACATTATATAAGTATGTTTATCCGTTGCCCGGTAGTACAAGCTTTGCTTAGTTTGGGGCTGGGACAATTGGTGTAATTTGTCCCAAGATATTTATTTATCTAACAGAAATTTCACTACCATTAGCAGAGATGTCAGATATGGTGTAGTTTACAAGGATCAGGAAATGCTGTCACAATGTTTAATGTAAAGGAAAGGGTATTGCATGATTGCGAAAATAATTATTAAGACTTAAAAGTCTCTAAAATTATCTTACTTAACACGTGTAAGTCTTTTTTATATCAACACGAAGTAGACTTTTGCTAGGATATTCTACGGTCCGAATTAGTCCCTAAGCCGACAATTTAGCCATTATAAGTATCCTCAGGTATAAAACAGCTGGAGTTAAGACCCGGGTGCCAGCGTACTTTACTGAGCCTGCTTCCCCGAGGGCCAACTTTTACGGCTTAATTTTGTTTACTCTAACCTGAGGCTTTTTACATTTTTTATAATATCCTCTATAGATATCGCGGGCCATCCTCCGGGGAGCAGATGTGTACTGTAATAAAAATATTTCATCATTTTTACGCGTGGAAGGTGTTGAAGGAAAATGTCTGCCATAAATTTCACATTAGGCCTCTTGCGCACTAGCTGCCCGTAATTGTGGGTTGCCGTACTTGCCATCGGTCATCTTGGGATTTAGCTCAAAACTCTACATTAATGCGTTAGTGTATGTATGCCAATAGATAGTTCGCCTTGTCCGTAAGAAACTGGGTTAAATTTAAAATAATAACCACCATAATTTCTCGTAGAATCTGTGTTATTGTCATATTTATGTTTCTCAAAACAACTGAATTATTTGAATACTTTTGATTATCTTTACCGAACAATATTTTGTTTGCACCTACTTATTGACAGAGTGACTATTCGTTTTGGATGATCTTATTGTTAAAATAAGTTGGCACAGTTCCTTAGAACCCGATTGTCAAATTGGTGTTTGATGTCCATTGGACATTTATGATAAAATTTAATTCAGTTTCCTATGATAATGACATCAGCGACGCAGGTGCTGCAATAAATAAGTATTAGGGGACAGCATCTTTATCTTTCACCTAAATGTCTTCATAAATATTTTAAAGCGTGCAAAAACTTCCCGCCCCATATATTTTCTCGTGTACTCTCAACGAACTGCTAACTTTTATTATAACGTGCTAAACAGTACTTCCGGGGGTTTATTAGTTTTAATTAGTTTGCCTTTGAACTCCCCACCATTTACTTGTTGTACGTCTTCTGTACTTTAGGTGGCCGGGGTAGCGGGGTTTATTTCATCACGTTTACGGCCAAGTATTGAGTAACACGTGGTTTGGAGATTTTATAACCCGACCTTAAAAGACTGGTTATTTATTGAATCAGGTTTTACTGTGGGTGCTGCAGTATCTTCCATGCTGGTCTGGGAGCAAAGAAAAAACATAGATTGTACCAGTTGCTTCTCTACCCGCGCAGATGGTAAAAGCCCATCGAGGGAATGGGCGAAAATAATAGGAATCATGTTATAGGCGATGAGGCTAGCAACCCATCACTATTTTGATTCCATTTTCCACCTATACGCTCACAATCTTGCTAAACGTGGCCTGTAGGTCTTGTTACCTTAGGCTCTGTCTACCCCTTAAGGGATGGAGACGTGATTTATGTATGTATGTATGTATGGCTGCAGTATTTTTCTATGTTTTTGAGTACGTCACGTTTTTGCAAGTTAAAAATTCTCATCAGGTGGGCACAGACCCAGGCTCTCAGAACGATAGAGTTTGGGCTACAATTCCCACGCGGGTCCAATGCGGATCGGGAACTTCATACACACCACAGAATTGCTTCGCAGGTGTATGTGGTTTACCTCACGATGTTTACCTTCACCGAAAAACTCATGGGAAATTCCTCAAAACGCATAACTTCGAACCCATGACCCTTTGCTGGAGAGGCCATAGGTTACCACTAGACTATCACTGCTTTTTTATAATAAAGCGACTCCCTAGGCACTAGGGTAAAGTCATGAACAAACAAAATATTTAGACCTAGAAACACTTGTCCTTTTTCTATTAGCCGCGACCCCCTGAGTAAGGCTTTGCAACTCCCAAAGGGATCGCGACTCATTCACAGCTTGAAAAACACTACTGTTCAGGGACTTGAGTTTTAAAAGTTATAAAATAAGAAGTAAAGAAGGAAAGAAGAAAGTAAAGAAAAATAAAGAACATAAAGAAAGAAAGTGAGAAAGAAAATAAAGGAAGTACCAATCGAACACGGTCATACATAGGCTGGCAAACGCTCAAACTAATCACCTGAAAGACACCCAACATTAAAAGATCGCAGATGCGTTGTCAGCCTAGAGATCTAAGAATATCTCAAGTGCCAGTAATATCACCGGTTGTCTGTTAAAATGCAAAAGACAGAACGTTACACTAACTTAACTCACTCAGTAAACAGAGGGGGGGCTACTCCGAAATTCAAAGTTAGTATTCTACCGTCTCTCTCATTCTTATAATCTATTTATTTATCTATCTAATACCTTTTAACAAGCAATTCTTGCATACATGGATTACATATAACCTGAATCTCGGAAACGGCCCCAACGATTTTCATGAAATTTGGTATGCAGGAGGTTTCAGGGGCAATAAATCGATCTAGCTAGGTTTCCTTTTTGAAAACGTACCAGAAAAATCCAGGTCATCCAGGTCCTTACGTCTATTGGTGCGAGCGAAACGGACGAAACGGACTTCAAATTTCGGAGTATAGGTAAGGCCAGAGGCCTCCAACATTTTCTGAATTCGAACGAATTAATAACCACTAATGTGAGCGGGAATTCGGAGTAGCACCAACCTTCGTCAGTGTGTTAACGCGTTCACATCGATGGTTTACTGACGCTGTTTGTAAAGCATATTCTGCAAACAAGGAAGCGTGTGTTTCCGTCCCCCTTCTCCCCTGGGGGGACGCCTCGCGTTCGGTCCATTTGGACGCAAATACTAGTAATTATATTTTTCTATATTTAACTTAAGTCGTAAATAGTTTATACATTAATTTGCAACACGTATTTTAAGCAACTACATATAAATGCCCGATATATCAATAAATATTTCTGCTTTTTGCTTTTGCAACACAAATACAGATGTTTCTTGGACGTTGGAAGGTTATCGGCCTGCTCATTAGAGCGTTTTCATACCCGATCCGATAAAACACAAAACTTTATTTTCATATCTTTTTTGAAACAACCAGCGCATTTGGAAAGACCGTCATCGCCAAGAAGAAAGCACATAAAATTTAATAAATAAAATTATACCTGGCTCTTCCAATTGTTTGACCAAAATCGGACATCAGTTCCTATACATTTCATACATTTTATTTGCCGGATATTGGATCGGATCATGTGAAAAATCCTCTAACGACGACACCGATAGCCTTCCAGTATATCAACTCCGTCATACTCACATAAATTGCACCATTGACGCAATGTATGCCGGATTTCACACTATCCGATCTGTTATCGGATCGGAGAGCGTGAATACGCTTTACGCTGTAGTAATACTCGCTAGTTCTGATTATTCCTTGAAATACCATACTCACTCTGTTAATTTTGTAGTTAGATACAGCTTTCAGATTTGGAGGTAAATTCCTGTGACAAATTCCACTGGGTCGTATCTTGTTTTACCGTGGCATTCAAAAACACGTTGTCCCTGAATATTCCCGCCGCGATTATTGAACGATCATATTTATTTATACATACATATACATCCATAAATCACGTCTTTATCTTCGATTTTATTTCGATTTTACTTACGGGTCTTTTAGGAGTTAAATTTTATGGGAAACAGTTCTTCTAGGATTGGAATGTCTTAGGAGACGGATGAATTGTGGTAAACTCATATAATTAGCAAATACAAGGGTTGACATTCATGAAAAATGTTATTCTGTGTTGTTTCTTTATTTAGGTGATTTAGTCACTAGCGATATATTTCCTTGTGGCCGCTTCTTGTTTTTTTCTTTATACATTTTCTTTTCATAACCGTAGACCGAGTAGAAAGATAGAGGCACCACCGTTGACGAGACTGGCTGAAGATCTGCAAAAAAAAGAAACGAAACAAATTGTAGTCTCATGAAGCGGGCGTAAAAAACATCATTTATTATCTAGGCCCTCAAAAAAAATTTTTTTTAATTAACGTGCGTGGCATTCTTCTTAGCAATGCTGGTATTTCCGAACGCGCTGGTAGTTTAAAAAAAAAACAGACAGTTTATTCAGGTAACAAAAAGTACAATTTGAATTTTGAATTTAAAGTAATACCTAATTGTATAATAATATTTATGTAACCTCTTTACTGTGCAAAATAAACATAAAGAAACACAATTGACAAAAACTGCGATGCACAAAGGCTTATATTTTTCCAGGCCACCTTTTGAGTGCTTAAGGTAACGAAACTCTAAATAAATGTAGGAAACGTTAAACTACGATTTGAGGCAGTAACTTCTGCCGACATTCGGCACTCGAGGCGAGTGCTGTGCGAGTCGATTGTGCGGTAAGTGGCGCTCGGCCTTGCCGCGCGGGCCACGGTCAAGTGTGCGAGTAAGGTGCGTTATATAACCGGCCTGTATTTAGGGCTCCGCGGTTTTACTACCATTTTACTCGATAACAGCGAATAAAAAGGTACGCTGCGGCAACCTAATGGCCAGACCTATACTTCATTCAGGGTAACGTTAGACTTTAGAATCAGCGATTGTAAACCTTTTCTCGTGAAGTTTTAATGTAACAGAAACCGGTCGGACTCGAGCACTGAGGGTTCTGTCATCGAACGGAGCGAAACGTTCCAATTCATATTTCACATCGCCCAACATTCCTAACTCCGTATAATGCTTATTAATTAATATCAAGCTATTCTATGTTGAGTGCAGCGATGACTTCACAGGCGAAGCTCGTTTAGTAAATTACACATCGAGGACCCACATGAAGTCCTATCTTCTCAATTCAATAAGAATAAGAATAAGAATATTTATTTGCAAAAATGTCAGAAGTTTGTAATCATTTAGCTCAATGAATAAAGTAACTAGATGGTGCACAATAGTTCAGATATAATAAACATTCTTAAAGTATTACAAATGTGCAAATGTTTATATAATTTAAATAACTATTATTTGTAATTTAGATTAGCTACTAATTATCATAGTAATTTTCAGTACATCAGTTTTAAACAATAAACAAATCTCATTTTTTATTTAAATAATACTTAAATCAAATACGATTTCAATTTCAATTTTAATTTAGTCAGTATTAAGAAAAAAAAGCTGCATTTAAAGAACATTACACAGTGACAGATGGCACAAAAACAAGTATTTTTTCCGCAACAGTTTTACCGTTTAGTTTTACCATTTAGGAACAGAGATAGCGCCACTTCTTCAACTAAAACTTTGAAATACTAACAGCCTAACGGTACCGCTAATGGTAGACCGACACACAATAAATCTACTATTTTGAATAAATTTGCAGTAATTTGCTTCATTTACAGTGTTGCCCTGTAGGTATTGGCATTATGTAAATGCCAGGGAACAATGAGATGTCAAATGTTACGCGCCATTGCATAACGAGCGCACTGCATACACTGCACGGCTAATTATATCCCCGTTGTATAAAGTACTAAAACAACATGCGACAATCACTGACATCACTAAAGTAGCATGCATGCACTTTCGCCCAAATAACTAAAGTAGAATTAACTAAATTGAATGGAAATTTCCTATACGCCATAATCTCACTGAACGTGGCCTTTAGATATTGTTACTTTGGACTCTGTCTTCCCCGCCAGGGATAAAGACGAGATTGAAGGTCCTGTATGCTATTATAGATACATTGCGAAGTTTGACAGATCGGTTGAGTTCGGTTTACCCCGGCAACCCGCAATGTAACGAAACTTGCATGCAATTCTTACATGTGTCTAAATGGGCCTTAATATATGTGCAAATCTCACATATTTGTTTAAAAAGGTCAAATTACTGCAGCAGTTGCTGCGCTAGAGTGCACCAACTAGAGTTGGTCGGAGTAAAGTCAAGGCGACATTACAGTTGCTAAAGTTTAATACCGATATTAAATGTTTAATCATATTGGTATCGAGCTATTATTTAATAAAATAAATACTAATTGATTCCATGCTGGTCTGGGAGCAAAGAAAAAAGATAGAATGTACCATTTGCTTCTCTTCCCGCGCAGATGGTAAAAACCCATCGAGGAATGAACAAAATCATTGGAATCATTTTATAGGCGATGCGGCTAGCAAGCCATCACTATTTCGATTAAACTTTCCGCCTACACGCCCACGTTCTTGCTAAACGTGGCCTGTAGATCTTGTTACCTTAGGCTCTGTCTACCCCGTAAGGGATAAAGACGTGATTTTTGTTTGTGGCAAAAGTATCTGAACTACTTAAGTAACAGAATAAATAATAACCTGTAATTTAACCTCAGAACATTATTTTTTTTGCAAAGCCCTACTCACCTAGTACCGAGAACTAAACAAAGCTTTGTAACATAAATACAAAGAAATGGATAAAATATTTTTTATTTGGATATATACATACATACATCCCAGGATCGAGAACAAGCATTCGTTTTTTCATACATAATGTCTGCCCCTATCGAGGATCAAATTTAGTACCTAAAGCTGCATAACCACATTCTCTAACAACTATAAGCTATCCGATCGTCAACTTGTTAAATACAATTACAATTGAATATCAAATGTTAGATACACAAATAAAAGTCAACCACACACTTTGTGCAAGACAAGCGTTTAAAAAATAAACTTTCTAGTTTGTTTGATATAATGTTCAAATCAATGCAATGATAAGATTCATTTTCGGCCAAATCGTTAGGTAAATTACTATTTGTTTTTTTATGTGCAAATGAATATGAAGGTAATGCAAACACTCGACCTCCGGCAGGTGCATTCAAATATTTAAAGTGAATGTAAGCACTTTAAGATCAAATCATAATAATCTGTTTCTTTATTCCATACCTAACTTATTTTGATAGTTAAACGTGTCCTTAAAGTCTTGTTACCTTACGTTCTGTCTACCCCGTAATGGATATACACGTGATTTATGTATATATGTAAACCGAACTAATGTAATTGTCTCTAAACTACAATTAAATACAAATTTGTATCAAGTACTTTTTGTTCACTGTACTTGCAATGCCATCCAATAATGGTACTAATCTTCAAAGTCACTCCGCTTCTAGTAAAATGTACTTACTAACCTACTTGATACATTTATTGTAAAACTTAGTTTAAAAACAATTAAGCTGATACTTAATTGTAATACCCACTTGTTATTACTTGCCTGAATCTCACTTTGAAACTTTGCAGTTTCGCAAATCAGACAAAGATTCCGACTTAATAAATAATTTAACGAAATTCCATGTTGTTATAACACAGCATTCTACGGAATGTTTGTGTGACAAAACGTACATAATCATCTTTAAACCTTTATTAATAAAAAAAACTGTTAAAAAAGTTTCAAGGTCAGACACCTGTTTAGCCATTTTATTCATAATTAAATGCAAATGGATACCAAATAATATAATGAAATTTGAATATTGCCCCATTACCATAACGTTTGATCCTAGCTTATTAATTATGCAACAAAAAATATTTAATAAAGATAATGTTGTTTATAATACAAGTCCTTAAGCATTCTTAGCAACGTAAAATATTTAATGGATCTACGAGTGTACTAATATCAACTACAAAGATGTTTCTAAAATAGCAAAAGCTAGAAGCAAAATTCACATACCTACTCATAAATACGTGCATGATCATAATAATGGAGTTTTTGCCGCTATTCCTTTATAATCCCCTTGAATGAGCGAACACCAACGCAAGCTAAGCTGCGACTAAATATATGCATGTTAAATTAAAATATAAATACCAATGAAAATATTCCTATTGAACTTTGATGTGAAACTAATTACTCAGGCTTTAAAACTACCACAGCAAAATTAAATTGTTTATTTGATCTCACTAAAGCTATAACAGATTATAAATCTGAAATCATTCCGCTATGATGTGGGGAAATAATCTGCTAAAATATTCTTTCTCATATTTTATATTTTATCTTATCTTATCTTAGTCACAAGTTCAGTAACAATTGAAAATGACGGTAACAGTTTAATCAAAATAGAATAAAGTCTGCACCGCGTTTAAATCAAGCCGAACTGATAAATTATTTCGATTAAAACTCACCCGGTTTCAAAACATTGTCCGTGTCCCGCCTGTACAACATCCCCGAGCAACACGCCAAAAAACACAACACGATAACCAAACAAAATTTCATTCTTGAAGCGGCACGTATATAGCAGGATCACAGAACACGACAGCAGATATATTTCAACCTGTATTTATTTGACACCCTTCCGTGTCGCGCCGCGTACTCGTATAGACTCGAATAAAGTATCGAACGTATCGGTGACATTCTGATACGGCCGCCGGCATTCGAGTTGGCAAAATCTAATATGAATACGCTTTTGGTAAATACGGCTCGACTACAGCGTATGGCCCGAATCACCTACTTTCTTGTAAATAATGCCCGGACGTGGGCCTAATAAAATGGAAGTCGGAACAGCGGATTTCATGTACGTTTGCTCCGTGAAAAGAACAATTGAATACTCGTATGGAGTAACGAGTGTCGCGTCGCCGTTTTCTCGGGGTCAGGCTTTGTTCTGTATCAGTAAGTTCATCTTTGCTGGATCAGGGTTTTGCTGCAATGATACTCGGCTATACTTTCAGTCACGTCTCACGACTAGAATTGAAGATAAATTCTACTAAAGCCACTTACTAATTCAACTTCAACGAAAATGTTAATATTTAAAATTGTTATTTTTGTCTCGAGTGTGATACCTGTGCAGGTCACGAGGTCACGGAGACAGGTGATTTTTACTAAATTTGGACATTGATATATTAACATTGACATTAGGTACCATAACTTATCAAAAGCGTTTGAAAATTTAGTCAAACCAACTGACACAGCGGTATCAAGTACAAAGTTAGCTAACTGTTCAATACCAATAAAGTATTTCTTCTATAAACTATCCTTACTTATTATTATAAACAATAATAATCTTTTGGATAAATATGTATCATGTCTTTTTTGTGTTGTGGCAATAAATATCTTTATTATTATTATTATTATTATTATATTAATGTTATGATTTTAAATACGGTGTAATCTTCCGGATTCATCTTTATTTCCTCCAAGATGAGATCACACTACTCGACGTGACTCAATGCGGGGGCGGGAAATATGTCTCGGAGACTTCATTCCAACAATGCGCATAGCGACACAGTGTCGATACAAAATGTCACACTCAGAGTAGTTAAATGATTGTTTAGACTGCAAAAAACTAATTTTCCAATTCCCTACACTTAAAACTCATATAAAACTACCTATCTTCTTTTCGTACAAAATACATTAAGTGAGGATACGATACTGTTATAAACACGATTTGAGTGTAGCGGCTACGCAATATAAATCTTTTGGTGGGTAAATTAAAAAAAATCTAAGTTAAATGCGTAGAAACGTACAAAGCAGTATTTAATCCTGATAGGTAGTTGAACACGGTGTTTCTTGTGTGTTTTCGATGTTATTTCCAGCGATTCCTTAAGTCGATATGATTCACGTGCGATAAATAAACCCAGTAATGTCTGAACCGTCATGATATTGAAACAGGTTCCGTAGGTTTTAATGTATAATTTGTCGACCTAGTAAGCCTAGTCACAGATAATACTAGTAGCGTAGAAGTGAGGGAACCTGCTTACAACAAACAACATACACTAATACAAATTTAACCTAATTAACTTAGTCGCAAAACGGACTTAGTCGCAATCCGACTGTCACTCGAATGACACGCGTGCGTGTTTGAGATATTTCGTGATTTCCTGCCTTTTACTCCGTTAGCTAATAAATCATCTGTGTGATTAAGTACTGATCTTCCGTTCGAGTTGATAATGTAAGAACGTCACCTAGCTTCTACTTTATTTGAACCAATGAATAAAGGGGTTTATTTTGTACATGTGTACGCATACGCCTTAATCCAATAAGGCTGCCCAATCGGTTCTCATCGTAACCAGGCCAAATGCTTTAAAACCTTATCTCGTACCTCGACCATGGTTATCTTCGTGCACTTTGATTTTATAGACTTTATGGCCGCGTATGTTTAGCCGAACAGAAAGATTGATGCGTACCTTTAATGTTGATTAAATTGGATAGACCTTCGAAGGCCGTACTTGATTTTCACATGCAAAATAAAAGGATTTACGATAGATTTACAGTGTGTACGAGCGCGTCGAATACAGGCCAACAGTTTTACGATTGCTGGGCCGAACCCTAGCAACGGTAAAGTTTATACTCAACCAAAAAAGGAAGCTTGAAACACGCAAACAGAACAAGCTAATGTCTTATTGCCATAATTAACTTTGTGAAACATGAAGCCACTCAAAGTGCTGAGGCAGTAGCAGCCCGCAAGCGAGACTCAACTTGTACTAAACTCCTGGGCAAGAGGCCCACAGGGATTTTTAGTTGCCCAACTATTTCGGGAGAACATTGTTTTATAATACTGTGCACTGCGCTAACTGGTGGCTTAAGGGCATTTACGTTGCCCGAAAAGTAGATGTCAGCGGAATAAAGATGGCAGCTCGTATGTGCAGTCAAAGGGATAAATATGTACGTTACCAAAACGCCAAAAACATCTATACACCTTTTGTTTCTTTGTAGCATAACAATAAGTTCGGTGACACATATATTTGACTTGATTGCTGTATCGATATTTATTCCACAGACACTGTACAGAGCCCGTAGACTCTTGTGAAACAGTAAGCAAATATTAATCACGTTTTTACCCCTTAGGGGGTAGACAGAGCTTAAGGTAACAAGATCTACAGGCCACGTTTAGCAAGATCGTAGGCGTATAGGTGGAAAGTGATTGGTTTGCTTGCCGCATCGCCTATAACATGATTGCTATGATTTTCGCCCATTTCTCGATGGGCTTTTACTATCTGCGCGGGAAGAGCAACTGGTAAATTATATGTTTTTTCTTTGCTCTCAGATCAAATAAATAATCATTTCATTTTTCATTTCAGACCATGGAAGTATGGTTCTACGTTTATACAAACACTACCTAAATGTGCTTGTTGTTTAGTGTTGCTAAAACAACTGACGTTAACGCGAACGCGTTAGAAACAAGCATGTTGTTGTATCAAATACTGACTAGAAGCTAGAATTGTAAACGTTGGTCGGCCGTCAGGATTATGGTTATGTTGGTATCGCCCAAGAATGTTCTTTCCTAGTTTAATCTACGTAATGCAACGACTACAGCTGCAGTTACCTGATCCGTTTAGTTAACGGGATAGCTTTCTTTGATAGTGAGCCCAAGTTGATTACACATAATATACAACAGTTTCCATTCATTGTCGTTCACAAATGCCACTATCCGTGTTATGGGGCGTACTTAGCCATTTGGATTTAATTTGATGCACAACAATACACTATGTATGTACATGTTAAATATTTGTAATCATAATTAATTATTATATGCATCAGAATGGGTGTGAAATTCACAGGTACGTACATGAGTGTCTTCACACCTCTTATTTCAGCAACATTGTGCTTATCGTTTTTGTGGAAACATTCCATTATCATGAACATATCCATGTGTGGCAAGTTTCCTGAATCCGCTCGTACAAATTCGCTCATTTTGTGATCAATAGCGAAGCCTCAGTATTATAAAAATTAGTCCAAAAGTCAAGGCGGGGGTCGTCGCAAAGCAGAAAAACGTCCAAGAAGCAGTGCCTAAGTCGTCGAAAGTAGCTGAAATCGTAGTCTAAATATCGTGCAAAGGTCGAAGAGAAGTGCGGCAATATCGAGAGGCCGGAGGTTGTGCTGAGGTTGTTGAAATATCATTAAAAAAACACTGCTAACACTTCTTCTTCTTCTTCTTTTATTTGTGGCGTATCAAGTCGTTATAGTGACGACAACTTCGCCAATGTCAATGTAAAATTTTTTATTAAAAAATCTTGTGACATAATGTCGGCAACGTTGTACGGTAATGGTCAAAGACCCCCCTCCCCCCCTGTCGGGCTCTTAGCCAACGGTCAATGATATCCCTCAGAAACTGCCAGGAAATCATTAGCCGTTGCCCAGGGCGCACCGGACCAAGCACTGCTCTTCCCCCCGGACGGATCCAAAAACGAACCGCAGCTCTTAATCACACGTGGAGGTAACCCGACTCGCACCCCACTGCTAACACTGATTACATGCAAACGCAAATAAACAGAACCGCAGTATTATTTTTTGACAACGTCAAACGTGACAGTTGACGTAGTTTTTTTTTTATTACAAGCTAGTTCTAGGCAACACAGCTTATCGGCAGTTAATATTAAGTTGTCCACTATATTTGCGAATAAGGTATTAAGGACGGGGCCTAGGCAACTGGTCTGCGCGCAGGGGCCAAGGCCGTTTGGTCAAGTTAAATTTTAGATTAGGTCTCTTATTAGTCGTATCCACTCTTGAGTAGGGATACACTTACATAGTAGAGCATATATAATGACTATATTTGTTTTTTTTTACCGTAATAGGGAGGAAAACGAGCACGAGGACCACCTGATGGTAAGCGATCACCGCCATCCATGAGCACAGCAACCCCAAGAGAATCGAACTGAATTGAAATGAAATGAATCCTCCATTTTGTTTGAAAAGAGGAATATGCTGATAGTTTATTTACGTCGCCCCGGGCCGTAAGTAGCGATTTACCGCCCGCTGTGCGAGCGGAAATTTCCACTTCCTGACCAGGGGAAGACGTAAAATTGTGTACACACCTCGGGTGGTGATAAAGAAAGCATCTGGTCGCATGTTTATCGCCCTCGCCGTTAGTTCGTGCGACAAGTTCCTGCGATTTGAGCCATACTTTATTTTACCATCCTCGGCGTGTAATGTACTATTTTGAATCCTACCAATAATTATAAATTTCCGGTACTCCGATTTACGCGTACCCCCTTTCTCCTCTTTTAATGGTGACAATGTAACGGATTGCAACCGATGTAATTGGTCGATTCTTCACATTTCAGCTATGTATTTGTTTAATTAGAAGTGAGTTCTTAATCCGTTATCTGTTACCATGAATTCAGCTCCCCGGATAAGTAATTTCTATTTCGCTATATTTTTTGAATGCAGTTGATTAGTATTTTTGTTACACTTTCTATTATAGTCTTCCTTTTATTTACTTATGTGAAGAGAAAGAAAGAGCACGCAAGGCGCGCAACAAAGGGTTGCCCACGCGGCAAGGAGCACCTACACAAGACAATAACGACGTTACAAAGTAATAAAGGTACTGTAGATTATTCAGGGATCATATTCAAAACCAAAGCCGAACATCAAAAACATTTTCGTAGCCCATTTTCAAGTAACACAAAATTTCTCACATAATATCAGTGACTACAGGTGCAAATTACTGCCCTGCGGGGCAAAGGGACCCTTGTATCGCGTATATCAGGACCAGCCTCTTGTGATCTCTGGAAATTTAGTTGGAGAAGCGGCTCCGGGCAGCTCGTGAAGGGATTCCGCAGGCAAGGAAGTTCTCCTTAGGATGGCGGCATGAAAGCCCAGTTGCAATATGGGTATCAAGGGAAATAACACAGCGTCGCGTAGAGCAGTGAAGTTATAATGTTCTGTTAGCTAGCCCGCTAACACCCAAACACGTAAATAAGCCTTAATAAATAGAGGACTAACTTGCTCCCGGGAAATTTACGCGCAAAGAAAAATTTAATCGGAAACGGTGGCCATTGGTTATTTAAAAACTATTCCAATCGCGACACGGGCGTTAGCGGCAAACAGAGTAAAACACCGAAAACGGGCTATTCAAAAGGAGTAAGATCCGACATTTGGCGGAATAAATGGCTCCGGTGCCGATGAAAAATTTACTGTATTATTCTTTCATAGAGTCTTTTATCCCTCGTGTGATCCTTGGCACCGAGTTCGAAAATGTAATGAAAGGCGAACTAACATTTTTATAGGGGTCCCAACGACTCTCGGAGCGGCAGCGAGCGTTTTACATTTAAGGAATCCACACTATTACATGTGGCGGAACACATCGCGACATTCTGTTCGTGCACGTTCCTCGTACTTGTGCCTCGCCCTTAGGATTTCCTCAATTACACATTTAATGCGCATATACTTTACAACACCCTGTAGTTTATCTTTATTAGAAAGATTGATTAATTGTATTGATTTTTATCAACAAACCTACTTTTACTCTAACTTCTACTACTACTTGCTGGAAAAAAGTAAATCTCTCGATTAAGTGTCAGTACTCAGTTGAGTAGCGTCAAAATGTAGGGAAATGTCGAAATTAAACCAAATTTAAAGATTAAATATGCATTTGCACATAAATGTTTTTTTATTTTTATTTTATAATTATTTTTCTAAAATTTTGATTTCTCTGTGTCATTATTATCGTCATCATCACATGAGCCAGATGACCTTGGCAATCATCTTGACGACAATCGATTTTGAGTCACTCGCGGCCAATGGTTTGCCGTGATCTTAACCTGATCCTATCTATCCACCCCGCGGGAGGGCCTACCAACACTTCGCCTTCTAGTACTTGGTTGCCAATTCAGAACACCCCAGAGCCACTTTTGGCGTGAAATTCGCTAAACAATGCATGGAAATATCCAACAACAAAACAAGGTATCTAAGTAATTCTAGTTCTTCTACAGATTTCTCCAGAAGTCTTTCTAAAAAGCCCAGTACGATTTAAATGAAACCGTTAGTTATTTGGCAACGGACATTCATAAATTTTAATCATGCTTCTAAAATAAATGGAAATTTGGCCGACGATTACTGCTTTGTGCGAATAGTACCATTTTAGAGTAATTATTAAGTTCTGTCTGTGGAAATGACATCAGTGAATTAAATCATTATCGTGTTATAAGGGAGCTTTGTAAATGCGGATGGCTGGGTCCGAAATGTAGGTATCAGTAAGATAGTGGGGTCGAGAGACATTTCAGAGATAGGTACAATAGTTGAGCATTCTGCTACAGAAGTATAAATAGCAAAAGCATTCTTGATGTACTATGTAAAATGGAAACTGGATGTCACACGTGTTGAAGTGGCAAAATTGCAGATAAGGCCAGCAGGTAGCTGTTCTCGGGGAATGTCGCTGAAACATTCTTATGCCTGTGCAGTAGCCAAGTGTTAGGTTTTTAATAAAAAAAACCAGCGTGTTTCAACGTGTATTTCCTAAGTTACTCGATCAAGGTGTTGATTTAAACTAAAATAGTAGGTACAGTCAAGATGAAAGTAGCCGAACCTTAGTACTTCGTAACTTTTGTGAATGCGAAACATTTAAAACGGGCCCAGTATTTTTGCTTCTGCAACAAAGTAGTGAGGCAAAAAAAGTGAAAAAGTGTTCTAACGATGTAACTGAAACCCTTCTGAACTTAGAACGTCAGCGGGCGTCTAAAACATGTCATACCGAACATTCCACCCGAAAACTCTACCTTTCATAAAAACCGTGTTCACAAATTCAAATTGGTAAGCCCGCACGCGTCACAGGCTAATGCGTAAAATCAAAACGTCCGTATTCCATAAGAACACGTCGCACGCGGTCCGATTCCGTTACCGAGAAATGTCTTTCCAATCTCCAACATATATGGACCAAGCTGTAATAGAGAGTATTTTGCGGGGTCTTTTCTTATTTTTTACGAGCGAACGCCGGGCGGTATTACGTCGACATGTGGCCAGGAGCTCGGTTATTATTTTTAGGGACGATGGCTCTGATACGTTCTGCTTTATTTGGATCGTACGGTTTGAAATTGGAAGTTTTTTTTCATCAAACGCCTAGTTCATTGCTATTGCGTTTGCAAGTGGCGCGGACGATATGTTTTATTATTTATCGTTGCAGAACGAATTAAAAATGTACGGCAATTTTAAGACTTATGACTTATGACAACCTCGTGTAAAGTCAAGGGCTTAAATATACAATGTGTACGTTACCTAAACTTCAAAAATATAAGACTTTATTCCACAAACAATAAGGTCGGTGACACAAATATTTGACATGATGGCTGTATCGGTATGAATGCCCTCGACGGTAGTCTATTGCTATGTTCACGTATTGAAAGAAAAAGAAAAGTTGTAATAGAACTATAAAGAATACAGCACACAATCAACTTAATTATACTAAATATGTATTTAAATCGCGTGATCCATAAAGAGCGTTTTGTCTAGTGAAAATAATTGACAGAGCCATAAAACATGGAATCGCAAATCAGGCGATAAAAATAAAAAGGCAAAGCCTTTTCGGTTCATTCGTGTTTACTTGTTTCTTAGTAAAACACGTTGTATGGTGTTCCTAGAATCACTACTTCAGTAAGAATGTTTCAGAGTTCAGTTGAAAGCGCAATAACTGTGTTACACGGGACGATCCGGATCAAATGGTTCGATGTACGGTGCAATAAATCTTACTCAAAATGAGCGCGCGGCCAAGTATCGACGCAGTATGTGAAAGTGAACTGAATATTAGGTTCAGAGCCTCTAGTGTAAGTTTTCGCATATAAAAACGTCTCTAACGCGTTCACGTAAACGTCTCAACTACTATGGAAAAATTTGCAGCGCCACTTGCGGATCGGAACGGCAACCAACTGTCCTCATAGTATTTGACATTTTAACGCAAACGCGTTCGAGACGTATTTTGTGACCGAAAACCTACACTAAGCATACAGATTCTGTTTCGGAAACTATTAGGTAAAAAAAACCTGTTCTTGGTAGCCTAGTAGTTTTACTAAAAGTTTCTTAAGCGCGCTTTAAACGGTTTTATTTAATGCTTAGGATTTGCGTAATAATTGAATAACGCACAGCCTTACTATTTACCAATAATAGTTTAGAGTTTGAATTGTTTATCCCTCTTATAATTAAAATACGAATCGCACTCAATAATTAAATTCGAAAGGAAGAATCAACACAAAAAAAATATAAATTTTAAAAAGTAGCACTGTATGCAGGTTTCTTGAAATTCCAGACACTGAGGCTCTCGTCGAGCAAAAAGTACACCATCGCATTACATATTGTGTAATAGGTTTAATGCACTACGTTACTTTATTTCTACTAGAAATATCCTATTCTAGTGCCAATGTTCGGAGCACCCGGCCCGGGGGTATTCGCAGTATTTGCAAGTATCTCAGAGTATTTTCATTCGCGGTATTCGTTTGGCGTCAAGTACAATTTATATCGGTGCCGTCCCGCTAAGTGGAAACATAGCTCAAGGCGACATTCACGGTTTTTCAGAGGATTCTCTCAAAATGAATTTTGTTATAGAGTATTTCATGCCTGGGTACTCAGTGGCGAACTTAGGAGATGAAATGTTAGTAAGTAATTTGGGTATCAACCGCGATTCAGACTGGGAATTAAGACTCAAGGATAATGTATTAAAATTTGCACATTTTTTTATACTAAATACGGCATCAACAGTACAGCATTTACTTTGTTCTTATAGCGCTCTACTACTAACAGTTTAAAGTGTCAAATTCATCTTTCCTCCCTCACCACCCAAACCAAAATCATTTGTTGAGACTTGCAACTTGATCCTATACATACCTCATGTACCAGTCATTTCACCGGCTGTCCTACTTTCCACGCCGGAACACAGCAAACGCAAGTACCGCTTGGTGGCAGTATTACAGAGTAAGATGGTGGTGGCAAGCAAGATGGATCTCGGTACGGTTGGCCAAATAAGGTTGTCTATCATTTTTTACCCAACTTCCTATCAAATGAACATGTCGCTAAATTCGAACGTTTAAGTTGACAGCAGCTACGTCTTATCGACATTATATTTTATGACGTGCAAAACTTTTTAACCTAATGTTGGTACCCCATATTTGGCTGATGGTACAAGGTACTTCCCCGCCAAACTTTTTCCTAATAACAAATAATCCCTAGTTGGTAACAACTGCACACACTTCCATGCTGGTCTGGGAGCAAAGAAAAAACATAGAATGTTTAGTTTAGTTTAGTTTATTTATTCTCTCAGCATAAAATTACTGCATAAACGAGTTTGATAGAATGATTTATGTTGAGATCGTCAATGTCGAATACAAAACAATACTTAATCTATTTAATTAATAAAGAATGTACCAGTTGCTTCTCTTCCCGCGCAAATGGTAAAAGCCCATCGAGGGATTGGGCGAAAATCTTAGGGATCATGTTATATAGGCGATGTGGCTACCAAGCCATCACTGTTTTGATTCCCCTTTCCTTACATACGCCCACAATTTTGCTGAACGTGGCCTTTAGGTCTAGTTACCTTAGGCTCAGTCTACCCTGTAAGGGACAAAGACGTGATTTGTGTATGTATGTATGTATGTATGTATGTATGTATGGTAACAACAGAGAACAGCGAAGATGAAAAGCCTCCACCAAAGGTGACCTAGTGTGTTTAAAATTAGACCGGGCTGGATCAAAGCGCGGCTCGCGGCGTCACTTCAACTCTACACAAACGATGTTTAGGACTTCGTTATTACTGTTTGCCAAGAGTTTCGAGACATTTTTTGTGCTTATTAATTTTTCTGGTGTTAAGTTGATGATACTCCTGTTTTGGATGTAAGTGGGGGCTATATAGTACTAAGACTACTTATTTGTGCATAACAATGACTGCTTGCCTTTCTTTGTAAACTATTCCTTTCTGTGTCAGGTTAGCTGTAAGAGATCCCTTCTTAGGGATAAGTTCGCCTTTGTACTATTTTCTGTGTACTTCTGTATTTTTTAAATTTTTATGTGCAATAAAGAGTTTTACATACATACATATCGTGTAGTCTATACTATCTATACTAATATTATAAAGACGAAAAATTTGTTTGTTTGTTTGTTTGTTTGCATTGAATAGGCTCCGAAACTACTGGACCGATTTTAAAAATTCTTTTGCCGTTAGAAAACCACATTATCACTAAGTGACACAGGCTACTTTTTACCGCGGGAAAATACCTCGTCTCCGTAGAGCGAAAAGTCACCAAGTCGCAAAATTTCCAAAATTTAGTTAAGAATGTCATCAAAATCATTTTTTTTTGCAAATTACAGTCTTATTACCGTAGCCATAAGTGCCATAGTTTTGATTTTAAAAAGTTATAAAAATCTTTAAACATAGACTTTGTAATCTAATCATAAGGAAAGAATTACCTAATTTATTTAGTTACTTTTAGTCTCCGTTAAACCTTAGTAATGTATACATCTAAATCAACTTAGTGTATTTCTCCTTTAATACCAAATGCTTTTATCAATAACTATTTATTCGTTAAGTAACGAAAACTACTTAGTTACTTTCAGACTAAAATATTTGTTACAAATCGTGAAGGCGAAAACTAACTAAGTCTAGTTAATGATTTCTCGATCGTCATAAAAAGGCTGTCTGCACAGTTTAACATAAGCGACAAATAATTAAACTGAGTTATTCTAAATCATATTCATTCTAAAAATCACTAACTCACAATTAAGATATATTGTTAGAGGTAAATAACCAATTAAATATTAAATAATGAAATATCTCTAAAAACAGTTAACTTAATTGTACTTAAGCAATTGTAGCGTAGACTTTGACACATTTTCTATTAGATAAGATCATTAAAATCGTAAAAATGTATTATAAAAAACCAGTTATGATTTTTTTTATTTTTTTTTATGTAATCCCTCGTATCTCAAAATGGTTAAAATACAATTTGGTGACTTTTCGCTCTACGGAGACGACTATTCCTACGGGAAAATTAACTTATCGCGGGCGAAGCTGCGGACGGAAAGCTAGTGTTTTATAAAGACAAGTGGTTAAAGCGCCTCTGTCGGGTGTTGTGATAATTGTAAAGACTTCATTCGAAGCCTCACAGTAGAGAAGATACAGCAACACGCGTTTTTTCTTTGTATACCTATAGGAACTACATGAATATGATGATTACCTGAGGCCTTCCCAAACACTCATCAGCATCTTCAGCCTGTATATGACCCACTGCTGGGCATACGCCTCTTTTTCAGGATGTTAGGGGTTTGGGCTGTAGTTCTTGTGCTTGTCCAATGTGAATTGGCAACTTCACACACACCATAGAACTGCTTCGCAGGTGTATGCTGACATAAAAAGAAAAAACATAAAATTTACCTGTTGCGCGTAGGCGGTGCGGCTAGCCACCCATCACTATTTTGATTTCCCTTTCCACCTATACTCCCTTAATCATGCTAAACGTGGCCTTAAGGTTTTGTATTTGTAACCTTAGGCTCTGTCTACCGTAAAGGATAAAAAAATACGTGATATATGTATGTAATTTTCTATTACTCTATTCGTACATATATATATAAATTCCCAACAATTATTTTCACAAAATGTGATTTCACAAATCAGATTCCACTAAACGTATTTTCAACTAATGTGCCCATAATTAATTGGAGATGACGAATAGACGCACTAATTTATTTTGCAATTTATTAACCAGTGAAATATTTGACTGTAACATTGCGTAGTACGAGTGTACTACTGAAAACATGCATCGCTTTGGCCAGGCAGAGACTGTAGCTGTAGGATTACCATTTCATCCCACTACTAGATTATTTCTAATCCTTTAAAAGGTCCTGATGTGCTGGCTGTAAATCCGAGGATTTGCAATTGCAGTAGGTATTTACTTAAAAGTGCTTCAAATTTGTGCTCATATTAGGAAGGAACAGACATGTACTGTATTTCGTTAAGGACTTATACCAAACTAACTGATCTGGTAAACTTCATTCGGCTTTTTTATCGTTAGATTATCATATTTTAGAGACAAATGTAATAAATCAACTATCATACAAATCAGTGCAGCCGTTCTTGAGTAAATGGTGTAAAAATCTCGACTTTGTTTGTGTATATAGATTTTAGCATATTCGAACTTTAAAAAAATAGACTTTTATAACTGCCCGGGTTATACTCACGGTTTTACCCTCGGGAAGGAATAAAGAATACCCCAGTTTCCTATCCCGGGGGAATTAAGAAAATCCGTTCTTATCATTTACGTTAGAAAAGGAATCCTCAGCCCAAATGTAAGCTTTCCATACTCAGTAATTTTAGCTGTGCGTTATTTGATCAATCAGAAATTAAAAAAAATATTTTGAAATGTATTAGCTTTCTAGATAATGTTTGATAGGATAAGGCATGATTGAAATGAGAATAGTTTTTTTTTTATATTATCCGGCAAGATTAAAAAATATCTATTTTAGTAATTGAACTTTATGTCGTCGGTATTTGAATTCTCATTCAATTTATAGCAGGTATAACTAAATTTGAAGTGGGTAGGCATCCATTTAAGTGGATGAAAGTAACTAACAAATAAAAACCGGCTAAAATAAACACCCCGATAGACTGACTAGCTTAGGATAGGTTATCTTCAAATGGCGGCAAAGCAGCGAGTGTGAGCTAGTGTAGGTTTCTGATAAAAAACGAGTGAGATTATTTTAATATCAGGTTAACTCCTGAATAAAGCATTAACTTCCGCCGTAACTCAAACATATAAGATCTATAAAAAATACGTAAGCACGTCTAATAAAGTTGATAAAGAATAACGATGCTCCGTAAACATAATCTCGTCAGGCCACCAAATGGAAGATTCATGTTCCATTATTAAGGTAAACATTTCATTGTTCCATGTCTGTCAATAAGGTAAGGCGCCATTTTGTCTGAAACAACCCGCAATCAATTCGTCACCGCCCGACACGTTTGCGTTCGTATGAAACCGAGATTTATCTGCGTGCTGTACCTCTACCTCAATAATGGTATTTTTAAATGTCACGTTGTTTCCCTCGTAATCCCGTGATTTATTTTTTACACCCAAAATTAAATGCGAACCGGGAAGTTTATTGACCCGGCCGATAATAATTTTAATGCTTTTATTGGATCGCTTGTTTGCCAGGATAGCTCCTGATCGCGTACAATCTGATAGATTGGTTATATTAATACAACGGCTTTTATCTCGATTGCGTAAGCCTGTGAGTAATAAAATAACGTGAGATTAAAACCAGTTGCTACTAAGTGCGATTTTTTTCGACATGACTATATATTATTAACAGACGCTAAACGGAAAACAACTTAGCCGCTTAATTACCGCACAGACGATGGTGTTTTACAAGCAATAAACAAACTAAACTGTGCAATAAACTTTTTACAAATGAAACTACTTGCTCAACCTAAAATTGCGCCATGAATTTAATGCAATTTTCTTCACCGCGCGTTTCAATTAATTGAAACAAACAAACAAAGCAAATACGATTCCGTTTCGCATGTCGGGCTGCAATAAAACGAGCTGTATTAGCCGGCAACAGTGGTAACTCGGTAGCCCTTACTTAACGGAATTTAGGTAGATTCGGCATTACGACCATCGCTGCTGTATATTTGGAGCACCTAACTGGTTCTCACGCCAGCGACCATAGATATACTACCTTTACATACACAAATCACGTCTATATCCCTTCACAGGGTGACAGAGCCTAATGTAACAGGACCTAAAGGCCAGTTTTAGCATCATTGTGAGCGTGTAAGTGCAAAGGGGAATCGAAATAGTGATGGCTTGCTAGCGAGACGGCTATATATAACATGATTCCTAAAATTTTTTACCGTTGTTCCCGGTAAGGGCTTTTACCACCTGCGCGGGAAGAGAAGCAACTGGTGAATTCAATATTTTTTCTTTGCTCCCAGACCAACATGGGAGTAATATAATTTAATATATAATACTTACTAACAACGATATACTAGATCAGAGCTGAAATATCTAAAAGAGACTGAAAAATTTGACAGCAGTTATTGCGAGTCCAAAAAAAAAGCATTAACTTTACTACGTTCTTCACAGGGTTAAGCTAAACTCACAACGTGCACGAAAAACGGTCCCGTCTATCCATCTTGCCGTGACATATGCGTATTACATAGCTCTTTCTCTTCTATGGTCGATCTATGACTATGTTCTATATCTATGCCGGGGGCTGAAATACGCTAACTTTATTTGAATCTAAAAAATATTTTATTAAACCAATTTGAAAGAACATCTAGAAAATAATAGCAAGTTTTCGCGTGTGCTATGACGCGACAAGTTATTTTGGTTTGATTGTCAAAAATATTTTATATGCGATATCTACTATATTTACACTAGTTGATAATTGTGAGGTTGGCATCTTGATTATTTAGGCAAGTTGAAATATTTATGATTAAAAATATCTCAACTAAGAGTAAATATTATATTTGGTCGTTGAACTAAAGTTACAGCTCAAACACTCGAAACATTAAAAAGCTGCAGTAGTATATTCATGAAACACCAACTGGATTAAGCTATTTATCATTATTTAGGTAAGGTATGAAGTTTAAAAGATATGTACCACCAGCAAAAATGTTTAATTTATAGAGTTTAAAATTCATGAAAGCAAACTTTCCTACATAATAAGCGAGTCTACTTTATTTCAGCTCGCTAAACGAAACATTACACAAACAGCCTTCGTTCCTCATAAATTCCACTTCATAAAAGAGGTGGAACATTGGACGAAATGTTTTATATGCACTTAAAACTGCACGACAGGTCATATTTTCATTTCGCAAACCCGAATACATTAAGGCCCCCCTTCAGCTCAATTAATGGCCCTTTATCACGAAGCGGGCTTTCTTGCCGTCTGCCGTCCGCGCCCAAGGCCGTGTTTTCAATAAAAATTCAGGCCCAGAACCGTGAGATGGATATACGGTTAACTGATAAATAACTTTGGACCGGTCCCCGTTCATTCGTAACCCGAACACGCGCGAAGCACCACGATTTATATACAAATGCGTCCACTGAAGTCGGCCATATTTATTTTTCCGTGTCCTAATGCGTCTCCTGAAATATTCATGCAGTGACCGCGCCATCCGTCTTGCTGATGTCTCCTGTAATAACATGATGTAATGTCTCATCTTCATCTGTGGACTCCTCCATCCCGATGCGTCCCTCGACCGGCCACGTTCAATGCACATCAGGGATTACGGTGACATGTAATTCCGGGCCCCTGGCTCCGCCGATGCCTTGCCTGTCACTCAAGTGCCTATTGATCGCTGTTTACTACACTGGACGTGGAATCAGTGTACTTTGTTTGCGGTATCGGTTCAATGGAACAAGATAACAGCTGCTCTATTCCTGTGATGTATCCTTAAGGAAAATGACACTAATCTTCCAAAACTTTCCCTAATAGCCTTGTGAATAATGCTTATCGATTTCCGGATTACTTTCAGTTCCTTTATAGCTACTTTTGCGAATGTTTACCATGTCTCGTTCAGTTCTGACCAAAATAAAAGCCATCCATTCAAGACCCATACTGAATTTTAGTCTTAAAAGTGGTTACTGCCGCTTTTTCACGTTATTTCAACAATCACAGCCTCTAAACTTAACCGATCAAGGTAATAATCAAACAAAGTATACAATTAGTTCAATTATGATAGGTACCAGCTTAAAATTCCGCAGCCGTGCAACGAGGAACCGAATTAAGAATCAAGATAGCGTTTTCAGACAAAGTGTCCACGAAACTTACGGAGGGGCCCAATTCATTCAGAATACCAATTTCATTTCAACCACGGACCTCATTCCGCGAAATTTGGTTACAAAACGTCTGAGACAACAAAGAAAATTAGACCGCGAAGAAAAATAAATGCGGCGAAACGACAGAGCATACAAAATTAGAGTCGGGGGGAGCGCGATGTGTTGTGGGAGCTGAGCTCGGAGCGGAGGGCGCCACAGGTAGCCCGGCGGCGCCGCTGGCTGGCAGACGCGGCAGTGACAACTGACATTATACAGCGTAATAGTGGTTCATGTTTACGGGCACCTTCATGAGGGATCTTAAAGATTAAAATTTAATAAACTTTACCGAATTGTCTTAATTCTTTTCGGATTTTCTTGGGCCTTGTAGGAACTCAAATTGTAGACTACCAATTTAAGCCAATTTAGAACAAGATATCTCTTCCACGCTGTAGTCAAACAAAGCCAGGTCTACTCATGACTATTTCCGCGTCTAGTGAATGAATGTTCCTTCACTCCGATAAACCCGCTATTTTCACATTCTTGTACTGCCTGCATCGCTACTCGGCGCAAGCGTCGCGCTCTCCGCGATTACATAGGCCTTATTTGTGTAACTCACGGGCACTCGCAATTACCATCTCTTTCTACTATCATCCCTTACCGTTTGATAGAAAGAATCGGTAAATGCAATTGAGATTCCGATTGTGGACGATAAAGTGTCCGATTCTTTCTAATGTTACAACTTTACAAGTTCCCGTCAACTTAAATGACTTTAAATTATTCTACTAGTTTATTGTTTCATATGTATTTGTTTATTGAACACGAGCCCATGATTTAATCAATACAGTTTTTTTTTAATTTTTCGGATAGTCTATTGCCGCGTCAATCATCGCAGGTAATATTGTATTCAAATCGTATAATTCTGGCGAGGAGTGTGAACTGATGCAGACTAGACCATTAAAAGAAGAAAGGTTGCTTATCTAGGACATGTGCTTAGACACACAAGATACGAGGTTTTACAGCTTATAATCATGGGCAAAGTGGCTGGAAAAAGAGCTGTTGGGCGCAGGAAGATATCCTGGCTACAAAATATCCGGGAATGAACTGAAATCACAAGTGCAGCGGAGCTTTTCAACCTGGCCAGAGACCGTGTGAAGTATGCGGAGCTGACTGCCAACCTTCACTAGTTGGAGAGGCACAAGAAGAAGAATTCTGACGAGAGCTAAGAGATTTTTATTAGGATAAACAATTTTCCACTACGGCATTACTGAGTCTTTTACGGCCTGAATTTAATTCACTCGTTTTTTGTTTTACCTTCTACTTACAATGAAGTCATATAGCAATACAGTTTACATATCAACAGAAAGTCCAGCTATTTGCCTCTAGCGGACTTAAACCCGCGACGTTGGTCGCTTTATTGTCGTCATAAAAACACGACTTTTGGGAGTTACTTGAGTGTACCTGACAGTTTCTTCGTATTTGATTGAATTTGTACACATTGTTGTAGTCGGGCATGCCTTAGTTATAAATTCAGGATTAGAAAACTACTATGTTGTTTCCCAAAAATTGTATTTTAACGCAATGATTAGGACTGTAGATGATTATTATGATTCTTTATCTATATGACAGTGATGAAGATGAACTCTAATGTATCCAAATAACATTGTTAATTCTATTTCTAAACGACACTGACAATTAGAACACATAGAAAAATCCGAAAAGTACACCTATGGCTTGGAGTCGAACCTGGATCCTCATCATTCAGTGATGCGAGCTACACCCCTACACCACCCTGAGTGAGTAAATCTTCGATTTTTTCTATCTGTTACTGGCAGTCACGTGACCTTGTTACTATGCGAATTTTTGTCGACAAGCGTCATCTGTTTGAATGATGTGTCTTTACTACACAATTACAAACTCCCGTGGTACATCTACTGCTCACCACGGACACGAAAGAAGGTGCCGTTTCTAAAATGATAGGTATTATCAAATTAATCATAATGTTACTTCTTGATTTTTGAAATAAAAATCATTGTTAATTCTGTAGTGCAAATTCTTTGTTAAAAATACTTACCTTTACTAAACTTAATGTATTTAATAAAGATAAATGCATTTAAATTAAATTAAATTACGATTCCAGCTTGGTGGCTAGTGACTTGACTACACACCTTTCTTTAATAATTCAGATCTAGATTTGAATTTTGTCCAAACTATAGTTTCCAAGTATTAAAATTTTGGTGAATCGCTACACGTGAAAATGTACGCAGTAGCGGACCGTGTGGCGCTATTTTCAGGCGATAAAATGTACATTATCTGTTTTAAAGAACGGTAACTGCGGTAATGACATACTTCTTCAATGCTGAGTTTAGGTCTCATATTCGTTAATGACATATTCCCTGTCAAATGAAGGCGTCGTCAGTGGTGTCGTCCCAGCGCGTGGCGACGGCAGCCCGCCTCGCCTGTGGAATAGCCCGCTGCGGCCGCCTGTCCTATCCCACCTCTATTATTGGCATCTGTCTGCCGCGTGAAGCCTTCTACGTTTGTTCCGAATCAAATTGACTTTCTGCCATACTAGTTTCGGGTTTCGGTGCGATAAAATAACCATAGTTGTGTTTTCCTTTGTTTCAAACTTTGGAAGACAAGCGTCTGGAATTGAAATTGCTTTGTATTCTGTTTCGTTATCGATTTAAAACGTTGCTCCTCTCCGATATATTTATTCATGAAATACCCCAATGTTTTCATTATTTTGTGTCGCAAAAGTTTATGTAGACGCGAACAAAAACAAACCGCAACATGGCGCTTTTGTCCGAACTACAGACTCCGTACAATCCCCGCGTTGCCATTCCGCGGTGGAAATTGTTGAAGCGTAATGTAAAATTTGGCTTAACGTCTACGTGTAATATTCCGGAAAATATTCGCAAGGGACAGTCCGGCTGCATAAAGCGCTGTCTTGCCGTCCGCTCACGCCGGGGCCGGCGTAACGTCGCCCATCCGGCTGTCCACCGGACCGGTCTTATCATAAATGACCGTTAACAAAAATGGTCGCAAGTGGAGGATAGTTTTATCCGGGATGAGAGGACTGCCTAATGAGATAAAGGGACGATGCGAGATAGGATGTAATTGATACTTGTGCCATTTGGATTTGCTGGAAATATTAGAATATTCGGCGGGGCTATCTTACTTTCAAAACTGTTGTTGATTAACTAAAAATTAAGTGCTACTGATATCATATTTTGTTTTTTATAGATGTCACGTGATATACAAGATACTTAAATCTATTGAGTATTAAGACCCTATTTACTGATTAAAAAAAGGTAAATACTAGAATATATTTTTCGCTTATTATTATATTATGGCTGGCATATCCGGAAGTATTTAAATAATCGCGATGATAAAGTTAACCATTAGTAATGTACAGATTTTTTTAATGTCATGCCCTGACTTGTATTAAGTAGCGTCATTTCCGGAATAAATTCCCGCGGTCATTCATTACTAAGTAGCAGCGGTCAGAAATTTGGCAGATGTGCAGGGGAATAAAGTAAATTCATTCCACCGTGCAGAATAGAAGCCAACAGTCCACGTCTCTCCGATGCCTGGCCGCGCGGACGCGGTGTGAGCTCACTGCCACTCGCCGCCAGCCCGATTGCATTCCAACTTTATTCATACCCCCACTTGGTAACTTGTTCTGAAAAGCATCGAGTCCGTCAGCGTCTTTTGAACTTCAGTTTTCATTGAGAATTTTAATTTAGGAGAACGAAGAAAGTTCGCTAAACGAGGGAATACAACTTCTTGTTTATGATTTTTAACTTAAATTTTTGTTTTAAATAATAACGGTTGAGTTAGGAAAAATAATTTGTTGCCAAAGTTTGTTCGGCGCTTCCAGCAGATTTTATTTCTCCTCTTAAATCATGATTCTTGTTGGTTCGCAGTGAAACTGGCGATTTAAATTGTTCTCTAAACGAGCTTAAAGTACGTGCTGCTATTCAATCAGCTGCTTCGTCGCTTCTTACAAAGATTTCACGCCTGAAACTACAATGAAAGAAAGAAAGAAAGAAAAAAAGTTTATTTATGACAATCACAAAACATCAAATAAAATAAAATAAATTATATACAATGGACTCTGATATACCTATATATAGTTCTAAATTAGTCTATAAAATCGTCGACTTCTTTAACGGGAAACAGAGACACGTGAAAGCTTTATTTCTGTGAAAATAATGTAACGCAATTCTCTTTTGCGTAGGCCTGAAGAAGTAATTTGTAACGTTACATGATACTTATATCGCCCCCTCGTTCCAAACGATCACAAAATCAGCGGACGTATTATGTCGAATTTCAGCCCCAACGCCTAAGGCATCAGCGTTGTTGTTGTTCGAACCTCCACCTTTACCTTATTTAATAAGAGAAAATGCACATTGAGAGATATTTTAAAATGTTTTAAGTATCTTATAAATGAAACTACCGTGAGACTCGCTAATCCTGCCGCTAAGTAGCAGTGCTTGCACTGCTGTGTTCCGGTGTGGAGAGTAAGACAGCCGGGGAAATTACGGGCACAAGAGGCATTGCATCTTCGTCCTCTAGGTTGGCAACGCATCTGCAATCCCTCCGGGGTTGCGGGTGTCTATGGGCAGTGGTGATCACTTACCATCAGGTGACCCACTTGCTCGTTTGCCTTCCTATTCATATAAAAAAAAGACTCAATTTCTAATTACACAAACGGATAACTCACGTATAAAAGTCAAGTCGAGAGAGGCGAGCGCTCCAAGAGGAAGGACCACGAACTAGTCCGAAACATGTCGAGCATCACTCGACTTTTATACGCGAGTTATTCGTTTGTGTAATTTTCTTGAAAAGTTCCTCTAATAAATGTCCGCAAGAGGCTTTAAAATTTCGCAACACCTTTCAGTCAGTCTCATAAACTACTTGGAAGCTCTTACGCCGCTCTTATAGAGGAAGTAACCAAACAGAATGGTAACACGGAATATCCAATCTTGCAGCACATTTTAGTGATTCATCACTTACACCATACCGACGCGAATTTTTAGCGACTACATTTCCTTTATTTCCTACATGAAAGTAATGCTGTAGAATCTTGATCATTATATTTCCTTTTTTTTATTTAAAAGTGAGTTTTATTCACTATGCCATGCAACAATTAAATATTAACTACCATTGTTGATCTGTTATTACGATTACTAGCTGCTTGCCCATTAGACAAATGCGGACACATCGGCTTGGCAATTTTTTTTCATTATGAATAGGGAATGTGCATTGAACTTTTTTATTACGTTTCTTAGCTAAATATTAAAATAGCGTAACAAATATAGCAAAAAGTTAAATACACTTTTATGTATGTTAGTATGTATAACTCTTTATTGTGCATAAAACACATGAAAAAGATGAATATAGGACAACACAAATGCACAAAGGCGAACTTATCCCTAAAAGGGATTTCAATTTTTCTAGAAATTAATAGTTAACATCTCGATTATTTTTATAGTTATCACTACATAGTGTAAAACAAAGTCGCTTTCTCTGTCCCTGTGTCCCTATGTCCCTATGTCCCTATGCCCCTATGTACGCTTATATCTTCAAAACTGCACAACGAATTTTGATGCGCTTTTTTTTTAATAGATAGAGTGATTCAAGAGGAAGGTTTTTATGTATAATTCTACGCAGACGAAGTCGCGGGCAGAAGCTAGTTTTACATAAATGAGCCTATGAAAAGCAATTAAAAATGCATGAATATTCCCTACTGTATGACATTTCCATTCTATGAGTTATTTTCTCTATGACCGCTCCAGCAGTGTAGATGGTCAGTACCATAAAGGTAAGTACATATAATCATGTACTATTCCTCGGCTGGTCGCGTAGCCACTTAGCACGGCCGATGGTTACACCATTAGGTAGCCATTACAGGCATTAGGAGGACCGTCTGCGATTTGTTTCAAGCGTTCTCTGGAAAATTGTAAGAATTTTACTTCAGCTTCAATTGTGACTTTTATTTGTAACATTTCCTGACTTGTTTTAAAGGAAATTCAGGTTACGTGTAGTTCAACTGCGTAGACCGAAATATCATACGATACAGATAAGATTTGTAAATAAAATTATTAGTCGTAATTTGTATCTGTTTATTTTCTCGCTGATTCAATTTTTATTGTAAATGTCTCTTTTGCACGGCAAAAAGTAAAAAAAGTACCGTAAGGACACAATAATAATATGAAAAGAGACATTTATTTTCATTCCCTGTCGTCTCCCTATCGGTGAGATAAGAACTAGTTCCAAAAGGGAGACGCAAACGGAACAACAAAGCTACCGAAAATCGTTGAACGTTTTAAATAGCAATACAAGGGAGCCTTTTAAATGGTAATTCGATTGTACCCAGTTTGCAGCTTCAAAAGAGTGAAATATTCTTTTCAGGGGCCAGGGACGCCCCGGGAGAATTATTAATGGGTACGAAACTGTGAAACTTTCATGCCTCCGTCCAGGGCAGGGGCGAATAGCGGGAGCCTACAACGGCTCATCAGAATCAACAAGCTGAAAAGGTTTTCATTAGATCGTAACGGCTGCGCGTGGCTGCGTTACTCGTTATGGCGTACGTAATACTGTTCGCCATGTATGTACAAGTCTCTCGCTCTTTCTCTCTCTATCAGTGTCTCTCGCAATGAGCAGAAAGAGACCAGATAAATTTGAGCGTGAGAGCAATGTGTTGTTGCTGCATCGCACAAATCATGGTGTGGCGCTGAGGATCAGACAAAGAGCGGTATCGGTCTTGCGCATATGCACAAATAATAAAGCTTGCATACAAACCAAGACATACTGAGGACAAGCGTGACAGATGGACAGACAGCATTATGAGGCGGCAATGACGAAGAGAATGCGCTGCCTGTGTTATGTTGACGCTCGTTGAAAACGAAGCGTTAAAAATATTTTTCATGGTGAAAATCTTAAGTAAATTACCTGTTTTATGTAGTAGTGTACAGAACTGATTAGGGACTTAAGTAATTTTTTTAAATTTGGAACGTCAATTTGTCTATTCGTACACATTACTTACACATACTACAGGTCATTTATTTAAGTTTTTCACCTATACCACTTTGTTGTCGTACCTCAAATGACATACTACAAATTACATAAATTACAGCATTCTAGTACTAAGGTTTTTGAATGAAAACGTAACATTTTCCTTTCAATTGCACCACAAAAATGCGTGCGAATGAACAAACTCTGTCACAAGCGGGCGATGATGCGCGTGCGAGTCCAAACTCGCGGTTTATTCTAGAAATGTACTTTTTACGATCCGCGATAAATCTCGACGCGCCCAGGACCCCAGAGTTATGTCTTGGAAGGGACATTATACGTGAAACGTTCTGTGTGGTAGATTTATTCGATGACACCTCTAGGTTTATTTAAAAATGAGATCGACCTTGTTAGTGACAGCGGGGAAGAGGGGAGGCTTGCTGCTTCGATTACTCGTATGCCTGTCTAAAAAAAGCAGCTTGAGTGAAGTGCTCTCCTATTTTTAGGACCGGGGTAGCTTAAATTGGTGTTCACAAAATCAGAATAATAACAAAAGCACCCGCGAATAACCCAAAACATGTTTTTTTCACCCAAAACATGTTTTTTTGCATATTGATTAGGTATGTTCTTTGATCTATAACGCACCTCCTTGATTCCTAACAAAAATAATAATAAATACTCTGTGGTCACTTTATGTTAAGGTAATATTGTGACAAAAAATAGCTAACAGGTAGGTACAAGATGTCACTTGAATTAAAACCTTGAAGAGTCCCGTAGGATTAGCGGACTCCCTCCTACGTTGTGTAAGCAGACGCCTACAGAACATTTCCTTATATAAATTAGACCCAGATCATAAATTAAAAATGATTAGAATAAGCTGAAAAATCTAGTCTATTTATTGCTTTCAATTTATTTAGTCGCCGTCAGATGATTAAGAGTTGTAGGTGCCGCAGTTCGTTTAATAAATCCATGAATTCTGTGATATATGAGTGTATAGAGAAAACCAAATACGGAAATACTCAGCATGATTTCCTAATTTGAATATGTTACTAGCTTTTTAACCATTATTGGTCAACAAAATAATGTTTTTTTGTAATTTACATCCTCAGACATTCCCAATAATTGACAGCTTTTTATCTCTCCGATCAGTTAATAAAATGATTATCCTAATGGTTAAAAGTCTCTTAAAACGTCCTCCATTACATATTTATCAAACCTACTTGTAAATAAATATCTAATGGATACTTTTATACGTCATTTAACACCTATTGCACTAATTTAATCAAGCGCTATAGTATTTAGCTATTTAAGTAGAAGTTATCTATGCATTGAGGTTCCCGCGAACCCCTACCCGCTTCGTCTTAGAAAATGTATTTAATTTTAATTCATACTCGGAAATGAAATTACGTCGTCTATGTACATTCGTAATTTAGTTCCTAACTCGGGACCGGGGACAAACTACGCGCAAACAATCCCTCCGGCTGCCTTAGAGCCAAATAATATGCAAATAATCTTAACGGGATGCAACGGCTAAATGCCGTGATAACTATTCACATTACCTACATTTAAAAAAATGACTTTTTTTAATTTCGTTAAAGAGGATTAAACTTATATAGACAAAAGATAGCAAAAGGTTTTAGTCCGGAATGTAATTTGATTTACCAGCGTACTGACAGATGCCAAACATTGATTGGGTTACTCCCAACATAATAATGTGCGCCATTATTAAGCCTTTCACCATGATAACACGATATTGACTATTTCTAAAAGCTTGTAATAATCCAATTTGATAAATTTTACTCCAACGTGCTGACAGGGTTACCCACCCGTTCGGTGGCTATTAAAATTCTAGAAACGAAAAACGTATTTTAGCTATTTCCAAACGTAAATTGTCAATAACAAATTCCGCTCGTTTACAACTAAGTGATAATTTGACATTTTGTAACTGAAACTATTTCAAAACAACTCTCTAATTTCATGGAGTTTTGCGAAACTGAAAACTTAGCTCTTGAATTATTTTCTTCATTGATGTCGCCGCCTCAAGTTAGTTGTCTTTAATTAAATATTTAATCCTCGCCTCGAATTAAGTGTAGACGCAGTCTTATTCTGGGCATACTATCAAAATTGGTAAAATTCAGTTAAATATTTAAGTATCATTTTACAGCTTGAAGGCTATTAAGACAGAACGCTTATTACAATGAGCTCACTTTTTGGATTAAATACCCTTAAAACATGAGCCTAATGAACACAAACAACAAATGAAACATGAGTCTAATTGAATGGTTCAAAAATAATAAACCGTACATAAATATTCGAATAAGAAATTAAACATATTTAAAAGTTGTTAAGGTTTATTGTAAGAAGTGTAAATTCCTGTAACATTACAATTGTATACAGAGTTGCATAAGTTCTCAGTACTGCAGCTACCTCGGTTTGTTGCAAAAGATCAACACCGCGTTTTAAAGTAGCGCATTAATTTTCATATTAGCAGCAGTATGTACAATGTTAAATGTTTTCATGCGAATCATTTATAATTTCCTAGGTACATATAAAACGTTGACAAACAGAACCAATTATTCCACGTCCTTTCGCTTTCTTTGTGTAGCTCAACCACTATTGTAATAGATTTGTCATAAGCTTATGAGAATGTTGCTTTTACCTTTAGTATCCTACTTTTCACATTCAGTTTGACATGCGATTTTATATAAAATAGTGCTTCTATTTTCACCGAAACAATAATGTTAAATATACGAGTATGTATACATTTTGGATTCCTGAAAACATTTTGCTAATAACATGTTTTATGGTAACTATGTAAATGAACGGTCAACCAACAAAAAATTAAAATATGTAAAGGTAAAATTATGTCACACCTCAGGAACACTTAACAGGAAACAGACTGAATGAAACTTTTAAAGTTATCGTACATTATTCTCATTATTCTTATTTATTCAGCTTCCATGCTGGTCTGTTAAAAGCTGGTAAAATACCATCGATGGAGTGGGCGAAAATCTTAGAAATCATGTTATACACGATGCGGCTCGCAACCCATCCTGACTATTTTGATTCCGCATTTCCACCTAAACGCCCACAATCATGCTAAACGTGCCCTTTAGCTCTTGTTGCCTTAGGCCCTATCTACCCCTAAGGGATATCAAAACGTGATTTGTGTATGTAGGTATTCTCATTTATACATTTTAATCGCTTATTAACGTCGAAAATTCAATTAAATTTTTGATTTAAACTTGTCTTCAAATCGCCGAGTGCTCAGAATCGGCTGTGAACCCGAGAGCGGCAAATGTTTGCCAACTAACGGAGCTTGGCACTAATTTGTCAACCCTCATTAAGTTATCTTCCCCGCGTTCCGTGAAATTTTAATTCCCTTTGTCTCTCTTACTCTTGTACTTTAGTTGTAGAAAGGTTTTTCGTGTACTAGCTTATGATATAGGTGGTGTGGACGCAAGGGGAAATAAATGTGCACTGCGGCTGTCTTGTATGCTTTTACCGCGGCGGGGTTATAATTTGTTATTTTCGGTCATTTAAGTAGACGTGGGGATGGTGGACGTTTTTCAAGACCTAAATAGAACTGGGATTTGAGTAAGAATTTTGTTTGTACTGTTTTGGCCATTTGTTTGTCTGTGGTCTGTGATAAATCACGCGTCAGCTGTTTTATAAAGAACCTGTTTAATGCTATACTTTGTAATGAATGGGATAAGCCACGTGACTAAAATAACTTTTGTAAATGGATGTGAAATAAAATTTAAAATCTCATTTCCGTGTAGTTGTTTGGCATTCATTAGTATGAAAGTGAATACGAATAGGCTGTTATAATTTCTCACACACTGTCTGTGCCAAATAAAGTCTTGTTTTGTTCTTCTTATCAAGGTATTTTTTTTAGAAAAACTATGAACTCATTCATTATAATAATATACAATAAACTTCAGTAGGTATTCACGTATCGCTATAAAATAAAAAAGTCTAATATTTGCTTTTTATCACTGTCAATGACGACTTTTGAGCTTCAGCGAAAAATAAAAGAGACATACGCGATGTTAATATGAGCGAATACTCATACTTAATGTAAAAACAAATAAAATAATAAGTAGGGATAAAAATGTCTCAAAGTGGATCGAACTCAGAATTATGCTGGTCTTACAGCCAGTGCTGGTTGTCCGTTGTTTCCTTTGAAAAATCAAATATATGAAGTTATAAGTGAAGAAAACAATTTCGATGTGATTGCATGGGCATAAATACCTTTAGCTTTCCCGGAAGAAATGAAATAAATAAGAAGCACACTGCGAACGAAAATGCTCACCGTAACTGCAGTGTAGTGTCTACGAGCGGCCACACGATTTCTGGCACAAATCAGGAATGAGGATCCTTCTTCTTCTTCTTCTTCTTTTTATTTGTGGCGTATCAAGTCGTTATAGTGACGACAACTTCGCCAATGTCAATGTAAAATTTTTTATTAAAAAATCTTGTGACAAAATGTCGGCAACGTTGTACGGTAATGGTCAAAGACCCCCCTCCCCCCCTGTCGGGCTCTTAGCCAACGGTCAATGATATCCCTCAGATACTGCCAGGAAATCATTAGCCGTTGCCCAGGGCGCACCGGACCAAGCACTGCTCTTCCCCCCGGACGGATCCAAAAACGAACCGCAGCTCTTAATCACACGTGGAGGTAACCCGACTCGCACCCCGTGAGGATCCTTCCAACCTCTTTCTTCTGTCCCATTCGTGTAATTATGTCGTTGTGAAAGCACCAGGGGGTTACTTTTCTCTGCAGGTTACTGAGTTCAGTCATACCGGGCCTGAAGTATCTTTCAGTCGAGCGGTAAATGTTCTGCCCGGCCGGGGGTGTCGCAAATATTGATATATTAAAATAAAATATGTTATTTAAACGATATTATAAATACATACATAAATCACACAAGACCTAAAAGCCACGTTTAGCATGATTTTAGGCGCCTTGGTGGAAATGGGAATCAAAACGGATCGCCTATAACATGATTCCTAAGATTTTTGCATATTCTCTCGACGCGAACGAGAAGCAACTGGTACATTCTATGTTTTTTCGCTACTCCCAGACCAGCATGGAAGAATTTAAACGATACCGCCAGTTAAAAAAAAAATATGTGACGTGTGACTTCTCTATCATCACACACATGTATTATTACGGACACAAACTAGACTCACACCTTTGAGTTTTTCTGGTTTTATGAGCATGTTGCATTTGAATTTTCTCCTGACTTTTTCGGTGAAAGAAACCATTATGAGGAAACTTGCACATACTTACGAAGCAGTTCCATGTTGTGTAGGAATTGCATTGTCCAATGGACCTTCATTCTGAGTGGAGGCCTGTGCTTAGCAGTGGCATCTACGAAAAAAAAACTTTTTGACTCTTTGTTTAACGTACGTATATAAAACGGTAAACGCATGCTCATTAATTTGCGTTCATCAAGTTCATTTAAAGCCAAATCCAGTATACATAACAGTATTTAAACGCATATGCCAAGACATCGTCCACAGACATACCAAAAATAGAAAAAGTTCTGTTCATAGTTACTCGGTCTTTTGTCTTCTTTTTTAACCCGGAGCGATTTCCAATACACATAAGTATGCCCGAAACGGTTGAGAAAGTAATGATATATGAACCGAATTGATAATAAACTAACCTAACTGATGACTTTTACAAAATTCCTGAAAAATGCGCGATTTTATGTGATACGAAAAGTAATTTAAGACTGACGAATATTATGACCGATGAACCTTCTGGGATAAAAAAAGACCCGCCAAAATGCTCATTCATTTTGTGTTCTTCAAAGTCGCAGGTAGCCATTATGACCAGGGTCTTGCTAAGTCTCTGTGATAGTATTTCTGTGGCGTAGCGTATTCGCTCGGAAGTTGCACAGCGCGAGAAAGTTTTGCAGACGTCGGGCTTAGAGTAACAAGTATGATATCAAGACTTCTGCATCCGAAGCAGTGAGACGCGCAATTTGTCTGAATTCACTGTGCGGCGAGTCAGAGCTTGTGTTTTGTTGTTATAAGTGTGCTCAGTTTCATTGAAAGTGCTCTTAGAGCTCCGTACCTAGTCTTAGTGGCGAAAACAAACCCATAAGGGTCAATCTATAAAGTTTGGCCATCTCTGTCCGTCTTACCACGACAAGCTTGTGATTTTTTTTAGGCACGACGTTTTTTCTGCCCTATATTGTGTGGTGACGTTGCATAGGTCTTGCAAGTATATTGCAGGATTGCTGAAACCGTTTTTCGATTGTGATCGTTTGCGAAATATTAAGCTTTTGTTATTTAAATCTTAGGAATCATGTTATAAACGATGCGGCTGGCAACCCATCATTATTTTGATTCCCCTTTCCACGTATACGCCCGCAATCATGCTAAACGTGGCATTTAGGTCTTATTACCTTAAGCTCTGTCTACCTCTCAAGGGACAAAGACGTGATTTATGTATATATGTATATTATTATTGTAAGTAACTTTAATTTGAGACATATCGATTGTCAATATTTCTTGATGATTTTTATGATTGTAGCAGAAAACAAGGCAAAGTAGACAAATAGTACACAATCTTTAGTGTAGTGGCTGTTACGAGATAGCTCATGGAATATTAGTGGGTATCAAAAATAAAATAAAATAAAACATGGTATGGATCACACCCTCGTTAGCTAAGCGGACGAATTCAGTAATCCCCATAGTAAAGGATGGCCGCCAACTCGTTTAACACGCCACAATAATCCTCTGTCATCGAATCAGCATTTCTTTGCTCAGTTTCAGTTTCTTGCATAATCCCATCACGCTTGATATTCGAGGCCATCGCAGCCTCTCGATGTAATTCGCACTCCATTTTGAGCCACAGTGTACATTGTTCTCTTTCCGCGCCAACCCCTTTTCCTTGTCGCGCGCATTTATGATAATGCTCCCGCGCGAGAGATGTGTCGCTCGGAATTAGTCATGCCAATGCGATTTTTCGAATCCATTCCATTTTCCTACGAAATTACACCCCACAGGACATTACTGTGTAACACAAGGTGAATGACACATTAAAAGAGATAAACTGGGCAACTGGGCGCCGGGGCGGGCTATTTATTCTACGTAACACCTTTTGGGGTCACGCGGCGTCCCATATCGCACTTTTAAGTTTAATGTTCACGCTGAGAGCATAACTACGACTCACAACTCTGCTTTGTTTGTTTCGTTCGATGCTTAAACAGCGACACTGGGGCTTAAAATGTACCATTTTCATTCGCACACACGCAATCTTTCAAGAAATAAAACCGAATAAAATAAAACGTAAAAAACATGAGGTTTCCCGCGCGCCCGCCCCAATCCTTTTACGCTTGTCGATAATGTGATTTAAGTAAATCAGCCAATTTCAATAAGTGCTTCGCCTGGGAACAAATCTACGCTTATTCACCGAAACCATAAATCCTGAAGACGGGCCACCAGACGTATCCAGCCAGATTGATATCGTAAATATTCCTCACCCGGTTTCCTATTGGCAAATTACAATAAATTCCACGAAGATGTGATAGCCCAAGGAAGGTCCCACCGATCCGCAAAAAAGTATTTCTAATGTTAAAACATTTAGGTCAAACCCGTACATTTATATCTGAAAACTTCTAATACTAACACCATATTAGCAAAAAGGCAAATTTTATAATTATAAAGTTATAGTTATAATATGAGAATTATAAAATCGAGCGTAAAAGTGTGGGAGGAAATAGACGCAGCCAGGTACGCACAAATAAAGTGCCGAGTGGGCGTCTCCTCGTGTATACGATACGAGTTAATGTTTGTAAAGAACGTTCCTAATGTGGGACGGAAAGCGTGATAGTAAGAATGTTCACAGTAAAAAAATAATTTAAGTAATATCATGGCGTTCATTGATAATATTTTAATTTTTTAATAACATTCTTTTATCTTTTTATGAACAGTATGTTTATTCTGTAAGTATGTCTTTTTTCTATACTTACTAGCGTTTTCGAAGCGAAACACTGGCACTTTTTTTAGCATTAACTAACGAGATCCAAGCCGAGGGAGACTATTTCGAGTTATACGATATTTTGAAGGTATTGTCCAGCTCGGCACGCAATAACTTTAAACTATTCCGACGCAAAGTTTTTAATTAACCTTCAGGGACAACAATGATATCTGTGGTCTGGATAAAACTCCACATTTGCTTAAAACCTTTTAAATTGGCAAATTAACTTTTAATAAAATCTCCTTTATTACTTTACAGTGTCATTCACTCTTTAAGCTTATTAAATTATCATTACACTTAGGACATGGAAATGTAAGCGGAGACCTTAATTAAAAACTCAATCTTGTTATATCAAAAACAATTATTTAGTCCCTTGATGGTTTCAGAAGTATTTCTGACAAAATGTACGGAGCTATTAAGCCAAACTGACCCAACAAGCTGCTGAAGTATTCTGGAACAGTTTTAGACTTTGTATAGTTACTCTAAACACACCTTTATCCACTTTGAGGGTTTTTTTGCCAGCTCACTTTCAAGCGGCTAATATTAGGTTTTAGAAATGATCGATGAAACAATGTTTTTTAATATTTAATCTCGAAAGAAAACTTCATCAAGTAATAAATCTCGCTGACCGGCGCGAGCTTACCGCGAGAAGCCCTCTCCGACACCTCGTCACCCGCCGTGATTGCGACTACCATTTGATGAATTACTTCACTTTTCATATCCCTCGCAAAGATTAATTCCATGTAAAATAAACTTTGATCAGTCAGAGCAAGGATTTAGATTTCATCGGTGGCTTTTGGCGCTTCAGTTCTTTTTGGTAGGCGTGATATAAAGGCCTTGCGCGACCCGACAGTTTTAGGGAAGTCGCTCTTACAACAGTGTCTACACTAATTAAATGTTGAACAGACATTCGCGGGCTTACATGGCAAGTTGCCGCCGCTATGTTCCACGAGGTGAGAACGGGTGGGTTCGTAAACGAACTTTTCTAATTACTTTTATGTGGGGCTTCACACGTCGGCCGAAGGTTTGCCCGTTGCGGGCTAAACATCGTTATCACTTTAGTTAGTTTTACTTACTCGCTTCCGTCGCTCTTCAAACTTGACTCCTTTCTGTGACGAGTTCTACCTTATGACTTGTGCGTTTACTTCTGTGGTTGGCGCGGCCTAATTTTTTCTAACTTGAAGCAAGGGTTGGTGTTAGGTACCATTAAAATCTTTTGGTAACGTTTTGTCGTTAAATATGAATGTGCTTCGTGTCCATAAAAAGGGGTGAACATTAATGAGTTTTGTCTCGCGACCACCGCGCGAGCCGCGCCCAGGGAGGTCATTAAAAACTTCCCTTAGGTAACCATCGTTTGGCCACATGCTGTTATATTGGGACTATCTAATTATGAATTTAATCACACGGGATAATAGCGAGATGGTTGTTACGCTTTTGCGCGTTACATGTTTACTTATAGATGATTAAACAGTTTTTACTTGATTGTCATGAATAATCATAGATAAAAAACCAATATAATTTCCATAATATTATTATTTTTGTTTCGGTACAACAAATCTTTGGGTGATATGCTTAACTCTCGTAATAATGTGAGAACATTGCCAGGCCAACGTTATCAGCAACATTGCAATGATTCATTTGTTTAATTCAAACATGCCTTTATTCCATTTTAAAAGGTCCTGTAACAAAATGGCTTTTCACTTTTTATTAATTAATTATGTACATCATTTTTCAACGCTGACTGGCAGGCCTGTACTGTAATAACCGGCCCAATTTCCCCTGATTATTTCACATTTCAGACAAAAGGAGTTCACCTGTCAAAGACGGTGAACAGGCTTCCCTTGAAATTGGAATTCGTGTCTTGTTTTACAATAAAGGCAAGGGTTTAGTTAAAGTTACATTCTTCGTACTTTTTCTTGCATAGTACCTATTGCCTCCTAGTAGTAATAACGTACAAAAATTCAACCAAACTTTTGGCAACTTTAATGGAGTCAAACAATGCAATTTTCAATGCCGTGATGTCGGATTTCATCTGAAATTTACACAATGAATTCCGGTGAATTTCAAATTTTTCGTGCTGAAAAATTGACATCTAGTGTTATAAACTACATAGAGATAAGAAAACTTTTATGAAAAATTACGAACATGCAAGCGTAATTTCCAAAAGTTAGTTAGGTACCGACCTGTTTCTTTATTTTCACTGCAGTTAGGACATAAAAAGCGTTAATTTCATTTTAAAAGGGACATAGCTTTTAAATCAATATTTAAAGCAAATAAAGTAAATGTCATTTGCACCTCTCATCACTGCTAATGTATAAAATGCATCAAAATTCTAAAGCTGACACTTTTCGTACCTTAAGTAACATCAAAATTATTAATACCCAATCGCTGTCTCGTTCAATTATTTGAGTAGCGAAACCAATTAAAACCGACCAGAATCAATCATAAAAAGACTGCCATGACATTAAGAAAGTTGGCAAGAATTGCCTTCGCGCGCCGCTGTGAAATTGTAACCAGAAATGGAATGCAAATATTGAAGCCGGCAGCCATGCAGTAAAAGAGGAATATAAAAGCTTTTTATGCAACGACACGCTCGATCTAGGCAGCGGCACACACTATCCGACTCTCACTGCCGCCGGCTTTATATACCGATGCATGGCGAGATGTTGTGTGCGTGATTGGGGTGCTAATAGATAGACTAGCCAGACTTTGCCCAGCCTACGCGCTGTTGAACTTTCAAAGAGGTTAGATCCTATTACACAATAGAATAGAATAGAATAGAATAGAATAGAATAGAATAGAATGCAATACTTTATGGTCACTGGTAACCGTGTAGCAAAATTTTTGTATTTTTAGACGAAGAGGAAGTGGTGAAAACTGTTCAAGATGATGGTTACTGGAGTATTTGCGCAATGACGTCACTATTGTAGTAAGTCATGCAAACAAAATACGAATGAAACCTCCATTAGGGCAAGAAAACCACAAGCATATAATGGACCTGGTGACGGTGGCGCAGTAGGTGGACTTTATTGCTGCTAAGCAGACATTGATTATGGCTACGGCGTCAAATTAGTTTGTAGCACTGTAATGTGACTTTTTGACTAACAGTTTGCCAGTCACCCGTCTAAGCGCTGCGTATGTAGAAGTCGAAACGTTTCCGAGCGTATTTTCCTTTTCAGCGATAGTTCAGATGACGATAAATTTTTAATTTTAGCCACACAGTCCATTGGAGGATAGCGTTTTTAAAGTTTGATAGATTTTTAATAGATATCAGGAGCCAAAATGGATTTTATTCACTAAAATCTACATCACTAACGTTTATTAATATTAAGCCTAATACCGTCAGAAAAAAACAGTAACTTTTGATAGGAGTTAACCTTAAGTCTCCTATTTCTGACAATGGATATGCCTAGCCGTTTGGAATTAACAGGGCCGTATTACAATGCAGCGGTCCAACGATTAGCCGGATTGACGTTCTTCAATAAGGCGGCCTACATTTAGCCGCATCGTACTATTATCACCAAATAAGAAATAAAGATGGTTTTTTTAAGTGGATAGGTTAGGTTAGAATTGCGTCAGGGCCGAAGGCCTAAACTGAGCGAAAATGGGAGCGAAGCGAAGCGGAGCTCCGTCGACTGAACTAAAAACTGTCAAAGCGGCGGCTAATGACTCGCCGTAATACGACGGCTAGCCGTATTACATTACGGCTGACCGTGTTTTTTATTCAGCCGCATTCAATCCGGCTAATCGCTGAACCGCCGCATTGCAAAACGACCAAAACGGCTAGGCATATTGTAATATGGCGGATTACTATATAATCCGTCTGCGACTGACATACCGCAAGAGTACCGCAATCAGTTATTGAGGTCTGGCTTAACCAAAATGAACGCAACATTCGTCGAAGCGTCATTATGACTTTCTCCGATACCTGCACCACTTAACCTGCAGTTGATCAGATTTGGATGTATCGCAGTTGCAATACCGTAGTGCTCAGTAACAGGCCCGCCAGGCAATTCTCGTGCATTCATGCGGTCCCAGTTAGCTCATGGCTGCTTCCAAATTAGCGCAGAATTTCCAAACATCGAATTCTACGTATCGGCGATACGAGGTGCGCACTCTAATAGGAGCGGTGGGGTTAGCGTGAAATTATTGCTTGCACGTTATGCAAGTTCGTGTCATTTTTACTTTTGTATTACTCAGTATTAACTTGGATAGCGTGTTGATTATGGAGGATTCACGGTGAATACTTCATTGGATCAGACGTTACTTTGCGGAAGGTGGGGACTTCGTGCAATGCCCGTCCGTATAGCTAATCCTGCCGCCAATCAGCAGTTCATGCGCTGGCTGTGTTCCGGCGTGGATGGTCAGACAGCTGGCAAAATTACTGACACATGAGGTACTCTATGTTAGCCCTCCCACCAGGTTACCCACTTGTTAGTTTGCCTTTATTTTTGTATGAAAACAAATGAAAGACAGCTACGTCTGTTCGACTCACTCTCTCTTCCGCTTTTACGATCGTTACATTTCAAAGTACTACTAGCTTCTGATCGCGAACTCATCCGCCTAAAATTAGTAATTGACATGGTTTATCGCTATCCCGCGGAAACTATGCAATTTTCCGGGATATAAAGTAGCGTATTTTTTAATCTAGGGTGCCAGCGATCGCCGTTCCAAATTTGATCTAAATCCATCCAGTTTCAGCGTGAAGAAGGAACAAACATACACACACACTCACTCACTCACATCCGCACAAACTTTCGCATCTATAATATTAGCAGGATAATATCAAACCAAACTTGCGAGCTCCAGTTAAAAATACTCCTACTAAAAGTAATTACCGTACTAAGTTAATTTTAAAGTGAAAAGTTGCACGTGTGTGCCATTTTACATGTTTGTGGAAAGTTTTGTTTTAAATAATTATAACTTGCCGAAAACAACCAACATTTTGCTCAACCAAAACTTTTGCGCTGCATGTGAAATGAAATCGCCAGTCAACCTGAAGGCAACCTAAATCACGTAGAATATTCGAGGCGCGAAACCTAACATGGATTTTTCCACATTCATCACATTAAATCCGCGCACCAGAATCGGCGGAACATAAAAAAAATGTGGAGCTCGTTACAATAAAATCATACACGGTTATTCAATTTCTCTGTAAATTTCAATTGGAGAAAATTCACCATGAGAAGATATGAGCTACAAATCGGGACCCGTGTCCCGAGACGGGCACATGTCTGGATTTATACCGTCTAAAAGAAAATGTCTTTGGCGACGAACGCTTTTATTGAAATTGGCCGCATTACCATAATAATATTAGAGGGATTGGCAGCCATCGGTGAAGTGTAAAATCTTAGTATACTACCCAATGTTCCATTCTCGAAATACTGCAATCTACATATATTATGCCACCCGCGCCATTACAGGGATTCTGTTATTACCCTATCTTTTTCTTCGGAGCTGTATTTATTTAAGATTACAAGTCTACTTATCATCAGTGCATTCAAACGTTGGTAGTTACTGCTCATTTTATCGCACAAGGTAGTGTTTTTTGCAAGACATTACGATATTTATTAAAAGCAAACTGGACAGTAAACATGTGTGAGAGAATTACATTTTTAACAACACAGGGAGACCCGTTGTGGTCATTCGTGATGGGTAAAAAAGAGCCGAAAGAACATCAATCAAATGGCAGAGGCATGAAAAGCAATCATAACAAAAAAATCAAGAGTAAAAGCTACGTTTATAAAATCAAAACTTGCATTAAAAACAACCCTCAAAATTCTCTATAAGTTCGTCTTTTCAAATATTCCATCGCCCCAAGTCTCGAACCTCTGGCTGTTCCGAGGGTACGAGAGCACCGAATAAGTAAACTTACTGCTAGAATATTTAGACTGTACTCGTACTCTCATAGTGTATCGTAACGCTACTGTCACTGTATCTCTAGAGCCGGTTTATGTAGAGGGAAGTTTACTCTAAGCCGTTACTGTGATTATGTGTAAACGTTTTTCTCTGTAATAAGATGTTTAAAATGAATTCCTTGCAAATTTAGAGCTTCAACTGGTAGGGGTTGTGTCGTGTTGTGTTTGCGAATTACAGGAAAGATTATAATGACTTGTTTTTTTAATGATTAGTCGTGGATTTAAGGTTGGTTTAAGTCTAGTTTATTTAATTTATCGAAATTATTGGCAAACAGTCGGTATACAAAAGTCCTCTTTGTTCAGTCGTCACAGTTAACTACCCAAATAGTTCTTGACTAATTATTCAGCGGCAAAAATGTGCCCCTCACATTTATGAAACAGCATAGATAATTTTGTATAGCAAAATTTAGTGCCGTTGAGTATAGTAATAAAAATAATAAAACGATTTACAATGTATATTACAATTATTTCAAAATATTTCAGCAGATAGTTGAATTACTCTTATGTAACACTTCTGTACAATCGTAATAGGTTCTAAAATTAGGCCAAATTAAATTAATGTCACAAGCGCGCGGTAGATAGCGCTGCGATCGGTTCTGCATCGCGCTGGCAAGATTTTTCTGTGAACTTATATATCGCTACCTTGGGGCTCAATTGTCGTATAAGCCAAAAGTCGACTTTTCAGGAGAGCCAAAAAACTAAAAAGAAAAACGAAAAAAAATTGTAACTCTTTTGTTTTAATAGTTATAAAGAAGCTTCGTAGGATGAAAGTTCTTAAAATTATGAGTAGAACAATATGAATTCATAATATTTAAGATAGAACCCATAACAAAGAAAGTAGATGGCGTATACGCTTCTTAAAACCAAAACAACATGACGCTTATGACCAAAATAATAGTTGCTGTACATGCTACTTAGGACGTAAAAGTCAGCTATTACGATTTATTGAAAAAACCAAAGGTGTTAGTCGCCGGTTTTCTGTTTTTGGTTAGGTACTTTACTGTAAAAATATAAATCATCTATATACACCCAAAACTACTTTACTGCGATAACGATGATAAGGTAGGTATAAACCAATTCAGTTTGAGAATCGTATTTAACTTTCAAAGTCCATTCATATTAAAAAGATTGGAGGGTTTGGTAGTAACAAAAAATTCGTATAGAAAAAAAATATATCGCTGAAGGGAAAAAATCAATGTCAACGAAAAAAAAAACACAAATATCGTTGTTATTATTAAAAATATTGTTCAAGTAACACATAAAACGATAAAAAATAAAAGTAGCAACAAGAATAGGGCATTTAATACTTCTAATCTCTTTCAATCAAAAACAATCTATTTTATAAAAGTTATGTGTTTAACGCTCTTTTTACTCCAAATTTATTTTTGGTTGGCGTTTATTGCCATGAAATGAAACGCTACTGCAGGCCGTACACCAAACTTTATTCTGTTATTGGAAATAACTCAGGTCGTATTCACCAAAATGGTTTAGTGGTGGCTTATACATCTTAAAAATGAAACGTAATTGCAGGTTGTATAATAAACTTTGTTCAATTTTCAGAAATCGTTAAGGTCGTATACGCCAAGTTTGATAAGCAATGTCCTTTATGCCAATTATAAATCTTGATTTAGGGTCAATAATACCTTCGCATTTTTCACACTCCGAGTAGCTGGCTTTTATAGCTCGTTTTTTTTTAATTTCTTGTTTAGAGTAACAGAAAATTGAGGTTGTATTCGATATTTTTTCGGGATTTGGAGAATTTTAAATACACAGATCGATAGAGAAAAAAAAACTGAGCAAGACTGCATTTAAATCTCATTTTCGTCAAAATGGCGTTTACGACAATTGAGCCCCAAGGTAGCGATATAAGGCTGCCTAATATTTTGTCATTTTAACTTTGGAGACAGATCAATAAATAAATTACAAGTATTGCAGTATCGCTACGCCTTGTTTTGTTATTTATATTTCCGGAGATAATTGTGCGGCGTGTACACTTCTGTAAAAAAAATTGCATCTCAATTAAGTCATCCCTTTGACGCGATACACGTTATATAATGGACTAATGTAATATTCTGTATACCTTTTTCTGTTTTGGTTGTTATATTATTATGTGGTGTTCAATAAAGAGTTATTGTATTGTATTGTATTGTAATGTATGGAATGGAAACACTAGCTGTTGCGAACTCCTTAGTTTTGATACTTTTTTTATATGTATTTTCTAATCATTTTGTTTTTTGAAGTCTTATTGTCATATTGTTGTTGTTACGTATCAGTAAAAGCAAGAGCTGTTCAGTTCGTTTTTGAAACCAGTTGGAATTAATTAAGGCTTATTAAAAACACTGTACCAATACATCCTACTGATATTAGGTATAAATGCGAAAGTTTGTGACGATGTGACGATGTGAGTGTGTATGTTTGTTCCTTCTTCACGCTGAAACGACTGGACGGATTTGGATCAAATTTGGAACGAAGATAGCTGGTACTCCAAATTAAAACATAGGCTACTTTTTTCCCGAAAAATTGCAAAGGTCGTAGTTGCCTAGAGTCGCAACGTTAATAATTATTGCAGGATATACTATCAACATCAGTTCTTAAGTCTAATTCTACGCGGACGAAGTCGCGAGCAGAAGCTAGTGGATAATATAAAAACAAGCTGTGACAACAATAACATGGCACGCAATTTCATAAACATTCAACATTTCTTCAGACAATTCAATAACAACTTCACATTTACATTCAACAACAATCAATCCACATCCACAACTAAGTAACAACGCCTTTTCGGTAGGGACAATATAATATCGCGCTGCGGCAAGACGAATGGCAACATTATCTAGGATTCCATTTGTACGTGCGCGTTTAAGTTGAGACACGTAAAGTGTTGCGATTTGTTCGTGTAAGTTGTGTTTATGCTTTTTTGCGGGTCTTTTTGGTCGTATGACTGATGGAGGGCGGTACGTGACGCGTTTGTCGTTTGCGTTACGTTTTCGTATGCGTTCGGGTCTTTGATGGCTTTGATTTTGGAAGCTGAGACGCTTTCAATGTTTGCGGAACTGAGTTATCTTTCTGAATTATTTGCACTCTGTGAAGGTTTGATAACTTTTTAGCTCACAATCTTTTTAAAACTGTGTTTTTTTCTGTTACACACGGGTGTGTAATGATCGACATAAAAATATTTAATATATTTTCTATCGATATATCAACATTTGATATAATTTCAAAGGGTATAATCACTCATTGTGTATAATAAACGTTTGGTATAATTTTAAAATATGTACATTTATTTTGTATAGGTATTTATCGTTCGGTATAACGCTTATTTCTTATAACGATTATATGGTATAACGCTCATTTTATATACAAATCATAATATATAACTTTTTTGTAGCCGTTCGTTTTTGTTGGGGGACGCGGTTCAAACCTAACCTAACCTACTTTTTGATAGCAGTTCGTTTTGTGATTATGTCTCTAATACATTATATAATAGTTTTATATAAAAATAACGTTATACCATAAGTTCATTATAGGAAATAAGCAATATACTTAAAGAATGTTATATTAAATGATATTATATCAAATGATATTATATCAAATGATCATTATAAGAAATGATAATTATGTCATATGTAAATATATTAAGTGTTGTTATATGATTTAATAATTATATCAAATGAGCGTTATTGCTACTAATATTATACCAAAAAATGTTATAGCCATCGTTACGCACCCGTTACACACAGGCATATTTAATATTACAGTTTCTTAAGCTCAAAGCTTGTTTGCAGAACTCCCATCACTTTCATTTCTTGGCCTATACTGTCAATATAGTTCATTAGATAAATAAAGGCTACCACGCCCCCAAGAAATAGCTGCGACCTTCCGCCCTGCGATTTATGACAGCTGTCACATACTTCAGGACAAGTCGGACGCCAAGAAGTGATAAAAGTGCTGCCTCGGGCGCGCTTATAAAGCTTAGTAGGTGTAGCGCTATTGGAGCAGTATTAGTTATTACAAGCAGATAACAAAGGTTTGTCAAATGATGCATTTGTTATAAGTTGTTTAGCAAATGATGATAAACTGCCTATATAATACACCACAGTTTCCAAAGAACCATAACCAATAATGATAAATAATAGGCAGTGTACCGTAGTCGGCAAAATTACTAATTGTAGTTAATCACCAAATGCAGCAATATACGTGTAGGTATATTGTGTGTTCATCAAAAAAGTTCACAATAAACACAACACAACGTTGCATTTCAGTTATGTTATTTTAATAACCAGCTAAAAGATAAACCTTCATCGCACTGAAAGCCTTTGTGGGAAATATAGAAAAATAAATACCGATGTTGCTCGGATTATTAATTCATTTCAGATTTATATCCAGAATAAAATGGAATGGTATTTGTTTTTTCGAGTACGTACTTTGTCAAGTGAAGGACTTCAAAGTAGAAAAACAGGGAACAATTTTTCGAAACAGTGGCCGTTGCACACAATTTTACAGAGAACAATTCTTTATGCTTCGTTAATTTTTTCTTTGTTCCTAATGGACAAATTGTTTCTTTGCGTACAAAAGAAGAGATCAAGTGCAAATTGTTTTTTAATACGCTGCCCTAACAACACAGGACTTGCACTAATTAAAAACTATTTATTTTTATACCAGCTGTTGTTCGCAACTTCGTCCGCGTCCCATAGGATTTTTGCACTTTCCAGGGACAAAATTATGATGATGAGAAGAAACTAATTTTAGTTTACCAGATAGTAGTATAATGCAGTGTCGATGTTCTGTAATCTGTAAACATTAAGTCATTTCTAAACAAAATTAGTTAGGAGCTAGACTTCAGACCATCAGAGCTAGACCATCAGGAAACCGACTTGCGCATTTACCAACCTATTTAACAAAAAGACAAAAATTGCTGTCTGCACAAACCTAGTGCTCTCATTATTCTTCTCTCCGAAATAGACACACAGATCTGGTGGAGTATGGAACAGGTACGACTAAATCGTACCTATCTGTATATCTGTTCGTCTGTCTGTCTGTTACCTTTTCACGATTAAACCGCAAAGCTGATTTAGTTGGAATTTGGTATAGACATACTTTCAGTTCCAGGGAAGGTCATACGATAGTTTTATCCCCGAAAATAGCATACTTCCCACCGGTTTGCGAAAAGCTTAATTCTGCCCAGACGGATTCCCGGGCAATCGCTACTGTTTTCTATTTCGTATTCTAATAATAATTAAAATTAGTTTTCCTAGTAAAAATTACAGACAAACGTTTTGGTAAACTAACCATTGTAATTGTAATAAACAAAAAACTTTAATCCCAAAGTAAAATATTTTAATTCTGAAGCTCTAAATTGAAATTCAAGAAACAGTTGTATAATGATCAAACAAATACATTTCAGTTCCAATAAATCACCTTTCGCAATGGTAAATAACTAACCCACAAAAACGAAAACATTACGATCGTAAACTCCTACTCCATTATCTTTTCGCCGTTAAATTACATTATTTGTTTCGTTGTCTACCAGACTTTTTATGACGTGAAAAATAACTACCAGTCCCGAACACGTTATTTGTACATCAATACACGCTAGAGCGTGCAGCGGTTAAACGGTCTGGAAAATATAATTTAAAATGCAATTCGGGGGCAAAAAACTGGTAAAATAACTTGAACAGTAACCATCGAATTGGTAGGTAACTATCTCGAAATGTAGTCAGAGGGTGAAGTGCCAAGAAGTACCAAGTTAAAAGCAAAAGAACTTTACATACATACATACCGTCACGCCTCTTTCCCACAGGGGTAGGCAAGGCAGAGACTACTTTGATCCACTTGCTGAGATCCTGACAGATTTTTTCGCTTCGTCCACATTCATCAATCTCTTTATACATGCTCGTCGGTTTCGGGTACTCGTAAAACGTCTCCTCTTTGGTCCCGCAACGTCCTGCTAGGCCTTCCCCTCCTGACGCATCCATTCACACTCCTCACATAGATTTTTTTAGTTAGTCTACTTTTATCCATCCTCTCTACGTGAAAAAACCAGGTAAGCATACTTTTTTCTATTCTAGTCACTATACCTTCTTTCACACTAAGACATTCCCTTATCACACTATTCCTTATTTTTTTCTTTTCTTATTTTAGCTTTCGGTGTTTCAGTGCGTGTTTTGGTGTTGACTTTAAATCAAATTAAATTTTAATATTACAGAAGTTTACAGCATGAACGCTGATCAAAACCAAACAATATTTTTCCACTACTAGCAATGTCATTCGAGCAACAGACTTCGATTTCAAATTTGTACAAGATGAATAAGTGAAAAAGGTACTGTAGTACTTGTAACTTCCATGTGTGCAACGCCTTCGCACCCAGTTCGTTCCAGTAAAGGCGACGCCCCACTGCAGCTCACGGTCACGCTACGCACGAGGGTACATATTCGCTTCGTATCAAAATGAAGGCGGTCGTTTCCACAGCAGTGCAACACGCACACGCTACGCACGAAATGACCCATGGACCCACGTGGGTGTCATTTATAGCGTGTCTGTGCACAGCGTGCGCAGCGGTGAGGCGTTGCCCTAAAAAGGTACTTTTGAACCGACAACCTCAATAGTTCATAATTACACAAACGGATAAAGGATAAAAGTCGAGTGATGCTCGACATGTTTCGGACTAGTTCGTAGCCCTTCCTCTTGGAGCGTTTGCCCCGGCGGCAGCGAAAGGAACTCTGCCACTTCTGTTTGTGTAATTATGATTGACTCTTTCGGTAGTTTTATGTTGAAGGAGCTCAATAGTTCAATTCAAATAACTAAACTGAAAACTAGAAAAAATACCGATATAAAGACATTAAAAAAATAAACTAAAATTCTCTTTCGACTTCAAATCCGTATTTTATGTTGATGATTATATTGACATGGAAAATGCTATTCGGTATGTAACTCAATAAGCAAGATAATATCACGTACATTGTGATGGAAACATTACGAGAGAAAATCCAATAACTAAATATACTTTTATCTATTTTGATTTTGAGACAAAGGAATACCAATAAAGTGCCCAACCGTCAGCTAATTAGCGAAAAACATAGCTTAATTCATAATATTTTCCGACATGTTCTTTACTGCCAACTCAATAAAACTTTACGTTTCACTGAAATTCAAATTATAAAATATGTCCCTAATTTGTTCATAAAATTCAAAGTATTCTCGAGTCAAATTCATAATTCGGTTTGATAAATTAGGGCTCTATGTTTGATTGATAAAGGTCCGGTGGTAAAATGTTAAACCCGGTACGATACAAGAACATCGTTACTTCACTGAGAACAATGGAGGAAAAGTATTTGATAGGAACAACTTACTTTAATTAAAACATCATATTTTCTAACGCATTGAAAAAGTGCAACAAACAGATTAACATTGCTATCAGTCGGGGTGAGTGCTCTTTACAGTACGACGCTACTAACAACACCATTCTCTTCCCGCTTCATTTAGCTTTTTTGGCAACATAGCTGGCAATATTTGCCGTCAAAAGCTGCCAGCATTTGGACTAAAATGTTTCCATACGAAGAACGCGCGGAATGTCAACGTTTATAGAGAACCGTCCGGCGCCCGCATTTCGGTACGGCAGCCGGAAAATGTACAATTTTCTGTTTTTGACGTCCTAAACACGCTTCAACGAGATAACAAGGAATGCTAATGCTGTTGAGCGTTTGAGGACCGGTTCTACTGGAATATTTGCGTTACGACTGTCCACATTGTGACTGCCGGGATTATATAAAGTGTACAGAAAAAGTAAAGCCTTGAAAACCACGGAGTGTCGTAATTCCCGGTTTCTTAGTGAAAAAGACGGTTAGGTCTAAAATAAATTAAATAATCAAGAGTCGATTAAATACGGTGAAATTAGAGGAGCGCAGCTAAAACATCCAAGTGAGACAGCGTTATCTACAATTACGCAAGTGAAATTTGAAAAGACTTATCGAAACGCGCTTACAGCTTCCCGTGTAAGTTGACACAAAAAACTTCTCGAACGCGGTAACTTGCAGGGCATCGTAACAGCAAGGTAATCTCATAGTATTTGACACTTCCTAAAGAACGCTTTTAAGATATTTGTTGCGACAAAAACTTACAACAGAGGCAATCTGAGTGCGTGGCGTTAGCATGTAAACATTGATAGGTGGCCCGTATCAAAATTTAACTCATAAAAAGAAAAAAAGAAATATTTGCTTTTGTTTTCACATAACAACTGATACACTCGATCTGTTTAGAAACGTAAAAATTGTTTTTGTTTCCTATTTAATTCTCACAGTATGTGTGGCTAGGAGAACAATAATAGTGATGGGTTACGTACGGGTAGAGAAGATTTTCATTGCTCCCAGACCACCGAATCAAATGCAGAGCGAATACTCTTTGGTTGTACTTAAGTCAGTTTAATAAACAAATATAGTTTTGGATCATGACAGTTTGAAATATTAAACACACCTATACCAAATATTAAACGTGATATTTCAAAAATAAAACATGCATGTAGCACCAGCTTATACACCTACTTTTGCACTAGAACCGCTTCATCAATGAGATATTTCGACGGTGCTGATGGTCTTATAATAAACAAGCTGATTTAAATGCGATTTATTATAATAATGCCACGTCCAAAATTTGTGGTCTAATAATAAAACAGACTTAACTGAAAAATAATAGAACGTAATGGTTTAAATGCAAATTTTAGCCCAGACTAATGGTTTTGTAGTGTGTAAATTGATATTAAGTACAACTAAAGTTGTACAATAATCATAATGAGTAGGTGTATGATTTCGGTTGGAAATGAAATTTATATTTCAACATCATACATCTGCTAATAATAACACTTAATAATTTGGCTTTGTATTAACAGTGGTAATGTGGTCTATCTTAATTAATACACGTTGATGGAATAGGTACCAGTAAAGCTGTTTCAAGTGGTCGTATTGTAATGAATGAGTGATATAATTAATCACTACATAGTCGCTTTCCGCTGTCTGTCTGTCTGTCCTTATAATTATATGCTTATATCTTTAAAACTACGCAACGGATTTTGATGCGTTTTTTTTAATAGATGGAGTGATTCAAGAGGCAGGTTTATATGTATAATTTTACGTAGACGAAGTCGCGGGCAGAAGCTAGTATTATTATAAACGTATATTTTCTTTGAAATGTTGTAACATAATCTCGCGTTAATTATGCCACGTAACGAAGAATTATACATTTTAAAATAAAAGGTAATATTTAATTTAGGGCCTGTTTCACCATCCTCTGTAAAGTTTCGGTTATCTTATGTGTCGGTTATCTATGTTGTCGTCTCTGTCTGTTCCGTAGTAAGAAATAGAGAGGGAATCATAGACAACTGACCCTTAAGGTAACCGCAACTTTACAGAGAGTGGTGAGATAGGCCCTTAGTTTACCACTTTACAATGAGAAGTTATCTATCTAACTGTTCCCTGACGTGTTAACTGTAAACGATTTTTAAAATGGCCGAAGTGTGTAGGTGCCTGTATTTTGTACGATGTCACTTAGTGACTATAATAAAAAAATCACTACATAGTATAAAACAAAGTCGCTTCCTCTGTCCCTATGTATATGCTTATATCTTCAAAACTACACAACGGATTTTGATGCGGTTTTTTTCAATAGATAGAGTGATTCAAGAGGAAGGTTTTTATGTATAATTCTACGCAGACGAAGTCGCGGGCAGAAGCTAGTATTAAATAAAAATATATTTAGCGTACATTACGTAAATCAGGCTGCAGATAATCTTAAGTTGAACGAACGACACGACCGGCCCCGTACGCCCCATGAAATGTAGTTCCCATTCCTACCCGGCGTTAAGGTCCGGTGCGCTTTTAATTTCACGAGTGTCTCTAAAAATAAAGCCGGTCGTTAACTAAATGAATACAATGACGCCTTAAAGTGTGCCGCGTTCGCCGGAGGTTTATTTCCTAGGGGAACGTTCCTCCTACAGAGTTGAGTTTCCTCAAATATTATCTGACGGTTTATCGTGTTAAATTATTTTACTACGCGACTGATGTGATAAAATTAAGCGAATGAGCAATAGAAAGTTATAGATACAATTCGTCTTAATAGAATTTGCGTCTTACAATGTTGTTTATTAAGTGTAGGTAGGTAACAAACTTGTTTGGCGTGAAAAGTGAAATGTGTTTTGTATTCAGCATGCATTTGAGTTTTATATCGAGATCTTTGCTGATGTCAAGTGTTTTACAACATGCATTTTTCATTTGGCGAATGAATGTTACGAGTTGAATGACATACCAATGCTACGTATTTCTGTTTCATAGTCATGCGACTCAGTCAAATATCATGATTTAGTGGCTTGTGAAATCTTTTGTCTCGCTCTTCAAAAATTGATCAAGTACTTTGACTTTTGTTTGTTTATTTCTCTACTACATAAATTCTCTACGACGCAAAAAAATCTGGTCCCATTTTTACAAAGCCTACATTTTTCATTACCGTTGCAGGCTAGCTCTTTTTGCGGATCAAATGCACATCCTTTACGAATCAATACTCTTGTGATAAGGATTAATTTTCTTGCAATAAATACCGGTGACCTTAGTCTTCTGGTGGCAATGTTAGGCTCTATAATGGATGTCCTCAGGCCATGCTATTCTTGTATTCCACCCCGTGGCACGCGTCCGGCTGTGAATAAATCTCTGACAGCGGATACTACGCGACACAGGAGTACAATCTCTCCTCACGATCGAACAGTCCATGCGGGAATATTTACGTTGCATGTGCTTACGTATTTAAATGAACAGGTAAAGTGGTTTTCCGAGTCAATGGTGCTGAGCTGTCAGGGTCCAGCGCGCTAAGTTGCACTAACATACTTTCCTGTTATATTATTAATGAGAAAGTTTATGACCATGGATGTATGGATGTTTGTTACTCTTTTACGCCAGACCTGGACAAACCTGGATTATATTTGGCACAGAGATAGAGTATAGTATGGTATAACGCATAGCCTACTTTTTATCCCAGAAAATTGCGTAGTTCCCGCGGGATAGCGAGGAATGAATTCTTTGCATTTGATTTAGTTGCTTAGTGATAAAATCGTTTATTAATAGACAACTTGTCATGCTGGCACGTAGACTTTCCTTGTTTCGAAGTCCTCTCAGAACAGCTAACATCATTAATTAGTAGGTACAGTAGTCTGATATACACGACAATAACGGAGCACATATCATTGTCCAAACTGCGAGATGTCTATTAAAATATCATGTCACAATATCATTAATTATCTAGTATCATTAGTATCAGGTATCATTAATTAGAAACTTAAATTAGCAATCCTAGGTGTCCACTCGGTTCCACTTGTTAGTAGTCTAGCTGATTGCTGATGGCAGTCTAATATTTGTTGGGAAATTTACAAATTTTTATTTTATATTACGAATCATTAATATAATATTTTCCAATAATTCAATGACGAAATTGCACATTGAAAAATCTAACTAATTTATATTCCGTGCATGCGAGAATTATTTACCTTCAAGCAACAAAATTGGAACATTTTTAACTAAATGTGATGGTTGTAACAAGGTGTTGATAAGCTGCGCCTTTATCGCTTTGCCTTTTACTGTAATATGATCGTTCCCGCCAAAAAACACGACTCCCTTTACTTCCCTTCAAATATCCGGGTCACCCATTGTTCCTTTGTCATAGAACCGGACAGGCCCCCGGGCAAACTTTACTTTGCATCCAGTGCAGCCTCCAATGCATACAGTATGTACTCAAGATACTTAATGCCGACTGCATTTGTTCTTTGTCGAGTAAGACAAAAGATATCTGACGTTCGCTTCAGTGAAATCTTCCTTATTTTTCCTTTTCTTATCTTTTTGTTGTAGAGACATTTAGAATTAGCACCAGTGTGTAATTTGTATCCTACATTTTTTCAAAGTCGAAAGTCTGTACATGGAAAATATAAAAAAAAAAATGGCTGGGGATACTTACAATCGATAACAGAACAAGTTCCAACAGTTTTTAGAAATTTTGTCTGTTTGTCTGTTTATCTATTTCTCTGTATATTTGCGAGCGCATCATGTAAAAACGGCGGAACGGATTTTGATGAAAACTTTACTAATCTGTTGAGAAAATCACCGGCCAGGTTATAGACTTCTTTTTATCCCGGAAAAATGCATAGTTCCCGCGGGATAGCGATAAACATGTCAATTGCTAATTCTACGCGGACAAAGTCACAAGCAGAAGCTAGTTCGGGAATATTTAATGTATTTGGTAAATCAATTATTATATTATAATACTTATTAAAGCATAATGACGAAATAAAAAAGTCGATTTATTTCATAAAAAATATTGTTATTTTTTCCTAGAGTTAGGCTATAAAACTCGTTACGCTCTTTGTGACACTTAAAAATAAAATTCGTGCAAGGGACAAATTAAATTTTCAGTCTTCAAATTACAGGAGACTGGGGATGAAAGGACATAAAATCTGACAAGTTAATAAAAACGTGGATGTCAATAAACTACTATAGCGACAGAGCAATAAACTTCAACAAAGCCTCGGCCCAAAACATGAATGTCCCAATACAGTTTTTAATTTCAGTCTCATTCTGGTACACAATGTTCGTTGCCCTGAGGCCCCGAGAAGTTTTAACTCCAAATTGAAACACGAAAATAATAAATGAAAATATCCTAAAATGTTCAGAGCCGGTCCGACACTCCCTTATAACTTCCTCATGCCATAGCCCTCAGGTCTGTATTTATTCTATCATAGAAAATCGAGATGGTATCACAGATAGAATGGCAGTTGTAATATTATCAGGAATCTGTAATGTAACTAGTGGTACAACCCTAAATGTTCCGTCATTGGAAATTTACAGGCTCTCTTTCTACCTTCTTATCCTGATATTGAGAGGACCTATGCCCAGCAGCGGCAGTGGGACGTATAGAGCCTGAAGACGGTGAGATGAGTATACGGTAAGTACATACATACCAAAGCACGTGCTATCCCTGATTTCTGAATAGAACAGAACTATGTCTTTTACGGTGGGTATCGTATCTAAAAGGCAGCTAAGGGGACTGATGTAATTGTGAGAGTGGGCAACAGCATTCTCTACTTCTAATTGCGCACTCTGGACTCCGGCACTGCGGAGTGGAGGGAAAGGAGAAAGCATCACACTATTTTCCCAGGAAAGTCATCGTAATGGTTTAAATACTCAAGCGACGAGATATCAAGGGATGTCAAGAATGCAACAATCTAAAAGGAAATAGGTATATAGTAGAATAACTGTTTGCGTCAATAAAGTTATCTTGTCAATTTCATCACTGATATACGCTTTCGTGTTTCTTGAAGACAAGAATTATTGGGATACAATACAATACACAAGTCACGTGTTTATCCCTTACGGGGTTGACAGATCCTAAGGTGACAAGACCTACAGGCCACGTTTAGCAAAACTGTGGGGCTCGGTATAGATGGAAAATGGAATCAAAACCGCTAGCCGCATCGCCTATAACATGATTCCAATGATTTTCGCCCATTCCATTCATCTGCCCGGGAAGAGAAGCAACTGGTACATTCTATGTTTTTTCTTTGCTCCCAGACCAGCATGTATTATTGGGATGCATGCGAGAAACAGAGAGAACATTATGAAGATACGTTTTTTTGGAGAAGTGATGTTTTATTAAAACTTGTTTTTGCTCTTAATTCCTAAACATAGCAACAGTGGTTAAAATTTTAAGTTAAAACGAGATAAAAGGGATTTGGCTCCAGGAAACGGATAAGTAACAACCGCTTGTTAATCCGATACCCCGGGAGATTACAAAGAGATATTTCACTTTGACGGTGGAAAAGATGCTCGACAAAGGTCCGGCCTACATTGTCACTCCGCTGAATTATCTTGCTTAGGATCTCTTTGCAATATTTATCGTGAGCTTAGTTTTGAGAATACATAATATTGTGTTTCGCCGAATAAGTGTTTTATTTCTTTATTAAAATAGTAGTAACTGACCAGTCTTTTAGCGCCCTTTAGTCGACCGTTACCGCCATCAAAATAGGTTTTTGCGTCCCCGGTTTTGGCGCACTTACTATCTGGTGCCCAGACCGACGGCCCTGTTTGCTCCACTCTAGAGCCAGCTCGGAATCCACTGTAGACGCAAAAGCTTGAAATTAACTGGATTATGGAAACCATCTGATGAAAAAAACTAAAGTAGAAAGCAGAGTACAATCACAAAAAAATAATTAAGAACCAGCTGTATATCTTTTCACCCTTTACCTTTTTCAAAAACCTAAAGTAAAAACCTACGACCATAGGTAGGCTAACATCTGAAAAGAAGAAAAAACGTTCGAATTGTAAAATGTATATTCACAATTTTGCATTCTATTTTTCTTTTTATCTCCAAAACTTGCATGTTTCTGTCGTTTTTGCCGTACGTCGTTAGTATAATCATGGCATAAAATATTCTTTCGGTTTCTACGATTTCTTTGATGCCGTCTAGACACCTGACGGGCGATTATGCGTTCAGGTTGTCGCCGTTACTGTGCACGAGGGAATAAACTATATATTTTTAATTAGAAATGGTGGAGCAATGGCATGACTTTTTAAAAAGTTGTCATGAAAATTCTGGAACTTTCCGTCTGTTTTATGCAGTCAGCGTCTGCCCGTGATTTTGTGAGCTCGCGGATTATTTGGCAACAAAAAGAACGAGAACCTTTTGTATTTCACATTTGCTATGCTTATGAAATGTTCACAAATATTCCTAGCTTAACAACAAAGGATCACTTCATTGTACATGCATTGAAAAAGTGGAAATATAATCAAGGGCAGTGACCATAAAATATGGAGCCGTACAGGACATAAATAGCATTATTAAATAGTGTTGTAAAAGTTACCCTCAGTTAGTTTTAGATTTGGTTGAGTCGTGTTGGACGTAATAGACCGAAGAAAATACAATAAGACCGATTAAAATAACGATACTTACATGAAGACCCCTTTAATTTTCAACTTTATTGTTAGTTATGAGATAGGTTCACGGGATACAGTCCTGTGACAGGCTGATAAACGGACAATGGGACACACAGCGGAACCTTGTAGCATTACAACTCTTCGGGTATGCAATCTTGAAAACTGTAATGTTTCCAATTTATTGTCACAATTTTCTCCAAATACTTATGTATAAGGTACATCTAGTAATACAAGTACAGGTAATATCTCGCAATCAACTTGTATTTTGCTCGTTAATTTACTGTTAAAACCAAACTGACTGACGGACAGATTAAATATAAACGATGATGACAACTCGCCATCTCAGAAACTTGACAATGTCCACGTGTTCACTTATTTTCGCGGCGTGAATTGGAAAATGCACTCCATTTATTCCTTGCAGTTGTGGATCGCTCAATGGCCACCCTACATCAGCCCCAGTTATTGAAATTGCAAACACTGAAAGAGTGCTTTGATAGCTGGGAACGGCATCGCCGCACAAATTGCAATTTGTATTACGTTCATTTTGCCACCGCCCGATATCGAGGCGATATTATGCAGCACTCCTGGAGCGCCCGTCCTCGAATAAAGCCTTACTCAGCTAAAAGAGTTTTTAAAGAGATTTACTTTGGTTTTTTTAAGGTTCCGCGCGAAAGAAACGGGTCCGCGGTGACACGATGATGTATGATGGCAAATACGGTTACGAGTGACTTTAACGATAGAAGCGCGAGATTGCAATTGGATTTCAGCTTGCTGGATGCTGATAGAATACTTTGATAAAGCTTACGAAGGCAACAACAAACGGTAATGGAGTTATACAATTGTCAAACTAAAATAATCGACACAGTTTAGGTGCTCTTCTAATTAGGACCATAAACTCCAAGTAACAAAATGAGCACATGCCCTACTTAGTGCGCCGAAGTTCTCAGCAAAAATTACGCATTATTTTTCATAAGCTGACATCAATATACCTGATTTAGCCTCTTCTACTCCGCGTCAATGACCTTGCACTAAAAACTAAGTGGCAAATCCAAACTAGTACTCTGGCACAAAATATGCAAACAATATTCACAAAGGTACGCTTTTGTCAAAATTTAAATCGTCACTAATGGGACAAAACCGACCGGCACCGATACAGCCAATCAATAAAGCGAAATAATCTTGTCGTGGCCGCTTATTTGCACACGCGACACGTAACAGACCGAAGAGACCTTTTCAAAAATTATGATCTCCAGTTTCGGTGCGTGTGGCTGAATTTTATTTCAACATTCGCGCGTGCCTCGACCGACACAATTTGTCGGAGTTTTAAATATTCACATGTCCCGTAGCGTATGCTTAATATATTCCTCATCTGCATAATGTAATATTTCGCGCGAAGTACTGCCTAAATGTACAACACCGTGTTACTGTTTTCCTTACCTGGAGCGGGAATTTTTTTAATGCTTCTTTTCAGTCCGCGGTTTGCGGTATTTAAAATTGCGGAAATCATGATTAGGACAAGGGTAATTTAAATTAAATTCCCGTGGTAATGTTTTAGTACATGGTTAGTTTATTTCTGAAAATAATGAAACACCAAATTGCTTACGGGATAAACAAAGAAAATATAATCTACACAACACAATCGTCAATATAAAGTTCCATTTGTAGTTTTGATTTTCAGTAACTAAAAACACCCGAATAAAAATAGAGACATGCAATTTTGCGCGAGTGTTATTTTATGCAAGACAAAATTAAATGAAGACCACGATAGAATTTTTGGGAAATCCCATGGAACTCTAAAAGATCCTATGGGAATTAAGTAAATTTCCCGAAGTTCAACTGGAACACGAAGGGGCTGCGGGTAAAAGCTAGTACAGGCATGGAATTTGGCAACAGTTATGCTTATAATTATATAACTAGCTTCTGCCTGCGACTTTGTCTGCGTAGAATTATACATAAAAACCTTCCTCTTGAATCACTATATCTATTAAAAAAAAACCGTATCAAAATCTGTTGTGTAGTTTTGAAGATATAAGCATACATAGGGACATAGCGACATAGGGACAGAGAAAGTGACTTTGTTTTATAATATGTAGTGATAGTGATGTCGCATTACATATTGGAAATTATCGCATAGTCTAGTATTACCACGCACTTTTAGTATTCCCCCGAGATCCATTTATTTTGTTGGGATAAAATGTAAGTACATGTTAATCCGACACATAAACTACGTGTGCGAACTGGGCCAGGGTTTGCCGGCTAAATAATATTCTCAATTCCTTTATTTAGCGTGGGTGTTCCGGATTTTCTTGAGAAAACTTATGTTTATCTTCACAACCAAGGTGTTGCATAGTTCAACGCTAGAGTTTTGGCTTTGTTCATGTTATGACATGAAATAAAATATGAGTTCTAAGTACTCGTACTTGTACTTGTACATACGTGTGTAAGTACTTGGCGTAAGAGAGTAAAAATGATACAACTTCGTACTGTACACAGTTTAATAATATTTACCATACTAGCTGATGCTTGCGACTTCGGTATCATTGATTTCACTTTTAGAAGATAAATTTTAATTGAATTTACACTTATTCATAAACGCTCTGTAGGTTTCTGCTAAATTAGCAATCGTATGTCCTTATCAGTCACTTTGACATTTACCTTTCACAGATAAGGACAGACGATTGCTAAGTTAGCAGAAGCCTATAGAGCGTTTATGAATAAGGGGGTTAATGCTAAAAAACATATATATTTCTTTCTATTCGAAGGCTTACCCACCTGCTATGGGTGGTGTAGGGGTATAGCACGCGTCACGGAATGACGAGGATCCGGGTTCGACTCCCGGCCATAGCTTTACTTATTGGATATTTCTGTGTTCTAATTTTCAGTTTAGAAATTTTATATTTCTTTAAGTTTAGATTAATATGTTATTGAAAACGCAATGAAAATCCATTAAGTAATTTACAAGATGTGCCTGAGCAAACTGAGAGACAAAAATTTCAAAATATTCTGGAGAATTAGCAAAAATGGGTCACCTGTTGTAAGTATGCGCCATCACCCGTGAAAGCCAATACGGTGCATATCATTTCGTCCAAAAATAAATTTGCTCCAAAATTTTGCTTTATGAGTAAACAAATAAGGTAATCGTGTCATTCTTACTGCGTTTTAAGACCTACATAAAACTACTTGTTTGTTTGAGGTGAAAATCTAAGTTTTGCGCTTTCTACTGAAACGTAGTTACACCCAAAACAATAACTTTGGCTATGGTTGAGACACATTCAAATATCAAAAGCGACAAACAATTCTAGAAATAACACCGTAATCCTATCATTAAAAACCCGCCAAAATATCCTAACGCGTAATCCAAACAACGCAACTGGAAAGCATAACAGGAAAATGGCTTATCAAGATCCCCTGCTTCTGGCGCAATGTTTCGAAAGCCATTAAAATGTCACTCTGCGGGAACGTTAGTGTTGTCAAAAAGGCATTGATCGCTAGTGGCCTACGGTGGCTCAGGCTCCTGGGATTTGAGCTGTCTCTTTCTGTCCTGCGAGTGGGAATTCGCTGAGTCTATGAAGACGAGAAGGCTGACATTTTAAGTTATTAGTTTTATGTAGTGTTATTTGTGACGGAAAAAGGCTGGCCGTACGGTATGATGGACAGTTAATAAATCTTATGAGGTTGGACAACCCATGTTTGTAACACTGTAGCTTTATAAGGTTTGGTATAATATCCATTAGATGAGATGAAGAATTTTACTATTGAGAAAAAGACAACTGTGACACTTTTTTGCACTACCATTATTATTATAAAAGGGAAATAAATACGAACTATAGTATACTTATATTAATAAAAAAAATTGCCTATTTGATTCAGTGGTTGTCAAACTTGTTGGACGTATACAAATACTCTATTATTGGGCTAATCAAAGAACAGCTGCAGTATAAACTATAAACTGTAATTAAAATATGTAAACAAACTGCATTCTATTCCTACATTTTCAACACTAATTCAAGCCCGAATTATCTAGAAGGAAATCCTAATTTATTGCTGTACATTTTAGCTGCCCCGTCGAGAACGGATCTAAGCGTTAATCGCAGTCTTCGGAATTAACTCCTCCATTTTGAATTGCCGATTGTCTTGTTCATTGAGAAATTACTGTTCCGAGTGTCTTGACTTATCTCACGGTGATATCGATCTTCGCTCTTATACGCATTATCATAAGGCAATCTTTTGAAACTCCGGCAAGCTTAGGTTGTTTTTCTGTGTATGCATATATTATTGTTCGATTCTATTTTTGTTTCAATTTCGACAAGACCTAGGTTTTGTAGTAAGGTTTAGAATTCATGGATTTAGAATTAGAATTCGTTTTGATGCAAACAGTGTTTATGGTCATATTTTGTATATTACTGTGCTAACACATGTAAGTGTTACAATAAATTTGTTTATTTCATTAAGAATGTGCTAGAAGTGCGCAAGTTAAACGTATTTATGAAGTTTAAAAATTAATTATTAAATAAGCACACATTAAAATATTTTAAATAATGGGTATGAATTCATAATAATTTTTACTTTGAGCGTGAAAATTTTGTTAATATCACTACATAGTATAAAACAAAGTCGCTTTGTCTGTCCCTATATCCCTGTGTAGGTATGCTTATATCTTCAAAACAACACAACGGATTTTGATGCGGTTTTTTTTAATAGATAGAGTGATTCAAGAGGAAGGTTTTTATGTATAATTCTACGCAGACAAAGTCGCAGGCAGAAGCTAGTACTAAATAATTTAAAAAATATAAGTGGTCACTTCTCTGGATTTTAAGGTACATAGATCGATTACATAATATGTACATTACAATATGAGATGGTCGAACGATCGCATAGTAGTACATGGAGGACGTATATTACGAGAAATTTTATGAAATATGTAATAAATTTCAAGGATTTATAGCAAACATTAAATAAGAGCTGAGCTCTTTCTCTTTAAATTTAAATTGTATTCCATAAAAACATTTTGACGTACCTCTGTACACGCATAAAATTCATGAAGTATTTTTTATTGTAAAATAATAATTGGCGCAATTCACTTGCGATAATTACATATAAGATATAAGTAATCCGTATTACCTTAGAGTAAGAGCAATTATATTAAAAAATAATACCACAATAAGTCGATGTAATGCTTTAAACAAATAATATAAATCTTGGTACAATTGACACCAGATTGCCCTAGTCCCAAACTAGGGCAATCTGGTGTAATATAATTAAACATTTAATACTTTAACTAAACAACAAAAACATTCGTATTATTCATACTCATTTGTTCTGACCGGAGATTGAACCCCGAACCTCAAGCTTCATAGTCCGGTTCTCGAAGGAACTACTAGGCTAGGTTATCCGTTTTACAGGGAAACTCCACACAAAATTATTGCGTACCTACTTCGCTGACTCATCTCTCGAATTTACTGGAAACTTAAGATGACCTTACAATGCCTTCTGTCTGTTATACCAGCACAGTAGTTACGATTCATAAAGCTTTATTTGGTTTTGACTGCCAATCTATCAAAGTTTGATCAACATTTAAAAGGATGAAAAACGTTATTATCGTTAGTACGAAATGGTTACTTATTATGCTCATTAGCAAAAGGAATATTGTCATTATTTTGAAATGAATTTACATTTTTGTTGAATGCGTTTTTCCACTCGCTTATTGAAAATGTTTCTTTAACAACTGTGAAGAGTATTTTTAAGTCTTTTTTCCGCAACTTCCCTCATTCCTTCATTTCTGTTGGGATTGTAAAACTAACAGCATTATTTTTTTGTCAGTTGCTACGCTCTGCAAGTAAACCTTTACGACGGCCTCTAAGAAACCACATCACTTAAGCTTATATTACTTAACGAGACGTTACGAGCGCGGACGTTTTGCGGCGACGTGCATCCGGACGTAAATGCGCCCGTTCACGTTATGTTGCGTTTACGCCCGTCGTCGGTCTGTTGATATTGTGTTATTGCTGGGGTGTCAAACCTGTCAATGATAGTTCGTGGACAACATTTGGCTTATAAAGTTTTTTTCTCAAACATTGTCGTAAATGTCGTCATTGTATTTTAAGTAACAGAACACGAAGGGCCTTGTTGACGGCCGAATTACATTGCATGCCCGATTTTCTGACCGTAAATCGGATTGCTGGACTGTTTTTCAATTGTATTTTGTGACCGAAAACCGACACTAAGCATAGTGTTGTATTGTGTTATTGCTGGGATGACAAAGATTTTTACTTTGTTCAAGTATATTGTAGTAAGTCCGCCTTTGTGCATGTATCTGACGACCGGATAGCCTAGTGGTTAGTGCCCCTGACTATGAAGGTAGAGGTCCTGGGTTCGAATCCCGGTAGGGGCAGACTGTTGTATGATGAATACGAATGCTTGTGCCCGAGTCATGGATGTTGTATGTATTTAAGTATGTATTTATCTACATTATAAAAGTATATTTATCCGTTGCCTGGTACCCATAGTACAAGCTTTGCTTAGTTTGGGGCTGGGTCAATTGGTGTAATTTGTCCTAAGATATTGATTTATTTATCTCAGTGTTTGTCAATTGTATTTGTTTTGTTTATTTTGCACAATAAAGAGTTTACATACATACATTATATTGGCGACCGAGCAAAGCTCGATGTTTATAAGACTATAGTAATATAAGAGAAATTATAGCTAGCTGGAAAGGGTCACGCTCCCTTACATAGAAAATGTCATCGCAATTGTTAAACCTTCTCCAAGATCACGGAAGTAAATGAAGAAGTAAATATGCAAAATCGGGTAGTTTGAAGACGTAACAGATTTCAATTGAATGCGTAACCTAGAATCCGGTTCTGGCTCGCTGAAAATCCCCTTAAGTAGCTTAAGACCTTGGAAATAAACTTCTCATTTTATAGGCATCATTGGCAAGAAAAATGCTTCGCTCAAAAATTTTGCGGGTGGTAGGGCCTTGTGCAAGGTCCGTCCGGATCGCTACCACCATCTTACTCGCTAATCCTGCCGCTAAGTAGCAGCGCTTGCACTGCTGTGTTCCGGTGTGGAGAGTAAGACAGCCGGGGAAATTACGGGCACGTTGGCAACGCATCTGCAATCCCTCCGGGGTTGCGGGTGTCTATGGGCAATGGTGATCACTTACCATCAGGTGACCCACTTGCTCGTTTGCCTTCCTATTCATATATATAAAAAAAAAAAATCGAATGATCGAAGTGATTACGTAATAACTCCTACTACAGTTACACACTGAATATTATTATTTTAAAACGTAGAATCCTACTAATATTATAAATGCGAAAGTTTGTGAGGACGGATGGATGAATGGGTGGATGGATGTGACGATATGAGTGTGTAAGCTTGTTCGTTCTTCACGCTGAAATGACTGGACGGATTTAGATAACATTTGGAACGGAGATAGGTTGTACCCTAGATAGGCTACTTTTATCCCGGAAAATTGCATAGTTCCCACGGGATAGCGAAAAACTTATTCTTTGCAGACGAAGTCGCGGACAGCAGCTAGTTCGATATAATTTCTAATGTTTCGTTCGTTTTCTGTAACAATTGCTACAAATTTGAGCGTTGAATTTATTTTCCGAATAAACAACGAAGTTTTATAATTATAACGCAAGCCGCAGTTGAACGTACTGGCCAGCCAATAACAAGCCAGCAAGCCATTACAGAAAACCTATCCAACCAATTACGAGTTTCATCTACAGCGTGTACTCAAATCCAATTTCAACAATTTTCGGGCGAAACGTGTTAATCTCGCCCGTTAGTAATAAGGTGGTATATTAACCAAACACCCTTGGTAATAACCAAGCAATCATAAGTAGACCTCTCCCGAACGCCGATTTCCTATTTATTAATGACGCTAGTTTCACGAATGGCGGAGCTCAAATTAAATTGGCACTTATTATTGTGAGTACTACTCAGGCTATTTAAGAACGTAATGAACCGAAGGTAATTGCCTTAATAGGTTCAGGTGTTAACAACTCTTGAAATTTTCCCGGTGCACAAAACGAATTTCGCTTTTACGAAGATACTTTCATTGAAAGCTTAAGAAATGGTTATTTCTTTATTTATTTTTGTCGTTATTTATGAAGATTGATATTGAGTTTGAACTCGTAATCATTGTACTTAAGATTTGCTTTCTTATTGTGTTGATTATAAAATAATCCCATTCTTGTTCACTTTCTCGTATAATTATAATCAGAATCGCCATTCGGGTCTTATTCAGGTAATTATTTAATTACGTGGACGTTCACTCACCTCCACCGCCAGCCTACTAGTAACCACCTAAAAAAATCGCGACAATTTAAAAATTACACTTACCTCCACTTAACTATTTTTTATCGTATTTGATTTCTTTAAGATTGGACATATCAGAAGGTACATCAGAATGTCATATTAGAATTTTATTGTTACTCATTATAATAGTGCAGGCGCAAGATTTATAAAAGGAATTTCAATTCAACTATTTTCATAATGCATACTTGCATTTCCCAGCTGAGTTCATAAACTTTTTGAAAGGTGACCCCAGGAACTGTAAGTTATACGCGATTGAGTGTGTCATGAGAACAAATGAGCGGCATTAGGGTCACCGCTCAGCACGCCGGACGTACCATTCGAACCACGTTTAGGTGCTGTTTTTCTGCTCCGTTGAATAAAATTTATCCACCCGTATTCTAGTTTTGTACATTCGTATGCTATTCATCATGGGGTTATTGAGGCGGCAAATTGTTTGCATCGGAGGGTTTGTTCTGCCGTTGCATGTTTGACTTTCCAGTTGGTATTGGCTGCGTGTTTATGAGTTGGTTTTGGTTGAGCTATTTATTCGTCGTGAAATAATAAGTGTATTTTTCTAAATTAGTTAGTTAATAGTGTGGGGAGAGGTCACAATAGTGAGTACTCTCTCCAGGCAGAAATGCTATGCTTATTATGTTTGTTTATTCAACAAATTACATTTCAGAGCCTCTAGGGTACGTAGTGTGTAGTGATCTAAATTATTTAATAACAGATGCGTATTTTGTATAATAAAAGCACCCAGATGACCAAGCTTTGCTCAGTATTTCTTTATGGTACGTATTCTAAAAATGAACCCTGGCTAGATTGATTATTGAAAATCGTTGGAGCCGTTTCCGAGATTCAGATGATATTAGGCTCTGTCTACCCCGTAAGGGATAAAGACGTGATATATGTTATGTATGTATGTATGTATATATACAAGAATTGCTCGTTTAAAGGTATTAGATTCGATAGATAGATATAGATATGATTGTTATTGGTACCTAGGTATTTAGTAGTAGGTAGGGACCGGCAACAAAATCGGCTTTCTACGCTTTTTAGACGTAGCTATTAAACACACGACACACACAACACTTACGTGCAATACGTGCATTTAGCTAGCAGTAAGCTCTCACAACTTTTTTCTTCCTTAAAGCCTGCTTTACGTATCATAATAATATTTTTTCTTAATTATAAAAGAGAATATCGAACGATTTGTTGAGGGGTGTATCCTGTATCTCACTCGAACTGCACTCGTGAAGCAGATGGCACTAAAGCCGGCCGGTAGAGTATCATCGTGTCGGTATAGGGCCCTGAATAGGCTGGGGTGCTTTTATTACTGCATTTTGAGCGCAGGCGATGCATCTTGGTTGCACTTGTTATACATTGTAAATTTTAAACTATACGCCCACAATTATGCTAACCGTGGCCTTAGGGTTTGTTACCTTAAACTCTGTCTACCGTGTAAGGAATAAAGACGTGATTTAAAAATTCATCCCTTGTGGGATGAGTAAAGGAATTGTTGTCCATGCAGCCAGGCTAAAGGCTATAATGCCGGTTTCACATTTTTAATATATATATATATTTTAATATGTGCTTAGTTAGCACTTGATGGTCCCATCGGAAGACCAGCGCTGGCTGCAAGGCCAGCATTATGCTGAGATGGGACCATTTCGTGATGTATGTACTAATTTTTTGTTTTTTTTTAATTCTTTTTGTTTTGCAACTATATATCACGAATAAATGTTTTCTTTCTTTCTTTCTTTCTTTCTTTCATTTATGTACATATAAATAATAATTCGAAACACGGGAGCTGTCTGATAGATGAAGTAAATAAAAGACTGAAGCGTGTAAAAATCTTGGAAGTGAATAAAACTCGATTGAACTTACGCGATACTTATTTACAAGCCAAGTTGGTTAGGTGTACCCCACAGTATTTTCCTGACCGCTTCTAATTTAACGCAGTTTATTAAGTAACATTCCAGTTCATGATCCCCACTTAACTTCGATATCAGGAGGCCGAAGTTGCGAGATTATTTGAGTCGATAATAATTAATCGGACAAAGTCCGGGGCAAGTCGAGTGTCGCCGCGGGGCAGAAGAAGTGCTTAGACTTTATTGCCCCGCCGTTGGGACAAAATGGAATAAAATAAACTTTTTAGAGAGGTACCTGCGAGATGATGCCGTTTTCGAAGTGGTCTTCAGTCGCGTTGCGTTCCAATTGATAGTCGTACGACTAAGTTTCCAAATCCTTCTTAATAGACGACGCGAGATACGTTAATGATCACGCTATCAAAGTTATTCTACCATTTAAAATTCTGCCATATTGGTATAACGTGAACATAATCACGTACGTTTATGATTATGCCAAATGATCATTCGACTAAAATCTTATGCGACATCCAATAAAAGATAAATACCTACATTATGGTGCCGTGCGGCTTTAGCTATTTGAGTGATCGATTATCGAAATTTCTGCATTGGTTTCGAAATACAAGGTGTCGTAAAATTATTTCGGAATTTTCCAGCGGATGGTTGGGTTAGTTCTACCGACTGTTCTGGACATTGTAATTTTTTATTCCAAACTACCCTCTGCCCGCGACTTCGTCTGCGTAGAATTGTACATAACCTTCCTCTTGAATCACTCTATCGTTGCGTAGTTTTGAAGATCTAAGCATATATAGGGACAGACAGACAGCGGAAAGCGACTTTGTTTTATACTATGTAGTTATGAAGTCGCTCTATTGACGTTACGTAGAAACATTTTGTTAACCAGAAATAAAAAAAATCCTTAAAACATTTACAGGGGTGTTTAATTACAGAACCAACCCAAAAACACCTGGTTGAAGTATTTTGGATTAAATTTAAAACAGTACATATTATTGAATAGAAATCCTAAGGCTGTCCCCAAGAGATTCTACTATATGTCTAAATCTACAGCTATTTCCAAGAAAAAGTAAGACATCGTTTACGTCCCAGAGTATTTAGGGATGTCTTGAGTCACTTAGGGCTGCCGTAGGGCTGACGTCTTGTCAGGACCGTTACTCGCACATTCCATACCTTTTCGCGCACCTTTCTCTTGCCTCTGAATTATAAGTTCGAGTGCTTTTGAAAGGTAAAATGTTCAGTGAACACTTACTTCTTTGATAACGTTAAACTTTTCATTTTGTTAGCTAGTTTGAAAATGCTTATTACACGTGAAGCTGAACTTCCATGAAAAACTATTTATGAAGGAGCCTAAGGGTCTGTTTCCATGCTTGCGGGATTGACGTCACATTATCATAATAGAAGAAGCGGGAAGGTATCAGTTCCAACTTTCAATTGTGGTTGACTGGATCTGCACTTTGCCAAAAACAAGTAAGCAAGCATGACGCGATTTGTTTAGTCACATCATAGTGCATTTGGAATTCATCGTTGTTGCATGGTAAACATCAAAGTCGCTCCACGCCGTCTATAATATGTACATGTAGAACTTTTTAACTACGCAACGGATTTTAATGAAGTTTTCATAATTAGACAGAATGATTAAAGAGGAGTTTATACATACGCATAGCTTAATAACCTCTACGAAGCTCACCGATACTAAGAAGGTAAATTACGCATATTTTTAAACATGTTTAGAATAATTTTGTTGTCTAATTTACCGTAATGTCTTCTTTTTCTTAAACTTAATAGCTAAGCCTCTTATCGGTGGAGCAGTTCCCTGTAGTGCTTTCCAGGGCCTTTTTTGACATCCTGATGCGACACGAGTTCTACATACTTTCTCTTTCAACCGGGTCCATAAAATATTCTTCTTGGCCTTTCTCTCACTATTGCTCCGCTGCCTAATAAGCCAGATGGCTTATATTGATCAAGTTTATCTACATCTGCACTTCCAAGCGGGTCTGAGAGCAAAGAAAAACAGAGAATGTACCAGTTGCTTCTCTACCCGTGCAGATGGTAAAAAAGCCCATCGAGGGAATGAGTGAAAATCTAGGAAATCAAGCTACAGATGCTGCGGCTGCCAACCCATCACTATTTTGATTTGCCTTTCCACCTATCTAAACGTGGCCTTTAGATCTTGTTACCTTGGGCTCTGTCTACCCCGAAAGTCACAATTGCGTGTCGGCTCGTCTACGGCTGGCGGTGATTGCTTTGCGTTAGCAGACTCGCCTGCTCGTTTACCCACATTTTTTTTATAAAAAAAGAGTGACAATCGATTCGTTGCGTCACAAGTGAGCACCGCCACCCAAAGGCTCGCAAGACCGAGGATTGCCGTTGCGTTGTCAGCCTAAAGGGCTAAAGTAGAATACCTTTTGAGCCAGTACGTTTACTGGCTGTGTAACCTACACGCCGGAACACTGCAGCACAAGCGATCCGGACGAATGTTACACAAGCTTCTACTACCTGAAGAAAAGCCTCCTCTTGCATAAAAAAAAAACAATTGGAACATTACAACTTGGTACGGCAGACTTTTATGTTGTAGTCCCACTGGCGCGGACAGTTGCGCCACCACCGTCGAACCCGTCCGCCGTCCGTCAACACTCTAAGCCGCTCATACATTTTAAATAAGATTTACCCCACCAAGTGAAGGAGACACCCAGAGGAAGTTACCCACTGGCGTCTAACCATTACTCTGAGAAATGCCAATTTAAACTTGTAACGAGGTTTACCGCGAGTGGCTGTGGAACGAAATTAAAAAGTCCGGGGCTGCTCGAATGGCTCCGGTAAGCGAGCCCTGGATGGGCCCCGTAACCGGCCTAACTTTCATCGTCACTTTGTTACGTACTTCCCACCGGCAATTTGCTGCGAGATCCCGATGCAAAAACTCCCATCAACTATTTCAGCGCTCAAATATTAAAGCGACACCAACGCCTCGAATCGCACGCTTTGTTTTATGCGACGAACTAATTAAATATTAATCCGCTATATTCATTGTTCGCGGCCGCACTATGTGTTTAATTAAACAACTTTGTTTGACGTTGTTAATGGCATTGACCTAGTTTGAAACATACATGTCTATCAGCGCACTAAATTAATAACGATACGAAATTTGGATCCAATTAGCGATAAAATTAAATTGATCCAAATTATAGATATACGTTTTGCAACTGGTAAGTTTTCCAAGAATGGTATGAAGTATTTCTTCTTGAACAAGTTTCAGTTGTTTGCTACAAGCCACTAGTGCAGGAAAACAAGCTGTAAATTTTCTACTGCAAACTATTGCAACATCTCTTATGCATTTCAATTCAAAAGGAAAATAAAATTATAGCTACGCCCCTAATAATTTACGGGGTTAACCATCGTTTCACAAAATGCAGCACTTTATTTGACATAATTTTTATTATTTAATTTTTTTATATCATCAAAAAATAAACTGACCCAACTAAATGTAATGCAAGATTCGCGATTATGTCTTCAGATTTTTCTTACTGTTCATTTTCCGGATCTGCAGAAAGTAAGGGTTGTCAAAGAAACTATTTGTCGAATGATGCGCTTGTTTAATTTTTTTGCGCAATTATTAGCTATACAAAATACTAAGGTTTATCACGGACATCAGCATGAATTCACATTACCTCCAAATAAAATCAAACTATAATTGCTTATTTGCAATAGTCCATTTATAAGTTGCAGCAATAGGACACGACACGTAAATACCACAGTACAGCCCGAGAGATGCCAGTTTAAAAACAAACGGAGACGGTACAGCGTGTTCCGAAACAATCCAGATGTTAAGACAGCGTCGTACGTGATCTGAATAACAGCGGGCGCAGTTTAGAGCCCCTCGCCCGCGATAGTTGTAGATTACACGCAGTTATTGAATATTAAACATTGGGATGGTGTATTATGAGAAAAGTTGGGTGCAAAATTGAATTACTTTTTGTTAATATGTTTATTTTGAGCACTTCCTTGGCGGGTGACGGGATTGTTCGCGAATGGATATGGAGTCAGAAATGACACAAATTAGCGACGACGAAGTTTAATTCAATTATTGTTTTGTTATGCAATTTACATATTTAACTTTAAAAATACAGTAGGTACTTATTTTACATATTTTTTTTAATCGATAAACGTTATGTTACAGTCATCATTTGTTGCTTTAAATTATGTTTAAAGGATACGGCTATGTTTTTAATGGTCAAACCCAGACAAACAAACTACAGACAAATGAAAAACTTATAACAAAAGCAGCTTTAAACATCACCACTTATTTGCGCATCGAGATAAAATAAGTTTATGTAAGGCAAAAGAATCGTCCCGTCTGTGTTTCCACAACAGCAAGATGGCCGCTGTACGTGCGCCGAATGCCCAGTCGGAGCTCGGCGTTCGGCCTCGGCCTGACTTCGCCGTAACAGTTTTAGATCGCCCTGTATTCTGGGAGTGCTATCTGAAATAACTGCGCTATACAGCCGCGCTCTGCATTATGGATGGTCTGGAATTTTGATTCTGTTTTGTTGTGATTTGTAAAGATGCATCTCTACATTTCGTGCTAACTACAAAACAATTTTTATCACTTATCGCACACAAAAAAATCAAGTATTAATAAGTTAATTTCGTTATTGAATACCAAAAATGTAACCGTATTAGCTTAGCTACCAGTAGCAGGAAACACCACGTTTTGTCTTTAGCGGCTTATTCAAGCGATTTGTTCAAATTATATTAAAATTAAGCCGTTTCACGAGTGAAAGGACAGATTAATAGCCGTTTCCTGCTCCAACATTTTAGTCTGGGTTTCAGAATATTTCTTCGTACACAGCCAGGTTTATAGAGGGCCGTCATGCAAGGCACGGAACCAACGGAATTAGGCGCCAGAACTATCTAGATTGTTCTGCCAGGTGTTGCTAGCCGGAACTATTTTATAAGCCATTATAGCCCGATCACTTCTGCGATATCCCTTTGCAAAACACTGGATTTTATACTTTGAAATTTACTGTAAAGTTTTACGCGATATCCCTTCCTAGTGAAACACTGGGTTTTATACCTTGAAATTTGCTGTAAAGGTTTATGCTCCGTGTTGCAAGCGACCGCATCAAATTCAGCCTGGCTTCTTGCTTATGTACCTACATGCGAAATGTCTGCTCGCTCGGCTGCACCCCGTGCAACGAAAACATCTGACTATAGCTGCAACCGTGTCGCATACATTGTGGACAGTACGTTTGAATCAGTACAGCACCTACAGTTACTTAACATAGAGGAATGTACCAATATAACGGTGGTCAAGGACCTAGCTCGATAGGGATTTGTCACTAATGTACTAAAGCTGGTTTTTCCGTTATTCCGTACTAGAATTATGATTCGATTTGTTATATAATGTTAAGTTTTGATATCAACATAGCTAATTACGGAAACTCAATGAATTTGCCATAAGATAGAATAAAGAACGAGTCTAATCTCTGAAATTGTATCACGACTAAGTAGAGAGCAACGTTTAATGAAATCTGCATAAGTCCTCCGGCACACAACAAAGCCGTTGAAGACGCATTCTGCATTTTAACTGTTGCCTGGGTCGAAAAAAATATTTAAAAAAGAATTTGATGCCAAAGAACTGGGCGAGAAACGGGGCGCGGGATGCAATCAACATCTCATTAGTGGATCCTTAATTCCTTTGTCCCCAGGGAACTTTCTCTGATTTCTTCGATAAACCGTTTATTACAATTTTCTCTCTCTCTTGTCTCGCGAATATCATCGTTATCTGATCGCTGATTATCATAAAACGACGAGCGAAACAATAATGAATTTTGGTGGAATATGTTTTTCAATCTCGGAATCTTCTTGGTACTTACCTACCCAACGTATTAAGGAACCAAAAAAGTCTATGGGCGGCGGTGATTGTTTTCCATCAGGTGACCCTCATGCTCGTTTGCCCCCTATTATATATAAAAACAACACTCGCGAAGCAGTTGAATAGAGTATGTGAAGTTCCGTGCTTGGTCCGCGAGGGCTACTATAAATATAATACTTATACGCAATAGGCCAGAGAAAATGATGAACATATTATTTATTAACAACGTCACAGTGTTTAATCCAAGATAATCATTTCCTTGCAACGAAGTACCTCTACTAGTGAGGTAGGTAGAGAGCTACCTACCTCACTGTCTTCTTACTCTCTGCGCGGCCGTAGTACGCTGGCCGTCTAAACAAAGTCTTCCTAAAATACCGAAATTAATCGAACATTTCCCGACTTGAAATTTTTAGTCACTACTAAAATACCTTGTTACTGTTACTTGTGTAGCGTACCTCCACTTGCTTAACTACAAATTGTTTGAAAATCATAAAATACGACAATGGACGTCCGGACTATCAGTCACACAGTCAATCACGTTATTCTATAGGTATTTATAGCAAAATTAAAGACGGTTTTAATTGCTATTCAAGGTCTGAAAAACGAATCTTTCTATTAATTGAAGTATGAATACTTAAGACACGAGTACTAGGCGGGCAGAACCGGTGCGAAGTAATTTAATGAGTTGACCTGTTAATTGGCGAACAGCCGGCTCCCACGGCAAATGTTTAAATTAACTGCGGCCACGGCCGCCTTCCGCGGCGCTCCTCTTATGTTTCTATTTCATCTAAGAATTTTTATGGCATTTTAAATTGAAATTTGCGAAGCATTTTCCGACTCCGCAGCATCCGCGGCTTCAACTGCAGATTATAAAAGAGTTTACATTTATTTTTGTCTTTAACATTAAATTGGAATCAAAAAGTTCAGTCGTTGTTATAAAATATTCTACGTTGCCTTCGCTTAAAGTTAAACGTTATACAGTCAATTCCGATGCTAAACAATACATTAAAACGTATAAACTTTCCATTTGTCCCGGCGTTAACTTCCGCGCGGAACTCTCCGAGGCCTTATCGGAGAGTTAATTTGTGCTTAACGGTATAATCAATCGAAAATTTCGAACGAGTCATGAATAATTCTAGCAACAAGGCCGCCCGAAAACTTTCTCACCGCCCTCGCCCGCCAGCGACACAGCGGCAGTAGGTTCGGAAACCGTTCCCAAAATTTCGGTGCCAACAAAAGATCAAAAGTGGCGTAATTGTTTAACATTCGCTTAGTCAAGTCGATGGCTGTTCGAACCCCGCTGAATGATGCCTCATTTACGTTATTCGAACGAACGGTGAAACAAATGTACAATTGGTAATCTAATATTCTTGAGGACGTGGAATATTTGTTTAACTTACCCTAAAAGAAAGCACCTCAATGTTTAGATCACAAAGAGTGAATCAAAGAGTGTTTTCACATTTTTTCCTTGCAATTTTGTTCATTATGGATGTGTCAGTGTTTAATAGTTTATACATGATACCTTGTCAAAGCGTTGCAATTTTACAAAACGGGTATATAGATAAAATAATTATAATAACTACTGTAATAATACGAAACGGCCGAGTACTAGAACTCAATAATATTATACCGGCTGTATTTCTGGATCTATTATTAACGGGCCCCAAATGAAGAATAATGAATTTACATCCTTAGAACACTTTCAGACACTCTATTCAATAAACTTTAATTTGTTAGACTGGGCTAATATATTGTAATTTATTGAACTATTAGTGACATCAAAATTTACGCGTTTCAATCTTTACAATCCATTTGATTTAGTCGGTTCAAACAGAAATTTTGAGATTAATTTTGATTAAGTTCTCTAACGTGATGAAGAAGAAGTGATGTATCACTTATTTCAAACTAGCTTTTGCTCGTAATTTTGTCCGCGCAGAATTAAAAATGGCAAAGTTGGTTCCTCTCTTCTGTCGAATCAAAGTACTTTAACACCAGCCAAGTCCGAGTTAAAGTCCCACATGCAATATAGTGAGTACTTTTTAACTGTATTTAATTTATTTACTGTTCTTTCATCAAACTCCGTTCAATTATCTTTACCGGCATCATTATTGTTGTCGGCTAATCAGCTAGTAACTACGACCCAAGTGCTAGGCAAAGCCGGCCCAGTTGATCGTTTTTAGTCATACGTTTTAATATAATATACTTCCATGCTGGTCTGGTAGCAAAAGAAAAAATATACAATAGCCAGTTGCTTCACTTCCCGCGCCGATGGTAAAAGCCCATTGAGGGAATGGGCGAAAATCATAGGAATTATGTCACTTTGTCACTATAATTACGTACGGTATCTTACTAAACGTGGCCAGTAGGTCTTGTTACCTTAAGCTCTGTCTACCCCGTAAGGAATAAAGACGTGATCTGTGTATGTGTATTTAATATAACATTATTTAAATGCTGTCACACAATAATTCCTATAAAATTTGTAGCATTGAGCTTCGAAAAATGTGTTTCGATTCCTATATAATAACCGCGACAAAGAGGGAGAAAAATTTTTGTTCGCCCGCGCATTACTGTCACTAATTTCCTCATTTATCTAGACCTAACAATGGCAAATGGCTGAATTCAACTAAATTGCCTTAAGAGTGGTTCCCAACGAAACTGTGTATTACAAATAGCTTGCAATAAATACTAAGTAAAACGGACTTTGGTGGGCGGTCTCGCCTTAGAGCAATGGAGCTTGCTTGTCCACCGATCAAGGGTAATGTACGAAGTATTTTGCTATAATACGACAAGTTCTCATTGTTTAGTAATTAGGTGTAATTAGGTGAGATATATGCCATTTTTTGGGATAAAAAGAAGCCCCTGTCAATCAGGGATAATCAAGTATTATTTGCTAAAATATAGATACATGGATTAATGGAAACAAAAGAAAACCCACGTTCGAGCAGAAAATACTGATTATGTCTCAATAAAATTGTCGTAGGATTAGCCTCTAAATTAAAAAATATATATAAAAGGAATTTCATGCTATGTTTCTAAATGAATGTTAGAGCTATGTAAAATGTAGCCTAAAATATCCTGTTCACCTCTTTAACTTAAAGGTATCTTCTGTCAGTTTACAAACTAATATTCATCATCAATTATCTATTGCATCCCAATCCTTACTAATATAAGAATATCCTAACTAATCTTAACTAATATAAGAGAATATTCTGACTAATCCTAACTAATATTATAAATGAGAATGTGACTTTGTTTGTTACGCTTTCAAGCGTAAACTACTCAACCGATCGCGATAAATTTTGATGTAGAGATTATTTAAGACCCTGGGAAGGACACAAAATAGTTTTCATCCCGGAAATTGTAATATTTTGGCGCGTGATAAACGAATTCTTCGCAGACGAAAGTCGCGGGCAACCGCTAGTAGGTATCTAATTAAAATCACATCAAATTTAATTTCCAAGTGCTTCTTCCATGCTAGTCTGGGAGTAAAGAAATTCATAGAATGTACCAGTTGCTTTTCTTCCCGCGCAGATGGCAAAAGCCCATCGAAGGAACGGGCGAAATTCTTAGGAATCATGTTTTAGGCGATACAGCTAGCAACCCATCACTATTTTGATTCCGCTTTCTACCTATACACCCACAGTCGTGCTAAACGTGGCCTTAAGGTCTTTGTACCTAAGGCTATACCCATAAGGGATGAAGACGTGATATACGTGTTATGTATTTATTCCTAAGTGCTTGTAAATAAGAGTCGTTTGCGTCCACAAACTAGCGTGAACTAATCGACCTATTTTCGCGAACCTAAGCCGCCGTTTATTGGCTGCACCGGGCCGGGAAAAACCGGCGCCGCACACGGCCGGCCAGCCGTGGGACACACGTGCGCGGAAATTAACTTGATTTCCAGTCGCGCGATTCGCGGGAGCTAAATGCGAACCATATTTCGCAGTGCTGAATCTAAACGTACAAACAGTCTGTGAGTTCTTATAATACATACCTACATACATACACAAATCACGCCTATATCCCTTACGGGGTAGACAGAGCCTAAGGTAACAAGACCTAAAAGCCACGTTTAGCATGATAGTGGGCGTATAGGTGGAAAGGGGAATCAAAATAGTGATGGGTTGCAAGCCACATCGCCTATAACGTGATCTTTAAGATTTTTGCCCGTTCTGTCGATGGGCTTTTACCGTCTACGCGCGAAGAGAAGCAACAGGTGTATTCTATGTTTTTTCTTTGCTTCCAGACCAGCATGGAAGGCTCTTCTCATGCCATTTGGATTTACTTTGCTGTCTTCCTCACTCAAGAGTTTGATACTTGAACGGCCGAGCCCACAGACTGTAATATAAACTGATGAGCAAAAATAACGGGTCATCTTCCATACAAATTAGTATGACAAGCGACCCTTTATTTTAGTTATGAAAGTGAATAAGCGTTTTAAACTTCAACACGAAATACAAAACTTCCGTACTGCTGTTGAAGAAGATGTTAAAATGTATTAAACCGACACTAACCATGTAATCTTATTCAAGTATTTGTAATAGAACCGAAATAACTTGGCCGCCTCACCCTGCCAAGCTGTTAGAAATGCGCAGAAGACACTACGCCAGGCGCCGACTTAATAACTATATGCACATAATTCGACGACCCTAAGCCACAGACAAATAATATTACGAGCAAAAAAAAGCTGCAGATCCAGAACAGAAAGAGCCTGTTCGGAATTAAATTAGCATGTGGACTGGTGTCAAGCGTGCGCCAAAAGGTATGTCCGCACATTAAGGCCAGGTGACCTATGACCTCCGCTAGCGATTTGGCCGCCCGCCAGAAAGTTACTTTAAATTTTGTTTTCGCAGTTAAACATTAGAGAGAAGGGTTTAAAAGTTATAGGACAAAGTAGCGTATGAGCTAAAAAGGACTTATTTATTTTGGGTAAAACTAGAGAAAATCCTGTAGGATTATAGTACCCGCTATAGAAATTTCAGTTTTAGATTTAATCCGTTGTTTGGGGTAACTTTATAATTACAAAGCTGAAAACTGGGGCCACATCAATAATAATCAAAAGCCCTATTGTTGAGCAGATTAAAATCAGGTTCGAAGGTCAAATCAACGAAGGCGATTATAGTCAAATTTTAATCCAACTTAAAACACTACAAACGAAACAAGACTTACTTCTGAAATCCAATTACATTCGGAGCCGAAACAAATTTTGAACCTAATTTTGTAAGTAAATACAAAAAGTTCGGCCGAGCTTAGCACACTTTGAAAGGGAAATCACAAAACTATAAAACTTCAATGGTTCGGCAGCAGATTCAACGGCGCTAAGAAAAAACCGGGAAAAAGCACAACCGCCGCGTTATCTAACCGAAAACTAATTCCAAGTTCCGTCATTGTTTGCCAACGGGGAGTGGAGTGGGGAAATAAAAAGCATCTTGTCGTCAAACGATATTGAGTTTCTTAAAGCAATTAAGATAAAACAGACGACAAAAGCCTCTGGGAGGCTCTCAGGACGCCCTTTTGTAGGCATCGCCCCGGTAATTAACGGGTACGTTTCCGATTCTGAATGCCCGCATGAACAAAAAGTCAAAACTTGACGGCACCGAAGTTTAACTGACCTTTTTAAGCCAACACTGCTCTTCGCCTCTTTCGAGTCAGAGCCATTACGAAAACACTTTGTTTGATCTGATCCTATTTCGATTTGATTTTAAGGCATCCTTTTGGTAATAAGTTTGTGTCGTAAGTCTGTTTCGGGGAAACTAACAAATTCCAATTTCGCTAAATCGCTTCAAGAGAATAGTGTTCCTTTGGTAAAAAATTAAAACGTGGTCATTTTACTCTTTTCATATAAAGTACCTACTTGCCGATCGATGGATACCTTGCTCTTAGATTTAGTCGCTAAATCTAGAGTCAACACGTTTAACGCTGGGCTTTCAAATCTGGTGGTCGAATATGTGCCTATAAATCTTATTCTTTCTTTCTTTTTTTACTAATAAAACGATTTTGATGTATTTTTAACTTTTTCCAGTAAAACGGCCTAAGGCGTTATATTTTTTCTATGGAGTAAATAACTAAAAATACCATAGAAAATGAACAACAAGATCATACTGAAGTCTTCAGAGTCGCTGCCAGGCCACGTCCTCCTTAATAACATGAATAATACGACGCAATCAAATAGACGACAATGTAAGCACGCACCCGCTATCTCTAAAGAAATATACCCAGAGAATTACACCTTAAACGTTTACACAAAGCATAGCATTATTCTATTACAAATGTCGGTCACGGACAAAAAGAGCCCTCGCAACTAAATGGGCTCTCATATACCGGTGCTTAGGCAGAAGCCGAATTGTGACGAGCGCTTTCATTGCAGGGGTCGTCTGGGAAATTCTATTGCACGGCTGAATACGGTTGTTGATTTAATGACGAATGATAATAATTAGATTCCCCATCATATTTTCGGTAAGAAGCAATTAGCCGTTTTCACTTTGCAAAAAATGTTATGTCGTTAAAAAGGCTTTTGTCGGCGCAGTTCTTTCTCCTTCTCTTCTTCTTCCAGCCTTTCTCGATTTGGGTTCCTCTCTCCCAATATTTCTGCACAGGTACTCAAGAATAGTTGAATTATATACTCGTATTTTGTACCACGAATACATACATTTAATCGCTTGGATGAGGGATACACATTTCCTAGACAGGCTTCTCCATAACGTGGAGACGCTTAGATATCTTCTTCTGCGTTGACCACGCTATATCAGGTGACGATGACTCCCATCATGTTTAGGTTGGGCTGCTATGATGGCGGGCTTTGATATAGTTTGCGGAAACTAAATAAAAGTGGCATGTCTGACAGACCCTAAACAAGCCTGAGCCGACAGATCTTGAGGCCTTAAAAGTTATTTCCGTATCTCCTTTCACTGAAGACGCTAATACCCGAATTGTGAATTTTTGCACAATTGCAAAATCTCCCGAAGTGTCTGTCGGTCGACTATCCATAATAAAATAATAACACGTGCGAAACAGTTCGCCAAACATCCAAACCAAGTTGTAATTATTCGTCATACCGCACGTGTTGGTAGCCAATTAAGCATTAAGCGCCAATTAAGCGCCGTGTAAACAAAGACCTGTATTCGCTTATAATATTGTAACAGCACTGATACTGATACCGGTGTGAAGTTAGCGGCCAAAAGTTGGCGGCTGATTATTGGCCAACTAATCGCCAACATTTGGCCGCCAACTTCACACGGAAATAACCCTACCAAATAAAGAAGTTCTAATAATGAACTGATAAAACAAATATTAAAATCTTGCATAGCTATAAAAAGGAAGACAAATTCATAAAGATTACGATTTCTTCACGAACTTTTTTATAATATTTCATTGAAGTACTCGGCATTTATTAAATTAATAATATTAATAAAAAACATAATATGCTTACTACTGCATATAGAGTAGGCTTTCAAAATCAGCTTTTGGCATGTCATTACCTCGTTTAGTTTAGAAGTAGTGACTTACCGGCCGATTTTTTAACAGTTTATAATTCAAAACTTATTTTTTTTACATTATTTCTAGATCGATGAACGGGAAGCAACTGTATGTTGAATATTGTATATCAATTAGGCTTTCAAACTCAGCTTTCGGCATAACTTTACCTCGTTTAGTTTAGAAGCAGTGACTTAGCGGCCGATTTTTTGATAGTTGAGAATTCAGAACGTATTTCTTTTACATTATTTCTAGATCGATGAACGGGAAGCCACTATATGTTGAATACTGTTTATTAATAAGGCTTTCAAACTCAGCTTTCGACATAACTTTACCTCATTTAGTTTAGAAGAAGTGACTTACAAGCCGATTTTTTGATAGTTGAGAATTCAGAACTTATTTTTTTTACATTATTTCTAGATTGATGAACGGGAAACAACTATATGTAGAATACTGTATATCAATTAGGCTTTCAAACTCAGTATTTGGCATAACTTTACCTCATTTAGTTTAGAAGTAGTGACTTAACGGCCGATTTTTTGATAGTTGAGAATTCAAAACTTATTTTTTTTACATTATTTCTAGATCGATGAACGGGGAGTCACTATATGTTGAATATTCTATATTAATAAGGCTTTCAAACTCAGTATTCGGCATAACTTTACCTCGTTTAGTTTAGAAGTAGTGAAGTGACTTACCGGCCAACTTTTTGATAGTTGAGAATTCAGAACTTATTTTTTTTACATTATTTCTAGATCGATGAACGGGAAGCCACTATATGTTGAATACTGTATATTAATAAGGCTTTCAAACTCAGCTTTCGGCATAACTTTACCTCGTTTAGTTTAGAAGTAGTGACTTACCGGCCGATTTTTTGATAGTTGAGAATTCAGAACTTATTTTTTTTACATTATTTCTAGATCGATGAACGGGAAACAACTATATGTAGAATACTTTATATCAATTAGGCTTTCAAACTCAGTATGCGGCATAACTTTACCTCGTTTAGTTTAGAAGTAGTGACTTAGCGGCCGATTTTTTGATAGTTGAGAATTCAGAACTTATTTTTTTTACATTATTTCTAGATCGATGAACGGGAAACCACTATATGTTGAATATTCTATATTAATAAGGCTTTCAAACTCAGTATTCGGCATAACTTTACCTCGTTTAGTTTAGAAGTAGTGAAGTGACTTACCGGCCAACTTTTTGATAGTTGAGAATTCAGAACTTATTTTTTTTTACATTATTTCTAGATCGATGAACGGGAAGCCACTATATGTTGAATACTGTATATTAATAAGGCTTTCAAACTCATCTTTCGACATAACTTTACCTCGTTTAGTTTAGAAGTAGTGACTTACCGGCCGATTTTTTGATAGTTGAGAATTCAGAACTTATTTTTTTTACATTATTTCTAGATTGATGAACGGGAAGCCACTATATGTTGAATACTGTATATTAATAAGGCTTTCAAACTCAGCTTTCGACATAACTTTACCTCGTTTAGTTTAGAAGCAGTGACTTAGCGGCGGATTTATTGATAGTTGAGAATTCAGAACTTATTTTTTTTACATTATTTCTAGATCGATGAACGGGAAGCAACTATATGTAGAATACTGTATATCAGTTAGGCTTTCAAACTCAGTATTCGGCATAACTTTACCTTGTTTAGTTTAGAAGTAGTGACTTACCGGCCGATTTTTTGATAGTTGAGAATTCAGAACTTATTTTTTTTACATTATTTCTAGATCGATGAACGGGCAGTCACTACATGTTGAATACTCTATATTAATAAGGCTTTCAAACTCAGCTTTCGGCATAACTTTACCTCGTTTAGTTTAGAAGCAGTGACTTACCGGCCGATTTTTTGATAGTTGAGAATTCAGAACTTATTTTTTTTACATTATTTCTAGATCGATGAACGGGCAGTCACTATATGTTGAATATTCTATATTAATAAGGCTTTCAAACTCAGTATTCGGCATAACTTTACCTCGTTTAGTTTAGAAGTAGTGACTTAACGGCCGATTTTTTGATAGTTGAGAATTCAAAACTTATTTTTTTTACATTATTTCTAGATCGATGAACGGGAAGCAACTATATGTTGAATACTGTATATTAATAAGGCTTTCAAACTCAGCTTTCGGCATAACTTTACCTCGTTTATTTTTGAAATAGTGAAGTGACCTACCGGCCAATTTTTTGATAGTTGAGAATTCAGAACTTATTTTTTTTACATTATTTCTAGATCGATGAACGGGAAGCCACTATATGTTGAATACTGTATATTAATAAGGCTTTCAAACTCAGCTTTCGACATAACTTTACCTCGTTTAGTTTAGAAGCAGTGACTTAGCGGCGGATTTATTGATAGTTGAGAATTCAGAACTTATTTTTTTTACATTATTTCTAGATCGATGAACGGAAAGCAACTATATGTAGAATACTGTATATCAGTTAGGCTTTCAAACTCAGTATTCGGCATAACTTTACCTTGTTTAGTTTAGAAGTAGTGACTTACCGGCCGATTTTTTGATAGTTGAGAATTCAGAACTTATTTTTTTTACATTATTTCTAGATCGATGAACGGGCAGTCACTACATGTTGAATACTCTATATTAATAAGGCTTTCAAACTCAGCTTTCGGCATAACTTTACCTCGTTTAGTTTAGAAGCAGTGACTTACCGGCCGATTTTTTGATAGTTGAGAATTCAGAACTTATTTTTTTTACATTATTTCTAGATCGATGAACGGGCAGTCACTATATGTTGAATATTCTATATTAATAAGGGTTTCAAACTCAGTATTCGGCATAACTTTACCTCGTTTAGTTTAGAAGTAGTGACTTAACGGCCGATTTTTTGATAGTTGAGAATTCAAAACTTATTTTTTTTACATTATTTCTAGATCGATGAACGGGAAGCCACTATATGTTGAATACTGTATATTAATAAGGCTTTCAAACTCAGCTTTCGGCATAACTTTACCTCGTTTAGTTTAGAAGCAGTGACTTACCGGCCGATTTTTTGATAGTTGAGAATTCAGAACTTATTTTTTTTACATTATTTCTAGATCGATGAACGGGAAGCCACTATATGTTGAATACTGTATATTAATAAGGCTTTCAAACTCAGCTTTCGGCATAACTTTACCTCGTTTAGTTTAGAAGTAGTGACTTACCGGCCGATTTTTTGATAGTTGAGAATTCAGAACTTATTTTTTTTACATTATTTCTAGATCGATGAACGGGAAACAACTATATGTAGAATACTTTATATCAATTAGGCTTTCAAACTCAGTATGCGGCATAACTTTACCTCGTTTAGTTTAGAAGTAGTGAAGTGACTTACCGGCCAACTTTTTGATAGTTGAGAATTCAGAACTTATTTTTTTTACATTATTTCTAGATCGATGAACGGGAAGCCACTATATGTTGAATACTGTATATTAATAAGGCTTTCAAACTCAGCTTTCGGCATAACTTTACCTCGTTTAGTTTAGAAGTAGTGACTTACCGGCCGATTTTTTGATAGTTGAGAATTCAGAACTTATTTTTTTTACATTATTTCTAGATCGATGAACGGGAAGCCACTATATGTTGAATACTGTATATTAATAAGGCTTTCAAACTCAGCTTTCGGCATAACTTTACCTCGTTTAGTTTAGAAGCAGTGACTTACCGGCCGATTTTTTGATAGTTGAGAATTCAGAACTTATTTTTTTTTTACATTATTTCTAGATCGATGAACGGGCAGTCACTATATGTTGAATATTCTATATCAATTAGGCTTTCAAACTCAGTATTCGGCATAACTTTACCTCGTTTAGTTTAGAAGTAGTGACTTACCGGCCGATTTTTTATAAGTTGAGAATTCAGAACTTATTTTTTTACATTATTTTTAGATCGATGAACGGGAAGCCACTATATGTTGAATATTGTACATTAATTAGGCTTTCACACTCAATTTTCGGCATCACTTTACCTCGTTTAGTTTGGAAGTAGTGACTTAGCGGCCGATTTTATGGTATACTAGCTTCTGCCCGCGACTTCAGCTGCGTAGAATTATATGACGGAGCGGACGAGCGGGATAGGCGGAGAGCTTGGTTCCTCATCGTCCGCCATCTTGGGTAGTGTGGGTGGTTTCTTTGAAATAAACTCGCGGATCGATCACAAACTACCCCTTTAATCAATTTACTTAGTAAGTCACAAGAAATATGCTAACACTAGTGCGATGTAAACGGATTGCAATACGAAACGTGGAGAGTTCTGCGCTTGCGTCCGTTCAATATGGCGGCTCAAGTTAGAATGCCTCTTTAAACCAAGCACAGACCAATCCCAAGTAATGACAGCTGTCAATGTCATAACTTGACGTTTCGCAAGGCGCCATAGATGTAAACAGGTGACAGCCACAGTTGACAGTTGACAGTTGACGTCTCGCACGCTCGAAGCGCCACCTCGCCGACACGGTCATCCTGCCGCATCACACGTCCTCGTGTGAGGTATCTGTGGACCAAGATAATCCGCAAAGCAAAACATTTCCCACTCGGCTTCCTGACTACAAAGGACATCAGGAGTAATATCAATCGGGGAATTAAATTCACAAATTCTTACTGGAAAACAAACATCAGTCACATTCAATGGAAGTCATAAGTCCCGTAATAATGAAAAACAAACAACGTAAATCATAATCAGTAGTCAAACAAAACTCATAAATCCGTAAATCAAAACATCAACGATCACAAACAACTGATACGTTGTTGCCTCCAACCAGCAACCGTAATCCAAACAAGTGTGCAAGGCTCTAATCATTTATTTCCCACCTCCATCCGACAATTAATCCTCAAACCATGTATAAGCTGCCTCCATCCGGCAACTAATCCTCAAACCATGTATAAGCTGCCTCCATCCGGCAACTAATATCCAACACTCAACAACGCATGGACTACTTGGCTGGGGCCAGTATCCATATCACACATAACACACAACAATCACCTCCATCCGGCGATTTCAGCAACCACATACACCCCCAAACCAAACGCACGCCACTCAACGCCGTGGCCGCACTGCGACGGGAAATCAAGCCCGAATTTACGCCTACGCCTACGAATGATTGAAGGTGTATTCAGTCTGAGCCAAGGACACCTACTATCAGTGAACAACATATCGGAGTACGGAATGAGTTTTGTTTAGTAATCTTAATGAGAACTAACAGAAGGTCCAACCCCTTCATAATCACTTAAATTACCTTGGTTGTCATTTTCATTGTCAACGTCTAACTCCTTGTCGTTTAAGTGGTCATTGTCGGGCATCTTTCTTAGTCTGTCATGGGCATACTTGTATGTCCTCCTAGAATCTAACGCCTTTAACAAGTATCGATCACCATCTAACAACTCAATTACCTTAAACGGTCCCTTGTATTTCGGATCTAATTTCGTCTGGTTACGCTCCTCATTTTGTAACAAAACAAAGTCACCTACGGAAAATTTAACCAGCTTAGCTTTACCTAAGTCAAAACGTGCCTTGTCGTATTGAGCATTGGACTGAATACTCTCAGAAGCGTGGTCACGAATTTGGTCCAAATCAACTGGCTCCTCGTCAACCGCCGTTACCAGATCTAGTGGTCTCGCTACCTTACCTATGAGAAGTTCTAGGGGGCTTGATTCCGTAACGCGGTTATGAGTACAGTTAAGGGCTAACTGCACATCGGGAAGGGCTTCTTGCCAAGACCTATCGCCTGACTCGACAGCCGTGAGCATGTTTTTCAAAGTGCTCATAACGCGTTCGACCTGTCCGTTGGCCCTACTACTACCCGTAGCAATCAGATGTAATTGTATGTTGGACGTATCACAGAACTCGCGAAATTCGCGGCTAACAAAGCAGCGTCCTTGGTCCGCGATAATAAGCGTAGGCACACCAAATAGGGAGATAGCTAATTTTATAGCTCGAATGCTGTTCTTAGAGTCGATATTGGGAGTATAGACAAGCAAGGAAAATTTGGTAAAAGCATTGATCAGAACAAAAACGTACTCTTTTTTATCATTCTTGCCGCTCAATTTGCCTGTAGCATCTACGTGCAGAGTATGCCACGGAATAGCAAGCTTAGGTATCGGGTGAAGCTCGGATTGAACTCTACCTGTATGGGTTTTAGAAATTTTGCATGCGACACAGCTATCGACGAATTTACGGACATATTTGGCCATGTTTTCGAACCAATAGTGACTATAGAGTTTTTCCAGGGTTTTCTCCCAGCCCAAATGCATAAGGGACTCATGTGTGTTGTTAATAATAGACCATCTAAGCGATCTCGGCAAAATAGGCAAGCAACGTGTCCTTCCGTTGCGTTGGATCCTGCGGTGTAAGATACCGGAGCGAATCTCGTAAGTTTTAGCGATATCATCGGGAAGTCGGCTATCGTTAATATCAGAAATTAACTTAGGAAGTTCACTATCAAGCTGCTGTTCCGCGAGTAACCAATTATTGGTTAACTCGGTGACGTCAACACGTTTGGGCTCAATTTTCTCAATCGATTTTGGAATTGAGGGGGGCAGGGGGTTACGTGAAAAGTAATCTACATGACGCATACGTTCACCTGATCTATGCACGACGTCAAAGTCAAAAGATTGCAAAAACGCCCACCACCTATGTACTCGCGGTGCAAGATCGAGCTTTTTGCGCGATGATTGTAACGCATTACAATCGGCAACAACTACAAACTTACGGCCGTGTAGAAAGTGCCGGAAATAGGATGCAAGTCCTATAAATTGACGCAATTGAGTAACCGTCTCTGGTGGTGGAAGAGCAGTCAATGCCAGAATTTTCTTGGGATTAGGTCTTATCTCTCCATTACTGATAACATATCCTAAGTACTCTACCTGTTGTTTCAAGAAAGAACACTTCTTAATGTTTAAAGAGAAACCTTTCTCTGTAAGAATCGAAAGAACAGTTGAAAGTCGCTCAAGAGCCTCTTCAGAGGTCGAGGACCACCACGTACGTGTTAGTAAGTTCACCCAGAGCCTGACTGATCGCTCGTTGGAAAACAGCCGGTGCGTTACGCAACCCGAAGGGCATAGCAACGTATTCAAATTGACCCTCAGGGGTTACAAAAGCAGTTCGCTCAATCGAGTCGGGGTGAACAGGGATCTGGTGGAACCCTGAAGCCATGTCCAGAGTGGTGAAGTAACGGCCACTGTGAAAACGAGCTACCTGGTCAGAAATCAAGGGCAGAGGAAACCTATTAGGAACTGTGTTGTCGTTCAGTTCTCGATAATCGACACAAAACCTATCGCTACCATCCTTCTTCTTTACGAGGAGGATGGGGCTCGCAAACGGTGACGAACTGGGGCGAACTACACCTGCCTGCATAAGGTCATCAACACGTTCGCGTACCACACGCCGTTCTTCAGTCGATAGCCGATAGGGGCGACGACAAACAGTCTTATTTTGGTCCCTAAGCTTAATCTGCATAGGTTCAGTCAGAGCGCGGTGGTCAGGAATACCGGAAGTAAAGTGATGTTTAAATTTGTCTAAAATAGCATCAAGTTGGGGTCTAAAATTGGAGGAAACATCCGTGTCTATCTGAACCAAATCAGTATCCGAAAAGCCTTGAACTTGACAGGAATCAATAACATTCACTTTCGCAAACTCTAATTTACTCAATGTCATGTGGACGGCTAACCCTTGACTAAGGATCTCCCGCCCTATCATAATGTCGTAACGTGAGTATCGGTCTGGTAAAACATGAAAAAGAACCTCTACACACATGCCGTCTATAGTAACGGTAGTCAAAATCTGTACAGTACTGACAACTCTCGCCAAACCTATACCCGTCATGGTAACAGAGTTATACAATCGTTTGCCCTTAAACTTGTTACAAATCGTCTCTTTCATCAAGGAACACTCAGCACCCGAATCGCAATAAAACGAAAACTCCTCACCTGAGTGTCTCATTGTACCACGCGGAGCAGTGACGTCACACACGTCGACTCTCTCCTCGGCAGATGTCTGGGCTGCACCACCGGTTCCCTTGTCGCTCGGCTTCGTGCAGTTCTTCGCGTAGTGTCCGATGCCACGGCAGTTGAAGCAAACGACGCCTGGCTTCGCTGGAGGTAGTTGAGGTCGCGGATCCCTTGACGTGGTAGAAAGCGGCTTCGACTTGCACTGGGATGCTTTATGTCCGGGTTTTCCACAGTTGAAGCATTTTCCCAGGCTGGGTGTGGTTGAAGGCTTGAATCGCTTAGCATCAGGCCCATCACGTTCACTCACCTTCCTCTTTAAGAACGATACCGCAGACAGTTCTTGTTGAAGCTTCGCTCTTGACGACACCTCGGTGGTAAAAGACAAGCGTTGCACACGTGGTTCAATTTGTGCGAGGTGTGCGAGGATGGTGGATACCACTACCTCTTCGGTAGACATATCCTTCCATCGCAACATAAGCGACGTATACATCGTAGCGGCATAGGAAGTTAACGACTCGCCTTCCTTTGGTCGATTATTGTTCAAGTTGATGAGAAACGCAGCAGCAGTATCACGGCAGTCATATCTCGCATTGAACAGGGATTTCAAATCGGTCCATGTAATGCCCGGGAACGTAATTTGCGAAAACCATGTAGACGACTGGCCCTTCAGTGCCTTACTCAGAGCGATAACAAGCGCTGCGCCTTCTAACGGTTTTTCCGCAATACAAAGATCAGCCGTGTTTAACCATGCGCGCGGATCGCAATGTTTATGTGGCTCAAATTCGGGTAACTGAATACGATTTGGTTGCGGTACCTTCATAGCCTCGATGATCGCCAAAAAGTTCCGATTTTGTTGCTCCAACAGATTGCGCCACATGTCGTCGTTGTTCCCAAGTGGGAGATGGCGAGCAGATCCCACTTCTGATGACGGAGCGGACGAGCGGGATAGGCGGAGAACTTGGTTCCTCATCGTCCGCCATCTTGGGTAGTGTGGGTGGTTTCTTTGAAATAAACTCGCGGATCGATCACAAACTACCCCTTTAATCAATTTACTTAGTAAGTCACAAGAAATATGCTAACACTAGTGCGATGTAAACGGATTGCAATACGAAACGTGGAGAGTTCTGCGCTTGCGTCCGTTCAATATGGCGGCTCAAGTTAGAATGCCTCTTTAAACCAAGCACAGACCAATCCCAAGTAATGACAGCTGTCAATGTCATAACTTGACGTTTCGCAAGGCGCCATAGATGTAAACAGGTGACAGCCACAGTTGACAGTTGACAGTTGACGTCTCGCACGCTCGAAGCGCCACCTCGCCGACATATACATAAAAACCTTTCTCTTAAATCACTCTATTTATTAAAAAAACCCGCATCAAAATCCGTTGTGTAGTTTTGAAGATATAAGCATACATAGGGATATAGGGACAGAGAAAGCGACTTTGTTTTATACTATTTAGTGATAGTGATGATGGTATTGATAAAAAAACAATAATATTATTATGTTAATTTTTATTAAACAATTCAAGCACAAACTTTAAGAAACAATTACATTTAGTTAATTTTTATTAATCAATTCGTACATGCAATTTAGATACACACTGCTTATTATAAACTTCGAACTACACATGTTTCGATTTGTTTACTCAAAGTGGATTTGACCAAAGTTTTTAATTTAGAGGGTTTCAAATTGAGTAAGATGGAGCTATAAAACCTGATTTTAAGTAAGAATTTTGAACAAAGACACTAAAATAAGGATTTTGAAATGAAATGAAATAATTTATTTTGCTTTAGACATGGTAAGTAAAAAATAGTGTCTTAAAAATAGTGTTATAGTCAGAGATGTACAAAATGGTTTTAAAAAAGCATTTAAATACAAAATGCAAAATACTTTTCAGATTTACTATTTCAAATGCAAAATACCAAATAGTTTTGCGTTTTGTATTTCAAATGCTAAATGCAAAATAGGTATTTTCAAAATAAAATACCTTTTGATCAAATATCAGTCACTTTTATTTATTTTAGGTATTTATCATGAGAAATCGAGACACAATGGCGAGCCGAACAAAAACGACTAATAACATGGCACCTTATGCATGACATTTTGATCAAATTTATCAGTATCAATAAATTCTGTTACGTTAATAATTAATAATAATAATACTCCTTTCAACATGAAACTACCGTGAGACTTAATCATCATTACACATAAACGGATAACTCACGTATAAAAAGTCGAGTGGTGCTCGACATGTTTCGGACTATTTCGTAGTCCTTCTTCTTGGAGCGCTCGCCCCGGTGGCAGCGAAACGAACACTGCGCTGCGTGCCAGCGCTCTGCTTGCGCGGCTCTTCGACGTAACTGACAGCGGCGCACAGCTACCCTCGTTTTCATCGTCATTTTTAACGTTTTTTGTGTTCATTTCGCTGCCGCCGGGGCGAGCGCTCCAAGAAGAAGGACTACGAAATAGTCCGAAACATGTCGAGCATCACTCGACTTTTTATACGTGAGTTATCCGTTTATGTGTAATGAATAATAATACTCACTTAAAATAATGTAAAGCAAGTAGACTAATGAAAAAAGAGCCATGGCTCCATTTTGTGAATTGTGTGGCCATTTATTTCGGTTGATTGTGCATCTATTGCGGCAATACAAGCGTCATTCGTTCATTTCATTTTGTTTGACTGGTAATGTTGGCTAAACTTAATCACAAAGTATTTTGCATTTTGAAATGAATATGAAAATGCAAAATACATCTCAAAAGGTATTTCAAATAAAATACAAAATGGTTTTTACTAAAATGTATTTAAATGCAAAATACAAAATACGTATTTTGCATTTTGTATTTGCATTTCAAATAGAAGTATTTCAAATAAATCGCATCTCTGGTTATAGTGCGCTGACATGTCTAACCAGAATATTGGCATGCAAACATTTTCTTATACTAATCTACAGAATTAAATTAGTAAAATTAAATAGACTATTGATAATAAAATAGTTAACTAAAATTATACATAATTAATAAGTTTCAATGTTAATAGGTACATATGTTAACAAAATATATTTCCATTATTACAATTGTCCATTATTACATTGTTACAAAGAATTCACAAAAAGATCGTCCGGAAAATTAACATAAATAAATTAAAATATGTCAAAGCATTATTACCATTAATAAGTAGTTAACTAGGAACTCAGGAATTCCTTAATTGAATAGAATGTTTTCTCTTTTAACCACTGAAATAACTTGATTCTAAATTGACATCGGGGCAACTGAGTTATACTCTCCGGAAACTTATTGAAAATACGTATTGCCATTGGATAACAATTTCGACGATACAAGTGTGTGTTAGTTTTTGGGTACAGGAGTCTGTCTGGGTATCGAGTATTGAAGTGACACATCTGGTTTTTTCTTTTAAAGTGGTTGGGATAAGTTTTTACAAAGTTACATATTTCAAAAATGTATAAACAAGGAACCGTTTAAAGATTAAGTTTTTTAAAAAGTGGTCTGCAAGACGTTAGAGGGGGGACATCACAAATACCACGAAATTTATAAATATAATAACACTAGCCTTCCGTCCGCAGCTTCGCCCGCGGTAAATTAATTTTCCCGTAGGAAAAGGTATTTTCCCGCGGTAAAGAGTAGCCTATGTCACTCAGTGTTAATATAGCTTTCTAACGGCAAGAGAATTTTTGAAATCTGTCCAGTAGTTTCCGAGCCTATTCAATGCAAACGAACAAACAAACAAACAAACAATAAAAAAAATCCTCTTTGTAATCTACATGAAAAAAAAAGTTTTTTATGAATTGTCGGGAAAAAGTGACTCTAAAGTCTTTCGGTGATTGTTACTAACTAAGAAGGTACTAAACCACGTCTATAAAGCCCGAAAACATAGGGATTGCAAGAATTTTACTGAAATTTTAAATGTGATATGCAGAAAATCTGTATCGCTTATGTGGATTTTATTAAAGATCGTGAAGGCGATACGTTAAAAAGTTCTCGCAATTTCGATATTTTTCGCTAGTTTTGGCATTCGGTCAACCTGCTACGGTCATCTCGACGCCATAAAGCTGCAACAAGCTAGACAAACACGAAATTTCTTACGATTATATTTTTTTCCATAGGAATATTGAATTAAAATACACTTTTTTTTGCTAAAATTTAGATAATTTTGCTTCACGTAATTTAGAGGTTTTCAAAATCAACCAAAACTTTTAAATTGTTGGACTTATGGCTGTTATTCTCTTGAATTTTGGCAAAAAGAAGTGTATTTTCATTCAATATTCCTTTGGAAAAAATATAATAAATTTCGTGTTTGTTTAGCTTGTTGTAGGTGTATGGTGTCGAGGTGACCGTAGCAGGTTGACAGAATGCCAAAACTAGCGAAAAATATCGAAATTGCGAGAACTTTTTAACGTATCGCCTTCAAGATCTTTAATAAAATCCACTTAAGCGATACAGATTTTCTACATATCACATTTAAAATTTCAGTAAAACTTGCGATCCCTATGTTTTCGGGCTTTATAGACGTGGTTTAGTACCTTCTTAGTAACAATCACCGAAATACTTTAGAGTCACTTTTTCCCGACAATTCATAAAAAACTGTTTTTTTTTCATGTATTATATTTATAAAATCCTTATTTTAGTGTTTTTGTTCAAAATTCTTACTTAAAATAAGGTTTTATAGCTCCATCTTACTCAATTTGAAACCCTCTAAATTACGTGAAGCAAAATTATCCAAATTTTAGCAAAAAAAGTGTATTTTAATTCAAATGGAAAAAAATATAATCGTAAGAAATTTCGTGTTTGTTTAGCTTGTTGCAGCTTTATGGTGTCGAGGTGACCGTAGCAGGTTGACAGAATGCCAAAACTAGCGAAAAATATCGAAATTGCGAGAACTTTTTAACGTATCGCCTTCACGATCTTTAATAAAATCCACAGAAGCGATACAGATTTTCTGCATAATAATATCACATTTAAAATTTCAGTAAAACTCTTGCCATCCCTATGTTTTCGGGCTTTATAGACGTGGTTTAGTACCTTCTTAGTTAGTAACAATCACCGAAAGACTTTCGAGTCACTTTTTCTCGACAATTCATAAAAAAACTGTTTTTTTCATGTATTATATTTATATAATCCTTATTTTAGTGTTTTTGTTCAAAGTTCTTACTTAAAATCAGTTTTTAAAGCTCCATCTTCCTCAGTTTGAAATTCTCTAAATTGCGTGCAGCAAAATTTTCTAAATTGTTGGACTTTCGGCTCTTATTTTCTCGAATTTTGGCGAAAATTTATACTTCTACTTTGTACTTATTTTTCTATGATCCTGTGCGTCCTTCCCTGATTTATATTACGTTCAATCTTGATATTATAGGTTGATAATGATTTTGATTGTTTGCTTACCATGATAATGTATAATTCGAAGAAAAAAACTTTTCAACAAATATCAGCAGAACTGCATAATCTTAGACCTCTGCTTGAAGAAAATGAAAAAGCTACAGCCGAAGACTGTAAAAAGATTTCTCTGGCTTTGAAGGATTGTAAATATAAGCATTTTGCTCACCTTTTCAAAACTATAAATGAAAATGCGAGTTAAAAATTTTCACTTTCACAATCTTGAATTGAGGAATTCCACACTCACAACTGAAGGAGTTAAGGTAGCCATTGCCAAATTTAACTTACACTCTAAACCAGACTCTCCCAAAGCATGTCACGTGAGTTACGAATTATTGTGTGACTATTTCCGGTTGCCCAACACATTACGAAATCGAGCAAGGATTTATAAGGTTTGGTTGAAAATACACAAGGATGATGCAAAATTGGTCGTGGACAACCAATGTGATATGTATTATCCCACCAATTCACCGACGTATGATGAAATCGCATCTCCTCATATTAGCCAAATGGAAATAGATAATCATAGTGATGTTGGTGTTCATGAAAACATTATATCGGATGACGTCATGCCTTCTGCGCTCGAGTTAGTTAGTGAAAGTTCCGAATTGGTTCAGCAGGAATCATGGACAAAAAATGTGTCACCCGATATACAGCATGTAGCAAAGGCTGTTCTGGACATTTCAAGCCCACACGTTTCAGCCGATATTCTCCCCATTGGGTCAAAAAATGTCGACAATCTTACCCATGATGACGTGATGGAGGGATCGTACACTATGAACGAAAAATTGTGGAACGAAATGTTCACAAATGGTAAATTAGACACGTTTACGTATCCCTGCATCCTAAAAAAGACCATTGAAAATAACGTCAACAATACCTGTGCTATAAATATTGAACACAAAAAGTATTCAAAAAATAACAAAATTACAAAAATAGCGTCATGCAAGCACACGGAATGTAAAAAAATTAAAATCGTCCTTTTTGATCGTGTCGTGACTGTACATAGTACGAATGTAAATTATTCTCACTCTCATTATTTAACCAGACAGTTGCGAGGCCTCGAAAGGACGATTGAAAAAAATAAACTTATGAAGACAAAACCTCTTGCTCATAAGAAAGAATGCCTCCTGAATTTAGACCAGTCTTGCTTACAGCAGACGAAAAACCTTCGATCAGTGAAGTCCGACGCTACGTTCAGAAAGGTGAGATCTGAAGCCATGGGTGGAAACGATCGTTCAAAGAATGATGTTTTAGATTTATATTTATATCAGAAAGATAACTCTGACTATGTCCAGGAATTGTCATTTCCTCTGGTAGTGAAACTTTTTAGTGACGACCAAGTAAAAGTAATCAAAGTCAATGAAAAAACCTTATTGCACTTTGATGCAACAGGCGGAGTATGCAGGCGACCTAACGGGGACCAATCCACTAAAAGAATATTTTTGTACGGTGGTGTTATCCAAATAAAACTGACAGAGCGAGTATATTCCGTTTTCTCAATGTTCTCATCTATGCACGACACGAATTCCATATTCAAATTATTAAACGACTTTAAAGTCCTTTGTGAAACTAGTAACTGTTGGCCTGCATTTTCGGGAGTCGTAACTGATTTCAGCTTTGCGCTCATCAACGCGGTGTGCAAGTCATTTAATAATTGCACATTACCTGAATATTTAAAGCTTCAATAATATGGTAAGAAACGATTGCCACACTCCGATATTTTTGTGCTGTGCCCATATTGTTAAATGTATTTGCGACATAAACAAATCAGAAGTAAAGGATAAAAACACCATTAAAGATTTTTGCGTGATATTGATGAGTGATTTGGCGACTGTTTACGCCTTCATTGCCAATTCGTACATTTTATTAAATACGAAATACTTAACCCAAGCTGTTGCAAATGCCTACAATAAACTGGTCACACTATGTCGTCACAAAAATGAAAAGAAAGATCTAATTGAGGCTTTGGAAAAAATGGAGTGTACTTCGTCCACGCTGTTCAAAAATTCAAATTCCAAAAAGGAATCAATATGCTGGAAGCCCTTACTACACGCAGTGTAAAACGTTTGAAAAAGACATTACAATTGAATCTTCGGGTCACACGTTAAACAAAAATTACGACCCGACTCTATATGCCACTTTTGTAGCGAAGTACATGCCATATTTACCTCTATGGAGTAATTTAATGAAAGACGTGCGCACTAGCAATTCAGCCGTGGAAAATTACTTTGGACAGCTAAAGCATCACGTCTTGAACGGCCAAAGCAATTTAAATTGTACCCACCTAATGAGGAAATTGCGTTCGGATGTTTTATCGTTATCGACTGAGATTTTAAATCAGATCCCCAAAAAAAGATTAACGAAAACACCCAAGTCGACACAGGCACAGGAAGTGTGGCAAAAGAGAAAAAGACCAGCACATAGCCACTTTGATGGCAGATTCCTAAAAGAGCTCAAAATAGAGAGCGAATTACTGGAATTGAATGAAACTACATTCTGCAAATACTGTCGTCGAGGCACAAGCCCGGGGAGTTTTACAACATCATGGGTTGCATGCAATATATGCAATGACTGGGTGCACCAGTCATGTGCACGACCAGAAGGCTACGACACGTTCACAGCTTCTGAGGAGTTTGTGTGCGACTATTGTCATGGCAGATTGATTAACCATGATGAATCCGATCTCTCACAGCCAAATTCTCCACCACTCTGCGATGAACAGTGCCTCGATGTATTCCGAAACGGTTTGGTGACGGATATTAATTATTACACACGCATCGACAGGGGATACACCGTTAGAAAAATGGCTTCATTGAAGTTTTCCTTGCATTACTTACCAGACCGCACCAATATTTGTCCGGTTTTGTTGTGGAACATCCGTGCCATATATACAACAATGATAAATATAACATCGTAAATGTGGAGAAATCTACATTTATTTTTGGAGGCGGTGTCCTGAAGAGTCTTAACATTTTTACAATGGTTGTGTTGTCAATTAAAGAAAAGACATTAACAGTCTTTGATCCATTGGGACGTGAAAAGGCAATAGGCGATATGTATTTGAAGGAAGCGAATCGACTCTTGAAAGAGAAAGATTTCGATTTCAGCATACATAAAATAGACGTAGTGCAACATACCATACAAAAGGATACGTATAACTGTGGGCCAATGGTGATTTTTTTTTGCGTGTCTTGTAAATAAAACTTCAATGGTCAATAATAATTTTGATTTCGACCGCTACAGGAACGAATTAAAATCTATGATTTTAGAAAAAAGCGACCGAATGGACAAGCTATGCTTTTTCTGTTCCAGAAATATTGAAAAAAATACCAACGAAGACGAAAATTACTTTCAATGTCATACCTGTTACAAAATTCATTTGAAAAGTAACTGCATTTTGTCAATCGCAGAAAAGTATGACAATTGCACAAAAAATGCAACTCCTAAAAAATATTTGCGAGCTGTGCACCATTTGGGCAAGTCCCAAATAAAGTTAAATCAAATCAGCCAATACAGTCAACAAATAAACAAACAAAAAGAGCTTATGGTCTATAATCAGTAGGTTTTCATAAGTTCCAATAAATCAAAGTTATTTTAAGCATAATATTTTTAATTTATGTAGATTTTAAGGGGTTCGATTTTTTTAGTTGATTTTAACAATTTCGTTTGCATGTTAAAAAATCATGTAACTCCATCAAGTTCTTCTTAAAAAAAAAGTGTGACTGAGTGAGCCGACAACGCACTGGCATCGCGTAAAGCGCTGCGGGTGTCTATGGACAGTGGTGATCATTTAACATCAGGTGACCCACTAATTCGTCTGTCTGGCCTCTCTAACATAAAAAAAAAATCGTCTTTGCAACTTAAATAACAAGATTTAATTCTATCTCTCGTCAACCATGCTTCCATGGAAAAAAATAATATATGGCGTGGAATGAGAATTATTGTCAAATTAAATTTTATTTTTAAAATTGTTGGTCTCTCTCTAACTCCTCGTTTTTTAATCACTATCTAATCAAAGGAGATTGAGGCTAGATTCGACCAACGTTTTTATTCAGAAATAATGCTCACTCTCAGATAGTAATGTCAAAACGCCATATTATTTTGACATGTACACGAGAGTAAGCAATATTCCCGAAAACAACTTTGGTCAAATCCAGTTTGAGTAAACAAATCGAAACATGTGTAGTTCGAAGTTTATAATAAACAGTGTGTACCTAAATTGCATGTACGAATTGATTAATAAAAATTAACTAAATGTAATTGTTTCTTAAAGTTTGTGCTTGAATTGTTTACTAAAAATTAACATAATAATATTATTGTTTTTTTATCAATACCATCATCACTATCACTACATAGTATAAAACAAAGTCGCTTTCTCTGTCCCTATATCCCTATGTATGCTTATATCTTCAAAACTACACAACGGATTTTGATGCGGGTTTTTTTAATAAATAGAGTGATTTAAGAGGAAGGTTTTTATGTATAATTCTACGCAGACGAAGTCGCGGGCAGAAGCTAGTATACCATAAAATCGGCCGCTAAGTCACTACTGAAATGTTCAAAATTTTAGGGTAGTACCTAAGAGATAAGTTAAAATGTAGAATTATTTCAATCCACTTTATTGTTGGCAGACCGAACGAATTGCTATAAAACTATTAACATAATATTTATTTTAAGTGTAAAATACTTATTTTAAGTGCTAAAGGTAATTGATGAAGTCACACAATTTGATACGTGGGTAGTTGGAAAAGTTAACATAGGCTATTTTAAGGTATCCTAAGAGCTAGTATAAAAACACAGGGTGTAGTTAAGCGTGGTTTGGCTGATCAAAGTTTGTTTTAAAATTAAGCGTTTCAAAATATCTTAGCTGCGGCCCGGTAGGGCGAATCCGCTGGCAACTGATGCCGGGTGCTCGGCTCGGGTAGGTCGGCCGAAGCAGCCGGGACTAAACCGCCGGTGTCACAACCGGAATGAAACAGCCGGAATCATACAACCGGTGTCTCACGGCCGGAATCAAACACCTCCTGGAATACACCGGGGCATTGGGTTGTAGCAAGCGGTTATGCAGGCGAGCATAGCGATTCTAAATTCCACTTCCATTGTGCAAAAGCAAGGTGGGTAGGCTTAGAAAGTTGAAAAGTGGTAAGTGGAATGGCTCTAGATGGTCCAGCAGCGTGCTACACACAAGGGACTTCGTCCCGGGCATCTTCCGGAAGCATTCCGCTCGGGGTGGAGTAAGTAATTGAGTGAATAGTTTAAATTAAATTATTATTGAGAGGGTAAAAGTAAATAGGTGGGTAGGTTACGGTTACGGTTACCCAGCGGTAACAGAGCACAAGAATAGGAATATGCACAAACATGGCGCAGATTAATTGTTAATTTAATTTGGTAAAATTATAGAAAAAAACATCAAATTCTTCCAGAATTGGCTAGGCTAAGCTCATAGGAATAAAGAGAAGTTGAAAAGTCAGCGCTAGGAAAAGATCTGGGCCCGAAATTGCCCACAAGACATTTTGTCAATCTACCCCCGAAGTAGCAAAAATATGCAAAGCGGCTTGTCAGAGGCGGAATCCGTGTATCTGCAGGGCGTGGACGCTGTGACCGCTTCTGCAACACAGCTCTGCGGAACGCGGTGCAGGTGGATGATGTTCAATGCTGAAATATGGTAACCAAGATTAATCAAATGTTCCAACCAGATCCCTAACCTCGAACGCGTAATTCGCTGTACTTACAATTTGGGGGTAGGCTTCAGTCTTGCCACGCAACAGGCAGGATAGGAGCAAAGATTATCGATCAAATATTATGGATTCTAGGCCAGCGCGGAACGAGGCACTGTAATAAAAAAACCAGAGAATAGTATCACGAAATACTTCACAAACACTAGCAAGCCAAAAGTACAAGAACTCACCTGAGTAGAACGAGGATTTAAATTAGCACTGATGGTATATTTATTAGAGGACTTCTCGCCGGAGATTTTTAATGTAAAAAGTGCTCGTCATCTTCGGACAAACAAATTTATCCCCTCGATCGAATGAAAATCAATACCTTCACAAACTGAATGAATGCAATCATGAATGTGTTGTCATACCTCGAAGAAGTTCATAACCCCGAAATATGGGTAAATTAATTTTGACAGGAGTAGTTCCAATAAGGGTAATTTGATATAATTAGTCCGAGGTAAAATATTCCGGATCTCTGAAACGATGAAATAACAACAAAGAAAACTGTGGGATTAATAAACAATAATTTTGAAGCCAATATTCAAACAAAGAGCCATCCAGCTGTTGTCCTTTCTGGGGGTTAAATTTGGAAACTGGTAACACTAAGCTATAGCGTTACCACAGATTATGCATCGATGGAACTTGAATGAACGTGATGAATGAGCTGCCTTTCGTAAAGAATCTGAAAGGAAAAACCATAAACAAACTGCTGCATACTATACTAGTTCGCCTTTATGTATGTATGTATTAATGTTATTTTTATTTTTTTGTAAATTGTATCTGTTTCTTTATATTTGTACAATAAAGCATTTACTTACTTACTTACTTACTTACTTACTTACTATTATGAACAAACAAACAGGATTGGCAACATAATGAGGAGCGTTTAATTTTGACGTTTTAGGAGATGACAAAACGAGAGGTGCTAATCTACATTCGCTTGACAGTTGATGGTCAGATTTTTCGTAAACATTGTCTCAAGAGTCGAAACAATTAATTTAAATGTGAAGGTATGCTAATTATCAGCTTCCGCCACCAATTCCTTTCCGAGGAGCACTGGAGATTCACAAGTGTGGTTTGTAGTGATGATGAACGCTGATGGAATGTGAATAATCGTAAGTTGTTAAAAAATAACCATTACACTACTTCCAAACTAAACAAGGTAAAATTATGCCAAAAGTTGAGTCTGAAAGCCTACTTAATATAGAATATTCAACATTTAGTTGCTTACCGTTCATCGATCTAGAAAATAATGTATAAAAAAATTAGTTTTGAATTCTCAACTGACAAAAAATCGGCCGCTAAGTCACTGCATCTAAACTAAACGAGGTAAAGTTATGCCGAAAGCTGAGTTTGAAAGCCTAATTAATATAGAATATTCAACATGTAGTGACTTCCCGTTCATCGATCTAGAAATAATGTAAAAAAATAAGTTCTGAATTCTCAACTATCAAAAAATCCGCCGCTAAGTCACTGCTTCTAAACTAAACGAGGTAAAGTTATGCCGAATACTGAGTTTGAAAGCCTAATTAATAAAGAATATTCAACATATAGTGACTGCCCGTTCATCGATCTAGAAATAATGTAAAAAAAATAAGATTTGAATTCTCAACTATCAAAAAATCGGCCGGTAAGTCACTACTTCCAAACTAGTCGAGGTAAAGTTATGCCGAATACTGAGTTTGAAAGCCTAATTGATATACATTATCTGGTCTTCGTCTCCGAGATTTAATTAAGATTATATTTGACTAATGTAGTAGTGTCCAGCTACTTGCGAACCTACCCGCACTAGTATATTAGCGTTGGAGAGGGAAAAAAAAAAAAAACAACGGTTTCTATCCCCCTCCAACGTCACCTGTCTTCAGACATCGCCTTCCTACTGAGCTCATTCTTGTCCGTGCGCGCGCGGCGTTCGCACTAGTACCTATTACCTATTAGGGACCACTTCGTTTGAACGCGCTTACTTATCTTATTATTATACTGTTATAATGCCGAAACGTAGAAGTAATGAAACCGCGGAAGAAAGATGGCAAAGGAAGATAAAAAAGTATGAGTGCAGAATACAAGAAAAAAAGAAGAAAAACGCACACCGGGTAATCTACTCAAGTGACGAGGAGCATGATATAATTGAAGGTCAGTAAAAAGTGAAGTGAATTATGAATAAATCTCTTTTTTTTGTTTTGTTTGTTCCTGGATATATCCGCTTCGAGCCAATACGCGATATTGGCCAATAGCAAATTTTCGCCCAGAGTTAATACGAGATATTAACCCGAGGCAATTTTTTACTGCATTTTTTGCAGTGCAAGGTACAATTTCATATGTACCCCCAAAAAAAAAAAAAAAAAAAAAGAGCGACCGTTACTGCGTAACTTGCTTTGTCTTACTAAGTAAGGACCTACCTGCATAATTATTATGAAAGGTGTTGCTTTCTATGCTTATGCTCTCGTAATGGTGTTTTTCAGATTATCTCGAATCTGAGGCGGCTACACCAATTGAGCCCGAGGGCTCCGTGATTGAAACCGGCGCTGACGGACAAAACGAAACGCCCTTTGCCACAACGAGCGCGGATGATATTTTTGATCCAGACTTGTTACAGGCGCTCGGCGAATGTGAAACAGACATTGTCGAATGGGGCGACGATATTCATGAGAATATTTTGAAACACTTTCAACCCATTTTATCAAATGGATTGAAAAAAGAACAAAGAGACGAATTGAACAAAAAGCATTTGTTCCCTAAAAACTTACCGTACACAAAAGCGCCGACTCTAAACCCAGAAATAGCCGCCATGCTGAGTGAGTCTTGCAGAAATAGAGATAAGCGAATACTCACTAAACAGGACCAGATCGGACGAGCTCTTTCAGCACTAGGAAAGGCCATGACGGCGTTTTCGAAAATTGACCCAAATAAATCGGAAGTTATGCGCATATTACTTGACGTCGGTAAGCTAATCGCAGACGCTCATTATTCAGAAACTGACACACGTCGTTCTGTGATAATACCACTGGTTGAGAAGTCGCTTATCGATCCATTTAAAGACAGAAAAAGAGACACTTTTTTGTTTGGTGATAAGCTCGGAGACTTAGTTAAAGCCTCCAGAGGTATTAAAAAAACCGGTCAGATGATTCAAGCGACATCAACCGCAGTTGCGTCGAGCTCTAATTTAAACTGGCAGAACCCATCGCCCCGGCCACGTCTCCAACGAGGTGGCCAAGCTTATTCCAGACGAGGCGGTGGGCAGAGAGCAGCTACGTATCAGCACAGGCAGCAAGCCCCCTTCGCCCAGCCGCCGCAGGCTCGGCGCCAGACGTTGCCGCCGCCGCCGCCACCACCTCCAGCCAGACGGCAGCCGGCACGGCCTGCGCGCCCCTCCACCACGAGACCGCGGCAATAACTTCTCAGGTACATGCAGGTCGGTTAAAATATTTTGTAAATGCTTGGAAACTCATAACAAAAGATGAGTTCATACTAAGCACCGTATCAGGTTATTTAATACCTTTTATCTCTATACCGAATCAGCCCCCCGAGAACTATCCAAAGAGATCCTTCTCTAAAACTGAATCAATTCAAGTCGAGAAGGAATTAATACATTTATTAGATATTCAGGCAGTTAAAAAATGTACTCGGGAGCCTGGTCAATTCGTCTCTGATATTTTCCTTGTTCCAAAAAGTGACGGAAGTAAGAGGTTTATATTAAATCTTAAAAAACTGAACAAATATATACATACCGAGCATTTTAAGATGGAAGATATCAGGACGGCAACCAAACTTCTGAGTAAAGATTGTCATATGATAAATATTGACCTTAAGGAAGCCTATCTTTTACTTCCCATTCACGAGTCTCATAGAAAGTTTTTACGTTTCTCCTTTAAGCAAGAGCTTTACGAGTTTACAGCTTTACCGTTCGGGCTAAGTTCAGCGCCTTATATCTTCACGAAAATATTACAACCGGTTGTTGCACATTTGAGGTCTTTAGGATTTCAGTCCGTTAAATATCTGGATGACATATTGTGCATAGGAAATAGTAGAGATGATTGTTTAGAAAACGCTAATCGTACTATAGAGTGTTTAACAAATTTAGGTTTTGTTGTGAACTACAAAAAAAGTAGTATGGTACCAAAAACAGTATGTACATTCTTAGGTTTTGTTTTAGATTCTAAAAAAATGTGTTTGCACTTACCAGAAATAAAGAGAATAAATATTTTGCGATGCATAAATAATCTATTGCATACAAAAAGAATTCGGATTCGAGAATTTGCCCGTTTTTTAGGCACAATTACAGCGGCTTGCCCCGCTATTGCTTATGGATGGCTGTATACGAAAGCCATGGAAAGAAGTAAATATTTGGCGTTACTCGATAATAATGATAATTATGACAAAATGATGACAATTTCAGATAGTGTACGTACCGATTTGTTGTGGTGGCAAAGTAACATTTTAACCACGTCGAACATAATTCGACAATACAAGTACACACAAGAAATTTTTACTGATGCCTCTACCACAGGCTGGGGCGCTGCGTCGGGTGGGGACAAAACTGGTGGTCAATGGACTCCTACTGAACGTTGTAACCACATAAATTATCTAGAGCTGCTTGCAGTGTTCTTTGGACTTAAATCGTTCGCCAACGATAAGAATAATTGTGATATCCTTTTGCGTGTCGACAACACCACAGCCATATCATATGTCAACAGAATGGGTGGTATTCAACATCCCCACCTAAATCACGTTGCCAATATGATATGGAAGTGGTGTGAACAAAGAAACATTTTCATCTTTGCTTCATACATTAAATCATCCCTAAATGTTGAAGCAGATGGTGAATCAAGGAAGATTAATATCGATAGTGAATGGAAATTACAGGATAAAGCTTTTAAAATTATTCTGCAGAATTTTGGCCAGCCAAGCATAGATCTTTTCGCGTCTAGAATAAATGCTAAGTGTTCTCAATATGTGTCGTGGAAAAGAGACCCATATGCTTACAACATCGACGCTTTTACAATAAACTGGGCACCATTTTATTTTTATGCCTTTCCACCATTTGCTCTTATACTGAAATGTCTTAATAAAATTGTCACTGATGAAGCGACCGGTATAGTTGTGGTACCTCACTGGCCCAGCCAACCCTGGTACCCCCTTTTTAAATCGCTATGCATAAGTAAAATAATGATATTTTCCCCGGATAAATTTCTCCTTTCATCTGCTTTCAGATCAACACACCCGCTGCACCGTCACCTTACCCTGGCAGCGAGCGTGTTATCCGGGAAGGATTCATTAAAAAGGGAATACCAGAGTCGGCATTAAGCGTCATGATTTCATCTATTTCCGAAAATACTAAATCACAGTATTCTTCGAGCTTGAAACAATGGTGGCATTATTGCCAGCAAAATAGTGTTGATTTTTTTGATACAAATTTACATTCGCTATTAGATTTTCTTTCAAAATGCTTTGCTGCAGGATCATCCTATGGGACATTGAATAATCATAGATCAGCCATTTCCTTTATATCGTCTAACAATGTATGTCAAAATGAAAATATAAAACGATTTTTTAAGGGAATCTTTAAAATAAAACCTTCGTTTCCCCGATACAATGCAACGTGGAACCCGAGTAAGGTTTTAGATTATTTAGATCAGTGTTTTCCAAATAATACGCTTAGTTTAGAGATGCTGACCAAAAAATTAGTGATGCTATTAGCGCTTGCTAGTGCTCAAAGAATCCAGACTCTGTCTTTAATTAGGATATCGAACATTAAAACTTATAATGAGAGAATTCTGATAACCATAACTGACTTAATCAAGACTTCAGGCGTTGGTCGTGCACAACCAACGATTGATTTACCTTTCTTTAATCAAAGGCCAAGTGTTTGCCCGGCTGCTACTTTGCAGGCATATATGTCCATCACCTCAGCAAATAGGTCAATTGCCGAGGAAAAACTTTTATTAACTCATAGAAAACCTTACAGACCTGCCTCATCACAAACTATTGGTCGGTGGATTAAGCAGGTTCTGAAAGAGAGTGGCATCGACACCGATATATTTGGTGCTCACAGCACACGTCATGCTGCCACGTCAGCTGCTTTTCGAGCTGGCATTAGTGTCGATGCCATAAGAAAGGCAGCTGGTTGGTCTAACCAATCAGCTGTCTTTGCTAACTTCTATAACAGACCAATTATTGATTGTACTAATGATTTGTTTAACAGCTTATTATAAGGCTTATAAAACTGTGATAATGTAACGTGATTATAATAATGCTAAAAATAAAAACCTTTGATTTACATTCAAGATTATTTATTTCGTTTCTTCCATGTTTTTTTTTTTACCTAGCAACATTGATATTATCTCTGAACATCTACATTAGTCAAATATAATCTTAATTAAATCTCGGAGACGAAGACCAGATAATTTAATGATCAAACGAACTTACCCTAAGTGAAGTTCGATCATAATTATCTGGTCTTCGTCGAAGAGATTTAAGGACCCTCCCATCCCTTGCAGTTGACGCCCTACGTAAAAATCAATGTTACTACGTTCTCTAAAAAGAATGAGCTCAGTAGGAAGGCGATGTCTGAAGACAGGTGACGTTGGAGGGGGATAGAAACCGTTGTTTTTTTTTTTTTTTCCCTCTCCAACGCTAATATACTAGTGCGGGTAGGTTCGCAAGTAGCTGGACACTACTACATTAGTCAAATATAATCTTAATTAAATCTCTTCGACGAAGACCAGATAATTATGATCGAACTTCACTTAGGGTAAGTTCGTTTGATCATTAAAGTATTCTACATATAGTTGCTTCCCGTTCATCGATCTAGAAATAATGTAAAAAAAATAAGTTCTGAATTCTCAACAATCAAAAAATCCGACGCTAAGTCACTGCTTTTAAACTAAAAGAGGTAAAGTTATGCCGAATACTGAGTTTGAAAGTCTAATTAATATAGAATATTCAACATATAGTGACTGCCCGTTCATCGATCTAGAAATAATGTAAAAAAAATAAGATTTGAATTCTCAACTATCAAAAAATCGGCCGGTAAGTCACTACTTCCAAACTAAACGAGGTAAAGTTATGCCGAACACTGAGTTTGAAAGCCTTATTAATATAGAATATTCAACATATAGTGACTGCCCGTTCATCGATCTAGAAATAATGTAAAAAAAATAAGTTCTGAATTCTCAACTATCAAAAAATCGGCCGGTAAGTCACTACTTCTAAACTAAACGAGGTAAAGTTATGCCGAATACTGAGTTTGAAAGCCTAACTGGTATACAGTATTCTACATATAGTTGCTTCCCGTTCATCGATCTAGAAATAATGTAAAAAAAATAAGTTCTGAATTCTCAACTATCAAAAAATCCGCCGCTAAGTCACTGCTTCTAAACTAAACGAGGTAAAGTTATGCCGAATACTGAGTTTGAAAGCCTAATTAATATAGAATATTCAACATATAGTGACTGCCCGTTCATCGATCTAGAAATAATGTAAAAAAATTAGATTTGAATTCTCAACTATCAAAAAATCGGCCGGTAAGTCACTACTTCCAAACTAGTCGAGGTAAAGTTATGCCGAATACTGAGTTTGAAAGCCTAATTGATATACAGTATTCTACATATAGTTGCTTCCCGTTCATCGATCTAGAAATAATGTAAAAAAAATAAGTTCTGAATTCTCAACAATCAAAAAATCCGACGCTAAGTCACTGTTTTTAAACTAAAAGAGGTAAAGTTATGCCGAATACTGAGTTTGAAAGTCTAATTAATATAGAATATTCAACATATAGTGACTGCCCGTTCATCGATCTAGAAATAATGTAAAAAAAATAAGATTTGAATTCTCAACTATCAAAAAATCGGCCGGTAAGTCACTACTTCCAAACTAAACGAGGTAAAGTTATGCCGAACACTGAGTTTGAAAGCCTTATTAATATAGAATATTCAACATATAGTGACTGCCCGTTCATCGATCTAGAAATAATGTAAAAAAAATAAGTTCTGAATTCTCAACTATCAAAAAATCCGCCGCTAAGTCACTGCTTCTAAACTAAACGAGGTAAAGTTATGCCGAATACTGAGTTTGAAAGCCTAATTAATATAGAATATTCAACATATAGTGACTGCCCGTTCATCGATCTAGAAATAATGTAAAAAAATTAGATTTGAATTCTCAACTATCAAAAAATCGGCCGGTAAGTCACTACTTCCAAACTAGTCGAGGTAAAGTTATGCCGAATACTGAGTTTGAAAGCCTAATTGATATACAGTATTCTACATATAATGGCTTCCCGTTCATCGATCTAGAAATAATGTAAAAAAAATAAGTTCTGAATTCTCAACTATCAAAAAATCCGCCGCTAAGTCACTGCTTCTAAACTAAACGAGGTAAAGTTATGCCGAATACTGAGTTTGAAAGCCTAATTGATATACAGTATTCTACATATAGTTGCTTCCCGTTCATCGATCTAGAAATAATGTAAAAAAAATAAGTTCTGAATTCTCAACTATCAAAAAATCCGCCGCTAAGTCACTGCTTCTAAACTAAACGAGGTAAAGTTATGCCGAATACTGAGTTTGAAAGCCTAATTGATATACAGTATTCTACATATAGTTGCTTCCCGTTCATCGATCTATAAATAATGTAAAAAAAATAAGATTTGAATTCTCAACTATCAAAAAATCGGCCGGTAAGTCACTACTTCCAAACTAAACGAGGTAAAGTTATGCCGAATACTGAGTTTGAAAGCCTAATTGATATACAGTATTCTACATATAGTTGCTTCCCGTTCATCGATCTAGAAATAATATGTGATCAAACGAACTTCTTGAAGTGAAGTTCGATCGATATTATATGAGTCGCTTCATTCAAAGATATAATATTAACAAGGTAGTCCCTTAAACCTACAAGGTAGCATTCGCACAATTTAAAAAGTATCTTTTTTACTTCCATTTCCTTTAAAACTAGTTCCTGTTGGCGCCACGCTCCCTGTGCGCGGCCATTCTATCGTCATTCTTTTTAGAGTACTTAATCATATTATCGTTTACCAAAACATTATTCTGGGATATCGGGTGGGAGGGTCCTTATATCTTTGAATGAAGCGACTCATATAATATCGATCGAACTTCACTTCAAGAAGTTCGTTTGATCACATATTATATTTCGTCGCTTCATTCTTCGATATAATATTAACAAGGTAGATGTTTAGAGCTTAATGTTTTGGTTCCATCAATCAAATGATAGTAAAGTAAGTTAATCAACTTTTTTATTGTGATTAATTAATAACCGAACATAACAAAAGTTTTTAACAATCAAATTATTAACTAATAATCATAGTTTTCGTGAATTATACAGTTGTCTTATTTGCGAAACAAACAGATCTAGCAAATTCACTATTATCTATAACAGGCCTATTATAGAACCTGGCGAAGGTAAGCGATGAGCTCGACCAGGTGGCGGTCTTGCGGATGACGTCGACGGAGACGCCGGCCGCGCGCGCCGCGGACGTGGCGGCGTGCCGCGTGCTGTGCGCGCCGAACACCGCCACGTCTACTCCGCTCTCTGACAACACCTTTTTAAGCCATTTACTTATGGTCTGAGCCGTAGCTGGTTTATACGGTCGCTTATTTGTTATAAACAAACTGCTGATTTTATCCTCTCTAATTTTGATTGTAGCTCTCAGATAATCTTGTAACGTAGTAGCGGGGCAAATGGTTGTATTTTCGTTGAAAAAGGGAAGAAATAACACGGGCTGGTCGCGATTAGGGCCTGAAGTCTTAATGAGATCAGTGATTGTAATTTTTGCGCCGCTGCTACTGAATTGGATGTTGTCTATTTTGATCAGGGAAAGTGTTTGAACTCGATGAGCCGTACATAGGGCGAGTAACGACACTAACTTTTTCGTGAGATTTTCCAGCGGGATATCTCGATGAGGAACCCATTTGGATACATAGCTCAACACGAGCTTTGGATCCCACGTGGAATTGTATTTTGGAGAAGTCGGTCTCAATTTGTAAACGCCCTTTAAAAGTCGTTTTACAGACTCGTCGACTCCGATATTAATTTTTCCTAATAAAATAGACAACGCCGATCGGTGACAATTAATCGTGCCATAAGAGGCACCTTTGTGGAACTGTTCCGATAAAAAACCAATTACATCCTTGATGGGACAGTCTAAAGGATTGATCTGATTCGTTGTGCAAAAAGACCACCATGTCTTGAGCGATGAGCTATACTGCTTAATAGTGTTGTCAGCGAGCGAAGCTAACATGAGGTCGACTGCGGGTACTGGCGTTCCCTGTCGAGCGAACGCGATCCGCAGAACCTCGCGGCACCCAGGGTAAGGCATCTGAACAGAGGGTGGTGACTCCTGAAAGGAGAGTGCAAAAGGTCTTTACTGGGTCCGAAATATATTACCTCAGAACATATTATATTTCCTAATAACGGGTACCACGGTTGTGATGGCCAGACTGGAAATATTATAATACCAGTGGCTTTATCCTCAATCACTTTCTGTATGCATTTTAACATTAAAGAGAATGGTGGGAATGCGTAAAAGAAAAATTGTTTCCAATTAATCGTAAAAGCATCCACCATCCACGCATCGGGGTCCGGTTTCCAGGAAACATATTTAGGGCATTTGGCATTAGTGCGGGACGCAAACAGGTCAATTTGAGGCTAACCCAACTTAGTAATTATGGTCTGAAAGACATCATTGGAAAGCTCCCATTCGATGTCAGGGTTAATCCTTCTCGATTCCGCGTCCGCCTCGACATTGTCCTTGGTGTTGATGTAAGATGCGAACAACCAAATGTGGCGTTTCTCGCACCAATGCCAAATTTGTCTCGTCAGGTCGTTGAGGTGGGGGAATTGTATGCCACCCATCCTATTAATGTAACTTAACGCAGTTGTGTTGTCTACTCTCAACAAGATGGCACAATGGTTAAAATTTCTAGCTAAAGTTTTTAATCCTAAATAAATAGCTAGCAATTCGAGATAATTGATATGGCAACCGCGTTCACTGTCCTTCCAGTGCCCGTTGACTCTGTCTGTACCACAAACGGCCCCCCAGCCCGTTGTAGACGCATCCGTATAAATGACCTTATCGTAATTTAAAACTCGCATTTGATTGGATGCGAGTGAAATATTACTTGACCACCAAATAAGGTCATCAAGTATTTTTTCTGAAAGGTAGACTTTCGTTTCGTAATTATCGAATTGCAGCAGCAGAGAATACTTTTCTCTTTCCAAAATCTTGGTGTACAACCACCCATATTGGATAGCTGGACAAGCCGCGGTAAGAACTCCGATTAGTTGGGCAAATTCACGAATGGTACAACGAGGGAGTGTCATAAACCTTTTAACCAACAGTGCGATCTTGCTTCGTTTATCTGCAGGTAAAGATAATGTCAAGTCAATGGTATTGTAGATAAAGCCTAGGAATTTACAAGATTGTTTAGGTTCTAAACAACTTTTGTCAAAGTTTATTACGAAACCTAAGCACGTAAGTAACTTAATAGTTTCATCGACATTATCTTTGCATGCTTTGTAATTATTACCGATACACAAAATATCGTCTAAATATATAACGGATGCAAAGCCACGTGATCTAAGGAAGGATATTACTTCTCTCATTACTTTACTGAAGACTCTTGGCGCCACTGATAGGCCGTAAGGCATGGCGGTGAACTCGTATGTTACCAACCGTGAGTCATTATTCTCGAATTGAAAGCGTAAGTACTTTCTTTGTGATTCTATTATTGGAATCAAAAGATAAGCTTCCTTCAAATCGACGGTGGCTAAAAATCCGTCTTTAGGGATGAGCTTCGAAGCAGTCCTGTGGTCTTCCATCTTAAAATGATTGGTGGTGATGAACTTATTCAGTGCTTTTAAATTTAAGATAAATCTTTTACCACCGTTGGGTTTCGGTGCTAAAAATATCTTTGACAGATACTGCCCGGGAGATGGAAGACATTCAGTAATTGCTCCTAAGCTTAACAAATTTTGAATAGCAACTGACATGTCAGATTTTTCGTCATGTGTCATTAAATATCTCGGTGCCATGGCCTGACTGACTTCAGTATTAAAAGGAATAGTATAACCTTCGGTTACCCATTTTATAATAGATTCGTTATCAGTAACGTTTTTCCAACAGTTAAGAAAGTATTTAATTCTACCCGCATGAGGTACCTTTTCTACTGTTGCGATGTCTGAGTCTGGGCACGCGTTTGTGGTCTGGCGGCAGGTTTCGCCGGCGCGGCTGGTGCTGGGTATGGCTTGCGAGACGACGTCGTCCTCCTCGCGCCTCCCCGCGCCGTCTTGCTTGATGAAAAACGGGGAGGGCCGGTCCAGTTTCCCCGGTGCTGAGATGGTCGAGCGGTGGAAGCGGAAGGAGGCACGCTGTTGACGAACTTCTTTATCTGAAGTCCTTGCTTCTCAATAGTTTTGGATGTCTTGATCTTTTCGGACAACTTGTTTCCAAATAGAGTGTCATCTCGACAAGTATCTTGTACTACCGTCAAGAATTTTTTGTCTAAGCTCGGAGTGATTAATTTGATCCGAGCTTGTGTCTCAGCGTAATGCAAGTCACTGAGAATCCGACAAGCGTCACTTAGGTACTTGATGGTCTGAATCTTGTCCTCATTTTGTCCAACAAGTACGTCCATGGCCCTATTTATAGCTGTGATACCCGAGCCAAGCTGTTGTTGAATGTTATGCATTTTTTTATCTCTGTTACGTGCGCTTTCAGTAATAGCGGCCGTAATTTCGGGGTTTAGCTTGGGTGCTTGTAAAAGAGTACAATTTTGAGGAATTAAGTATCCTTTTAAAATTTTATCTTTATCCTCTTTTGGCATACCCCTTTTTAGCAAGGGTGTCCATAGTTGGGCCAGGTTATCATGAATCTTGTCTCCATATACTGGTTCATCATTTATTTTTGAGCCGAGAGCCAAAAGGATATCAGCGTTCAGTTCTGGTATTGATTCCTGCGTAGCAGTAATGGTCTCGACAATATTTGCTGATATGTCGACATTAGTTGGGATTTCGTCAGGTATAGGGTCGATGTCCGGACTAGGTTGAGCAGTATCCTCTGCAGAAGAGTTGCTTTCCGTATCTGAAATACGCATAACGACGTGGTTACGACCGGTACATCACCATACCCAACATCTCCCACTGTGTAAAGATTTTTTCGAAATACCCTCATTTACAAAAAAAAATACATTTTACAAGTAGCTGCATATTAATTATTGAGTAATAATTATTAATTTACCTTTAGGTAAACGTTTCGTCATACGTGCATGTGTGTTCAAACCTTGCCTTCGTGTTGATTCTCGACCAACCCCCCGGCATGTAGGATAAATGAACGATTTCCTTCGTGTTGGTTCGCGACCAACCCCCAGGAATTATATGCTTGCACGGTTACCAATGTGATAACTCACGGCTACCACATAGGCATGGAACGTTGGCTACTTTATTCACTTTAAAACAGGAAAAAAAGAAAAATGTAATAAAAATAGTTATTTTACTCACCTGTTTTCTCTTCGTCGCCTGACGACGAATCCGACAAAACAATACGTCTGTAACGTGGTTTCGACGTTTCTAATTTCTTTATTTTATTCCTATAATAATCTATGCGCTCCGTTGCACTGCGCTTCGGCATCTTGAGATGTGTGTGCTTGCTACCTCGCACGAAAAAGGAATGACGATAGAATGGCCGCGCACAGGGAGCGTGGCGCCAACAGGAACTAGTTTTAAAGGAAATGGAAGTAAAAAAGATACTTTTTAAATTGTGCGAATGCTACCTTGTAGGTTTAAGGGACTACCTTGTTAATATTATATCGAAGAATGAAGCGACGAAATATAATGTAAAAAAAATAAGTTTTGAATTCTCAACTATCAAAAAATCGGCCGTTAAGTCACTACTTCTAAACTAAACGAGGTAAAGTTATGCCGAAAGCTGAGTTTGAAAGCCTAATTAATATAGAATATTCAACATGTAGTGACTTCCCGTTCATCGATCTAGAAATAATGTAAAAAAATAAGTTCTGAATTCTCAACTATCAAAAAATCCGCCGCTAAGTCACTGCTTCTAAACTAAACGAGGTAAAGTTATGCCGAATACTGAGTTTGAAAGCCTAATTAATATAGAATATTCAACATATAGTGACTGCCCGTTCATCGATCTAGAAATAATGTAAAAAAATAAGATTTGAATTCTCAACTATCAAAAAATCGGCCGGTAAGTCACTACTTCCAAACTAGTCGAGGTAAAGTTATGCCGAATACTGAGTTTGAAAGCCTAATTGATATACAGTATTCTACATATAGTTGCTTCCCGTTCATCGATCTAGAAATAATGTAAAAAAAATAAGTTCTGAATTCTCAACTATCAAAAAATCCGCCGCTAAGTCACTGCTTCTAAACTAAACGAGGTAAAGTTATGCCGAATACTGAGTTTGAAGCCTTATTAATATAGAATATTCAACATATAGTGACTGCCCGTTCATCGATCTAGAAATAATGTAAAAAAAATAAGTTCTGAATTCTCAACAATCAAAAAATCCGACGCTAAGTCACTGCTTCTAAACTAAAAGAGGTAAAGTTATGCCGAATACTGAGTTTGAAAGCCTAATTAATATAGAATATTCAACATATAGTGACTGCCCGTTCATCGATCTAGAAATAATGTAAAAAAAATAAGATTTGAATTCTCAACTATCAAAAAATCGGCCGGTAAGTCACTACTTCCAAACTAAACGAGGTAAAGTTATGCCGAATACTGAGTTTGAAAGCCTAATTGATATACAGTATTCTACATATAGTTGCTTCCCGTGCATCGATCTAGAAATAATGTAAAAAAAATAAGTTCTGAATTCTCAACTATCAAAAAATCCGCCGCTAAGTCACTGCTTCTAAACTAAACGAGGTAAAGTTATGCCGAATACTGAGTTTGAAAGCCTAATTGATATACAGTATTCTACATATAGTTGCTTCCCGTTCATCGATCTATAAATAATGTAAAAAAAATAAGATTTGAATTCTCAACTATCAAAAAATCGGCCGGTAAGTCACTACTTCCAAACTAAACGAGGTAAAGTTATGCCGAATACTGAGTTTGAAAGCCTAATTGATATACAGTATTCTACATATAGTTGCTTCCCGTTCATCGATCTAGAAATAATGTAAAAAAAATAAGTTCTGAATTCTCAACTACCAAAAAACCGGCGGGTAAGTCACTACTTCTAAACTAAACGAGGTAAAGTTATGCCGAAAGCTGAGTTTGAAAGCCTAATTGATATACAGTATTCTACATATAGTGGCTTCCCGTTCATCGATCTAGAAATAATGTAAAAAAAATAAGTTCTGAATTCTCAACTATCAAAAAATCCGCCGCTAAGTCACTGCTTCTAAACTAAACGAGGTAAAGTTATGTCGAAAGCTGAGTTTGAAAGCCTTATTAATATACAGTATTCAACATATAGTGGCTTCCCGTTCATCGATCTAGAAATAATGTAAAAAAAATAAGTTCTGAATTCTCAACTATCAAAAAATTGGCCGGTAGGTCACTTCACTACTTCTAAACTAAACGAGTTAAAGTTATGCCGAATACTGACTTTGAAAGCCTTATTAATATAGAATATTCAACATATAGTGACTCCCCGTTCATCAATCTAGAAATAATGTAAAAAAAATAAGTTCTGAATTCTCAACTATCAAAAAATCGGCCGGTAAGTCACTACTTCTAAACTAAACGAGGTAAAGTTATGCCGAATACTGAGTTTGAAAGCCTAACTGGTATACAGTATTCTACATATAGTTGCTTCTCGTTCATCGATCTAGAAATAATGTAAAAAAAATAAGTTCTGAATTCTCATCTATCAAAAAATCCGCCGCTAAGTCACTGCTTCTAAACTAAACGAGGTAAAGTTATGTCGAAAGCTGAGTTTGAAAGCCTTATTAATATACAGTATTCAACATATAGTGGCTTCCCGTTCATCGATCTAGAAATAATGTAAAAAAAATAAGTTCTGAATTCTCAACTATCAAAAAATCCGCCGCTAAGTCACTGCTTCTAAACTAAACGAGGTAAAGTTATGCCGAATACTGAGTTTGAAAGCCTAATTAATATAGAATATTCAACATATAGTGAATGCCCGTTCATCGATCTAGAAATAATGTAAAAAAAATAAGTTCTGAATTCTCAACTATCAAAAAATCGGCCGGTAAGTCACTACTTCTAAACTAAACGAGGTAAAGTTATGCCGAATACTGAGTTTGAAAGCCTAACTGGTATACAGTATTCTACATATAGTTGCTTCCCGTTCATCGATCTAGAAATAATGTAAAAAAAATAAGTTCTGAATTCTCATCTATCAAAAAATCCGCCGCTAAGTCACTGCTTCTAAACTAAACGAGGTAAAGTTATGTCGAAAGCTGAGTTTGAAAGCCTTATTAATATACAGTATTCAACATATAGTGGCTTCCCGTTCATCGATCTAGAAATAATGTAAAAAAAATAAGTTCTGAATTCTCAACTATCAAAAAATCCGCCGCTAAGTCACTGCTTCTAAACTAAACGAGGTAAAGTTATGTCGAAAGCTGAGTTTGAAAGCCTTATTAATATACAGTATTCAACATATAGTGGCTTCCCGTTCATCGATCTAGAAATAATGTAAAAAAAATAAGTTTTGAATTATAAACTGTTAAAAAATCGGCCGGTAAGTCACTACTTCTATACTAAACGAGGTAATGACATGCCAAAAGCTGATTTTGAAAGCCTTTATTAATTTAATAAATGCCCAGTACTTCAATGAAATATTATAAAAAAGTTCGTGAAGAAATCTTAATCTTTATGAATTTGTCTTCCTTTTTATAGCTATGCAAGATTTTAATATTTGTTTTATCAGTTCATTATTAGTACTTCTTTATTTGGTAGGGTTATTTCCGTGTGAAGTTGGCGGCCAAATGTTGGCTATTAGTTGGCCAATAATCAGCCGCCAACTTTTGGCCGCTAACTTCACACCGGTGATACTGATAATGCGAGATAATTCAAAATGCGAATGCGTATGTTACTAGGGCAACTTTCTTGGCAGCTCTATTTTGAAAAGAATGCTTCAATATAAAATTTAAATGTTTTTTCCTCTCCTCAGGATTTACTTAAGACTGACACTAAACTAAATCTTACTCCGTGAGCGAAATTCTATCCCTATAAAACAGAATTTCGCTTTCCCCATCCAGTAGCCGGTATAAGTTGACTTGATAATCTCCGTCACCAAATTCAACACCAAAGAATTTGAATTGCTTAGACTAGCTTAAAATTGAAAATATTTTTCCTAACATGGTGTTAGTTCAAAAATATTTGATTATCAGCTACATAATCTATTAAACGATAAGAATTCGTTGGGTTCATGATTTATTTGTCTCAAACTTCAAATGCAGCATACATTCTACATCTCCAGGTTACTGAGGAGTAACCATTGGCTTATCGCTGGGTACTGAGTTCAAGAGTTATCAACAGTGCTTTCCTTATCTGCCAATATTGTTTTTCAACTTAACATTATAGCAAGTTTGTTGAAGTTTGTCAGTGATATGATTTAGGCAATATTTGTTTAAGATCGGTTTTAGTGCCATGTGCCAAATAACATTTTCAAACATTGAATTTTCCAACTTAGCCTACGCAGTATGTCCGTTGTATGCCGTTACTTTATCTAGTTATACTCATACGCGATTTATCTTTGATAAGATCTTTGAAGTCCTATAGCTCATACGACGTCTTATCGTTTTTAATTCATCTGAGTGGAAAGGCGGGTCCCATTCCTACCGAAGGAGTCTCTGTAAATTCAATTTGATATATTTTCAATCCGCACCAAAGTGTATTGTTAGGTTAATGTAGGTTACTTGTATTTAAAACTGAAATCGGTAATAGGTATTTTTAGTATAATAGTTAACTCTTAAAGTAACACACAGAAGTGGCATTTAAAAGATAATAATTTACTGTAATGTGCATATTTTGGATTAGAATCTTAATCCAAAACCTTGGCATGAAAACTTCCTCTCCCATCAAATACTGCAAGCAAAAATGCTTTATTCTCGTTCAGAATAAGTTTTCACCTCATTTCTCTCCCGACGTGTTACGCGCCGGGCTGGGTCCTCCACACGGCGCAGTTGTAAACAGGGCGATATAATTTTTGATCCTTATAAATGGCGTCATTATCTGTTTGGAGGTTCCTCATTCTTGCCGCGAGGACAAAAATTATGCGGCCCCGCGTTGATGAACTCGCAAATTTTCATATTCTGCAAATGGGGAACAATTTTTTTTATCCGGACCTCTCCGGGACATACTTTTTTGTTGCTCCGCGCAAAGTTGTATAATTTGTAAATAAAGTAGGCTGCTTGATTTTGTTATGTCGAGAACTGAGGGCCTTTGTTTAAGAGTTACCGGAATTGTTTGAACTGTCAGTGAATTTGTCAAATTATATTTCCTTAAGAATAACGAGGCTAAATAGTCAGTGGGGTTAGAGAGAAAAGTCTATGAAATAAAATCAATATACCTAATTAATATTTTTCGAAAGGCACAGAAAAAAAAACTTACGGTGATGGAAACTTGGGCACTCCTCCGAGGCAGTTCTACGTGTAAAGTTCCCCCATGTTCACAGATACTGCATAGGTAGGAATTACAACCCAAGCTCTCTCATTTGGAGAGGAGGCCTCCTGTACTCGGTTGTGAGGCGCATATACGCCGACAATAAAATAGAGAGAACCGAGTGCCAAGAAAATGTGAGTAAAGAAAATTTGTGCCTAAGGAAGGTTTATTTTCAAAAGATTTCCAATAAGGCAATCTGTCTTCACTGAAAAATAGTATAATGATTATCCTGCACACGTCAAGAGGGAACAACATAATCCAGGGATTTATGTAAAATAGCCGTAAACGCGGGCCCGATGATACATCACCTGAGCAAACTTTTCCCTGGCATTTCTATCCCAATGTAAAACATTAGCTTACAGAATGTAAGCGTTAAGAACATTTTGAAGCTCCACATTACGGGCGGTGCAAGTTTAGAGAGGATGATTTGTTTCTCGTCTTTATTAGATGTTTTGTGCTTATATTTAATTGTGGTGTCCGTTGATTCAATTTCATATTTAGATATTTAGTTTCTTTACATATATTTCATCACATTTCATCGCACCTACTTACGTTCCCCTGCTGGCCATTGCTGTCACTGAAAATGAATAAAATTTATGTAAAATTCACAAATAGAACGCCAATATCATCTACAGTTACTTCAAGTAAAAACACAGATTAGTTAATAGAAAAGTTCATCTTAGAGATTAAAGTAGTAAACCTACTCTAAAATTAAAGAATACTATGAATAAAAAAGCTGTGGTAGCCTAGTGGTTTGACCTGTGGCCTCTCAAGCAGAGTGTCGTGGGTTCAAATCCCAAGCGCACCTCTGAGTTTTTCGGAATTTATGTGCGAAAATTACATTTGAAATTTGCCATGAGCTTTTCGGTGAAGGAAAACATCGTGAGGAAACCTTGCACACATCTGCGAAGAAATTCAATGGTGTGTGTTAAGTTCCCAATCCGCACTGGGCGCGCGTGGGAACTATAGCCCAAACCCTCCAATACACGGAGGAGGCCTATGCCATGAGGCACGCCGAATTACGCGACAGTTTAATAATAAAAAGAAACAACAACAACAACAAAAATGAAATTGTAGCGAATTCGGAATAAAAAAAAAAGATTTAGATAGATCTTAAAAAAATATGTGATCTTAGCGAGAAAGACTTGAGTGGTTGATTACACTAACTTTCCTATTTTTTTTAACAAAAAATCAGTAAAGCATTAACCAATTTAGCGATCTTTTGTCTCCCTCCCTCCGCAAGCCTGTGACTTGCATTAAAACAAACACCGCGATCAATCAAACGGTTGGCAAGCTCATGAATAATACCTATCCTGTTGAGAAAACTTTAACAAAAGATTTATTTTCTTTCGTAGAGCTGGCGATCGGAAAATAGCAGCAAAGATTGATTGATTCCGAATAAAATATGGATGAATACATATAATATTGGACGGGCCTTTTGTTGCATTATAATCTCACCGCTATAGAAATTCTACGAAATGTTTTAAGCAATACCGGAGCCCGTAGTATTATGGAGTATTATCCAGGTGAGTTTTCGCTTTTTCATGAAAGCATCGTTGATCCAAATAAAACGTGGGCTGCGGCTTTAAAAGCGTGCTCCGTAAATATTTGATAAATCAAAGCAGTCAATAATGCTGATATTTAGTTTCATTTCACAAGGTTTAAAATCATTCAGTTCGCTAATGTAAACAACGTAATATTTTCAATACAATGTTATAAAAATGTTGCAAGTTGCTAAATTTTCAGTTTACAATTATGTGATAATAATAAATGTTTTGTTTGCTATTTATTTTGTTCTGAAGGTCGGTCACTTATATTGTTATCTTTTAAAAAAAAGGATGAACTCTGTGTTCAGACTATGACGACAATTTTGATTTTTAAATAGTATTCCAGATTTGAAATTGAAAAAAAAAGCAAAGATAAGCGCTGGGTCAGACCTGTTAGGGTTCTTCCAAATAGAACACTGTATTTATTTATCAAACGAAAACGAAAGTAATAATATACACAAGATTAAACAATCCAAAGTTTTATTCCTTAGATCGCGGCCGTGGTGAAACCCCTACTTTATAGTACGATCGCTAACAAAAATATCCATTTTATCATAGGTACCTATTGCATACAAAACTGGATATTTAAGTAAGAAAACCGTCTGTAGCTATAATTATTTCGCTTTAGGTCGCACAAAAATGTTTAGCATCACCCGTCGCCAATAAACGTAGTTCGTACAATGACCCCACGATCCACCACCTGTGGGCCAGGCTGGCCTGCGAGACACATGCCAGAACAAGACCTAATGTGTACTGTGGCCATTATATCACAAGGTATATTGTAAATAGGTTGAATACACAAGAGTTACGCAACTGTAGGTTAAGCAGCGAACAGGTGCCAGTGTTGTGTTTTCCTCGTTAAATCTCTTTATTCGATAACCAGGGACTCTGTTTGGAAACATTCGCAAGAAGTAGCAACGGCACGCAAGTTAGGTGTTGCATCTTGCTCTTACACATTACGCTTTGTACGTAAGACAGAGATACAACACCTGGCTTTGGTATCGTTATATATTACTCCGATAGAGTTGAATAGGGCTCCAGTTAAGCCTAAGCAAACAAAAAGCAAGCGGCAGGCAGCTATTGATTGTGTGAAACTGTACCGATATTTTGGCGTATGTGGAGAAGGCATCCTGAAAAAGTGAGTTTAATATAGGTGAAACGCATTCACGTCGGTATCGGCAGTTGCTCATAAAAAACAATAGCATTTCACAGTCATGTAAATTTTAAATAAATATGATTCAAATTCGGAATTCAAACAGCGACGTTTTTATTTAATTTTTACTACAGCTATCAATGAATCAAGAATTTTACTTCCCGATTTTTGTATTTATTTTTACGGTTAATCTGCTAGAAATTATATATTTAAAGGATAGTGAAAACCAGAACACATGAAACAAAAAGTCTGTGATTTGTGTTTAGCCTAGGGGCTAGGCGTCACTAGTCCTCTTAGGGGAAATGGTGGTGTAGGCACCACCCGTAGCAGGTAGCCTGACGTACCTACTGCTATATACATATGCTGCGTAGGCAGTGACAAAATGTATGGAACTATAAAGCTTAAACCGGGATTAAAAATTAAATCTAGATTTCGTTTTTCCAGAATATGGTAATAAGGATAAGTTCCGAACATACTATACTATACTTATTAGTATAACTTCTATAAACACTACAGCAGATTTTTGTACTAAAATGGAACCTCGATTGGCCTTTTCTAACTACTAGTCACCATTGGCTCTAGCGACATTATCTTCTTTTGTTCTGGTTGCTTTGGATATATCAGAACTAAGGTGCACTCAGGCGATACCCTGTTGAGTCAAATTAAGGGACAAAGATTCTGTCTTTAGCAGTCAAGAAAATATAACAGTATATTTCAAGAATAAAGCATGCATGACGACTCATTTTGAAAATAACGCATTATGAAAACGACCTTCGATTCAAAGATGAATTTATGATACAAGCTTTTTTCTGGTTGTAATTTGGTATGTCATAATATCTTAATAAATCGGTAAGGATTATTTGATGGGTAAAAGGACGTGTTACGTAAACAATTTCTAACTGAGAGCACTTCTATGTGTTGGAGCTATCTGCCCACAATAAAATCAGTCTGCCGAATCCCGGCGCGTACTTAAAGTCACACTGACAGGAGTCTACGAATCAGTGTTGGGGGGAAGCGGCTCCAAGCCGCATCACGTCGTAGTCCTATTTAGACGGCTCACTTGTTGTTATTATTGTACTATGGTAAAACGAAGCATTGTCAACAGTAGAAGATTGCTAAACAAGGGTGGAAATTGACCTTTTTCCAATAGTTCGAGGATGAAATGGGTAATTTCACTCGAGTTGAACACTACTTTTCATTTCGTATAATGAGGAAAGTAAAAGAAGGTATTATGACAAATTTCACTAACGCGCACGGTCGCACTTCATATTTGTTACGTTTGTCTTTCTTTTCCCGCTCTTTTATCTGTTGCGCGATTTGCGCGCATTGCGCATTTCGTCTGCGCACCAATGGCTGCCGGCCAGTTTATTTTTCAACTTGCAGACACGGGGGTTGCTATCAATTAATTTGTCGACTTGTATTTCATGCCAAAAATATTACCGATCGTAATAATTCCTAATTCTCGTTGTATAACTGCATAAGCTTATATAGCGTGAATGTTATTTTCAAAAAAGATTATTTAGCCTTTTACAATTAAAAAGGAACTATTTGTATAGATGATTATATAAAACATAGATTACGTGGCTGTATACCGTATTTCCATTGCTATGTACCTCTTTTGGATTAGCTATGAAGGGCTGAGTTTTTTTTTTCAAATTACTTTCAACCCAAGGGTCGCGAAGAGTCACTTTCAACCCGCTATCCAGATAATCAATGACCTACTTTCAGAGTATGAGAAATGAAAAGGCCTTTTCATCTGTGGTAGATGATTCAAGTGCCTATTGTATCTGTAATGGAACGTAATTAAAAAAAAGAAAAACTATTTTGAATGTTGGCAACACTGCCCGATCATGCCCCCCTTTTCCAGTTCTGTTTGAAGGGACAACTGCATCTACACATGCTCTGGTCCTTTTACATGGAGCCTGGAACCAAGCTTGGTCATGCGCTAGTCGTCCATCTGCTAGAAGCTTCCGTCACTAGTCCTCTTTCCCGCAAAACGAAATAGCGTCGCCTTAACCGGTCGATGTCAGCCCCACGAGAGATAACATTGCTAGTGTGTTTTCCTTGAATCTTGTTTCAAGCACTAAAAGTCTTTGAATCCGTTTCCTGCAGCCATAGAATATGTACGACGAAATAAAAACGCAAGTAACACCAGTAGTTAAAGACTGAATAAAACTTGTACTAATCATTACGACCGGATAGCCAAGTGGTTAAAGAACCTTATTATGAGGCTTGAGGTCCCAGATATTTGTATGAAAAATATGGATTATTCTCGAGTTATAGATGTTTAGTATCTAAGTATGTATTTATATCTATAATAACGTTTATCCTTTGTCTAGAACCCATATTTCTTCCATGCTGGTCTGGGAGCAAAGAAAAAACATAGAATATACCAGTTGCTTTCCTACCCGCGCAGATGGTAAAATGAAGAATGACGATAAATGATGGCAGATGGCGAGGGAATGGGTGAAAATCATAGGAATCATGTTATAGGCGATGAGGCTAGCAACCCATCACTATTTTGATTTCAATTTTCACCTATACGCCCACAATCTTGCTAAATGTGGCCTGTAGGTGTCTGTTACCTAAGGCTCTGTCTACCCCGTAATGGACAAAGACGTGATTTGTGTATGTATGTAGAACTCATATTAGAAGCTTTGCATAGTTTGGGACTTGGTCAATTGGTGTGACTTCATTTCATTTTCATTATTATCGGAGCACGTTTTTCACGTAATTCTAAGAAAAAACTCAATTAGCCAATTGAGTGCCTTATTTATGTGATCCATCTGCTAAACCCCTGTGGGAAAGAGGCGTGACGGTATGTATATGTATGTATGTATATCTGCTAAAGGTCAACTATTTTCCACTGTTTTACGTTAGCAAATGGAGGAGACTAACAGCCTGTTCCACCACTCTCTGTCAAGTTCCAGTTATCTTAAATCTGTGTCCCTATTTATTACTACGAAACAGACAGAGACTTTATCATAGATAACTGACACTTAAGATAACTTGAACTTAACTGAGAGTGATGAAACAAGCCCTAAACTAAGGAGGCTGTCTATATCGTTAATATCAAACTAATGGAACTTAATAGCCTTATTGTACGCCATTGCTCTTGGTTTTAACTATGCCTTTATTTCGATACGTTTCGCGTTTTTCTTTTACAGGCTTACAGGCTTAAAGGGACATTGATATATTTGAAGGAATACATTGTACGAATATTAAATTTATTTACGTCGCTATCGAAAATGTTATTCCACGACTATTTTCTTTCGATTCTAGGTATCGTGTCGTACCGAAGTAGAATATTAACAGGGATGTTTGCTTTATAAATAGAAAAGAGGAGAATCCTTAATAGAAACATAAAAATGGTTAGAATATAAAATCAAACATGAACGGCTATAATAACACTGAAAAAGTGACAGATTAAAACAAATTCCCCTTTTCTTCTATACGCCTACAATCATGCTAAACGTGGCCTTAGGTCTTATAATTTTGCCTGTTGGGCTCTGTCTACCCCGTAAGGGATATAGATGTGATTTGTGTATGTGTATGTATGTTAAAACAAAATTCTCGTAGTTAAATGTGGAGGTGGTGATACCGGATTATCATTAAACTGATATTTCACTATCATATCAGCCGAAAGGCATCCACTGCTAGCCATAGAACTTCCTCAAGGTTATCTAAGGCAATGGGTTTAACCACAATCAATGATCCCGCAAAACTTTTCCAGACCGTCCGTTTATCTTGCGAGAGGTCTAACAACTCTCTCTCTGTCTTAACACTGCCGTGGTCGCCACTCTAGAACTTTACGGCTTCAACGTGCCATCACTGATGGCCGCCATCAGCCTGTACCGTTTTTCGATAGGTATCCTTATGAGTTAAGGAAAATGAAATGTTGATTCTAGCTAAAGCATGTAAACTAATTTATACACAACTTTAATTCATCAGTTTAATAATAAACATCCTATCGATTCCCATTTCGCTTGGTTATGCAAAATTCAATAGGTTTCTAAACAATATTCTGCGTCAGAATCAATCGAGACTGATCTTTATTCCCGTAAGGAAAGGTCGAAATTATTGGCTCGTTGCCGTCAGCCACTATAAAGTCAGTAATGATTGATAAGGGTAGCAGCGGAAACGTATGTCGATCATTTTTAAGGCCCTGTCGTAAAGGGCAGCCGTGTTGCCAACTGTACCACGTCAAATAATAATGATAAATATCGTAGAGAAACAAAAAAGGAACCCATATTATGAGCGCCAAAAATACTCTGGGATCTTAAGCTACGCAATAAAAAAATATGTAATGCGAAACGAAACAAAGAAAAACTACCACGATACTTAACAATTGTATTTAATATAAGTAGGTACATTTAATTTTTACCAATCATCAAAAAGTAGCGGCGTTTTATTTATTTATTTATTTATTTATTCGGTACAATTACAGATTGTAAGCAACAACATAGCAAAACAAACCATACAGAGAAAAACGTATTGTGTTTATAACACAGTTGTGATGCGATCCTGTTTTGTCTAGTAACCTATCCTATTTGTCAAAATCTCTCAAGTCGTAGACGCTACACCAACAAAGAACTAGACATACACAAAAAAGTCCCCGTTGAATTGAGAACCTAAACTATACATAAGATTCATAACGGTGAAAAACACAATCCTCCTTTTGGGCTCTGATACAATTGGTTAATGATAGATTACGCGAAAGCTTCGTCGAGAAACCTCGCAGCTCCTTGTTGTAGTTTAGGAATTTCACTCCCTTGGCTATGGCTGGTACCACCGATCATCGCCGTACTAATTCCCTAACCAGGCAAGCTAGGCAACAAGACAAGCTAACTTTAGCGTTCTTAGTGCAGGTACTGAATTATTTACCCCGATTTCAGCTGACCTGACTAGTATGAAGGCTACGTCTAAATTCAGCTTGTTCCGGATTACGCTCCGATGTCTTTCCAGCTTTGCATTTAAATTTGCACATAGGACTATTTTTAGATAGCGTTGGGTGAAGCCGGCTTAAAGATTAGCTGCCCGTGTTGTTGAAGGTATCTTTAAAAGTAAAAAAAAAGATTTTATGTGAATAAAAACTTGTGAACTTAGTTGGTTTTGTTAAGTCCTAATGTTGTACCAATAGTTTTGTTTCAAAGTAAATTATACAAACAATTATTTCAGGAACACAATCATTTTACTCATTTATAAAAGCGAGTAAATTAAATGTTTGCACAAATATCCGCACCCCTCTCGATGACTACGATACGCAACGAAAATTAAATAAAAAAATAAATCGTACCTATCTGTGTCATTTAATAAAAAAACAAACGAATCATTCTGCCGAATCAAATCCGAATTGAGGAAAACCCCGGACATTTACTTCCACAAATGGAATTCCAAATGCAAACTCAATTAGCTGGCATACAAAACGTATCACAATCAGATACATAAATCGCGCGTTGTCAAATTAAACGAGATGAAAGCGCGTCAACGTTTCCGCTTCAAAACAACCATTGTGCTTTTCCATTGTGCAACGAATCAGCGAGTGAACTTTTCAATGCGCTGACAAATTTGAGAGGTGAGACCGGAAACGGCCGCACAGACGTCCGGTCAGCCCGTAAATAATAACTCACTGGACGTGGTCAAGCTCTTGGTTCACATGGGGCAAATTAATTTAAATTGTGTTTTGGATTAACTGTAAATTGAGAATATGTAAGATAAGATGTTCGAATCAGAATAGCCACAAAGAGATGTTATATGTATTTAAGTATGTACGAGCATGTAATTGTGTTTATGTGTCTTATAGTTTTAGAGCTGGCTTTGCTTAGTTTGGTTTAGGTCAATTGGTCTTGATATTTTTAAAAAGTCAGAAGACCACCTTGGCGGGGTAAAGTTCGTGCTTTGTTCACATTAAACAGATCTTGTGGGACAACCATTTTTTGTACAAACATATTAGCATCATAATATAGTATTGTCAGGGAGTAAAGAAAAAACATAGTATGTACCAGTTGCTTCTCTTCCCGCGCAGATGGTAAAAGCTCATCGAGGGAATGGGCATAGGAATCATGTTATATTATAGGCGATGTGACTAGCAACCCATCACTATTTTTTATTCCCTTTTCCACCTATACGCCCACAATCATGCTAAACGTGGCCTTTAGGTCTTGTTACCTTAGGCTCTATGTACCCCGTAATGGATAAAGACGTGATTTATGTGTGTGTGTATTAGCATCATAAAGAAAAAAAAACAATTGGAAATGCCCTATACACATAAATTAGGTACACACATCACTCCAAAGTACCATTCAAAAATGGAGAAAAATGATGCTGCATAAATACGAGTTTGTAGTAAAGAAAAAAATGTATCTTGACACGTGAAGTATAGTTGTTGTAATACTCAGACTCTTACTACTTTCAAGTTGTCTTTCCTTTGCTAAGTTACATTCATGCTGCATCCCTCATGCACTGACAAAGTGGAGCAACATCAAAACCTCAACACATGCCCCCTGTAGCCAGCGTAAATCTCCACGTGCCATCCAAGCACGTGCCCCGATATTGATTCGTTGTGATCAACTATCGCGTAAAATTCACCCTGACGTGACGTGAAAAACTTAATTTTCCCTGGGTCACAAACTTGTCAATATTTTGTAGGGAATCGCCCGGACGGCGGCGGAATATTAAAATGTAAGTGCCGTTTTGGATCTGTATCCTGGGAAGTCATGTAAATAATTGAGTATATCCGAGCTACCATAGGATGTTTTGCACTTTTTAGACCGACTTCCGAAATGGAAGTCATCGTGTGTATTTTTTAAACAACAATTTTGTGTGATGATGTATTTATCTAAATAATTATGATGATTCGTTCTTTTGGTCTCATTTTTAAGACTTCATAAGACATTAGAATTTATGTGACCAGACAATTCGGTAAATGGTGTAATAATAAAATAACCTACATAATAGTACATACATGCGTACACATACACAAATCACGTCTTTATCCCTTACGGGGTAGACAGAGTCTAAGGTAACAAGACCTAAAGGCCACGTTTAGCATGATTGCGGGCGTATAGGTGTAAAGGGGAATCAAAATTGTGATGGTTGCCAGCCGCATCGCATATAACGTAATTCCTAACATTTTTGCCCATTCCCTGGATGGCTTTTACCATCTGCGCGGGAAGAGAAGCAACTAGTACATTCTATGTTTTTTCTGTACTCCCAGACCAGCATGGAAGAAATATGGATAAAAGTCCTGTGCCTATAAAAGTTGGCAAAAAGTACGGTATGTACTCGTATTCTGAACTACCTACTTCATAATCTTTCCAAAACATCAAAGAAACGCAAAACGTCGGGTTTCCCTTACATCACTAACAATAGAAGTCATTATAATGACGTCAGAGCCTGGCTGAGCTAAGTTCATTAAGGAAAATGCATTCTGTAGTTTAGAGAGTACCTATGTTAGACAAAATTACACCCATGGCTGAAACCTGAATGGGGTAGTCAGGGCACCCCTTGGAACGAACACTCAAAGCAGACACGAGAGTGCAATACGTGTCAATTTGCCCCTGTTGAACAATTGCCGTAACAATCAAGCAATTTCAAGTGACTATGTTGATTTCATCAATCGATTGAGTTGGAAATATTGCTCAACGTAAGCTGGAAATTATAGAAAAATACACGTTTTGATCTTCTTATTTGTGGCGTATCAAATCGTTATAGCGACGACAACTTCGCCAATGTCAAAGTAACAAAAATATAATTAAAAAATCTTGTGACAAAAATTGTCGGTAACGTTGTACGGTAATGGTCAAAGACCCCCTCCCCCCCTGTCGGGCTCTTAGCCAACGTCAATGTCGGTGTACGGTAATGGTCAATGATATCCCTCAGAAACTGCCAGGAAATCATTAGCCGATGCCCAGGGTGTACCGGATCAAGCACTGTTCTTCCCCCCGGACGGATCCAAAAACGAACCGCAGCTCTTGTAACCCGACTCGCACCCCCACGTTTTGTTTATTACCTCGATGTTTCGGAGAGGCTGCGATATCCACGGTCTCGAATATACTGTGCAAGGTTTTCAAACTACCCGCATTTTTTATAAATTCGCTCACTAGGCCTGTCACTGGTCGACACACAACACTCACGATGTACTGCTATTGCTACCCTTCCAACGAAACCGTCCGGAACGTTGGGGTAATTAATAAAACGTGTACGCGATTAATTATCTTATTATTATTCTCTGTGGCTCTCTGTCTGCTTGTTTGCTTGTTATCTCTTTACAGTAAGATCATTGAATAGAGTAGAAAGCTTTTAACCGGGAAAATTGAAAATCTTCCGCAAAAACAAAGTCGAGGACAAGATAATAATGTTGCACTAATTAACTACGTAATTCATTTTTAATTACATCGTCGATGCAATGGCTGTGGCCACGAGTAGACTATAAGTAGCGTAGGCGTGGTTATGAATGAAAACCGAGGAAGTTTAAAACTAGAACTTGTACTGAAGCTTCATGTTGTTCCGAAAGAACGCTTCTTACATTAGCCAGCTGTTCGTTTACGTATGAGTAGAAAAGTGTAACTCACGTTTAAAAAACTTACGGACACACAAATGACTTCCAATTCATTCCCGTGGCCCGAGCCGCAGTGACGAGCACAAGTCAATTCCGCTGCTTCTGTCAATAGCGATCGTAATAGTCCATCTAAAAGACTCGAAATGCAAATACATTTCTCGTTTTTCATAAATCGTCAAAGAAATGAATGAGATGCTGTTCAGAGCGCTCCTACTGCTACCTTGCCATTGTTCTCAGAAAACCAATTTAAAGTTACGACCCTGTTTACCGAAACTCCCTTTTTTCACAGATATCACTTCGTCGAATATAATTAACTGCCGCCAAGTTTTGAGTGAACGACTTCTTTCTGTACACGCTTGTAAAGAACAATTGGAGGAGTGTTTTCATTATTGGGGCTTCGGAATATAATTACGGTATTATTTGTCTCGGTTATCAAAACTTTTGCGAGTTCTGTTTACCAGTTTTGCTTTTTGTTTTTAAGGACCTTTATTACCTGATTCTTTTTAATAATGGATTCCTTTGCATTGTACCATACCGTTATCTTTGCCTACTTACCAAATTGTCTGTCCTGACTGATCATCAACAGGTAAAACTACTAAATAAGTCTACGTAGAGAGATCGAATTTTGCGAAATGCCTCAGAAACAGAGGTTTCTACAACGTTTAATCAAAAACAAGAAAAATTAATATTTCCAAGTAACTGTTTTCTTTGCACATTTTCTTGCATCTGGTTGTGTTCCGAAAATTTTTACTTGAGGAGACGAAACTATTATTTCTCGTTCAAACGAAAACTTGACAACAACGTTGATAACAATCTGTAAATCTTCACAAAATACGCTCCCGTAGCCTCAGATATTCTTCATTTTCTCCAAACTTAATGAAATTGGATCCCTGAAGCCCTATCTATGAGAATCGGCCAAAGACGGACACTCTTCGATTGCTGTAAAATTTAAGATTGGATTCCTGTTATAGGAGACGGCTAATCTGCTTTTGTTAGGTAACTTGAAATGAGATCATTCCCGGTTCAACTTCTAAAAGTTTAAGGATAATTTAGTTTATTTTGATGTCAAAGAGTTTGGTGGAGTGACTAGAAAAAATGATTATATGCCTACAGTCAATTTAAAAAAATATTCATGAATAATTTTGCACTTCACACACATTTGGAACTGGACATAATATTGTCGCTATAAGTTTTACAACGTAATCATAATAGATATTAAAAAAATTAAACGAATTAAATATTTTAATACTGACTCTTGTTTAATTGAGTTGGCTGGTGAGATAAAGAATTATCACGAAAATAAAAAATCTACCGGCATTATGGCGAATGACGAGAATGCAAAGAATGAAGAGAATGCTTCCTGCCAATTGCGAGCTTATTCTAACAATTGACAATATTAACTATGGGTCATGACATTCTAAGCGGCTTTCGCCTATAAAGTTACAAGCACCTTGGATTCCTAACTAATTTAAAAACCTTAAAGGCGGGTCTATTTTAATCTCGCTTACGGTCGCCGCATTAGCGGCCAGAACGGCAACTTTAAGTAGATAACTAGTAAAGTTCCCCGCTCGCTTACAAAGTATTGAAAAATGAACGTAGATATTCGATCTTTGCTTTAGAACAAAGTAATTTCAACTCCGATAGCGTTTGTCGTTGGTAGGGATTAAAAATAAAAGACGGGTGCAGCTTTAAACTATAGTTAAGATAAGCCAAGTTGGAAGTGTAGCGCTACCGGGCCAAGTTTATGGTGGAGTTAAATGAAAGTTAAAAGATGCCTTTGAAAAAATGAAACTTGTTGCTAAGGCGGTTAATGTATTCTTGAGAATATTTTCCATGCGATTATAAGGGGTCTTTGTAAAAGGCGCTATTGTTTGAACAAAAATTCTGTTAAGCCGTCATGGTTTCTTTTCTAGCTTTTGTTCTAATAGGCAAAAAAACTAAGCTTCACTACTGTTTTCCTTTCATTTTATTAAAAGCAAGGCTACTCGTGTAATTATTAATTAAAACTATGACTACCGTCTTAAGTTGTGTATTCATAAAAAATATACTTTTGTACCATAAGGTAAGTATTCTGTCAGAACACAGTCTTAAACTGTATCCAACTACCAACTAAACAAAAACTGCAATCAGGGAAAACACAATCAGCATTCTTCTAAAAACGTTGGTTAACCATAAACTCAATTTATATGCATTGTGAATCACTGCGTAAGCCATTACGCCCCCTACATCCAAACGCGTTTCTTACGTGTCTTTTCAATAACGCCAAACAACAAACTCGGGAACTCCGTAACACGTAATAATGTCATTTAAAAGCAACACGAACAGACAAAGGGGGACGGGGAGAAAAAAAGTGCCAAGTTACAACGGGAATTCACAATCCTAGCTAAGTCCTCCGTCGCTCGCTTCCGCTCGTTGTTAGCGCGCTAACAAGACTCCCAGCTGAAATAGATTGTTGTGCCGAGTGAAGTAACCACTTGATTTCTGTGTCTTCCTCATTCTGCATAACTAAGTGCTGGCAATTGGGTTGTAGTTGTGGAACGAAACAGTGCGTTAATTGCGGGAAAATAGTGGAAAGATAAATTATTGTGGTCTGGAAATTGCTTAGTAATGATGCTGTGGAGGAATGCGGGGTTACGTTGCGCACTCGGATTAGCTGCAGTGGCTTAGTTTTATAATCTGTGCTTGTATGGGCGTGGAGTTCAGCCCGCTAAACTGATTCCATTCTAAGTTTTCCCTAGCTACGTAATAAATCCGTGATATTTGACTGACTGGAGTCAAGCCTTTAAAATGTTTTTACTAAGAATTGAATCTATTGTATGTTTTTAGTATCATTAACATGAATTAACATCATCATATATCATGATTTATCTACATCATATAAGTATGTTTATATGTTGCCTGGTACCCATAGTACAAGCTTTGCTTAGTTTGGGGCTGGGTCAATTGGTGTAATTTGTCCCAAGATATTTATTTATTTATTATATAAAACTTTTCTACATTCATTTATACCATAGCACAAAGGTATTGCAAATTAAAAGGTAATAACGGAAAAAAGGCGAGACTTATAGGTAATATTATTAAAAACTTCTAAATGATCTGTTGTCGTTCATGGATATTGTATCCGTATAATAAATATTAAAACAATTTTACGCCTGCGCGAAAACGATTTGTTGGAAAAACAATTTAAATTTTACGAAATTGTTCATCACTTTGATTATTAATTGGCGTTTTCCGGTAAAGTTGATTAATGTTTTTAAATACATACATACATACATAAATCACGTCTTTTCCCTTATAAGGTAGACAAAGCCTGAGGTAAAAATACCTAAACGCCACGTTTAGCATGATTGTGGGCGCATATAGGTGGAAAAGGAAATCAAAATACTCTGTATCCAAAACTAAAAAAACCGGCCCGGTGACAGATGGATAGGCAGACAGACAGACGGACGGACGGACAGCGAAGTCTTAGTAATAGGGTCCCGATTTTGCCCTTTGGGTGCGGAACGTTAAAAAGACAGCGTATATTGACGACGTCGTACTTTTAGTTTTTCTTGGGTTGCGTATCAAATGGGTGACCATCGGAACCACATTACTATGCCTCCGATAATTGATCCATTGCCACATCTACCACAAACTCTTAGTGGGAATTGGTTTAGAGTGTAGGCCATGTTTACTGCACTACGTTCTTAATAGTTTTTTGAATTGTGTCTGTACCACTCGTAGCACAGGTCGCTTAAGCGCGGTACCCCACCGAATGGCGCTAGCGGGAAAAAATCCGCGTGTTATTAATTGGCCCCAAATACTACGAACACCTACCCTCCGATCTTAAAAACGAACAAAATGACGAAACATTTGAGAGTCGACTGAAAGTCCTTTTGTTAAAAAATACATTTTATTCTGTAAACGAGTTTGATTTTGATTTATTTATTAATTGCATTGTTTTTTATTTATTTATTTATTTTATTTGGGGCATCAACAGCAATACAGTACATTGTAATGAGACTTAGGTACTAAACAAAAAGCCAATGACAGATGACCACAGAAATACAGTTAAGCGAAGCATACTTAAAACTAACACAGAAACAAAAAAAAATCAAGCTAAAAAACTACATTCTTAGTGAGTCATTGTGAGTGATTGTTTTTTCGATTAATTTTGACATTATTTTAAATGAACCCTTTATTATTATTTCATTGTTTATAAGCAGTGACGATCTCTAGCGGAGAATTAATTTAATTGTACCTACCTAATTGTTTTATTGCTATTGTTTTTGATTTTGTCATTTTAAATTATTTAATTTATTTAATTTAATTTAATTTACTCTTGATGATTTCAATCTAAATTTTTCTAACTTGGCAATGTACAATTTATGATGTAATTTTTGTTAAATGAATAAATAATCTAATCTAATCTATCTGTTTTTTCCCCAATAAAAAAAATGAAAATAAGATAAGAGCCTCTAAAACACACGTTGAATGTGACGATTAATCTGAATTTATAATTGCCTGCTAAAGTTTCACTTTGCATCATAATTACTGTTTCCACCCAGTTCCGTCGTTGCAAGAGACTGAAGAAGGTACCCAATTAGTTGTTGCAATAGTTTTTTCCTCAGGATGAAGTTCCTGCGGCTTTAAGTTTCAATCACAACTGCAAATAAAGATTGTATCTGTCGAAGACTTAGTTGCAGTGGTTTTCGTTCGTTAGTGTAAGTTTTTGGCACTTCAACTTGGAAAAACAGCAGCGTTCAGTTGTAGAGAAGATGAGCTTCTTTGAGATTGAATTTCAAAACTTATACATACACACAAACACAAATCACGTCTTTATCCCTTACGGGCAGACAGAGCCTAAAGTAACTAGACCTACAGGCCCGTTTAGCAAGACTGTGTGTTATATCTAGTACTAAACTGGGTTAGGCTTCGGTTTTAGCCTATCTCAAGGCATATTATTTTGCAAATTCTGACATTATTCCTTATTTACTCGTGCGTTGTGTACAAAAGTTTCCGCACTACAGTCTCGAAAAAACACGTTCCCTGTGATTCCCTATGCGTCGTCATGCAGGGTTATTAAAGCTACGCGATTAATTCTTTTAATGGTTTACGAGATATTAAAACTCTGCCAAATAAGAACTCTTTGAAATGATACATTTGTCAAACGTCAGTTGGGCCATAACAATAAGCTCATCATACCAACGTTGCTCAAGCACAAAAGCATCCAGAGACGTTATGATCCCCTAACAAATCTAGCTTTAATGCAGATGCCATTAACCCCATCGTCCGACCGTTTGGCCTAACACCAGCCAATAGCTGTGCAATTTCACACGCCAATGCCCACTGATATTGCAGACTCGGTTGTATGGATGTATGACATTTTTAGACAGATGAACATAACTGGAATTGGTCGGGCTGCCATCGCACGTGTCGTGATTTCAAAACATGATCGCTTTTGTAGCTGTTCTGTGAATAGTTTGAGCTGTGGAGACGATTATTTTGAAAGCTCTCGAAGTTGAAGAAAATTCTGACTCTTTCGTATCCCTCAAGTAATGTTTACGTTCATAAATTGTAGACACTAAGATTGTTAATATTTGATCACAGATTAGGTTTTGAAGGTGAACTTTGTAACTAATGACTTGGTAACAAAGGTAGGTAAGTGTTCAGTTTGTGGATATATATGTTCGTAACAGTAACGCCTGATTAAATTCATAAATATAAGAATGTTTTTACATACGCTTGACGTAAAATATGCTACGACTTCGTTATCCACAGAAACCTTCGGTGTAATTCCTAGTAATTCGTATTTCTTCCAGTAGGAATCATCTTCTCGGGGTTGAATTGTAAATAAACTTTCACAGTTCGTTTTTATATCTTTCTAAGTAACTTATACTTTGGGTGCGAATCGGGTTACTTCCGCGTGTGGTAAAGAGTTGCGGTTCGTTTTTGCATCCATCCCAGGGGAAGAGCAGTGCTTGGTCCGGTGCACCCTGGGCATCAGTTAATGATTTCGTGGCAGATTCTGAGGGATATCATTATCCGTTGGCTAAGAACCCGATAGGGGGAGGGAGGGGTCTTTTGACCGTGTTCTACCGTACAACGTTGCCGACATTTTTGTCACAAGAATTTTGAATGCTTTATTTATTACTTTGATATTGGCGAAATCATCGCGTCGATCGATGGGGCCATATTGAAAAAGAAGAAGAAGAAGAACTTACACTAAAAATACCTAGCTTACTCGTACCTTAAAATTCGTATTTAACGACCTTATTTTATTGGATTATTCCTTCTTGACAAATGCGTCCTGTTGAGCTTTGATAACTTTTCAATGTAATATTATTTTTCTCAAAAATGTCCGGTAAAGTCGTCATTGTTAACTACATATCAGAACAGGAAGTTAATTGTTGCCGGTCAGTCCAAAATTAAAAAAAAAAAACATTACTGTCGCGCTAAACTCGACAGTAATGTTGCATACAAATTCCATTACTGTCTAGTTATTAACTTTTTAAAAATGCAAATCACCATTATAAAAGAAAGGCACAAGACTTAAATCATCAAATTAAAAAAAAAGCTAGTATGACAACGTGTTTATCTGTGTCTGAAATAGCTTAAGGTGTTCTGGGAAGAAAAATACACTCTTCAAATGCCATTGATAGAAAAAGGCGGCAAAGCAAAACAATTTTCACTATTTTATTTTCATTTATTTTTGTTGTTGTTATATTTTAGATTTTTGAGAAAAGCACTATACTTGCCTCGGCCAGAATAGCATTGCTGGCTTCGTATTATTAAACGGACTCGCAAGCTCGTCCGTTCAAACCAATACTCTGCCAGCAATTGCCTACTTCCTGGCCTAGACAGTAATGTACTATTACTTCACATGCCAGGCTGTTCGTAACTTTACTTTTCACACTAAAAATCTCTATCCGAGCGAACGTGCGACATAAAGCTACTTAACAGCACGTATTCCCGCTCATTTTCACGCAATCAAGGAACACACTAGAAACTTCCAGTTACGGCAGTGCAAACTTATCAACGACATACCAGTTCTGTAACATAAAGCAGACGAGAGTAATGTCGCAGAAAACGTTCTCGTACCGTTGTGGCGTAATTTCGGATTCCGGGGCGCACCAGCAGGGGCGACACTGCGCAAGTCTTACGTCAGGTGTCCGTACAAGTATTAAGGTTAAACCACGTAATTGTACGGATGCACCTAACCGTATTTTCACGGATCTGTTGTAAGGGAATTTCAGAGCTAAATGATTCTACGCTGACTGGATACGCGGCTTTAATTCCGGCCAGACAATTCTGCATCTTGCGTGTGAGCTAGTGCAAATGCTGTATAGTAAATAAAGCACGTAAGGCAGATCAAATTACCTACCACATTAGCAAATATTTAAGTGTTCGTTTCCTGAAACGATTACTAATGTTATGAGGTAATATTTGTGCATTTGGATCTGCGATACCTCGAATTCACCATTTCAAATTTTTTTCACCAGTTTGTTACGTTATCACTAAGATATTGATTAGATTAGATATAGTGATTTAGAATACTTTTTATACCAGCAAGGGGCAAGGGTACGAGGAATAAATAGTGAAGAACTTTAAACGGGTTGAAATAAACTGGTGACTCTTGCCTGGGTCCGATGAAAAGGTTAAACCTCAAGTATTTGTACTTTATTAGTCGATGCAAGGCACGTGATGCATGAAGTCAGAACAATAGTGTACAACACTAAAAAACAAACGACAGGCTGTATAACAAACTGCCGCTGTCGCATTTAACAACACTTAGGTGTGGTAATAAAATTCTAGCAATATACTCGTACGTATTGATATTTCGTAGTCGGAATTTCCAATTGCTAGAACGTGCGGCTCGGTCCGGGTGCGGAATGACAATAGATCAGGCCCCTCGACGCTTCAAACACAATAAAGTACGTGAAATCAGCCGTATGTGTATGTGGGCATCGCGTTTATTCAAATAGTATCAGGGATAAAACATGTGTAATACATTAGAGTCTATGTTTGAGTCGTCGAGCGGAGCGAGTACCTACTGAACAATATGGTGTGTTACACAACTTGTGTGACATAATTATGTCTTAAAAATATTATTTGGAGTATCTTCTGTCCAATATGAATTATTAATAAAAAAAGAATTTTTACTGATCTTGGCTTTTGTTGATTGTCATTGCATTGTCACATATACCAAATTTGAAGTTAATCTGACTACTACGAGTAGCATACGTGAACAACTTGTCCACAAAAAGGGACCTGACTTAGATAGAAACCACTACCACGAAATATTTTGTCTCACTCTACTTAATGAGTCACGTTGAGGAATGCTGTATGACATTAATCTTGTTCGTCAAGACTACTTCAGCCAAGGATTTATAAAAGATGTACTTAACGCTTGCAACTGTACCCAGTAAACAAAACGATGTACACGTCAGTGGTATATTCTGAAATAGTGTGTCGTACGAAAGGTCCCTCCGCGACATATACGCCGTCCTAGACTTCACAGCGCCTAGTGAATTATGGAGATAAACCCAAAGGTCAAATGAACCTTTTGTATAAACATAAACAACAACATTGATTGTAACGTTCTCCGTTTGACGGTCCCTCGTCGATTCCTTTGAGTCCCGAACAAAACCAAACAAAAACCGCGCTCGCATTACCCCTCGCGATTTCACGAATATTATTTTTTCTCTATCTAGGTTAATACAAAGAGCAATGATTTGACATCGCATTTGTAGTACGTAATACGCATTTTTCCTCCTTTGAGACAAGAAACCTGTTCTTAAGCAATAGAGAAACGTGAAAATACCTTCAGTCTTAACAAAATACAATATTTATAACAGATTACATCATTTGTTTTTCGACAAGTTCGAAATTTAACGAATTTCGTTATGAGCTACTTTCAAAAGTAATTTTAACTTTTGCATTCATTACATTTTAGAAAAGAATCAAAGAATCTCTAATTGTTTTGTTTTTTCCTGTTTCAATATTACGTATAAAACGGATATAATTTCCAGTGGAAGAAAGTTAAAATTAAATAAACTTCGTAATAAATTTGTATTATATATAAAGTCAATTTGTACTAGGGCACCATAAATCATGGGGCGTGTGTTCGAGTCGGCCAATATACCAAGCGCCGCATACCCGTAATACAGCGGCGGTCGCCCCAGCTGACCGCGGGAGTAATGAACCTGTTTGTCTCGATTTACCCCTTCTTTACACTGTATCTATTCCTTGTACAACAGAAAAACCGTAAGTACTATTATTTGAAAGTCAAGAGCATTCTCCTTTAAGTATGGACTTGGATCTTACTATGCGTTACTTGCGGATAGTCGCGTTCAACTTTTTAGTTTTTCTTCAACTTTTGCTTTAACCTTAAGGTTACTTGATTCAAATTAAATTACGGCTGAAGATTCTGCAGGAACTACAGCAACCAGCCCAAATCCCCTTTACCCGCATTTTTGCATCCATTTGTGCGACGTACTTGTATTAATCAAGACGGCGACGAAAAAATATTTTCTTAATTACTTAACTTGGTGAAAAAACACCAGCCAGTGTTGAAATCGCTTAGCTTTGAGTATTAATTAACCACTAACTAAACTAAGAGCCTCTTAAATTAAGACGACGAAAGGTTTCAGGTAAAATAACTAAATCAATAGGAGCGCCGGGACCGGGCTGAATAATGCTGTCGGGGCCGTACTGAAAAGTAAAGATAAATGAGCAACAAAAACCTCCGCAGAAAGCTCAATTTGTCGTATTAGGTGTAAATCCCCTTTTGATAAGTCGATGCATTCATTATTTAGGATTATTGCCGCCGACGCGGCTTAGCGTTGCAAACCTGTCAATACTTGTTTTCTTTATGTTTACCCTTGTGTTTTATAATAGCAACAAAAGCAATGCTGCTCTCAATAAACTGTATGCTCGAACGTTACAGGTTATCTCCAACTTGATGGGGAGAAGAGAAGCGTATGCCGATGCATCCTGGGCAACGGTTAGTTAATTTACTTAAACGTTACCGTTAACACCGGTGGCTACTACCTTGACTCTAAAGTGGTTTCGTTCGATTTTTATAATAGAATTTAATGTAATTTTAGGTCTAGTGCTATTCTGGTTATTTTTTATCCCATGTCTACGTACCAAACCTAAAGTAATAAAGAAAATAATGCTTAGTTACGTTCTGTACCTAAAAGTGCCTTCTTTTAATTTGTCAATAATAATACAACACGGTTTGGGTAGGGCTTCTCCCACGCCATTTCTAAGCACTCTGTCGCCAAAACAAGAGCCTCTCGAGAACCCTTACGGGCTAGATTTTCTTTAGGGTCAATATTTGTTTAACCCTTGAATTATTGAGGAATATAATTGAAATAGAAACGGTCACCATTTGGCTTTAACTTAGCTTATATTATGTCGGTGGGCAAATTGACTTGTGACGGGTCTACAAATGCTACATACATACCTACATATATTACGTCTTTATCCCTTACGGAGTAGATAGTACCTAAGGTAACAAAACCTTAAGGCCACGTTTAGCATGATTAAGGGCGTATAGGTGGAAAGGGAAATCAAAATAGTGATGGGTTGCTAACCGCATCGCCTATAACATGATTCCTAAGACTTTCGCCCATTCCCTCGATGGGCTTTTACCATCAGCGCGGGAAGAGAAGCAACTGATAAATTCTATGTTTTTTCTTTACTCCCAGACCAGCATAGAAGAACAATGAATCAAAAAATTCGGGTTGTATTTTAAGGCATGCTTTTTAGCCTAATTATAAAGGAAGAGGTTACGATGGAGCATGTTTAATAAAATTGAGGACGGTCAAATTTTAGCGTTCACAGACGCAGGCAGGGCTACGTCTTAGTCGTCGGATTAGTATTAGGACGAGCCAAAGCTTTGCGCCAATTCAGAGATGCAAACAATAGAAGAGTGAGAGAACTCAGTATACTTCTGGTCGAACTGTGAAAGGAATAAGCTAGTGGAATAAGATCGTACAGTTCCAACACATTCTATGAAACGTAGGCTGTAGAAAACCAAAAATCGAGACACTCTTTCTACGGTTAATTTTTAAATAGCAAGTAATATTTTGGCGTAGTCCTCAATTTTTAATAAATTTATATGCGTAAACTGTTTTCTGTTCATTAACTACAGTTCTTCTTTTTATTTGTGGTGTATCAAGTCGTTAGAGCGACAACTTCGCCGATGTCAAAGTAACAAAAATATAATTAAAAAATCTTGTGACAAAATGTCGGCAACGTTGTACGGTAATGGTCAAAGACCCTCCTCCCTCCTGTCGGGCCAACGGTCAATGATATCCCTCAGAAACTGCCAGGAAATCATTAGCCGATGCCCAGGGTCCACCGGATCAAGCACTGCTCTTCCCCCTGGACGGATCCGAAAACAAACCGCAGCTCTTGACCACACGTGGAGGTAACCCGACTCGCACCCCTTAACCACAGTTTGCACCACTCTGCTCGATCTTTTCCTTTTTTTTTTTTGTTTCATTTTTACGAGTAAAATTAACAAAACGGCTAAAACATCGTCGTCTGTCACCGGTGACACCATGGCTTCAACTGAAAGTTGCTGCCGATTGGACAATTTAAATTGACCGTGTGTGGTGTATACGAACGAACTGCAGATTGGATCAAACCTGGAGCGTCATTCCGATTGCACGATAGGAAGGATGGTGTATGGCTAGCATAAATCTTGACCTGACTGAACTGACGATCGCCGACCGCCATACACGGTCCAATCGGCATGATCAAGTCAAAAGAATTGAAATTCGGTTATGCAGTCAAGTGTAACTGTAATGCCAATCCACTCCTACACACGGCCAGTTCTAACTGACCCAATCGGCAGCGTCATGCCGATTAGACGATAGGAAGGATGGTGTATGGCCGGCATTAAAGTGGTTCGTGATGAAATTCTTCAAGTCGTCGGATGCAACCTGTAAGTCATACAGGCTTGCTTTTTTTGGTTGCAGTAAAAGCGGTACAAGCCGTAGTTTTTGCGAATAAAAACTATTAGGTATAAGTGAAACTTTCTTATTATGGTTAATAATTTATAACGATTTGTTACACAGCGAATAACAGTCCAGTGTTTTCAAATATTTCAAATATTAGATACGTGCTCCCCGTTAATCATTGTGAGAACAAGTCTAACTTTGTACTAAAAATACCGAGCGGCCTTTTAAATTGCGCTTCTAATATCCTACAACTGGTTTCAAAGCAAGTTGTAAAAACTACAATAACAAAGACCGTGGAGCTAATTAAACTTGAGTTTTGTCCGCGACATAACGAACTAAGATCATTCCATTTAAAGACAAAGTTCGCAGTCGAAAATGAAAATTAATAAAAATAGAGCACGAATAGTTCAGGCAGGCAGAAGTTCACATTCAAAGTTCGTGTGACGTCGTTAAGGGTGTATGCATGGTTGCAATTTTAGAAACTGTCTGTTGGAATAGATAGTAGAAATCTTAACCTCAATCTAACCGATTCTCAATCGCTTGGGCCTAGAAAGCTGAAATTCTGTTGCGCTTGGGAATTGAAGTCCGAAAGTATAAAGTTGGAAGAGATTTATGCATCCGTTTTAAGAAATTTCGATTGCGCGATGCAGAACACGGATGACGTCCAGATGACATCACAAGCGGTAGCTATTCGTGCGCACGTGGTAGTTTGTGTAGTCGAGGACGAGGTGGCGCTAGTGTCGCTGCAAAGTATAATAAAAGTCGCAAATAGTTATTCGACACATCGATGTAAAATAATGAGTCACATGCAGTTTTAAAAAAGTGTACCTAAAACCCTACGAATAATAATAAGTTAAGAAGCGTAACTAAGCCCGAAAAATCATTCCACGCGAAGTGATCGTGACGTTATTATTGTATTTTTGCGCTAATACATTAGAAAAATATGCCATCGTGTTGTGTGAAGTGGTGTAGAAGCCATTCAGATATGAAAAATAAAGGACTCACCTTTCATAATATGTATGTAAATAAATATTTTAGGACACCATACTTGACGACTCTGGATGCATGCGATCCACGCACCCTTCCCTTACACAATCTTAGACAAGTAGGCGGACACAATCACGAAGCGCGGACTAATCGCGTGCAAGTATTAATTGTCTATCGGAGTGACAAGTGTTACGTTTGCATTGCTGTTAGTTTGTGTGCGTAAGTGGAATGACAATCGAATCGGCAACTGTTAGGCAATTACGCTTCTTGACTTATTATTATTCGTAGCTAAAACCTAATTTCTTTTTACGTAAATCTATTTTATTTTGCCGAGTGACAAATGAGTGACATCCAAAACCCACTAATTAGGCTTTTGTGTACGTACGCGCTTTACTTCTCCTATTACTCCAGTTGACTTAGAATTATCGTTTAGATGGAAATTTACTTCTTTCAGTCTTTCACTAAGAAGATGAACATAAAAATGTGAAAATTTAAAAATAAATAAAATTATAGTAAACTAGCTTTTGCCCGCGGCTTCGCACGCGTGAACCATGAGCATTTCAAAGAAGCAAGCAATCAAGCAAGCGAGCAAGCGAACCTGCAAGCTTTCAAGCAAGCATGCAAGCATGTAAGTATGCAAGCAGGCATGCAAGCAAGCACTCAGCGAGAGTGCATGAACCTGAACATGAAGCAATCAAGCAAGCGAGCAACCAAACCTGCAAGCTTTCAAGCATGCATGCAAGCATGTAAGTATGCAAGCAGGCATGCAAGCAGGCATGCAAGCGAGCAAGCGAACCTGCAAGCTTTCAAGCAAGCATGCAAGCATGTAAGTATGCAAGCAGGCATGCAAGCAGGCATGCAAGCAGGCATGCAAGCAAGCATGCAAGCAAGCAAGCAAGCATGCAAGCAAGCATGCAAGCAAGCGTGCAAGCAAGCACAGCGAGAATGCATGAACCTGAACATGAAGCAATCAAGCAAGCGAGCAACCAAACCTGCAAGCTTTCAAGCATGCATGCAAGCATGTAAGTATGCAAGCAGGCATGCAAGCAGGCATGCAAACAGGCGTGCAAGCGAGCAAGCGAACCTGCAAGCTTTCAAGCATGCATGCAAGCATATAAGTATGCAAGCAGACATGCAAGCAGGCATGCAAGCAGGCAAGCAAGCATGCAAGCAAGCGTGCAAGCAAGCACGCAAGCATGCATGCATGCAAGTAAGCACGCAAGCATGCACGCAAGCAAGCATGCAAGCATGCATGAAAACAAGTATGCAATCAAGCATGCAAAGCAAGGACTCAAGCAAACATGCAAGCAAGCCCCCCGCATTGCCCCACTGCCTTAATTTTTCTGAAACTAAATATTGCAGGATTTTAATAAAACAAACCCAACCTAACCTATAGGGCTGTCCTAAAATATATCCTAAATAGCTTTATCTAGCTTTATCTTTATCGCTATCCCGCAGGAATTACGCAATTTTCCGGAATAAGAAAGAAAGAAATTAGCCATGTGTTATTCCAGACTATAATCTATCTATGTTCCAAATTTCAACCAGATCTGTCCGGCCGTTCTGGCGTGAAAGAGTAACAGATATCCAAACATCCATACAAACTTTCACATTTATAATATTAGTAGGTGTTAAGCCTTTCCAAATGTTTAATGAAATAATAATTCACTTTGGTAACTTTCACACGTTTATTGACCCACAGTTGGGCATAGTGACCGCTTACAACGAGTACCGTCTTAAGAATAATCGTCAAATGGATCTACCGCCGTATTTATGACAACGAGAACAAAGGAGCTAGTACCACAGTAATCAAATTGAAACTAACAACTATTAAAAGAACATAAGCACTAACTAAATCAGTTAAATCAGAAAAGAATAATAATGTTTTCATCAAATTATAAATGTTAGGTCATTGCTTAATCAATTGCTAGTTTAAGTATATATTTTTAAGTTAGTGCGGAAGTAGTATAGGCAGGCTTGTTGGTGGCGCCAGCCGGAAGCGTTAACACTCGGCCATCCTGCAACGGTCGCGTCCCGCGGCCAGCAGCCTCTCTCGCGTCTCTCCCAACCGGATTCTGGAAAGTGAAAAGATGCAGAGCAGTAAACATTTTTTTTTGATTCAGTATGAGTATGAGGTAGAATTGTGTTTGATGATATTTCATGTTCACACAGTTACTCTTAGGTTCACATAGCAAGTTTAAAATCGTAAGTGGATATTATTAGGACACAATGTCACACAGCATACTGATGATATTTCATGATATTTAATGTTCACACAGTCAAGCTTAGGTTCACGTAGTTTAAGATCGTAAGTAGATATTATTAGCACACAGGTCACACAGCATAATGTTCACACAGTTGTACTAGAGAGTATGAAATTACATAATGTAATTGTTAGAGACGTTTTTGACACACAGGATATGTTCACACAGCTACTTAATATGTGCTGAAGTTCACACAGCTGGCTATTTCTGCTATTTGCAACAGTACAGTGAAACCTTATTTTACTGCCTTATTTCCTTTATGCAGTAAGTATCACACAGTCACACAGCTTTATTTTTGATTTCGTGAAATGGTTATGGTTATCGTTATGTCACACAGCCATGGTATTTATTATTTAATATGCTACTTGTAGAAAATAAGATTGTTGATTAGATAAATCAAACATAATGTTATATATTTTATAAACAATAGGCAGGAAAATACATTTCTACAGTGTGAATTATTTCACCGTTATTATTATATTAATACCGATTCAATCATTTAATCATTTCATTTATGTACAAGCTTATATTGACACAACTTAATGTAATTTTGCAACACTGTTTGGGGATTATATTTATTAACAATGAAATAAGAGCTTGTACATGTACCCAGTTTAAACAAAATCCTTATCTAATTTTGTTAAATCTTAGCAACCACATCAGCGTTAGAATAAACATTTGTAGATAAATCTTATTCTCCAACGAGTAGCTCCAAAGAGTAAATACACATCACATTAGCTCTCTAAAAGATCTATTAAATCATCTCTATCAACATCACGATCGCTACCAGAACTATCCTCTGAAATAGTGGATTTATACGGACGCAAAGTTTCAGCGCGAACCACTGCACTGAACCTTCTGTAACCTTTCATACCTTTAATGCTAACAATCGTATAACGGTCAAGTGATTGATCTGCCTTACATACTTTATACGGTCCTTTGTATCTACCGTCAAGCTTTCTTGTCACATTAGCGGAGGCATCCCTAGCTAGGCCCCCTTTCCACAGGACTAGTTGACCTACTCTATACTTTACACACCTTTTGTGCTTTCGGTCAAACCTACTCTTCATAACGGTCATGTTTCTATCAATACGCAATTTAGCAGTGTCCCTTCTCTTAGTCAAATTTTGCTGTTGAGTTTCGTGGTCTTGAAGATCGTGGTCTGGAATAGCGGGGAAACGAGAATTACTGTGCCCGAACATCAATTGGAAAGGTGCCATTGTAGTAGTGGAGTTTGGTGTATTATTGATTCCCCATACTACATCGGACAGTTTATCGTCCCATGTACATTCACTCTCTGACATAGTATTTAAGCCATTTAATAGAGTTCTATTCACGCGCTCTACCTGACCATTAGACCTAGGGCTCGCTATCGCATTAAGAACGTGCTTAAATTGCATTTCATCAGCAAATTGCTTAAAGTAACGACTCGTAAATGATTTACCTCTGTCTGTGATTACTCGTGCGGGATAACCGAATTGAGTGATGATTTCTTTGAATAATTTTATTGTCTCTACAGAACTACAATTCCTAGCAGCTTTAGCAAAAACAAACTTTGTGAACGAGTCTATCACCACAAAGACGTATGTATTTCCTCGGCGAGTCTTAACAAATGGCCCTAAATGATCAGCGTGCAAAGTATGCATGGGGATCGCCGCCTTACTAATGGGGTACAACTCTCCTTCTAACTTGCCATAATTGCCTTTGCTAAATGCACACCGTATGCACGAGTTTATGTATTTTCGAATAAATCTAGTCATTTTTGGGAACCAAAATTGTGCTTTTATTGTTTTTTCACATTTTTCAAAGCCCAAGTGACCCGCCTGATCATGAATCTTCTGCATCAAACCATATTTAGCCAACCTAGGGATAACAAAACGCTCCCCTGCAAGAGTTTTTCTATACAGTATGCCTTCTCTAGACGTGTAATTTCCTACTATGTCTGGGTTGGTGGTATTTTCGCGAAGTTGTAACAAAATACCTTGTATGCTCTCATCTTGCATCTGTACAGTCCTTAACCAGTCCGATCCATCTATCATAAGTATTGAACTTGCTAATGGGTTCCTGCTGAGAGCGTCTACGTGTTTCATACGCTCTCCCGGTCTGTATTCGATCTCGATATCAAAGTCTTGAATGGTTAACCACCAGCGAGCAATTCGCGGTATTAAATCTTTTTTAGTTAGAGTAGTACGTAATGCTGCGCAATCAGTAACTACTTTACATGGTATCCCAGACAAATAGATTCGGAACCGTTTTAGTGACTCTACTACTGCAAGAGTTTCAAGCTCGTAACTATGATAGAGCTTTTCTTCCTTTGAAGTAACTCTACTAAAATACGCTATAGGTTTTAGCATACCATCGCTTTGGTATTGCATAAGGATCCCGCCTAGTCCTAAGCTACTTGCATCTGTATGCAGTTCTGTAACTGCGTCCTTATCGTATATACCTAGCACCGGTCGTTCGACTAAGCGTTGTTTTAAGAGTATGAACGCATCCTCCTGCTTAGGGCCCCAACACCATTCTACATCGTTTTTCGTAAGTTCTGTCAAAGGCTGAGCTATCTGAGCAAAACCCCGAATAAACTTTCTAAAATAAGATGTCAAACCTATGAATTGCCTTACTTCGTGAACGTTACGAGGACGTCGGTATTGGGCAACACAGTTGATCTTAGCCAGACCTGGTTTAATTGTTCCAGCAGTGATTTCATGACCCAGGTAATTAGCGGAGCTTTTAAGAAACGAACATTTATTTAAATTGAGTTTTAAGTTCGCTTTTATTAATAACTGCAAAACCTGTTCTAAAAGATAAAGCCCTTCTTCACCCGATACAGTCGGAATCATTACGTCATCTAAATATAGAGCAATATTTTGACTAACTCTACCTAGAGTCATTTGAATAAGCCTAGAAAATACCGCTGGAGCGTTTGATAGCCCAAATGGCATCTTTAAAAACTCGAACTGAGCAGATGGGGTAACAAAGGCAGTTTTACTAATAGAGTCCTCATGGACCGGTACTTGATAATAGCCTTGCGCAAGGTCTAGCGTCGTGAAGAAGGATTTTCCCGTCAACTTAGTAACCTGGTCCTCTATGTGGGGGAGGGGGTAACGATCCTTAACAGTTTGCGCATTCAAAGCCCTATAGTCTACGCAGAGTCTATAATCCCCACCCTTCTTCTTTACAAGTACCACTGGACTAGCATAATCGGACATAGACTCTCTTATAATACCCGCACTAAGCAAATCCTGTACCTTTTCGTTCACAATGTCATTTTCTTTATGTGAGAGTCTATACGGCTTACAAAACACAGGTTGGTCGGTAGTGGTCTTAATATGCATCGATATAAGATCTGTACATCCTAACTCCTTAGTATTTCTAGCGAACGCGTGCTTATACTGATTAAGTAGTAGCCGTAATTTATTTAATAAATCGTCACTGAGCTCGCCCACATCGATATCACATGCATTTATTTCGATATTTTCAGTACATTCATCTAACTGTAATATTGAAGGTAAAATGTGATACTCGTCATTAGTCAAGCACTCGGCCCTCGCTAAGAGTTTATCAGCTTGCCAACTAATATCCTCATAACCTGTATTTATGACCTTTAAATAACACTGACCAGATCTTACGACCGCCTCGGGTATATGGTATGAAACGCCTCCTAACTGAACTGACACTGAGCGCGTTAAAAATGAGTGTTCCGCTTCTCTATCGCTACAAGGGTAATCCAAATAAGTTTCCACATAAACACAGCTTCCTTTAGGTATAACACAATCGCATTTTAGATATACTGGATACTTCGAGACATATTCGTTTCTACCTAATTTAATATCCGACAACACACTATTCAGTACAGATGAGTTGACGAACGTCGCAGAAGTTGCTGTAGTAATCAAACTGATGTCTTTTTGATTAATCATTGGTTGTCCGATTATTAAATCTATATCAGACAATTCACAAGCAGTTATTTCTACAGCTCCTTTTAGTGTCACATTATCAATACACACAGATATTTCACACGAGCCTAGAGAGTTTGAATGGTACCCTCCAAATCCTTTCATTATTACAGATGACGGTTTTAAGTCGAGATTCAAAACTTGTGCTTTCATTAGTGTCAGTACATTCAGCTTACTTCCAGTGTCTATGTAAGCGATTAGAGGCTTACCATTCACACAGACCGATCGTTTATAAATATCCAAGTACACATTGTATGTAATATATAAAATATCACGAACCTTATTTCCATTTTGCTGTGGCGCGTTAGCTGCGAACCAGCACGTAGTGGAAGTGTGCCCGAAGCGTCGGCAGGTCTCGCACTGCTGCTGTTGCCGGCAGTCCCGCGCCTCGTGCCCCGGCTTCCGACAGGCGTAGCAGATCTTGGGCAGGAGCTGCTGGTGCTGTGTGCTCGTGGTCGACGTGCTAGCGCTGCCTCTCTTCCACATTGATGTTGATTTTCTTGCAGCAGACGCAGCCTCTACTCTTCTGAAATTTTCCAGCGAAGATAAATATCCGTAGTATAGTTGCGCCGGTGTTTCGCACGAGTAGGCCTTCGCATTGGCCCTCAGCTCGTGTGGCAGACCTTTAATGATACATGATATAGCATCGGTGTTGTCGATCTTGCATTTCTTCAACAATGACAATTTATCGTGATAGTATTTCGTCATTGTTTCAGAATCAGATTTAGTCCTAGCCAACATTGTTTCAAGTCTATCCACGTAATCAGTAGAACGAGGAAAAGCAGTTTGTAACGCCTCTTTCCATTGTTCCCAAGAGAGCTTGTAGTCTTCTAAATCATCGTACCATTCTCTGGCAGAACCCCGGAGACGAATCTGCATTACAAACTGGCGGTCTTTACTGTCCCAACCGTATACGTCACCGAGTTGGTCTATTTTATGAAGCCAACCGATTACATTACTCGTATGGCTATCAGGTCGAAACTTTGGTATAACATCAGCCTCAGTCGGAGAAATCCGACGTTTTTTTAAAAGGGTACATTGTGGGGTAGACTGCGAGGCACATTCGTCATGCAAAGAAAAAAAATCTGTACTTCCCTGCTCGTCCTGCGATGTTGATGCAGAGTCCGTGCGCGTTCTCTTCTTTCGGCCGAGTCCGTTAATATATGGGCCGGACATTGTTAACATCCCACTTCTGAAGTGTTAAGCCTTTCCAAATGTTTAATGAAATAATAATTCACTTTGGTAACTTTCACACGTTTATTGACCCACAGTTGGGCATAGTGACCGCTTACAACGAGTACCGTCTTAAGAATAATCGTCAAATGGATCTACCGCCGTATTTATGACAACGAGAACAAAGGAGCTAGTACCACAGTAATCAAATTGAAACTAACAACTATTAAAAGAACATAAGCACTAACTAAATCAGTTAAATCAGAAAAGAATAATAATGTTTTCATCAAATTATAAATGTTAGGTCATTGCTTAATCAATTGCTAGTTTAAGTATATATTTTTAAGTTAGTGCGGAAGTAGTATAGGCAGGCTTGTTGGTGGCGCCAGCCGGAAGCGTTAACATAGGACATATTTCACTAATTTTACTAATAATTTGATTTCTTACCTGCAATCACAAATCTCGACGTAATAGTAGTAATAGTACCCACTTAGTAGAAATATATTCATCACCATCATCATCATCATATATCCCTCGGGAACCGTTAATTTTTCCGGGATAAAAAGTAGCCTATGTGCTATTCTAGACTATAATCTATCTATGTTCCAAGTTTCATCCAGATCTGTCCAGCCGTTCTGGCGTGAAAGAGTAACAAACATCCAAACTCACAAACTTTCACATTTATAATATTATTAGGATTAGGATATTAAGGGGCTAACATAGAATATCTTTTGTGCCATAATGTCACCGAATGTATCACTCTTCTCATGCTGATGCCAAAATAAAGTTTATTTTTAGCTTGTCGCCAAGCTTGCTGCCACCCTTTTTCGACGGTGGTTCTGTATTTTTGCACTTGGCCAGTTTCTAAGGTTCACTATGTATTGTATAACCTCGACTGTATTTTTAAGTAGGCGAGTTAAATTCACTTGTAAGCGAATTCAGGCCGTTTTGTGTACTCGCCCCAAGGCTTGCGAATACCTAGAATATTCCGCTAAAGTTAGTCCGATGCGGAAACTATGTTAATCAGCAAACCGGGTTTGATTACCAGCAAAACTAGTAAGTGTAGCTTCCGCTTAAGGTCACTTGTTTATTTTCAAAATATAAATTAGCCTTATAATAATCATGGAAAGTTACTTGTTGCTGGCAACTTAGCTTGTCTACCGCGAGAACTTTGCGAGTTGATATGAAAAGTAGCCTGTCACTTAGTAATGTAGCATTCTACTGGTGAATATTTTTGAAACTGCGTGGATATTTTTAACCACAGCTGCGTCCGCTTAAAATCACTTGTTTATTTTCAAAATATAAATTAGCGTTATAATATTCGTGGCGAGATACTTGTTCCTGACAACTCTGTCTGTCTACCGCGAGAACTTTGCTTATTGTGATAAAAAGTAGCCTGTCACTTAGTGATGTAGCGTTCTACTGGTGAAATATTTTTAAAATTGCATGGATATTTTTTGAAGATTAACACTTTTTACCAGCTCAAGATCGGGGCGAGTGAAGAAAACGGGGAAGGCTAATAAGAATAATAATATTATTATAACTTGTGATAAAAATAAATATACAGAATAATAATAATCACTTACATTGACACTTCTATCTTATGAGCCCTCTAGGCTGGCAACTCATCTGCACACTTACCATCAGCCCCACTTGCTCGTTTCCCTTCCTTGTATAAAAAAGGTAGCAATCATTTAGTTTGTATAATATGTGTTGTGAAAATGATGATAGATAGATAGATTAGATAGATTTATTTATCACCCTTTTAAAAGTACAATTAAATGTCGAACATAAGTAATTCACAAAAGGATCGTCAATTGTAATAAAATAGTAATAATAATTATAATAACTGAAATGAAATAAAAACAAAAACAAAATAACAACAAACAAAATAAAGCTTAATGAAATGTTTTCAACATGAAACTACCGTGAGACTTAATCATTATTACACATAAACGGATAACTCACGTATAAAAAGTCGAGTGATGCTCTACATGTTTCGGATGTTCGTGTCGCTGCCGCCGGGGCGAGCGCTCTTGGAAAAAGGACTACGAAATAGTCCGAAACATGTCGAGCATCACTCGACTTTTTATACGTGAGTTATCCGTTTATGTGTAATAATGCTTAATGAAATGTCAATGTAAATTCACAAAAAGATCGTCATGGGTACATAAAAAGAGAAAATGAAAATATTTTAAATAAAACCGTTTTTGAAAGCAATTTAAAATGTCAAATAATAAATATAAAACCACAAAATGTGAAAATATTGTCAGATCTGAGTCTACAATGCCATTAGGATTTTTTCAAAATTATCAGGCTTAAAACTAAATTTAGCACTCGCTCAAATCAGCCGCTTAAATCTCCCGCCAAATATGTGACGGTTATAGTCCCTGGTCGGTGTTATGCCATCGGTGGCCATCTGTAGCTGCCATACACCAGCCAATAAATAGCGCAGCCGTTCTGCATAATGGTTGCCAAAACACGCCAAAAGCTTCGCCAGGTCTTAGATTACTTCGTTCGTGAATGTAGCGCCGTCCATTCCAGTTTGGGGCCATTTGCATTAGAGTTATTCAAATTTACATGTTGTTGGTAGAAATAATAGTTTGTGTAACTATGTACGGCCGCAAACAGTTGTTTTTCAAAAACGCAATAGCGCGATAGTTAAAATTTTATATAAATAAAAATGAATCATCAAAATGTATGTCTGACTGCACGGTTAGACTGTTATTGTCAGGACAAAGTTTGTATGATATAAAATTTGAATATAAAGATTAAATTTGGAACAGGGCCGAACCCGCGGGCGCCTTAACATGATGCCTCAATGCGATTTTATTCGAAACCACAGTTGGATCGATCGCTGTCAGATCCTCTTCTTCTTCTTTTTTTAATATGGCCCCATCGATCGATGCGATGATTTCGCCAATGTCAAAGTAATAAATACAGTATTCAAAAGTCTTGTAACAAAAATGTCGGCAACGTTGTACGGTAGAATACGGTCAAACGATCCCCCCCCCTCTCGTCGGGCTCTTAGCCAACGGTCAATGATATCCCTTGGAGACCGCCAGAAAATCATTACCCGATGCCCAGGGTGCACCGGACCAAGCACTGCTCTTCCCCCGGACAGATCCAAAAACGAACCGCAGCTCTTGATCACACGCGGAGGTAACCCGACTCGCACCCCTGTCACGCTGTCACATCCATACTAGAAGTGTCAAAAATGATAGCTAAAAAATCGGAATTAAATAGGATTAAGATGTCATGGTAGGGCCCCTACCAATCCTTACTAATATTATAAATGCGAAAGTAACTCTGTCTGTCTGTCTGTCTGTCTGTCTGTTACCTTTTCACGCTTAAACCGCTGGGCCGATTTAGTTGAAATTTGGTATATAGATAGTTTGAGTCCCGGGAAAGGACATAGGATAGTTTTTATCCCGGAAAATTGCATAGTTCCCGCGGGATAGCACAGCCCAAACCACTGGACTTAGAGACTTGAAATTTTGCACATAGATACCTTATACAATGTAGACATCCACTAAGGAAGAATTTTTGGAAATTCCCACGGGATAAGGAAAAAACGGGAATTATATATTCGATTCCGAGTGACGCTTTTGATTTTGAAAATTCTTTTGCCAATAGAAAGCCACAGCATTTGTGAGTATCATAGGCTATATTTATAATAATTCTGCGCGGACGAAGTCGCGGGCAACAGCTAGTTATTAATAAAATTACACTTAAAAATAAATTGTTCTTGTTATCCTTACAATCAGTGTTCAGTTAGACAGAACTTGAACAGAAATTGTTAATCATAGTAGTTAAATTGTTAGTTGGACCCGTACTGACTGTTAATTATACCGAGATACAAGCCTACATACAACTAGCCTGGAATAACAACCTAACTTACATAAATACAATTAAGCCTTGTTAAGATGTGGGTGAAACTTGGTTGCTTCACTTTTAGGCCTCCACAGGTGTTAGAAGTTTAAAGCATATGAAATGGCCGCAAATTAATTCATTTACAAAAAATAGTTTAGTACGTATCAAATTGTTTTTAGCTCATTAAAATATAGAAAGAAGGTCATGAAGACGTATCAATCGTGAAATTTGGTTAAAGTGACTGAGTGATTCAATTCGTCATTCACGTTTTTCCCAGCTTTGTAATATCGTTTTTATACAACAAGGCAGTCAAATGATAAAGCGGCCTAGACGGTAAAGATAGAATTACCTAATGTGCCAGTATCGTCTCCGGCTGTTTTGCTTAGTGGCAAGATTAGCGAGTAAGATGGTGATAACGATCCGGGTGGACTTTACACGAGGTCGCACCACCGCGTAAATTACATCATCATCATCATCATCACCATCAGCCTGAAGACGTCCACTGTTGAACAATGGCCTCCCCCTTAGCACACCATAATGAACGACAACTCGCCATCTGGATCCACCGGTTTCACGCAACTTTGACGATATCGTCGATCCACCTAGTAGGAGGGCTGCCAACACTGCGTCTTCTGGTTCGTGGTCGTCACTCGAGAACTTACACGCACACGTTTATTTACGTAAATTACATAATTCTTACCAAAGTTTGTCAGTCTAAATAATGTTTTAATTAAGTTAAGCACTGTTTTAAATTCGCTCGATGTGTCTTACACTTCGTAATACTTGGATTCTAAGAATTAGCAAAAAGGACTGCGTCCGGAATAAGTTACAGTTGGCAAACTTTGCTCGTGGAAGTTTGTTAAAACTATGCTAATCAGGAGACAAACGGCTTGATTGCTATTGAAAATACTAACATAGTTAAGTAACATTTATTGGAATTGGATTCTTAAAATTGCTGGTAATCAATTATTTTTTCACCGCATAAAGACTAACCTCCTTATTCATAAACGCTCTATAGGCTTCTGCTAACTTAGCAATCGTTTGTCCTTATCTGTGAAAGGTAAATGGCAAAGTGACAGATAAAGACAAACGCTTGCTAAGTTAGCAGAAGCCTACAGAGCGCTTATTAATAAGGGAGTTAGTTATTGCCGGATTCGGAAATAGTTTTGACTACTGACTGTTTTAATGCAATTTTTTTCCTTATCATTAGTTTCTATCATACCTACTTAATAGTTTTTAAATTTACTTTAAATTACGTGCTAAAAACTGAGGTACTGTTATATGCAGAGTGTTTACATTTCGGACATTAAATTAACATCCATCATTATGTCAGTTACAATAACAATGAGACTTCTGATCTATTTTATAGACTACAAGCCCATGGAAAAAAAAACATGTGAAATGAACCAGCGTGACTGAAGCTTAGAAGGCTGTTACTATACAGGGTGTCCCAGAAACCGACGATAACCCGTTAAATACTTATAGGCGTACTAATTACCTACCAGAATATCATATTTTAGGTATAATAAAAATCTTTTAGTTTTCGAGATATTGTCATTTTTGAAAAAAATCTCGATTTTTCACCCTCAGTTGAGTTTTTCGTCTACCACAGCCTCAAATGACCGAATTTAGTAAATCTGATTACTGATAAATATTGCGGAAAACATGGGCTTTTAAACGTGATATTATTTTATTTTATTATTCAGTTAAACTTGGAGGAAAAACGACTTAAGAGACAGTTTTTAGATATTTTACTGTTTCATCCCTTAACTTTGGTCCTCCATGGTATAAAAAAAAATAACTACGCTAAAGTGGCACTGCATATTAAAAACATGTCTAGCTAATGTAGTTTACAAAATGGTATAACACTTACTTATTTGTTTAATAATTTCAAATTTATTGCTATTTTCATTACTGAAGAAGCTCAAATAAAATTGAAGTCACTACCAACTACAAATTAAAATAAGATGAAATATTTTTAGCAACGCAATTTTACACAGCCATTTTGTCACAGAAAATGTTCGAATTGCCTGCCACCAGCCCTAATGGTAATCATTAGTTTTGTATGGAACTATAAAAAAATTACCACGCTTTACTTAAATAATACTTAAATAGTACCCTGAAAATAGCCGCATCGAATTTTCTAGCACCTTATATACTAAAATCTTCATTATGGCATGGACACACATGTCATGGCACGCTAAAAGTTTCGAAAGGATTTTACGCGACCAGAAACAAATGACAATCAATTCCATTCGTCGTTTCGTAAAAGGAACACCTCGTTCAAAACTAGAAACAAAATGAAGTCCACAAGCAATTAAAACTTTAATCATTTCGAGAGGTATTTTATCGTGTCAGTGCGGTTGCTGTGAGAAATGTAGTGTGTTTATCGGGTCCCCTCTAGCTCGGCTGTGATTAACGACACAGTGTCTGTTACCTTGTTAGCAAGGGGGGAGAGAAATGCTGTAACATGCTACCTTTACAATTTTATTGACCTGGCAATTTCTCTTAACAACTGACCTGGCGAACGTGCGGTAAGTGTTCTAATTTAAACTTATAAATATGACGACAATGATTATTGATAAGTTTTGAAGTGTATATTATGGATGTGTTAAAAATACTTCCATGCTGGTCTGGGAGCAAAGGAAAAACATAGAATGTACCAGTTGCTTCTCGTCCCGCGCAGATGGTAAAAGCCCATCGAGGGAATGGGCGAGTCTTAGGAACCATGTTATAGGCGATGCGGCTAGCAAACCATCACTATTTTGATTCCCCTTTCCACCTATACGCCTACAATCATGCTAAACGTGGCCTTTAGGTCTTGTTACCTCAGGCTCTGTCTACGTCTACTGTGTCTACTGATATAGACGTGATTTGTGTGTGTGTGTGTTAAAAATAAAAATCCTTAAGTCTCAAATCTATCTATATAAATAAAAATGAATAGTCGAAATGTATGTACGCTTATAACTTCCAAACGACTGCACCGAATAGGATAATTCTTTTTTAATTGTGTTTGTTACTGTTTGGACAAGGTTTGTGTATTTAAAAAAAATACCGGAACGGGGGCAAAGCCGCGGGCAACAGCTAGTTCACATTACACTAAGGCCTCTTGCTTTTAGTTTGAATCTTCAATGTACATTCGTTAATGTTACTTCAATAAAAAAAATCACAGCATGAATCAACTAGATTTTAGAAGAGGCTGGAATATCTAGTCCAGGCTATTCAATGTTTGGCTAACGGGTGGGTTAAAAGACGCGACAGCAAATTATAATACTGTATGTCTCATAATACTGCGTGTCTCGTTATTTTCAATGAATTTTTTATTTAACGCAAAATGCCATTCCGCAGCCAAAAGCGAACCCCATCCTTTCTCACATCTTGATAACATCCCCCATAAATTGCGAACATAAAACAAAAACTCGTAACAAAATTTGCTTTTTACAGATACCTACAGAAGTTTTTATGCCCGCCGAAAACCAATTATGCTAATTAGTAGCTAATTTAACAAGATTATGGTCCAGAGGAAACAGAGGCTTTGAATACTCGTACTTTAATTGAGAATCTAATTAATTATGACGTATTCAGAAAGATTCGCTGTGGGAGTCAGTGTTTGAGGAAACCTCGCTTGGGAACATCTATATACATCTTTACAGTACCAGTACATTATAAAACAGTACACAGAAGAAAACTGTACATTTATTGCATGTTGTCTAGGCAAGTTTGTCTGAGTACAGCGGAAAAGTTAAACTTGCAATCCCGTAATAAAAGTTATTGTAGCTTTTTATTGAATAAATATTTTTAGAAATAACAAACATTATATCTTGGGACAATTGACTTCAATTTACCCGGTTCAAAACTAAGCAAAGGGTGTACTTACTATGGGTTCTATACAACGGATCAGCCAACTTATATCGATTACATTATATGTGCTAAACACTGTGATTCAAAAACAAGCTTTCGTATATTTCATATACATAACCCTGCCTTGACCGGGAATTAGAACCCGGGACCTCAAGCTTATTAATCACGTTCTCTATCCACTAGGCCATTCGAACATGAATTGGTTCAGTAGTTCCAGAGATTTCCCCCACAACAAACAAAGCTGTCTATCACGTAGGTCTATATAGATAAAAAAAGTGATTTTAGCCATGTTCATGAGACACGCCACTAGTAGGTCCGTCATTCTGTAATGACGTGCATGCATGTAGATAATTAACTGTGAACAATTGAAAACTGTTAATGCCATGCAAGCGTATACAATACTACTGTCAATATTAACTAGTCGAGGTAACTAGGACCTAGGTATGTCACTTATTTAAATTGTGATATATTTTACGTCATCATTATTATAATCATCATCATCATCATCATGATCATGTTTAGCCATCCCACTGCTGGGCACAAACCTCCTCTCATAATGTGAGGGCTTGGGCTTAGTTCCCACGCGGGCCCAGTGCGTTTTGGGTAGTTTATCCGCACCATTAGGTAACATACCAATTGTTTCTTCCACCTGTAGGTATATTTTTTTATAGTTGACCACTTTTTTTCTACAACTTTCCTCGAATCTTAATTTCCGCTCGGGCTTGCCTGTTTTTCCATTAACTGAGCTCAATTAATTATTTGTCAATAGAGATATTTTTACACCAGACGGAGGAGATTGCAGTAATCTTTTTCTTGTTTCTAACTTATTTTAACAGGAAACTCTCTGGTATGGAAAAATCGACGGAGCGTGAAAAGCATTGATCAACAATATTTGATTTCGGTTAAACCGAATTCGTTTCGTTAACATTTTAATGGTGCTTTGATTTATTGGTTCTGTCTCAATTTTGATGACGCGTAGAACGTACTTTCTGTATAAGCTGCCACAGTCAATTTTGTTTTCGTATAAGAGGTTTTTTCCCTAGAACTTTTAGTTCAAGGACATATATATCGATACGGCCAATTATGTATGTGTGAAAGAAAAGAAAGAGAGAAAAGTTTATTCGTAAAAATACACGTTGAAAGAAACACAATGAAATTATTAAAGGGAAAATATTCCGCGAAATGGTCCCAACTCAGCATTATGCAGGCCTTACATCCTGCGCTGGTCTTCCGTTGGGACCATCGGGTGAAAATTTTTTTACAAAAGGAATTAAATTAAACACAAAATACAATAAGTAATAAAAATAAAACAAATAATATTTTATACAAAGTGAGGTGAAGATTAATATGTAAATATAATAAGGTGGTTGCATGGCCACAAATACCTTAAAGATGAAGGTGTATAGAAATTTTTTAACGTGTTGGTAACGTATTCGCTGATTAAATACAAAACCGACAAATTTCAAAATCAGACACTGTTGCATTTGAAACCTTATAACGACCGACTTTTGTTTTCAGATGCAATGGTGAATGATTATGGAATGCGTCCGTTTTGTATTTAATCTATGAATTTACGCCCTTTACTGTACAGTGCGTCTATTTCCCTCGGCATCATCCGACTTCCAAATGTGTTCAATGATATTTGAATCCTGATGGTACGTAAAACATACAGTGGCAATCGGAAAATTGTATGCCTACGGTCTTCTATTACGCGTTCAATTACAACTTCTAGTTAATCTGTAGCAACCTTCAGCTAAACCGCACACATAGAGACAGAAAGATGCCGCAAAACTACAATGCTTTCATTTTTGCCTCTATGGTCGAGGTACCTTAAACTACAATTAATCGACCAATGAGAAAACTCCACGCGAAGTCGATTTTAAATGGATAAAAGCAACAATCGAGCTAGTTTACCGAGTTTACAAGCTGAAACATAAACAATATCACCACCCGGATCAGTTGTTGTTGGTATCTTCACACCCCGGTGAGTAGACACCTTAACGCGATCAATTTACACTTCTACCCGAGCGAGCAATCCATATTGTGAGTACTCAGTGGACGTTGCTATATTGATGTTATCTTCTCTGCAGTGATTCATCAATGTGTAAATCAAAGAGCTAAGGATTGTTAAACAAGAACAGCAACATCAGTACGAACTAAATGTACAAAAAGCAGTTACACTACTCTGCTATCATACGTGCAAGACAGTCAAGCCTGTGCAAAATGTGTTTCTACCAGGGATGTAACGGAGGTAGTTTTATCGGAACCGAAGGCGGAGTCGGAGTTTTTAAATTTGCTTTATCGGAGCCGGAATCGGAGTCGGAATCGGAGTCGGAGGCAGGGTCGGATAATTGACGATAGATTGCACGTAGTGGGAGTCGGGGGGATTCCCCGCGCTACATGTATGAACCTGTTCATAACAGTCGACACAGGCCGCCGCCGCCGCTATGTTATGCTTCGACCTCCGATTAAAACCTTCAATTTAAAAGTGTCGGAGCCGAAATCGGAACCGAAGGTGTAATAATGGAAGTTCCGACTTAACGGAACCGGAGTCGATGCTCCGTAACATCCCTGGTTTCTACGTACCTAATCTTTATCGAGTACGTATAAAAGTTGACGCTTTTCAAACCCTGAGGCCGTACCATGACGCCTTAATACTATTATTCTTCTTCTTCTTATTTGTGGCGTATATATGGACGGTTAATATTTTCTGACGGCTACCTTCGGAGCCGAGTTACTTTTATATCTTCTATTCTAACTTGATACATTAAAAGTGTCAAATATAAATCACTACATAGTATAAAACAAAGTCGCTTTCTCTGTCCCTATGTCCCTATGTTTGCTTATATCTTTAAAACTACACAATGGATTTTCACGCGGTTTTTTTTAATAGATAGAGTGATTCAAGAGGAAGGTTTTTAAGTATAATTCTACGCAGACGAAGTCGCGGGCAGAAGCTAGTTACCTATAAAGTATTCACACCCTGAAACACACATCGAGTGTTTAAGTATCAGTCAAGTACTTTCATAACTTATTTTGAACTAGCTTTTGCCCGCGACTTTGTCTGCAAAGAATTATACATACTACATTAAACTTTCCTCTTGAATCACTCTATCTATTAAAAAAAACCGCATCAAAATCCGTTGTGTAGTTTTGAAGATATAAGCATACATAGGGACATAGGGACATAGGGACATAGGGACATAGGGACATAGGGACAGAGAAAGTGACTTTGTTTTATACTATGTAGTGAAGTGATGCGGCAAATCTTTTTCACTGTCAATCTTTAACATAAAACACTGCTTTCGTTCCTTGAAGTATTTTTTTCCGGAGATAAAAATGATTGGTGAAATAATTCGTGGAAACGGACGTAAGTCGTTATACGTCTTTAGTCGACGTTAAAACATTGAACAAACAAAAAACACAACGACTTTTCCTGTTATTTGACAAACAATGAAAAAACTATGACCCTATTATTATTTCGTGCTTTACATCATTTAACAGCCATACAAATTAATAATAGCATTTAGTAATTCTGTGGTAGATTTGGATAAGTTTATTCGATCCGCTCTATAATTATAAGTAAAGCATAGCTGTGTTATTTCATTTTAAATAATAGCTGGGGCTCCGACCGACCTTTTCAACGTACATGTAAATTTAATTACCCAGGGTAATGTGGGTTTGTGATTGTGGCTATTTTTTCCGTTTTAGGGGTTCGGTAGTGTGTCAAAGGTTTGTGGATTTGTTTAACTTGTATAATGAATGTAGGGCACATTTTTAAAAGACCATCGATTTTTGGATATTTAATAAATGTATGATTCAATATATGTTAATTGAAATAAAGTTTTTTTTTGTGTTTAATAAAGCTGTCTTCAAGATTTCAAAAGCCACGATATAGTTTGAGTTTTTATAATCACAGTCTCTTCAGATTTTTTTTCCTGCCACAATTATCACCATAGTATAAATATGTTTTCTTGTGACGTGACGCGCTCATCACGAGCATCATATAATTTTTATAAAAAAAGGTTTTGAAAAAAAAGAAATTACAGAAAAAGAGGTATGTTACTATTTCTATCGGAGGTTTACGATATTATTGTTAGGTTAAGATAAGTTTCTAATTTGAACAATTACTTGTTTGTGTATTATTTTTTACTTTTCAGTGATGATAATTAATTAATGCCTTTAACAATTACGCAAATATAATAACTTGTTTGACGTGTAGCAGTATAACGACCTCAGAGACACTATTTTACGCTAACTCCGAAACACCAAACACACGGCGCCAATTAATGCTGCTAATGATTGATGCACATGGGACCGTGAAGCGGAGTCGTACTAACGTTTCTTGGAAATTCTGAATCCATATCCATAATATCCACAGTAATTACACATTAGAGGTTATTCCTATGAAACTGCCAAAGGCTGGATTTTAATCGAGCGATCGTTATGTAGCAACAATTTTCACTTCATTTAGATTACGGAATGCTTCTTTATATTTGAAAAAAAGATGACTTTCGAGACAAGTTTTTTGCGGAGCATTCCTCTTGGCAATGATGGTCTTTCCGAAGCGCTGGTAGCTAAAAAAAAGACATGTAAAAGAGTCTTTGGCGGAATAAAGGTTTTGATTCTTATGCGAGGTATTTTCCCAGTTTTCCTGAGTTTTTTTATGTAACTTTGGGCTATTATTCAGAGTTACCATTTCATAAATTAAATAGAAAAGTTCTGACAAAAAGTTGGACATTTTACATTAAAGGAGGAGTGGGGATAGTTTAGTAACACTTGAGACCAAAAATGCCAATGTTGAAGTCTATTTGCTGGATTACAAATGCTGAAAATTAAAAGCGTTTAAACTGTTATAAAAATCACAAAGGATCATAAAGAATAATATAATAACTTACTTGATTTTTCTCACGACGGTAATTATACTCAATACATAACTTTTATGAACAGTGTATGTGCTCCGTAGCCTGTAATTAGTTTAAGAGAAAAGAATCATAAGAATTACTAGATGTGATGTGATTGCTACGATTAACTCTGACAGTACAATACAATACAACAACACAATCAATACAATCTATTCAGTACAATAGGAATAATGTCATTTTTTTTGCCTATCACTTAAGATAAACAAAAACTTATTTTATTTTTTACTCACAATTAAAATATTACGGAGACGTCTTGAGTCGAAAGCCGGTTGACGTCACGTCTTGATACAAGTTTTATTTAAAAGCGATGCAACGTCACGAGCCCTCGCTCTTAAACTTTGACGCGCTTTATCCTTATAATTTCATTGGCAGTGTTCATTTTTTTTAAGCTGTGCTTTTAACGGCTTTGTTTGATAAAATAGACTATTTCAAGAAACTAATTTGCTTTTAAGTAGCTTTATTTATTAGTAATACATAAATATTATTTCGTTGTTTGATAATTTGTTAATTTTGCCACAATCCCAATCGCCTCCGTCCAGCAATAAAAAAAAACGGTTTTGTCTATGGTTTTGTTTATACGTCAACGTCATAGACCTGTGAATGTGTGTGATGGCAACGTCAGCCAACGCGAATGTGTTCGAATCGTTCCGTCCGTTGGTGTTGTTATTGTTTTCCGTGCTGTTTTTGATTTTCTCGTTTGACCACAGAACAAAGCGTTTGACTCCTGTACATCTTTCCCGACTCCTTCTTACATTAAACTGGTCTTCGCTACAATACATCGTGTAAACTTTGAAATATTCCACATTAACTTGCGTACACCATTCCTTTCCCAAATCTTCTCTTTTCTCTTCTTCTTCTCCTCGATTTTGTGAAGGCTATTGTTTGAGTCATTGTTGCACCCCGGCACAAAACATTTTTTATAAATATCCATTGTTTATTTCACAGTTTTATACTTTGAATTTGCTTTTATTTCTAACTTTTGTAGATTAAGTAGGAATGTAATGTTATGATTTAGATATGACAGTGACAGGCTGACAGTTACCGAAGCTAAACTTTTTTTTCAATTTTCAAGGTCAAACAAAAGCCAAAAATACGGTACAAAAATATCTGCAACCGTAAAGTATTTTTGAAATCGGACAAGATAAATCGTATAATTGGTTGTTTTCCTCCAAATGGTTTTCGAATTGGAGGATGCTAAAAAAATTAACAATGCCAATTGTTTATGTGATTGACAAAAGAAAAAAACGCGTACATTATTTATTGATAACCTAACTGACGATACAAATAGAATCCCGTCTATGCCCAGTCATCATTTCTACTTCGCTTAAACATTATTAACATTTTAAACTCCAACTTAAAACAATGACAGTAATTTGAGGGCTACCTAATCAAGCGTGAGTAGAATCGCAGGCGCTTCGTCCCGTACCGGCGAAACGCTGTTTGCATTCCAAATACCAGACAACGGTGCAATTAAACCGACACCAAATTTAAAAGGGTGTAACCGCCAGATTTTTCTTAAAACATTCACATAGTCATAACCTGGACGAGTAGGCCATTTTGGATTTGAGCGCTAGTCTGTTAGCGCGGCGTTCATTGAGTCGGTTACTACGTTTTGTGGCTGCAATGTTGTTACAATCTGAATACTGAACAAGGGAATCTTACTAACTACAGATGCTCTGATTAGTTTAAGTATGGACGGAATTTTAATTGTTTTGTGTTGTTCTGTTCTTCAAAATACTCCTGGGATAGAGTTGTCTTTGGTTATTCTAAAGATTTCTAAGACAATGTCTTGCAATTGACTATGACTTCTTTAAAAATATCAAGCTCCCGAGCTCCTGTAGATTTACTCCGAAACTAAAAATCAAAATTCGTTTAGTGCCCTTCCGCTCACTAATAATCCCGACTCATGTTATAAATGTGAAAGTAACTCTGCCTGTCTGTCTGTTACGCTTTCACGCCTAAATCTCCGAACCGATTTTAATAAATTTGGTACCTACAGACATAGTTTCAGCCCTTCGACATAGGATTATTTTTATCCCGGAAAATAGCATAGTTCCTGCGGGAGTCGCCGGCAACCGCTAGTCATTAATATATGAGTGACAGGGGCGATATGCTACGAACTTTTAATTTTGAATGATACAGCAAGATCTTTATTCCGTATCTGTTACGGACATTACCTAATTCGGATATTTACCTCAACGAACCAACTTGGAATACAAAGTATATTTATTTTTCATTACACTTAAATGGAAGTATAAATTTAAAAGAAAGCTCCTCGTTCACTTTTAATTTAATAAACACGTGGGGCCGGTAAAAACCGAATTAATTAACTTTCATCCAAGGCAAGTCATTAAGTTTCTTTTGTCAACTGTCGGGTCGGGCCTTCCGGGTATTGCGGTCCCTGCTTAAGACAAGGTCGTACGGGAGCTGCTGCCCTAACAACGGACAGTTACTGGCGTTGTGCACTCAGATATACAGGTAAGTAGCTCGAAGTTGAACTATTTGGTGAACATTTTGGACTGCTTTTTAATCTTAACCTATTTTGACAGGAAAAATAACGAGTGAATGGGTGCGTCCAGAGTCATGCTAAGCGTAAGCCCTAACCTAGGATAACTAGAATAGGCCTAGGCTCTGTCTTCCCACAGAGGTACAAAGTCGTGTTTCATGAAAGTATGTATGTATATATTTGGAACTGGCTAATATTATTATTACAGGTATATTTTACTAGCTTTTGCCCTCATTTTTTCATCATTTGCTCATCATTCAAACAGATGACGCTTGGCGACAAAAAATCACATTGTAACAAGGTCACGTGACAGCTAGCAACAGAGAGAAAAAGTCGAAAGCTAACCCACCTGCTATGGGTCGTATATGGGTAGGTATAGCACGTGTCATGGAATCACGAGGATCCGGGTTCGATTCCCGGCCATAGCTTTACTTTTCGGATTTTTCTATGTGTTCTAATTTTCAGTGTTGTTAAGAAATTTAACAATAAACAAGACAAAAACTAAACAAAAACACAGTAACGCCTGACACTACCCGAAATTCTTCGCCAAACTGAATAATCGACGAAGATAAATCGAGAAGTCCAAAACATTGGGTCTCAGTCCATAAATCATAATCTACACGGCGTGTCGCTCTCTGCGGACGTACGCTCGCTTGCAAAATTAAATTCAATTTAGTCCTCTTGATTAGTTTGGCGGGCATAATGCCCCTTTATGAGACGCCAGCTTCCTTTATTAGTATTCCAATTTTAGATTTGACACAGGTTAGCGCTTACATTTGGCTCGATGTGTGCCGAGGTTTTCATGAACGTTTGAGCACACGATTAAGCAGGTTGGAGGGGGACTGCTGAATAAATTATCATCATTACCTTATTATTAACTTCCATACTGGTCTGGGAGTAAAAAAACATTGAGGAAATGGGCGAAAATCTTAGGAATCATATTATAGGCGATGTGGTTTAGTAACCCATCACTATTTTGATTTCCCTTTCCACCGATGTGCTCACCATCATTCTGAACGTGGCCTTTATGTACCTTAGGTTTACCTTAGGCTCTGTCTACCTCTAGTCTACATATGTTACAGATACGTCCTACCGCCTGGACACACTACTTCCAGTCATGATTTGGGCCCCGTGTGGATCAGCTTCACACACACCATAGAACAGTAGGCTTATTGCCTAATTCACTCGCAATCGCCATCGTGTTCATTTGTCATCGTGATTCCGAAGCCAATTGTCAGTCCATACATGAAGTGTCATGAAATGAAATGAAATGAAATGAAATTAAATGAAATGAAATATTTTTTTTGCCTTAAATGTAGTACAAAGTATGATGTTAAAATAGTGAAGAATAAATCAAGTCTCATACATTTAAACTTAAAAAGTCATGCAAATATGATGTTTAAAAAATAATTTAAATTAGATACATGCATGATTAATGACTATACCTACTAACAATGAAAATGTCCTTTATTATATTATATTTTTACATGTTGTTCAGGTATTCTTTTGTAGAGTAGAAACATTTACTGACAAGCCAACGGAACAATTGGGTTTTGAAGGATGTCAATGGGAGCACTTTTATCGACTCTGGTAAATTATTGTAAATTTTTATGCATTTTTATGTCAAAATGAACACGATGGCGATTGCGAGCGAGTTAGGTAATAAGCTTACAGCTTAGATGTTTAGGCGATGTTTCCTTTCACTGGAAAGTTCATGGTAAACTTTAAGTATATTTGGGATATAGTCTCAGAATAACTCAGAAGTAAGAATCCTGAATTGGAAACTAGGACCCACTGCGTAAAAAGGCCGTAGATTTTTTCCCAGCCTACCACATGTTAAACATCACATTCATGGCATTGCAATGAATTTAAGCTATTCTTCTAAAAGTAAACAGAACTACAGATATGGTTAGTGTATTTCGTAGATTATACAATACAATACAATACAATAACTCTTTATTGAACACCACATATAACAACCAAAACAGAAAAAAGGTATACAGAATATTACAAGGTAACAATAGGCGGCCTTATCGGTACAGAGCGATCTCTACCAGGCAACCATAATGGACTGGAGAACAGAACAGATCTGAGCAGGTGGTGTAATTTAGAATATATATTAATATACTAAGTACTGAAATACGTAATATATTATACATGAACCACACATTTACAATAAATGGAGATATAAATAGACACATAAACACACATACCTAAAAAAGCCAGCTACAAGATTCATGCACAAGATGACAGATAGTGCTCCTTCAACATAGATTTAAATATGGGGATTATTTCACCATATTCAAGGTCACCCTTGACGTACGACATCGAATAGAGAATAAAGTAAACCAATAATGGAGTCAGAATCCTTTACTGACCTCAGCTCAATTCTCAGATTATTACGCGCTCCCGAGTTCAGGAGTCGGCGATAATGTGCAATATACTGCGGCAATATTCGTACCTACATTGACTTATAGGATTAGGGCGCGACATCTGTCACTTGATTGCGTTATTGCCTAGCCAAGCCTTACGCACAGTAGCTAGGTTATATTCTAGAAATTACTGGCATATGAAGTATTCTATCTTAGCTCTTTAGGCTGGCAACACATCTGCAATCCTCTAGTGTTGTTACCATCAGGTGACCCACTTGCTCAATTGTCTTCCTTGACGTATAAAAAAACAAAAAAAAACTTCTGAGGGTAACCTCCATGACTTTGTGTCATGTTGCAGTATTCGTGAATAACAAAGATAAACATAAGAGTTTCTCTGATGCGTGCTCGATAGCTGAAAACGTAACGATGTCGAAATTGTCTCCCAATTTAAACTTCACTCCACTGAGTGACACTTGATACACATTTATTAAGAAAATGGTACTGAGTTTGGGCCCAGACTCGCACCTTTGCATTTAACAAATATTAATGTATAATTGGGTTGAGACATTTTCTGCTCATCACAGATCTTGGAAAGTTTAATAATGTGACAGTTTTATACTATTTATATATTTATCTGTATAATTACATTATGTTCATCCAATTTCTAAGTACCTAGTATAATATAACGAGCTTTGCTTATATTGGGATTAGGTTAGTCGGTGTTAATTGTTCCCTGATACATTATTTATTTATTTCTTACGCTACGCATTTATAGGTATTATTATTATTATACTGACTAATCTTACGTGTACCGTGCTCGAGGTGTCGGGCACGAACTTGCCGAGCAAGCCTATATTATATCTGTTTTAATATCTTGTTTACACACATGTTACAAGGCAGCTGTGGACCAGTTCTCTATGAAAAGCTTTCCTTAATATTTCTCACGATATTATATACTTTATATTATAATACGAGCACCTAGCGATATTACAGTAGCTATGTAAGTTTACAGTTTGTTATTTTACGCATCCATTCTTCGGACAATTACTATTATTTACACTCAACTAATGTTGATGATGATGATCCTTCCGAACAATTTTCGTCATGGCGACCACTTCGACTCCTAGTTAGTATGACGCTCATGCGCCCGAAGATGGCTTGTATAGCCGATCTTAGCGGTGAAACCTCGCGCACAATGAATGCACGTGAGCACACCGTTGACATAATGGTAGGAAATAGCAACCGGCTGGCGAGTCTTCAGCTTAACGCGTTTAGGGTCGAGGTCAACTAAACGCTGCTCCTCGAACTCGCGAACTTTGTCCCGCACCAACCTGCGCCATTCAGGACGCTGTCCTGCCAAATCTTCCCAGTAAGAGGGCTCGATGTCGCATCTTTTTAGGTGGCGTTTCTGAACATCCTTGTATCTGAACTAATCTTACTAATGTTATAAAGGCGAAAGTTTGTAAGTTTGGATGTTTGTTGCTCTTTTTCTGTTGAACTTATTTTTTTCTATGTCACTACATTCTCAATAAAGATCTTGGTCGTTTACGATGATTATCTTGGAGGAATAGTGTGGCGGTCTCGCCTTTCTTTCCTCACCGCAGTGCTTGACCGCAGTTCATAGATTGCAACAGAGAGCGCTACTACCCACACCAAGTCCCTCAGCCGCCTCTTACGACACCCAAACTCTAAAACCCAGTACATAAAAACAGTAGCACAGTATCAAGTGTCATTTCTGTCTCTATTGAAGTGAGTAGGTAAAGCATTACATACACCGTGTCGTTATGGAAGTCAAAGAAATTCCCGTCAGACCTCAAACACACAAAGTTTTCCGTCCAACTTGTCACTCCACCGCCTTCGCAACTGCGTAATAAAGAACATAATTAATTAGCAAATTGTTCTGAAACCTTTCGGTTTCTACACTGGCGGCCACGTAAGGGTCGGGAACGGCTTTTGATGCCTGTTAATTAGTTCGAGGAGTACGTTTTTGTACGAGGTATACTGGCGTGCAAATTATCTTTGAATATTAAAGATGCCAGCGGTTACGTTACAGGAAACGTGGGAGTTAGAGCGTTTACTGTTTTTGTTATTTGTTTTGAAGTAACATTGTTCGTTGTTAATTATAATTAAAGCGGTTTTCCTTGTGTTCGCGTATGAGTTTACATTCCTTGACGTTGGACTGATGAGTTTAATATAGACCGATTCAAAAATAGCTTTTGAAGGAGTTGTTAACACGACAGTAAAGTTGCTATTAACAACCGTTTATTAGTTTCGCCGGTAACTGATTACGATTATTTATAAACAGTAACCAAAATCTTAAAGTTGACTTACATCTAGTTCCTATTCTTGTTTTTTTTCACAACAAGGACGACTCCAAATAGCAAATCCGATTGACTTAAGATTTGGTATGCACATGCATCATGACTTTAATACCGTGCAAATTTACTGCAGGCATTAGTATCATTCAAAGATTTTACTACTAAATAATTAGATCAGGCAAAGCGGCGGGATAAAGACTAAACTTGATTATGTTGGCTGGGAGTCCTTTAACCTTTGAAATATCCCCAAAATTGAATAAAACCAAAAATGCGTTTACTATCTTGATTACAAGCAAAGCTCAGCGAACTGTACCCACAGAAAACCCAAAGCTCGTCAGTAATACGCAAGCCAAACACAACCTCCATTGTAAAACGAGTATTCAATAAAAAACAGTTGCTAACAAAATTAAGTCCTGATCAGAGTCGACCGTTAGTCGCAATATTAACACCAGCATTATACGTCCAACCCTTCCCGGCGGGTTGGGCTAAATTAGATTATCTGAGTTATACACAACCTTATTGGCCCGGACTGCTCGGACCAGCTTGATTAATGTTACCATAGTTTCCGCTACCTAGTTATCTGTTACCTAGATATTGTATTTGCGATATTCAAGTTTCATTACGGCTGATAACTGGTGTCTTGTTGATCCCGGCGGAGTTGGTATGCCTTTGGAAACGTTATATTGATGAGGCACAGCACTTCTACTGAAAACTGATCAACACTTGTACGTGCTAGTGGCACGGGATTATGTATTATTTTATAGCTCAAAGAGCTATTTTAGCTACCTGATTTACATACGCTATTATTCGTATTACGACATACATACATAAGTCACGTCTTTATCCCTTACGGGGTAGACAGAGCCCAAGGCAACAAGATAAAGGCCATGAAAGGTTTAGCATGACTGTGTGCATACTTTTCCACCTATTTGTAATACGTAATTAATATAATCACGGTAGGGTTGGTCCACCAGTTCAAAGTCGTTCAGCGAGCTATGGAAAGAGCTATGCTCGGAGTCTCTCTGAAGGATAGGATTAGTAACGAATACATCCGACAGAGAACCAAAGTTACCGACATAGCTCAAAGAATTAGCAAGCTGAAGTGGCAGTGGGCCGGCCATATCTCGCGAAGAACCGACAACCGCTGGGGTAAACGTGTTCTTGAGTGGAGACCGCGACTTGGCAAACGTAGTGTAGGACGCCCTCCGGACAGGTGGGATGACGATCTGCGAAAGACTGCAGGCAGATGCTGGATGCGTCAAGCTAAAGACAGGGCGCTATGGCGCTCATTAAGGGAGGCCTATGCCCAGCAGTGGACTAACATAGGCTGATGATGATGATGATGATGCTGCTGCTGCTGCTGATGATGATGATGATGAATTAATATAATGAAGATAATTAGCATCAAATAAAGCCTGAGTGGCTGTTGTAAGGCTCCTAATTCCTTAGACAGCAAAATCTTTTAGTGTTTGTTAATTAAAGATAAGAAAAAGCAAATAAAATTTGAGCGCAAAATAAGGCATCATAAGGAGATTTGAGTATTGTTCAATGTTCAGGCATTATTTTATTAATTATACATTTATTCACAATTCTATTACCGTATGACACTTATGTTATGCGCTTCGTATTTATACGGGATATTCTCAGACAAAAATGTACCAACACAACAACAACAACAACAACACCACCTCACCTACAATGTACAACCTCACCTTCAATTAAAATTATATTATTTCATTTAGCTATATATAAATTCAAGACTATATGGAGTGCTACATATGCTAAATGGAAACAACGCACTCCACAGTTAAAGTATAACTCTTATATTCAGAACGAAGCACTGAAGAATAATATATATAGGAAGGAAACTGCTAGATTTACAAGGAATAGGGAAACTAGAAAAGAATAAGGAATTAGCGTGTGGTAAAGATGACAGATCATAACGGCAAGACACACGATAGACAGAAGCTGTTTGAATCCGCACATGCGGACTCGTCCTTTGAGGTCGGGAGTCCTCGGCCGGTACTCGGAAGCGCTCGGCTTTGTCGACGTAAAAAGTTTACATTAAAAAGTCTACCTATCAAATAAAAAAAACAAGTAGCTAAGTACAATCATACCAATTACACACATTAACCCCATTCACAAATGAACTAGTTAACGGCTCGTCAGACTAACAGAGTCGCTACTACATTCCCGAGGCGCCATTTTATTTATAAAATTCCCCGTTTCACGTTTAAAAACGTTCTTTGAAACCCTCAATTTATAACCCTGCCGATAAAGCAGCGACTTTATTGCCAGCGGGGGCATTGGAGTATTGGATGTTGCGCGAAAAAAATAAACGGAACCAACCCTTTGGATCCATAGGCCGCTGGCTCCACGGTTGATCCAGATAAAAAAACCGGATGGAGTTAGAACAGCAGGCACCCTTTGGTCAAGGCCAGTTCTTGCTCGAATTTGAAACATAAATAGGTCAGCAGTTTCTTTTTAATAATACACGGTATATACAACAAGAGAATGTGACATAGTGTTAGGAAAACGTCTTCAGAAAGGACCATCAGTCACATCTGTGGTCTGCTACTCCAATATTGAAAATCCTTTGCACGTGAATAAGATGTTAACTGGAGAGTTCGACTTAGTGACATTTTAATTATTACAGGAAGTTGGATGAAGCGATAGACCACTTATTTGGCCGACCGTACTTGTATCTTCAAAGACCTTGGATGAGACGCAATAAACGGAAACGCTATGAACAGAAATCTTTTTCACTGTTAAGCGTCTTGTGCAGGTAATAGGCGTATGAGTTTTTCCTTAAGTTCTCAGGTGTGTTGGTCAAACGCAAATCTATTTAGTAAAAGAAACCTTAAAGTTTTTTGATGTAAATATTTTCCATATTGTAATTGCTAATCTATAAAAGTGCGGTCGATTCCCTAACATAACAAGTACCTACCTATCCAATTTTTCATACTTACTGCAAAGAAAACTTACTTAAGTTTGGGAATCGACTGTAATACTACTACTGTGCATACTAAAAACGGGGTAATGATAGCATTGCTAATATGTGCCAAAGAGTAGTTATATTTTCAGATGCCAATCAGGTCCGCGATCCCTTCTAGCCTCTTTCTTCTTTTCCATAAGCGAGCTTCATGGCTGTTTGCCAACGAGGTGGTGTAAAAAAGTAATTGACTAAAATTGGCAACTTTATAGGCAAGTTTATTGTGCCGAGCCCTTTACTCTAGCCTGAGCCGAACGGGTTCTATAGTCGATATTAAATGGAACAAATCGACGGAGTGCCTCGGTATTTTTATTTAGTTTCCCCAAATAAATTTTACCTTTGGAGCGCCCCTTGCAGTATTCACGTATTGCAAACGTGCACTGTCTTCCAAGCATCGTTTGTCACGGTGTAAAACATGTATACACTAAGTGAATGTTAACTAAATGTTTTGTATATTTGCTGACCTTATGCTATCTATTAAAATATTTTTTTTTCAACATAGACATTTTCGTAAGTAAGGTTGGAATAGCTGACTTAGGGTTCTGTGCCACACTGAAAACTATCTAATTATGTATCAAACTTTACCGTAATAAAAAAACTGCCTCCGTCACAAATGTAGGTATAGACCCCAATTATTTTCGATATATAATTACAAATATATATGTACAGTCGTGACTGTGAGCTCCTAGAAGTAAATTCGGGTTTCGTGTACTCGGCCGAATCCAGTATCAAACCCATATGAGTGAGGCAGACAGCAAGACGGACCCGAAAGTCTTTTTAAATACTTTGCACTGTAGCGATTAATAAGAGACATACATACATATGTGATTTGTGTACATACACAAAAGTGTATGTACACAAATCACGTCTTTATCCCTTACGGGGTAGACAGAACCTAAGGTAACAGTACAGGCCACATTTAGCAAGATTGTGGGCGTATAGGTGGAAAATGGAATCAAAATAGTGATGAGCTGCTAGCCACATCGCCTATAACATGATTCCTATTATTTTCATCCATTCCCCCGATGGGCTTTTACCATCTGCGCGGGTAGAGAAGCAATTGGTACATTCTATGTTTTTCTTTGCTCTCAGACCAGCATGGAAGAACCCAGACCAGAAGAATATGAGACACCTATCTCTAAAACTTCCTTTACATAACCCTTGAGGCTTTTAGATGAAACTCCTGTGACATAAGGAAATACAGACGTACTGGATGAAACATTGATTTTGATATTGAGTCACTAATAGGAGTAAAATCTAATTCAAAACAATTTATTTCTATAGCAATTCATCATTTAGATGTGTGTTTTAGTCACTGGAACCTCGCCAACGGTTTTATATTAATGGTGACAAAAAACTCTTTTTTTTTTTTAGAAAAACAGCAGTGCCGCGACAATTAATACCCGCCGCATCGTCAGAAGTATTTGCCGAATCCCTGTCCCAAGGAAGACGTTACGCATTACTTAATGAATCCTTTTTTCCGGTAATGTACACCGGTCCTAAACTGTAACGGTAAGTAAATACCTCCCCTTCTATTAATTAAGTGCCCTGGGCGTGCCAGCAGGTGGGGGTACTCCTAAATCACCATGTACGTGGGCTATGTTCGATTCTCCGATATCCCACTTAAATGCCAGAGGCTCCTGCAGGTGTTTCTACTTGTGTACACATTAGGACTTTAAGACTAAACTTTATAGGTGCTTTAATAGTTTTTAATTACGGAATTAAAAAATATATATATTCACACAACACCCTGTTTCTACTGACTTTATTATTACAACGTCATCGGAGCTCTAGTTATGATTTGAAACGGATTAAAATAAAAGTTTGTGTTAAATGAGCTTAAGCCATTTTATTAAAATATTTATTGTTTATTTTTAAAATATTTAAGGGATAAAGACGTGATTTATGTAAGTGTAAGTAAGTAAGTATTTATTGCTGACTGTACTTGCATTGTCATTCATTCTACACAACACATAATATATTTTACTAGCTTCTGCCCGCAACTTCGTCCGCGTAGCGCTTACATAAAAAAAAGATTTTTTTTATTATAAAGTACCCTATGTTACTTCTAATACCTCCAAGAACATGTGTACAAAATTTCATGATGATCGGTTGAGTAGTTTTCGCGTGAAACCGTAACAAACAAACTTACATTCGCATTTATAATATTAGTAGGGATGTCTACCAAATTTGAAGTCGATCCGATCACCTAGAAGTGGGTCCAATTTGACTTAAATTTTAAGAGCTTGTTAAAAATACGAAACTAAATAATAATATTATATGATGTTATGTATACGATCATGACATGACATTTTACGATGAGCCTACTTATGACAACGCCAATTATTTTGATTAATTTGCCTAATATGGAACGCATTAAAAATCATGTCTGAATAAAGATCGTAATCATGACTGTGAACCCCCAACGCAGGAATGTGTACGTATCTATTGTCAAAAGCGTCGCGTCGGGCCGTGTTTCGATAATCTGAGCACCCCTCTTGTCCCATTACAGTAATAATGCCTTTGACTTTTATTAATTAACACCCTTTTATCAGCTTCACCTGTAACCAAGTAACCAACAAAGGTAATAAATTTTGCACGCCTATATTTAGCTACTTTTAACTGTTCAATTCGCTTGAAATTTGATGCAATAATACATATCATGGAACTATGGATACTAATGGATGCAAATGGGTAGAAGTCCACGGATTACAAATAAATGTTGTTATGTATATAAATAGATACATATTAAATAAACAAAATATTCATACTTTTCGTACCATAATATTTGTGCCGACAACGGAATCGAATCCGGTCATCAAAAATAATCAATAAAAAGGTGTGTAATCATTTTTTATCTAAGAATTGTGTCATTTTATGTATGATTAAAAAATGGGAAAGAAATGAAATAAATATATTTTAGTCTCTACAAAACTGTTATGCCTAAATACGTAAATGAACTACTAAACAAATGTAGTATGTATTTACAGTTTCGCTAAAATTGTTACGCAACACATTGCCTCCATTGTACCAAATAAATACAGCACGCTTTCAAAAGTCTCAACCGAACGACCGTGCCAAGTTTCGTCTATTGGTCCAAAGATAATATTATTTCCTACACACGATCCAGCATTTAGAACTCCTTTGGCCTTTGAAATGCGGAAATTGAGCAGTTTGCTTGTGCTGACGCGGAAGCGCAGACGGGACGGTGCTTTTTTAACTTTTCACGGTTCCGTACTCACACTTGGTCCCAGCCTTCCTACGGTCAATAGAAAAGAATCCCCGACAGCACTCAAAGAAAACCAGGCCCTACATTCACCAACCCAAAGCACAGAGTCAAGTGAATGCAGTTCCATTTTGAATACAGTAAGTACCTTTGTGAATTTAAGAATAGTAACTTTAGACGCGAGTTCAAAAGTTGCGAAGTTTGTTCGACTTAGAAATTATCTATTAAGTTCCCGAGAGACAAACTTTGACTTATTTCTTGTCGTTTCTGCGAATACATAGTAACTTTAACGTGGAGCACGTTTTGTGTGTCAGTTATTGCTCCGGAATTTTGTAAGCAACTTTGGAAGTCAGATGAAATTTTGGCGATTGCAAATGAGATGGAGGAATTCGCGGGAGAGGAATGGACGGATGAAGTTGAATTAATTATTACTTAGTCTCATTATTTGAATATGAAGAGGCTGACTCGGATAAATAAAGTCTGTTAGCTCAACATGGAATGGACGACGCCGGCGTTATTCGAACATTCTGGCCGCACCGGGTTCATGTCGAAATTGCCATAGTTGGCATACCTTTGAGGGGTTGCAGGTAAACTATGTTTTTGTGTTTATTTTAGACCTAAGCCAAATAAACGGTGTGTTTGAGAAAAAACGTTTTAGGTGACCTGTGGCTGCCGAAACGAAATTCCATTACTTCGTTACAATTCAAACGAAAGTCAACGGAGACGTGTGCTCTGGTGAAAAGTAATAAGTATAAAAAGGTTACAGGCACAGCAGACTAGAGCTACAAAGCAATAATGATATACGGGTAAAGTGTTTTTATTCAATTAAACTTCAGAATATTCAATTTAACAATGTATTGCATCTGACTTGAAATCCTCACTACAAGCCGTTTAATTTCTTTAGTCTTTTTATTAAAAAAAAAATGGCGTTACGCGTCCATGTTGTGAATCACAGAAATTTATCTGAGCATAAATTTTCACTGTGACATGTTGGCTGTGACAAAAAATGACAGACGACGATGATGACGGGTACCATATCTATTTGTTCACCCAAGGAATCCTAAGTATAAACCCCAATTATGCGGTTAATGTCAGCAATGCGCACAAAGTGCGACAACATACTTTTAATTAAGCTACAAAAGGTATTTTAATCGTTGCACTTTAATTAAGTCCCGACGACGTTGGCTTAATCTCTTTTTTCATCCAGCTTTTATTTATTCATCAAAGAGGCTACAGCGCAGTCACTAAAGAACTAATGGATGTGCCATGACTTTTCAGCTTCAGATCATAGAATTCGTAAGTAACTTTACACAGGGGACCGCTACTGTCCCATTGGCTAGCTTCCGTGAAGCAGCGTTTGGTCGAATACATTATCGAGTTGTCTTGGACTTGAGCCAATCTTAAGCGATTGTACAGTCTAGTACACACGCCGCGGTGACTATTATCACCACTACTGTTGTTAATTTCACTGAAATCTGCAGAACTGGCAACCAGTTTGACTCAAACGCAAGGGGCTCTTATTGTCTAAGGCGTACTTCGCCAAGCAAACTAGTTGAACTATGCGCACGCGCTCGAGGCGTGATTTAGCCGTTCCTAAAACTCAGTCCTTATTTTTTTTTATCTTTAAAACCCCACTTTAAAACTTTCTACCCCAGCTGAAGTGTTTAGTCCCTTAACAAATTTAAAAATCGTTACATTTAGAGAATACAGACCTTATTTAAATTCCGTCATGGCAACGTTAGGGATATCCCGCTCTACACGGCACCCACATCAAAACTGTCAGAATAACTAAATAACCTTTCCTAAACTTACTTTAGCAGATCACCGTCACTAAATTAATTCGGAACACCAAACATGTTGACATGTAAAGTACATTTATTGGTCCTTTTGCCCATTATGTTGTATGTAAAACCGTTATAATTTTAAAGGGAACAATATTTTCCTAGTTTGTTGAATCTATAACGACTATTATTCTTCAAAACACATCCAAAATTTATTTATCTTTCAGTAATTACCCGGCCAAAAGCCAAGATTATGTGCTGTACAAAATTTCGTTTCTATTGAACTATTCAAAACGGCCATAATGATTGAATAGGAGCTTGAGTTTTAAAAATTACAGATTTTATAGCGTTTTCCAAAAAAAAGCCCTCATGAACATTTTTTTCAGAATTTAAATATTTTGGATTTTTCTTACTTAGAATCGTTTACCCTGTCGATTCTCATACAAGAAAAAGTGTGTCCCAGATTTAACTATGAAATTTATTTTCCTGTTCGTCACCTACATACATAGGGTACCTATATTTTTTTAGCGGCGTTGATCACTTTTGGGATGGCTAAAAAAATGTTAACTCGCGTCAGATTCTGACGCGTCAGGTAACCGTAAGACGGAGGGAGTGTTGCATCGTAATAATACGTACGTTGATTTCGTCACTCACTCGTTAGCTACGTTTGGCCTAGTGGTACAAGGTGTGGAATAACAGTGCGTTCGCTCCGGTGACCGCGGTTCAAATCTCGTGAAGAAAAAGATTTTTTTTTTCTTGCGCGAGTGTGAGTGTGTGCAGTTTTCACTTCGGCCGGCATTCCCGGAGTGCAACCCGTCCGATTTGGATAACAGTAGGGCGGATTTGGTTAACAATTGTATTAGTATATAGTTATATCATTGGAATATCAAACATAGACCTTATTATGTAGGTCCCGATACTTCGATAGGTTGCGGTTCCTTTTAATTTTTATGGGCAATAAAGAGTTTACATACATACATACATAATTGAAAATATTTCCATACATTGGTCAATGTTTAAAATGTACGGCATCAAAGAGGTGACTTAATTTTGAACCAAAATAACCTGATCTACAAATTTCATTTTAAATACAAGTTTTTTTGCTGACTGTACTTTTTGTTAATTGTACTTGCATGTCATCCATCCTAGATTATGTGAACCAAATTTCAAGTCAATCGGACCAACCGTTGAAGAGTCCTAGCTGGAGTACCAGAGTTGTACTACCACATTATTGTATTGTCACCTGACTTACACAAGTACGCGAAATTTCAGATCAATCGGATGAAAATATCTGCTTCAAAATTGAGTCGCGAGATTCCACCCGGACAAACATACTCACATACATACACAGTAGCGACCAGCAGTCCCCGTACACTCAGTAAATATTCACCTAATACACGAACCTCTGTCTCAAACATGTCCGGATCGTATTAGGTGGTCCTCCCAGAGCTGACTGCGGCGATTAGATCCGTGGCACTTTATTGCATATAACCTAACCCGACGCAGATGTCCCCCGCTCTGTAATTGCCACTGCTTCTACCCTCAGTTTTAGGCGTGCCAGATGTTTACAAGTACAGACTTGCAAGACGTTCGGAAGTTTAGTGCAGTATGAAAAATGTGGCGGATATTTTTTCGGTCGCGGAGGGACGCATGGTGTTGCGGGCTCATATTGTCCAGTTTGTTTAATTGCAAAATGTGTTGCAATTTGTGTTGAGAGATAATAATGATTTGTCTGTAAATACTGTCTTAATTCTGGGAGCGAAGAAATAACGTAGAATTTACCAGTTGCTTCTCTTCCCGCGCAGATGGTAAAAGCCCATCGAGGGATTGGTCGAAAATCTTAAAGATCATTTTACATAGGCGATGTGGCTAGCAACCCATCTCTGTTTTGATACCCCTTTCCATCCATACGCCCACAATCACGTTAACCATGGTCTTTAAGGCGTGATTTATGTATGTATGTATTCAGCTTAAAGTTACTTGATTATAAGCACACAAACAATAAAGTCTTATTTCCGCCCGTTCCCTCGATGGGCTTTTACCATTTGCGCGGGACGAGAAGCAACTGGTACATTCTACGTTTTTCTTTACTCCCAGACCAAAATGGAAGATTGTTTCACAACATCCTAATAATAAAACGATTCCGCTAAGTAACAGAAACGAATCTGTTTCCCCTTATAACCTGGAACAGCATAGGTGCCCCACCTGCTCAGGGTTAAAGATACAACTCAGACACAATGCAAAAACCACTACGTGCCCCAATTGGCTTTCTAGTTTTGTTACTACGCGATGATTGAATGTATTTTGAGAGTCATAGGTTCAACATAATCGCGCGTATATATACTACTAGCGCAAGTTCAGTGAAGAGTGTCCACACAGCCTGAGGTAGTTAAGGCAGTATTTCTTCGCCTCTACGGCATCGTAACCCGATGCCGGTCACACTCATTAATAACAATTTGCACCGTCCTTCTGAAGCATTTTACCAGCTATATTTTCCTTCCGCGTACTCAATAAAAAGCATTCCAGCCGGACATTCTATTATTGTTTGCTCAAACAACCGTTAATTAGGCTACCTGGGGGCGTGGCGCGCATTAATCACGTGAACGGGAAGCAGCTTCTGTTTGATTTATGATTAAATGATTGTTACCTGATTGATGATTTTTGCTCAAACTCTCCAATTCTGAAAGGAGGCCTGTGCCTCGCAGCGATGTGTTTTAAGATTACATACATACATAAATCACGCCTTTATGCTTACGTAGCTTAGCGCAAATTTATTTTGGTTCTCACATTCTGTCTCATGTCAAACTTATTATCTTAACAGCATTGTTTCTAGACTACAAGCCCATGGACAAAAAAACATGTGAAATGAACCAGCGTGAAACACGCTTAGAAGGCTGTTACTATAATGAAGATGTTACTATAATATAGCTATGCCGTCTTTTCTGAGCGGTACAGATTTTTTCCCATACATTGAAAAAAAAAATGCTCTAACTTTCGGCACCACCACTTTAAAGCGGCACTAGGTCTTTCGACATTTATTTTTAATCATCTATAAGCTATAAAAACGCCGTAAATTAATAATTAGTCGTAGTTCCTCACTTGTACCTGACAATTTCCATAAATGTACCGCTCAGAAAAGACGGCGTAGCGCTCAGAGTTATTTTATGATATAGTAACAGCCTTTCTAAGCGTGTTTCACGCTGGTTCATTTCACATGTTTTTTTTGTCCATGGGCTTGTAGTCTATTATTGTCCTTGTGTGCTGTATAATTTTGTATTGTTTTTTTACGTGTTATTTTTTAATAAGAGGTAGGTACCTTAATTAACTCTTTCGGGTCTAAACCATAACGCTGTTTTAAGATTCGCCTTCACTCCAAATCCACGCTGTATATTCATAGCGATAAGGTCTCACCTAAACAACTTAGCAAATAAGTAATCTTTATAATTAAATATTCGTGTTTTTCGATCACAATCTCGTGTTAAACGCGCCCTGTAACACGTCAAACTGAATTCTGTTAAGTCACTTTCATTAAAACCGGCTTCCGATGCAGTCGCCTAAGTTATTAAGGACTCGGGAATAATTGAAAATTAATCGCCATTCATTACCAACCCCTGATATTCTGGTTCGGGAGTGAAACACGGTTTTTTTTAATACTTGTCTGTACGGTGGACTTAATTAAAAATATAATCTTAGAGGCCAAGCCATAGAGAAAGTGAGTTGTAGAGGGGAAACATCACACAACCCGCGACCCGACCAGCCTTTGCACAGATTATTAAACCATACGTGTATAAATCTTCCTCTTGAATTACTCTATAATTGATGAAAACAACACTCAAACCCGTTGGGTAATTTAGAAGATCTCAGCGTACATACGATATAGGTGGCATGGTGCAACTTTCTTTTATTTTATACTAGTTTCTGCTCGCGACTTCGTCTGCGTAGAATTATACATAAAAACCTTCCTCTTGAATCACTCTATCTATTAAAAAAAACCGCATCAAAATCTGTTGTGTAGTTTTGAAGATATAAGCATACATAGGGACATAGGGACATAGGGACAGGGACAGAGAAAGCGACTTTGTTTTATACTATGTAGTGATTATACTTACATGAAAAATTAATTGTCGAACTACACTCAGTGTGGCGATTGCTGCTCTCCGTTGACAGATTAAAGATCTAGCAAAGGGCTAAATTCAGGCAAGCTGTTATGATTGATATGGATAGTTAATGTTAAGTCTTTGTATCGCATTGGTAGTGAATGAATAATACTACTAATATATAAATGCGAAAGTTTGTGGCGATGTGAATGAGTGTGTATATATGTTCCTTCTTTACGCTGAAACAACATGACGGATTTTAATAAAACTTGAAATGAAGATAGATTAAAATATAGGCTACTTTTTATCCCGGAAAATTGCATAGTTCCCGCGGGATAGCGATAAACATGTCACAGAGTAGCAACGTAAATAATTATTACAGAATATACTATCAACATCAGTTCTTAAGACTAATTTTACGCGGATGAAGTCGCGGGCAGAAGCTAGTACGTACACACAGCAAAGCTATTCGGTAAGCAGGATAAATACGGCGCGAGCGTGCGTAGGTGCTTACCTGATTATATTGCCGAGGTACATACATAAATCACATCTTTATCCCATAGTAAATGAAACTCCCAGTGTGTGAAGTTTCCAATCTGCATTGGGCCCGCGTGGGAACTATAGCCCAAGCCCTCTCATTGTGAGATGAGGCCTATGCCCAGCAGTGGAACGTATGTAGGCTGGAGATGAATGAATGAGATGAAATTTAATGAAACTCAGTTTATTTTTATAATTAAAAGGAGATATTATGTTCAAAATTCTAATGACATAAACAACTTTATTCCATGTAAAAAATGAATAATTTTGTTACTGTTTTGTACAACCCGTGTTACCACTCTGTTTGGTTATTTCCTCTATGTGCCAACCTCAATTATAATAGGCTTAAAATTATATACCACACGATGTCGGTTTTTGCACAAATTAGTTTTGTTATTTTTAATACTAAGGTATCTGCTAATACACTGATAAGCAAAAGTAGTGTGACCAGAATTGAATAAAGAAGATAAATGGGAGATCAATCTAATTGTAGTGGCAACATTGAACAAAATCTAAAACTTTTAACGTAAGAATATCTATTAAGAGTAGATATTATAATGTTGTCTAAACGTACTTGCTGTATTCAAATTTCAATTAAAAATCGACGAAGAGCTGAGTTATAATTACATGTAAACGGATAACTCACGTATAAATGCCGAGTGATGCTCGACATGTTTCGAACTAATTCGTAGTCCTTCTTCAAGGAGCGCTCGCCTCGGCGGCAGCGAAACGAACACAGTAGTTTCATGTTGAAAGAGCTAAGTTGTGCAATTAGTATCTAGTTTGTACTAAGACATTTAATTCCGTTGAACCTTCAAAATATTTACTAAACAAAATCACAAAAAACTTTGCTTTGTCACGTTTTGAAACCAATACCGGCTGATCAGTTGTATTATCTAATCCTCAATGATCGATCCTCCTTCGGAACGGTCTGTAAATAATGACAATGGATTACGCCGTTCTTCCTTTTTATTAGCCGGGAGCAGATTAGGCCAGCAAAAACGGCGGCCTGTTGTTTTTACACCAACACAATAATGGTTGGATTTCCATTAACATTTTCTGTTCAGCGAATCGGGATCCGTTTGCAGGGCCGGGGTCCTTTTTGTCCGCCCGTTTTCGATATTGTGGCCTTAATTTTTTTCCCAAACGAACCCTTCTGATGAGTCGGCGGAACGGAAGGACGTTTGTTACGTGTTTCTACCATTTAATCTAATAAAATCAATGCCTATACATACATACGTACATATATCACGTCTTTATCCCTTACGAGGTAGACAGAGCCTAAGGTAACAAAACCTTAAGGCCATGTTTTGCATGATTAAGGGCGTATGGGTGGAAAGGGAAATCAAAATAATGAAGGGTTGCTAGCCGCATCGCCTATAACATGATTCCTAAGACTTTCGCCCATTCCCTCGGTGGGCTTACGCTATACACTGAGATAATTTCGTATATTATACATAACACCATATATAAACTCTTCCATGCTGGTCTGGGAGCAAAGAAAAAATATAGAATGTATCTAGCAGTTGCTTCTTCCCGGGCAGTTGGTAAAAGCCCATCGAGGGAATGTGCGATAGTCAAAGGAATCATGTTGTAGGCGATGCGGTTAGCAACCCATTACTATTTTGATTTCATTTTCCATCCATACCTAGCCCCACAATCTTGCTAAACGTGGCCATAAGGTATTGTCAGCTTAGGCTCTGTTTACCCCGTAAGGGATAAATACGTGATTTGTGTATTGTGTGTACCATTAAAAAAATACGATAAAACAAAGTTTCAAGAACCTTATTGTTTTGCTCTGATTTCTCAGAGCAATGATGATTTGGCTATACTTATTATAAAGAGGAAAGATTTGATTGTTTGTTTGAAGTGAATAGGCTCCGAAACTACTGGACCGATTTGAAAAATTCTTTCACCATTAGAATTCTACATTATCTCTGATGAACATAGAATATATTTGATTCTGCGCGGACGAAGTCGGCGGGCAACAGCTAGTATTCTATAAAGTAGTAAAAGGAAAGCACATTTTACCGCTATTTTATTGTCACATTTAGTAATTCCGCCGAGTCGTTTTACTCACTCGTAATTTAATTTCCACTTGTGTAGGAATAACCAAAAATAGACCCTGCTGCCCTTCATTAGAATAATTCATTTCATTAGGTCAACTAAGCACGCAAGCTGGTTTAAAAAATTTAATTACTCCGCGAACTCCATCATGCGGGTAAAGCAAACAGCGTTTAAATCTGATTAAATAACATTTTAACTAAATTACTGAAAACATTTTCATTCATCCCAGAATGTCCGGTACTCAAATAAGAGCTGCGATTTTGATTGTTAGGTACTTGTTCCGCTAATTATCATAATTAGATTAGTAGCGTAATAATACTCGGCTTATTCTCGTTATGATAACAATGTGTTTGAGCTTGCAAATCTGTTGAAGGTTGAGATTTGATTTCTATCACTTAACATAAACGTTTTAAATTTAATATTATTCCCTTACTGAGCCGTTGTAGGCTAGTGGAGAGCCGTGGTTTGTGGTTTGACCTGTGGCCTCTCAAGCAGAGGGTCGTGGGTTCGAATCCCGGGGTCGCACTTCAATTTTTTTTAATTTGGTGTGTGTAAAGTTCCCAATGCGCGCTGGGCTGCGTGGGAACTTATAGGTCAAGCCCTCTCGTTATGAGAGGAGGCCTGTGCCCAGCAGAGGAATCTATACAGATCAGGAGATGATGATTATTGCCTTACTATAATAACCAGAAACCTAACAGCTAGAGAGCCTTAGTAGGGATACATTTGTCTTTTATTTACATTTATACGTGTTTTATGTAAAAGTAGAAGTTATGCAGTCTCGTATTTTGTCACTTTACATTTTTACAGCCACTTAAGTGCCTAACGTGACAAAGTAAAAAGTTATCTGACGATTCTGACGGTAGGTTTAAACTATAGACGCCACACATTTAATATATACACTATACACACACATATTTACGCATATTTAAGTCAATGAACCAGGTAACATTATTATAATTTTGTAACAGTTTGCTTGTTTCATCGAAGAATTTCGACTAGCACTTCCCGTTCCTTAGTTAAAATTAATGATCAAACAAACTTACCAAGTGAAGTTCGTTCATAATTATGTGAACAGCTTCATTCGACACGATAAATAAAGGCTTCATCGGTCTCTAAGCTAAATGTTCCACTGCAAGAACGAAAAGAACGTAGTACAAAATTCATCACACGTGAAACAATGGACAGTCTGAACTATGTGATATTATAATACAGCGAATTTAATTGTTGTATTATGTAGACATCTATCGCACATTAAAGAAAACATTGTGATAAGGCGGTCATCACAAGTGGCCTATAATGTCTGAGTGATCCTAACAAAATAGGGTTTGGGTCCCACTCGGAAGAAGTTAAACTGTGAAGGGCTTGTATAACCTACGTGCTTTTATAAGGATATTGATTTTATCTGCCCTCAGCTTTCCTTACTCATAAGGTTTCGGTCCCTTGGATAGAACAAGTCATCCTGACATCGGATTAAATAAAGTCTTATTAAGAAATTGTGACTCATCATCATTGGAAAGTCAATAATGGAGGTAAGTAGAGCATCTCACGCGTAAAGGGTAGGTAGTTTGGGAATTTTGTTAAATTAATTACGAGTATTTATTTCGACTGAAACCTTTGTCATTTGTCTTGATTGGGCTCCTAGTATTTTCCATAAGAGTAGGTTCGTAAAGTTTCTTATATCCTACTAATATTATAAACGCAAAAGTTTGTAAGTATAGATGGATGGATGTTTGTTACTATTTCACGTAAAAACTAGTGAATGGATTTGGATAAAATTTGGAACGGAGATAGCTGATACTCTAGATTAACATATAGGCTATTTTTTATCCCGGAAAATTGCATAGTTCCCGCGGGATAGCGAAAAACTAGTTTTTTGCAGACGAAGTCGCGGACAGCAGCTAGTCGAGAATAAAATAAAATGGCTTGATGTCCATATACTAAATCCATTCTTTTCAAATATTGTCGCTATCCGCGGAAATTATGCGGTTATTCGAGATAAGAACTATACTATGTCCTTGCCTGGGACGTAAACTGTCTCTACATAAAATTCTAACTAAATCAGTTACGTTGATCAGGCGTGAATTGGTAACAGACAGACACACTTTTGCTAGGGCAAGTCAGGCGTACCTGGAACCGACGAGCATGTATGAAGAGATTGATGAATGTGGATAAGGTGAAAAAGGTATGTCAGAATCCTAGCAAGTGGAACAAAGTAGTCTCTACCTACCCCTATGGGAAAGAGGCGTGACTGTATGTGTGTATGTACACTTTTGCTTTTATAATTACAATTGTAATTGTGATTGTGCATAATTATCTTATATTTGTGTGTCTTACAAAAAGGAATAAATGTCTTCTTTCTTTCTTATTAGTATGGAGATCTACCCTGTAACGTAAAGGATAAATACGTAATTTTTATAAATGTACCTATGTATGGATTTACCGAGCAATAAGGATTTTTGGATGCAAATTACTTAAGTGTCATCTGTGGACATAGCGTTTTCTTCCGGTTTTGCAAATATATAGCCAAGCTCATAGACTACAAGCCCATGGAAAAAAAAACATGTGAACTGAACCAGCGTTAATAACGCTTAGAAGGCTGATACTATATCATAAAATAACCCTGAGCGCTATGCCGTCATTTCTGAGCGGTACAGGTTTTTACTCACACATGGAAAAAAAAATATTGCTCTGACTTCCGGCACCACCACTTTAAAGCGCCGCAAGGATTTTCGACATTTATTTTTAATCATCTATAAGCTATAAAAAAGCCGTACATTAATAATTACTCGTAATTTCTCACTTGTACCTGAGAAATTCCATACCTGTACCGCTCAGAAATGACGGCTTCTAAGCGTTATTCACGCTGGTTCATTTCACATGTTTTTTTTCCATGGGCTTGTAGTCTATCAGTCACACAAGTTCTTTTTTATTTAACTATACATGTCAACGACCTAGCATCAGTCCAACGGATAATCGCGGTAAATCTGTACCGAAGCCGATTATCCCCGTTGTACGACTTCGATTATTACGGTGGCACGCCGGTCAACAGGAATGCACGACTTGGCGATAAATCTACAGTTTAAAATCTGGCATTAGAATGACAGATGACAGTAAAGGTTATCCCGCTGAAAAATTTGCGGGGCAAGTTCGGGAAAAATGTGCGCGGATATCATATTTCATTTCTTTATTTATAATAAGGTGTCACAGTTGTCCGAACAATTTTTAGTTTTCTTCTCGTGTTCTTATAGTAAAAAAAGTAACAGTAAAAAACTTCGAAAGTTCATAATTCCGAGAGTAGCATTAGTCCAAATTTTCATTATCAAATGGCAATATTTTACTGAATAAAAAGTTGGTAGGGTAGGTGTTCGTTTTGCTGCCGCCGAGACACTCCCAGAGGAAGGACTGCGAACTAGTCCAAAACATGTCGAGCATCACTCGACTTTTAAACATGAGTTATCAGTTTGTGTAGTTAGGTATACAAAATGTTTAAGATATGAGTAGGTTAGGTTAGATTTTGCTGACTACTGAACATATTAATTTTTTGTTTTTATACATGCATCTTTCCCGTATAAGAGGGGTTTGGCTGTAGTTTCTACAAAGGCACATAAATTGCGTATTAAAAACTTCACACACACCATCCGTCTGCAGCTTTCCTTGCTATGCTTTCCTCACCAAAAAGCCCAAGATAAAAAAATGACAAAAAAACATTAAAATTTTAAAAAGTCAGAAGTGCCACACCCAAGTTCGAACTCTCTACATCCTGCTTAAAGGGCCGTAGGTCAAATCGCTAGGCTACCTTAGCTTATTTCATCTCACTGGTCTATAAATCATAACTGTTTGAAAATATTTTCATTTCTAAGTAATATCAAAGTTCGTACCTTCCGCGTTGGCCCACCACTGGGACTGCTGATAACTTTTTCACCGTGTAGGCGACCTTTTATAACTTGAGAATAAAAAGGTTGCAACTGCATTCCTAATCGCCGAAGAAAATCTACCCTAAGGAGGATAACATAAGACTTTAATGCGTGCTGTAATAAAATGTCAGATGGAACCTTCTAGTAAAGTTCTCAGGCTAGATGTAGGCGTCGCGTTCGAATCAAGATGAATTGTAGTTGCCTAGAAAATACAACAAGATTTGGTTTTACAATAAAATGTGTTTTTCTTTTAAATATGGCTTTTGTCCATTAAATAAGAGGATTTTTTTGCCATGTTGTATAATAGTACATTATGATACAAGTGTGCAATGTTGGCAATCACACACGAGGCGTATTGTACGCGCGAGCGCAAGCGAGCGCGGGTAAGAGAGCCGAGATGTGTAATTACCAAAGCACACGCGTCGCATACGACGTTTTTCAACACATTTGCGAGGAAAAATAAATAAAATTTTGTTAATAAATGGACTTTAAGAACTTTAGTTTACCTTTGTTACCAGACATTGCTTACCTGGAGCTGCTTTAGAACTTTACTTTATCATTTGGTAATTGACACCTTGGATTTCTTACTGATATAACTGTCCGAACATTGTCCGAACATATTTTAGTATTTCCAGCGACGGACACTACATTTATTTATTACTTGAACTAGTAATTTTTAAAGTAATAAAATAACAAAGCCTGAATCAACAATATCAGTGAAAAATGGCGGCAGATATTATTTCTCCGCGCACATCCGCACGCAGCACTCGCGCATGCGCGCTGTGCACTTAGCACGCGCGTGACGAAGACACTGACACAGACTGCTAAACAGCCTAATATTAAAATTATAATAAAATAATTAATCAATGTCTTAAATATGCAAATTATGGTCCCATTTATGATAAAAATGAATAATTTGTCGAAATTAAATGTTTATTTATCATCTTTAAACTAAAATAGTTTAATATTCACGAAAATATTCCTTGTTCCTATTGATACTGAACCGTTTGCTGAGATTAAAAAAAAGTTTATAATACCGCACTCGTGTGGTAATATTATTACAGCACTTGTGCGTAATAAGCTGTATTATGAGTTTAAATGCGGTGCAATAAGACTCAATTTACGAGCAACTGTGTTGAAAAAAGGTTTAAAACACCGGCTAAGTGCGAGTCGGATACGCGCACAGAGGGTTCCGTACAAGTAAATAGTATAAAATCCAGTGTTGGCAGAGCCCTGCTCCTAACTCCTCCGGACAGGATGATGATCTGCGAAAGGCTGCAGGCAGATGCTGGACGCGTCAAGCTGAAGACAGGGCGCTATGGCGCTCATTAGGGCCTATGCCCAGCAGTGGACTAATATAGGCTGATGATGATGATGATGATGATGAAACAAGAATGCAACTTTCCCAGGTCACTGCCTAGGAGGCTATTCTAAAATCTGCTGAAAATACAGCGTGCAGCTTTATTTGTGTTCCAATTGTTTCGCGCGGGTGGCGACTACTCTTTTTTTGGTCGTTTGTCTTTAGGCTGAGCCGAGCGTTCATCCGCTAAGCTCGCACAGCTCAATTTCGAGTGTAAGGCGATATTTTGTTTTAGTTTAACAATTGGGTCGGGGGTGGAAGCGCAGGCAAATGATGAAAGTGTTCAATCTTATTCTGTAAGCTTGGCTCGTGAACAAGTGAAGTTTTTACATTCAAATGCATAGGCGGTAGAAAATGTTACGTAGTAAAACGTGTAGGTAAAACTACTGATTGATCAGTCGCTTCGTCACTCAATAAATGTTTTAAAATTTATTTTAGGGTTTTTTTTGGTATTTGTTGTTCTTCTTAAACTGAGCCTAGGCTCTTGTCGGTTGAGCAATTTCCATGTGGTTTACAGGGCATTTTCATTGACATTCTGATATTTGTTGTTACTTACAGTTTGAGTATGAAAATTTCAAGTGTCTATTGCAGTTTAAAACATAGTATTCCGGTGACGGATGAGCAGATGGTTAGACGGACGGACAGACAGACAACGGGGCATTAATAAATAAACGTAAGTACCTTTATAAAAAACATATTTTGCAACACAACTAATTGAATATTTTCTAAAGCGAAATTTCTTCTCGAAACAATTTAATATTAAAACGATAACTATTAAACGAGCTCATTCAAATTCCCACTAAAGCTGCACGATAACTACATTTCGCCATAACACCTTTTTAATCTAAACTAAAATTACTTCCAAAAATATTAACCCTTCCAAGGGTAGCGTGAAAACATAGTGAGAGGGCCACGAAATTGAATTTTCGCGTATATAGAATAAGCTTAACCCGACAAAGCCCAAAATAACACGTTGCGTTATACTGCGCTGATACCTGAACGATATTATAATTAAAACTTGGTGCCAGTTTAACGGCTTCTTTAGCTCCTCAGCATGTTATATTAAACTAGTACGCGGGCATGTGTAAACAAGCAGGGTTATTAAAAAAACCAAACAAAATAAACAAAACATTTTTTTTCTGGCAACAAAATGAAAAATATTTTTAAATGGCACAAGCTGATCATACTTTAAAAATAACAAAGAAAAATATAATATTTGAAAAAAAATGTGGGTTAGGAATCTAATTCCTTGATTGTATTGTTGTCGGGATTATATGCCCGAATTGTTTCGTACCAATCCGTGGTTCTTCCTCAATGAGCCAAATGGAAAGCCAACCAAACACTTATTATCAGGCACATCACGAATACAGATTCTTAAGTGACCCGTACAACTTTTTCAATTTCTAAAACAAAATTAAATTTAAATTATTTTAGATTTCACGCTAATATAACTTCAGTACGTACCACGACACCAAGCTCACTTTAAACATTCAGTGGTTCAGTTTTAGAATTTGAAATGCCGTAGATGCGCTACAAGCTACGAGTCGCCCCGTAGAACCACGGTCATGCTACGAAACGTTTGCTACGACATTTTATGAACTACGAATACCAAGCATAATATTATTGCACAGTTTAAATATTTAGCTGAGTAAAATTATTAAGGTAAGTGCAATAATTTCTAAGAGATTTCATGTGCCAGTTTTAGTTTCTCTAGCTTTTATTTAACTTACCGGTCCGCTGTGTCGCACAATTTTCAACTGTCATTAGATATTCGTTATTCTTTTTTTTTTCATAACACGAAATCATGCATTATTCAGGAACTTGCAAATGTCATCAGAATGCGATACATTAGATTACGTTTTTTTGTGATCAATTCTATAAACTATCTATTTCCAAAATAAAATGACGTCAAACTTTTCATTCGAAACTACAATTTTATGGGATTCCGGTGTGGAGAGTAAGACAGCCGGGGAAATTACGGGCACAAGAGGCATTGCATTTTAGTCCTCTAGGTTGGCAACGCATCTGCAATCCCTCCGGGGTTGCGGGTGTCTATGGGCAGTGGTGATCACTTACCATCAGGTGACCCACTTCCTCGTTTGCCTTCCTATTAATATAAAATATATATACATATTCCAATGTTTCCACTTAAAAATGTTAACAAAAAATACAGTTTAAAAAAATAGTATGAAAACCAATTAAATAACTTTCTAAACGACACTGAAAATTAGAACACAGAAAAATCCGAAAAGTAAAGCTATGGAAGGGAATCGAACCCGGATCCTCGTCATTCTGGGACTCGTGCTGTACCCCTACACCACCCATAGCAGGTGGGTAATCTGTTACTAGCTGTCAGGTGACGTTGTTATTATGCGATTTTTTGTCGCTAAGCGTCATCTGTTTGAATGATGTGTCTGTACGACACAATTCGTGTCGTTTAGAAATTTAATTTCTAACGGTAAAACCGTAAAAGTAAACATAATTTTTTTATAAGGAAAATAGTTAATTTTGTTTAAGAATGTGCGAGTCACTGAGTGTTAGATTCTTACTTAGCAATGTAAATTGTTTTCTTTGCATAGTGTGTCGTTTGATGCTGTGTGCGCCACCTCATTTTAAGTTAAGCTGTGCTTAACTTGTACTCTGCCACTATCTGTGAGTTCCTGTAATTGGCTCTGTGTTACTTACTACTTCCCCTACACCAATTGTGTTAAATGCTGTTGGTTCTCCTTAAATAAATAAATAAAAATAAAAATAAAAAAATAAAGGAGTAAAAATTCTTGATTCATTTGATAGTAATTAGATAACTATTACAACATGACACAATTTGACCAATGATGAATCAAGGGTTACTGTTAATTATAAATACCTACAAACCGCTATTTAATGTTAAGATGTATGCAAACGTGACATTGATTACATCAATCCACTCGGACGCGGGTCACACTGGGCGCCAAATAAAGTTACATCCTGACAAACTTAACTGTTCACCTATACGCGGCGCTAGCGTCCTACAAGCTACCCTAAAATGGCAAGGAAAGGCGGAAGTTCCATATTCGGCCACCAGCATAACAAAGTTGGTGAGAGTCAAACGTGTCGACGTCAATCCGTTGAGTTATGGAAAGTGACCGCCATTGCGATAATGGGATTAGAGTGATAATAGATGGACCCCGCTTCATGTAACAGGACGCTTAAGTGATATCCGTTTGGTAGAAAGAGGAATTACCAATAGGATTTGTTAGCCGTTTGTCCAATACGCAGTTCGTCCAAACGATATTTGTATTCGCATTTCGTCCAATACATATTTGGTCCAACATACATATCGCCCAACAGCAGCTCGTCCAAGACGTATTATATCAACACGTATTTCGTCCATCCCATTTTTTGTCCAGTTCGGTCCAATACGTATTACGTCAACACGTGTTTTGTCTAAAGGTGGATTTAGACCAAACGAGCGAATGCTCATTCTATCAAATTTATTGTGCACAGCAAAAATAAAGGCGCACTCTCCATACAAAATTATATGAAAAGCGACCCGTTATTTTTGCTTGACACAATAAATTTGGTAGAGTGGGGATAGAATGAGCATTCGCTCGTTTGGTCTAAATCCACCTTAAGATGCAGTTAGTGCAAGACGTATTACGGTCACAGGAAACGTCAAACTAATTGTATGGTAAAGTCAAACCACTGCGGTTGCAGCACTGTCCAAAGATATGTTTAAAATGTATTGTTTTTTCGCATCCTTATTAAGAAAACAAAACTTCTAAACGACACTGAAAATTATAACACAGAAAAATCCGAAAAGTAAATCTAATGCCTGGGAATCGAACCCGGATCCTCGTCATTCCGTGACGCGTGCTATACCACTACATCACCAATGACATCCTGTTACTAGCTGTCACGTGACCTTGTGACTATGCGAATTTTTGTCGCCAAGCGTCATCTGTTTGAATGATGTGTCTGTAGACACAATAACAAACACCCATATCAGCCATAGCTTTACTTTTCAGATTTTCTTATGTGTTTAGAAATTTAAACCATCTGTCAAACGTTTGTCAATCAAAATGTTAGTAAACCCTAAAGCCTCTGCGTTGTACATTATTATAAATACGAATATATAAGACAATACTGCTGGGGGTCGATGACACTGCACCATTAAATTATGCAACAGACAGTACCTGGTTATTTAATTGCATGAAACTACGAGAGCAGTTGAGACCTGCACTAATGCACCTTAGTTTCAGAGACATGACGAATGTATGTTAAATGCTAAGGACTCACCTAATGAGCGAACTCTGCCCGACATTACTGAGAGATGAATGCATGCATCAACACAGTACTAAACGAACTTCTAATGGTAGTTCACAGTATAATTATACTTATAATTGTCTGTACTCATAGAATGTACCAGTACCAGTTGCTTCTTTTCCCGCGCAAATGGTAAAAGCCAATCGAGGGAATGAGCGAAAATCTTAGGCATCATTTTATAGGCGATGAGGCTAGCGCTGCAGCAACCCATCACTATTTTGATTTCCCTTTCCACCTATACGCCCACAATAATGCTAAGCGTGGCCTATGGGTCTTGTTACCTTAGGCTCTGTCTACCCCGTAAGGGATAAAGACGTGATTTATGTATGTATGTATGTATACATAATAATGTATGTAACTATAATCATCAGTCGAGATTTAATCGCGTACTTATTTAATGTTTAATTACCTCGATGTTTTAACCGCAATGTAGCAGCCGTGGTCACGGGTAGACTGCATAGATTTTGAGTAGACATCATAGACCGAAAAGAAACTTTTTCAAAAAATGCTGTAATCTTTTTTTCACAAAAACGAAACCGACATTCATAATTTATCGTACTTATATCGTGTTTCTTACATTCTAAAAAAAGGCAATCTGCTTCTGAATTTTTAACTGACAAGTCTTCTCTATAAGTTTATAATTTAAAACTGTATTCATTTTCAGAATTTAAAAGAACAAATGTGACCTAATTGCAAAATAAATGTTTGGTTTGCATTTCAGTACCAAGTTTTAAACGCTATGGGTAATTCTGTATTGCGTACACGACAAAGTTAAATATTTACCGTTTAAAAGGGACAGAAATGATTTTCGCGATGGATTTTAGTGAGAATAATTATTTTAAAACTCATTTTTTAAAACAGGAAGTTCTCAATGTGACTGCATTTCTGCTGCTTGCTGTATGACTTTATCGTTGCCGTTTTAACCGATTTTGATGATTCCATTTTGCAGAAGTAACACATGAAAATGTATTAAAATCTAATTTTAATCAGAAGTTAGTTCATGTTACAGTTTTATTTTGTTAAATAATGAATCAATGCGAGAATAATTTATTTGCGTCACAGATAAACAGGAAGAGGAACTAAAAATAAAACATGTTCTGAAGAAAATTTATCGTCACGTAATCCATGTAGATGGATAACGTAATTTACAATAAAAAAAATGTAAGGCTGACAGCGTGAACGCTTAACCTTAGTACAATTAAAACAATGTAATAATGTCATAAAACAGAGCTTGCGAGAACTCAAATGGTAACTAAAATACAAATACTTACCGCATGTTCTTGTCAGAGACACCGACGCCGCATCGCATTCCCGGTAACCGCTGTGAAAGAGCACAAAGAGTCGTTCTCGTAATCAAATCCAGACACAACCCATAGACTACTAACGCAGCAGAAAAAACCTTTTAACCTTTAACTAACACGGCAATCGTTCGCGCGCGCACCTTCCTCGCGCCGCGGTAATGTACGAGGTATGTAATTAATGGAGGTAAACATCCCTCAACAAGTTTCTAATACATTTTCAGAGGCGAGAACAATGTTTTTGTTTGAAACAACAGATTGAGTCTCCGAAATCCTTGCTCCTTGTTATTTTCACGGGAGAGTAACCGGGTGGATTCCATTAATGTCTGCTAACGACCGGACGCACTTCGGATTGGGGTTTAAAAGGGTTGAGTGGTTTTGTACAATCGTTCTGATAAAAAGGGATTGGTGTTAAAGCTTTTAGCGATTTAAAAGATGCCCAGCGTTGGTGGATTAATTTCGGCATCAATGGACCAATAAGGTTGGCCGGTATTTTATGTGACGCCGAACGTGCATTCACGTGGACTTATCACTTATTGAGTTCTTTTGTAGTTTCTGTCCCGACCTACGCCTCGGCTGGTGGGATCGGTTTTAATCTCGTTTATGATTTGAGGTTAATTGAATCAAGTTGAAATGTCCGAAATAGTGTTTCAATGGTTTCGATGCCTTTATGATCACTTTGTGGAATTATACCTAAAATAATAGGGCTAAGAAGAGAAATGACTCAATTGTAAAAATACTATAAAACAAAATGTCTCAAATTAATGCATGGACGAAATTAGCACCCCGTTCCTTGCTTTTTTTTAACGACCAGATACAGATAGTTCTTTTGCTTAGAGAACCTACAAAGCTTATGGTATTTAGCTGACTCGATGATTCTGATCAGGGTAGATACAAAACGTTATGACGAGTATTGGACTTTGGTACCATAAGACACAGAATTCGAGCTAACCACGAGAAAGTACTCGAACTGGTTCAAAACACGTTGTGAGGTTATGTATATTTTTTTGAATAGATGTTTATTCTTAAGTTGGGGTATTGGATGTTAAACAATACTAATCTCCTTTTGTCCTGTCCTTTTTTATCTTTCAAAACTTACTCCAAATCCTTCACAGTTCACCGTGGAATAGGTTACCGGCCTCCATCCCATCACGCAATCTGCCTCCGTGGCGTCGTTCAAGGAGGGCTTGAGGAAGATGTGGCTCAAACCATCTCCTTAGGTATTGTATGTGTGTACTCGTATTGTATGTAGTGTGTATGTATGCATGTGTGTAATAGTAATATAATGTAATATTCAGTAGTTTATTTATGAATTGTTTGTTGTATTTTCAGATATCCGCTCTATTGTGACTTTCACTGTATGGATATTTTAAACCCACTCTTTGTCGGACCCTCGCTTAATGCTCCTCTCATTTACTCAAAGGTTAACTGGTAGAGATCTCTTATAGGGATAAGTTCGCCTTTGTGCATATATTTAATGTCTTTTTTGGTTATTTGTCTCTGTTTCTTTATATTTATACAAAAAAGCATTTACTTTTAAGTAAACAACATAATAATATATTTATCGGTATATAAACAGAATATGTTTATCCGTTGCCTAGGCACCCTACCCAAATTACTGGTATTAGTTTGTGACTAAGTAAATTGCTGTCAAAATGTACTGTGAGTGATCATTTCTGTCCAAATATAGGTATTCTTTACTTTGAAAACATAATTCTCCTGCCATTATAATAATGATTCGTGTGCGCCCATTCCGTTAATCTCGTGACTTCGTAAGCTGTATCGAAACAAATCTGACCATTAAAGAGGCCCAAACAATTTCCATTTTAACGATATCCAACGGTAAAAATAGCAAAATTAACGACCTCCAATTACGGTCACCGTACCTACGTTGACAGTAATTGTTTCCGAGACATAATGAGAATTATTTTCTAACAATTAGTTCTCCGCTTTGCTCTCAATTTAAAACAAACATCTGCAGGCGTCTACTTAGAGTTTTAATTTTGTAAAGTCGCACGGATCCTTTGTGTCTAATAATGAAAAGAAAACTGACTAAATAACTAATGATTTACAAAGTTTACTAGTCAATTTTGATCCATTTCAAATTGTCTGGCTGGCTTAACTTCTGGTCTGGGAGTAAAGAAAAAACATAGAATGTACCAGTTGCTTCTCTTCCCGCGCAGATGGTAAAAGCCCATCAAGGGAATGGACCAAAATATTAAGAATCATGTTATGGGCGATGCGATTAGCAACCCATTACTATTTTGATTCGCCTTTCCACTTATACGCCTTACCTATGCTAAGCGTGGCTTTTGGGTCTTGTTACCTTGGGCCCTGTCTACTCCGTGAGGGATAAAGACGTGATTTATATATGTATAAATATAGATACAAACTTTATTCCTCAAAGCAAAACATAGGCCTGTAACAAAATCCTAAATAGAAACCGTAGTAAGTATAAAAATATTTTTTTAAAGAAAAATATAGAAATCACAAAAGTTTAACAAAACATATTGAAACAAACAACTATAACACATTAAGACAGGCAGCCATGTGAAGAAGCGAAGAACAGTCGCATTTGACAGCCCAATCAACCTAGTCCTAAACTAAACAATCCTTGTATTATACGAATATTACGGAAACCTATAAGGCTACAAATACACATACTTTATGTACATATTAAACATCAAACACTCGAGAGCAAACATCCATATTTTTTATCCATAAAAATAATATCCGCTCCGACCAGGGATCGAACTCGAAATCGCCTATATAGCCTAGTGGTCGTCTTCGTCCGCAATGCATACCTAATACTAAGTAGTTACAACAGGAAGTTAAATGAATTATTTTTATAACAGTAGATAATATAAAGGGTGTTTTGCAAATGTCATTTTATCCAAATCTTCATATAACAGTATACACGAGTAAGGACTTTCATACACTCCAAACGTTAATTGCAAAAACAATGACACGTGTATCGGCTTTCCTTACCGATGTTCCAAATTTAACGTGTACCCATTACATATCACAAGTCTACGTCGCATTTTTTATTATTTCCTTTAACCTCGACCTTCATGTTAATCAAAACCAAACCTTTGCCGGATTTTTTTTTCACATAGACATAACCCATGGAGCAGTAAAATCAGCAAATACTACTAAATGCAAATACTGTTTAAAAAAAATGATTTCATACTTCTTTGCCTAGACTGATATCCCCAACGCTGGGCAAAGGTCTCTCCTTGTGACATCAGCATTCCCCTATCCAGAGCTATATGAATGGAACTTCTTATTGTGGTTTGCAAACAATATTAAACTTCTGAATTCAGCTATAGTATTTCACATAAGCTCTACGAGTGTCAATCGTGTCGGAGCATGCGCACTGTCACCTTTGACGCGGGCTTGCGTGCTTTCCTCAGTAATTGGCCGCTCGCCGACCAGTCCCGACTTGTCTCCGCCGGCTTGTACTGGTTCTAGCCGGAATTCCCGCGCGAGTATCACCTGTCAACGTATCGATAATGATTACCAAATTCAGGACATACTGTACATATTTCAAGCTAGTCTAAATAGACTCTCTACATGTTCGGACTAAGTGTGTGTCAAGTTTAGGATAAGTTTGAAAGTTTAACTTTTGAATATACTTATGAAGTTTAATATGTACATAATTAGTGTTTGGTAGTGAAGTGTGACATGGATTTTTGAACTGCAGGTGAGTTTAACTTGCAGTTAGGTTATTAATGGTAGGGGTGAACCATAAAATCTTTATGGCCTCTAAATAGTATAATTTCTTTAAAAGCTAACAAATGGTCGTCGCAAATGGATCCATTATCTTAGCGACGTTCCTATATTTAAGCCGTCATAAAAATGAAACATTGGCTATTAATAGTTTTTCATTGAAACGTTTTTATCGCTTTAAAAGTTCCATAACGATGCGACACGATAAAATGAAACAAAAAAAGATATTTTTTTCTTCTTTTCCACTTCATAATAAAATACAAAATAGATTGTATTTCATCAAAAATGAATCTAAACCGGATTAAAAGTCGAGCTCTTTTGAAAAAAATACTGCATTCCGTATCCGTCTGGTACTGACCTGGTTCGCGGGAATATTTTGTGCGATGTATTTCGTACGCAAAAGGGATTAGTTGGCACGAACGTTATTAATGACGGCTTGCATGTGTTGAGCATTAATGAATTGCATCATGCCTAATGAGTATGAATTTTACAATGACCAGTTTCATTATTTCTTTTGAGGATTTATTACAGCTTGTTCCAAAAACTTCAGTTGAGCTTAATCGTTATAGTAAAAGTGATATCAACGTCGATGAACATTCAATGATTTTTATTTGGCTTTGAGACTCATTTTCGTAAGTGCTGTTTATGAGTTTCAGTTGAAGTTTTATTATTTTAGTCTCAAAGAATACTAAGCTCTGTTTGATCGTGAATCGTTCACTGATGTTGAATTTTCCATATGCAAGTCGTATGGCAAGGCAAGATGAGATTAAAAGCCTACGTTCTGAGACTAATGTTACAATTTTTATAAAATAAGGATAGAGAGAGATAGTGAGATAGATGGTTGTCGCTTCTGGTTTCATTAAATGCATGCCAAATAAATTGTGAGCCAAGAGAATTAATGACTGGTTCTCATTGAATAAAGGTTTGCACCATTGCACCAACAACCTTCATCGAAGATTCAGTACTATCCGGTCTCTTTTCTAAATGATTGACCAGTCACCTGACAACGGAAAGAGCCGAAAAGAAAACAACAATGCTTCTTTTCTCCTTAGATTATTTATTATATAGGTCTTATTAGATTAAACGAAAATGTGTTTTATTTGACTTCATTGAATCAGGCGTTACTTTACGGAGGTCTATTTTAATGAACAAAAACATTTCCTATTTACTTTGCTACTACGCTACGTTATTTTTGCAGGTTTTTGTTCATTTTATTTGACTTCGGTTATAAATCGTGAAACAGTAGTTCCCTCGCAGGCGTATAGTTTGAGAACTTGTACTACTAGTATGGAACCTTGCAGGTGTGTGTTAATTTTCCTACGAATTATTTTTAGAAAAGCTAATGGTAAACTACAAATGGAATTTTACACATAAACTCTGAATGGTTCAAAGGTGCAAGCTGATGTTTGAACTTTGAATCAGCGAGTGTCTGCTTAAAAGAACCCAACCTTTATTAATAGTAATAAGCAGTGTTAATATTTTTTTTTCTTAAAACCAGTTATTATTCTCTAGTAATGGTTTGTGTGGGCGGGCAGCCGTCTTAAGTTGTAATCCTTTGGATGAATAATTCATTGCTTAAATCGCAAGAACAAAAACAAGAACGTTTCCTTATTCGTGTTTTATCCCAAAATGAGAATTTGCTTTACACTTAAGTACGGACAAACAAAGATTTACATACGTTTAAATATATCATCTTATAGATACATTAAGGCTACAACGTGTTTTGAACCAACGACCTTTCGTTCGATAAACTAGGGAGTAATGAGCCATTTGATGGTATGTTTCTTTATATATAATACTAGTAATACCCGTTTTATCCTATTTCATTTGTACACACACATACAAACACACAAATCACGTCTTTATCCTTCATGGAGTAGACAGGATCTAAAGTAACTAGACCTATAGTATAGGCCACGTTTAGCAAGATTGTGAGCGTATAGGTGGAAAATGGAATCAAAATTGTGATCGGTTGCTAGCCGCATCGCCTATAACATGATTCCTATGATTTTCGCCCATTCCCTCGATAGGCTTTTAACATCTACGACGGAAATGAAGCAACTGGTTAATTCTATGTTTTTTAAAGAACTCCCAGACCATCATGGAATCTTATTTGTACAATAGAGTTAAACGTATTCAAAATCATTTCACGTTTGCAAGGAAAAAACTTACTCCAAGTATAAAACTAACTATTCCACACGGACCTCTTTTACGATTTAAACGCATAAAAAGTTAAAACTTCACCAAAACTACTCCCGGTTGAGTCGTAATTACTCGAATTTACTCAGCGTGGGTGTAGGAGCGCAAAAGCTAGCAGTGTGTAGTGTAAGTCCCCTAACAGCGTCAAAGCTGCCGAGCCCCCGGTAATACTGCCGGGGCCTAACACAATAATACTAGTTAAAGATTTTATGCAAATGTCTGACCTTTGCGCGAAGTTTCGCAAGTGGGGTGAGAGGAATAATTTGTAATTTATAAACGTCTCTTCCAACTAGAAGTTTCAGTGTTTATGATCAAGATTACTGGAAAAAGTTGAAGTTCTCAATTAGTGTGTTACAAGAACTCGATATTCCTTTTCTTTAAAATAAATTCCCTTTCAATCATATAAAAAGATTCAAAGTTATATCGTCTTTTATAGTAAGGTATAACAGTGCAGTGGCGTGGCGTCCATAGAACTCGATTCCCACCGAATTGCCTATTTTAAGACAGCTGGCACTTTTTTTGTGTAGAATTATAGGAAAAGGCTAGGTAAATTCCCATCGGCTTGCCTTGTGATATACTTGACGCCACATATACATATACTTGACAACACTAAACTAAATTAAAACTAAGATAAAACTAGTTTTATAATAAAGTACATTTTTGTGAAAATATCAAAATGTTTGACATGCATAAATAATGTTTGATAATATAAGCTTAGTAATCTTTTACCAAGAATAGAATAGAATTACCATAGAATTTACCAGTTGCTTCTCTTCCCGCACAGATGGTAAAAGCCCATTGAGGGAATGGGCGAAATTCTTAGGAATCATGTCATAGGCGATGCGGCTAGCCATCACTATTTTGATTTCCCTTTCCAGCTATACGCCCTTAATCATGCTAAACGTAGCCTTAAGGTTTTGTTACCTTAGGCTCTGTCTACCAATAAAGACGTGATATATGTGTATGTAGTAATCTTTTGCGAGACAGAGCTATATGCGTACTCGTATGTGTTAGATAATTAGAACGCAACCTAAATTTATTTTCTTTATGATCATATACTGGGATCTGTCACTTGATCTTGTTCCTTTACATTACGTTGAATATACACGATTCTTTTCACCTCTTTAATATTTTATTTCTAGTAATCTACCTAAATATCATCAATATCGACGCTTGAAAAGCAACATTGACTAAGCGACATAGGGCTAACTTTACAGGAGAGCATTTTAAAGTTTGACTATTTCGAAAAAAAATCATGTAAATTCTTGTAATCATCCTGCAGGCATAATTCTCAGTGTTTTAAAAATCTTGTTTGGTAATTTACATTGTGGCATATGGAATTATTCAAAAATACTGGTATTTCAAAGGTTAAGTGTCGCTTAGTAAATTTTACTTTTACGTCGAAACAGGAAAAATGTATTAACCGACAAGCTTTGATCTGGAAAAGTCAAGTAATAATGTAATAAAGACATACTTTACCGAATTGATATCAGAGCAAAAAAATCTAACCTACATCTAGAAAGTTGGGAAATTGAAGCAAAACCACTTAAACTTCATTTATATTTTGAAGAATTTTAGTAAATTATCCTTAAGCAACTCGTATTTCAATAGTTTAGACTACTATATTCATCAGAAATTGCAATAAAACTATACATAATAAACAGTATTGAGCTGTATTCAGTCAACATTACATAATGAATACAGCAAATAGGTAACTAAGACTATTGTACTAGTACCTACTTAAAATTAAAAGGTGTTTCTTAAAATTAAGTAAGAAGAGAAACACAAAACAGTTTTAAGGCACATTTTTCTATTAGTAGTACCTAAACATAACGTAAATATTTTTAATCACTTAGTAGGGATACTGACCATTTTTGTAAACTTTTGACCTTGAACAAAAGGTGGAGGCCGGATACTTTATAGGAAGTATAGAGAAGTATAATAACTGACATTCATAACCGAAAATGCAACTGGAAATGTGCATAAGTATAATAATACATACCAATTGAGAATCTTCATTACTCTCTCTCCTATTTGGTCTCGGAACGTCCGTCTAGGCCTTCCCCTACCAACGTAACCATTCACACTCCCCATATAAATCTGTTTAGTTAGTCTACTTTCATCCATCCGCTCTACATGCCCAAACCAACTAAGCATACTTTTTTCTATCCTAGTCACTATATCCTCTTTCACACCAGCACGTTCCCTTATCACACTGTTCCTTATTCTATCTTTCAGTGATACACCTTCCATACTCCATAACGCTCTCATTTTTACTGCATTTATTCTACTTTCATGCTTCTTTTGCCATACCCAAGTTTCGCTACCGTACATTAATGTTGGAACAAGCACCCCTCTGTGGACAGCCAGACGCGCCTTCTTCGAGACCTTCTCACTGCTCACAAAGGCGCGCAGCGCCCCTTTGACCATATTTCCTGCAGTCACTCTTCTTTCAATATCACTTTCACACTTCCCATCTTTCGTAAACGCCGATCCCAGATATACAAACTCTTTTACCTGTTCGACTTTCTTACCCGCAATCACAATCTCACATTCAGTCATACTATCGTCTTTTTGAAACACCATAAGTTTCGTCTTGCTTACATTAACATTCATACCTTTCGTTTCCAATGCACCACATAAAGTGTTAGTTATCATCTGCAACTCCTCCTCGGACGATGCCAACAACACTTGGTCGTCGGCGTATAGGAGGCATTTGATGGTTAACCCACTCATTCTTAGTCCACAGTCATTCCCTTTCAAATCACTCAGGCATGTATCCATGAATAGGTTGAACAGCCACGGTGACGCAACACATCCTTGTCTTTTTCAATGCTAAACCATTCAGTGTACGCCCCGTTTATCCTCGCACAAGCACTAGAATCCTCATAGAGAGATTTTAGTGCTCGTATCAGATTACTGTGCACCCCATGCAATGGATAATGCTGACCACAACTCATTCCTCATCACTCTGTCATAAGCCTTCTCCGAGTCCACGAAGCAGTAAGCAGTAAATTTTCTGGCCCTTGGCCATATACTTTTCGGTTATACACCGCAAGGAGAAGACTTGATCCGTGCATTCCCTTTCTAAAACCCGCTTGTACATCCCATATTTCCTCATCGGTCTCTTTCATAACTCTTTCAATCAGTACCTTTGCATACAGTTTGCCGACGACGCTGAGAAAGCTTATTCCGCGGTAGTTTTTGCAGTCTAGTTGTGACCCCTTTCCTTTGTACAGCGGCACAATCACGGCCTTGCACCAATCCTCCGGTACCCGACCGTTCGTCCGACACAAGTTGAAAAGGTGGCACAACTGACTGGCTTCACCACGCCTTCACCGGCTCTCAGCATTTCGACCGACACTATCATATCCCGCAGACTTTCCTAACTTCATTCTTTTCATTGTGTTTACAATTTCATCTTTGACTACTTTCATTCATCTCTCCGGCATGAGCCGGTACGTGCACTGATTCTTCTGCTCTTTCAAACAAGCTTTCAAAATATTCCTTCCATCTTTTTAAAACACACTCTTCTCCTTTTATAACACTTCCATCAAGGCTTCTGATTTCAGTAATATATATCCCACCAAAACCATTCTGTAAAACAACTAGCCAAGTCTCGATGGAGCTGCTTGTTAATCTCTAAAAAGTAATGAAAACTAGACAAAGTCGTTTCAAGTCTAAGGTTGCTTACTGCGATTTCTTTATTATTATAGTTAATGTTGTGTGACTTGGCCGTTGAAGGGTAGGTACACAAGGGTACAAAACCAGGTTCATTTTCCATCGTCAATGGGTAGCGGTTCTGGCGACAGATTGGTGCAATGGTACACCTGAGCACCTGGTTTTATACCCTTGTTTACCCTTCAACGGCCAAGTCACACAACATTAACTATAATAATAAAGAAATCGCAGTAAGCAACCTTAGACTTCGAACGACTTTGTCTAGATTTCATTACTTTTGAGAGATAAACAAGCAGTTCCATCGAGACTTGGCTAGTTTTTTACAGAATGTTTTTGGTGGGATTTCACTTCTTTTTGTAGAAACGTGGGCATATTGGTTTATTTTATTAGATTTTCTTATTTGATACCTTTTTTTTTTCTTTTGAGGTGTATTTTTTTTCAAACATCAAATGAAGCGGCCCACCAAGTTGAATATTTTTTGTAAAGACAGTATATGTCGATCTCTAATAGTTTGGTTGGGCTCTTGTGTTTTCTAATCAGGGTCACCAGGTACTCCAGATCTTCGATTATCCTAGTTTTTATAAATTTCCCTTTATGTGGCCATTAAACCCTAACTCTGTACCAAATTTCAGCTCTCTGAGTTTATGGAAAGTACTAGTTCTATTTTGATGATCATGAGTAAGTGAGTGTCATAAATGCGAAACTTTGCTTTCGCTTAACTTTGGAACTAAATGATCTACATACTTGAAATTTTGGATTTTAAGTATGTGATTATAGCTTACTGGATGACGAAAATTTCTGCGTTCTGGTCTTATCCAGATGTTCTCAAATAGGGGCCTGAAAATGCGGCGAAATGGTTCCAGTAAAGAATGGTACGGCAGTGTTTGCTTCGCGCTCGACTTGGCGGGGGCACTGCCGAGCCCCTAAATAATCCTGTATTGATTATGCAATCGTAAGATCAAATATAATTATTAATTTAATTCGAGTAGTAAAACTTACAGTCTTCGTATTTCTCATTTGAGGTAGGTCCGACCGATAATGACAGCGTGACTGCAGCACGCGCGTGTTATCCAAGCGACGTCCTGTCGTAAACTGTAGTTCCCTTATTACTTTGAAGCTAAATTCCTTGTATGCGTAAACGACTGTGCTCGTGTCACCCGTAGGTGTAACCAACATTATAGAAATGTTACAACTTCAACATAAAATCGCCTAAACACCTGTGCGTGTGGCACCTACGGGTATAACCTACACTAAATAATCGTATAAGTTTAAGTATAACTTGCCCAAATAGTAAATAGAATGTTTAAGTCGGCAGGGAAAAAATATCCAACCGACAAAGTGTATGTACCAAAAATCGGTAATCTATGCTGAACCAAATGTATTAATAAAAAAAATAAAGAGGTATATTTAACTAAGCTCCATTTAGAGAAAAAAATAAATAAGTCGAAATGACTTAAATGATAACTGAAAACCTTTTTTGGCAGGAAAAAACATTCTATATGCATAAAAATATATTGTCAAGTGCGAGAAACATAACCTAAGTCGAAAAATTACCGTGACAATCTACAGTAAAAAGTTACTAAGGGCAAAAGTTGCATAGTACGATATTGATAACCACCATTTCTTAAAAAAAAATCAAAAGCTTGGTCGCTAAGTAGACAAAAAAAATCAAAAATTCGTTAAATACAAAATGCAGAAGCGACATCAAAAATCGTCGTAGGAAGACGTGAGTTAGACCAAACGACGCAGAAAAATCTGGCGGTTGGAACTGTATATATAACTTAAAATAGCCAAAATGTCGCTTAGTCAATGTTGCCTTTCAAGCGTCGATATGCAATTCAACCTACAGTTAAAGATAATAGAATTATGGCGAGCGTCTTTTGTTATTAAACCTAATTGATCGTAAATTATCTATACAAAAAAATCGATAAACTCGTAGACAAATAGCCAGGCTGAATAGCTAATAACTTAACTTTCTCAGTATTTATATAAAATATACATCGCCATTTGCGCTTTATCCCGTAAAATGAATAGGTTATTTCTCCACACTGCCAGTTTCGTACAATCTCTTTTTGATATACCTCTACAGGGCCTCTTAAATCACGACTTTATCCCTTACGGGGTAGACAGAGCCTAAAGTAACAAGATCTAAAGACCACGATTAGCATGATTGTGGGCGTATGGATGGAAAGGGGAATAAAAACAGTGATGGGTAGCTGGCCACATCGCCTATATAACATGATCCATAAGATTTTCGCCCAATCCCTCGATGGGCTTTTACTATCTGCGCGGGAAGAGAAGCAACTGGTACATTCTATGTTTTTTCTTTGCTACAAACCAGCATGGAAGAAATATTCTGAAATATTTTGGAAAAAATATGGGAAACCTGGTACAATAAGAATAAGTCCTTCCTAATGCGAACTGCTAGGGAATTGAATTCGCTCCTATCGTCTGTATTTCCGGACAGATACAACCTAGGGCTCTTCAAGGCTAGAGTATTACTATTTCAGTAATAGGCTATTACTGAACCAGTGAGTTACACCTTTGGCCTCATCTGCACCTTCCACCAAGTGAGATAGAGGTCATTCACTGGTCAGTTCGTAATAAAAAAAAAAAAAAAAACAAAGTACAATCTTGCCAAATTTGAAGTATTTCTTCCATGCTAGACTGGGAGTAAAGAAAAAACATAGAATTTACCAGTTGCTTCTTTTCCCGCGTAGATGGTAAAAGCCCATCTAGGAAATGGGCGAAAGTCTTAGGAATCATGTTATAGGCGATACGGCTAGCAACCCATCACTATTTCGATTTCCCTTTCCACCTATACGCCCTTAATCATGCTAAACGTGGCCTTAAGGTTTTGTTACCTTAGGCTTTGTCTATCCCGTAAGGGATAAAGACGTGATATATAAGTAAGTAAGTAAGTAAATGCTTTATTGTACAAATATAAAGAAACAGATACAATCCACAAAAAAAATAAAAATAACATTAATATATGCACAAAGGCGAACTTATCCCTATAAGGGATCTCTACCAGTTAACCTTTGAGTAGATGAGAGGAGCATTAAACGAGGGACCGACAAAGTGAAAGTTTAAAACTCCAGATAGTGAAAGCCACAATAGAGCGTACATAATCTAAGTACAATAAACAAAACATAAAATAAACTACTAAATATCATTACACACATGCATACATCCAACATGTATTATGTGTATGCAACAATATTATGTATGTATTGAATTATTTTCTTCCAGAGATTTTGTGTAGGAATCATTGTAGGTATAGTCAGTAACTCAGTCGATGTAATTGCGAAGTAGCAAGGCTCGAGTAATTGGCTTTAGTTCATGGATATCGGACGCAGAGATTAACACCAAATGCAATCAAATACTGCAAGTTAGCCATCGTGATGAGGCAGCCTGACTATTGACAAGACAGAGGCCTTATCTAATATCATGATACTCATAGGCATAGAATAGACAAATATTATCGTGTGATCAATGTACATTGCAATGTACTTGACGACCGGATAGCCTAGTTAGTGACCCTGACTATGAAGCTAGAGGTCCCGGGTTCGAATCCCGGTAGGGGCAGACAGTTGTATGATGAATACGAATGTTTGTGCCCGAGTCATGGATGTTGTATGTATTTAATTATGTATTTATCTACATTGTGTAAGCATTATTACACATAAACGGATAACTCACGTATAAAAAGTCGAGACATGAGCCGAAACATGTCGAGCATCACTCGACTTTTTATACGTGAGTTATCCGTTTATGTGTAATAATGATTAAGTCTCACGGTAGTTTCATGTTGATTGTGTAAGCATGTTTATTCGTTGCCTGGTACCCATAGTACAAGCTTTGCTTAGTTTGTGGCTAGGTCAATTGGTGTAATTTGTCCCAAGATATTTACTATTTATTTATTGCGAATATTGCGATTCATATCACGAAATATTGACACGGTAATAAATAGAAGAGGCTCCACATACGCGGCTTTATATGATGATCTGGTAGCAAAGAAAAAACATAGAATTTACAAGTTGCACTATCTCTTCCGGCACAGAAAAAGAGCGCATTGAGGGAATTGGTGAAATTCGTAGGAACCATGTTCGTGTTAGCAACTCATCACTATTTTGAATCCCGATTCCACCTACACGCGTACAATCATGCTAAACATGACCTTTAGATCCTGTTACCTTGGGCTCTGTTTACCCCGTAAGGGATAAATACGTGATTTTATGTACATAATCCAAGGTAACTAGACCTAAAGGAACGAACGAAGACATCTAGAACGTCCGACTTATTACATTTCAATACATTCATATATCACGTCTATATCCCTTAAGGAGTAGACGGCGCCTTAAGTAACAAGACCTAAAGGCCGCGTTTAGCATGCTTGTGGGCGTATAAGTGGAAAGGGGTATCAAAATAATGGGTTGCTAGCCGCTTTGCCTATAACAATGATTCCTAAGATTTTTGCCCGTTCCCTATGCCAATATGTCTCTATGGGCTGGGCTCTCTGAGCAACCGGTACATTCTATGTTTTTTAAAGAAAGAAAGAAAGAAAATACATTTATTTAACGCATAGGACAACAACAGTCCCAACTAAAAATAAACAAAACAAAATAAAAAGGAAAAATAACAATTAGTGTGTGTTTTTTCATTGCTTCCAAACCAGCATGAAAGATCCGATACTTAAGAGGTACAATAGGTTTTTAAAGTCAATATTTTTTCAGTTACGGATAAATTAGAGCCATTATATAATTTGTATCCTTAATTGTACCGACAGTATACAATCTATTTCCCTCGTCGCTGTCTGCGGGAATCAGAGACATTTGATTGGTTAATTGCACAGCATAGCGCCCGACACGGAATACATTTTATTATAATAGGCTATAACCACTGACCTGAATATTCTGTCGTGGTAATAAAAAGAATGAACAATTTTAACGATATGTAATTAAAACTTTGTGTCGTCAAGTGTGTCGATCGATACGCATTATTTATTAACAGAATCCATAGGCCTTTTATGTTTTGTTTTTCCACAATATTTCAAATCAAAATAACAGTTTTGTTACTACGGAAATTGTGAAGAGAGTTCGCAAGGTCAATAAGATAAATTGTTACTTCATTTGAGCGTAATTTCATGGGTAGACAAGTGACATACGCTCCGAAGCGTATCGATGTCGTCTTACGCTTGCCCGTAGTTTTTTTTATATGACAAGGAAGGCAAACGAGCAAGTGGGTCACCTGATGGTAAGCTAGCACCACCGCCCATTGACACCCGCAATATTAGAGGATTGCAATTGCGTTGCCAGCCTAGAGGGCTAGGATATAATACCTCTTGTGCCAGTATTTAAGCCAGTAAGGTCACCGATGATTGGCGAATTATGTTGGCTCGTATTAAATAACTATTAACATTAGTTCTTAGTTCTTCTATATTCTTTACATGTCCTGCAAAAATCAATTAATTTCTTTTCAGCGTAGTTTGGGGCTGGAAACTTATTTTGTATTTTACACTCTCATAACCGTATTTAACGGTTTATTGTTAATAAACTTAATGAAAAAACAGATACTTAAAATGTAAATACAAAACTAAAACTACTATTAAGTTAAAATAACTGAATAAACTTTAAAAATAATTATACAAGAGAGGTGGGCCTCTTGGCAGGGTGCCCATCACGCAGGCAGCATTCCCGCGCTGAACTGCGATTGCGATTCTTTGCGCGAGAAGGCTGCCAGCGCGAGGGTCGCCTGTTGCCTCTCTCTCTCTCTCTCTCAATCTCTTGCTGAGCTCTTTGTGTAGCTCCAGCGCACCCTTACCCCAAGGACCTAGAACCAGTTTTTATAATAACATCATTTATTTTATATGAAATAATAAGCACTGGTTTCACTTTCACTATTCACTATTTGACAAACGCCATTAAAGTTGCGTTTGCGAGAGGGCGCTACTGTCGTGTACGGTGCCAATATAATATTATACTTACATAGATGAAATATAACGTTCAACCTACTTCTGTAAAGTCGTACCGCGCATTTGCTTGCAAGCATATTTTTGCTTATGTTTCATTTTAGTTCTTATTTTTGTTAGCCCGCTTGCCTATTTTTGTAATTTGTCGTTTTGCAATTTGATTCGCTGGAATATGTCTCTTTTTAAGGACAAATTCGCCTTTGTACTTCTTTCCGTACGCTGTTGCGTTATTTATCTAATTTTTGATTTTAAGTAAGTACAATAAAGAGTTTTAAAAGTTTGTGACGGGTGCCCGGGGGTCCGTCCACAAATATCACCGCCGGGGTTCGAACCTGGCTGGGTGAAAGTCTACTAGCTCAAGGGTTGGTCTAGGGGAGGTTAAATGCAGACAACGGGTTATTATATATAACGCCTTATTTATTCTCTTAGCAATCACGCATACAAGGGGGAGTCGCTCTGATACGACTAGGATACGCGTGAGTTGATACAATCTATGCTATCAACGGGATAGCTCGATTAAGGGTTGCCTGCGGCGGCAGTCTGGACCGGGGGGGTCCAGGGCTCGGGAGCTCTACGGGCTCTACGGCTCTACGGGACGCGCGGTGCGCTCGGGCGCTGCGCGCGTGGCTTCGGGATCGCCTCGGGGGCGTCGGGAAGGTTCCTACGGGTAGGATTGGAGCTCTAGGGAGTGATCCGGGAATCACAGACCGCTGCCCTGAGAGTCCAGAGGGTCTTTAACGGTACGGGCCGGATTCCGCCTGGCTCACGCTTCCGTTAAAGGGCTTTTGCGTCCGAATCGGGTATGAGCCGCTTGGGACGAGAAAGCAGGAGACGGTGGGAAGAAAGGGTTGGGGGCCTAGGACAATCTTGTGTGCCTACACCGAGCTAGCTGTATACGATTCGGGGTTTCGCCTGAACTGCGCTAACAACTAGTCGGTTTCGTGTGCTACACAAGACTGCCTAAGGAGCGTGCGCGCGGTTGCCTTATATACTACACGGTGCTGCGCGGGGCGGGCCGCCCGCTGCGGTCCGGACGCTGGATGCTATATACTTGTCACCCTGCGTGGCGCCTCGTTACAGTCCCCTCCCTCTTCTGGAGATTTTTACCTGTAAAAATCACTATGTTACAATATGCACTTAATTAATAAAATAATACCTGGTTAGGTGGGTGTGGCCTGCCGTTGTGTAACGGGGTGACACTACACTTGATGCACTATTTTTATTCACTTTTTATATATATGTATTGTTTAGTTATTTTTTTTTTTTTTTGTGGGTTTTTTGTTTTTTTTTGTTTTTTTTTTTTTTTTTTTTGTTTTTTTTCTCTATAGTCAGGTCCTTAATCTAGGTTGTCGGAGTCAGGTTTGCGCGGAGTCTATCTGTTTTGTTTCGTCCTTGTCATTCATTGTTTTTTCTCTTCTTGTGTGGTTGTTGTTTTTTGTTTCTTGTATCGGGGGAGCCTTATTGCTCCCATTTTGCGTCCGCGTAGTCGCTTAAGGCCGGTGCGTCGTTTCTTTTTCTTTTTCTTTTTTTTCTCCGCGTTTTGTTCTCCTTTTTCCTCCTCTTTCGTCAGGTCTATTATTTGTGTTGTATCGGGTGTTGGTTCCACCCAATCTCCGACGAACGTTGCGTATTCCACTGGGTCAATCGTCAACTGTAAGTCGTCCTCCATGTGCTTCCAATCTTCTTCTGTTAGGTCAAAGTCCCAGTCCGTCATGTTTCCTCACGCGTTATGTGTCGAGTGTCGGGCTTACTGGAAGTTGCGTAGGTGAGGGCTTTTTTTTTTTTTTTTTTTTTGTGGGTATTTGTCTGTCGTCGCTTTATTATCTATTTCTTTTGTCTTTGTTGCGCTTCTTCCTTATTATATTTTTGTATTCGTTTTTGTTGACTGCCCGTTTTATGTGGTTTTAGTTTTGCTCGCTAATTTTTTTTTGCTCGAATTTGAGTCTTATGGTTTTATGGAGATTATTCTTTAATTATTATGTTTGGTTCGTTTCTTGTATTATGCGTGGAATGTTTTTAGGTCTTTTATGTGTGCTGTTATTATTCGTTTGGGATTGTTCTCGTTGTTTAATAGGAATATTACTGGGGATTTTTTTTGTAATATGTTATATGGCCCGTCGTATTTCGGTGCGAGTTTTGCGCAGAAATTTTTGCTTGCGTTTGATAATACGTATGTTTTTTTTAATACTTGTTCGCCTATTGTGGGGTTCCACGACCGGCGATATTTATCGTAGTTTTTTTTTTGTTTTTCGGATGCTTCCTGCTGGGTTTTATTTACCTTGCTGTGTATTTCTGTTATTGTATTTATTCCTTTGATTGTTGGGATTGGGAATGTATTTTTATCGCCTGGCATTTTTAGTTCGCGGCCGAATAATAAAAATGCTGGCGTGTGTTTTGTGGATTCTTGGACGGCGGTGTTTATTGCAAAGTTAAACTCCGCTAAATGTTCGTCCCACTTTTTATGATTTTCTGATATGTAAGTCGCGATCATTGTTTCTAATGTTCGATTTGTTTTTTCTGTCGCGTTACATTGGGGTGAATAGGGGGCGGTTAGCCTATGTTCTATTCCGTAATTTTGCAACATTTCTGTGAATATTTTTCCCGTGTATTGTTTACCGTTGTCGCTGAGCAGGATTAGAGGGCACCCGTATCTCATGACTATGCACTCTTTAAAAGCTGTAGCGATTGCGTTGGCCGTTGCCGTTCTCAGCGGGCGTATTTCGGTCCATTTTGTAAACTTATCGTGGAATACTATTATCCATAAGTAACCTTTCGATGACCTTGGTAGGGGTCCGATTAGGTCTGTCGTTACTATTTCCCATGGTTTGGTTGCGTTTTTTATATGCATTAATCCTGGTTTTTTTTGTTGTGAAGGTTTATGTGTTTGGCACGCCTTGCATTGTTTTACGTATGACATTACCGTTCTATACATTCCCGGCCAATAGTATCGTTGTGCTATTTTGTGTAACGTTTTCGACATCCCGAGATGGGCCGCGGTTGGATGGTCGTGATTTTGCTGTAGGATTTGTGTCTTATCTTCTTCTCGTACGCATAATCTCCATTCTGATCCTGGTTCCATCTTTGTTCCGTAACTGGGATTTATTATTTTTTTGTATAGTTCCCCGTTTTTAATGCAATATTCTGTTTCATTTTTGCGATTAGATTCCACTTCTAACCGTTTTCTTCCGTACCAGTCTACGTGCGATTCCTTCGCTGCGCAAATCGTGTTACGGGATAGCTCGTCTGCGATGTGGTTAAACTTGCCTGGTCGATATACTACTTCATAGTTATATTGTTGCAGTTCGAGTGCCCATCTCGCGAGGCGGCCGGACGGATTTTTCATGTTGTGTAACCATTTTAATGCTTGGTGATCTGTAATGACTGTGAAGTAATACCCTTCCAGGAATGCTCTCATTTTACGGACTCCCCATACGACTGCGAGGCACTCTTTTTCCGTCGTCGAGTATCTAGTCTCTGCTGGATTTAGTGTTCTGCTGGCGTACATTATTGGTCTGAGTCCGTCCGTGTGTTCTTGCATTAATACAGCGCCTAGTCCTTTATCACTAGCGTCGGTTTGCAGTGTGAATGTCTTCGTAAAATCTGCTCTGGTTAACACTGGATCCGTTGTAATTATTGTTTTTATGTTTTCTAGTGCTTGTTGCTGTTTCTGTTGCCAGCTGAACCGTACGTTCTTTTTTAATAATTGTATTAATGGTTCGGTTAGGTCTGCGTAGTTAGGTATAAATTTCCTATACCACGAGGTTAGGCCGATGATTCTTCTTAATTGTTTAACATTTGTAGGTGCTTGTAATTTTGTAATTGCTTCGATTTTTGATCCGTTCATTTTGATGCCATCGCTTGTCACTGTGTGACCGAGATATTCGACTTGTGTTTTCGTAAATTCGCATTTTGTTTTATTTATTTGAAGTCCTGCTTCCCTTATCCTTCGGAATATTTCTTTTAAGTGTTGTAGGTGTTCCTGGAACGTTGTACTACATATTATTATATCGTCTAGGTAGACGTATGCATTTGGTTCTAGTTCCGGTCCTATTACCATATCTAGGAGTCTCTGGAACGTCGCGCCACTGGAGTGGAGGCCGAACGGCATTCTTTTGAATTGAAATAAGCCCCTCCCAGGGACTGTAAAGGCTGTTGCCTGTTTGCTTTTCTCTTCTAATTTGACGTTCCAGTAACCGTTTTTTAAATCGATTTTCGAGAAGTATTTAGTTTTTCTTAATTTTTCTAATGTGTCATCGATCTGTGGAAGTGGATACGCGTCTCTTTCGGATATCTCGTTAATCTTCCTGAAATCAATGCAGAACCTATATTCGCCGTTGTCCTTCTTGACTAACACGATTGGAGAACTGTACGGGCTTTCTGACCGTTCTATGATTCCTTGTTCTAACATTGTTTTTATTTGTTCGTCTATAATTGCTTGCAACTTGGGGTTTTTCGGGTAATATTTTTGTTTGACGGGTTCGCTGTGTTTTAATTTAATTTTATGTTCTAACCAATTGTTTCCTTTTGGGGCTGCGTCGCATTTTTCGAACTCTGTCTCGAGTAACTGGTTCAATTGTTCCCGTTCTGCTTCCGTTATGGGGGCTGGTTCGGGTGCTTCGGTGCCTTGGTTGGTTGGTGCTAGTGTGACTGTTGTTGATGGCTCTGTCCTCGCCTTTTTCGGTTGGTTTGTCGTGTCACTCGTGCTTGGAGCTTCGTAGCTCAGCTGTTGAAATGATAGTGACAGACCTAGTCGACGCAGTATGTCCATACCTATTATTACTGTTGTAGCTGTAGGTAACAAGCGTACGCAATGTTTTATTGTGGTTCCCTGGATATTTATCGGTATTACGATGGTTTTATTTATTTCTACTTGGGTTCCGTCTGCCATTATGACCTTGCGGGTCTTGATTTGTTCTGGTACGGCGTTCAGTTTACATTTCTCGTAAATCTGTTTATTTATGTACGTGTTCGTGGATCCTGTGTCCATGAGCGCGAAATATTTTTCCCCCATTATTTCTATCGGCGTGTAGATTCTATTATCTTGGCGTGGTGTCTCGCGCGCCGATCCTATGCCCTCTCTGGTTCTTTTATTGTTGTAAGTTTTGCAACAATCGCGTGTTAGCTTGCCCATTTTTCCACAGATGCTACAAAATATCTGCCTCTTCCCGCGACACTGGTTTGACGGATGTCCGGGTTTGCCACAATTCCAGCAACTCGTTTTGGAATTGTAGGAAGGATGAATTTTGGTTTGTGGTCCGTATTTCTTGTTGAATGGTTCTCTAGTGTTTTCGCGGCGGCTTGGGCCTGGTTGCCCCTCCTGGTGGCTTTCCATTGCTCGTCTATATTTCTCTTTGGAAATGCTTTCGAATTCGATCGCCAATTGCAGTAGTTCGGTCGTGTCTTTGCACTCTTTTTGTTTTATATATAATTTATAGCTTGGTAGCATGTTTTCGTGGATTCTAAGCAATTTTTCGGTGCCTGTCATTTTTCCCTGTCTTCTCATGAGTGTTTGCAAGTCTGTTAGGTATTCGGCGAATGTTTCTCTAAATCGTTGCTTTCTTGATATTATTTTTTCGGTTAGTGATCGTTCGTAGTTGGCGGGGAAGTAATGTAATTTAAATAGTTCTGTAAACTCGTCCCATGTTTCCCATGACTCTGCGTTATTTCTATGCCACAGTAAAGCTCTTCTTTCCAGTATCTGTGGCATTGCTTTTAAGATTGTGTCAGGCGTTGCGTTGCAGCTTGCTGTTAATTCTTCGATACGTTCCAGGAACTCGATTGCTCCGTATGACCCGTTGAAGTAAACTTTGCAATCGTTTAAGAGCCTCATCATCTCTCTCTCGGAGTTATTTTCGTTCTTGGATTCGGTCATCTTGTCTCTGTCGTTCATGGAGTCGTGGAACTCTTCTTGGGATCGGATTGTTTCTACGAGGTTTCTTTAGTTCGTAAATCCACGATGTGGGCGTGTGATTTTTTCCGGTAACCTTGGAATAAGGTTTCTTTATTTTTATATTTTTAAGGTTTTTGCCAGTGTTTTGTCATTGTGACGATGCGGTATTTTTATCGGTGGATAGCTTATTAGCTAAACGGTTTATTTATTTTTAATCTGTTAAACCTCTCCCTTGACTTGGAGCTATTAGTTTCTTTTTGCGGGTCTGTAATGGTAATTGTCGTCGCGACGTTACGGGTACGTACGGCCAGTGTGACGGTTACGTGTGTTTATTTTGGTTTCGCGACGGGGTTTTACTGAAGACTCGAAAAGAAGCTGAATATGTAGGGTTTTTCTTATACGTTGGGCGCCAGTGTGACGGGTGCCCGGGGGTCCGTCCACAAATATCACCGCCGGGGTTCGAACCTGGCTGGGTGAAAGTCTACTAGCTCAAGGGTTGGTCTAGGGGAGGTTAAATGCAGACAACGGGTTATTATATATAACGCCTTATTTATTCTCTTAGCAATCACGCATACAAGGGGGAGTCGCTCTGATACGACTAGGATACGCGTGAGTTGATACAATCTATGCTATCAATGGGATAGCTCGATTAAGGGTTGCCTGCGGCGGCAGTCTGGACCGGGGGGGTCCAGGGCTCGGGAGCTCTACGGGCTCTACGGCTCTACGGGACGCGCGGTGCGCTCGGGCGCTGCGCGCGTGGCTTCGGGATCGCCTCGGGGGCGTCGGGAAGGTTCCTACGGGTAGGATTGGAGCTCTAGGGAGTGATCCGGGAATCACAGACCGCTGCCCTGAGAGTCCAGAGGGTCTTTAACGGTACGGGCCGGATTCCGCCTGGCTCACGCTTCCGTTAAAGGGCTTTTGCGTCCGAATCGGGTATGAGCCGCTTGGGACGAGAAAGCAGGAGACGGTGGGAAGAAAGGGTTGGGGGCCTAGGACAATCTTGTGTGCCTACACCGAGCTAGCTGTATACGATTCGGGGTTTCGCCTGAACTGCGCTAACAACTAGTCGGTTTCGTGTGCTACACAAGACTGCCTAAGGAGCGTGCGCGCGGTTGCCTTATATACTACACGGTGCTGCGCGGGGCGGGCCGCCCGCTGCGGTCCGGACGCTGGATGCTATATACTTGTCACCCTGCGTGGCGCCTCGTTACAAGTTTAGTAAGTAACATACATTATACGTTTTGGGTTTACGGTTCGACGTCTTTAAGGGCTCGTATAACTTTTATTTATGTGTGTGTACCAAATTATTATAACAATAACGATAACCATAACCATAGATTTTGACATATATTTCATAGGTTTTGCGTCAAATATACGTCAAAACAATCAGTTATGAATATTATCATTCTGACAGTAACTCCGTGTAACTCACACTTAAAGTGTATCTTCTGCCGTTGAAAATAATAACTATTATGTATAAAAATAAATATGCATTGCGCCTCCGTTTGATTTAACGCTCTAAGTACGAAACATACTGTGTTGTAGGTATGCATATGTTGCTAAAGGGTTGCTGGGACGAATATCTATTTGTATGCGCGAAGGTATTTGTTTGTGTATTTGGGAATTAGAGGCATATTGTATTTGGTACACAGACAGGGGTAGTGTGCCGTGTATAGATAATTTATCAGCGGAACAAGGATTTTGTGTTAAATTTCAACGTAGACCTACAGGCAGGGAATAGCATATGTAAGTTGATTTTAAATATTTGTGTTGCCTACATTACTGTATAGTTTTGATCATAATAATGTCCGAGTAAATTTAGATTATTTATATTAACGCTGGAAAATCTTAATAAGACAAGCAAAGCAACTGTCACAAACTGTCGCTGATATCGAATATCTAACTTAAAGAAATAGGTGTATTTTTGTATAATACTCTCTGAAACAACCAGGTTTTAAATATAAGCCAAAGAAAACTCCTGACTTAATATATTACGAGCTTTGTTGAAGAATAAAAACATTTTAAAACATTGGACAGCACTAACTAAACGATACATCGCTCTTATATTGTTAAAATATTAATACTAAAACACTAATGGCATTTTGATGTTCCTACAAAATATTAGTAGCAACTCCGTTGATAGGTACATTAAAATAGGTAACCTTTTATATACAAAAAAAACTTAAACACAGGCGATTTTAGCTCAAGGTTAGATTAGGTGACATTTTACTAATTACACGTTTCAGGTGCTTTCGTATTACAGCAAGTATAAAAGAATACCCATTAAAGTATAATAAGCAGCTGCAAACTTCCAAGTCACTCTTAAACGTACCTCGTAAGTTATTTATCAAGAAATTCAAAACAGTTTCAATGAATTTCATAAGCTTTAAGTAAGCCTTTTCTTGAAGTAAAATAAGCAGAGCAGGGATAAAATAATGTATTAGTCGTAACGGTATGCAAGAGAGTACAGAGACAAGTGATTGACACAGAACACAATAAAGCGTATTCTAAATTATAAATCAATAGTATCAAAAATGTCCAGGGTGTTTAATATTAACATAGGAAACAAGAAGGTTTAACACCCCCCCGTAATATAAACACCCTGTATATATACAATATATACAAGTAAGAACATATCAAAGCTAAACTATACACAAACTTAACACTAGCACAAACATAAGAAAAAACAGCAACCTGTATATACACCTATGACTAACTATACACACGTAAAACAATAAACCTACTAAGAATGCTAACTTAACTAACTTAAACCTAAAGAATTGGCGCATTTGCAATGCTTGAGCTTAGCCAAAGGTTTGGTTAGGATGTCGGCGATCATATCATTCGTGTGAATGTATTTGAGGTGTAGGTCGTGGTGTGTTAGTGTGTCGCGTATGAAGTGGTGTTTAATGTCAATGTGTTTTGTGCGCGCGTGATAAGTGTTATTGTGTGCAAGTTTAATGGAGCTTTGATTGTCTGTGTGTATGATAATGGGATGTGAGATGGCGAATACTTCCCATATGAGTGACTTCAGGTATATGGCTTCTTTGCAGGCTTCTGCAAGAGCCATATACTCTGCTTCCGTGGTAGAGAGCGCGACGGTGCGCTGTTTGCGCGCTTCCCAGGAAACAGGTGCTCCGCTCATCAAGAAAGCGTACCCGGTAAAGGATCGCCGATCTAGAAAATTGCTCCCATAATCTGCATCTACATAGCCTACAGGGTAGCCCTGGCTTTTATGAAAGCGAAGTCTCAGGTCTTTGGTACCTTTGAGGTAGCGAAGAACTCGCTTGGCGGCCTTCCAGTGTACCCCCCCGTAATGTGCGTTGAATTGTGATAGATACGAGACAGTGTGGGCAATGTCCGGTCTCGTACCAATCGAAACGTACATTAACGAGCCGATAAGCTCTCGATACGGCACTTCTATTTCATCTTCCTTCTCTGGTAAGGTAAGTTTAAGTCCAGGCTCCATGGGCGTAGTTACCGAGATTGCGTCGGTCATGTTGTACTTATCGATTAATTGATCGATGTAGTGGGATTGGTCGAGAGTTAATGTACCATCTTTTTGAATAACTCTCATGCCGAGGCAGTCCTTGAGGATACCAAGGTCTTTAACGGTAAAGAACTTTTTAATACCGTTTTTAAACTCGTCTTTCAGACGGTCGTTGTTACTTAAGACGAAAAAATCGTCAACAAACACTGCTACGACTAGTAAGTCGTTTCCATCTCGTCTGTAGTAGAGACAGTGTTCATTTGTGGCTTGTGTCAACAATAAGGCGGACATAGCGTCACATACCTTTTTATTCCACTGACGTGGCGCTTGCTTTAAGCCATAAAGAGACTTTTTGAGTAGACAAACTTTCTGTTTGGGGTCAGTTGAGAAGCCTTCAGGTTGCTCCATGTAAATTTCTTCATCTAAATCTCCGTTTAAAAATGCCGTTTCCACATCTAGGTGGTCAATTTGGCAATTTAAATCAACCGCAAATGCCATTAAAATTCTTACTGAGGACAGTCGTGCTACCGGTGAGAAGGTTTCCCCGTAGTCGACTCCTGCCACTTGAGTGAATCCTTTGGCTACTAGTCGCGCTTTGTATTTCACAACTTGTCCGCTTGTGTCTTTTTTAAGCTTGAAGACCCATTTGCACTTTGTGGTCTTACGATCCTTGGGTCTGTCCACTAATGTCCACGTTCCATGCTTCATTAAAGAGTTGTATTCAGCCTGCATGGCTTCGAGCCACTTATCCTTTTGAGGATGCTGTGTGACCTCTTTGTACGTTTCTGGTTCCAACTCTGAAGTCATCTGTACAGTACACACATACCGCGCAGGAGGCTGCCTGTCTCTTGACGGGTATCTCCGTTCAGGTACTGGTTCTGGGTCTATGGCTTCAGGTTGAGATTCAGGAACAGGTTGAGGTTCAGCTTGCGGGGGATCAAGTTCGGGCTGTATTGACATAGGTGTCTGTATGTCAGGCTGCATATGAAGTTGTGGTGGTGGAACTGACTGGTCAAAGATCGGAATTTGGACTTGAGTCGGATCTGGCGACGATTCTGGTATCGGGATTTGAGGTGAGATTTGGTTAGAATCTACTTGAGTTTTGTCTTCAATGAAGACAACATCTCTTGCGACAATAATTACTCGAGGATTTTGGGGATTGACGAGTCGATAGCCTTTGCTCTCAGTCGAATAGCCAACGAAGATGCACGTTTGTGTCTTTGCGTCAAGTTTCGTACGTTTTTCTTTTGGTACGAGAACGTGAGCTTGGCAACCGAAGACTCTCAGATGAGACAGGTTGACTTTCGTACCAGTCCATATCTCTTCTGGAATTCTATTGTTGAGAGACTGAGTTGGCGTCCGATTCTTCAAGTAGATTGCTGTGTTCACAGCTTCTCCCCAATACGCCTTTGGTAATTGCGAGTCCTGGAGCATAGATCTTGCTTTCTCGATTATGGAACGGTTCGCGCGTTCTGAAATTCCATTCTGCTCAGGAGTATACGGGATCGTGGTCTGGTGAATAATCCCGTTCTCCTTAAAGAAGGTTGACAAACCATGATTAACGTATTCACGGCCGTTATCCGAACGAAAAACCTTAATCCTATGACCTGTTTGATTTTCTACTAAATGTTTGAATTCTACAAATTTACTAAAAACTTCGTCTTTTGTTTTCAAAAGATATCCAAAAGTTTTGCGACTAAAGTCGTCTGTAAATGTTAGCAAGTAAAGGGCTCCGCCCCACGAATGCGTACTCATAGGACCGCATAGGTCCGAATGAATCAGTTGCAGTACGCAATCCGACTTACTGGTAGAGTTCGGAAAAGGTCTCTTAGATAGTTTACCTTGTAAACAGGGAATACAAGTTGTGTTTAAACTATCTGCGTAGTCTATGCCTACGTTTTTATTTTTCAAAACGTTTAAACATTTGGCATTTATATGCCCAAGGCGTCTATGCCACAACATAGCAGACTCTTTGGTTTTCGAAAGCATGGCTGTACAGGAACTTACATCAAGTTTGTACATGCCTTTATGGCTTGAGCCTGTGGCAATGACAGTTCCTGTCACTTGACATTTTCCGCTAGGAAAAATGCTCGCGCCTTTTGATGTAAACAAAACATCCAACCCATTTTGATTTAATTTGCTAACTGATAAAAGATTAGTAGCTAGGCCAGGGATGTACAAAACGTCGCTAATTTTACTTACGCTAGGAGAAATATTCATCATTACGGTACCTTTACCATGACTCAGTAACTGTTCCTTGTTCGCAACTGTAATGGGAATAGAATGGGATGTCATGTTCATAAACCACTCTCTCCTGTTACTCATATGGGAAGTTGCGCCAGAATCGATGAACCAGTCTTGATGACCTGTGGGAGGATCGTTAGGAAAACAAGATGAAAGTGTGAATTCGGATGTATTGAATGATTTGACCGCCGAAACATTCTTGTTTTTGTTAATTTTGATGCTCTTACACTGCGAAACTACGTGCCCTAACTTTTTACAATATTTACAAAACATTTTCTTAGAAGGGTTGACGTGTAGCGCGGTGTTGACAGGTCCTTGAAGGGTACTGGATGTGGTGGGTACAGCTCTAAGGTCTTCCTTGAGGAGAGCTGTCACCACATTCTCCGATGTGAGATTGACGTTCGCGTGCTCCAGTGTGATGACGAGTGGCTTATAAGACTCTGGCAGTCCCGCCAGCATAATAACTGCTAGGAACTCGTCCTCAACTGCTGCTCCGATGCCTTGTAACTCTTGTTGCGTAGATAATAAGCTGTTTACATACTCTTGCATGTTCCCGTTGAAATTTTGTGCTAGTAATTTCTTGATGAGGCCTAAACGTCTAGTCAATCCGCAGTCAGCATATGCTTTCTTGAGACATTGTAGTGTTTCATATGCCGATTTCGCTGACCTAATAATAGGATAGACATTTTCGTCACAGGCCAAGCAGACTTTTGCACGGGCTTTTGCATCCTTCCTCTTCTCAGTGGCTTCTGACCCGACGGGTGTGATACAGACGTCCCAAAGGTCGAGATCGGTAAGGAGGCACTCGAGACTGAATATCCACGTGCTGTAGTTCCTACCGTTCAGTTTTGAGAAGCTGATGGATCCTGTAGACGTTGACGTTGAAGCTGATGGTGCCGACAATGATGGCATCGCCGATGAATTTGTAGAATTCATAGCACTTTCAAAATTAAATTAGCACTGTTACTTTATTTTTAAAATGCGGCTCTGGGCCCATAACCTCTTGAAGTAAAATAAGCAGAGCAGGGATAAAATAATGTATTAGTCGTAACGGTATGCAAGAGAGTACAGAGACAAGTGATTGACACAGAACACAATAAAGCGTATTCTAAATTATAAATCAATAGTATCAAAAATGTCCAGGGTGTTTAATATTAACATAGGAAACAAGAAGGTTTAACACCTTTGCTATCAGATTTTGCGCGAGGTTATACGCACGTTACCGTTTTATTATTGACTTTAATTGAAACTGAAAAGTTTTCTGTAAAAGTATATCTATCTGAAATACAATCAGTCGGCCTAAAACCAAGACGGATGTTAAGAAGGAATACCGAACAACGAGGCTACTTTCACGTCACGTCAGATACATTAAGCAAATACGTAATCTAAGATGGTGCACGGTTTCCTAGTAAATTTCCATTCAACCTAGATTTGAAGACCGCAAATTGTAGCGCTCAGGGAATACAGACGCAGGCAGGGAATTCTACTCCTTAGCTGTTCGGATAATAAGCGACGAGCGAGAATTCTCGATGCGAATTCCTCATGCTGAAAGCATTAATATAGAGGCTTGGCAAGCTGATAGAGGATAGTTTTGGTAGGATCCAGTATATTATTCACAACGTAATGCCTATTCTCTATTCCAATTAATGACGCCGTTGAAAACAAACAACTTTAATTTAAAATCCCTCACAATCAAACATTGTACGCAATTAGCACATTCCGATCCACTTCGAGCCTTTCGAGACCTAGGGGTTACCATAACGTCTTAATGCGATTCAATTCCGATTCAGTTTAGCTTCGCTCGCTGTCAGACCCATACTAAAAATGACAGCTAAAACCTGTAGGCTTATTACCTAACTCGCTCGCAATCGCCATCGTGTATTTCGACAGTTCACGTATGGGCTGACAATTGGCATCGGAATCAGCTAGCTGTCACATTCATACAAGAACTATCAAAATGAACCGATGGCGATTGCGAGCGAGTTAGGTAATAAGCCTACTGAACTGGGTGAAATTAAATCGCATTAAGACGTCATAGTAAGGCTGTGCTCAGTAGTGGGACGTTTATAGGTACATAGCAACTTTAACCGAACAAAATATAAGACTGTTAGGTAGTTTTACGCATATATGCCCGTCTGTCCTTGGACCCCGCCCGACCACACACCGTGCGTGTCCGCGCCACACGCACGGTGGCGTTTCACTTTGACTGTTAAATTGTTAATGACCGAGTTGGCTTTTGACTTGAATATTTGCTGTGTCAAACGGTGATGGATGTTGGTGAAGGAATTGTGATGCAAGAGCAACAGTGACTCAAATTGCTTGAGCTAGGGTCGGATGGCCTTAACCCCTAGCAGCCTTAAGGGCCCACAGTGCTAGGGGGGATCACGTGTTCCCGATCCCCCCCTCTCGGAGAGGAGCTCCAGCTTGGGTGGCTGGGCCAGCCAGCGGGTGCCGTGGTTCACACTATGCTCCCATAGCACCCGCTGTCTGGCAGTTGAGGGAATACCGGAGGCTTTTAATCGGTATGCCTCCTCCATTCCTTCACTCCCATAGAAGAGGGAAGGAATGCAGGAGGAGAGTCCTATACACCCCGCCATGTCGTCCCAACGGCACGGTGGATAGTGCGTAACAGCATTTTTCCTCCAAAAAAAAAAAAAAAGGGTTGGATGGCCTTGGCATGAGAAGCAATGTTTTATATCCCTGTCACTATGACTGGAACAAAGCTTTTGCTACTCCGTGTTTACTCACAACTACATCCGTGAGACACGCATGTTGCCTTTTATCCTTTTATGAATTGCTAATGATAATGATAATTAATGCCTGATACTTAAAATGACTGTGGGATTACGGCCGTTCTTTGTCATTCGTAAAAACTTATAGTGCATTGGGATAAATTCGAAAATGGGGGAATTTCGAAACTCGTGGATATCTACTAAACGGAGAAAAATTACATAATCTAGCAACTCTTACCTAGAAGCTCCAATGTCTTTGGCTTCTAGATAAGCGTTGCCAGAGTATAGGATAGTTCCCCGTTTAGTAGATATCCACGGTTTTCGAAATATCCCCATTTCGAATTTACCCCAATGCACCTGAAGTCTTTCATTTTTATTTGAGACTAGCTGTTGCCCGCGTCGTCTGCGCAGATTTATAAATAAAGCCTACGACACTCAAATAATTTGACTTTCTAGTTTAAAAGAATTTTCAAAATCGATTCAGCATTTAGATTCAGAGATTACTCTATAGCCGCACCGCCTATAACATGATTCCTAAGATTTTCGCCCACACCACTATTTTGATTCCCCTTTCCACTGATACGCCCACAACACAATCATGCTAAACGTGGCCTTTAGGTCTTGGTACCTTAGGCCCTGTCTACCCCGTAAGGGATAAAGACGTGATTTATGTAGGTATATAATAATACATTCCATGCTGGTCTGGGAGCAAAGAAAAAACATAGAATGTATCAGTTGCTTCTCTACCCGCGCAGATGGTAAATCGAGGGAATGGGCGATTATAATAGGAATCATGTTATAGGCGATGAGGCTAGCAACCCATCACTATTTTGATTCCATTTTCCACCTATACGCCCACAATCTTGCTAAATGTGGCCTGTAGGTACCTGTTACCTTAGGCTCTGTCTACCCCGTAAGGGAAGACGTGACGTATGTATGAATTACCCCTACAACCTCACAGACTTTATATCTTTATAATATAATAGATGAGATCGCATGTCATATCGAAAAAAAGGCGTTCAGTCTGCTGCAACCAACAGGCAGTCATCTGTAGTAAAAGGTTCGTTGACAGTTCAAAGCAGGGGGGCTACTCGGAAATTCTGAATTCGAATTTCGTGTCGTGTTATATCCCTCTCTCTCTTTTCAATAATTATTTTATTAGTGTGAACGTTTAGGAAGTATTTTAGGATGTGTGGGTTCCTTGAGATGGATATTTAACGTATAGCTTCGAATGTCGAACTTCAGAGTATAAGGCGGTGTAATGTAACTTTGCCTATCAAGAATATAAACATCTCAATCTAACTACCATAGGTGCTTTTTAACGTCTTTTTAAATATTCCAGTAAGTTTTATCTACAGTTTTGCTCGTGACCAAAAGTTTTTAAACTTAATGGAATTTTTATTCTCAAAATGAGGACATTAAATGCTATTAAATTAATTTAAAAAGGTGATAAGACCCAAGTAATAAACTGAACTCAATACTTAACCTAAGAAACGGTATGGTTGAGTTCGTATAACGACTAATAAAACAGTAGTTAATGGTTTTTATTCGTTCATAATCTAGATATTTCGTATAGTCGACGCGAGTTTACACTAGAACAGTGAGGGATGGTTAAATTTTGATCTGCTCTATCTTTTACAACACAATACAATGACACTTTATATATAGAAAATACTAGGCGAAATATTAGGCGGCCTTATCGCTACAAAGCGATCTCTTACCTACTTTAATAATAACGAAATGATAAGGTAAATATTGATATTTTATAGTTCGTTGCCACCTTTTTAATTGATTGATACTTTCATTAACTTTAGGTACTGTGAGGGCTGTAGCCAGGTCTACACTAACTTAATAGGAAACTCCTGGATTTAAGCGCGAGAAGATACAGAGATTTCACGCAGCGCGTAATTAATAAAACTGTTAAGGTCTTTAACCGTATATTCAGATTTAGGAACTTAAAATATTTATAATACAACAGACATGCCTTCGGAGGCAGCTGTCCAGGTAATGCCCTGAAGAAATACTTTGTTTCTTTATTCCATTAAAATTCTAAACTTAAATTACAAATAATCGCATTACCTGCCAGCACGCTGGTTTGTTTGTACACATCTTTGTACAAACAAACTCAAGTTCCTACAGTACCTATTACTATTTATTATACCTGTATTTAAGGCAAAAATTCCAAGTGGAAGAGTACGGCTCGTATTGTGGAGCAACGCACACATGCTTGAGGCGGAGCATGGTTTTACCCGGCCTTGCTTCGTTGTTCGCAGAATTCCGTCTTTAATTCTCACTGAGTCAGAGACTTTTTTCTGGTGGTGTAATGTTTCTAGAGGTCGTCTCTGGCTAAAATATAACACACACACACACACACATACACACACACACACACACACACACACACACACAAATCACGTCTATTATATCCCATAAGTATCTGTATTACGTAGTATAACTGAATCTTATTATTGATATTGGATTTTATGAAGCAAAGAATCAGCCTGCAGTAAAGTTTTAATATAGCGGCGCTTCTAATAATTCTTCGCATTTGCAAACAGTTAATGTCGCGAACTCCTTAGTTTTGATACTTTTAAATCTTTTCTAATCATATTGGTTTTTTTTAAGTTTTACATGTATTTTAGTTGTTACGTAGCAGAGTAAAGCCACAGTTCAGTTTTCATGGTGTTCACAGTTCATTTTCCTCTAATTATCATACAGTCCATAGACCGTACGCTTCAGTTAAGAAGCAAAGTTTGTCGTATAAGAAACATTTATTCCACGCAAGTTAAACAGCGGAATAACGCCAGGGTTACAAAAAGAGCCTCATCATGTGTTACAAATCGGTAACAGAGGTAATGAGTTTTTATTCACGCCGTACAACATACAAAGGAACACATTAGAAGCTAAGTATAGGGAGGCATTATGTAGAAATGGACATTTAATTGAAATAATTCTAAAAATAGTTTGGTGCCGTAATTGCAGCCTTTCTCGTCTAGCTCAATTAATCAACGTCACGGTAGTGATCTGATAGGAAATAAATCTGCGTGTTATTATTAGAATCGGACGTTTTATCATCATCTTATTTCATTTTCTTGCATGCTACGTGGTACTTTAGGTACATGCATCGAAAGAAAGAAAGAAGACATTTATTCCCTTTTGCAAGACACACAAATATAAGAGAATATACACAATGATAAGGGAACGTGCTGGTGTGAAAGAGGATATACTGACTAGGATAGAAAAAAGTATGCTTAGTTGGTTTGGGCATGTAGAGCGGATGGATGAAAGTAGACTAACTAAACAGATCTATATGGGGAGTGTGAATGGTTACGTTGGCAGGGGAAGGCCTAGACGGACGTTTTGAGACCAAATAGGAGACGTTTTGGAAAAAGGTCAGGTCAGGAGTACCCGAAACCGACTAGCATGTATGAAGAGATTGATGACTGTGGATGAAGCGAAAGAAATATGTCAGGATCGTAGCAAGTGGAATAAAGTAGTCTCTGCCTACCCCTGTGGGAAAGAGGCGTGACGGTATGTTACGGAGTAGACAGTCTTGGGTAACAAGACCTAAAGGCCACGTTTAGCATGATTATAGACGTAAACGTGGAAAGCGGAATCAAAATAGCGATGGGTTGATATCGCATCACCTTCAACACAATTTCTACGACTTTCGCCCATTCCCTCGATGGGCTTTTACCATCTGCGTGGGTAGAGAAGAGAAGCAGCTGGTACATTCAATGTTTTTCCTTTGCTCTTAGACCTGAGTGGAAGCATTAGTTATATGGATGTATTAGAAGCTTTAGACACACATACACACACAAAGCACGTCTTTATCCCTTACGGGGTAGACAGAGCCCAAAGTGACAAGACATACAGGTCACGTTTAGCAAGATTATGGGCGTATAGATGGAAAATGGAATCAAAATAGTGATGGGTTGCTAGCCGCATCGCATATAACATGATTCGTATGATTATCGTCCATTTCCTCATTCATCATTCCGTCATTATGCTGTGAGTCTGTGAGTATTTAGGTATCCTGGAGATTCTTGATACTGGAGCAGTAGAAAACGTTATTGCGGTATCTTGAAGTAACTTGTGCTAGATGGGGATGTGAAATTGTAAATTGATCAGAGCTCGGAAAGTTACTAACATCCTTTCATGAACTAGAAGAGAGCTGATGATCTTCAAACAGCCATATATTTTCTCGAATCATAGCGAGGACATTCTCGATCAAGCAACGTATCGAAACAACTCTAAATGTTATGTAAATTTGTTAATTCATTTGGGAGCACAGATAAACGGGTTAAACTCATAACGTTCCCTTTTCACGCTGGGGATTAAAAAATGCTTGCTTCCCAAAAAAGCAATGTAAAATTGATTGCTCTGACGATATTAACCAGATCTACTGCGGACTGTATGGCGCAAGCCGTTTGCATATTTAGCTGCATATTACAGATGGATGCGCGGTCTAGACGGCCAATCAAAACGAATTCGGCTATTTCCTATACAGTCCCACACTATTGGCAGAGTGCAAAGCGGGTGGAGGGGGTAGCCTAAACGATCACAGCGCTCGCTACGGCTAAAATTGACATTTTTGTCGCTGACTTGAGCTGTCAAATCCATATTGCAGTAAACATTTTCTAATCGTTTTTGAGATAAAAATATGGTCCTGGTAAGATGTGTTGTTGTGAATTGTAATAACACCAAGAAGAATAGCGACTGTAAATTTTACCAATTTCCAAGACCATGGTGGAAACGAGATCAAAGAAATAAGTGGATATTTGCCGTAAGAAAAAAAAAGTAAGTTACCTAACCTCTAAAATTTCACTGAAAACAACAATTTTAATATTATTGGCAATAATGTTACTGACTACCATTGTCCAAAATTGTGTAATATAGTAAAATAACACAAGATTTCATTAATATTTTTCACAATATTTACTTACTTATTGTTTGACAGCGGTGACAATATTGTCCATAATGGCCGCCTGTCACGTGGCGCTGTCGTCGCGCTCGGTCCCAGGCAAGAGGATTTTCAGACGATTTAATCGATAATACTCGAGTCGCATAACATCTGACGTGAATATTGAAAATCGAATGCATTACTTCTTCTTCATCTTATTTGTGGCGTATCAAGTCATAGCGACGACAACTTCGCCAATGTCAAAGTAACAAAAATATAACTAAAAAATCTTGTGACAAAATGTCGGCAACGTTGTACGGTTGTAAATATTAAATATTTAACTCAATATTATTAAGACCTTTTATGCCCTTTACCTACTAATAAAAGAACTTTCTCGGCCCTTCCCAGTTCACCTTGGCCCTATAATTCCGAGTAAAAAATAGGTTTCATAAAAAATGCAAATGAATGTAAATTTTACGTTTTAAACACAACTCGACCAGGTGGATGCTTTTAGGGGTCAGATTTTGCGTGTCAGATAAAAAAAATGCTCAAGTGAAACAATAAGGGCCGGAGGGACAATATTAATTATTATTAAAAAAAACAATAGCAGATAAAGCTTATCTGTTGAAATGAAGGCAATACCTTGTAAAAGGGACGGTTAATGGTGACTTAATTTTAATGAAAAAAAAGCTTTGGAGGTAACATCAGGTGCGGCTACGTTTTAAATTTTCTTCGTAGTTCGCAGACGACCGGATAGCCTAGTGGTTAGTGACCCTGACTATGAAGCTAGAGGTACCGGGTTCGAATCCTGGTAGGGGCAGACAGTTGTATGATGAATACGAATGTTTGTGTCCGAGTCATGGATGTTGTATGTACCTATTTAATTATGTATTTATCTACATTATATAAGTATGTTTATCCGTTGCCTGGTACCCATACTACAGGCTTTGCTTAGTTTGGGGCTAGGTTAATTGGTGTAATTTGTCCCAAGATATTCATTTATTTATTAGTTTGAAATTCTCTGGTGTTACGAGCGTCCATGGATGATCGATCCATGTCGTGTTTAATGACCATCATGTTATTCCGTGCTGGTCTGGGAGAAAAGCTATTTGGTGCTGGTCTGGGAGCAAAGGAAAAACATAGAATGCACCAGTTGCTTCTCTTCCCGCGCAAGGTAAAAGCCTATCGAGGGAATGAGAATCATGTTATAGACGATGCGGATAGCAACCCATCACAGTTTTGATTCTATTTTCCACCTATACGCCCACAATCTTGCTACGCGTGGCCTGTAAGTCTTGTTACCTTAGGCTCTGTCTACCCCGTAAGGGATATAGACGTGATTTATATTTGTTTCGGAATATTTTTGCTGGTGGTTAGATTAGTTTGATTGAACACTCTCCCTCATATGATTTTTCATTAAAATTTTTGATTCAAAATTTAGTTCCGCCTTTGACTTGGTTCACTTTGAACATCAAATCAATACATACATACAGTCACGCCTCTTTCCCATAGGGGTAGGCAAAGACTACTTTGTTCTATTTGCTACGATTCTGACATACCTCTTTCGCTTCATCCACGTTCATCAATCTCTTCATACATGCTCGTCGGTTTCGGGTACTCCTATCAATCTATGTGAATAAATACAATGTTATAGGGCAATGAACACCAATAGGCAGTAAAAGCTTGTACTATGGGTAATGGGCACCCTCCATTTTGACCCACGACGGGACGAAGCAGGTGTACATGCAAATAACAAGAGAAAATTATTAAAACAATCACGTCTACAAAAAACTACACTTCTAGACAACCTATGCAAAAATGTTGAATTCGTTAACAGGGCTAATGAAAAAAATCCTAACATCTGCGAGTCGAGAGGGTTCCGTATGACATCTAGAACTAAACAGCTAATTTTTTTTTTGACATAATCTTAAATATGTAACATAATGTGAGTGACTTTCTTGTCATTTCAATTAATTAATTACGCATAGTACGCACTGAAAATTTTGCATGCTACCCTAAGCAGAGTATGGCTGATCTCAATTCTTTCAGATAATCACCAATATGACTGTATGCAACCTGTACTCAGCAAATACATTCATTTCATTTCATTTCATTCGTGTCATTTCATTTCATTCATTTCATTTCATACGATAAAATAGTTTATTAATTAACAAAAACATTTACATTGCTACTACGCAACTTGTACCGCTATTGAGTAGCGGAATAGGTAATTGATTTTTTTCTAATTGTAATTTACCGCAAGGCAACGCCTAATGCAATAAAATATATAAAACTATGTCTTTGTTTATGAATCCGCTTTTAAACCACCTCCAAAATTTGCCTCCATGTTTTGAAATTCATTTATCTACGTTACACCTTCGTCTTCGGGTCATCGACTTACTATGTTTACCAAATTTCTGCTCAATTGCTCTACTTTCGAAGCTAATTGGCTTTAATATAAACAGACATACACTAAATACAAGATCATAATAAATGTTTCTTTTTTTTTTAATAAAAATCAAAAAGTTTCTTTTGCGAATAAGGTGCCAAAGGCCATCTTTTTCTAAATCACTAGAGCTTTCTAACATACCCTTATTGAGTACACAAAGTTTTTTTTTGCCAACTGATCCCTTTTAGGGATAAGTTCGCCTTGTGTGCATGTGTGTTGTCCTGTATTCATCTTTTTCTTGTGTGTTTATGTACAATAAAGAGTTATACATACATACATACATGTACGGAACCCAAAAAATAGTTTACTCTATTACAGTTTCATGTGCGAACGGGCTGCGCAATCATCTTTTTGCGCAGCAAGCAAACCGGCTGATCCGTTATTAATGAAACTAGCTATAATAAAACGAGTTTAATCTGGAAGGCTGGAAGGTTGCGTATTAAACTGAGTTAAAAAAAGGTTGGCAGCCGATGACTTTTTCAGCGTAACAAAGTTTTTTATATTAATTTATAATATTCAGAATACTTTCAACATGAAACTAATTTAATTAATTTGCAACATGAAAATAGTCCGAAACATGTCGAGCATCACTCGACTTTTTATACGTGAGTTATCCGTTTATGTGTAACGATATTCAGAATAATAACAAAACGACGTCTTTATGACTATCCCGTGGGAATGATTGATTTTTTTAGGATAAAAAGTATTTTAATTGGGTGAAATCATAGGAATCTTTTTATAAGCGTTGAGGCTAGCAACCATCAGCACAATGCTAAATGTGGCCTGTAGGCACCTTTTACCTTAGTCTCTGTCTACCCCGTAAGTAATAAAGACGTAATTGATGTATGTGTGTGTATGTCAAAAGTATTTAAAATGTTAAAGTAAGTTATAATTTGTTTCCTAAATATCATGAAGAACATATTGCGTGAGAGTAAAAATTTTTGACAAAACGATTCAGTAGTTCCAAAGTACACTACCAATATACCTCTTTTGTGTTACTCCATAGATTAACTTTTTTATTGGCATTACATTCAATACACGCGACCTACAAAAGTCAACTCATTTCGCTAAGATTGTGTTGCCTCCACGTAGCACAACAACTTTTCCGTAGCAGCTTGTACGTAGCGGCGTAGCACTTTGTGCGACTCCGTAGCGGTTGCCTGCTCGTAGCAGTATAATTTAAAAAGTGGACGCGACTTTTTTTGTATTCTGTTGAGTGTTTTTTCATTTATAGTACGCTTACATAACATGTTACTAAGTCTGCAATTAAAGGCAATGTAAAGAAACCTTTTAGACGTTAATTGATACTGTCATACATGTCCATAAATTGTCACACTACCTTTTCAAACAATGTCACATACAATAATAATTATGATGACCTTTATTTGAATGTTTGTCTATCAATTTGGATGTTTGATTTACTTTGTTGACATACGCAATTTATATTTGTAGATTTTATACACAGATATTAATGATTCATATTACAATGTTATTCTGAATAAACTTACTTACTTACTTACTTAAACTCAAAAATTTGTAAGTATGGATGGATAGTTTGTTACTCTTTCACGCCAGAACTGATCTGGATGAAATTTGGAACATAGATAGATTGTAGTCTGGAATAACAAATAGGCTACTTTTATAGCGACAAACGAATTCTATTGCAGACGAAGTTGCGGGCAACAGCTAGTGTTACGTACGGACTGAAGATTTTTTGTAGCGTAAACAGCATACTAAGAACGGATTGTTTGAAATTGCCAAGGAATAAAGTTTATTTTTTCCCCGAGGATACAAGTATTCACCCAGTTATAGTATAGATTCGCCACATGTGTGTGCCGAAAAGTTCGTTAATTTGCACAACCACAATTTCGGAAACTTTTACTATTTGCACAAAATTAAAAAAACAAAACAAAGCATCGCGGCTTACTTTACGCTAGATTTAATAAAAAAAATTGAGTTAAGTATGTTATACATACGTATATCACGTCTTTATCCTTTACGGAGTAGACAGAGCCTAAAGTAACAAAAGCTTAAGGCCACGTTTAGCATGATTAAAGACATAGCTGAAAAGGGAAATCAAAATGGGTTGCCAGCCGCATCGCCTATAACATGATTCCTAAGACTTTCGCTTATTCCCTCGATCGGCTTTTACCATTTGCACGGGAAGAGAAGCCACTGGCAAATTCTATGTTTTTTCTTTACTCCCAGACCAGCATGGAGGAAAGTATGTTATGATTATTAGTAAAAGTTTACCAAATGTTTTTTTTTTATTGAATCAGGCGTTACTTTGTGGAGGTCTATTTCAGTGAACAAATAGTAATGTAGCTAGATAAATATTTTTTGTTTATTTACATTAAACTTGTAAAAAAGACATTTATTCCTTTTTGCAAGACACACAAATATAAGAGAATATACACACATTTATAGAAAATGAACAGGAAAAATAAACACAGACATGAAAAATAGATCATCAGCGCTGTGTGTGTCTTCGCAAAAGTGAAACGGTCGCTGGCTCAGCATTACGCTGAGGTGTTAGACATCTGCAGCACTAATTTTCAGCCAGAACCGTCTATGCTCACGAAACGATACACAGATAAAATATATTACATAATCCATAAACTTTTACGTAAACAAAGTAATAAATAGATAGAACCCGACTTATGTGTAACTTAAAAAAAACACAAATTAATTAAATAATTTAGAACAAACAAGAAAAAAAGGGAGGGAAAACTAAATTGTTCAAAAGCAACAGGATGGCATATCAAAGTGCAAAATGATGAAGATAAACGTAAAAAACGTTACCCGTGATAACCTAAGCGCATAAAAATAATACAGACGAATTGAGAACCTCCTCCTTTTTTTGAAGTCGGTTAAAAATAGACTGTACCCACATAATATAATATAGCTAAAACAGGGTTCTAACAATGTTTATTCAAACACACGCGTAACAAAAAGAGGTCGCCAACTAGCGATCCCAGGGGAAACACAATAACTTGTCACACTCGATGTATACAACTGTAAAAGATATAGTATAGCTGAACTTCGTTTACGGCCTTTGTTATTTTGTTTAAAGCACAACATACACATTTTATGGTGAATTATGTCATGGTTTTGTAATTTTATGTTTCGCTAAGCTCGAATTTGCTATGGGTTTTAGGAAATGTATCCGGATATAATCACCAATAGTGAGATTGTGTACTCTTATTGTTTTTTGTATGTATGCATGTGTGTAATGATATTTAGTAGTTTATTTTATGTTTTGTTTATTATACTTAGATATTTACGCTCTATTGTGGCCTTCACCATCTGGAATTTTAAACTTTCACTTTGTCGGTCCCTCGTTTAATGCTCCTCTCATCTACTCAAAGGTTAACTGGTAGAGATCTCTTATAGGGATAAGTTCGCCTTTGTGCATGTATTAATGTTATTTATATTTTTTTGTGAATTGTATCTGTTTCTTTATATTTGTACAATAAAGCATTTACTTACTTACTTACTTACCAATAGGACAAATTGTCGGTGAGAAGTGACAATTCTCTTAACATTACACACATAAATACACATACATACCGTCACGCCTCTTTCCCACAGGGGTAGACAGGGACTACTTTGTTCCACTTGCTACGATCCTGACATACTTCTTCCGCTTCATCCACATTCATCAATCTCTTCATACATGCTCGTCGGTTTCGGGACCAATGTTAGATTCGTATATTAATTAAAAGGCCGAATTTGCACTGGCGAAACTTTATTTTTCCTTTTGCACTGTTATAAGGTTAATAAAAAAAATAGATTCGAGTCCGTCATTGATGCGCCATTTTGCGAGAGAGAGCGAGAGAGCGCCCTGTGCGAGAGGGAGCGCAGTTTAGGCGTTTTTTACTTAAACGCATACACATTACTAACTCGACGAGAGTCTATGCTGGTTGGCTTCATATTGAATGCGCATTGCATTTAGAATTGTCACATGTCGCTGACAATTGTCGAGTTGGTGAAAAAGGGGCCACGTGGTTGGATCAGTGTGACTGAGTACATACATACACAACACGCCTTTATCCCGTACAGGGTAGACAGAGCCTAAGGTGACAAGGCCTACAGGCCACGTTTAGCAAGATTAAGGGCGTATAGGTGGAAAGGGGGTGTCATGTACCTACCTCCATTTTACACAGCAACATCTTGGTATTTATGTAATGAACATGACTTGAATGATTAAATGAATTGAATTGAATTGAATTGAATTGAAGGGAAATCAAAATAGTGATGGGTTGCTAGCCGCTTCGCCTATGAAATGATTCCTAAGATTTTCGCGCATGCCCTCGATGGGCTTATACCATTAAAAATGTGGTTGTCAAAAATGTTTCTATACTTAAGCCGACGTTCTACTGTTTGCTAGCGATACGACAAACAAAAGCTGCAAATGGTGTTAAATTGATCTTTAAGGCATAATATACGAAGCTAAAGGAAACGTTTACTCGTAAAATAGTCGAATTGTTTTGTTTATAGTCTGTTGTCTGCCACAAAGACCACGATGTCCCACCATCAATTGATGTAAATATTTGGCGAGTATTACCCCTTTATTCATAAACGCTCTGTAGGCTTCTGCTAAGTTAGCAAAAAGTCAAAGTCAAAGTCAAAGTTATTTATTGCCAGAACATAGTGTTAATAACAAAGATCTTATGAGTAGTGGAATAGGATGTGCTTATGTTCTACCTACACTAGGCATGCAATATTCTAGTTAATGCACTTCTCGTAACAATTAATTGATTTCAATTTATATTCAAACAATCAATAATTAATAATAATAACACTATAATAATAATTATTATTATTGTTTTATTACTTTTTGTATGAATATTGTAAAAACCTAACTTGAGATAAAAATAAATATACATAATAATAATTATAATCATCATCATCAATAAGAAATAAGAAATAAGAAACGTTTATTGTATAAAACCAATTACTTGGGGTATGCAACTTACATTAATAATTTTCCTAACATTCTGTTTTCATTAATTAACATTTTATTTAGTATAATTTGTCAAGATTCTACAGTCAATCGTTTGTCCTTATCTGTCACTTTGACATTTACCTTTCACAGATAAGGACAAACGATTGCTAAGTCAGCAGAAGCCTATAGAGAGTTTATGAATAAGGGTTAATGCGTGTGTAATTCACAGATCGACTTTTGTTTGTCTAGTCTCCGTTGGGAAATAAGGAGAGCTCTTCGCGAAGCTAAAGCGAACGTGTTGTTTTTAAAAATGGCAAAGCATATATGGCGGGTGTTACCCCGCTCCGCGCAACCAGCCACTCCCTCAAGTCGATTTTTCATTCGTAAATTACATTTGTACACTCAACCAAATAATACGGTGTACGTGTTATTTATGTAGCGAAATGATTCGTTTTTTGTTCTCTAACGAGTGGAACGCCGGTTCTTTGTGGTCGATAATAACGTTCTGTTGAGGTAATTCGTTAAGACAGCCTGTAATTTGGCTGGGTTCGGCGTTTGGAAAGTCTTTTTATCTTTATATAGAACGAATAATGAGTTATAACATTTTTATGTGTTTAAAACAATCAACAATGATGTCTCTTTTTCAAATATGTTATATTTCTCCATTTTATATTTTCTACATACATACACACATACACAAATCACGTCTCTATCCCTTACGGGGTAGACAGAGCCTAAGGTAACAGGCCACGTTTAGCAAGATCGTGGGATTGTGGATATATTTTCTAAAATCAACAAAATGTAATTAATTAATTATGTGCTTTCATGCTGGTCTGAGAGCAAAGAAAAAACATAGAATGTACCAGGTGCTTCTCACATCATCATGCTAAACGTGGCCTTTAGGTCTTGTTACTTTATGCTCCGTCTACTCTGTAAGGGATATAGACGTGATGTATGTATGGGGGCGCGAGTCGGGTTACCTCCACGTGTGGCCAAGAGCTGCGGTTCGTTTTTGGTCCGGGGGAAGAGCAGTGCTTGGTCCGGTGCACCCTGGGCATCGGCTAATGATTTCCTGGCAGTTTCTGAGGGATATCCTCAGAAACTGTCAGGCTCTTAGCCAACGGTCAATGATATCATTGACCGTTGGCTAAGAGCCTGACAGGGGGGGACGGGGGTCTTTGACATTGGTGAGGTTGTCGTCGCTATAACGACTTGATAGGTATACCACATAAGAAGAAGAAGAAGAAGATGTATGTATGTAAATTATTTATTTACTAGCCGACCCGGCGAACTTTGTTCCGCCTTAAATTTGAAAAATTCCTTTGTAAGCACCTTTATACTAATTAATCAAGGAATAATGTGCAGGCATGCTAAATTTAATGTCTGTAGCTTTATTAGTACAACATTTCGGAATTTTCCAATCCCGTGGGAAAATCGGGATAAAAAGTATCCTATGTCCGTCTCCTGGTTCTAAGCTATCTCCCGACCAATTTCCAGCCAAATCGGTTCAGCCGTTCTCGAGTTATAAATAGTGTAACTAACACTACTTTCTTTTATTTATATAGATTTATGTAATGAAATGTAATAAGTTGGACGTGAAATAATAAGCATTTCCGTATGAGGACGTATATAATAATATCCAACTATATTTGTGTTCGTTACTAGTTGTAAATAAAGGGGAGGCCTTTGTTCCGCAGAGGGACACGAAATAATAATTTGTTGTTAAAACATTCACAGTTGCCACATTCTATGAACAGTTTTATTAATGTACATACTAGCTTCTACCCGCGACGTCGTCCACGTAGAATTAGCAATTGACATGTTTATCGCTATACACACACACACACACACAAGTTCTTAAAGCTGTTTTTTGTTTTTGTGTTTCGCTCCTACTTTTATTTTTATTAATTTTATTTTTATTTTTAGTTTCAAATTACCTTAGCTTCTAACTGAGGTCTACTAACCACTGTAAGCTAATTTGTCTTGTACAGTGCACTCCAAGGTCCCAAGATACAGGATCTGCCCAGTTTGGGGTCTGCCAGAATAATCGTTTTTGTATACTGCTGATGTATTTTTTACGAAATAAATTTATTCTTATTCTTATTCTATCCCGCGGGACTATGCAATTTTACGGGATAAAAAGTAGCCTATGTTTTAATCTAGGGTACCAGCTATCTCCGTTCCAAATATTATCCAAATCCGTCCAGTCATTTCAGCGCGAAGAAGGAACAAACATACACGCTCACTCACATCGACACAAACTTTTGCATTTATAATATATTAGCTTTTGCCCGCGGCTTCGCACGCGTGAACCATGAGCATTTCAAAGAAGCTAGCAATTAAGCAAGCGAGCAACCAAACCTGCAAGCTTTCAAGCATGCATGCAAGTATGCAAGCAGGCATGCAAGCCTTCAAGCATGTAAGTATGCAAGCAGGCATGCAAGCAGGCATGCAAACAGGCATGCAAGCATGTAAGTATGCAAGCAGCCATGCAAGCAGGCATGCAAGCAGGCAAGCAAGCATGCATGCAAGTAAGCACCCATGCAAGCAAACATGCAAGCATGCATGCAAGCAGGCATGCAAGCAGGCAAGCAAGCATGCAAGCAAGTGTGCAAGCAAGCATGCAAGCAAGTGTGCAAGCAAGCATGCATGCAAGTAAGCACCCATGCAAGCAAGCATGCAAGCATGCATGCAAGCAAGCGTGCAAGCAAGCATGTATGCAAGTAAGCACCCATGCAAGCAAGCATGCAAAGCAAGGACTCAGGCAAGCATGCAAGCCAGCCCCCGCATTGCCCCGCTGCCTTAATTTTTCTGAAACTGTAAATATTGCAGGATTTTTATAAAACAAACCTAACCTAACCTATAATACATCCTGTCCTAAAATACATCCTAAATAGCTTTTGCCCGCGACTTCGTACGCGCTAAGTTGTAAAATGAAAAAATAAGTTTTTTCCCGTTCCCGTGGAAATTTTGGGGAGTGCTTTCGGAGTACACTTAAAGCCTTTAAAGAAACACACGTTATAAATGTTAAGTCTCTTTCTTTCGCTGTTTCGTCTGGAAACGTAAAATCCGGTTTTTTCCCGTCCCTGTGGGCGTTTCGGAAAATACTTTCTTAGTGTTCCCCTACACTCCCGAATAAACCTACGTGACAAATTTCAACTTTCCCCCGCTTTTCGTTTTTCCCGTTTCCGTAAGAATTTCGCCAAATAAAGCATTTCCCGAAATTCTTACGGGAACGAAGAAGAAGAATTTTGGGAAATTATCTCATAATGCTCCTCTACACTCCCCAAGGAACCCACTTGCCAAATTTCAGCTTTCTACGACCAGTAAAACGTAAAATCCTGTTTTTTTCCCGTTCCCATGGGAATTTTGGAAAGTAGGTACTCTCTTAATGCTCCTCTACACTCCCGAAGCAACATACATGCCGAATTTCAGCTTTCTGCAACCAGAAAACGAAAAGTCCCGGTTTTCCCGTTCCCGTAGGAATTTCGGGAAATCCTTTTGTAGCGCTCCCCTACACTCCCCAAGGGAAATTGAAGGCCAAATTTCAATTTTATACGACCAGTAAAACGAAAAATCGATCCCGTAGAACTGAATATTTTACTATTATAATCACCTACTTCTATGCCAAATTTGAAGAGTCTAGTAATTATAGTTCATAGGATTTCGTTAAACTGAATATAAATCCTGTTTTTTTCCTTATCCCGTGGGAATTTCCAAAAATCCTGAAATTACTTTCTTAGTTTTGTAATCACCTACTTTTGTATCAAATTTGAAGAGTCTACTTATTATAGTTACTGTGATAGCGTCACTCCGAATCGAATATATAATTCCCGTTTTTTCCTTATCCCGTGGGAATTTCCAAAAATCCTTTCTTAGCGGATGCCTACGTCATAAGATCCACCTGCATGCCAAATTTCAGCCCGATCCGTCTAGTGGTTTGGGCTGTGCGTTGATAGATCACTATGTCAGTCAGTCAGTCAGTCAGTCAGTCAGTCAGTCAGTCACCTTTGAATTATATATATATAGATAGACTAGCTGTTGCCCGCAACTTCGTCTGCATAGAATTCGTTTATCGCTATCCCGCAGGAATTACGCAATTTTCCGGGATAAAAATTGCCTATGTGTTATTACAGACTATAATCGATCTATGTTCCAAATTTCATCCAGATCTGTCCAGCCGTTCTGGCGTGAAAGAGTAACAAACATCCAAACCCATTATGCCATCCATTATGCTGAGATGGGACCATTTCGTGATATATGTCCTTATGTTTTGTACCTCTTTTTCTTGTCTTTGTAACTAATCTATGTCACGAATAAATGTTTTCTTTCTTTCAAACATACTCACAAACTTTCACATTTATTTATAATATTAATAATATAGTAGGAAGTAGGATAGGATCTACTTATTTCAGTTCAAAATATTTGGCCCAGTGACAAGCAACCTTTAATACTTCAGCTTAAATTGACAAGTTTTTTTGCTTAATTCAGTACAGACACAGACATATTTATTTAAGCCGTGTACCCAAAAGTTATATCCGTAAATAAGTCCTTATTATAACTTGTTGACACAATATTTACCTATACCCATTATTACCCTCACATATTTCAGTCCCCGCTAATAAATACATCCTTAACTTTATTAATTAAGAGGAAAATATCAATTAAATCAATTCGTAAGCGGTAAAAGAATGTTGAACATTTTACGAAGCCCTTCGCTGATGAATTTAGGCGTGTAGCGGTAATTACTCTCCATAATACTACAACAGCTTTCATTAGGGAATCTAGAACAAATTGCAGTATATTCCTCAGTAGCCCGCTAGAGGCCAAACCTTGCCTTCCGGCTCATATTAAAACCGTTATCGCGCGATCATAACTACTCCGTACTCGAAACTATAGCCCTCAACGAAAATGATATACTTAGTTTTAATCTGCACATTAAAAGCAACCGTATCGTAAAAGAGTTTACGTGCATTTCGCGCCGCGACCGGCCCCCGCACTGAAATGCCCTATTATTTCTCGACATTAATTTGATAAGAAAAATGTGCGAATACTGTCCGTATTTTCAACTTTATTTCACCTTTCGTAGGGAGTGTATTTCGGTGGTCGGACAGTAGCTACTTATGTTGTGTAGGGTTGTATTAAAATAGCCGTTTTGTAGAGATAGGGTTTTAATAGTACTCTTTGTCAGCTTTGAATAATGAAAGACGGATTCCGCCTTAGTGGTACACGTGTCACGCGGTTAGACTGTTATTATCATTCCGTATTAGCATAACATTATGCAGCCTTTTGTCGAAATAAATTATTAAGTTATAAGCGCACTCCGTTTTAAGCTTCCAGTAGGGGTGGACTTAAAACTTGGATTTACGACGACTTCAAAGTGACTTGCAGTCAAGTGACCTGTGGGGGAGTAGAATATAAAAATGTTGACAAAGTTTATGGCATTGGTTAAAAAAGTAGTAAAGGTAGGAGTCTAGCTAATTAAAAAGGTGGCACGTAGTATTACGAAACTGAGAATTTTGTATACAATTAACTAGCTGTTCCCCCGCTACTACGTCTGCCCAGAATTCACTTACAAAAACTATCCTATCGGGGTAGGCATAGAATACTTTGTTCCACTTGCTACGATTTAAATAATAAATGTTATAGTTTTTGTTATACTTTAGGCTCTGTCTACCCCGTAAGGGATAAAGACGTGATTTGTGTATGTGTGTGTGTATAGTTTTAAACTAGAAATGATATATGTCAAATCAATAAAACCCCTGTAACTTGATGCACTATTGTTATTTAACCAACAGGAATCAAGATCACAAAGTTATACCGATAGGTACTAAGCTTTGTTTTTCATTTGGCACTTTAAAAAGTTTGCCATATTTAATTAAAATAAAACCTTGACACGCTTTCGCAAGCACCATGTGTAGAGAACAGAAAAAGACAGAGGCAATGATTGCATACTTAAAAGTCTATTCCGTAAGGAGGTCGATTCTAAGCTGAAAACTCGAACGCGATATATCAAAAATCACTTAGCGTAATAAGCGGTTGTCGGGCGGATATTAGGGCGAAGTTGTTTGTCACGCGCGCGAGATCAGCCCCCCAGTGATACAGGATGCTGTCTAATAGCTCTGCCCATTTAGGAACTTACTTTATATCTTAGCACTTGCTTTCGCCCGCGACTTCATCCGCACAGATAACATCAGGGTGATACGAGGGCTGCCTTTTAAGTTCTGTCGTTCGCAAACCTCCTGTGATTATTTAAAAAAAAATAGTATCATATTAAAATATTTAAATTTAGAATTCGAAAACAAAAGAATGGCTCGAGATTGGCCGAACCGTTTTAATACAGCGTCAGTTCAAAGTTGACAAGTCAGTTGTGAAAATGGAAATTTCGAAGGAAAATTTACGTGCGATCATTTTTTACAACTTCAAAAGGGGTTTAACGCGTCTTCAGTGCTTTGCGGAGCTGACTACGGTTTTTAATAATAAAGCACTATGCATCCGGACTGTGGAACGCTGGTATTTGGAATTCCAACGTGGTTGCTCTCATCTCAGTGATAGGCATCGTGAAGGCCGACCAAAAACAGCCGTAACCTAAGAGAACATTGATGCTGTACGGCAACTGATCGTCGAAGATCGCCATGCGACATACCGTGAGATAGAAGCTTCATTAAGCATTTCAGGGACCAGTGTTCAAAATATTTTACATGATCACTTAGGTGTAAAAAAATTGATCTCACGCTGGATACCACATTTACTTAGTGAAGATCAAGAAACGGCTCGCGTTAGATGGTGTCGCAAAACTCTGCGGCAATTCAACCGAGGAGACTCTAAACACGTTTATGATATTATCAGTAATGACGAATCATGGATATATGCCTACGATCCAGATTCTAAACAGCAGTCGACTGTTTGAGTGTTCCAAAATGAGCCAAAACCGACCAAAGTAATGCGGTCACGGAGCACTTCGAAAAAAATGGTCGCCACGTTTGTAGCGAAAAGTGGTCACGTTGCCACCATCGTGCTTGAAGATCGTAAAACAGTTCATGCTGACTGGTATACCACTATTTGTTTACCAAATGTTATCGGCGAGTTCCGAAAAAATAACCCAAGACGTCGTATAGTACTGCACCACGATAATGCGAGCTCGCACACCGCTCGGCAGACAATTGCGTTTTTAAAAGACCAAAACGTCGAAAATCGGGAACACCCGCCGTACAGCCCACATTTAAGCACTAATGATTTTTTCACTTTTCCAAAAATTAAGCAACGACTTCGTGGTCAACGGTACCGAACGCCTGATGAAGCGGTTGAGGCATACAAAACGGCCATTTTCGAGACCCCGACTTCGGACTGGAATAAGTGTTTCGAAAACTGGTTCGATCGAATGAAAAAGTGTATTACATATCACGGTGATTACTTTGAAAAACAATAAATACCATTTAACACTTAAATTGTCTTTAGTTTTTCCAAACGACATAACTTAAAAGGCACCCCTCGTATATTCCACTTTAACCACACATGTCTTCCATCGATCGTATTAAAACTTCGAAAAAGACAAATGATAGCTATATTAGGCATTGTAGTTTCCGTGGGAGCGAGCGCGATAAACGAATTTTCCGCAGACAAAGTCACGGGCCAAAGCTAGTTGTATATAAATGTTATTATCAAATGAATCAAGAATTTTTATTTTCTTGGTTTTTATGTTTACTTTTACGGTTTTACCGTTACAAATTAAATTTCTGAATGTCACTGAAAATTAGAACACAGAAAAATCCGAAAAGTAAAACTATGGCCGGGAATCGAATCGGGAATGGGGTTTGTAATTGTGTCGTACAGACACATCATTCAAAACAGATGACGCTTAGCGACAAAAATTCGCATAGTAACAAGGTCATGTGACAGCTAGTAACAGGTAGAAAAATTCAGACTACAGGTATAGCACGCGTCACGGAATGAAGAGGATCCGGGTTCGATTCCCAGCCACAGCTTTACTTTTCGGATTTTTCTGTGTTCTAATTTTGTCATTTAGAAATTTATAAATGTTATTAAAAACTGCGTACTATTTTCTGTGATTTATGTAGGTACGTATGTATAACCATATTGTATTAAGATTTTTAAAATCCCCTCTCCACGGAGATACTGCTGAACCAATTTTCACCAAACATGGCTAAAAACTACCGCAAAGAACTTGCTTTCGAATGTAGAAAACCGCATTTAAATCGGTCCATCCGCGTAAGAGCTACAATGCCACAGACATATAGGTATATACACATACAGACACCGACGCCAAACTTATACCACCCCTCTTGCGTCGGAGGTTAAAAGGTAAAACTAAACTATGAAGACTTATTGGCCAAAAAATGCCTTCAATTTTTTACAAACAAAAAACGATACTACGCTCTTGTAGCATAGAGCTAGAATAAATCCTGCCAAGTAACCTCCTTTAATATTGCCAACACAATCCGCTCCACCACCATTCTTAAACATAATTGAATCGAACAAAGAGCACAAAGGTCATGTATTAACAAAGCAAAGCGCAACATAAAGGATCTTTTTAAAAACATCGCTAAAAAGCCGGTGTTTCGTCAAAACTTTATTAAGTATAAAAAGCAATGCTCGGTCAAAGTACGGGCCCATTATTAAAATTCCCTCCCAACGTTCGGCCATAACAATATTTTCGGCCCAGTAAGCTGGAAAGAAAAACTGTGCTTAAATGGATTTGGCATATTTTATTATAATATTAAGACGTACAAACGGTCTCGGGAATTTGAGGGGCTACCTTAATTAACTAGGCGAATAGCGCGGTGTTACCCGAAAAATATTGTTCTAGGACTCTAAAGTACTTACTACGCGAACAATTTTATTTTATTATTTCGTTGCTAAACGTACGTACTGCCATGTTGGTCTGGGAGCAAAGGAAAAACATAGAATGTACCAGTTGCTTCTCTTCCCGTGCAGATGGTAAAAGGCCACGAGGGAATGGGCGACATTCTTAGGAATCACATTAAGGGCGATGCGGCTAGCAACCCATAACTATTTTGATTCCCCTTTCCACCTATACGCCTTCAAACATGGCCTTTAAGTCTTGTTACCTCAGACTCTGTCTACTCCGTAAAGGATAAAGACGTGATTCATGTATTCTTTCGTTGTATAATGTGTCGGGCCGTAGAAGCTCAGTGGTTTGACCTATGGTCTCTCAAGCAGAGGCTCACAAACTCAAAGCCGGGCTAGCAACTTTGCGCTTTTCAGAATTCATGAATGAACGAAATTACATTTGAAGTTTACCGTGAGCTTTCACGAGGAAAACATCGTGAGGCAACCTGCATACAGCTGCGAAGTAATTCAATGGTGTGAGTGAGGTTACCGCTCCGCACTGTCCGCAGAGCCCGAGTTTGAACCCCCGACCCTCTGCTTGAGAGGCCATTGTCCAAACCATAGGCTACCCCGGGGCATTTTATATTAAAACACAAGAAGACGTTACCACAGACTGAATTTATTCCTTTTATATAAACAACCTACATATTCGATATTAGACTAGAGGGCGCTAGTATATACATAGTTTGAATACTTCCAACATTTTAACTAACTCTAATGCCTAGTCACTTCGTAAAAAAACCTCTTCATATACACAAAAAACCCACTCACTCAAACGTCACACAAAAACCTCGCCATGTCAAAAAACAATCATTATTTATGACACACCCGCTTCTGAATCAACTGATCGCTCAGAATCAGAACATTATCAGTTTACCCGTCCTTGTCCCTTCTCAGATTAAATTCCTTGCCGGAGCCGAAACGACGTGTAGCGTCAAGGGTCTAAAGTGAAGTGCTGCTTGAATCTTCGGGAGTGGAATCCTCACGTGAAATGTCATTACTTCACGTCACACACACGACACCCAGTGGCTCGAAACGACATCCAATATTAATGCTGAAGGCACGATTGGGCTTATAATTTCAGTTGCTTAGTAGATGGAGCGCCATCTTTATTACGATTCCGTACCTAAAGGGTATTCTTCTTCTTTTTTAATACGGCCCCATTGATCAATGCGATAATTTCGCCAATGTCAAAGTAATAAATAAAGTATTCGAAAACCTTGTGACAAAAATGTCGGCAACGTTGTACGGTAGAACACGGTCAAAAGACCCCCGCCCCCCTATCGGGCTCTAAGCCAACTCCTAGCCAACAATCACTCAGAATCTGCCAGGAAATCATTAACCGATGCCCAGGGTGCACCGGTTCAAGCTCTGCTCTTCCCCTCGGACGGATCCAAAAACGAACCGCAGCTCTTGCCCACACGCGGAGGTAAATGGTAACGAACCCTGTTACTAAGACTTGTCTGTCTGTCTGTCACCAGTCTGTAACTAGAACCGTGACGGCTAGACAGTTATTTCACAGATGATGTATTTCTGTTGCCGCTATAACAACAAATACTAAAAAAACGATGACATATTTAAGTAAGTCATCAATATAAAATGACAGCAGGGTTTTGCTAGCCCTGGATTTCTATTCACTTGCCCTATTTGTACGGAACCCTTAGTGCGAGTGTCCGATTCGCACTTGGCCGTTTTTTATTCGGTTCGACTTAAGGCTTATTATCTATCTGTCACATGAGGTGTTCTATCTGACCTCTAGGCTGACAACGCATTCTGCAATCCTCTAATGTTGTTTAAAAATAGTCAGTTAAACTTTTGAATTCACAAAATCACGGAAAATGCGAAATACATACAAAACATAGCTGTTTCGCTGTAATTATAACGAGATTGTTTAAAATACAATTATCACAATCATTATCTATTGAATCAACCTGTATTTAATAATTATGACTTGCACACAATGTCACAAATTGTTATCAAGCATTCATTCAATCCATCCGTGCCAGTTCTTAATTTTAATTATTTTCCAAAACAATACGAGTACCTACTACTGACCACATTATTATGACTTTCACCGTTGGTAACGTTAACAAAATCAGCTTACACAATTTACCAAAAAAAGCATGCTCTGTAACTAAGACGCGTCTATCGCTCAAGTGCACTACAAACCGGTTTGAACCGGTTCGACGCCCATTCAATAGGTAACAATCAGTATGCAGTTGGAGATTTCGGCTACGTATCGTGCATAGCTTCATGCAAATTTCTTAGCATCGTGGCTAGACCAAATTGCTCACGACAGTGCATTTGCAATCAAGTGTCCCCTTTTGTGGGAGTTTCTCAGGGCAAGTCGAACATCGCGCCAGTTAATATGCTAAGTGAAATGATAATTGCAACGGGTCCAATAATAACACTCACATAAATCACGTCCTTATCCCTAACGGGGCAGACAGAGCCTAAGGTAACAAGACCTAAAGGCCACGTTTAGCATGGTTGTGGGCGTATAGGTGAAAAGGGGAAACAAAATAGTGATGGAATGCTAGCCATGATTAACATTATTCCTATGACCATTCCCTCGATGGGCTTTTACCATCTGCGCGGGAAGAGAAGCAAGTAATTCCTGGAGTTTTAAGATTTTTCTAACCTCATATTTTAATTTAAAAAATGTTAACTTCTACTAAAACCTTGCTTTACCCCAGTTACAAACTCCAATCTCAAATTTGAATATGCATGTAAATGCGAAAGTTGAATGCAATGTTTTATGATTTATGCTATTGTTTGGCCTAAAGCCTCACTGAAGGGCCATACACAATTGTTCGAGTCTTTCCAGCAGACATAACAAAATAAACACCATATTTTTTTGTCAAAAAACAACTTCGGCGATTTCAAGTGCTTCATTTATATTTTCATAGAAAAAACAATACTCAACATTTGCCATTTTTTTGGATACAAATAATGTACTTAGTTAAAAAAATCAAACGTCCTGTTTGAAATCCAAGATCCAAGATTGCATCAACCATTTTAAAACCTATTGTACAAAAATTGGTACAAGCAACTCGTACCTAATACTGAAATCAAAGTTGTGATTTAATATAGGTAATGTGTTTATTATTGCATGGCCAATATTTTATTTGTATTTTCTGGAGCATGTCATCAGAACTTCACTATTTAGGCCACAGAAGCAATCACCATACCGAAATCAGCACGGATAACATAATTTTGTAAGACTGTACTTCGTTTTTTTAGCATTAGAAAGGAGGTAAACAATTTTAATGTCTTTTTATCGCAAAACGATTTTTAAAAAACGATAACTGGAAAATATAAAAACCATAGTAAAACAAATCACACTATTTTCAGAGAATTTTAATTGTTTGCTGTTATTTGTTTTTTGAAACTATTTTTCAATAAAAAGGCATGTCAGGATTGTGTTTACCTTTTTTTTTAATGCTAAAAAAACGAAGTAAATACATGCTCATTAATAAATCACGCTTAGGTACAATTACTATAACATAGACAGACAGATAATAATTATAACGGTTAAGCTTAAAAATAACGTTAACTTTCATTTACTCTAGTTAAATTCTATAAAACGCAATTAACACTATTTCAAAAAATCTTCATTCAATAGATTAAAAATAGGCTTAAGTGAGTTTGCAATTTCAGTCCCGACGAGTAGGACCACTTGACTTTGTATGTGGATGTTAGGTCAACCTTAAGTGGGGTCACCAGACGGTTCAAATAAGAAACTTTTCAATTTTTTGCGATTCAATATCGAAAGGGTGACCATCCAACAAAGCCATAGAGCTCGTTTATCTGTCCTACCGTCTGTCTGTGGGGTGTAGGTAGTGGGCTTTCGGGAATATACGGCCTGGAATGCACGACCAGCGATGACTTTCTGTGGGTCTCTGACAAGGTTTGAAAACATTAAATTTGAAGATCCGATGACGCCAAGAAACATTAAGAAAATAAACACAATGTACTCACATATGAAAAGATTAAATAAAACTTTTGTTAAACCTTCTTGTATCCTATGCTAATAGTAAACACCCTGGCCACTTTTGATACTATTGATTTATAATTTAGAATACGCTTTATTGTGTTCTTTTGTGTCAATCACTTGTCTCTGTACTCTCTTGCATACCGTTACGACTATTATACATTATTTTTATCCCTGCTCTGCTTATTTTACTTCAAGAACTTTGTAAATACGACTAGTTTTATAACGATGAGCGGTTGTGAGAATTCCTACGCTGCGCTTAAATCCAAAACATTATTTCAATGAAAGAGAACTTGTTTTACTGTATGTGAAAGCTGTCATTTGTAAATACTTAGGGTACTCGTAGCCCCTCTAATACTGTAAGAGCTTTATATTGCCCCGTCCAGATGTCTTAAGGATTTGTGTCAAGAAAAATCGTATTTATTTGATTTACGACAGCATTAACTATTTTTGGCCATAAGAAGCTTTGGGTAAAGCATCTGTATTATATTTTTATTCAATACTAGTTGACATCCAAGGCTTTTTTGTCACTTATCATAATATTCGGTAGGAATTTCTAAAAGCCCATCATTAGTCTTTTTCTACATCTGGGAACGTCTTTGCAAAGATTTGTTCAAAGGTCTGAGTTGGGCTTTGACGAGTCAGTTAGAATTTTTCTTTTTTATGGTAGCTTGCGCGTGCGGCTTCACCCTAGTTGTGTTCATGTTTACACCATAAAGTTTAGTAACTCTATGCAAAATATAGCCTTTTAAGATCAAAGGCTTGAGATGGGAGTTGCATCAGCCAGCCGATCTGTCAGAGTTTTTCTTTTTCTGGGGGCACGGCAGTACCTCCGCCAAGTGTTTACGATTAAGTTTTTCAGTAGGTATTCTTTATTTTCATACTCTTATTTAACTGAATTATCGCGGTAAGTATGAATACCATTTTGGCAATGTCTATGCTTTCTATTCCTTAACTGTTCTAAGGATTTAAATGAATGAGCCAAGTCAAAGCAGTAGTTGGTGCTCCTTCTAAGTACTTAGCGTCGTCTGCGGCTAGCTTTAGCCAACTTACGACAATTTAAAATTGCTAAATAGTACCCCGAGGTGAATTATCTTAAATTTGAATTGCAGATTTCGACAAAAAAGAAACACAATCAAGATAGATTTCGAGATTGGAGGCAAAAAGGATTTTGCGTATTGTATAAATTCTTTAAAGCTGAATCGACTATTTCTTACCTTTTTTGGCTTCAAATGAAAATTAAACATTACTTAGGATATTGGAAAGTCTGATATCGGAAAAGATATTATTCGTTTACCTTTTCCGTTTGCGTCAAATTGTTTTTTCTTTTCTTTGTTACGAGCGTGTCAAATTTTGATAGGATTTTTTTTTATTCAGATAAGATGTATAAACACACCAGCTACAACGTAACGGGAGTTGTGTAAAGGACACACTTCGGGTATCTTTTAAGAAAGGAATACATTAATCATAACTACGTTTGCTCTAAGTGAGTTGAGGCATTCTTATGAGAAAAGAGACATGTTACATATTTTTGAGAGTTGTATTTGTATGGAGACGAGGGCACAGTGGAGTTGGTGCTTAAATTAGACGCCAACATAACTGTTATCAGGGCTATTTATAATCTTTCATGATCGCAAGATAAGAATCGGAGTCTAATGTAGATAGTTTCAATATCATTCTACAATTTATATAAGTTTAATCTCTATCGTAATTATCTTAAAGCCATGACAAAGTTTAAAGTAACAGATCTGAACAAAAATTCAACAAGTGTTTACACGTAATAAAAATGACTGTTTTTTTGTTCCAAAGATTTTGTTAAATATTGAATATGACCATAAACTAAAGAGTATTCTAAAAAAAACTATTTTTTAACGGATATCAAACTCTAAACATCGTAACATTATCATCACCTTCCATTTTAAAATAAATACAGAGTAGACCAGCAACGCAGCTGCTTCACATATTTTAATACTTATAAAAGTCCAGGTACCGGGACTTAATAAGGTTGCCGGGGAGCAATGCGCTACCTACAATAGGTACTTTGCAAGCACGAACATTGTTTGCACCTTTTCTTCGCGAATTTTTATTTAGGACTGAGGTGTAATATTGGATTCCGAGATTTAGCGCCATGGGGCGCCACGCTTCCCTCATCAATTTCCCTTACTCTTTTATTATTCCCATGTCGAGCTGCAATATTTGAAGTCATCGTCGCCCCAACCGACTTTTTATATTAATAAAAGTTACCCTAACTGGTGTCGGCTAGATCCGCGTTTTTGTCAGTATTTGTACAAATTTCATTCATAAAAACACGCCAGTTGACGTTCTGGATCGTCGAGATTCTACGAGTTAACAAAGTAACATTTTGATCAAGTTACAAAGCCACATAAAGCAATTTAAAAAGCGACAATGTCACATGCTTTCTTAATTTACTCGGAATCATTCGTTCATGAAGCCATTTTTAGCGAGAAAAGCGGTACGATTTCCAAGCGAAGACAATCATAGAGAAAAGCCAGCGTTTTTATAATAGAAACCACCAACAAAACCAATTAAAGCTGTCTCAGTACTTTTAACGATATGCACGCCCCGCTTCGAAAAATGCTCTATCAACAGTTCCAGATTTATTTCGGTTGTAAATTCACTTTGAAAATGGAAACCAAGAGGGAAACGTGGAAGGAAACACGCCGTTGCGCCGTTCAGAGCATTATTTTTATTATGTCTACTTCCTGTGTACGCTAATAAACCATTTTTTTGCTTCCAACAATATGAGGTTTTATAGCATTTTATAAGAAAGATACCTTCACTTTTGTGTCGCCGTACCGGGTACTTGTTCATCAAAAAAGTCATATTTTTGGTAGTTAATCAAAAAAGGACCCGTAATTTTCTCAGAAAAATATCAGTATTTTCTTGAAAAGTGAGGAAAACTTGGTAATTAAAATTTAAACATAACTTCTGCGCATTAAAATTAAGTATTCGAAACACAAATAATTATGAAAATATTGGTTAAAGGCAAATATAAATTCAAACTTTAAGCGACGAAGTTCAATAATAATTATAAAAACGAACCGTTATCATCGAGCTCCGTGTAATCAAACTTAAATTACTTTCAAATTTAGATTAATGAATAAGAGGTTGCAACGGGAAAATGTTAATGAAATATTAATAAGCCTCGAAGTTTTGTGAGACGTGTCTGACAGTGACAGATAAAGGTTGCCGGCTGGAATTTCTCTTTGTTGTTTGACAAGCTGACATATAGCACCTTGGACACCGAACATGAAAGACCTCCGTCACCTTTTCAGTGATATCTCCAATCGCTGCAGATTTATTGACGGGTCGAACCTCGTCCATTTTACTTTCTTTTGTTGATGCAATGTAATATTTTCAGGCGTTAACAACTCTTTTGAGAATAAATCAATCTAATGTTAAGACAGCCGAATTTTGATCACAAAAGAACTTTTAATACTATGTGGTTTAATTCAATTTTACCATTCGTCGACTGTGAATTATGTCGTGTGTGCCAACTTAAAGCAAATAATAGAGTTGCGTCAATGTAGTTACAAAGTAAGTCGTTAAGTTCCGTAATAAACAGAATAAAGCAGCTCAGCTTTAAGTTATTTGTATCGAGCCAACAGCTTTATTAGTTTATGATTGCAGCGTATTTTTTAACGACGCATGCAACTCCAAAGAATTTAACGACCGCCAAGTTACGACCAATAACGCTAAACGCAACGAAAGCTATTCCTTCCCCAGCGCGGTGCTGTCCACGCATTTTTAATTTCACAAAAATTCAACCATAGACGATTTTAAATACTACCAATCATCGTAAAATTTTACGATACTGCCCGGCGAACGCTGATGTTGTGGATAATAATTTTAGACTGCGGCAACAATCTCGATAGCCGTTAAGAAAATAGCCGCTGAATATTCAGAAGGCTAAACACAGGCGGGATCGCATGGCTTGTTTTCATTAGCATGATTGGGCTGACCCCGTTAAAATCCGAACGTACATGAACTCTGCGTACATTAGGCGTTCTAAATGAATTCGACCGTTTAAAAGCACGTATGTTTAATTTTCAAAACGGTATGATAATGGGATGAGTGCTCGACACTAAGCCCCATCAGACCACTACATAAGAAAATAATCTACTTATATCTCATCAATTTTTTTTATAAAATATTATGTTCCACGTTACGAAACAATTTTAAATACGATATTTATACCACTTGTATTTATATTAGTGAGACATAACGAGGAATTACTAGATTACAATGATTGATGAAACTTAAACAATGAGTGCCTTTGTAGTTTTATGGTAAGTAGTGACTTAATTAACATAAAACTTAAAGAAACCTAAATGATAAATATAGGTACATATTTCATCAGGTTCAACTTTACTACGACTTCCTTTGTGCTCTATCAATTTTATAAAAAAAATAGCAAGAAGGATGGATACACTGGTACATATTATGTTTAATAGATAGTTTACATTGCTAGTACCTAATTAATTATGTGATCATATATTCAAAAATATACAATGGTTAAGGAATTTGTGACATCAAAATATGAAATTTACAACGACGCATTAAGAAATTACAAGTTGCTGCGTAATTAAAAAAGTTGATCATCTCAAAAACAGTCTTAATCCAAGTAATTGTATAATAACATCAGAAGATCAATCAACTTCAGTGAGCATTAATTTGTTTGTCCTTTCCATTTTGCAGAGTCATTTCTGTCGTATCCAGAACTCAGCTAATTACTGGCTAATCAAATTTTGTGTTTTGTTTCCCGCTGCTCCCGCTCTGACCTGTTCCGGGGAATTCTTGCGATGCATTTGGACAAATTAAAACTTCTTAATTTTAATTGCTCGCTGTTAATTAATAATAAGTTGCCATCTTTCTTTTGTTTTCTTACTTCTGAACTGGCTTTAAATAAACTGTTATTTCAATTTTGCAAGACAAGGACGGAGCGCATGATGTTTTGTTTTGTTTGTGATGTATTATAAATTGTGTCTCTAGTGTAAGTTTTAGACACGAAATAAGTTTCAATTAGCGCTTTTACTAGCTGAACGAAACAGCATTGAAAATAGTTATATTAGTATTTGTCATTTTATTGAAACCTAATTTTATGATAGTAAACATTCACTAAGCATAATAGGTAAGTTTTGACTAGCGTCGAAGTAAGACCAATGTGAGCTTTTATTTGTCACAATTTATTCTATTTTATTTTTAAAAAACTAGCAGTCTTCTGCGAAAAACTTGTTCTGCGCTATCCTGCGGAAGTTTCCAGGATAAAACCTATCTCCGTACTGAATTTCATCTAAATCAGTTCAAAAGATTATGAGTGTTAGGGGTAACAGACAGACTGACAGAGTAATTGGGACTATTTGTTTCTTGACACCTGTAAAAAAATATCATGTACGCTTTAATGTTAACAATTCCACTGTGAACTACAATTACGAGTACTTTTGTGACTTTTACGACTTAAGATACAATAATTTGCTCCTTTAATACAACAACGGCATAAATGCACTTCTTGACACTTTTGGCACATCGTTTTATTTTTGTAATATTTTTTTTATTCTTTTTTGTTCTTTAATTTCTTTATGTGTCTTTTTGTGTCAATAAATGTTTTCTTTCTTTCTTTCAAATGCAAGTTTTATATGTTTCAAGAATATAGACACGCGGTAGCGTGTCAAGCCAAGTTCAAGCTAACACAACGGCGAGTACCTACGAAACTGAGCTAAACGAGGTATTGGCAAAATCTAAAAATCGCATATGTATGTGTTTTTGCTGAAGTGGTTGAGCGAATTATGAAAAAATTACAAATTCAACTAACCTAATTCAAAATTAAAGGTTAGTCCAGCTTAAAATAAGAGACACTCCTCAGGCTTAATATTGCCAGATATTAAAGTCCCGTGATGATAGTAAGTTGTTACAAATGACGATAAAGACATCTAGTTTAAACAATCGCAACATTGTACAAAAAATCAAAGTAACGTCATTTTTTGTCGAATAACAGCTACATAAAAACATTCTCTTTTTCAACCTTGATATTGGCTTCTGCCACTCGCGATAGTATCGGTGACGCTTTGCAAAAACTGAATTGAATTGAGACTTTATAGATTTTAATCAATCCCAAAAACCAATGTCGATTGTAGCAAATCGTCGTAACTCATTTGGTTTCCTTTCGCTAGAATTTGCGTGGTATGGTATGCCGCGTGATTTAGTGCCCATAGCGTGACATCGCGCGGTGCCCGGATTTTTATGTGCGCAAAATCTTGCTGCGGCACATTCGTGGGTTTGAATATGCGGAGATTACTCTTGACTAAATAGTTTTTTTTTGTATTATAAAATAGAGTGGCAATCGAGCAATTGGGTCATAATAATATGTTGGTAATGAGCACCACTTGCAACACCTGAGGATTGCAGTTGCATTGCTAGCCGTGAGGGCTGTGATGGAGGACCTAGTGTGTAATTTTATCGGCTTTGTCTCCACTCCTGAACACTAGAGCACAAACACTGCTGCTTTGCGGTACGATTAGCGAGAATGGTATAATAACTACGTACACAAAGAAATAAATAAACCACGAAATTTCAATATTTCAACGTTTGGTAACCGTCCAGAGGCGCATCGCTAGGAAAAAACATAAAAAAAAAATGAAACATAATTTACAGGGTAATTATTTCAGCTAATATTATATCCAATGCTATTAGCTGGATATTGAAAACTGCTTGAAACTTGGCACTAACCAAACTTGGTGGGTAATAAAATAATACTTTGCAGGTGTTGCCAGCGTATATAATATGATACAAGCCAGCCCGCGCTACCATTTCATACATTACTCACGTACATACTAAGTCATCCGCCATGGTTTATGGTTTAATAAGGTGTTCAGAATTACGTAGTAGTTTCGTGGCGGTGTTATTAAAAGTCGCAGATACACCGTTATATAGCTCTGTTCGTGTAAAGTAAGCTTCGCACGCTTTATAAAGGTTATATGGCGCGGGCGCCGCAGTCAAACGTGCTTTATTAATTCCATCTGTGTTACGTTTTTGGGTACGCCTTTGAGACTTTGTTATACTAATTAATGAATGAAAAAATAACTCGACGCGATTTTTACGAGTGCATGCATTTTTAACGTACCTATGTTACGTTCACTTTAAAACTCTTTTGTTAGGTTTTAGGCTCTTTTATTCTTTCATGCTGGTCTGGGAGTAATGAATAGTACATTACTGCAGAGGCCGTGAAGTAAGGGATTGCTGGACGAGTTTGGGGTAGGTGGCCGAGTCGAAGACGAGGCCAGATAGAACGAGTCCTGCAATCCCTGTTCCGGCCAAAGCTTGTATAGTGTTTTTCTCAAACAATGTGAGGAAATATTAAAATTAAAATAACTACTAGACAATCAAGTAAAATCTCTTTACTTTTTTCCGGTAGCATATTTTGCATAGCTAAATTTGCCTCCTCTTTTAAATGAGGCGGAGTACAGTTCATAAGTTCCCCGTCACTTTTATCACTAGAAGTCATTTTTATTTCTGTTAAATTATAATAACAATCACTACGAAATACGCATAAGCAGAAAAAAAGATTTTCGATTTGCCACCTTTTTTATTTTTTAAATGTACTAATTTGATCCAGCTATTTGAGCACCATGTTTAACCGCACATAAATATAGTACCATAGATTTTTCTTTTTTATGTCGCAATTATGCTTAGGTACAGATTGTGGTGGTGGTTGGCTGTATGTAATTTTTTCCTTTGCCAATTTAATTTTAGTATAGAAATTTAAAAAATTAGAGCAGCGGACAAAAATGGATTTTCATACTAACATTTGTGGCCTAAGCCAAGAAGTAATGTAGGGAGCCATAAACGAGAAACTTCATGTCCTCATATCGGGACATTAACGCATACATTTCCGAGCATGTTTGAGAAAATAACATTATAATTTACCAGTTGCTTCTTTTACCGCGCAGACGGTAAAAACCCATCGAGGGAATGAGCGCAAGTGTTAGGAATCATGTAATAGGCGATGCGGCTAGCAACCTATCACTGTTCTGATTTTCCTTTCCAGCTATACGCCCTTAATCATGCTAAACGTGGCCTTTAGGTTTTGTTACCTTAGGCTATGTCTACCCCGTAAGGGATAAAGACGTGATTATGTGTATGTGTGTGTATTTGTTAGGTAACAGCTTTATCCATTGTTGATTAAATTATTAACAATTGAGAGGTCAAAAATGTGAAAAAAACTTGCTTTTTGATTTGAAACTTGATTTTTGCCTCTTGTCGGGCTTCCATGCTGGTCTTGGAGCAAAGAAAAACATAGAATGTACCAGTTGCTTCTCTGCTCGATCGGATCGTAAAAGACCATCGAGGGAATCGAACGAAAATCTTAAAAATCATGTTACTGTGGCCTAGCACTTGTTACTATTTTGTTTTCTCTTTCTACCAATATGCCCACAATATTAGACCTTGACAGACAGACAGACAAAAAAGTGATCCTATAAGGGCTCCATTCTTTCTCTTTAAGGTACCGAACCATAAAAATAGATAACTTAACCCAAAAAAATATTTTTGTTATAAACTTTTTGCCGACTGTACTTTTTGTTGACTGTACTTGCATTGCCATCCGTCGTACATCCGTGTCAGATTTCAAGTCAATCGGACCAACCGTTGAAGAGTTCCCTCCAGCGGAGACGGTCATGAATAATAAAAAAAATATATGCGGTCTAATCTTGCAATCAAAATTCTTCGTGCCAGTATCTTTTTCACTCGAGCAAAATATCGTTGTTTCATTGTGTACCTAGAGAGTAAACATAGCAATAAATAGCATTGGCTACAAACCAATAGTTAAGCCAACAAAGCTGACGCAAACAAAATAACCGTTGGCAACCATCGCAACAGAAGCGTTCGGAAATTCCTTCCATGCAACACTCCCCGATAATTTTTCACAAGCATTTCCCTCTGGGCTTATTAAGAAAGCCGACGTATCGTTCGAGTTCTATACAGCGTTTAACTTTAAAATCTCGATCGATTTCTCTTGACCTGATTTCTGCATTTTCCTTGGTTCACCTTTGTGTAACATGTTATGCTTTGCTCCCATTCGGTCACACAGGCTTCGAGTTACGAGGAAATAATTAATGGTTTAATAATGCGAGGCTGTGATGAAAATTATGTTTGCTTCTATGCGTCTTTTTCTTGCAAAATATTGTTAGAAGATTTAAAATCTTCGTCTACTATACAGGTTGATTCAGGAGATGTGAACTCACATAACATACAGGTTAATCAATCGTAACAGAACTTTTATAAATAGAGCGTGGATTTGGAATACGGGCGAAACCTTTAACTAGACATAGGCTTTAGCGCCACAAATATCATATTTTTTTAATTTTCTCTAACTCGACGAATAGGTGAAAAACTTCAGTAAATGACCTGTTGTATGTAGTAGTGTACAGAACTGATGGGACTTAAGTCATTTGTCTAATTTGGAACGACAATTTGTCTATTCGCACTCATTACTCACACATACAACTGTACGTTAGTTTTTCACCTATAATTAATTTTTAAAGAGGCTGTCGAGCAATGTAACGCAAATTAATTTTGTTTATCACATTATTATTATTATTTTTCTGTGTTCTAATTTTCACTGACATTTAGAAATTTAATTTCTAACGATAAAACCGAAAAAGTAAAACATAAAAAATCAAGAAATAAAATTTCTTGATTCATTTGATAGTACCTATCATTTGAAAAACAGCGCCTTCTCTCGTCCCTGGTGAGCAGTAGATGTTCCATGGGAGTTTGTAATTGTGTCGTAGAGACACATCATTCAAACAGATGACGCTTAGCGACAAAAATTCGCATAGTAACAAAAGGTCACGTGACAGTTAGTAACAGGTAGAAAAATTCGGAGACTACCCACCTGCTATGGGTGGTGTAGGGGTATAGCACGCGTCACGGAATGACGAGGATCCGGGTTCGATTCCCGGCCATGGCTTTACTTTTCGGATTTTTCTATGTGTTCTAATTTTCACTGACATTTAGAAATTTTATCACATTATCGTTTTTTTTGTCTTATTAAAGTTGGTTTTTAATAAGAGGCAACGTAATTACGCTGTATACTTGTCATTATTTTTTTTGATGTTTTAAACCAAAAGTTTAAACTTTGACAAGATAAATAATTTCATAATCATCCACATAACTATCAACGAATTGCCAATACAATTGAGTTTTGGTACAGAGACCAAAATAAATGATTACATACAAGATAATTACTCAAGTATTTACTTATTCATATGGCCACAAACGTCTGTTAGATTAGGGGCTCACAAGTGCCGCCTTACCCTCTAGGACAGTGGTTCTCAAATACGGCTCGCAACTGATTAAAAAAAATCGTGTTAAAAAACTGATTAAAAAGAGCCGTCGAATGACTGTAATAGGATGACATTGAGATTTATATAAATAGGGTTTTTTATGAAATCCGTGACTGGCAGACTCATTAAATTAATCAAACCCTTGGATTAAAAAGCGCAGATATTTTACTTGCAACACAAAACAACGAAAAAACTGCTTTTTTCACGGAAGAAGGTGTTCAGCAACTGAGACTACTGAAGGCTTTGTCTAGAAATTACATATAGAAGGAAAATACCTTGAATACCAACGGACTGTCTGGCTGCCTTATCAATGCCATATCCCAACTCTTAAACCTGAATAATCGATTTTTTGCATAATTATTATAACACCGTTACTGTGTGTTTGTGTTATAGGGATAAGTTCGTCTTTGTGCACATAATAATGTTATTTTTATTTTTTTGTGAATTCTACAATAAAGCATTTACTTACTTACTTACTTACTGTTTTCAGGCCTTCTCCAAAGTTTGAGAAAGGCTGCTCCAGGCCCTTATATTTGAATTTGCAGACGCTCTCAGAAGGCTTGATGTGTCCCTCTCGCATCGGTTGGCAAGGGACGTTTTGTATTGTTACGTTTCCATTTTCAAGGTGACCAAGCAACTGAGGATACGTAGTTAAGCTGTCGCATGTATTCTGTTTGATCAGATTACAATAGTAAAGTTCTTAAAAAGTATTTGAAAATCATTGTTTAACGCGATCACATTCGCCATCTCTTTCTATTCTGTCTTTATCATTTGACAGAAAGAAATGGGCATGTGATTGTTAATCCGAATGTAAGTGTGTCAATAAGATTTCTGACTGCAAAAACAAAACCATAATTCGAAGTATGACAATATTAAATAACTACAGATTTTTTTCTCGCAAGTTTGGAAATCATTTTTGTCATTTTTGTGGTAAAGTCGTTTTAAATTGCGAAATATTTCCTTCTTTTTTTACGTCGGCGACATTCGATGAATTCATAGAAAGTTAGGCTTTACAAATATGTTTTATCGCATATTGTGACAGTTTAGTTAGTTTGGGCGTAAATCTTAGGAATCATGTTATAGGCGATGCGGCTATCAACCAATCACTATTTTGATTACCCCTTTCCACCTACATAATTATACGCCCACAATCATGCTAAACGTGGCCTTTAGGTCATGTTACCTTAGGCTTTGACTTCCCAGTAAAGGATAAAGACTGCGGCTATCAACCTATCACTACTTTGATTCCCCTTTCCACCTACATATACGCCCACAATCATGCTAAACGTGGCCTTTAGGTAATGTTACCTTAGGCTCTGACTTCCCAGTAAAGTATTAAGACGTAATTTATGTATGCAGATCAATAAACCCACGCTCCAGCCACATATGTGTTTATTCCCTAACAATACTGCAACAATACCTCGGGAGGATTTGTTAGAAAATCAAAGCAATTTTCGCTCGTCAAGTAACTACGCTGCGGTTGACATCCCATTTGTCTTGAGTTGCGACCGAACGTTAGCTATTGTACCGGATAAGAAGCGGGCCGGATCGCGGTCGGAGGCAGGTTGGAAGCTGAACCTGTAGATTTGTTTATCGTGTACACACTGTGATCATGTTACACGTGTTTACATTCAGCATTTTCTATCAAAGAACTCAAATAGGCAGTTATGTAATTGTGATATCAAATTATTAGTGACTTATCACAGTTGTCACTAATACGTGCACTCTTTCCATGTAGTATTTCGTATCACTTACATGGAATAACATTGGTTCCATACTCGATTATTTTACATGGCTGCTAAAGATTATTGAACTTTAGAGACTATGCATTTCTAGAAATTTATTTATACTATACATAATTTTTAATTTTAATTATAAAGGTGATCCTTCCGAAAACGCTGGTAGAACCATGCGAGAATCGCCCTGACCCGTTCGTTTGTCGGAATTCTGTAAAGCCAGGTGTCTCGACGTTGGTCCTAACTCCGTATCATGCCTGCGAATGAACGAATCGAGTTAGAAATGGTGGACTGTCGAGCACAACATAGATTCCAAGGACGAGGTACCTTTCAAGAACCCCCAGGTCTAGCCTTCACAACTAAAGCTGGATCGTGCATTTTTTCGCCGCTTTCCTCGTTTCAGCTCCGCCAAAAAAAGGCACGTTAAAAATACTCGGCCACGTCGATCGCTCTCGCCCAGTGACGGATAGGTAAGTTAGACAAATTACCAGTCACACACAGCCTCCGTAATCCCCATGTTTGCACTCTGAATTATTGTTTCAGGTATTTCCACGGTATTTCTATGAAATGAGAAGCGTTTTGGTATATGGCACGCTTTTGTTTTTGCTGGTTATGAAATTCACGTTATGTTTTAAGGCTCTGCGAGGCGTCTGCCCGCGAATGGTTTCAAGTTATTCAGCGTGGTGGGAAATGGATTAGCAGAAATCAATTAAGTAGCTGTTTTCTATTATTTGCTTGCCCATAAAACTTAAAAAAATACTTATTACCTACGTCAAAATGTTATATTGTATTTTATTTTAGTGAAACACTACTCGTGCAGTGAAAAGTCTATGAAATTTCTAAACGGTACTGAAAATTAGAACACATAGAAAAATCCGAAAAGTGCACGGGCGGTTTTTATGACTTGTCTCTGCATGTTACTTCCTTCAATATAAAAAACCAAAACATCCTCCCTCCATCCACCCTCGGTAATCTTTTTAGTTTTATTCCCGTTTGACTACAGAAATATGGAGCTGTTAGCGAATTGCGATCAATATTAAAAATATGGCTAAAAATCATTCATGTCGTCCTTGTAGTTATTATACCTAGCAAAAAGCATGTGATATACGGACAGTGCGTACAGTTTCGTTTACTTTGCCTAAGGGAGCCTTTAAAAATATTGTGATGACACTTTACATTTAAACATTCCCATTTCAAACGTCAAAATTACTATTACATATGAAACCACTATTACATATCTTTGGTAACGTAAGGAGCGTTAATGATGCATGCTCCGATCTCAGCATTCCTTTCCTTGTTTCGCTCTCGACCTTTTTTATGCAACAAGATGCTTAGTACGTAATTCGTAAATTGTTTTTCTGCAGAAAATGTTCTTAACAAAAATGAAATGGCCCGTTCTGTATGAGGTTTTGCAGACATTATTACTTTGTCTTGCATTCAAGGCTTGTTCTTTATTCAGTGTTTGAATACTAAATACGGCTCCTCCTACTTATGTATATTGCGATTCTTCCAGTAAACCTTACTTCATGGTGGCTTTACGAAGAGAAAACGCTGATGACCGCATTAATTTTCGAAGATCTTATGCGTTTGGTACAAGTTTTGTCTATCGACTCCACTACGCATTTGCAAGCATGTGGTTGGATTATTCTAGCAAAAATGGTGTTCAATTTCGTCGAAATTCCGTAAGGCGCGCATAAAACAAAAGCCGCACGGCAACATCTAAAAGAGGCTTTAGAGTAACAAAAATAAAACATTCCATCAACATAGCGAATTGGCTCACCTTTGACTTAACACAAAACATCCGTATGTCATGCGACTCGCAAGCCTACCGTGACACGTCAGGCCTAACACTCTGCAACAAAAGGGCGTAAGTTTGTGTGTTTCGTGTGCACATACGACGCTTTGGATGAGCGCGGTGCTGTAAGAAACATGGCCGGCGCGTCCTCACCTCTCGAACAAATGGCGCGTCAACCGCAGGTGTGTCACGCGAGGGCGATGCGGCTCCGTAACGAATATTCCCAACTTGCCTTTGGTTTCATAATTTGTAATTGTAGACATCCTATAGAACGGGTTCAAGCCGGGAAAACAATGTCAAGCACATGCACAGGACTTAATTAATTTTAACTTGCTCAACAAAGTCAGAGAAAGTAGTACTTAAAAGTACTCCATTAAGCCTCCGACGTACCTGCTGTTTATTACTCTTCGAGGAGCGCTGCGATTCGTTAAAGAGTTTCATTAATTACGTCGACGTTAAGCAACAATAGTGTGCACGTGAAAGATCTGACATGAAACTTGAAACAATGCTGTTAATGTGACCAGAGCGAGAGAACCAATTTAACAAGAGAACTGAGGGCCCAAAATTATATTCACTTCCGCATCTCGCACCTTCATTATCAACGTAACCCGGGCAGCTTAATTGACAGCCTGACGCTGCGCTGACGAACGCGGCTCGACTGTGTTTACGTTCACGTAATTAATCGTAACTGCTACAGTAGTAGCTCCTTTCACCTTCACGTCGGATACCCTACGCGTAAACATGTGCGTTTGGCGAAATTTAATTATGATGTGCCGTGGTAATTGCGCATTTAATATTTCATTCATAAGTGTTGTGTTGAGTTACGTTCCCCGTAGTACAGGCGTGCGCGCACATGCGTCTTAATTTTTTAATTTGCTTACTAACAATGCGTGCGTAAGGTTTTAGATATTCCGTAGACGCAACAGGTGCTTTTAAAATTTAATGAATTTTATTTATTATTTTGATAGCAGCTACCTTTTTTTTACGAAGTCTGATCATACTTTAATTTGCAAATCAAAACGGCCTTTAATTTGAAATTCGAAACAAATAAAAACATCTTTCAATTAAAACGGGATTTTCTTTATTCCTCATACTTAATTTCGTTCTGACGGAATCCTGAGAGAATAAATTACGTTTCCCTACATTGAAATTAGAAAAAATAATTTCAGCTGTCGACTAACACAGGTGAAGGTATTTTTGTTTAATAAACGTTGGCACGGAAAGGTCACCCTCAGCGGACAAAAGGCAAACCTTTTTGCCCTTTTTTCTTGTCTTAAGATAAAAAGAGAAAGTGGATTAAATGCATAGATAGCCGTCACCCATAAAGAGATTCTACTTGGAGATAATCCAGAGGGGAAGAATGAGGAGCTCTCCGTGTTTGCTATCTGGAAAAAAGGTTTTGCTTCAATGTATTTTTATGCAGGTGGCTGTTAAGATAAATTTCATTGTATAGATGAAATTTCTTTTCTCGCCATTTCACGTTTTGTATTTAGATGCCCGGGTTGATGTATGCTGTGTCTTCATTGAAATAAACTCGACAGTTCGGACCAGTAAACACAAAAGCAACTGACAAGTAGTTACAATCGATAGTTTTTCATAATATCGTTCGTGTAACGATAAGTATATTTTTCGCAATTTCTGCAGCATCACCGATTCAAAGCTCTTTCATTCATTAACTACTTGATTCAATGTTAATGATTCCCACTTCAGTTTACTTCTGATTCACCACAATCAACCAGCAAAAACTTACGACGGTCATAAAGATGATGTGAAATAAAAAGCTTTTGTGATTTTTTATATGAGTTCGGAGGGCGCCGGCATTGTTGCACTTTCTTTTAGTTGCAGGAAAAGTTGTTTGAAAAATAACTCATTTTTCACGTACAAATAATGATGGGACGAGTAGCTGAACGCGTCAAGAGTGACCCTAATAGAATATTTCACTTCAATATTCACGGAGCAATTTTATTTTGCAATACAAAACTAATTCTGCGGCGCGCCTCCCGAAGTGCGGTAGACTGCACGGACAATTTTAAGTTTCAGCAGAATATTATTTTCGATTTTCCATTGTTCGTAAATTTGTCGTCTTCGTTATTTTTGCGGAGCAAGCATTAAATTCCGTATTCCCTCTAGAAATTCCAATGCAATTATTTGTCTTTGAAATGCAGTTCGCCGTAGAACTTGCGATGCACTTCTGCGTTCGCTCGAGCACGGGTGCTGCGATATGTAAAAATTGATTCGTCCTTTTGTTTTGATAGGTTCGAATGATTTATTGCCTTCTATTTAGTAGTCATTGATTAGTTTTGTTTGTTACTTTGTAACTTTTGTTTTTACAGTAACGTGAATATGACCTTTAAAGAATAAAGTGGGTTGTTTGTGGTAATGAAATGGGTAAACAATAGTATGTAGCTCCATAGTAATAAACAAAAACATTTACCTTACTACTCCGCTAACAAACGTAGCGTTGCGTGTTATCTGCTTCAGCCAAATAAAGGCGCATTTACAAATACACGTGGACACTAAACTTTTAATCCGTTCGTTTTATAATGCGCAATTGTATCACAATTGTAGTTCTCGTTCTACTAAACCTTCCAAAACTTACTCCAAATCCTTCACAGTTCACTCTGCTAGGCTGTGGAATCGGTTACCGACCTCCATCAGGCAATCTGCCTCCGTGGCGTCGTTCAAGGAGGACTTGAAGAAGATGTAGCTCACACCATCTTCTTAAATATTGTATGTGTGTACTCATATTGTATGTAGTGTGTATGTATGCATGTGTCTAATGATATTTAGTAGTTTATTTATGAATTGTTTGTTGTATTTTGAGATGTACGCTCTATTGTGGATTTTACTGTATGGATATTTTAAAGTCACTCTTTGTCGGTCTCTCGCTTAATGCTCCTCTTATTTACTCCAAGGTTAACTGGTTATAGGGATAAGTTCGCCTTGTGATTTGTCTCTGCTTCTTTATATTTGTACAATAAAGCATTTACTTACTTACTTACTTACCGTCGTTAGCAACAAAAACACCCATTTAATCACTGTCCCTGAAAACTCGTAACATTTTTCGCTCGTGCCAAAATCAGTCAATCCAAAAATACGTATCAGACACTTCCTAAGTCTACCCTTTTCCTGGTAATGTTTTATGAAGACGCAATATGGCGGCGATAATGTTTGCGCACTGTAATTTTTGATGTGGAAACATCTTTACGCATGGTGTGGCAAGCATGCAGACTCCAATGATTTCGCCGAATGTGACCGTTTATGGTGCTTTCTCGGAAAAGTATTCAAGTGATGATTGGAACGCCTTGACGCGCTTGAATGAGGCAATTAAGACGGTGAAATATGCTAAAGAAATGTTACAATTCTTAGTGAACTTTAGAACTTATGGGCACTAAGTTAAAATATTTATCTAGTTTAAGTTGTAAAATCTGGTTTTAGTTTTACAGTGCTATAGACCTACATTCTGAAAAAGCCCAACCGGACTCAAATCACAATTACCGTCTCCTTTTAACCAACATCATTTGAGAGACCGAAATAATGCTCGTTGATCGAGATCATGCGCTCTTTAGACATTAAATTTCTTACTTGTTGTTGAGAGTTCAGTCCATTTTGACAGTTACTATTATGCTGCGCTTAAAACTCAAATGTTTGCCGCAAACAAGTGCAACTCGTAATTTATATGCCTGTTTCAAATAGTTTTAAAGAAAACGAACCCAACATAATACTTTAAGGTCTATCAAATTAATCAATAATTATTTACTTTTACGGTTTTACCGTTAAAAATTAAATTTCTAAATGTCACAAAAAAATAGAATACATAGAAAAATCCGAAAAGTAAAACTATGGCCGGGAATCGAACACGGCAGTATGGCTGCTATATATGGGTGGTGTAGGGGTATAGCATGCGTCACAGAATGACTAGGATCCGGGTTCAATTCCCGGCCATAGCTTTACTTTTCGGATTTTGCTGTGTTCTAATTTTCAGTGACATTTTGAAATATAATACTTTAATTAACTTATTAACGCAACCAAATGATACCTACATGCAATTTGAAATTCATTTTGTATTAGGTCTCGACATGATAATTACACTACGTCTTTGTCTGCAATGTTGCTGTTGAAAATGGCGGTAGAGGCGTTTACAATGCCATTCCATTACGAGATGGATCCTTGATTAAGCTTTGTGCGACGTATTAGGCAGTTCCTTCGGTTTGCTTCGCTTGTAAGTTCATGCTTACGCGTTTGCGTGATTAGAGGCACTATGTCTAGAACACGGTTAAGACGTATTGTCTTAAAGGATAAGATTCGAATAATTTAGTTAGTTGATGAGAACGATAGTGTAATTTGAATTAATTCTGTCTTTTATTGATGCTGAGTTCTGTAATGTTCGGCTATTCAGTTTCAAAGTTCAAGGCATTTATATCAGTCGGCAGCTATATAAGACGAAGCAGGTATTGGCCTAGCTGATAAAAAATTACCTCACTTTGAACGTAAATTCTTAAGAGAGAGCTTAAGTACATTCTTAAGTGTATATTTATAAATTCAAATTGATTTGGTAAAAAGGTAGAAATAGTTAAATTTATTCCTCCATTTATTAGCTTGTCTTTGAAAGTTTGGTTAGCATCAGCTAGCACCTTGAATTTGAACGTTGGGACAACCTCGCGAACTTTGTTGTTTTTATCATTTCTAGTTTACTCTTTGCTGTACGCAGTTTCAAAAAGCAACAAAAAAACGTAGTTTAAGCACAAGCTAAAGGCAAACTTCCGCGTAAGTGGTTCACGTATGGAAGACGCTTTCTTCGCGTATATTAGTCGTTTCTTAATATCGCGCTTATACTAACATTGACGGCGCCAGGGCGCCATGTTTACAAGCAAACTAGCTAAAACCTCCGCCGTTGTTCCCTGCGTGTCATTAAGAATTTTCATTACATCACTTTGCGCCGCGCTAAGTGTACCCCCGGGCCTCAGTTGCGATTCCGCTTTTTCTTGAATTTTTAACGTTACCCTAATGCTTCGGTGAAAGTTATAAGAGCCGGGCTGAGTGTCTCGAACTGTGGCCTGGAGTGCACACTTTTAAAGGTGGCGTCGACGTCGTCTTGCTTCCCGGAAAGTTGGTGAATATAACGTTATTCGTGTCTATTTGAGGATGGTAAAATTAAAAAGTTTCTTACGTTACGTGATAGTACTACACTTTGTTTAGTTTGTAGAATGTAGAGGGGAATTATCTTGAGCTACGTTAATGAGGTGCCTGTTGATAGGTCATACAAGATGTCTTAAAATTTAATGCTTCATTAGGTGCTTCGGTCGGTATAGTTGAAAACCCCAGTTCAAATATCAGGTTTTTTGTAGTTTTGTAGTAGCAAATGTTTCCATACATTGGTCGATGATTACAGTGTGCAAAGACTTGACTTAACTTTGAATCCAAAATTACGACGAAAAACCGGACTTAGACTCAAACACAAAATATGAAGATATACTGAAGCATACGATATGAGGACTGTACGATAATGTAGCGAAAATGAAGGATAATCGATGACAAGTAAAAACACCAGAAAACTGAACTGCGTCTTTATTAATATGCAACAACTAATTAATAAAATGATAAGACTTCAAAAACAAAACGATTAGAAAAAATATAAAAAAGTATCAAAACTAAGGAGTTCGCGACAATACTTTAAGACAGCAAAAACACATCTATAGACTTGTTAATCATACCTAGGCACTACTTATTTTTCCTATGTCTAACAGTAAACGTCCTATGGCTGATATGATAATGATAATGGTGATGATGACTTATTATGTTTATGTTAATAATAGTTAATTATTACTCTCCAGCTTAAAACACGCTTCCGGTCCTTAATCAGACCACCCCACGACTTAAGGTGCTATCCACTTAGTTGGTTAGATAATGGAGCAGACGGAGATGTTATGATTTGCCACTGCGGCGAAAATGGACCACGAAATGTTACGTGACGTCGTCCAGATGCTCAAATACTTTATATGAAATGCTGGCACACGCTTCCGCTTGTTTTATTCGATTCCACCGAACCAAAATGAGCTGAATAGTGGCTGAATAGTAGCCTAGTCTAAAATTGTGATTTAAACAAACTGTTGCCGACCGACCAACCAACCTTTTTAGTATTTACTTCTTTGTTTCTCTTTTCAAAATTACAAAAATAAGAAGAGGAAGAAGAAGAAAACTTTATTTCACCACAGAAGTTACGAAGTGCATAACAAGGACACATTGTTACATAGAGATAGGTAGATGACATTTTATGCGGTAAGTGAAACAGCGGCCTTCGCACTAGAACTTCTGGCTCTGTATCGCGAGTGCCAAGTGAAGTACTCAAAACACAAGAATAATTACCTCCGGGGTTGCGGGTGTCTGTGGGCAGTGGTGATCTCTTACCATCAGGTGACCCACTTGCTCGTTTGCCTTCCTATTCATATAAAAAAAAATAAAAAAAAAATTAGAAAGTGTGTGTGTGTGTGTGTGTGTGTAAGAATATTGTATATTGTCTTAAAGACGCCATACAGATGACGAGGTAATTAAAGTGCTATTTTTCCAGGTTCGTGTTTTCTTATTCATACTTTTCACAAACTTTTGATGAAATATCTAGATTTTAGTTGTATGATGTAGTTTAAGACGACTGACGTGTCATAAGTTATTGAAGAGTTAGTATTCATGTAGAAATATCGGAATATGGCAAAAGAAGTTTATCAATAGGTTATACGGGTTTATAAAAAAAAGAACGATTCAAAACTCCGTTTTCTTTGTTTTTGCGAGGCTGAAATTATCCATATTTTTTCTTATTGGAACGAAAAATAACATAAGCGTAATTTTAATGTTTCTGTTGGTGAATTTGAGTTTTAAGTTGGAAAATAATACTTTCTTCTTTCAATAAAAGCTGTATTTCAATCACCAATACAAGTTGAAAAAGAGTAACTAGACACAATATCAAATCCAATAATTACCTATCGCCTTGAACAATTGTCACCCACCAAGGTCATCGGCCAATGACACTCAAATCTTTGATCAAACAAACAATTGCCTTTTAGTATTTGTCGTTAACCTTAATGCTCAAACTTTAGCCTAAGTTTTGTTAATCACAATAGCTGTAACGAAGTTACTAACTTGAAAACGTTTACTTAACAAATCCTTTACCAGATTAGAACATAGACGCCAATTTAGCAAGATGGATTGTCCTCACAGGCTCTGTTTAGGAAATATGAAGATTGATGTTCGGAGGCGCCTTATCGTGACCCGTCGTGATGTTCTTTTAATAATGATATCTAATGAAATGTCAGAACTTATGCGTACCTAATTTAGTAAGTTTGGAAGTGTCTGAGTTGTGAATAGTGTCATTTTGATTATGCAGCGGTAAATAGTCTAAAGAATTGTTAAGATGCTCTAGAAAATTTCCAAAAGCAAAAAATTGGTTATTTCTGGTTAATTAATACCAAAATGTTTAAAAAAATATTTAGAAGAAGTAGAACGCTATTGTTGATTTAATTTCAAAGCTGTTTTTTTTTGCTTGTTTTCTTCGAAAATGTCTTTTATGAATAAAATCATTCAATCATTCAGATGAAATTTGGCGCAAATATAGTTTATTTGTTCCCTGTGCGGTATTAAGTCTAACAAAAAATTTAAGAACCACAAACCTTGTGGAAGCGCGTCGATACAACGCTGCGAAGAGTCCGTAGAGTCTATAATAGCCACCGCCGCTGCTAACTAAATGTCCAACCCGCGAAGGACCTTTGCTATGATATGTACACTAATCTATATCAAACACTATATGCATCAACTAATTTAACAATAGTTATAAATCCAAGTAAAGGACCGAGCCGTGCACCAACAATTTTAATGACTTTGACAGCCGCTTTTTTCTTCTTTTCTTTAGTGCTGTGGTGCGTGGCAATCAGCCAGCGACAGCCAAAAAGGTAGAAAATTCTAGAACTGTTTGTTTTTTTTAATTTGCACACCCGCGGGGCAGCGTTAACCGACTCTATTTATACGGAGTTGCGCATAAAAACCTGACTATTAGTAAATAAGATGTTTATAAAATTTCACTGGTAGTTCATCTGAAATTAAGTAGGTATTCTGACACTATGCTGATGATTGCATTATTCGTAGTGAATGTACGACACGAATGATATGAGTAACGTGCTTCCCAATCTACTATATCGTCGCCTTCCGTTCGTACAAATGTGACACGAGTTTCAGTCGTAAGGAAATTATGTTTGTTCCAGATTGCTATTTCTTAGAATAGCTTTTCTCCGAACTTCAAGCTTGTTATGTTGTCATTGGAACCTTATGCTATAGGTAAGATAGGCCTATTGTGTACTTTGTTCTTTGTTTCTGTATTGTTTTGTACTGATTTGTGGTGTTCAATAAAGAGTTTTGTTTACGAGAGAGGATGAAATTAAAAACTATATAAACAATAATTACAATTACCTATGCTGCTGCTACATAAATCACGTCTATATCCGTTCCGGGGTAGACAGAGCCTAAGGTAACAATACCTATGACATCATACCGAGACGAAATGGTATTAAAACAATTCGTGAATCAATTAACCTAATACGTACAAGTACACATAATACCTACATCAAAAAATGTTATAAAATATCGCAATTACTAAAAATTACTTTAAAACCCTACCTCAGGGTTTATTTTACCCAATTTACATACTTAATTGTGAATTTGAGATACTAACTTTTTTCAGAGTTAGTGACAGTAAAGGTTAATTATTATAAATCTTTTACGGGACTCTTAGTATGCGCCGTATTTTATAGGGCAGTGTGAAATCTACTGCTACAGCGACTGGTACTCCCCCGAACCTATTCAGTCGAACATGTCATGTTGTTTACTTAGTGAAGCCAGTAGTGTTGTGACAAAATTAATTCCTGGATTGATTTTGGTAAGAACCCATTTCCAGTCAGTGGATTGGAAGACAATGCGAGAACAGTCAACAAAAACTAACTTTTGTTTAATATGTTTTTAATTAGAAACTTACAAATCTTTTCTTGTCCTTGAAAGAACGTACGTTACGTTATACTCATAAAACTGTTTTTTTTTCTTTCACTGTAATGAAAATAATGAAAGAAAGAAAAAGTAAAAGAATGTTTGCTCCCTTTGTTGATTTTCAATCATTTTTACCAACTTTGACATTTACTTGAGTGTTCTTTTTTTCAGATACATTATGTAGGTACAGATAATGAAAACAGCTTATATGTTTTATTGTTTTTAATCAATTATTCTGAATTAATCTAACTAACTCTAAGATATCTTTAGTCTTTTACTGAATTCTCCTTTCAAACGTTTCTCATTCGATGGAATGAAGTACATATTTATTAAATTATTTGAATGTTGTCTGGCTGAATTAATTGCGTTTTTGAAGTTCCTTTGCCCAACAATCAACAGAACTGCGCGGATTAATGAAATACTTGCCTAGATAATAAAACGTTCAAATTTAAACAGTGAAAGTTCAGGGACTACAAGCGGAATTACTAACGAAAGTCTGAAGAATGGTTTCAAAATATTATTGTGTATTTGGTTTATGTTTGCAACTAATCCGCAGACTTTCCCTGAATTATACAACAAAGTTTTTACAATTAACAAGTAACTCTAAATATTTCCGCTAAATATGAAAAAAAAATCGAGTAATATCAAATTTTTACTACTCTTAATTGTTCCAAAGCATCGTTGAAAGCGACAATTATGAATGTAAACAGCAACTGTTATTCCAGACTCGGATCTCAAATTGGCAAGCAAGCCAGGAAGAATTCGGACAAATTATCAATTTGACTCCGTTGTTTCAGGGAGGCGAGGACGAATAAACAACAAACCCTGTGAAAATGTAATCTCAAGGATTTGGGGAAGTGTCTAAAATATTTATTTTGTAAACTGTTTGCGGGGTAAGATGGAGTGGTTCCCGAGCCCTGCGAGAGCCCTGTCCCTGTGGACGCTGCTCATCGGCAGCTTCAACATTGCAGGTCAGTACTGGTTTAAACTAGTTAAAACTGGAATTAACTGGATTTTTCTGGGCCTGTGAGTGTTTAGTGAGTAATAGTAAGTACCTAGTTCTGTTAATTGAATTCATCATTATTATTAGGTAAATTTGGCAAAATCTGAACTTGCTTGTTCAAGATTTTATGGAATAAAGTAAGTACTACCTACTACAAAATCAATTTGTTTTCATACTAAATTGATAAACTTGATGCCATCCGCTTGGCCTCGGAAAAGTAATCGCAAGTTTGAGATAAAACTTGTCCATAATAATATTAATGACATTAAATTAGTGTAATTAAAAATGAATTGCTCGAATCAAATGGCTGTACCGATCTGAGTAATTTTGGTTTTGAAACATTTGTGCTAGTCCAAGGTATAAAGGGTGATAAAATATTTAAAAAAACAAGAACGGGGGCGAAACGGCGGGCAAGCGCAAGTCTCATAAAAAAATATTTCAAGCAAAGTTAGTACCTAAGTGTCATGTCCCTACTAAACTATTCGAGTACTCGGTATCATAATTGGACGATTCTTAATCCAAATAAAGGTTTAGCAAAAACCCTTTCAAATGAATAGCTTCGCTATGAATAGCGGCCAACAACAACTTGACCACTTTATTTGTACTAGTATTGAGGTGACCTCTAGATCCAGCGCAGATACTTACCGCGCGGACTGTAATCTTTATTGTAATAGATGGAAGGTATCTTTAAGCCTGAGCCATTCGTGTAATTGGGTAGCTAAAGGCCTACTTTACTTTCAGCGGAAAGTCTGAAAACATTTCGGTGTGAGCCCTACGTAATGGTTTGACAGAGTAATCCCGGTAGTGTGTTTATTATTTAGGTGCTGCGAGTATTTGCTAAAGCTGCGCAGTTTGTTAAGAGGATTGTGAAGTCACGGATCTTGATATACGGCGATAACGGTTTTCCGATAAAATGTCAACCGGTTTTGACCAGTTAAGCTATATTTGTACGTTCTGTATCAATAAGTTTTAAGTGTTTCCATACAAAACTCCTTTTGACTATCATCTACCGACCGTATTGACGTATTGACGACCGGATAGCCTAGTGGTTAGTGACCCTGACTATGAAGCTAGAGGTCCTGGGTTCGAATCCCGGTAGGGGCAGACAGTTGTATGATGAATACGAATGCTTGTGCCCGAGTCATGGATGTTTTATGTATTTAAGTATGAATTTATCTACATTATGTAAGTATGTTTATCCGTTGCCTGGTACCCATAGTACAAGCTTTGCTTAGTTTGGGGCTGGGTCAATTGGTGTAATTTGTCCCAAGATATTTATTTATTTATTTTATTTATTTTATCTGTTTATCATGTATTAACGTTTTTAGAAAACGAAACTTACCGATATAACTTTGATATGGATTAAAAGCAGCAGTTTTTATGGTGGATAATGTTATTCGTTATATTATTGAATGTTATTGTTATTAGTATGGAAATTTTATATTTCGTTTATATTTCTCAATAAGCTTAGTTATTTATTGGTATTTAGCTTTGTACATTAAAATGTTATCATTTTTTTCAGACTTGAAGTTTAGTCACGCATTTTCCAATAAAAATTCAGTTCCTCATAAATCATAATACATAATAGCGTAAAAAAACTATATTCATAGATTGCGTATCATTTTGTCTGTGTATTTTTTCCCTTAGATACGCTCCTCGAGGTATTTGTGTTTAATAAATGATCCAACCCTCCGTTTAACGGCAGGAAATATTTGAGCCGAATCTAATCGCTCACGCAAGAGAAATGCTACCGAATTAAACAAATGCTACCTACATCTTGATAAAGTAGATTTCTGTTTTAAACAGCACAATATAAAATTATTCTGCTCGAATAGAAAATAGGATGTCATTAATTTAAGAAATAAAATAAGGCGATAATGCTTGTATCCCTATTTTAAAAGTGGAATACTCTAAAAATTACTTTTTTTTAAAGAACATTTACTTTTTGAACATGGTTCTCATAAGCTTGCAACCGATTTTTGTGTTGAAAAGGTTGATTATTTTGACCGGTAAAATCGCATTTAAAAACTTTACTAAAAAACATTACAATTTCTACACGCTTTTTAATTTTTAATACATGCTACGTATACCAAATTTCAAGTCATGTTCATTCTGATGACCAGATAGAAGAGGGCTACATTTTTTGATATGCAAGATGAGACAGGTACGCAATACACACTGCAAGATAAATTTAATAAAAGCTAGTTAATCCATAGTTCTTCCATGCTGGTCTGGAAGTAAAGAAAAAACATAGAATTTACCAGTTGCTCCTCTTCCCGCGCAGATGGTAAAAGCCCATCGAGGGAAAGGGCGAAAGTCTAAGGAAACATGTTATAGGCGATGCGACTAGCAACCCATCACCATTCAATCATGCTAAACGTGACCTTAAGGTTTTCTTACCTTAGACTCTACCCCGTAAGGGATAAAGACGTGATATATGTACGCAGTTAATAAAGAAGAAGGAAGTTGTGAAGTAATATAAAGTTACACACACGAAATTTCTTTGGTTTATTGATTTCGACGTACTCAGAAACTATTATTAATGTGTATAACATTGTGTCATCGATCCATCACTACGACGCGGTACACGAGAGCCTATGAACTTTACGTAATGAAGCCACGCCCTCCGCAGTAAGTTGATTAGTTTATTGCTATAATTATATGACTACTGAGCTACAAGCGGCTTTTTATAGCAATAATATGGCTGGTTAGCTCTTGGGCACGCGGCTAGATTTTTAAATTAATAACGCGTGGCTTGGTTCAGATTATGTGTGAGAATTTTGTAAATAACTAGACAAAATGCCATAAGCTCGGGTTTTTTATAAAACTCTATTTTCGATTTATAAGTAGGTGTGAGAAGTATTGCAGTAATGTGAAAGAGGGGCAAGATAACACACGGCTTTAAACTCGAGTAAATTTTCGTGATTCACGATATCTAATATTTTCAAAGGAGTGCTACAATCTCAATAGATGTGACCAAACTTTTTACATTTATATATACATACATACATCTTTATCCCTTACGGGGTAGACAGAGCCCAAGGTAACAAAACCTTAAGGCCACGTTTGGCATGATTAAGGGCATATAGGTGGAAAGGGAAATCAAAATAGTGATGGGTTGCTAGCCGCATCGCCTATAACATGATATTCCTAAGAATTTCGCCCATTCCCTCGATGGGCTTTTACCATCTGCGCGGGACGAGAAGCAATTGGTACATTCTCCAGCATGGAAGTAACATTTTTTTAAATATGCAATATATCTGAATTAAAAATTAAAGTACAGCTGTCATTATAGAAATATGTTTTCCCAAATATACATAGGGTTGATTGGATTGCTTTTACACACCCACGTTTATTACGAACCTTGAGCTTACTGTAAAAAAACTAAATGTTTATTTTGACCCAAATTATTAATCAGCCTTATAAAATAAATTTATTTACAATATAAAAAACTTTCCATATACTACGCCATTGCTATTAAAACTAATGACATGGTTGATACAGCAACTTAATGCCATATCACTGTACCTAACAAATTACGCTCAATAGCTAAATAACTGTTATTAAGTAGAGATACCAAGTCTGTTAATAATTTAGCTTGAGAATTAGCCTTTTCCAAGTATCGATAAGCAAATATCTCTTTTTTAATTAGCGTTTAATTGAGTACTAGCTTCTGCCCGCGACTTCGTCTGCATATTATACATATAAACCTTCCTCTTGAATCACTCTATCTATTAAAAAAACTGCATCAAAATCCGTTGCGTAGTTTTAAAGATCTAAGTATACATAGGGACGGACAGACAGCGGAAGGCGACTTTGTTTTATATACTACTAGCTTCGCCCGCGACTTCGTCTGCGTGGAATTATCCATTAAAAAACCTTCCTCTTGAATCACTCTATTAAAAAAAACCGCATCAAAATCCGCGAGTAAGGTCGTCGAGCCGTAAGTACGCGAACTTACTCGCCCGTCTGTCACCCACTTATGATCTTAACTTGACTAAGTGAACACTTTGAAAAGTTTTATTTTCATGTATTGCTTCGTTTAACTACGTTTAATAAGGTATTGGAAAGTGGAGATATTTTAATCACTGGAACAAGCCGTCGTCATGACTTTTATCTTCCATACATTTTTCAGAAACGAAATATCCGGTCAGCGGAAAGAGCAGTGCTTGGTCCAGTGCACCTCGGGCATGTTGGTGATTTTCTGGCAGATTTTTGAGGATATCGTTGACCGTTTGGCTAAGAATCCGACAGGGAAGGTCTTTTTACCGTGTTACAGTACAATAGCATGGATTAAAACTGGAATAATAATAGCGACGAAATGTCAAATAATGTTGTAATGAAATTTCGCTAAACACGGTCCTTCCTGCACTCTTACAATGTCATACACGCTACTATTGTAGAGTTAGGCAAAAAGATATAGATAACGATTGTCATGACGTGGCATGTTGGAAAGAAGCTTTATTTTGTACCAGCTGTTGCCCGCGACTCCGTCTGCATAGAATTCGTTTATCGCTATCCCGCAGGAATTACGCAACTTTCCGGGATAAAAAGTAGCCTATGTGTTATTCCAGACTATAATCTATCTATGTTTCCAATTTCATCCAGATCTGTCCAGCCGTTCTGGCGTGAAAGAGTAACAAACATCCAAACATCCATACTCACAAACTTTCACATTCATAATATTAGTAGGATTATTACCCCAACAACTAAAATGGCTAAGTTGGTAGGCGACAAAGGATAAACTACCTATCGCAGAAACTAGGACTACGTAGTATCATGACCTTATGAATTTCGAGATTGGATTCCACCATATCCCTAAATAACCGGCCGTTGCGTTAAATTTAATCAAATTTCTCCACATCGTGAATCCCGAGCCTCGATAGCCAGAGATAAGTACGTGTCACGAGCCAAAGGAAACGCGGGGAGGCGAATCGGATGTCCGGAAAAAACAGATCTTATTCCACTGTTATCTGATACGTCTGAAGTCTACACGGAAAAGGTTTTGTTACGCAATACGCGCAAAGTGTTCGTTGCCTGAATATTTTAGGGCAAGGTGCAGGGATTCGGATTATTGAAGAGTTGTTTTTGTAATTCGACACTGATAATTGGGCGGTGGATTTAATTAAATTTTGAAATAGGAAGATGAAGTATCTATACTAATATTATAAAGAGGAAAAATTTGATTGTTTGTTTGTTTGTTTGCATTGAATAGGCTTCGAAACTACTGGACCGATTTCAAAAATTCTTTTGCCGTTAGAAAGCTACATTATCACTGAGTGACATAGGTTACTTTTTACCGCGGGAAATACCTTTTTCTGCGGGAAAATTAATTTATCGCGGGCGAAGCTGCGGACGAAAGGCTAGTTATAAATAAAGTTATACATACATACAGTCACGCCTCTTTCCCACAGGGGTGGGCAGAGACTACTTTGTTCCACTTGCTACGATCCTGACCTACCTCTTTCGCTTCATCCACATTCATCAATCTCTTCATGTACGCTCGCCGGTTTCGGGTATTCCTGAGCTAACCTGCAAATTAAATTATACATCCCTATTAATATTACAAATGCGAAAGTAACTCCGTCGGTCTGCTTGTATGTCTGTCTGCCTGTCTGTTACACTTTCACGCTTGAACCACAGAACCGATATTAATGAAATTTTGTACAGAGATAGCTTCAGACCTGGGAAAGGACAAAGGATAGTTTTTATCCCGAAAAAAAAAAAAAAAAAAAAAAAAAAATATATATATATATATATATATATATGTGTAAACTCTTTATTGCACATACAAATTAAAAAATACAGAAATACAGAGAAAATAGTACAAAGGCGAACTTATCCCTAAGAAGGGATCTCTTCCAGCTAACCTGATACAGAAAGAAATAGTTACAACAAAAAGGCAAGCAGTCATTATTATGCGCAAATAAAGTAGTATTAATACTAATCACTACATAGTATAAAACAAAGTCGCTTTTTCTGTCCCCAAGTCCGTTTGTATGCTTATATATCTTCAAAACTACACAACGGATTTTGATGCGGGTTTTTTTAATAGATAGAGTGATTCAAGAGGAAGGTTTATATGTATAATACATGCATAATATACCGTGCTAAGCCGGGGCGGGTCGCTAGTAAATTAATAAATTAACAACTAAAGTACATAGTAAATATCATAGTTCCCACGGGATAGCGATCAGCGAATTCTGCGCAGACTGAGTCGCTGGCAATACCTACGTGTAATTCACCATCACGATGAGGTATTAGACACCTGCAGCACTGATTTTCAGCTAAAGCCGTCTGTGACTGACGGCACTATAAACATAATAAAATATTCTACATAAAGCATAAACCTATCTGTAAATAAATTAATAAACAGAACCCGACGTATGTGTAACCAAAAAAAAATACATAAATTAATTTAATAATTTACAATACTTCATCATTATCATCATCATCATCAGCGTATGTTAGTCCACTGCTGGACATAGGCCTCCCCTAATGAGCGCCATAGCGCCCTGTCTTTAGTTTGACGCATCCAGCATCTGCCTGCAGTCTTTCGCAGATCGTCATCCCACCTGGCCGGAGGGCGTCCTACACTACGTTTGCCAAGTCGCGGTCTCCACTCAAGAACACGTTTACCCCCGCGGTTGTCGGTTCTTCGCGAGATATGGCCGGCCCACTGCCACTTTAGTTTGCTAATAACAATACTTAAACAAAAGAAAAGAGGGAGTTAGGATCCCATTATTTTGAATGTAAATGCTTACGCAAAAGTTGAAGATAGGTACCTGGTTAATTCCAAAAAGGTATTTCATCGATTGCTCCAACTAAGCAATAAGCGCGGAGCAGCCGGAATGTAATCCTTGTAAACAATAAATCTTGCGCCAACGTCTCCCTCGTTACCTGGAATTATTTATTAATACTGCTCATCCATTGCTAGTATATCTGATTAAAATCTATACATACATACATACATCAATCACTACAATAGTATAAAATAAAGTCGCTTTTTCTGTCCTCATGTCCCGATGTATGCTTATATCTTCAAAACTACACAACGGATTTTCATGCGGTTTTTTTAATAGATAGAGTGATTCAAGAGGAAGGTTTATATGTATAATACATGCATAATATACCGTGCGAAGCCGGGGCGGGTCGCTAGTAATATTATAAAGTAAAACATAAAAAATAAGAAGTAAAAAAGTCTTGATTAATTTGAAAAACAGCGCCTTTTCTCGTCCCAGGTGAGCAGTAGATGTTCCACGGGAGTTAATAATTGTGTCGTACAGACACATCATTCAAACAGATGATACTTAGCGACAAAAAATCGCATAGTAACTAGGTCACGTGACAGCTGGTAACAGATAGAAATATTCAAAGGCTTACCCACCGGCTATGGGTGGTGTAGGGGTATAGCACGCGCCACGGAATGACGAGGATCCGGCTTCGACTCCCGGCCATAGCTTCACTTTTCGGATTTTTCTATGAGTTCTAATTTTCAGTGACGTTTAGAATATTTTTTTATACATACATAAATCACGTCTTTATCCCTGCGGGGTAGACGGAGCCTCAGGTAACAAGACCTGAAGGCCACGTTGAGCATGATTGTGGGCGTACAGGCGTTTTATATATCTACTACCAACAGTGGACACTTTTTGGTCCTTACCCGGATATCAAATGCGTCCATAGCAACGTAGTATAGGACATCCCTGGTGAAAAAGCACCATTTGACATTAAATTAAAATCACATCTCACTAAACCACAGCGCGACTATAACAAATTGGCCAAGCATTTAAATAATAATGAATTTAACTATATAGCTATTTCGTTCCGGGAATCAATATTCCATTAGCACTTGAAATACATGGAAACGCAAATTTCCAGAACGAAGCTGAACACAATAACAACCCAGGGCTTTTAATTAAGTTTAGAATTTCTAGGTCTTGTTAAATTCGATTTAATTAGCCGTCCCGAATAGTTTTGACTAAATTAGAACTAAACGTTTGGAAAATGCTAAGTAATAATGCCAATTGAATCAACAGCTACTTTGCTAAGTTCGAAAGTGAGTAAACTATTATCTTATCAGATTAGTTTTAACTTGATCGACATTAAATAAACTAAAACAAACTTGTGAAATTGAGCTTTTTTTTCTGTTCTACCTTGTACCTGGACTTTTTTGGAAATTCAGATATTTAAGGAAAATCAGGAATCTCTTTCTTTGTAAACCTTTATCTGTCACATTGACATTTGCCTCTGCCAGACACGTTACCGCGTGTCTAGATAGACACGCGGTAACGTTCAATGTAAAAGGAATTGACGGGTAGTGAAGATTGCGATGGGAAACTTGAGGTGCTTTTAGTTCTATAAAACAAATAGCACATTTTTTGTTTCAATAGTTCTACCATGGAACTGCTGGGAAAGAAAAATGTTAACAGTTCTATGACGTCACAGTTCCATAGAACAAATGGGAGGTACCCAAATTGACAACGGAGCAGCCCTTCACTTCAGCAGTACTTTTGACCTTTAAATTTAGCACTAATAAAGCAACATTTTTAAATCAAGTAAGCGATAGTTTATTAAGTACTACTTCAGAAAAAATCTAAATGGATTTCGATGATAAAAGTAGGGATACTACTTGAATGGCTGGATCAACGCAATAATACTTTTTATCCTAGAATGAACAATTCCCGAGTGAGTAATATTTATTAAAGTTACAGATAGTCGTTAGGGCCTAGAGGTTCTCGAGTGGACACCGCGGATCCGCAAGCGCAGCGTAGGACGTCCACCAACGAGGTGACGTGTGACCTGATTAAATTCGCGGGTTCACGGTGGATGCAAGCCGCTTCCAACCGAGGCAACTGGAGGTATATGTCCAACAGTGGACATGTCGTCCTATGGCTATGATGATGATGGTGATGATGACGAGCTACTAACGAATTCCTCGTAAGCATCAACTGGTACTCAACAAAAACAATTGTTCAAGCTGTTACAGTCGAGGGCATAATGTATATCGATACAGCCATCATGTCAAATATATGTGTCACCGGCCTTATTTTACGACATAAATGTGTATAGATGTTTTTGGCGTCTTGGTAACGTACATCTTCTATCTTTCTAAATATATATAACTCAAAGGTGACTGACTGACTGACTGACATATTGATCTATCAACGCACAGCCCAAACCACTCGACGGATCGGGCTGAAATTTGGCATGCAGGTAGATGTTATGACGTAGGCATCCGCTAAGAAAGGATTTTGATCAATTCTACCCCCAAGGGGATAAAATAGGGGATGAAAGTTTGTATGAAACTTTGTCAATTTTAAACCGATCGGGCTGAGACTTTGCATGCATAAAGCTACTATGACGTAGGCATCCTCTAAGAACGGATTTTGATAAATTCCACCCCTAAGGGGATAAAATAGGCGATGAAAGTTTGCAAAGGTCGTAGCTGGCTAGAGTCGCGACGTTAATAATTATTGCTGAATATACTATCAACATACATCAGTTCTTAAGTCTAATTCTACGCGGACGAAGTCGCGAGCAGAAGCTAGTAATATATATTTTTGCCCTTGACTGTACAATGTACATAGCAAGTACGGCAAATAAAGGATATTCGTAAACCAACTGTTATTAAATTACGTGAGGCGTGAACAAAATCAATAAATCATCCAGAAGGCTTGTGCCGTAAATACGAGAAGCAATCTCCGCAGGTAGGCATTTAATTAACAGCCATAAGGTTCATATTTGCGGTGACGCTGTATTATGAGATTACGTAGTTGTGCAGTTGGGAACTGTGAAACATCTGTTTTATTTTTAGCTGTGAAAGTTTGACAGGTCAGTACAAGAGAGTCCCGAGAAAAATAAACGCATAAATCCTACTAATATTATAAATGTGAAAATTTGTGAGTATGTTTGGATGTTTTTACTCTTTCACGCCAGAACGGCTGGACAGATCTAGATGAAATTTGGAACACACATAGATTATAGTCTGGAATAACACATAGGCTACTTTTTATCCCGGAAAATTGTGAAATTCCTGCGGGATAGCGATAAACGAATTCTATGCAGACGAAGTTGCGGGCAACACCTAGTTATACATACATACACTATGTACGATAAAAGCGTGACCGGTTAAACTTCTAAACAGAAAAGATTTATCATGCGAAATTTTCTAATTTAACAGTTATTTTATTACACTTTCATGCTTTATTTTTAATAAGGTGTCCAGTCTCCCGAATTTTCTATAATCGCATGGCATATATGAGGCATACTTTCAACTAAGTTTTCAGCGAAACTGTAGGGTAAAGACCTCCATATGAACTTCAGTTCTCGAGATAGATTGGCGACGCTAACCGTATTTTTTCCTCGCAATTTTAGCTTCATCCACGCCCATACATTTTCTATTGGTTTGGCATCGGGTGATTGTGAGGGCCAATCCACAACATCGATGCCATTTTCGGCCTTCCACGCAGTACAAACCCGACTTCGGTGTTTAGGGTCATTATCCTCTTGCAGGATCCATGAAGCATTATGCCTTGGGAACATCTTCTTACCGGAAGGTAACAATGCCTTTTCATAAATTTTGGCCATTTTAAGGGCATCTAGCGTACCAGTGAACAAGTGCAAAAGGCCGAAACCCTGCTTTGAGAAGCATCCCCAAAGAGGCACCTTTACTGGGTGTTTCACGGTCCGCACGAGCAATCTGTTATCAGCCGTAAGCCAAGCCCTAGTCGAGTAATTAGCAGACCGAAATGAATCTTCATCTGAAAATATTATATTATTCCAATCCCGGTTTTTGTTTTCACTCGCCCATGACAATCTCTTTCCCGTGTGTTTTCCTATAAGGAGCGGTTTCTTCATCGTACTTCGAAATTTGAATCCATTTTTCATCAAACGCTTCCGTATTGTATCTATAGATATAGATAAACCATTTTCTGCAACTTTTCTTGCCCAGAACGCAAAGATAACAGTTGATTTTTCATAAATATTTGTAAAATCCGCTTATTCTCTGCAAAGGAGGTTGATTTTGTTTTCCCGCGTTCTGGTACGTCGTTGACGTTTTTTGTTTCCGTGTATCTCTTTACCCGCTAGTTTACAAACGCCTTCGACTTATTCATGTACTTAGCGGCCCGATCACGAGTCATTTTGGGTCCCTTCGGATGTGTACAGAGGAACACTGCTTCGTATCGTGTAGCATACACGGCACTCATTTTGGAAAATATGCTTTTGGCGGGAGACGGTCAAGTTTTTTTTTCTTTTTTTTACAGAGCATTGTACGTAATAGATCAGGCTATTCAGCCAGTACCTTTTTTCATAGTGTGGCATTTTAAAAATTAAAATTATGCCGGTCACGATCTTGTCATACACACTGTATATAACATCACGCCTCTTTCCCACAGGGGTATCAATCTCTTCACACATGCTCGTCGGTTTCGGGTACTCCTGAACTGACCTTTTTTCAAAATGTCTCCTATGTGGTCCCGGATCGTCCTTCTGATTATACTTAAATGATAATAGAACGAAATTAATTATTTGTTAACTTGAAATTTTCCTCAAGAGGGCAGCCAGGGTGCTACCACTTTGTATAAAAGGGTTTTTTTACAAGGTTTTTATTAACTTCAGCACTGTTTCACAAACAAACCTTTGATCCAAGATGCTTCAGTATCTTATTGGTAAACAATACTAAAGTATTCTTTTGGTAAAATTATAAAAGTTACCTTTCTAAAAGTAAGCCATAATATGAATAGATTAAACTACTTTTTTGACTACAGATCAGCTGAATAAAAAGTATCAAAATAAGGTCATTGTCAAAGATTTGTTCGTATTATGACCGGATATCACTTTGATTCTTTGTTTTGAATTTTGATACATATCTAGTGGCAGGATCAACTTGATTTTTTTTTAATAGGTAGTTATAGAAATTTACTTACATCGCATTAAATACTGTGAGCAAAGAACTTGTATTGAAAATATTTCATTCACAGGCGAATAGCAAGATTTATCAAGTATGCAGACATCCGCAACATAGACTATCTTGTAAAATAGTGCTGGTTTTGATTACGGTTTCAATTTATAGTAGCCAACTAAACACCCTCTTTCTATCTAGTGCCGTGTTCGCTACGTAACATCGCTGGAACTTTTCCTGACCGGAAAAACTATCCACGTAAAGTTATGTTGTCAGATACCGTGTTAGTACACAAGCATTGTAGCTACTTTTAGAGCTTATTTTATTTTCCATGGATAATTAAACTTTGAGTTGCCTTGTAATCCAAAATTAAAAATTCGAAGTTCGTTACTTGCCGTCCTGCTCACATGTATAGTCGTTAATGTGAAAGTGAGAGGGACGGGTATAGTACGAACTTGGAATTCCGAATTTCAGAGTAGCCCCTTTGTACCTCGACGGATGATCTCTGTGATCCAACTAATATTATAAATGCGAAAGTTTGTGGGGATGGATGGATGGATGTGATGATGTGAGTATGTGAGTGTGTATGTTTGTTCCTTCTTCACGCTGAAACGACTGGACGGATATAGATAAAATTTTGAACGGAGATAGCTGGTACCTTAGGGTAAAATAGGCTACTAGTTATTCCCGAAAATTGCATAGTTCCCACGGGATAGCGATAAACATGCAAAAGTCGTAGCCCCCTAGAGACGTAAATAATTATTGCAGAATTTATACTATCACCATGAGTGTTTAGGTTTAATTTTATGCGGACGAAGTCGCGGGCAGAAGCTAGTTTACATAATAAATACAACGGGAACATGGGGGAGAATTTTCATATGTTAGAACCAAACACGCTTCTTTGGATGTTCGTAAAATTAAGTTCATTGGAAATATGCTTAATTGATTTGGTTACGTATATAGAGATTAACAAAACAGATTTATAAGGTGACTGTGAATGTATGCGTTGTGAGTGGAAGGCTAAATGGTCAGGAGTTGAGACTAACACCACAAAAGCAGTCGTTTTACGGTTAGAGTCAACATAAACGTTCAAAGTCAGCTTTAAAGAATCACACGGCCGATTCTGGAAGTTACTGCGCTCTTTACTCGCGCGCCTTTACTCAACGATTGAAAAATTAACATTTAACTTCGCCAACACCATTTACGTATGTGTGTTTAGCTTAGATTATATCGTAGGTATTAGCGAAGTGGCACACACGCACGGATTGAACGTCGAGTATTTGCTACTTACGAACGGAAAAGCTGCCACTCATTAGCTGGCGATCAGAAAAAAAGCAATAGATTTATATGTGCACAACACATATGAGTAGCCTGAACGTATTTACGAAAGTATTCGTTTAAATAGGAAAGTTACTGATTGTATGGCACACAACGCACTGCTTAACTGTTTAAAAAAAGAGTTTCAAACGCTATTAGGATTTCTTGGTTTGAAAAACAGAACCTGTACAAAACGATTTGTTGGTTCAGCCCCCACGGATACGTGTGTATACTCTTTGTAAATTCTATTTATTTTTATCTTTGGGTGCTTACTATTTTAAGTTGGAAAGGTTTGAAAATTACTTTTTAAAGTTTTGTGATCATGGATCACTTACGTGGGTTTTTTCAAAAACAAAAGTTTTATGTTTTTTTACGTATTTTTTCATTAATATGTCAATCAATAGTCTTATTAAAAAAATCAGCAAGAAATCAAATGCATAATAGTCCGCTAGCCTAAGATCAAAATAAAATAACCGTTGAATATTTCGATGGCCTAATTCTCAATAATACCTAGGTACTAATTACGGGGAAAATCTGACCTAAATTGGGACGATAGAGTACAAATCACAAATTTGCAATTTCATAGACGAAAAAAAAGGGAAAAAGTAAGACGGTGAACTGGACCATCGATTTACCGGACGGCGTGGCTTGTTTTCATTAGCGTGATTGCTTCAACCCATTTTTGCCAGTAAGTGTTGAATGTAAGTACTACTTAGTTTCGTGCTGTTAAGTGAAATGAATGAACGGACTCATTTTTCTTTTGCTGATTTAAAATGCTAAGTCTTTTCAAGTTAGCAGACTGGTTTTTCATGGAGCTGTAATCTTTGAAGCCGAATTTGCATTTGTGTTCTTACTTCTTTCTTCTGTTCAGAAAGTGTGATTAATAAAAGTGTTTTTGTTGCTAGTAAAAAACAGTTTCTCTTGTCTCGCGAAATAGTATTTGGTACTTCTGTAAATAAAATAGTTGAATTTATTATTTCCTTTTGAAAATAACACATCGTTCCAGGCTGGTTTGGGAGCAAAGGAAAAACATAGAATGTACCAGTTGCTTCTAGTCCCATGCAGATGCGAAAAGCCCATCGAGGGTATGGGCGAAATTCTTAGGAATCATGTTATAGGCGATGCGGCTAGCAACCCATTAATTACTATTTTGATTCCTTTTTCCACCTATACGCCTACAATCATGCTAAACATGGTTTTGTTACCTCAGGCTGTGACTACCCCGTAAGGGACATAGACGTGATTTGTGTAGGTGTATGTGTACGTATGTATATTTTAAACCTATTATTAAATCGTCGAAAAACTAAAAAAAAGTGTCAATATTTAAGATTCTGTAGATTCGAAAAAAAATAGTTATTATTATATGCTAACATTCCGATTTGTTTGAAGTCTGTGCCGCAGCACGAAGCCCCTAGTCTTCTTGTATCTACCGGCTGCCTATTGAATTTGATACATACCGTCACGCCTCTTTCCCACAGGGGTAGGCAGAGACTACATTGTTCCACTTGCTACGATCCTGACATACTTCTTTCGCTTCATACATATTCATCAATCTCTTCATACATGCTCGTCGGTTTTGGGTACTCCTGAGTTAAAAATAAAGATACTCAATGCGATCTCGGCTATTTTGTTGAATAGGCCTTGCTTGACCTTACTATTTTGTGGAGTAAAGAAGTAAGGTTACCATTTAGTTTAATATCCTTTTCCGCAAAGTAATGCTTAAATGTGTACAAAATTCGTTTCTAAACATATAATATTATTAGAATTTGAGCTGTTTAAGCAAACTTTCTTTAATACGAGTATATCGAGATTTAAGTCACATTATGCGGTTTTGTATAACAAATGAATAAACGTTATACGAGTATGTACATAGCAGCAGCAAGCAGTGTGATAATTCATGGAGATAATATATTGTATGTATGTAAACTCTTTATTGTGAAAAATAAACATAAGACAAATACAATTGACAACATACAAGATACATAATAATAATTAAGATAATCTAAAATTACAACATAATACAATACACCATGATTAATCTAAAAGTTTACTAAATATACAAATTTATAATAATAATTAGAATGTCAAATATAAAGGAAAAAATAATAATAACAAAAATTAAGATAATATCGGTTAAGGAGCGACAACACCGCCGCGTATACGCAGTGACGTGTTGTAGGCGTCACGGTTTCTCACCGTTTTTCCATAAATTTTGATACGTAAACGCATCGTCAACGTCTTTTATGAACCGGTGTGGTCGCACCTTTAAATGGTAAAATGTTTGTATACATCGCTCACACTTTTCACCAGTGTAGGCATACTTACTATGTGTCGTTTTTAATACAGAATGTAAATATTCCTAGTTTGAAATAAGATTTCTATTTAGAAGTTTTCAAAATAAAAAAATATAAATTACTAACAAGAAGCAGAGATACGGAATATTTATTCTACTGTCTCTGTACCCACTGCTATAAAATGTCAAACTTTTCCTACTAAAGTCCTAGGTGGGTTACAAATAACCAAGTTTATAGTTTTAGTATAAGTTTCATTCAGTGCTATAAATATTTTTATGAAATCAGTTCGTACCGCGCCGCGGTTTACTGCCAACTACTAAAGTTTAATGCTTTTTAGATGCACTTAGAAGTTATTGCAACGCAACCTCTTTTAAACTAACATACGAAATGAGAATTTTTCCGTCTCGCCGTTCAGTTTTTGGCGAAAACTGTTTATTTCCTAGCATATTATTTGTTTATGAAATAATGATTTGTTGGAGAGAAATATGCGAGGTTTTCCTACTTTAAAGAGAGCATAAAAATATGGTAAATGTCTTCTTTTAGCTGCTGTTATACTGACACATGCTATCCCGTGGTTTGAACTATTTTACCGGATTGCACGACGCAAAGTAAATTTAATACATTAAAATTTCTCCATCTTTAATATCTGGTTGGTATTGTTCTTCAAACTTTACATTGAAATAGCTAAAATATCATATGTGACATTCAATAATTTAGATGCATTTGGACTAAATAAATGATGAAAAGAAAATTTCACACACAGTCTTCCTTTGGTGCTTTAATGTAAACGGAGAACATTCTCTCGTCGGTAAGCAGTTATAGTTGTTTTATCTCCAATGAGAAACGAGAATCCTACTTCACTACATAGTATAAAACAAAGTCGCTGTCTCTGTCCCCATGTCCCTATGTCCCTTTGTATGCTTATATCTTCAAAACTACACAACGGATTTTGATGCGGTTTTTTTTAATAGATAGAGTGATTCAAGAGGAAGGTTTTAATGTATGATTCTACGCAGACAAAGTCGCGGGCAGAAGCTAGTATATTATAAATGCGAAAGTTTGTTACGAGTGAGTGAACATGTATGTTCCTTCTTCATGTTGAAACGACTGAACGGCTTTGGATAAAATTTGAAACGAAGTTAGCTGGTATCCTAGATTAACACTTATGCTACTTTTTATCCCGGAAAATTGCATAGGTCGGGTGGGATAGCGATGAACATGTGAAAAGTCGTAGCTGCCTAGAGTCGCAGCGTAAATATTTATTGCAGAATATACTATCAATATCAGTTCTTAAGTCTAATTCTACGTGGACTAAGTCCCCGATTCATGAAAGCAGTTGATTAGAAACTATACCTAGTTCGAAAATGATAAACCTCTGCATGTTGCTATAAACCTGTGCCTCAAATTAAATTTTTGATATTTCGAAACGTTTGATTATTTAGAGCTGTAATTTTCTCCTACAGTACTGGTATTTTAAATTTATCGGGGCCCAGCTCGTTCCGCAATTATGTAGACATGTAGCTTTACATTGAAGATTACAATACGTTTTTTTAAATATAGTCACATATACTGAGGAATTCTAAACATGATTGGTGTCAAAGCATCGTCACCTAGTCGACGCTGTAACATAGCTATAAAGTTTTTGAGCCTTGAGCACTTTGTTGGAGTTCTACTACAAAGCATACTCACGAAACTGCCTATATTACTTACACGGTAGTTTAATCAAGAATGTTATTGTAGAGAATGCCTTTGTTATGGTTAAATCTCATACATTTTAGAGATAAACGTCTGATGACGGAATGTGTTCAGTTTCTTTGTATTTACTCCGTTGACACAGTGGCGCTTAAGTTACTTGATATACGTAAAGGAAACGGAATTTGTGCATAATAAAAACAATCCTTTTGACGGCCAACGTTTCTCCATGAACTTTTCAGCTCTTTGAACTTAAGTAGGCAAAAGACAACGTAAAAATAATCAACGACAAAAGCAAGAACTTAAAGTAAACCTTTATTTCATTAGTATCGATACTATCAATGATATCAAATCTTCGTAATTTTTTATAAATGAATCGTAAAAGGAAACAAAAAAAAATCAAGAAGTAAAAATTCTTGTAGTACCTATCATTTGAAAAATAGCGCCTTCTCTCATCGCTGGTGAGCACAAGATGTTTCACTGGAGTTTGTAATATTGTGTCGTACAGACACAACATTCAAACAGATGACGCTTAGCGACAAAAAATCGCATAGTAACAAGGTCACGTGACAGCTAGTAACTAATAGAAAAATTTGAAGGCTTACAGGCTTACCCACCTGCTATGGGTGGTGTAGGGGTATAGCACGCGCCCCGGAATGACGAGGATCCGGGTTCGATTCCCAGCCATAGCTTTATTTTTCGGATTTTTCTGTGTTCTAATTTTCAGTGTCGTTTAGGAATTTAAATAAGAGATCGGTACTATTGATATTATGGCATTTTTTGATTTAATCTATCGATATAGTCTATAAATTTTGCGGCAACTGTAGCATTGGCTTTAAGACGATACTAAAATGTCCGAATAATCCGACAGGGTAATGCTGGAGGTACCTATTTAAAATTTTCCATGCCATTTAAATTTTGTTTGAGGGTCGAAATTTGTAGTTGGTTTCGTGCCCTTTTGCTCGCACTTTTAGTCATTAATAAAATAATGAGAGCGGTGTGTAATGGTTGTATTTATAATCATTTGGGTTCTTGTGCAAAGAAACACATAAGCTTGTTAGTCGCCATCTTTATTGTCTGTCATCTAAAGCACCAGGTACATGCACCTTAAATGCGCGGCCTCATAATGTAAAGCCTACTCTCATGACACGGTGGTAGCCTACAAACACTGAATATCACATTTCGAAGTAGCCTTTCTGATGATCATGTTAAAGATTTTTATTCTACACTGACCTTACCTCCGGATCAATACTCAATATCACTTGAACCAACTAGTACCGAATATGAACTACCTACGTATTTGTTACACTTATAAATGAGTACCTAAATATTTTGTCGCGACCGCTTGGCATAGATAAAATGACTAACAGAGTGGAAGTGTTTTACAATTTACATTTGAAAAAATTCGCGCAGCTAGTGTGCCGATTGCTCCACTCTGATTGGCCGACCAAAACTGAAAAAGGCACTCGATTTAAGCAAGTAGTTAGGATCGATACATACATACATACACATACACAAATCACGTCTTTATCCCTTACGGGGTAGACATAGCCTAAGGTAACAAGACCTACAGGCCACATTTAGCAAGATTGTGGGCGTATAGGTGGAAAATGGAATCAAAATAGTGATGGGTTGCTAGCCTCATCGCCTATAACATGATTCCTATGATTTTCGCCCATTCCCTCGATGGGCTTTTACCATCTGCGCGGGTAGAGAAGCAACTGGTACATTCTATGTTTTTTCTTTGCTCCCAGACCAGCATGAAAGAAGGATCGATACGGATAGATAATTTTTAGTTATTGTGTGGCATAGTGAAAGAAACTCAATTAATTTTAATAAAAAAAATTGCGTAAAACTAGTATTACTTTAGTGAAAGTTGTAAAACACAAAATTTAATTGTATTTGCTGAACAGAACAGTATTGCCACTCTGTTTGGTTGGTATCCTCTATGCCACTAGGCTAAAAGGGAATTTATTATTCACTACCAACATTTTTTAAAAGGATCGCTTAAAATATTTCGTTTCCAAATGACGTGACGATAAATGAGTGAGACCTCGTACCTTGCATCTGAAGGTCGACATAAACCCGCGTTCACACGTACCCCACTTTTTTATTGTCCCCCATTGTTCCTTTTTCAAAATAAATCAGAGCCGCGGGTTGCGTGTGCTGCTCTATATGTATTTTGCATGAAAAAGAGGCACTTGCCTCAGGCGGGCGGTAAAAAGGTGCGTGATCTTTGTCGGATATACAACGTTATTTATTACGCTAGTGTATAATAAGTTTTATTTGATAACGTTGCGTCGGTCGACATTTTTTTAGTTGTAAGTTTTAATTAAAACGTTAGCCTTTTTACAAGCCAATATTTTTTTTTTAATATAGGGGAGACCGAGGCGAGTTGAAACAGAGGTGAGTTGATACAAAGCCGATTTCTCTGAACTGTGACAGTTTATCGGGCTGGTAACTTCGCTAACTCGTTGCTCTTTCTACACTCCACAGTTTGTGTAAAGTTGTGACCTCGCTAACTGTCATAGATGCAGAGAAAAAGGCTTTGTATCAACTCACCTCTGTCTCAACTTGCCTCGGTCTCCCCTACGTATGTATGCATGTATGTATGCATGTATGTATGTATGGCTATAGTGACTAGGATAGAAAAAAGTATGCTTAGTTGGTTTGGACATGTAGAGCGGATGGATGAAAGTAGACTAACTAAACAGATCTATATGGGGAGTGTGAATGGTTACGTTGGGAGGGGAAGGCTCAGACGGACGTTCCGAGACCAAATAGGAGACGTTTTGGAGAAAGGTCAGTTCAGGAGTACCCGAAACCGACGAGCATGTATGAAGAGATTGATGACTGGATGAAGCGAAAGAAATATGTCAGGACCGTAGCAAGTGGAATAAAGTAGTCTCTGCCTACCCCTGTGGGAAAGAGGCGTGACGGTATGTATGTATGTATGCACACGTCATGTATGTATGTTTGGATCAAATCCGGCTACTCAATTTTAAACCAGTTATTTTCAACCGACTAAGCGAATTTTTTATATACTTGTGTATGTAGGATAACAACTAGAGAATTTCTGGCAGTGCAATTCTCACGATTAACAGATTGACTTCGCAAGAGAGAATTTAACTCTTCAACAGTCGCTCCGATTGATTTGATAGTAGATGATAATGCAAGTGCAATCAACATAAATTAAAGTTAGCATAAAAATATTCTGTAAAAAGCGATATATTTAGGTTTGATTATACATAATGTTATCGAGGCATATATCGTTAAATATCACAATACGTTAAGGTAACAATAACTAAAGTACTTATTTATTTTGTTTGTCATTCACCGTCATCAATTTTCAATTCGGCTCCACCTAAACCCAATACAGGCACCCGATGTCCAATCGAACAATGAAATCTAACAAAGCATTCAAATACATAATAAATAAACGGCACTTTCCTCTATTCACGTCCCTGAATCTGACACGAAATCTTATTACGCCCGAACAACAATTGAGGTCTGAAAAGTAATAATGATTGGGATTCATATAACCTTTATTTGATCCGAGGCGCCGAACGTGAAAGCCGAAGATGCGTCAAAAACTAGGCAATTACATGTTCAATAGTGTCAGACCGACTCATCACGGACAAATGGTTTCCAATTGCTTTGGTCCCAGCACGCACGGCTGCTGAAAATGTCAATATTGCCTCCGAGAATTGGAAGCAATACATGGCGAATTTAAATGGGCACAGAAATCATTTAAGAATTGCTCTCCTGTGTAATTACTGGGACATCAAGCGTGCCGTTTGCGTCAGCTTATAAAAGTGTAATTCTTTTGAATGAGACATTTTGTTTATTCTTATGATTTGACAAAAATATCTAATTTTGTTCGTCATTTGATTCCCCTTCCACTTATACGCCCGCAATCATGCTAAACGTGGCCTTTAGGTCTTGTTACCTTTGGCTCTGTCTACCCCGTAAGGGATAAAGACGTAATTTATATGTGTATGTGTGTGTGTGTGTTTATTTTCCAGTAACTTTTTAAACAGTTTTTTTTTTAATTTCATTTTCCACGTATACGCCCACAATCTTGCTAAATGTGGCCTGTAGGTACCTGTTACCTTAGGCTCTGTCTACCCCGTAAGGGATAAATACGTGATTTGTGTATGTTTGTGTGTATGTATGTAACTTTTTACTTTTAGTTTTTTCTATCACCATAGCTCTTACTAAAGACTCTAACACATTAAGTTAAATTTAAAGCGACATCCGCAGACAATTTGCGTCAGTAGCGAATGTCATTAGTAAACACCAAGCCCGCCTCAGTTACAAACTCAGACGATACCATAAAACTGCCATTCAATTGAAAAAGATCGCGACAATTGCACCTTTATTGCTATCGCGGCACTTACGCTAACTTATCTCAGTCATTCAGGCCAATAGCAATACAAATAGCTCTCATTTAACAAGGCGCGCGTTACTTGTAAATTATGAACACGAACACGCAAGTGACGCTAGCACCGATTTTGTCACACCTCTTTTGCCTGCTCCATATTTATCATTCGTCTCAAGCTTGCACGTCAAAATACGAAACTGAAATTACGTGCGCGAAATTCAGAATAGACGGCTCACTCGCCCGTATATTTTGTACGTAAATATTTGCAATGGAATCGACACCTTAGCAGCACCTTAGCGGGGATGAAGAAAACAAAGAAGCTTGAGGAATTAATCCAACACAATGCATAATTTTAATGTTTTGTTCTCTTTTTCGTGCCGAGGGTAAAGTCTATTTCAATAACGATTTATGATCGATTTGAAGAGAACATATTTGTTTTTAACTTAATTTCATTGTACTAGCTAGCAATGTACTTACTGTTTTTACGAACTTCAACACATAAAAAAACCATTAGTACCCAGACAGGAAATACTTGTAATCAATCAACTTCTGATAACAATCACTCTATTTTAACAAAAGCTTACGACTGTTAGCGCTTTGTTAGTCAACAATTGAAAAATAGTGCCTCTAGGGGACCAAGTAGCAGGCAAAATTGAGTTAGAACGTTTCATGGAAATAGAGTTTGATGTAATTAAGGTGAGTTTGAGTTTCTAGTTAATTGAATTTGTAAGAAAAGTCAGGGTAGGAGGCAATAGCAGCGGATGGGGGTCGCGTTACATTGAAACATTGTTTTTCATTTGAAGAACATGACTGTAGTATATATAAACCTGGCTATCTATATGATAATAATAATGTCAAAATGATATTTGCTAAAGGTAATCAAGAAGAATTAGTAGGGTCTAAAACTTGAGACGCTTTGTGATACGAATTTGGAAATTAATTCGATATTGCACGTTGCTAGGTTGCTATGAGGTAAAACGGCATAAAATTTTGTAATCATGACCGTCATATACAAATATATTATGCTAAGGCAGCATTATCAAGAAAATGATCTATCAAGGACTAACAACTCAACAATTTAAACAAAATTAAATATTTCAACATTTTCATTTTCGGGCTATACATACACATACATACACAAATCACGTCTTTATCCCTTAGAGGGTAGACATAGCCTAAGGTAACAAGACCTACAGGCCACGTTTAGCAAGATTGTGAGGTGGAAAATGGAATCAAAATAGTGATAGGTTGCTAGCCGCATCGCCTATAACATGATTCCTTTCGCTCATTCCCTCGATGGGCTTTTACCATCTGTGCGGGAAGAGAAGCAACTGGTACATTCTATGTTTTTCCTTTGCTCCCAGACCAGCATGGAAGGACTACACGGACAACATGGAGGGACTAAACTTAACAATTGAAGAGAAACAAAACTTAATGACTTATGCTAGAGTAATAGTCCATTGAGTACATCTAGGAACTATTAGCCGCTACGTAATGTAAAATGTAGTTCATTGACATCGCCACTTACGTTGATTGCCTTTGAAATATGTCTCAAACAGGTCACCCAGCCGAGTAACACATATCAAGTGAGTCGTCAATAAAATAAAACCGTCCAACAAAATGAATGCCGTAGCAATGTTTGCGTGACATCCTTCGAAATTAGTGTCACAAAATACACTCAGTCTGACACGAACACGTGGATCCTTATAACGTTGATACAAAGACCGAATTAGATTGAACTCCAGCCAAATTGTATTGTTCAATTTGTTGGGGAGCGTTTAGGAGTTCTGCCCCATTAGTTTTGACAGTTTGGTTAATATTGGGGCAATTCAATTTCTAATATTTCGTGGGTAGATGAAGTAAAGCATTTCATAGTGAGGTTTTTATTTACGAACTTTCACGAAGTTGACACCGTGCGTACGGCAGGGGAAATATTTTTATTTCCTGTGTAGGTAATGATGATGAGACATTCGATTTAATTACAAGGGAAACATTACAAATGAATTAAAAGTTTGAAAATATAATTAGATAGTAGTTAGGTAGTTAAAAAAAATATCACACCAGCGCGGGTCTAAACCATTGTAATTAGGCAGACATCAGGTTGTTAACATCTTAGCTTATTAATGTTGTTAAAAAGATAATACAAATACAAAAAGGCGAAGTTATCCCTAAAATGGAATTCTTCTAGATAACCGTTGAACGATTGACAGGACAATGGCATTAAGCAAGAGTAGACACTCAGAAAAAGTAAAAGAACCGATAGAAACCAAAAATAACTAACATGAAAAGTATTCATTTTGACCTGGTTTAAGTCGCGGGTTCACGGTGGATGCGAGCCGCTTCCAACCGAGGCAACTGGAGGTCTATGTCCAACAGTAGACGTCCTATGACTGACATGATGATGATGATGATTCATTTTCAAAGTTACAAGATTTATTACTGAAAAAAAATACATAAGGGGAATTAAAAACAAAAACTGTGATTAAATTAAAAACTAATCTTAAAATAAAATAATTAAAAAATGACCCCTCCTTTGCATAGTTCCACAGACACACACACACACACACACACAAATCACGTCTATATCCCTTACGGGGTAGACAGAGCCTGAGGTAACAAAACCTAAAGGCCACGTTTAGCATGATTGTAGGCGTATAGGTGGAAAAAGGAATCAAAATAGTGATGGGTTGCTAGCCGCATCGCCTATGACTTGATTCCTAAGAATTTCGCCTATTCCCTTGATGGGCTTTTACCATCTGCGCGGGACGAGAAGCTACTGGTACATTCTATGTTTTTCTTTTGCTCCCAGACCAGCATAGAAGTTGTAGACACAGACACTGGCAGCATTCCCCCCTTTGGACAGCGATACTAATACGCTGTCCAAGGAAGCTGCCAGCTCTGCGGTCACCCGTAGCGTCTATTAGCCTCTTCGAAATATCTTTGAAGAGGCTATTAGCGCTAGGACCCCACGGACCAAGGGTCTCAACACCGAAAGGGACAAAGTTATAACGGTACCTAGTTACAAGAACATTACCAAGACGTCCTTCGTAAAAAGCTGCTAGCTGGTCATGATGGTTTTCCGAACGCAAATGTGGTGCGCTATTAGGCCTTATAGTCTGTCCAATCATTTATTTTCTCGATGACAGCTCCCGTAGAATGTAACTGCGCTTATTACGCAAAAATTAACTGCGAGGTATAAAAAATATGACGTCTGCCTAATTTTGTTCCTTGATCCCATATAATATGCATCTAAGACAAATTGAGTCCTTATATATGCAGTAATATCTTTTTAAAGTACGATAAACAATAAACGTTTTAATAAAGTTACATTCTATGGGAATGCAAATAGTGATGTTATGATTGAAATATCGATATTGTATCGGTATTGTATATATTGAACTAGATGGTGTTCCTGCGACTTTGTACACGTTGTAATTTTTTACCGGGATAAAAAATAGCCTATGTTACTCAGGAATAATGTAGCATTCAAATGGTGAAATATTTTTTGTTTGTCCAGTAGTTTTTAGTTAATTCATTACAAAGATACGTTGTCATTCGCCCATTTTGCACGCTTAGTAATAAATTAGCATTCAAGTCGGTTGTTTTATTGGCCCCATAGCTGAATACTTCTCAACTACTCGTATATATTTAAAATTGGATCGATATTGTATCTACTGATCACTTATTAGGTCACAACACTATAACTATCAAACTACATCTGTCATCGAGAAAATAATGATTGGAACAACTATAGCAGTCGTTGTACGTTTTACACCAACCATACCCTAATCGGCCTAAGCCTCGAAACCTAGTCTCATATAAGTACAAATTAGCATACCGGCACGCCAAACCAATTAAGGCTATCACTATCCAATCCACATTAATAACCTTGATAAAGTAAGTGGCAATTAAAGCCAAGTCGGTCGCATCGCGTGTGCCGCACGAGTTGCGAATGATGAGTGGTAAGGCCTGGGCGTGTTATGGAGTATGTGGTGTTTGGTGGGAAAACAGATTGCTGGCGGGTTGTATTATACACAAAGTTATCAGGGGCCCGATTTTTGAAAGCACATCACTCGAAAGTACCACTCGAAAGGGATGAAACTCTTCGGCATCGGATACCCTGAACCAGGAGATTTCAAGGCACTTCCACTACGCCAAATCACCCAATTCATGAATGAGGTGGTAAAAGCGATGGAATAGTGCGAAGGAGGGGTAATTATACAAAAGATCCACGAATGGGTCGAAGTGTATCCGTAGGGACCCCTAGACTATGATAAGATAAGATAAGACCACTCGAAAGTGTTAGTATTTTGTTTATGTTTATATCTTCAAAACTACCGCTCTAATCAAATTTTTGACTAGTTAACAAGATTAATGAGAGCCGTAAGTATCTTTTAAGCTATTTATATTTCAAATTCAGCTCAATTTTTCACCACTTTCGAGTGGTATTTCCACACGTGTGCTTTCAAAAATCGGGCCCCAGGGATCGTAATATGCGAGCAAAATTTACTGACGACAGTGTAAGAGGTCATCAGTAAAATAATATTTATTTGTATTAACTGAAATTTGTCTGGCTATCAAATGAATCAAGAATTTTACTTCATGATTTTTTATGTTTACCTTCACGGTTTTACCAGTTAGAAATTAAATTTCTAAACGAAACCGAAAATTAGAACACAGAAAAATCCGAAAAGTAGAGCTATGGCCGGGAATAGAAATCGGATTGTCATCATTCCCTACAGCACGCATCACGGAATGATAAGGATCCGGGCTCGATTCCCGGTCATAGCTTTACATTTCAGATTTTTCTGTGTTCTAATTTTCAGTGTCGTTTAGAAATAAAAAAATATCATATAAAAAAAAATAATAAAAAAAAAAATTATTTTCGTACTTACCTAATATTTTAGTTCGTCTCTCTCTCTCTAAGTGCTTGGGTATCAGTAGGCTTATTGTCTAACTCGCTCGCAATCGCCATCGTGTTCATTTTGACAGTTCATGTGTGGGCTGACAATTGGCATCGGAATCGGCTAGCTGTCACCTTCATACAAGAACTGTCAAAATGATCATGATGGCGATTGCCCGCGAGTTAGACAATAAGCCTACTGGTCGTCCGGTCGTATTTTGACATAATTATTTCAAAGTTTGTCTGTCAAGTATACGTCAAAATTACCGGATAATGGTTATTGTTAAGTTTCGTGCAAATCACAACAAGAGGTACCGTTTGAGAGTTTTGATTTGAAAGATTATTATGGAAATTTAGTGATTGATCTTGTGATGAAATAAAAATAGCTTCGTTATTCCATTATTTTACGGAAAAGTAATTGAATTGTGTGAGTTACGCTTATACAAAGTTATTTCGGCTTGGAAAGTATGAAATGACAAACGGAACTCTTAGAGTGTATCAACTTACTTTAACAATAATTTTAACTATAACAATAATTTTGATAAAAAACCAAAAATAACGAGTCAACTAAATACCTATGGCACGTAAATGCCAGCCCATGTTTGTATATTTTTTTGGTAGAATAAACAAACCTCAATGTTTATTTATTTTCGGTCCATTGTTGTGTAGCCAAAAATATACCAGGAAAATTATAAATACCACTTGAACACCCACAAAATTGATACTGTTGAAATATTAGATAATTTTACCTTCTTGATATTATATTTTGCCTGTGTGGGTATGTAATTAGGCAGTTGGAATGGCTCAATTTTATTTCGGGGTTTTATTAGGCCATCCATATTTTTTATGAACAGTTCCGTGCTGGGTGTCACGTTAGCCCCTGTATGAATCACCACGATTCTGGAAACTTATGGTGTGTTATGGTATTTTTACTACTTGGGCACGCTACCGTTTAAAATAAATTCTGCATAGTAAGATGATGTAATTGTGGCAAACGTGGCTTTTAGACCTTGTTACCCTAAGGCTATCCCGTAAAGGATAAAAGCGTGACTTATGTATGAAAGTATGTAAGATTATATGTTTATATACTCGGGGGCAAAAAAACTGGTCACTTCCCGTAGAGAATTGCATTAGGTACCCTTTTTTTGCTCCCGAATATAATAATATATTTAATTCGTGACTATAAATAATGTAGTTCAGTCTGTGAGTTCTTAAAAGGCTATTCGGGTTTGTCTTGCTGTCTCACTCTTTCTTGAAAGTTTGATACTTGAATCGGTCCAGTGAAAGAGATAGCGGACTCACGGACCGTACTTCACCTACAAATCAGCTCTGTGTGATATTATGATAACATGCAAACCGATTCTTCTCTGCTTTCTCATAAATCAAGCATTATTATTATGTCACTTAGACTTAACTATCACTATAATTATTCATTTATAATTGTGACGTGATTCAAAGTGTGGAAAGTCCACTTTCTAGGACACAATGAATACACCGTCTACCGTAAGTACAACTGTTGAACAAGCAAAACAACGACCGACTATCCTAAGAAACAAATATAGGTACATATATATATTTTTTAATTTAATAAGTATTGGATATTGGATAAAGGCGTGGTTTACCAAAAGTCACTGTGCGCGGTTAAAATCGTGTAGAACGGTATGTTTTTGCTTAAAGTGGAACGCAAACAGCCCGACTCGGGTTTTCCTTCGCCAATAAATTACCCTAGTCCAACTGGCCATCGTAAACATAAATTTAAAAAGAAACACGTTCAAATTTAGAATGCACAAAACGTATTCGAAACATTACAGAAAATTGAAAAGCCCAAAAACGTCTTGCAGTAAATAAAATATGGGTAGAAAATCACCTGTTAAAGCTGTTAGACGGCCAGCCGCGAGAAATCGGGAAATATTTGGTCGGTACGTGATGCGAATAGAACGCACCGAGTGCCTTACCGACTCACTGACCGATTTATTTGACCTCCCTCTTTGCTGTCAGGCGGCTTATCGGAATGGAGTTTGATGTATTGTTGCAGATCAACCACTAATGGTTAATTCTGTAATGGAAAATAAATTGAATTTCGCAATCCTCGGTTGCAGGGATGTGAGAACTTGCGAGTCCCATGTTGCCTCGTAATATCGAGGGCAATCACTCAATACAATCTTTTCTGTATCATACTGCTTTAGGACGGACGTGTTCCGTAAATTGTTTATGAAAAAAAGATACTTCGAGAAAAATAAACACTTCGATCTTATTAAGTAAGCATTTTTTGAACATCCGATGAAACTCATAAATGCGTCTCAATTATCGAGCAAATTAAAGCTTTGGGTACATAACAATTGTAAAAACTTAGACTCCAATGCTGTTTAAGTTGTAAATCCAAGAACAGATTTCAACGTTGTTGAGTTTTCGAAGAAAGATTACCTTTGTACGTATTAGTTTCAAAGCAGAGCTTCCGAAACTGCTCTCGAAATATATTTTACAATGTTGCTGGAACTTGTCCGTAATGGAAATCACTAAAGTCCTGTCTCATGGATAGCGAATACCTATCGACTCAAGCTTAAACTCATAACTAATTTGTTTTGTTTCATTGACTGGAACATAATAAGTAGGTAATGATAAACTTTCGTACAACAATGTTATATTGATATTTGCTGTAGGTACCCACCGTCGCAAATTTTTACGCATTCTTTGTGTTATATGACAAGGAAGTCAAACGAGCACGTGGTCACGTAATGGCAAGGGAGCACCACCACCTATAGCATAGACACTGCACATCAGAGAGGGTTAGGTTAGAATAAATCATGAGCCAGCACTTTTACTGGTTTACTCTCCACGCCGGAACACAGCAGCGGAAACACTCCTGCTTGGCGGCAGGATTAGAGTAAGACGGATGTTTAACCCCAATCCGTATGTTACTGATCTAAAAACGGCAACGTCATATAGGTACTTTGTGTCGTTTTCAAAACTAACTCTCGTCTATCCTGTACTCCCTTAAATAACTAACGAGACAGTTCCAACTGAAGCGAGAATGAAGCGCCTGGATTAGGGAATTCTAAAACTAGATTGAACTGCAGAATGCTTATTAATTTTGAATAGGTAAGAAAAAATCGATAAAATTATAACCATAATAATGACCTAGGTATACGAGTACATTAATTGCTGGAGTCAATGAAATTAAATTAGGTTTTGAATTTTTATAACTGACTAGCCTTCCGTCCGCAGCTTCGCCCGCGATAAATTAATTTTCCCGTAGGAAAAGGTATTTTCCCGCGGTAAAAAATAGCCTATGTCACTCAGTAATAATTTATTTATTTATTTATTTATTTAGTCAATAAAAATTACAGCATTACAGTCGAAACCAATGCGCTATAAAATTCAAAAAATATAATAAATATCATAATGTAGCTTTCTAACGGCAAAATAATTTTTGAAATCGGTCCAGTAGTTTCGGAGCCTATTCAATGCAAACAAACAAACAAACAATCAAATTTTTCCTCTTTATAATATTACTAGCCTTCCGTCCGCAGCTTCGCCCGCGATAAATTAATTTTCCCATAGGAATAGGTATTTTCCCGCGGTAAAAAGTAGCCTATGTCACTCAGTGATAATGTAGTTTTCTAACGGCAAAAGAATTTTTAAAATCGGTCCAGTAGTTTCGGAGCCTATTCAATGCAAACAAACAAACAATCAAATTTTTCCTCTTTATAATATTAGTATAGATAAGTATAGATATAGAATAACACATTGAAATTAGTGAGATAACTCAGCCATCCAGACAGGCCCATCGAACAGTGTGGTCAGCAAGGCCGCGTCCTGCCTCCTAATTTCCACAGGGCCTGCCCGTCCGATCTTCGGTGCGCCGGGCCTCGGCCAAATTAAGCAAATAGCGGCGAGACAAAGAAATGCGCCCACTATCAGAAATTACTACGCTATGCCTTATGGTATAATTTCTAGTCATGGCCAAATTTAAATAATTAACTTACGCAAGCGTTGGGCTGATAACGATGCCTGTGAACTTTTAACATGTCTAACAACCTTCACCTAAATTTATACGAGAATCGCAACACGCGTAACTTTTCTCGAACACAGGTCAAAGGCATGTAACTTCATGTCTAAGGTTTTACAACTCCAGTAATGTATTCAGTACAGCTCCAAAATGGAGCTCAGGGACAAAGACCGGCTCGAAAACTTACCTTGCCTCGCTTAAATTGGAAACTTATAAAACCAATGTCAAGATGTTCGTGACTGTACTTAAATGTAAATTCTTACTTTTGGAAACTCGCGTCTTACTCCAGTGTTTAAGATTCAACTTGCTAAACGAAATAAGGTTCAATCCTTCTCGCTCCTGTTATATCGTGACATAGATTTTTACTTCCATGCTGGTCTGGGAGCAAAGGAAAAACATAAAATGTACCAGTTGCTTCTCGTCCGGCGCAGATAGTAAAAGACCAACGAGAGAATGGGCGAAATTCTTAGGAATCATGTTATAGGCGATGCGGCTAGCAACCCATCAGTATTTTGATTCCTTTTTCCACTTACTCGCCTACAATCATGCTAAACGTGGCCTTTAGGTATGGTATTTGAACGCTTGTACCCCGTACATAACTATTTTACATTACCAGGACATTTTAATATAAAATAAATACTATTTCTAAATTAAAAAAAACATGTTCGCGGCTTAGGGGTGGCCCGGGGCCACCCCCGTCGCACCTAAACCTAAATTAATCCAAATTAATCACCCTACATTGGTTTTACCAGTGCCGGTTATGTAACTTGGTTATGTACGGAGAACCAGCTTATTTGTCATGCTACTTCAGTCAGACACATAGACACGTCGGCATCATTCGGAAGTAATCGTGTGCTCACGATGGGAAATGATTGTTCACAACGTCTGTACAGTTATCTATCGATATGAAACTGCTCTGCTACAAGCTCTTGTTATCAGTTTAAACCGTGAATATGACTCGTATTCAGCCAATATTGTTCATTCAGCAAATGTTCGCGATCGGTGAGCGCACGCTTGTTTGTATTTCAGATTGGAATAATTGTTGGTATTCACCAGTTGTAATGATGATTGAACTAGTTTCGTTGTTTTGTTTATTTCACAGTGGAGACACACTTAATCGTTACTAGTTCTTCTTAAAGAGCCTCTGAATGTTTGCACCGCCTCGTCTAGATGGTGCTAATATCAAAATAGTAACTTATAGGCATTTAAATTAATTGTTATCTATTAATAATAAATTAGGTTAAGAATTTACATGCCTAATTTTGGCAAAGCATACATGACATGTACCTTCCTCTGACATGTTTAAAAATAGCACCCCTCGTTACTAGTTATTTTATTCTGTGTGTGCTGACACCTGTGCCATTGATTAAGGTGCAAATATGGATGTGAAAGTTTGGTCTATACGTTTTTAATTTCACTATTAAACGGCTGGATTGGCTGGGATGAAAATTGGTACTTTTTAATGCGACAGCGAAGATGGAAAGCAATCATCGCTGATACATGCAAACCCTTGTCCTAACACGACCATGAATAAAAACAAATTTGGTGCAGTCGTTCGGATTTTGATTCTATTTTCCACATACTCCCACAATCTTGCTAAATGTGGCCTGTAGCTACCTGCTACCTTAGGCTCTGTCTACCCCGTAAGGGATAAAGACGTGATTTGTGTGTGTATGTTCTGAAGTTGTTCCTCGTATACAACATTCCTAAGGTTTTCGCCCATTACCTCCATGGGCTTTTACCATCTGCGCGGGAAGAGAAGCAACTGGTACATTCTATGTTTTTTCTTTACTCCCAGACCGTGGAAAAAAAGATTTTAAAGAAATAAGCGGACATAGGGACAGACAGACAAAAGCGACTTTGTTTTATACTGTGTAGTGTAATGTCACAAGTTAAAAAACACTGCATTGAATAAGGTTTCGCACAAACCGAATAAAGTATAAGTTAGATGAAAACAAATCCGACCGTTGGCTGAATTCGCCTTACGAAATCCCTTAAATTTACATTTGCAGATTGAGTTGCGTTATTTTGCGATTCGTGTCTCATATCTGGAGCGCCTTTGAGCCGTTTTAAGTCCCTCTCACCTGAGTTAAGAGGCGTCCCGATACCTCTGATGTCAAGGCCTTTCAAAGGTCATAAGATTATTGCTGTTTGAGAACGAGAGCTGTGAATAAACTTGTGTTCTATTTATTCTACACAGTTCGTCGAATTAAGCCTTCCACGCTGGTCTGGGAGCTAAGAAAAAACATAGAATGTACCAGTTGCTTCTCTACCCGCGCAGATGGTAAAATACCATCGAGGGAATGGGTGAAACTTATAAGAATCATGTTATAATAGGCGATGAGGCTAGCAACCCATCACTATTTTGATTCCATTTTCCATCTACACACCCTCAACTTGCTAATTGTGGCCTGTAGGTACCTGTTACCTTAGGCTCTGTCTACCCCGTAAGGGATAAAGACGTGATTTGTGTATGTATGTATGTGTATAAGAATTATTCCGGAAAATTTTAGCAAGTAGTTGGTTTAGTTTTATTTGACGCTTCAGGGGCTTTCCATGACGTCTTTATGCGATTCAATTCCGATTAAGTTCTGGTTTTAACTGTCATTTTTGGTATGGATCTAAAAGCGAGTGAACCTAAACTGAGTCGGAATTGAATGCATTAAGACGTCATGGTAAGGCTCCTGTACAGATTTTTCATCGTTGTTTTGGATTCAAAATTAAGTCACCGTTGACGCCGTACACTTTGAACATCGACAAATGCGTGAAAACATTTGCCATGCACAATTGTAACATACATACATACATACCGTCACGCCTCTTTCCCACAGGGGTAGGCAGAGACTACTTTGTTCCACTTGCTACGATCCTGACATACTTCTTTCGCTTCATCCACACTCATCAATCTCTTCATACATGCTCGTCGGTTTCGGGTACTCCTGACCTGACCTTTTTCCAAAACGTCTCCTATTTGGTCTCGGAACGTCCGTCTAGGCCTTCCCCCCCCCCCCCAACGTAACCATTCACACTCCCCCTAAAGATTTGTAAATCTGGCTCATGGTACATACGTGTCCCTGCTAGGTACAGGCCTCCACTCAGAATGATAAAGATTAGATTGTAGTTCACAAGCAGGCCCAATGCGGGTTAGTACTAACTAAAATGTAACACCTAAAATGTTTTAATTGTGTGTTAATTGTGTATATAATAAAATTATTATTTTATATTTGTGTGTCTTGCAAAAAGGAATAAATGTCTTCTTTCTTTCTTTCTTTATTTCTTTTGCAGGTGTGTGGAAGTTCCCTCGTAAAGTTTCCCTTTCTCAAAAAACATATTATTACGTTCTTCGATGGACGATGAAAACTTATGGATTAATTTGTTATTGGCGTACCCTCAATCAATATGCCATTATTATACTGAATAGAGTAGTAATAAGTGGACATGAAGTGCTATTATAAACCTATTAATAATTTTACTTCCATTAACAACAGGCTAAGTTAGGCTACTTATGAAGTGTGTGAAGTTTCCCTTGTTTTTTACTGAATAGTTTATTTAAGATCAGATTTTGTCCGCGTTTCGCTGCAATTTTATATTTTAGCAAAAAAAGGCCTATGTTAATTAAAGATAGTTCAGCTTCTTTGTTACTATTTATTTAAATGTTCTAAAAATTATTACGTCCATAAAACAAACTAACAAGGTTTAATTATTAGATTATTAATACTAATAAAGACATGTCATGACGTAGCAGAAACGAAGGACGATACATTTTAATGGCAAATGATGAAGACAAGGAATGATGCATTGAACTGTGCAAAGGTTTAGTTACTTAGAAGACCTAACAACTTAAAGGTTACGTATTGAGAACAAAAAGTTGATTGAAAGAACAAAGCGCTATCTTTAAAAACATCTGTCGACAACAGTAACAAATTCATATTGATCGCCTTTAGGCAATGTTCAATAACACTCTTAAATAATGAGTATCATGCTTACCTGCCTGAAGCTAAAATTTTAAACTCTGACTGCCAACTTGTAAAATTCGTATCCATTATTCAATAGCAACATCCGACAAACGTTAAGAGAATGCCTTCGAATAAACAGCAGGCCCAATTATAAAGAGGCCGTTGCCGATGCTAATTTGCTAGTCCCTTGAATAAATTTCGCCGGCAAAATTGTCATGGTGTTGGAATACTTCTAAATCTAATTATTGGCTTTGCGTTTGGATTAAAAAATCGATTGTACAGATTTTGCTGTAGGCTGGCGCGTTTATCGTAATTATTAACAGAGTTCAAGAGTAAAATATGACAACTTGGCTGACAGCTACATATTTGCGGCTTTTGCCGTGAAAAAACCTGGGACCGCGGGGATCAGAAGCGAAAAATTTATGCACAATATAAAAAAAAAATACCATGATCCACCGGTGACCATAGGGCTGGTTCTTTGCTCAGGAAACTATCTAAATTACCATACAACGAGAAAACGCAGCCAAACTTATGGGCACCCTACCCTGTCCAATAACAATGATCTGGGCGATTTTGTAAATATAGAAAGAGAAAGAAAGAAAGAAAGAGAAACATTTATTTACACACATTCGATACACGTAGATATAAAATAAGGAGAAATACAATATACTAAGAAATAGTACCGATATGGTGTAAAATGGACCCCACTCAGCATAATGTTGCGCAACGCTGTTTTTCAGTGGGACCCAGATAAAATTGTAAAAACTAAACACAAAAAAAACACATACACTGTGGCGACACGAACGCCAGTTTTAGATTAGAATATTTAAATTTTAAATGTTCACTCATAGTCATAATTATTTTCACTTCATGACCAAGCTATTTAGTATGACGATCTATTATTGCAATAAAATATTGAAATGTTATGTTCCCTGATGTGCTCGTAGTTTATATTCTGCAGCTTGTTTCCGTATTTTCCATGCATATTAAAGTATATCGCGTGCCATGTATTTGTTTTGTCAGTTATTTTAAACTCATTCAAATATTATAATAACTTTCCTTTGCTCGATATGTCAATTCAACCATTTTATATTAACGAACAAAAAATATTTACCTTGCTACTCCGCTACCCACGTGCAAGAAGGTTATCTTGGCGTGGTTAAGCCTGTGCGAAATATATATGTTTTTCATGCAAACCCTCCCTCCACTACTGCCACATAAAACACATAATAAATCTCACAAACTTAATTATCCCTTACACCACACAAACACTGACGCGTTTCGATCCGTCTACGGGATCATTATCAAAGTTTAGTGAGCACAACTGCTACACATGCAAACCAACGTTGTACTGCTCAGGTTTGGTTATCTTGCACGTGAGTAGCGGAGTAGCAAGGTAAATATTTTTTATTTATTGAAATGGACCTCCGCAAAGTAACGCCTGATTCAATAAAATATTTTATATTACATACCTACCTGTAAGGTATCTCAAAATTCTTCCCGAATGCAGGTTTTCGAGTTAACATGACCCATAAACGTTTTTCAGCAGTTTTAAATTGTGATTGACAAAATATTTCCACACATTGAACAATGTTCAAAGTGAACTGCGTCAAAACACTAAATTTCGATTCCGAAATTAAAATGAAAAAAAAAAATCGTAGAAGTATTCAGTTAAACATACCACATCACCCGCTGATATATTCAGGAAGAATTTTGCATCACATTGTATAGGTACATATATTTTTAAAGCTTAATTTTGGTTTCAGGGAAAACGGGGAATAAAGTTGAAGTTAACATGATCCCTAACTGTTTAACATAGCGTGTAAGCATAGTTAGCACAGAACATTCTCTTAACAGGGTGTGTTAAGTTTTATTAACAAACAAGTTTTCTGAGAAAGCTCGACGCGTGCACTTGATTCCGCTTAAGCTTTCTTGCTGCTTAACATGAAAGCAAAATACTACAACGTGCTTGTTTCTGCTCTCTATCTTGCATTTCCGAGATAAAATTATAAAAAAGAAAATTTAAACTGCATTTGAATTCATGACGAAGGCAGACACATTGAGCTGACTTTCAATCCACACGCACTGTGTTGAAGACAGTAGGCTTATTACCTAACTCGCTCGCAATCGCCATCGTGTTCATTTGACAGGTCTTGTATGGGCTGACAATTGGCATCGGAATCAGTTAGCTGCCACATTCATACAAGAACTGTCAAAATGTATTAAGATTACAAGTTCTGTGCTTATTTCGATTTTCTTACCTAAGAAAAATAAAAATCATCAAATTGTTCGCGCTTAGTCTGCAAAAACAAGTTCCACGATATTTCACCGGAATTATAAAATTTTGTGGATAAAACTTATCATATATGTGTTACACAAGATATCGGTATGTGATATCTAACTAATTGCATTATAAATACCAAGTTTAAGCGTGTAAAAGTAAAAGACAAACAAACTTACATTGTTAGTGGAATAAGTAGAATCAAGCAACAATGGTCGGGATCATTACAGTCCATAAAACACACAAGCTATATACCTTACTGTGTTACAACGTACTTAATCCTTTTTGTGCGTCCCTTTGTAACTCTTCAGCCTTCCCTAAAGATTAATTTAATAATAGAATCGACAATGTGACAAATAAAATTAAAAACACACAAGAAAACACACCAGATGTCTGTCCATTAAAAAAAGATTAGGCTATTTTTGTTCAACAAGCATCACAGCAAGACTCCACTGGACAAGAAATATGTACGCGTGAACGTTACACGACGTGGATGAAATGCCATCCTATTTTGAGTCCAAACAAAATATAAACAATGCAACGATTTTATTTGAAAGTTAGTACATATACTTAAAAATAAAAGTAGAAAGAGAGATTTATACATTTACTTATTTAAATGGTTTTTTTAGCGATAGTTACACGAACAGTCGACTAGTTCCCATTCTAAATAATTGTAATCTTCGCTCCTTATAAAAATGTAGACTTGACATTTAATTTAATTCCAAAACAGACTTCACTTTTATCATTTAGATAGTTACCTACCTTTAGTGTTTGAGCATTTGAACTATAACAGGGATGATATTGTCTCGGGTTCACAGGAGTGGGGGAACCAGTCACGTGAGTCCCAGTGGCGAGAGCAGACGTGTTAACCCCAACTACTGGTGACGTAACGAGCCATAATTATATATACTTATTCCCTTGTTTGTGTGAGTACTACACTACCCATATTTTTTTAATTATTCAAATAAAGTTATGCTATCAACATATTTTGTACCCGCAAAATATTTGATCTAATTACTGACTATATTCAATTTCGTCTCATAACTACACCAACTCCCAAACATTCAAACGAAGTTATAACTCGTGCATTTAATTTAATTTTATCTCTGCCGAGTTCCCTGTAATCATGAGAAATGCGCTATGGGATGCATGACAATATATCTCAATTTCAGCAAGTGCCTGCTTCCCCCTGATATACACGTATGAATCACCCCCAAATCTGATAGAGATACGACGCCGTTGGGGTTATGCAAGTCACGCGTCTAAAATCGTCTTACATCTAAGTCTGCGCGCAATATTCCCCCAAATTATACCTGAGTTCTCGATATGAACATGTTTACTTATTAAGCATTTACTTGTTTGTTTGTTCACCTCAATTTCCGAGGCTCGGCGACCTATATCGATGTGATATGGTATTTTTGGTGAACGTCGCCCGGTATTAAGCGGCTTACGTAAGTTTGATATTATTAAAGCACGTTTGTGGGACGTGATTTTCAAAGGCTTGTGTTGTTAATTTTGGTTTTTACAGCATTCTTTCGGACGATATTTTTGGACAAGTTTTTTTAGGATCTGCGTTAAACAACCCACCTTTCTATTTAAGTGTCCAAATTAGTACATACATACCATACATGCACAATCACGTCTTTATCCCTTACGGGGTCGACAGAGCCTAAGGTAACAGGTACCTACAGGCCACATTTAGCAAGAATGTGTGCGTATAGGTGGAAAATGGAATCAAAATAGTGATGGGTTGCTAGCCTCATCGCCTATAACATGATTCCTATTATTTTCGCCCATTCCCTCGCTGGGCTTTTACCACCTGCGCGGGTAGAGAAGCATTGTAAGGAGTTGTAAATTAAGATTAGATTAACAGTGTATTCGAACTCAACGTAGTAATAATAAACATGGCATAGGCAATAAGTAATAATACAAGTATACTGTAGAATATATAACCAGTGCAGTCAAAAACTGGGCCTTCAATTATGCCTATAGATATCTGCGATCAAAATTATGAAAAAGTTCAACCCACCCCTATCTCATTATGCCACTTGTGGCTGTTGCTTGCCAAAAGGTTGCCGACCCCTTTAACAATAAAGTATTCTGATCCCACGTTACGAACTCAGAGAGTTACAATGCTAATCATGATGTCACCAACACTGTATAATGTAACTGTAATATTATGATGCTACCACCTTTACATTATTACGACATAATGGAGCTACAAATTGTTACCTATTCTAAAACCACTGAAATCATAATAAAATAAATAAAAAAACTACTACAGACTTTGATTCAAGATCTAAACAGATCTGTTTCGTTTCTTATTTAACTTGTTGACAACCATATTTGAATGGATGAGGCATGATCTGTAGGCTTATTAACTAACTCGCTCGCAATCGCCATCGTATTCATTTTGACAGTTCATGTATGGGCTGAAAATTGGCATCGGAATCAGCTAGCTGTCACATTCATACAAGAACTGTCAAAGTGAACACGATGGCGATTGCGAGCGAGTTAGGTAATAAGTCTACTGATGTAGACCTTTGTGTTCAACTTCATTTTCGCGCGCAGTTAGTGAATGTAGGCATTTAAAAAGACAACTTTAAAAAATCCGAAATAGGCATGCGTTTGGTCACAATGATTCCATGGTAAACATAGATGTGATCTATGGTGGAACACGCTTGCCTAGTAAATGGCGATTTACCCTTGATTTGAAGACGACCCTTATTACCTAACTCGCTCGCAATTGCCATCGTGTTCATTTCGACAGTTCTTGTATTAATGTGACAGCTAGCTGATTCCGATGCCAATTGTCAGCCCATACATGAACTGTCAAAATGAATACGATGGCGATTGCGAGCGAGTTAGTTAATAAGCCTAGAGATTGTAGCGTTCGTCAAGATTAACAAAGCAAAGCCTTCAGCTGTATTTGGTGTTAGTGAAAGGTTAGCAAAGACAACGGTCTTGCATTATTATGTAACATTATCTGCGGTAGGAAATTAGGACAATCGATATCAGGACGGCCAGGGTGTTTCACAGTACATTGATGCGATGACATAAATATTCATGGCGAGAGTAAGAGAAAGCGAGGAGCAGCGGCATGTTAATGTCGCGGCTTAACACTGCGTTTTGGTCCAAACGGTAAACTTTAGAGGGTTAACTAACGTCTTTTCTGCCAAGTTTCTTGCGGCGCATTCTTCTTGGCAATGATGGTCTTTCTGAATGCGCTGGTAGTTTCAAAAAGACATGTAAAAGAGCCCTTGGCGGCCAATTTGCAAAATAAAATTTTCATTTTCATTTTCATTTTCTTTTTAGAATTCGAACTAATCATCTACATAACTAAAGAGAAAGTTTGTATCTTACCTATCTTACATGCACAATCGCGGTATTTTGAAATAATAAGGTATTGAACGCCGAAAGGTAACGCCAGCTGTTTTTTTTTGCCTTTTTTGATGTCCGACTGCTAAGCAAAGGCTCACCTGTCTACAATAATTTTAGTACGAATTTTTCTTCTACTTTTAAACCTTGATGGACGTCTAATGTGGGGCTGTTTATAATAAAAGCTATTTTACACATTTACACTTCATAGATCCTTCGACATAAAGCGATTTAACTTTGATGATCAACATAACTTATTTAATTACCGAAGTTAACATTGAAACTGCATGGATACGTTAATAGAGTTTGCAACAGTTCACTATTGCAACAATTTGGTTGTACGAATAATTAGAAAACACGTTTGCGTAGTTATGTAGTTCAACAGAACTCAAAGAGCACCACAGGAACTCAACTAAATTGAAACAGCTTATTGACTCGGGTTTTTGTGCCATTTTTTTATAAATAACTCATCATTTTTAAAGATTTGATAATATCTTCAGCGACAGCAGAAACGTCTCGCTACCGCTTATGCCGAATCCCAAACCGTAATAACGCTGGAGTAATATGGCGTGTACTCCACTCGTGCGTCGCCGGCTGCTCCGTGCTAGTCGATTTACTAGTTACGCGACTCAATCTAAATATGCGTTAAAATTAAGTGGGTTTAGCGTACGTCGAACTATAAAGTGCACACGGTACGATGGAATGAAGGAATTCGCAGTCTACTGCAGTGTGTACTCGTAATTAAACATTCTGTCTTAAAACTAATCTTAAATTGGTACTGGAGCAGATGATAGGGTTAGTATGACTGGACTCAGTAGTTTCAGGGTTTCTTAAGCTACCAGTGTTGGACGAAATACGACAGCCGGTGAAACAGCTGGCACGCGTGATTGTGTAGGGTGATGGCGCCAGTGTTGGACCCTTTAAGCTGGACAAGCACTAGTTATGGGTACCTCATTCTCCTCCTTAGTTTTTTGATATTTTTTTATATTTTTATTAACCGTTTTGTTTTTGAAGTCTTGACATTTTTTATTAGCTAGTTGTTACATGTCAGTAAAGAACCAGTTCAGTTTCCTGGTGTACTCACTTGCCATCGTTTATCCTTCATTTTCCTCACATTATCATACAGTCCACACATCGTACGCTTCTATGGTTATAAAATGAGTGATTAATACACCTTCGTTTCATTTAAATAAAGAGTTATTGTGAATTATTGGGTCCTTGTCAACTACTGGTGCCTTCACCTTATTAACCCACCAGCTTTATATTGACGACGTATCTGTAATTCTACAGATGTCCAGGGCAGTATTGATTATTTACCATCAGTCACCTCATTCTTATATACATACAAACGTGCGTCCTTTACGGAGTAAACGGAGCCTAACGTAACAAGACCTAAAAGCCACGTTTACTATGATTGTGAAATTGGAATGAAACTGATGGGTTGCTAGCCAATGGTCCAATAACCATAAACACAAACAAGATTCCTAAGATTCCCGGTCGCTCGATGAGCTTATACCAACTGCGCTGGAAGAGAAGCAACTGGTAAATTCTGTTTTATTTTTGCTCACAGACCAGCGTTCTTTCTTGTTAAAAAAGTGCCGTTTGAAACATACCGCGGGATTCCACAATTTCCCGTGACAATGCACGTCGCGTGTCTCACGTACAAGAGGGCAAGCGTGGGGATCCGCTCATTTCGCCCCGTTGTTGCCGTTGTTATCCACTTGAACGTGTCTGATAAACAGAGCCTGCACGAAGCGGTCTTGATTTTAATATACCGTGATAAACTGTACGTGAAAGCTGTGCAGGTAGGTTGTCAATCTTCGACGGTGCCAAAGGGCGTTCAACTTGGCAAGAGCCGTACCGCCATTTTGTTTTTATTCCATGTAATAGACGGGAAAAAATGTATGCGGGTCTTCTGATGGAAAGCAATCACCGCCGCCCATGTACATATAAACATAAATCACGTCTTTATCCCTTACGGGGCAGACAGAGCCTAAGGTCACATTTAGCATATTTTGTGCGAATAAGTGGAAAGGGGAATCCAAATAATAGTGATGGGTTGCTACCCGCATCGTCTATGACAAGATTCCTAAGATTTTCGCTTATTCATTCATCAGAAGAAACACTCCATGTTTTTTCTTTAGGTACTCCCAGACCAGCATGGAAGAGCATGCTAACGAGCTCATGAACACCTATAACATAAGGGGGTTACGAATGCGATGTCGGCATTTTAACAAAAGAGTAGAACCATAGCATGATCGCTAAAGAACAATGAACATTTTTATATAGGTACCTTTTTATTTTTGATACTTCAAAATTTTTAATTTTTGACGTATTTTTGTAATTAAAATTGTATTTATTGAAAAACAACACAAAATCATGTTATAGAACAGTAAGTATTGATCATTTAAAATGCAACTATTCACGATTTCAACATATATATTATATTCTTTCGTACAAAAACAAAAATAAATCATTGCATTTGAATATTTTAATTTTGCACAACCCTTCCCATTAATTATTGGCCAGCTTACTCGGTGAGCGCAGACCGTTCATTCAGAAACGCGGCGTATTTTTTTCAGAAAAAAAGTCAAAACGATTTTCTAGCGAAAAAAAATCTACCGATTCACGTCCCTCAGGAGGAAGTTAATAGATTTCATTAATTAACCCGCTCGCTGGACCGAGTGATTGCAGCACTGTCCTGGGATAAAAAGTGACAATTCGTCGGGCGTGGGATTTGCTGTTATACCTTTTTACGTATGGGTTGCGACGAAGTAATCCTGTTAGGGTACCGCTTTGGTTAAGCGAAACCTTTTATCTTTTTGCTTGAGCGGGCTATAGATAACGAAGTTTTGGTATATATTTACATTTGACCTGACTGATTACATATGTGTGTTTGTATGTATAACTCTTTATCACTACATAGTATAAAATAAAGTCGCTTTTTCTGTCCCCGTGTCCGTATGTATGCTTATATCTTCAAAACCAGTCAACGGATTTTGATGCGGTTTTTTTTAATACATAGAGTGATTCAAGAGGAAGGTTTATATATGTATAATACATGCATAATATACCGTGCGAAGCCGGGGCGGGTCGCTAGTTGTACATAAAAAATGAAAAAGATGAATACAGGACAACTTATCCCTAAATGGGATGTTTTATAGTTAACCTCTACATTTTAAAGTGTTTAGACTAAATGCTCTCTGTTCTTGATTAATTCTCTATTTTACTACGTTTTTATCGCTACGGCTGTATTCAATTTTGTCTTTATAAAAAATCTAAACTCTTTTGTTCCACATAATTTATGTACATCGTGTTTCTTTTATTAAGGTTTGCATGAACAAACTGACTCATTTATTTGTAGCGTAAATTGAACAAAAATTAACAAAAATGCTCTAATTTCAGGATTTAAAACACCAAAAGCTATATTATTGAATATTATTATGCCTTTCACTTCCTATTTTAAGCTTCAAGCTTTTGCCACCGACGCCTGTTTCATTGATTCGCCAAGTTTTCCGTGCTTCGGCAACAAAATTACAAAACAAGATTCTTGTATGATAATAACCCATTCCCACTCGTCGGGCTCAATATTGATAATTATTTTTTAAAGAACCTTTTTCACAGCAACCTATCATTTTTTACTTGTAGAAGCGGCTAATATCATAATAATAATTATAACCAAGTCTCAGTCAGTGTGAAATAATTCGAATTATTATCAAAGGTTTCTATAAAAACACCTACCTATCCTACTAATATTATAAATGTGAAAGTTTGTGAGAATGTTTGGATGGTTGTTACTCTTTCACGCCAGAACGGCTGGACAGATCTGGATGAAATTTGGAACATAGATAGATTATAATCTGGAATAACACATAGGCTACTTTTTATCCCGGAAAATTGCGTAATTTCCGCGGGATAGCGATAAACGAATTCTATGCAGACGAAGTTGCGGGCAACAGCTAGTCTTTAACTAAATACCAACTATATTAGCTGGAAAATTCTGCGTGTGTATTATAATAAAATCAATCCATCCCGCGCAACATGCCATCAAAACGAACATAACGCTGATATTTCACGTGTATCCAATTTTCTGAATGTATATTTTTTCCAAACGAAATCGGAAATTTCATTGACAGATGATTTGTGTTTGTCACATCATACAGTCAATTTATTTCGAGAACGCATCGTTAAAAGGAAAACATGGTGTCAATTCATATTTGAGTAGCTTTTACAAAATTTAATGCAATACCGCAATGTGGCAACGGAGCTGTGTAGGGTATACGATAATTTATAAAATTAATGAGTTTGAGTAGCTGTTCGATGAATAAAAACACGAACAGAAAACCTGTGATACACACATTTGTAAAGAAGTTACATGGTATAATTTAACCAATCTACACTGATCCCGCTTTTAAACTACTGTCCCAGTTCTTTCATTGCGAGAGGAGTCTGTGGCCAGTCAAGGGAAATTGGGAGAGGATGGCATGCTAGTGATGAATAGGTTTTTTTAAGTCGGCTAAAATGCTGTGAAAGTGCATGTCAAGAACAATTTATAATGTAAAAAGTTGTAATAGTAAACTCCTTTATAGTATGATTTATGACTGGCCACTTTTTCAGACTGGTGGTCTAGAAGAAAATAAAACTTAGCGACTTTCTTTTGTTTTTATTTTCATATCAGGAGCGAAGTAGTCATGCTATTATTTAATTTTTAATAAATTGATGTAGTGTCGCTTTAGTGCAGGTGCGTGTGTTTTTTATAGAAGTTATGGTAAGTTAAGTTAAGTTAAGTTCAACTCAAAATTCCTCTACAGATTTTAAGATCCAGTTACACTCATTCGGAACTTTCTTACATCACAGACACCCTTTGAAAGATGAAACAAAAAAGAGCAAACTTTCTTTTAAACGAGTTGAATGCTCACGGAACCTCAAGCCCACATAGAGGCTCAGTTTTACATATTTTTTACTGGCAAAGCGCAGAAACTGAGGTCTGAATGGGTGTAGTTTAAGTCAAGCATTACCTTTTTTACCCGAAGAGTGAATAGGATTAAACGTTATATAGCTCAAGCAAAACGTAATTCAGGAAGGGATTTGACCTTTTGTAGAATCGGTAACGTGTTGAACGAATTCGGGATGATGTTCGTAAACTAACAGGATGACGTTTAGACGATTTTGGCGAAGGTGAGTGAAGTTTAAATGGTTTTTAATGCGAACGGTTGTTTTTTAACTCCCGCTGTAAAGGGGTGGAATAAGTTTTTGGTCATTATGTATTTGTCATTTGTAAGTTTGTAGCTTAGTTAGAATGTTTTTAATGTGTCTTTATTTAACCTATATTATTTGTCCGTTAGTTTAGAGCAAATATAACGAAATAAATATATCACCATCTTATCTACCAATCGTTGGTAAGAATATGTAAATTGATTGTCATTGTAAATCCAACAAAACCATAATATTTATTTGATTAACGGGCGTAGCTGCAGAAGCCGGCCGAATCAAGCAAGATAAATAAATATAGGGGTCTCAGCACCGAATATAACTTTGTCCCTTTCGGTTTTGAGACCCTTGGTCCGTGGGGTTCTAGCGCTATTAGCCTCCTCAAAGATATTTCGAAAAAGCTAATAGACGCTACGGGTGACCGCAGAGCTGGCAGCTTCCTTGGACAGCGCATTAGTATCGCTATCCAAAGGGGGAATGCTGCTAGCGTCTGTGGAATTATGCCACGCCTCCCCTTTTTTAATTATTTTATTTTATGATTAGTTTTAGTTTAGTTTTTAATTAATAGTTTAATTTGTTTTAATTCTACTTGTATATGAAATAAAAATTAAAGTAATTTATTGATTTAACATCTAAATAATTTTATTGAATTGTAAAACTAAGAGATAAATTACTAAACAGGTAGGTATTTAGCAAAAAGAAATTACAGAGCTTGAATACTGCAGTGGTTACAAAAACTAAGTAAATCTTTATTACACACAATAGAAATAAATATAGTTATGAACAGTGAGCAGCAAGAGATCTCTTTCATAATAATATGACTTCCGTTTCGTTGTTTACGTTCTTCGCTTTTATTCACCAATGCTGCAAAACTAGCTTTAGGTAAATAAATAACTTACTTTATCGTAAAATATCCTTGACCACTAAATTACTGATTAACAGGCGCGTGCAGGTGCTAGGGTAGGCAGCGGTAGGGGTAATTGAATGAAGCGACTCCCAACTGCAAGCCATAGGTGATTACAAGTAATTGTGTTTTTATCTCTGCAAAGTAGCGCTAGATTCAATTAAATGTAGCAGTTGTATACAAATAATACTCGTAGTAGCTAGCAGGTGCATGAAACTACTCGTATTCCTCACGTGGTAGGTATCTGAAGGAATCTAAGGGAATAGTTTGCTCAACAAAACACTGTTAGCACGTCGCGATTGTCGATAGGACTGCACACTCTGAGCAAACGTACATTGCTAAAAGTTTTGTCGTTAGATATATTATAAATTAATACTTTGATTCAACGTGAAACTGATGTTGATTTTCAACATGAAACTACCGTGAGACTTAATCATTATTACACATAAACGGATAACTCACGTATAAAAAGTCGAAACATGTCCGAAACATGTCGAGCAGGCTGGTAGGTTTCCCGCGGCTCTTGCAAATCGATGTAGTCAGTTCGACCGATCAAAATTAAACTGTGAATTATTTGTGGTTTCGTTAAATGACAAAACTAGTTTTAATAATTATAACTAGGTGTTGCCGGCCGCTCCGTCTACGCAGAATTCACTTATCGCTATCCCGCGGGAACTAAGCAATTTTCCAAGATAAAAACTATCCTCTGTTCTTCCTCGGGACTGAAACTATCTCTGTACCAAATTTCATTAAAATCAGTTCAGTGGTTTAAGCGCAAAAGCGTAACAGACAGACAGAGTAACTTTCGCATTTATAAAATTAGTACGGATGTTTTGAATTAATTACTGAACTTATTAGTAAAATTTTTAACGTATGTTTTACGATCGGTACTTACAAGAAAAAAATTTTTTTTCCACGACAAAGTTAATAACTGTTACTTGTTTACTGTTAGAACGTTCTCCAATTCTTCGGGCTGTCAACTTTAAAAATATTCATAACAAAGCGCGCTCACCTTCATATCGATGTCGGAGGCACAATTCAAGTGTTACGTGTCCCGTGCTAACTCCCCCTGTTCCTCTTTAGTCACGTATCGTTGTGCTAAGAAAAAGTCCGTAGCCCTCACGCGATCTTGGGGACCTTACACACTTACTTTTATTATGAAGTAAAATAAAATGAAGCTGGTACCAATAGTTCTTGAGACAGGCACAAAGTTTTCGTCGGAGAAAATGTTGAATTCGGTTTTGGCTTATTGTAAACGTCACCCGAATTTTCATATGTAATCACTTCTTACAAACTTTATACACTACATTACATTACAGTGGTTTTCATGATTGCGAAGGAGTAAGATCGTAGTTAATTTATCTATGTATGTAAGTATGTTAGGATCAACCTTGTCTTGGAATTAGGCAGGAGAAGTCATGATCGGCTGACTGACAATGCAGGTTCATTAAAAGAAGCTTCCAAGCCTGTATAGAGTAAATCAAAAACAAACAAGGAATTTAAATTTAATTCGAAATTAAAAACAAATTACATTACCTTCACGGAATGACGAACGTATTCAATACGTATACTATACTGTACTGGCTTCAATTAAGAGCATGAAATTGCAATTTTTGTAACCAATGTTCGTGGATATCTGCGTGCTTCTAATAATTATTAGTCATGGAAAATATGGCATTATCAGCTTACTTCATAAGCTTAGTAGGCCCAGGCACAAAGCCCATGTTTTATTTACTTTCTGAAATTAGAAAATTATTTCCCGCAGCGAAAATTTTATAGGATAAAGGCTCGTACAAAGTACACGATCTATTTTGATTGCGGGTAACGTATGAAACGTATTTCCGTTGAAGAATAAGCTAAGTCATCCAGTAGACACGGCATCTATCCTCATCTTGGAGACAATTGTCTATCTATCTACATCGCGCGTCACGGCCCAAGGGAACAGTTGTTTCCAATGTTTGCTCGTAAAACTTGTACGTACACGAACCGGGGAAATTTTACTTTTCCTACCCCAACGAATTATTTTACGAAACGTCTGATAAACTACTGTTTTATTGGTTGTTCTGGTACTTTTTTCGCGAAGATTCCTGCGTTCCGCCGAATCGATGTCGGGCTTAGATTTGTAACGGCTGTACATGGTTGCCTATTATTGCTATTCGAACACAAAATGGCTACCAACATGAAAACTTTGTTGAATAACGACTACTTTCGGCAAATGACTTATGTACCATAACGTTTTTATTTAAAGTAAGAGTCTGAAAATCGTAGTTATCAAAGCAATTTCCAGTCAATTAAATCATAATGGCCGCTTTTAAATACATAGTCGAACGTTTTAATTACTCGTAATTATAGGTAACGACGACATGATTTACGTACATCCCTTACATTTGTATATTCCATACCAATATAACCAATTACAATTACTGCCTACAATTCTGTTACCAATGATGTTAAAAATATAAGCCTCTTTGGAAGTTAATGAACTAAAACCCTTAAAATTTAAAATATTTTACTCATTTTTTTTTACTATTTCTAACGTAGATTACAAATATCCTACGCCTCTGATTGTTTTGTGTTTGAAATAAACTACTGATTTTTCGTAATTTGCCTCACAAAATGCCTTACAAACTGTACTGTGCAAATCCATTATCACTCAACTCCATGGCCCAGTAGCCGCAGTTTTTCCGTATCGTCGCCCGAACGCAATAGCCGTTCCTTTATCGGATGCGGGTGCATATTCAGTGGCAGAATATTATCCGACGCACGAGTGTAATCCGCGCCGGTCGTGACAAACGACGCGATTAGCATCGGGGAGCTTCGCACTAGGGTTGACAACAAGTGTTATTTTGCTCTCGTGATCAAAGGAAGTCGTTTAAATTGACATAGAGTATGTATGTTGGTAAGGATGCTAATTAACGTTTACCACGTTTAATAATTCAAAGAAAGTCGGTGTACTGTTGAACTACAACTTAATTCTATGTCGATTAGTTGAACGTGGCCTCGTGTAGCCTTGTACTCGACCTCATAGACCTAATATCGGTATCAAAGGTCACTACGTATCGGGAAGTGATGTTTGATCGTAAAAATGTCTGTGTCGTGTTTATTTAATCATGACATGTAACAAAAAAGTATTAATTAAGTTTTCTTTTAAATTTCAACATTTTATAGAATGGAATAATACCTATCTAAAATGTATTATCTAGTAGCAACCCCGACCAGTCGGGTTGTCACCGCTATCTCCGATTAGGATGCTTCTGCCGACTGTCTTGGTGATTCGTTTTCTTATAAATAGGAGATTTCCTGATAAGTCAACTTTATTGACACACAATAAGTTAATTTTATATTCCTACGGTAGTAGTCTTTTAACGTTATTAATATCAAATAAATAAAACTTTCTTTTTTCTTTAAGTACCTAGATACCTAGCTGAGTAAGTTAACGTTTGGCAAATTTCATGAAAGTTCTCTCAAAGTTTTTTTTGTAAAAAAGGTAAAATAAGTAACATAAGACTTTATCAATTACTAGCTGTTGCCCGCGGCTTCGCTCCCGTTTTTTTTTCTTCTAAATTTCAATATGAAAAATAGATAGTAGCCGATTCTCAGACCTACTGAATACGCATATAAAATTTGGTAAGAATCGGTAAAGCCGTTTCGGAGGAGTACGGGAACGAACATTTTATATATAAGAAGATTAGTATTGAAATAGCATTAATAAAAAAAAAAACATTCTGTGAGAAAGTAAGTTATGATAAGAATTTCATTAAATAATTAATCATTGAAATTTTCATCATTACTGTACAATTGTTTCAATTTTCAATCTAAAAAAGCAGTTTTCTTAAATAGAATAGTACCAAATTTCACATTTTAAACGAAATCATTTAAATTTTGTTACCTTAGACCTTTGTTCGTAGAGACAATCCAATTGTTGTTGTGATAAATTGCACGATTACCATCCACGCCCTGCCTTAAGTGGACGATAAACGCTGAGCCGACGAATAGTTCAAATAGGATTTTCTTGCGTTCAACTCTATCTTGCTGTAAGACAAAATTAACAATACGAACAAAATCAGAAAGCTTGATATTGGACACACTAGAAAATGTTACTGGCATAACACTTTAGATTTAAGTAAAAAACCGGCCCAGTCAGTGCTTGTTAGTTGTCACTTACACGTAATAAAAGATTACGTACCACTTTATCTACATATTATTAGAATTAAGAAAATAATACCCATAAGCTTTTCTCATCTGATATTCGTAGTAATTTGGGTATCGTTGTGGCACTAGTAAGTAAGTAATCTTTATTTGCAATTAAATATGGTATACAATAGATGTCAAAATGAGATATAGTTCACATATTTAGCCAATAATATGACATATAAATTAAACAATATAAATTATTAAAATAGGAAGCACAAGTCCACAATCAACACTCTTCAAATGAAACCCTAAAAACATTGCAAACTACGACATAGAGATTTTTGGAACACGCAATGAAAAATTCAATGGCCAAATCCCATTCTCTTATTGTCCAGTCTTTATTCACCTTGAGGATACAATCCTCTCTCCTAATCGTAACCATTGCCGTCGTATTTTTTTGTAATCTGAATTTTATTACATTATATCTACACATATACATTCCAGATCTACATACACGAATCTTTGATTCTTTTATTTTAATCCCGCGAAACCAGTTTGGACTGGTTATGACACTGCATCATATTGTTAAGTTACTTAAAATAACTACCAATAATCACTGTTTTCTCTTTATGTAAATAAAAACTTTAACGTTAAACAGTTCCACGCGACGTCTTTCATGGAATCCAATTTGTACTAGCTCACTTTGAACTGCCGAAAACTTGAAATTCAGCGTCAGTAGGTTCCCATTACAGGTAGCTTTGCTTGTTTTTGACTTGGTGACTTCCTTCGGAGTTTGGCAAATGCCCAGATCGTTAACGTGGAAATCTGCAATCTGAACCTTATGCTAATGCATTCCAATGGGGTTAAGAATGAGATTCGCTTAATGCCTTTTCTTTAATAGAGTTGAAACCTTTTGTAGTGTCTCTTTTAGTTTGGTAATGGACGAAGACGGCGGTATTGTCGTATTGTCTTATTGTCTACCGTAATTGGGAGGTAGAACATAATTTGATTACAAGGACTGCTTGTCTCAATAACTTTAGGTGTTGGGACGTAGTTTCGGTGAAGTTACTTTGCTTTATCTACTCTTACCCACAGCTTATAAATTGCTATGTATTTTTTCTTTTTCTGCAATAATGTTTTCATTCAGAAAAAAAACTTAATTGTGTATAAAATAAATATATGTTTTGGAAGTACATAGGGTTCTGTCTAGAAAATGAAGTAGAACCAATTCTCTTTCTACCACCAGCCACATGTTTAAGGCAGGTGACACAACAGCCTTCTTCTACTTTCACAAAATTAAAATTAAATCACACAGGCCCAACTATTAGATTAGATTAGATTAGATTAGATTATTTATTCATTCAATATAAAATTACACCATAAATTGCACCATTATAACCACTGGACCACATCCTAATTAAACACGTTTCAATGTCTCCAAGAGAGCATTTTCAAAGCAACAACCACAACAAGGAAACGAATGACGAACGTTAGTACACGTTTGAAGTAACCGCTCTTTCCCCTTTTTGGGTAGGTAATATTTTGTTGAGTTTGTTTCAAAAGATACATTTCATTCTGTACTGATGAGCAAAAGGAACGGATTCTTTCTTTTTTTCCACATTTCAATGTTTTCTCACCGTTTAAACCTTCCTTAGATTTGCATAAATGTTTCAAACCCAAAATTATTCAAATCGGTACAGCCACGCATGAGTTTTAGCGAGACAAACGAACAGCAATACATTTTCAATTCAAAGTGACCCGTTTTATTTTGTGCCATGTGTATTTTGGCTCACGTAATCCAACTCGAACACCAAATCAACGCCAAACGCACACCTCACCTAATAATCCCTCACACAACTGCCATTTTCCAGAATCTTAAGAAACACGTAGTAACAGCCGAGTCTCGTCAGTGTTCGGAAAAATCCGTTGATATATTGGATCGTTATTCGCGCCATCTCCTTCGTTGGGACGCGAATTGTTAATCGGGCAATTTGTCACGATCGCGCCTGGTGTTCTTAGAGGAACGTTCGACTGCGAAAACGAGCTCCCAGTTCGCGGGATGGTTATAAAATATATCTCGGACGGTTTAATAAAAACGATTTTTACCTACGGCGTAGCGGGAACATGATTTGGCCTGAGTTGGTAAAGTCGAGTGGGAATATCAGAACACTTTTTGATGTGTGAATGTGTCTCGATGAAACTAACCTTTCGATATAAGAACGTTGTGACGAATTAAATTTCATGCAAAGTTTTGATAGTAAACTAAGCAAGAGTTGTAATATAGACAAAGCGCAACCTACTTATAATTATATGTATACTAAATCGGGGTTTTTAATGTAGGTAAAATGACGTCCTAGTGATGATCACAATAATAAAGACCCCGTATTTTTACGATTTAGAACTGTAACAAAATAATGACACTTAATAAACACCCGAACGCATTTTGGAAGTCTAAATACAAAACTTTTATAAAATATTTTCAGATATATGGTCAATTCCAGGTGCAGAAATTTTAGACCAAATGATTATTCGACCAAACAATATGTTACTGCAATCAGACCGCTCCAAATTTTGGGAAAATTGTTCACATAAACTTCGCTGACTACACCGATCTATTCTCCTCGAGTGTACTATGCTAATCCATCACTTGCATTCCTTTCCAATACCACAGATACAACTATCCAACAAACTGCACCTGAACAATTCAATATTCATGTTGCACGTTGTCAACAGGTCTCCGGCCGGGCTCGAGCGTCCGAGCGGAATCCCTGGACGTAGTCAAAGTGACGGCGGTGTCAGGCGGCGAGGCGACGCTGCCGTGTGACACCCGCTCGCCGCAGCCACCCGACGCGCTGCTGCTTGTCGTGTGGTACAAAGACGACGTGCCTATTTACAGGTAGGAGAAAACGAAGTACATGTAACAATACAAAGGTAGTGCTTTACTAGTTTAGCGGGCTGGAGGGTACGGCCAGGATTTCTTGGTCGTAGTCAAAGTGACGGCGGTGTCAGGCGGCGAGGCGACGCTGCCGTGTGACACCCGCTCGCCGCAGCCACCCGACGCGCTGCTGCTTGTCGTGTGGTACAAAGACGACGTGCCTATTTACAGGTAGGAGAAAACGAAGTACATTAGTAACAATACAAAGGTAGTGCTTTAATAGTTTAGCGGGCTGGAGGGTACGGCCAGGATTTCTTGGTCGTAGTCAAAGTGACGGCGGTGTCAGGCGGCGAGGTGATTCTGCCGTGTGACACCCGCTCTCCACAGCCGCCCGACAAGTTGCTGCTTGTCGTGTGGTACAAAGACGACGTGCATATTTACAGGTAGGAGAAAGTGATAATTATACAAAGTACTGCCTTACCAGCTTAGCGGGTTGGAGCGTGCGGTCAGGATTTCTTGGACGTAGTCATAGTGACGGTGGTGTCATGCGACGAGGCAATGCTTCCGTATGACACCCACGAAAATCCATCCTCGAAAATCCTTCAAGCTTGTGAGGAGACAACATAGATTGATTGATAATGCTTATTAATCAATTGGAAGAATACCTATTTAAAGTTACTTGATTCATGAAAAATATGTCTCGTAATTTACAGGTTAAGGAAGCTTGATTTTAAAATTATATAACTCATTCATTAACATAAATAAGTACGTCGAAAGTCAGATGCAAATTCTCCACTGATCAAGACATTCCACTCTGCAACTTGCAAAATATGCGAACATATTCATGGGAGCATTACGCTTATTACGTCAGTTTGCTCCGCGATCGCTGCAAAACAAGCCATCTTAAGCTCTTATTACGCCAGAGCTCGCTGTCGTAAATTGTTGGCCGTATTCAAGCACGTTCAACAGTGCTTTTATATTTTTTTCACCTTTTTCCATGTAATAAGCCCGCTCGCGTGTTGAACAACGACCTGGAAACCGCCACTACTATGTATTGTCTGCGACATTGCAGGCGACTTAACGGCTTTGTTTTTGGGTTCTGTCTCGAATTAGTTGTGTAAATTTTAAGCACAAATTCTCGAGCCTTTAACATTTATCACGAAAGAAAATGTAAGATACATAATAAATGTTAGATAATGATAGATCCATAGTTTTCTAGGCATGTTCTTGGTTCGTCTTACATCATCAAATTGAGATTGTGATAAAATTTCAAGTGAAATTTCATATTTTGATGATCAGATAAGCTTTTGTTTTGAAATCGAACCGCCTTTTTATAGCAGTTCAATGATCGCACGAAAGTCAAGTGAATATTGGCTGATCCGTGTAAGAGCTACAATGTCAGAGACAGACACACATCAAACTTTTAACACTTCTCTTGTGGCGGGGGCAAAGAGAACGTGTTAAATTATGTGATGGTTTATTTTTACTTTCGCATCTAATATTTCACAATGATGGACCACAAAGATATAACCACGTACCGTGGCTTACATCAGCCAAGATTCATGGCTAAATCGCCGTCTGACAATGTGTGAATATTTTATAAATCGCTCAGGCGCACATTTGTTATGCATGACCGACCCATGCGAGTGCCAAATTAGTTTGGGCACAAATGCTGGGAGAGCAAAATGTTTGATCAGATTAAACGGCTTTTTGTACCCGGGATTTTGTTTGCGAAACGACACGTTGTTTGTCACAGTTTATTAATACGTTTGTGTTTGTAAACAGAGATCCACTAAGCGGGATCTCTGTTGGATTAGAACGTAAATGCTCCACTCAAATGCTTTTCAACTAAACAACGCCCTCTCTGCAGGCACATGGTAAATTCAGGCGAAATCGATCGAGTCTTTAGATGTAAAATGTGTTGTACAGTTGGCCCATGAAAATGTTGGGGATACTTAAAACTTTGTAATATTAAATTGGCATTTGACTCTTATAATACGTTAAAGCGTATAATGTGCCAAAGTACTACTAAAGTACTCGACATTTTCGGAGATACCTATCTGATTCAGCGTTGAATTAATTTAGTCGATACTCTTAATCTGGTCTGTGATATTATTCAGAGGGTTGGATATTTTTTAGTAAATAAGGTTCTATTAGCCTTCTGGTGTAGCGATCCGCGCTAAGGATCATTTGTCATTGAATTAATTAACTGTCATCGCAACTTTGACAGTTTTTCCATTGAGTCTTGGACGTGTTCAGGAGAGATGAGAACAAAGTATCTCCCTCTTATTATAATTTGAAGTAGACAATGAAAAATGTTTGGAATTAGAGGGTAATAAATATTAGATGTTATTAAACTTATTAGATTACAAGGAAGACGGCGCCGTTTAGAACGTTATTGAAATACGGCGACTTGGAAGTTTTTCTCGTCGTAGCAACGTCGAAAGAAGCTTACTAAAGAACATTCTTTTTTCAGGGAATCAAGAAAAATACTTCGCAATATCAAATAAATAAATACTTGATCACAATCTCCAGACGCTTATTGTCGTTGTTGAAATAACAAATCTTCCTAAAAATCATCAGGAAAAGCGAAGGACCAGTTCTAACAAGTGATGTTTATGGAACAAATAATTTTGTTTCCATTTTAATAAAAATAATTTAACCAATACGGGCCGGCCCTGGTTCCACGTGATAAGGGAACGAGATTATTTACACTCATTTTGCAAAGTATTTTGCCTGTCGCTCGCAAAAAAACAGCTCGATGAATTTGAGAATTCATATTGTAAGGAGGATTTTATTAAGACCCGAAATATATTTTATCACGCATTTTCTTTTTGCCTTAGTGAACAATAGGTTCCCTAATAACATGAAAAGTATGATACAGAATAAGTATTTGTAGCTCATATTTTTCTCAAAAGAATAAAATCCAATATCTTGGGTTTCTTTCAATGTAGCCCCAGTCCTATAATTAAAATTAACAAGGTATTACTGAACAATTAAAGAAAAAAATATATAAATAGATACTCGTAAACGCTTCCAGACAATATGATCCAATTTACAAACACATACCCATTCCCTTCGTATTCAATTACAATGAGGCCCCAAATTTCTCCGTCTCCATCTTTATTTCCTTTATATTCAGTGAGTTTGAGCGACTGGCTCAACAGCCCATAAACGTTTATACCCAACCTAAAATCCTTTAACTATCATCTTTGTCGCGAACCCCCAAGCCTGGCCCATGAGCGATTATGACGAATTTATATACATTCTATTACTCCTAGGATCTCGAAGTTGATTGATGATACGAGCTTAGTAAGTGCCGATGTTAAACCCGTCGGTTGGTTATGAAATATTTATGTGTAACGGTTTCATTCGGGTGCTCTAAAGAATTTCTAGGTGGATTTTGGGTAAACATTAAACTTTAAGGCGGTTTGCTGGACTACCGTTTCTGAACGGTCGAAATGAGATTGTAGTAAGTTACCATGTATAGTACAGTTTACAGTGTAACTGTATTTAGTTTGGGTACATAGTTTAATACACAAACACTTAGTTTACAAAAAGGTAAGTATGTATTTTTGTCCTTTAATTTCTCTCACATAAATCACGTTTGTAAGATTAAATTTTTTCATTCAAGTAAAAATATAATATAATATAATATTAAAGAGAACTGCACATGACAAAGGAATCTGATTCATCGTGGTACTTATTATAATCGGATCAAAGCTCAAAGTCAGAAGTAATTAAAAAAGAGGGGATTAAGCCGGTGGAAATATAACTAATTCGAACAGATAAGATCTGTTTCAATTAACTCGATATTTCAATACCATGATTTGCTTGTAGGTCGAGTATCAAGTGGCTACGTTTGGGTGGGACATAATTTTGAAAATAAATGGTACTTCGGTCTGACATGTGGCTTTAAAATATTTTCTTATTTTTAAACCAGAAAGAAAACTCGGTTTGGAAGACTAAATTTTGTTTGTTTTAAAGATTTTATGTAAATCACATATTTGTAAACTTACCGTGTTTTATGGTGTACAAATGATGAGTATTTGTATTGCATTGTATTGTAAATCACTTTCCGAGAAACTAACTACTCATATATTTTGAATAGAAACTTCCTTGCGACTCAGACATACTCGTATAATTGATGCAATCTTTCGGAGATTAGATGAAATGCATAACTGAGAGAACAAGAAAGTGAAGCAGCAAGTGACTCAGTGTGTAATTGAGTTAAGTATGCACATTACACACCTTATGCAAGAATTTCTCAGTTAACAGAATTCAGTTGAAACCTAAACATTTCAATTACATAGCTCGTGTGTCCAATAGCGCTGTTCAGAACCATTTAGAATTTAAATGTTCCTGCTTTCAAGTAAAAACAATTGCAGTCTTTTAACCGTGTTGAATTCTCACAAGGCGCCGACTGTCCCCGCGCCGGGGAAATAAACGACCAACAATAAATTATAATTTCAAGCAGGTAGATGTTAACGATGTACGAAATGCGAGGGCTAATTTTGTTGAGTGGGTAATTGCTTCTTTTGGCATTGAGGCGGTCTACGGCTTTGAGTTGTGGTCTTGCTAAGAATTTGAATATTCATTTTAGATGTGCGTGTGCACGGCTATTTAAAGGCAATGCCAACCTTGTACCTTTTACCTGCTACACATCAGAAAAAGAAAGAAAAGTAAGAGAAGTTTAACGTGTATTTTCAAATTGGTTAGAATTGTAAGAATATAACATTTTGGGCGTTTATTTGGATACAGGCGGAACAAAATGATTAAAAGCGGCTTTCAACACGGGTCACAAACAAAACAATAGGTACCATAATTAAGCCCTCGTATCAATAAAACGGCTGCAACACTCAAGGCCTACAAAATAGGGCAGAAAATAAGCGTGACCGCTTGTAATAAATAAAACCACCGGTAAAGCGAAAGCCGTGTACGATATTATTATGATTCCAAACATAATCCTCATAATAAAATGGCCGAGGCCCAAGGCTACGGTGTCCGCAGTGGAAGGGTTAACCACAATTACTTTAGATTGCCTGTAATAGCACCTAACTGTGTAAAATGAAATGACCCTATTAGGCAGAATTGAGGCATTTTTCGTCTGGAAAATTTCAGTTCAAACCTATACGTACCTACTTACGGAAACAAATAAAGTATTTTACGAGATTTTTTATCGCATTTAAGTTATAAAATTATATTACTAAACTAGCTTCTGCCCGCGTTTTAAACCTTCCTCTCGAATAACTCTATCTATTAAAAAACCGCATTAAAATCCGTTGCGTAGTTTTAAAGATCTAAGAATACATAGGGAGCGACAGATAGATAGACAGACAGCGGAAAGCGACTTTGCTTTATACTATGTAGTGATGCCACTTGCAAGGAATCGTTGAACATGAATTTCATGATGACAATTGCATATATTTTGACTCGTTCGTTATTTTTAAACTAATAAATCCTAGTCATTATAAACCTAATCGTAAACTACACAGTATTTGAGCAGGGATAATTGAAATTACTGGTTAATGTGTCACGGTAATAGCCGACCAATATCGTTAAGTCCCTGATTACCCCTTATTACACGACAGCTTACGACGTTGGACTGCTGCGAGTGGAAATGATTATTATAATTCATTTCGTAACTGATTTTCCTTCTTACTGTATCAAAGATAGTCACTTCGTTTTCACTCTGTTTTCTTTCAATTTTGCTGTCCAGGGGGCGAATTTCGAAAGCACGTTATATGAAAATGCCACTTGAAATTGGTGAAAAATTGCGCTGAATTTTAAATACGTGTAATACTCGGTAGTAGTGATCTATTGAACTAGTGGAAAAAATATTTTTTTCTACTTTCCAATGGCACTCTCGAGTGATGTGTTTTCAAAAATAGGGTCTATGGTGTCCAGCAAGCATGGCAAGAAATTGTTGTGCCGTTTCAGGTATCCTATCGTGATCTGGTACCATCTTCTATCGACTTGAACCTTCGACACAACAGCTCTGAACAAAGATCGGGTGCTTTTATTGTACCACTGTCGTAGATTTTTAAGCCTAGATGTTCTCATCTACACTTTTTAATGTTTTGTTCTTTTACAGTTTCGACGGGCGAGTCAAAGGCCCCACAGCGCATTGGGCGGACGACTCCCTGGGTGGCAGAGCGGCGTGGATACCTAGCTCGCCGTCAGCACTTCGTTTGAACAAAGTGTTGGCTACCGACCGAGCACAGTACCGATGCCGGGTCGACTTCAAAGTGTCGCCAACTAGAAATCATAAGATCGCGTTAGATGTCATTGGTAAGTGATTTGGTTTGTGAATTAGTTGTGAACCCTTGGAAGTACACTCAGTCAATAATATTGTATATACTGGCTGACAAGACAAAGACCTTGACCAGAGGTGTACATCCATATTTAGTCCTTTATAAAGTTAGCCTCCGGCTGTCGCATACTCTTATAGGTACTAGCCGTGCAGGGGGATGCATAAGACGCATTTTGCACACGTTGAAAAAGACTTACCCATTATTCATAAACGTTCTGCAGGCTTCTGCTGACTTAGCAATCGTTTGTCCTTATCTGTCACTTTGACATTTACCTTTCACAGATAAGGACAAACGATTGCTAAGTTAGCAGAAGCCTTTAGAGCGTTTATGAATGGGGGTTAGTCCATACAAATCGACTGTGACTGAGCCTCGTGCGCAGTATAATCCTGACGGTGTAATGTGAATCTACTTAAAGTGTCAATGTTTATTCATGAAACGTGCAAAAACTAACACGACATTGTATCATAAAAATAACTACGCAGAAATTACAAATAGTCCACTTGAATTAGTTAGTTTGTTACATGAAAAGGATGAGATTGAATGGTTCGATTGGTTAAAATACGGTGTAGTTTTTACTTCTTCATTAAACTTTCGAAGTGTAGGGAAAAATGTGCTGACTGTTTTGTCGATTATGAAAGTACTTTACTATTTATTATATATTATGACATTTTCTACATAGATACATACACATATCAAGTTATTATCCCTTACGGGTAGACACAGCTCAAGGTGACCAGACCTACGCCAGGTTTAGCAAGATTATGGGTGTATAGATGAAAAATGGAATCAAAATCATCGCCTATAACATGATTCCTATGATTTTCGTCCATTCCCTCCATGGGCTTATACCATCTGCGCGGGTAGAGTACTGACTGGTAAATTGGCTTTTTATTTGCTCCCAGACTAATAACAATAAGGCTGACTGTTATTACCTGTAGGTTATTATGAAAATAGTGTTTGTCGTTTTCAGCCAAACAAATGGCATTGAACTTTGGAGTGAAATAGGACTTTCTTGATCGACTATACATGAACGTAGCTACTCATAACAATCACGGGGTAAACGATCAATAGGAGGAAGTTATTCTCAAACTTGCAGCACTGTATCCAATTTTAAACTTCTAACTCGGCTCAGCCCCAATAAGGGAATAGTTGTTATGTAGACGAATTATTAGCTGCTTGCGCTGTCGTTCCCGCCGTCTAAGTCTCGTTTGATATAAAATTTATAGGCAACAATTTCGAATTCGCATCAGAATGCAAACTTCCATTGCACTCAGAATGGCACATGAATAATGCAGACAACTATTTGTGGATATTGAAGCGTTCACAGCTCAGTCTTGTTAGGTTTCGAAATGATTGTAATGAATGTTTGAATTAATCAGAAAGCGTAACGATGCTGCGTGGGGCATTTAATCCTTTATAAAGTGATTTTGTTGTTGTTTGTGTGAAAGCATTTTCATTTATTTTTGCATTTATCTTTGAATCTGAATCTGATCAGTAATACCAGATCCTTATACATACAAACAAACTCAGTTCATTTATTTGTACAAGTTAGTATGGACCATAATTTCTAAGTCTAGTTTACATTTTAAAATGTGCAACAATACGAGTAGGTAATTTTTCTTTTTATTTAGAAGTAAATTTTATTCTTCTTCATTTTGGCGCAAACAGTGAGATTTCAATAATAAAATAATATATCACTGGATAGTCACCTGGACGGGCGTTATGTGGGTTATTTATGTTCTTGTATCGGAACTGAGCCAAATGGCTGCCATGAGGTATCTTGCCAGCACACTGGCTGATCACGCTACACCATGATAAAGTTAAATCAATGAATGGAAATAGTAATCGTTAAGTACTCAGCGGCAAAAAACGGGGCCCTCATAATTTATGCAATTTAAGTAATTCTTTATGGAGACAAGGCCACATTTTGTGCTGCTTAGTACTTTTCGACAAAATTGTCTAAAGCTAAATTAATTATTTCACTTCATTTGAAAACCGTCAAAAATTTTGGACGCTAAAATCTCCTTTTAGCGTTCAACTTGATTTGTTTAGGGTCTTGATGTGTGAAACTCTCAAGCTATACCCAGGTTCACTACATAGTATAAAACAAAGTCGCTTTCCGCTGTCTGTCTCTTCCTATGTATGCTTAGATCTTTATAACTACGCAACGGATTTTGTTGCGTTTCTTTTAATAGTTAGTGGGATTCAAGAGGAAGGTTATTATTATGTATACTACGCAGACGAAGTCGCGGGCAAAAGCAAGTAACGACTGACATCTAAATGTTTTTTTCAGTACGTGGTCATTAAGAGTATAGGGAGTGTAAAACATAATCTGAAATCATTTTTTTTTTTTTTATGTTAGAGAGGCCAGACAAACGAACTAGTGGGTCACCTGATGGTAAATGATCACCACTGTCCATAGACACCCGCAGCGCTTTACGCGATGCCAGTCTGATCAGTCAGTGATCTTTGTTTCATTGTCACATTATAAGGAAAACGGGATGAGACATGAGCCTGTAGTGTGAGATTTAACACAAAAACGCCTTAAACGCATTTGTGTAAACACCAGATCTCAGTCACCATGAGGCAACAAGGTTTTTCTACATTCAGTACTTATTTGACATTTAAAAGCAAACTTGTTCGAGAAGTTTGTTATACCTACCGAAAGACTTTCACAAAAGGCCATGGATTTCAGTGTTCGGTCGAATTCCATTGTTGTTGATACTAGCCTCTTAGTCCTATATACATTATAAAATGCTAGAGAAATCCTACTAATATAAATGCGAAAGTTAGTGACGATGTGAGTGAGTGGGTATGTTTGTTCCTTCTTCACGCTGAAACGACTGAACGGATTTGATTAAAACTTAGAACGAAGATAGTTGATACCTTAGATAAAAAAAATGGCTACTTTTTATCCCGGAAAATTGCATGGTTCCCGCGGGACCACAACGTAAATAATTATTACAGAATATACTATCAACATCTGTTCTTAAGTCTAATTTCAAGCGGATGAAGTCGCGGGCAGAAGCTAGTGTCATATGTTTGAATATCAGTACATAGTCAACATTGTATAGGCGTCATAAAATCCCTGACTTACATACTACACAAGAACCGGACGTTTAATTGTATCACTTCGCGACATAAATGATGTTACATTTCTGAATATTTTTTATTCTTTAACTGTCCCCTAATTTGGTCAGCAGGAACTTTGGAAGCAAAAAAGGTGCCCACTCGGTGGCGACCAGAAATATATGTCCCTATTCATTTGACAGTATCCACATTCTGCATTTTGGCGTTAAGCCAATTTCAACTTTATTGGCATAATAACTCTTATGAGTTTAATGTCCTCTATAAAACTTTGTTATCCTTTGGTTGCAAATGTACGTTTTACATACCTAAATACATAAAGGATAGAAACAGAAGATACACCTGATGTTCGTCGATTTGTCTTCGTCAAGTAGTTACATCATTGAATAAGTATTTGTAGTTGAGGTTTGTTGTACGTACGATATCATCATAGAGCAGAAATGTGTAGGCATATTTTAAAATTAGCTACAACCATTCATACAACAGACGAGACAGCCCGTGTGACCAGTTAAGCTTATTATCTAACTCGCTCGCCATCGCCATCGTGTTCATTTTGACAGTTCATGTAAGGGCTGACAATTGGCATTGGAATCAGCCAGCTGTCACATTCACACAAGAACTGTCAAAATGGACACGATGGCGATTGCGAGCGAGTTAAGTAATAATACATACATACATACTTACCGTCACGCCTCTTTCCCACAGGGGTAGGCAGAGATTACTTTGTTCCACTTGCTACGATCCTGACATACTTATTTCGCTTCATCCACACTCATCAATCTCTTCATACATGCTCGTCGGTGTCGGGTACGCCTAACCTGACCTTTTTCCAAAACGTCTCCTATTTGGTGTCGGAACATCCGTCTAGGCCTTCCCCTCCCAACGTAACCATTCACACTCCCCCTATAGATAATAAGCCTACAGGTTACAGGTTCCATAATGTTAACGGTAAAAATTATGGATAGGAAGTCCTATTGCAAATAATTGAACCCAGAGGTACCAGAGCTTCTGCAATCATCATCACTCGTCTCCAGCCTATGTACGTCCCACTGTTGGGCACAGGACTAATTTTAGAAAATTTTGAATATTTGGAATGGCTGCTACCTTTGACTCCACTGATTATTCAATTAGGATCACGGATTTCGCCAACATTGCTTTATTGGCCATGCATAATGTACATTTTCATCAAAATCTGATTAGAGGTCACCATTGGACTACCAGAATTTTAATGAGGCAGGGACTAGACCGGTCCGCTCTGTACTCACGGAAATAAATTGCAGGCGATTATATTCCCTGTTACCCGGAAATTGATCGGGGAACTAAAATAATGGCCTGAATAATTTAATTAATTATGTAACAAACTAAATTGAACGTGAAACGTTCGTTGATTTAGTGAGCTTTGGTTGATCGCAAATTGAAAGTCAGAATTGTTGCAGCGCATTGTGTTATTTGGAAAAGCTGTAAATACATAAATTAGATTGCTTATATGCAATCAATATTGTCAACTGTAAACAACATAGAACGATATAGGCTTTGCCAAAAAAAAAACATTTTGAAACTCAAGTTTTTTTTGGTTAACTAAACTTGCATTGTCATCCATCTTACACAATGTGTACCACAAAACAATTGGACCACTAGAAGTGATTTACAAGATTTTAAGTTAATTCAAGCTCTCAAAATGCATGTTTAATGTAGTAAACAAAAACTACATTAAAACTGTGCATTAAAAAATTAAAAAATAACTAAATACTATATATAAAATTCACCTAAACCTAGCCTAACTTAAACTACGAATAAAACACCTCTCCCAGGTCACTGTCACTGCTCATTGTACCCAGAAGGAAATGCATAGTTTGGTCGTCAAATTAGTTATGTTATTTAATGAAATGTATCTGAATTTGTATGTAGGGTTCATGGAGTCCTTACTATCCGAATTGTAAGCGTAACTAAGCGACCATTAAAAAAACAAGAGCAGTGAACACCTTATCAAAATAGAATTACCAAGGAAAATTGGGTAACATTTCAAAAATCACAGTAACGATGATAAGATTCGGGCCTGTAGTAATTTGCGTCGGGGACGGCTAGAAGCCTTTTTATTTTAGCCAATATACGGTCCGCAGAAAAAGTTTAATGTAGGGTAACTCAATTATGGTCGGGCGCCGTGCGTGCTCTACATTTATCACGGGGAATTCACCGGGATCCACAATCTGTGAGCAAGACTAGTTCACGGAAACGGTTCTTAGTGCCGAAAAACGTTTAAAAATGTTCTGTAGACTTTTTTTAACGGCTGAGCGTGTGTGCTTCCTTGCTGGTCTGGGAGTAAAGAAAAAACATAGAATGTACCAGTTGCTTCTCTTCCCGCGCAGATGGTAAAAGCCCATCGAGGGACCCATTCCATAGGAATAATGTTAAAGTTGATGCGGCTAGCTACCCATCACTAGTTTGATTCCCCTTTCCACCTATACGCTCACAATTTATTATTTTTGTCTTAGGCTCTGTCTGCCCCGTAAGGGATAAATATGTGATTTATGTATGCATGTATGAGTGTCAAATAATTGGTTAATGTTAGAGCTGCTTACGCTTACAACGCAGCGTACCTGCGTTAATAAACTTTGGAAGGAGTAAATATAATCATTTTTGTATGAATTCATGTATAACATTAAAAACAAAATGTAGGTATCTACTAAGATGACCTTTATCATAAATAATACCAGCTACCAATGTGACTTTAAGAAATGGGGTTCCTTGGAAATTTCTGTAAAATCTATGTGGACCATACGGGGCGGAATTTTGAAAAGTTTACGAACAGATGGATGAAAACATCGATAGGACTAGCAAATGCGAATGAACATTAATGAGTTAAGTAGTCACCAAACTTTTTATTTAAAGTGACTCCGAAATGTCAAAATAAATCCTTGGTAAATTGGTGATGGTGATTTTTTTTTTAGAAAACTGATAGGCACTGTTCTAAGTTCCTGCTTTTCTTATAGCGAAAAATTGTACGGTTTAATTGCTACAACAACAAAAAATTAGCTAAAAACTTTAGGTAAAAATAAGTTGTTCATGTCATTAGTGTGATCGATATATTAAACGTTCTTTTAAAGTCATACCAACTTAAATACAGGTGAAGTCAATAACAAACACGCCGTCTTCGGCATTACGTATTGTGGAAACTTTTAATAAGATTGAACTTTACCACTCTGACGATAAAACGCAAAGTTTGTAAGACCAATTTATTTTTAGTTGCAGAAAAAAAAAATACCTGATACTTTTAAGTAAGTAGGTACTGAAAACCTTTGAAACCTTGTACTTTGAAAAGCAATACCTTATTCTTTAGAAGTTTTAAGTTGATAGAAGTTTTAAGTTACTTACGGCGGTCGCGTTGTGGTTAATGCTTTGGACTTAACATTGTAAGGAACAAGGTTAGTCTAGGAAGCGTTATAGCAAAATTATGATCTTCCAGTTTATTCCATAGTTTATGACTTAAGTAGCGTTGTGTTTTCTTTAATGTAAGACACTAAGAGCCTGTTTCATCTCTGTTACGTTCCAGTTATCTTAAGTGTCAGTTATCCATGATTCCATCTCTATTTATTACTACAAACCAGACAGAGACGTCATCATAGACAACTGGAACTTAACAGAGAGTGGTGAAAGAGGGCCTGAGTGATTCTGTTTAGTCTAGGTGTATATAATAAAAGTACCTATTCATTGGAGAGCTTGAATTGTATTATGCCTTGACAAGGTCAATCTTATTCATTTTCTTCTTCTTATTTGCGGCGTATCAAGTCGTTATAGCGACGACAACTTCACCAATGTCAAAGTAACAAAAATATGATAAAAAATCTTGTGACAAATGTCGGCAACGTTGTGCGGTAATGGTCATAGACCCCCCCCCCGTGTCGGGCTCTTAGCCAAAGGACAATGATGTCACTCAGAAACTACTAGGAAATCATTAGCCGATGCCCAGAGTGCACCGGACCAAGCACTGCTCTTCCCCCCGGACGGATCCAAAAACGAACCGCAACTCTTGACCACACGTGGAGGTAACCCGACTCGCACCCCGACAAGGTCAATTAGGCAAAGTTAAAAAACAGGTCACTGACCAAATGTAATACGTTAACCAAATTATATTGACTTTAAATATAGTTACGTTGTTGCCTAGATGAGTTTGACATTATATAAAATGTCTAGGAATTTCTTATTAAGCTATGACTGACCTTTAAGCTTGGCCGGTGACCTATATAAATTATAGTCATCTTATTTTGTTCACTGGGTTATCTACGTCCCTAAGTGGTATGGTGGTCCTCCTTCGTCTTTTAATACATACATACATACATACCGTCACGCCTCTTTCCCACAGGGGTAGGCAGAGACTACTTTATTCCACTTGCTACGATCCTGACATATTTCTTTCGCTTCATCCACAGTCATCAATCTCTTCATACATGCTCGTCGGTTTCGGGTACTCCTGACCTGACCTTTTTCCAAAACGTCTCCCATTTGGTCTCGTAACGTCCGTCTAGGCCTTCCCCTCCCAACGTAACCATTCACACTCCCCATATAGATCTGTTTAGTTAGTCTACTTTCATCCATCCGCTCTACATGCCCAAACCAACTAAGCATACTTTTTTCTTTCCTAGTCACTATATCCTCTTTCACACCAGCACGTTCCCTTATCACACTGTTCCTTATTCTATCTTTCAGTGATACACCTTCCTTACTCCTTAACGCTCTCATTTCTACTGCATTTATTCTACTTTCATGCTTCTTTTGCCATACCCAAACAGAGATAATAATTATGATAATCCTGTGTTTTTATCAAATTAGCTAAAAGGGCTTGACCGATTCTGACAAATAGGTGTTTGTACTCGTAGTAGATGCAGTAATTATGCAAAGATTTTTGGGTGATGACACACGAACGGAGTCGCCATAGTTCGCATCAGACAGGAGGATTACTTTGTTTTTCTTTTCACAGAATTACCAGAGAAACCGAAGATATTCGATGAACTAGACAAAGAAGTGGTCGGCGTGGCTGGCCCCTACATAGAAGATACCAGTCTCAAACTTACCTGTGTTGTAAGTGGAGGTAAAACTAGTAGACACATCATTATTGGTGGTATTGTATTTATTGTTGACGTTTGTAAGGGTATGCTTTCATTGAGACAGAACAGAGACATGCAGAATTGATAATTTGTTTTATGTATCACATTATAGGCAGGGCAAGATGTGGATTTCAATGAATATGTTTGGTTAAATCGCCATATCTCAGCTCTGCTGATCTCCACTTTGATGGGAGCGCACCCTTAATGACAAGTTAAGTTTTTTCTTTTGATTACATTTTCAGCACTTCAATAAATCTTCATTGCCTTGTCAGTATAACAGACGATTGTTTTCTTGGTGTAGTGACTTCCAAAAGTAATTCTCTTTTTAAATATTATAATCATTACCTATATTTAAAAAACATGTCTTCTTTCTTTTCTATTATTCACCCTGTGTTCACAATTTTCACCGATAAAATAGGTCAGTCGTGAAAATCAAGAATTCCGTTACAAAAGGGGTCACCATGAAAAATAACCCCCATTTTTCATGGGAACCATCTCACCCGATCTGCTGCAAGTCAATACATTATCCTTTGTAATACAATGTTGATATAATATGGCTCATCCTTTGCTGACAAAATCATTGTAAATGCTTAGTGTAAATTTGTTTGTAATGTATGCTAGTGTTCAAAAATCGAACGTTGAAATTAAGTCCCTGAGTCAATAAATCAGAAAACAAGCATTTTGCTACTAAATAAGACTAAACATTATATTGGTTTTGCAACTGGTGTATACAGTCCGTAATCTCTTATAATGCCATTCGGTTTTTGGATACTGTTAGGTTAGGGCGTGTTAATAGCCAATTTTATACTTAGCGGAAGGCCAGGAGTGCGCTGATGCCTAAAGGTACAATTTAAATAGTGCAGAGGCACTCACCTTAGGGCGTTCTCCTGGTGGCGTAGTTGAGGCGGAGAAAGGCGATGCGGGTGAGGATACTTAAAGAAGCGAGGAGAGCGGAGGAAAATTCAGCAGCGGTAATCACATCCATCACATTAAGAAGTAATGACAGTTATAAATCTCTTTCTTTATGTGCCATAGAGCATCCCTGCACTGCATATGACCAAAAAGGTTATTAGCGCGCGAACAGATACCATCGACCGATTCAAGTATCAAACCCATAAGAGTAAGTGAGATAGCAAGATATCTCCGAATGGCATTCTACGAGCTCACAGAAAGTATGACACTTGTCTACATATTTTGTGTAGGTACCTAGTTAATTTTTGATATCGCTAAAATGAGATAGCTAGTGTCAAAGAATAAATCAATCAGTATCCATTAAATAGATAAGGAAAATAGTGTAGAAATCACTAAATATTACACAACCAAATCCTCCGTCGCGTTTGTCTGCCTGTTTGCAATGATGTCAAAAACTACTAAATAGATTTTCGATTATTATGATTGGGTTATATTTTTGAATTTTTGGGCGGACGAAGTTGCGGGCAATCAGCTAGTTCGTACTAAAACATTTTCTTCTTAAGGAGGGTCCTCACTGAGAGCATTCGCGCGTAATTAGCAATCGGCGTCGAATATTCGAGTGCTCCACAGCAAAGGGTTACAAAGCCTACATTGATTGCTCGTTTACAAATGCTCGGGTAAGACTGCTCTTAGTGAGGACGCTTTTGAAGATCATAGTTTTTGCATGATCCTTTTTTGTTTTTACTTACAGCTTATAAAAGACACGTCGTTCCACAGGTAAACCGATGCCCCGTGTTAGATGGTGGCGCGACGACAAGCCAATACAAACGCTTGAGCCTGTCGAAGACGGCTCCAGGCTCAGTCTACTTGAGTTGAAGATCCCTCGCCTCACGAGGGAGTACTTGGATGCAGTGTACACCTGCACAGCTGACAACACTCTCCTTGTACCCCCGCTGCGGGTGAATGTGCAGATACAACTTTATCGTAAGTGTTCAAATCCTTAGCAGACTTTTTCACGTGCTTTATTCAAATTCCCCGTCCCGGCTCCCGCCGGTGTTTTTAACCGATTATGATATCGAAGCCTTCAAAGAACAGTATACTGTTCCACTTAAGGCCGGTTACTCTCCTGGGGTTGCTGGTTCTCATGGTTGGTGGTGTTCTCTTACCATCAGGTGCCTTGCTTGCTCGTTTGCCTGATAATTAATTGAAAAAACCTGCTCACGTGGGGAATCACGGGTGCGTTGCCGACCCTTTCAGGAACAGGTAGGCTCGCTCTTTAAAGATCCCTAAGTTGTACCGCTCGGGGAATGTTACAGCAGGAAGTTGGTTCTAGATCTTCGTCGTACGAGGAAAGAAATTGCGTTTAAAACGCACGGTATTTGATGGAAGCACAGACGGTTCCGCGAAGTGCGGTAGGGAATTTAGCCGCTGGACCACTTGCTTCTTTGCCACTCTTTTTTATAAAAACTTTGATGAATCTGTGTAATAGAAACTGTCTCTTTTCTTATACTATAAAGATGGATATGCTGTGCGTTAAGAGCAAAGCCGCGGACACAAACCAATTTTGCCTAACACCCCTTAGACAACAAAGGCAAAACATTCAAGACAATGTCAAGCTTGGACGAATTGAAAACGGTCCTCAAAATACAGAACGCCGCGCCGACCTTCATAACAGAAACACGTAAAAGCTAGTAATAATAAATAATATTCTCGACATAGTAATGAGTCCTTGGGTAAGGAGGTTAAACGTTACGCTTCAGGGGTCAGTAATACGTGTTGACCTTTCGCCTACGCCTATTTAGACATACGAGTTATGACTTGGCCATTAATTATATTCCAACTTGCTAATAACACTGGCCAAGTGCTATAATTGTAAAGTTGTTTGACTAGAATGGTTATTTGGGTTAATATTGTAGTTGCCACGCTGGCAAGGGCAAGCGCTTGGGAATTACATGAAGGTTTTTTTAACTCATTCAGCGTCTAAAACTTACTACGCAGGTAGTCTGTTCAAAAGCAGTATTCGCTACAAAGCGGTAAAATGCTGCTACCGGTTACGAGCGTAGCGCTTAGCAATGCGTAGCAGCGAATGTGTTGAAGCAAGAATCAAAGCACCTAACTTAAGACAGATTCTAATGTTTGTTTCTAGAGGAGATGATTACTAAAAAAAAAAAGCGTTTAAATCAGTCTTTTCGAATGTTTTTAGGCATAAAAAGTTCTAGGTAATTTGATTAATTAGCAATCGTGTACTACAGTACATGCAACGATTACATTACCTTTTTATTAAAAAAACCACGTCCAAATTGCCCCATCCATGTGAAAGCTGCTAAGCACACTTATTACTGTGATTTTTACGTTTTTGTGACGTTTTTAAATAGGTATCAGTTTTTTGCTGGACGTGCTTGCATTGTCACCTATTCTATAATAATGTAGGAATCAAATTTTATGTCAATCCTGTCACTCAAAGTAGGTCTTTAACTTGCAAGATTTAACCCAAAAAACGTAACATAGAAAGGTAAATAAAACCTTATAAAAACCGCTCAAACGTCTTCACCTTCATACACAGACAGGTACTTCCCACCGCGCTAGCAGCGCCGCCACGCACGTGATATTAGAGCATTTGTCTAACTAACCGCGCAGGACATTATAAGCGGTGACAACCCTGACACAGCACTACGTCATCTAATACGTGCTTGCTGTGAGATATGAGGATTCTGGATGTGGTTGTAATATGATAGAGTGGGGGAAGCGACGATTTTTATTAGTTACCGCCATTCCGTCATGGAGTGTTGCCAGTGTGCTTAGTGATACGCTGCGTCGTTATTTTCGTATGAGCTTAGTATCGTAATGAATGAGATGAGGAATTGTTTCAGAACAATGTGCTATTAATTAATGCTTTGACATCGTAGTGACGTGATACGCAGCAAATATGCATAATTATTTAGTAGCGTTTATGACGAATTGAGTTTGTCATTCATGAAAAGTGATATTTTTTGTAATCACTGTAAACAAATGCCTGATGAAATAGTCTCATTTAAATTTGAAATAATCGAAAAAGCAACATAAAATAACTATTAATATTAGAATGTTAAGTACTTTGAAATAACCCGAAGCATTTTCAGTTGGTTTTGTTAGGCTAAGTAATAATTTACTCTTAAACACAAACATAAAATTTCAATGCAAAATATTTTAACAAAGACAACGAAAAAGATTCAACAAGTATTATCGTAATAAATTGTATTAAAAGAGTAAACAAACTTCGAAAGAAATACGAAACTAGCTCATTTGTAATTTTTAATTTATATTCAGCTCAGCGGAATTGTTCTGTTAGTCTAGGGAACAATTTTAATCACTAATTTGTTTTTTCAATCCTTGATCACCTAAAAACAAAATGAACACAAAATGAAGTCGGTTAAAGAAAGTATATTACAATGGTACCTACCAGCTATTTTTAGTAGGTATTCAACGACCAATTGTTTAAATGATCACCAAATCTCAGCGAGAAAATGAATTACTTCAAGTTCCTATATTGCGACAGGTCAAGTTAGGTGGTTAGTGTTAAAGTAATTCTAAAATGTATCGCTATCACATGCGTAAACAGTGCAAACTACATCCACATAAGTGGAAAATACAATAAAACTGAATTGTACACATTTTATTACTGGCCATAAAAATGCGAAATGTTTAAAACCCCGCCTATGCCACTCAGTATCTTTCCGCTGAAATCTCTACAATCTCACGTACCCCGAAATAGTTTCACCCAGTTCCACGTTCCCACGGAATGGGGGAAAGTTTCATAAAGCCCGCTTAACCTGCCGACAACCGCTCATTCAGTGTTATTGCAAAACTGAGTCCACATAAAACCGAGCGATTAACATAGATCATGCGCCCCCGTCTGCGGCATGGCTTACCCCTGATATGACGGCTCGTGGCTGCTACAAAATTCTTTTGTGTCACTGAGTTGGTCGCACCGAAGCAACCATTAGTTTTTATTTGCGCGCATTGTCCTTCGTAACACCATTCCGCCGTTGGCAGATAGGAAATTATTTTCCATTATAATACATAACACCATCCATTCTGCTCAGGAGTTAGCTTTTAAGCTAAAATGTTATGATTTTACTCTGAGCGTTTAATTAAAAGGCTTTAGTTTCACATTGTTGCTTTGTGTTAGTCCGTTGCTTTTGCGAGGCGCGAATTTTTTCTCGAAGCTGCTTTGCTACTCTTTATTCAGAAAAATGTACATGAAGCTGTATTTTAACGATTAGTCATTGTAGATACAAGTTCAGAATGGTTATAGAGGTTGAACGTTTGATGTGTTTAATATGACTTTAACGCCGATACTATTTGTTTGAATTGAAAATAGAGACGAGTACCAATAGCTAACAAGTACGTGTTGATTAAAACAACAATCTAAACTCAACATGTTAATTTTTTTATGCCTTGCACACCACAGCTCTGTCGATACCATCCATGATAAGTAAATTGCAAGATATATTTTGAAATATTAAAAATTATAATCGATTTATTCCTTACCCTTTTAAAGTGTCCTTTCTGCTGGTCAAAGGCTTTCCCTCATTTCCGCTACTCATCTTTGTCGAGAATAAACTCCTAAATACAAAATATGTTTTATTACAATATTAAACCAGAGGAAACCAAAGAGGAGATGGCGGGACGACTTAAATGCATATCGCATAGGGTGACAGGAGCAAGCTCTTGACAATGACTAGTGGTAGAAAAAAGGTGATACATTTCACCAGCAATGGGACACTACGAGTATAATAAGCTGGAAAAAAACACCTTTTACGACACACAGCGTCCCTAAATGCACAAAATTGAGTGGTTTCTCTCTTATCACACACTGATGTAATACTAAAACTATCCCCATCTAATTCTGACTTTTGTCCTCAGTGCGGCCACTCCTAGTGGAGATTCTGGCCAGAGAACAGCCTCTCTCTGTGGGCCAGGAAGCCGAGCTGGCCTGTAGAGCGGTGGGAGCGCGACCTCCTGCCGTCATCACTTGGTGGTTAGACGGGAAGCAGATGGCTGCTGCTGAACCTCAGAAGGTACAGTTGTAGACTTTGTATCGTAATGATGTGTCCATGCAAACTTTGCGGAGGTTTTATTCTTCCACGCTGGTCTTGGAAGCAAAGAAAAACCAAGAATGTGGCAGCTGCTTCTCTTCCATCGCAGATCATAAAAGCCTAAAATCTTAGGAATCATGTTACAGCGATGCGACTAGCAACCTATTACAATTTTGATTTCCCTTACCTCATATTATTATGTATACGCCCGCTATCACGCTAAATGTGTCTTGTTATTCTGGGGTCTGTCTGCCTCGTTAGGGATAAGGACGTGATTAATATGAGTATGTATAAATATTTATTTGTGGATGTTTGTTATATCTGTGGCGACAAATTTCGACGGGCACAAATACAACATAGTTCTGTTGAAAACCTCATCGTTATTGAAGTGCGCTTAGTAAGATTTATATTTCTTCTAGAATTCTGAGGATAGCAACGAGACAGTATCATTTCTGAGATGGACGCCTCGTATGGAGCATGACGGCAGGATTTTGACCTGCCGAGCAACCCACACTAATTTAGAACACGTCACATTAGAAACTACTAAGCTGCTCAGTTTACATTGTAAGTATGTCAAACAAAACTTTTCTTTTAACGACGTAAGTCAATAGGCGTAAGGATTGGGTGGTCAAAGAGGACTTGTTTCTGAAAGTTGTAATTAAAACACCCTATCTACAATATTGTAGATAGGCGTTTTATTTTCATATTATGTTTTAGAACCAATTCGCTTTCAAAATTCGAAATCAAAAGCTTATGTTTTTAGATGTTTTTTTTTGCTGCCAGTGTGCTTCAAGAAGAACATTATTGCCAAGAAGCACTCTTCTGCTGCAGGGAACTTCGACGAAACTCATTTTTTTTAATGAAATACTTATACAAATTACAAAAGAATCTCTCAGCATCTAATTTCTTCTTTTATTCAATAGTCAACAAGCTACTTAGTTAATAATATTCATTCATTTTAGTATATCAGATATTTTGTCATCTAATGAATTATTTTTGTTAACAGATATGCCTATAGTCGTCCTACAGTTAGGTTCAAAGTTGAACCCTAACGACATAGAAGAGGGAGACGACGTGTATTTCGACTGTGTCGTTCGCGCTCATCCACAAGCTTACAAAGTTGTGTGGGAACACAATGTAAGTACCTCGAGTAATTATTTAAATATACAGAAGAATACCTTAAGTGTAGAAAATGAAGTGTTCAAGATTACGAAGATAATTGAGAGATCCATTAGCTAACATTACCAAAATGCCCACCATTGTAATAAGACAATGTGTCAATATGGGTAAATAAAATAATCACTACATAGTATAAAACAAAGTCGCTTTCTCTGTCCCTATGTCCCTATGTATGCTTATATATCTTCAAAACTACACAACGGATTTTGATGTGGTTTTTTTAAATAGATAGAGTGATTCAAGAGGAAGGTTTTTATGTTTAATTCTACGCAGACGAAGTCGCGGGCAGAAGCTAGTATTTAATAAAGGCCGGTTTCAGCGCTCTCTGATAAGTGTCAGATAGCTACCTTTTCTCGATGAGCGTCTCTATTTATTAGTACAAAACATACAGACATGTCATAATAGATATTTGACACATAATATGTCAGAAACTTTACAGAGAGTGACACAGGCCCTATAACTCGTGTATGATTACTTCTCAGGCATGCAGGTTCTTAGTTATTTTTTTATGTGAGTAGAAAAAGTTATCTCACCAATTTCACTCCGTACACAGATCGCCCTAAAACAATATTTTGGATATTAATCAAAAATATCTTAATAAATTTGTAGCGTGTCTTTAACTGCCACTTTGTCATTTAGTTTTAACAAACACAGATAAGAGCAAATTAACTGCAACAATTGGTCGCTTTTTATGTATAAAAGGATTGATCTTTGTTATTAGCTATTCTAAAAACCAGTTACGTATTATTAGCAAAACAATATTTGCATTCAAACGTAACTTGCCTTGATCTCATAATAAAAGTCTGGTCTGGTGCGGGGCCAGGACATTCAGCACCTACCAAAATTTCCCAAGCTATTTACCTATTTCTTTTATTTTACACCATTTCGGTACAATTTGTGAAATATAGTTTAGTGTAAAATTGTTGCGTGCTTCTTTTCTTTTTTCTCCCGAATCTACTGTTTCTTTTTTCTCTATGTGTACTTTTTTGAATTAAATACCACACATTTGACGAAGTTATCCTAAGTTTAGTATTTTCACTTTTTATGTATTCGCAAATTATTCTAATCGTTTTCTTGACAACTGAAAAGCAACAGTTGTTACAATAATGTTCACTGGAACTTAAACTTTATGGTCACGTTTCCAATGTCATTGTCTAGGATTAAATCTTAGTAAATATTTTGTTACATTTATGGATTAACTAAAACCCGAGTAGCAAGGCGGTATTAAGAAAATTTACATTTTCTAGATGCTAAATAGCTTAAAAGAGGATTTTCCTAGAACCGAAGTCTCTTAAGAATAAACAGAGAGCTTTTGGCATTATAATCTATTTTTATTATAAGTAGGTACTTTATCAGAATTCTAAACTGTTGAGGTCAAAGTTGTTGTTTCATTCTGTTTTGTGTGACATTTATTTTATTGTAGGCACTGACTTGTTCCTACATTGCTACAACACTAATCTTACCAAATTTCTTACAAAATAGAAAGTACTTAGTTTAGTTTCAAATTAAAAATTTACCTAAACAAATGGCTTCTTCATAGTTCCGACAGATTAAGTTATTTATTAAGTGAGTTTATTTATTGCATAATACAACATAAAATAAGGCAGTAGTATCAGGACGAGTGGTCGGAATACACCCTATATTATTCTTATTATTATCATTGTCATATATATATTTTAATTAAAAATAACAGTATATTAATACTATATCGCCAAACTGGAACACAGTATCATTAGTGCAGTAATATTGGATATACCTTGAAAATTAATATTTCAAATAAAATGCAAATAATAATCTGTTAAACGGAGCGAAACGAAGCCGTGTGAAATAAACCAATCACATTCCGCAAATTAAAATTCGTTCGTGTTCAATTCAACGGCGACGCAACCTAATTGGTCGATTTTGCACAACTACGTTCCGAGGGGCTGCTTAAACAAAATCATTTCAGTACACAGCTATAACAAACAAACTTAAATTCAGTGCACCTTTTCCGACCATCTGCGATGATATTCAAAAAAACAGCGTCGGTACTCAGATCAATTAATAAATACATGAAAATGTAATTAATATACGCCCTCTTTACGACTGCAATGACGTCTAAAATGCGATTCAATTCAGATTCAGTTTAGGTTTGCTCGCTGTCAGATCCATACTAAAAATAACAGCTAAAACCTGAACTAAGTCGGAATTGAATCGCATTAAGATGTCATGGCAAGGCCCCTGGGGCCTTGAGTCAAATAGTGATAAAAATAAACCAAATTAGGATTAGGAATAAAGGTTACAATCATCTAACTGTATTCATATGGTCGGTTAGGACGTCATCAAATTCTATCTTTTAATTATACATACACATATTTCCTAGCCCTATTATGGCCTTGGCAGTTCCTACATTCACCTTAAGTTTTCCTTTTAGGGTCAAATACTAACGCACAATCAGCGAACGGGTGTTATAGCCAATTCAGCGCATCTAGCGGTGCAACACGTCTCAAGAGAGAGTGCGGGCAAATACGTGTGCACTGCTTCCAACGTAGAGGGTGACGGGCGTTCTGCACCAGTCAATCTGCAGATCATATGTAAGTACAACTATTTACGATACGAAGCAATGTGGTATTTCTACAAGATATTCTCCAGGGTTGCAATTGACCAGGGATATCGAGATAGGTCTAGTTTTTTATGACGAAATTTAGTAGCATTTTGAATTTGTTTTGCTGACGAAGTTCTCACAGTTTTTTCTGAAGTTCTTTAATGAATTTAATAATATTAATGTATAGTTTAATGTACTTAATTAATTTCATGGCATGTTTTTGACATTATATTACAATCATTGATTTAGATATTAACTACTATTGTGTGCCCTTGCAAGGCGTCATGGACTGACTTAGAGCAATGTAACCATCTTCATATGTATGAACATGACTTGACAATGAATAAATAAATAAATAAATGTAGTAAAGTAAATGTGATGGCGCTTGTGTAATTTACAGTGAAAAAGTTCCGCAGCGGGTCTCGGATCCGTCGGTTTGATAGAACCTACAGATCGCAGTTCTAGTAATATGGTGTCGAGAATTATATTACTTTTAACCTAGCTTTCAGTGCCGTTATCTAAAATATAGCAAGTAATAAACGCTGGTGTTGAATTTCAATGAAAATTTCATGCGCAGCAAAATATTAAAAGTGGCTGCTTGAAATGTCAAACGCAGTTTTCAATAAATTGCTACGCCATGCGATAGCTGCAGGGTGTCATATTTGTTTGGACCTTAATGAACTTAATGCGGAAATATTTTTAATAACGAACATTTTTGGTATAAACCATTTTTCCGATTCGATAATTCGGAAAAATCGGATTCGATTTCGAAATATTAAACTTTAAAATATCTCCAGACATCTTGCTAAATTACGTCAAACCCTTATTTTTTATTTACGACACCGATTTCGCCAATGTTATAGTACACCCCCTTGCAAAAAAAAGGGCACCCGTGGTTTACTTTCTAAGATTTAATGCTTAAAAATCTGATAAACCATAGGTGCCCGATTTTTTCGCATGGGATTGTATATACCTAATTAAAATACTATTCAAAAATCTTGTGAGAAAATGTTAGCATCGTTGTAAGGTAACACGGTCCACAAACCCCCCAGATATCGCTTAGAATCTGTCAGGAATACATTAACGATGCCCAGGGTGCACTGGACAAAACACTGCTCTTCCTCCGGACGAATAAAAACAATACCCCATCGCTTCTGAGCACACGGAGAAAAACCGACTCGCACCCTTACGGTAACTAAACTGCCAACACAAGTTTCTAAGGAACGACTTTAAAATCATTTAACAAAAGACAGTCAAATTGGATATCCTTTTTGAGTGAAGCAATTTTCAACTCGCGCGCTAGCGATAACTAAAAAAAGTTAGGTACCGGCAAAGTTAGCCACAAAACTAAACTGGACTAACTTCACCCGATGGAGAGTTCCAGCCTGCAGATGCGGGATCCGTGATCGATTTCTTAAGTTGGTGTGCACTCCACGAAGTACTTCAGCCAGGAGTCGCATGAAACTTACCGTCACCAAACAATTTGAGTGCCGCTTTTCGTGGCGATGTGTACCTATACGTACACACAATACGTAATACGCACACATTTAAAAACAAATCTCGTGACCAAGAGGGTAGTGTATTCTGGCAGAGGAAAAAAGTCTCGTTATCGTCTTCTGGTTGTAGGTGGTTTGCGTTGAACTCAGACGACTCGGTATGGAAGCATACCGCTGAAATCAGTCGGTGAGCTTTTACTGCATTGTTATCAATTCTTTGAATGATTTTTACGATTTAGCTGAAATTTTGTATGAGGAATACAATTCGGTTCTTTCTAACATGATTTACTATATTAAAAACAAACCGTAACTATGCTATGTTCTTAACAAAATAAAACTGTTACAAAATCAGTTTTGTGTTTCATTAAATTAACATATTTATTTTCAAGAAAAAGCTACGAGGTATAATTTCGTTTTGTATTCTTTAGGGAGTTGACTAGTAGAGACTTATACGTCTCTAGGTCTCTACTATAGACTAATATAATTTAAGGTGCCTACTTAACTTATGCACCCCTTTTATAAATGTATTATAAGTTAAGTAGAATTTAAGTATTGTTGTAAATTTATTATATTTTGAAAAATGACTTTCTGCTAAGTTTCTTGCGGCGCATTATTTTTGGCAATGATGGTCTTTCCGAATGCGCGCGTAGTTTAAAAAAAACACGTAAAAGCGCCCTTTTTTTAAATTTCGTAGTTTTAAAAATCTCGTCTATTAACATTTCGAGTAATAAACTTACTTCAAGAACATATCACCGTCTGGGACAAAAATAAATTCAAGTATCTTTAGGTTCCCGCTCACGTCTATATACTTCCATCAGAGTCGAATTGGGAACTATGAATGTGTTAGTAATATGAGTATCATTATCATCGTTATGAGCGTAAGACTGTTCACCGTCGGACATAAAAATTCTTCAAAAATCTCGACGATGATTGGTTATGTTTTGTGCTAAGTACATGCATCCAGTTCTGTTATCTTTACTAGGTTGTTCATCCACCTTGGCCTATAGAAACAATACTTCGTCTTTCGATTTGCGGTCATCAATTCAACGTCTACGTTTTGCTGGCGCTGTGATCCCCCACCTACCACTTAAGGTGTGCAAATTGCTGAACTAAATCTGTACCTTAGTCTTTCTACGGAGTCCAACATTTCTATTTCGGTTTCGCACAGATATTCCAAGTATACTTAAATATTTTCCCAATAATAACAAAAGCTACTTAATGTCGGTAGACCTAAAAAAATGTGCCTGACTAAAAAGGCTCGGTAATTTATAGTTTCCAGTCCAAAAATTCTGACAAGATCAAGCAAAAAATATTTCAATAAATCACTAAAGCCGATTAACATCAACTACTCTGACCTCTTTCTATTTCACAAGTCGTTTCCATTAAAATTCTAGTAAAATATTTAAGCATCAATTGATTTTCTTTTATTGGACGACCAGTATAAGTGACACGAAAGCGGACAGTTTGATTTTTGAGAATTAATGCTACATTCCGGAGCAATCATAAATTTATAGCAATATTTCACGTGAAAAACTCTTTTCCAATTCCCGTTATCAATAGCCGCGGCCATGAATAAAGCGCAGATTTTAAGCCATATTTATTAAAGGCAGCTCCCAGCAGTAAAATATTATGATAAATATTTAAGGCGAGCGTCCACTGAAACTGCGAGAAACAGTATTTAACGACCCAAGGGAAATTATATTTTATCACCTCTGTTCTACAACGTTTATAATCCCTTCAGTAGGTAATTTCGGAGTGCTCAGCCAAATAATTTAATAAGCACCCACGGCATTAATTAATAAACAAACGTAGACTATTGTGAGAAAGTTTAGGTTTTACCTCAAGGGATATATACCCTATTCGCAAAAGCGAATAATGTGAAATGAGTGGAATGTAGCGTAAAAACAACGCATGAATTAGTAAAAGAGATAGCACTAAATTTGTGTAGACGTGTGCGAGAAAGAAATCATGAATGACGATCAAGTTTTTTTTTTAAAGTTAAGTCTTTATTTCTTTACTTATCAAAATTATTTTGGACTTACGGTATCCACCAAAGCATCCAGAGGGATATACTTTTACTCCAAAAATACAATAATTATGCTTAAAAATGTACTATGTCCGGAATATATTTATATTTCGTTTGCCAACCTTGTCGTTATTAAAAAATCCAAAAAGGCTAAACTGAACATCAAAATTGCGAAGCAAACAATTTTACAACTTTCAATTCAATAAATTTAAGTTTGTTTTATTAGTTACCTATTTCAAACTTTGAAGAAAACCTTGAAGATTGTAAAATTGAGAAATGTTTGTGGGTATATTATTCCTATTATTTTATTGAAACAGTGGTTTCCTTTATCTACAATATCTTTAATCACTTTGTAGAATCAGGCCTTTAAAATGACGTGAAGTGAGTTAAGTAAGTAGGTACTCAAAGTAAAAACTAGAGGGAGTCTTTGACCGCGTTACCGTACAACGTTGCCGACATTTTGTCACAAGATTTTTAAATTGTATTTGTTACTTTGACATTGGCGAAGTTGTCCTCGCTATAACGACTTCATACGCCACAAATAAGAAGAAGAAGAGGCCAGAGGGCTGGCCAATATTTCGCTCAGCGAATAAGCATTGCCATACAACGTGGCAATGCTGCCAGCCTTCTGGGCACCCTCCCCATTGGCGGCGATTTGGGAGATTTTTTTTATCTTTAATAATAGTTTTAGCTAGGTTTAAGTTATTTTTAAGTTTTGACTGTTCTTTATTGTTTTCTTTTTCTTTTTCAATAAATCTAGAAGAAGAAGAAGATAATTTCACCATTCGACCTCAGAGACTATTGTTGTTATTCACATCAGCAAGTCAATCGTGCCACTAAATCGCACAACACCAAACATCGTATATACGGTGTTCAGCTTCACACGCCATCGCTATTGCTGTAGCAAATTGAATGCACATGCACCTACTCGTACCGCATGACTTGCAAATGGAAGCAATACACCCCGAGATACAATTCGATTGTCAATACCAGCCGGCTTGACTTGCACACGAGCTGGTGTAACTATTAGCAGGATTTGTGAGCATCTCGTGTGTTTAAGCGTAATGATTCCCCTCCGAGGGGGAAAGGGGTGATTTGTTTGAAAACCCAATGCCTAGACATTCAGGAAGCTAAACCTTGGTAAATAAATTGGAACCCTTGGGTAGGCACCATACACATTTTTTTTTATCATGGGACAAATTACACTAATTGACCCAGCCCCAAACTAAGCAATAAAAGGTTTTATTATGAAACGCCAACGAAGTTTAAGATCGTAATATTTGCTGTAGTAGACTTCGGTTTTTTAGCATGACAAAAGGTAAACTTGAAACAAACTTTTTAAAAATCGGTAAGTGGAAAATATGAAACCGTAATAAAACAAATCACAATATTCCAGGGATTTTAAACTGTAACTTGTTGTTATTTTAGTTTTTAAAACTGTTTTCCAATAAAAAGACATGTCAAGATTGTTTACCTTTTTTCTCATTCTAAAAAAAACCGAAACATAGGCAACGGCAAGATATTTGCCGTGATAAAAAACAAAATGTATCCATTTAGAAATGGTTACGGTACAAAATCAAATGTTTTGGTATGACTATCAAATGGCTAAAGGTTTAATATTTGAAGCAAAGAAAAGAAACAAATATGTATAAAAAGTGAAGTTACACAGATATCGATTTTATTCCAATCAATGAGAAGAAGGGAAACGAGAAAGAAAAAACAACTCTATGAGTGCTTTATGACGATATGCCACCGCTCTCTCATGTTTATTTCTATCACAGATAAGCCGGTATGCAAGAACAAAGCGCCAGCGATTGTCGGCGCTGCGCTCAACGAAGCGGCGAGGGTGACATGCGAAGTGGACGCCTTCCCACCGCCGAAGAATTTCCAGTGGACACTCAACAACTCCATGGGAACTGTGGAGTTGGAAGCAGTGAGTATTTTTGGACCCTTGGAACAAAAAAAAAATCACTTCACTCGAGAAATACACTCGAAAGCTCAGACCAATTGTCCTGCGAATGGTGAAGTGACGCCGGCTTAAATACTGCTCCTTGGCATGTACGTACGCACAAACACACAAGCTTACTTTGCTATCTAAATTGTTTGAGATACGCACACGCGCACGTGGTAAGGCATGGTTTAAGCCGACCTCACTTTGCCGTTCGCAGAACTCCGTCATGACTTTTTACTTTATCCGGGTTCGAAAATAAACTACAGCTCAAGTTTAATTTTTGGCTTGTTGAAACGATTAATTAAAGCTGTGTGTCACATGCACAATGCCTTTGTTCAACAGTACAACTAGATTGAAGGTCTCATACAAAATTAAAACGAAAAAGTGGCTGTGTGTCCTTTCCAAAATCAGGCCTGGACTGTGAAATTCAGTCCAAAAGCAACCAAAAACTTGTGTTCGCTATGCTTACTTAACACAGAGAAATTTAATTAGGGGGCTAACTTATGGAAATTCGGTTTGATTGCCTAGTAGTCTGTTGCTGAAAAAGATTAACAATGACTATTATACTATGTTGATTCTTTAACATTTACCAATATTAGCCATCCGCGAAGAATACCTTCATCGCTATTTGTTTTCTGAGATAAAAATCTTTATTTGCAGCAATACCCGTTATTAATTATTTGTGTATAAAATTTAAAAATAAAACACATTGGTTGATTCAAAAATCACGAATGAATGTATGTTTGAGTATGTTTGTGACGTTTCTTGTATAAATTTTACTCCAATTGAGATCTAAGCTACTGCATTCATATTTTGTTTGTGTTTGCAATACACTGTAATATGAACGCTACCCGCGTATTTAATATAAACGGATTTAAAATAGGTAATGCATGTAAATACAACGTAAAGTAGGTAAACATTTTAGAACACAAAACTATTTGGAAATATTTAAGCGGCACGATAAATGCTAGTTGGTTATCATTATCATTATAAATTTAATCAACGTTTTGTGCTACCATAGTTATAGGTACCGAAGTTATCTGCACAACATAGATAAGACGGAATTATGGTCACCGAGCACACCACACTTTGCATTCTGCACATAAATTATTTCAATCTTGCAAATACAGTGACACTTATCTTGTCTTCAGGCGAAATTCACGATAAACAATGGACAGTCCATTCTCACGTACACCCCTACTTTGGAAGGGCACTATGGCTCCCTATCATGCAGGGCCACGAACTTGGCCGGGCAGCAGATAGAACCTTGTCGATATACTCTGCTGCCGGCGGTTCGGCCAGATCCGCCATTCAATTGTTCGTCACAGAACCTTACCGATGATTCGGTGGAGCTACGATGCATGCCAGGTAAGTTTCTTTTGTTTTCCCGAGATATTTAACAAGTTTTACGACAGTTCCTACATCAGAAAAAAACAAATAAATTAACTTTTAAGTTAAAAATAATCCTTGATGTTTTAAGCTAAATTTAAATGATTATTGAACCTTAGGGCGGTAAAGAAATATCGTAGTTGACTGCATAAGATAATGTAATTAATTTTTTAGTTTGCACGTGTGTAATTGTTACCTACATCAAAGCTTTCATACGATATTTTGCCATTGCAATGCAACCATGTTGATACACAAAATGAAAAAAATAACTACACAATTAAACCAATTTTACGACCGAACAGGAAAATCAAATTTTACGCCGTGAGTTCAAACTGGATTGGAAAATAGAACCGCCGTTCAGTATTGAAAGTAAATAGTTCGGTTCAATTAAAACTAAAATGCGTTGGAGTTGAACCGTTCTAGATAAAAGTTAGCTCATAAAGCTTTACATTGCTCTGACGCTTTGAGGGTTGCCAACCACAGTTCACCGGAATAGAACTCGACTAGATTCAGTGTTGTCATTGTTCAAAGTAATACAATATACCTATAACGCTTTAAGTCACCTTGGTACCTACTTAATATGCATAGATATGCATGAATTTGATATGTATACATAGATATGTATGTACCGGCTGCGTAAATTTGTTCAGGCGTGTTTTCCATTTTTTTAATTTGGTATCACTTTGGGTACAGGCCACGAGCTCTGAGATGACATTTGGGTTTCGGGTATCATCAGCCAATTCGAGTATCAAACACATAAGAGTGAGGGAGACAGCAGACAAACCAAAATGTCGCTTTAGGAATATCTATAGTCTACATTGTGCATCTTCAGACTTGTACTTTGAATGTCATGTTGTGTTGTTGTTGAAAACTATTATTTTACTAATGTCAGTTACCGTTCTCAGCCTAAATTAGAAAAATAAACTAATCTGACAACAATAACACAAAATACGAGTGTAATAAAGATATTTCGAAGAGGCTAATAGATGCTACGGGTGACCGCAGAGCTGGCAGCTTCCTTGGACAGCGTATTGCTATCGCTGTCCAAATAGGGAATGCTGCCAGCGTCTGCGGAACTATGCCACGGGGGCCCTACTTTTTTAATTATTTTATTTTAAGATTAGTTTTATTTTAGTTTTAAATTCGTTTTTAAATTAATAGTTTAATTTGTTTTAATTCCATTTTGTATCCTATTAAATACGAGTTATGAAATGTTAAAATGGATAGGAAATATCAATCAAAATATACGTTTGATCCATAGACCTGTATGTAGGCTTATTATCTAACTCGCTCGCAATCGCCATAGTGTTCATTTTGACAGTTCTTGTATGAATGCGACAGCTAGCTGATTCCGATGTCAATTGTCAGCTCATACATGAACTGTCAAAATGAACACGACGTTGATTGGGAGCGAGTTAGACAATAAACCTACTGGTATTTAAGTAGTCTATTTAAGAACGGTGAAGTAAATTAGGACCGAGCGTGTCAAAATAATCCACTTATCCGTAACTACGGATGCGTGGATTTTAGCGAGGTGTAATACGAAAACATGTTAATATTTAGGATACGACGGAGGCCTCCATACAATCTACTTCGTCGAAGCGTGGGAGCAAGGCTTGTTCATAGCCAACGCCTCGTCTGTTACCCCTATATGGAAGCTGCGAGGTCTTGGCTCCGGGAAGACGGTGAAGCTGATATTCTACGCGAACAACGCCAGAGGACGGTCGGAGGTCACCACGTTGAGAATCTTTACGCTGTCCAGATTAGCGTTGCATACGGGTTAGTAAAACTATTTGTTAACTAGCCGTTGTCTGCAACATCGTCTGCATAGAATTCGTTTATCGCTATCCCGCAGGAATTATGCAATTCTCCGGGTTAAAAAGTAGCCTATGTGTTACTCCAGACTATAATCTATCTATGTTCCAAATTTCATCCAGATGCGTCCAGCCGTTCAGGCGTGAAATAGTAACAAACATCCATCCATACTGACAAACTTTCGCGCTTATAATATTAGGAGGATATGAAACCTTAGCTTTATCACAAAGTTGTCAAATGAGTGACTTCGTATTATCAGAAGCACACTATATTTTGCTGCGGAATTAAAAGCATAATTCGTACAGAAAAAGAAACTGAATCGCGTACAGTCAAGGGCATAAATATATGTACGTTACCAAGACGTCCCTCGATGCCATGCTAATACTTTTCTAAAACTCAAATCAAGACAGGGCCCCGATTTTTGAAACCACATCACTCGAAAGTACCACTCGAAAGTGGTATAAATCTGTTTATATCTTCAAAACTACAGCTCTAATAAAATACTGATTCACAAGATTAATGAGAGCCGTAAGTATCTTTTAAGCTACTCGTATTTCAAATTCAGTACAATTTTTCACCGCTTTCGAGTGGTATTTTCACATTTGCTTTCAAAAATCGGGCCCCAGTACCAAAACTGACCATGTGTTCACCATGATACTAGACGTCATGATAAAGTTGACGATTGGTCATTACAAGCATAAGACTGGTTTATTCATTCATGCTCTTTCAATTAAAAACAAAATATAACATGACTCCTTTTCGTAACTCGAAATTGATTGGATTCCGTCTTTGACTGTCACTCAATTATCTCTTGCATTGTTTTGGATGTTATTAATGATATAAAAAGCCGCGGTAGCCTAGTGGTTTGACCTGTGGCCTCTCAAGCAGAGCATCGTGGGTTTACCTCCCGGGCGCGACCTCTGAGTTATTCGGAATTTAAGTACGAAAATTATATTTTTAAATTTGCAATGAGCTTTTCAGTGAAGGAAAACATCGTGAGGAAACCTTGCACACATCTGCGAAGGAATTCAATGGTGTGTATGAAGTTCCCAATCCGCACTGCGCGCGCGTGGGAACTATAGCCCAAACCCTCCAATACACGGAAGAGACCTATGCCATGAGGCACGCCGAATTACGCGACAATTTAATAATAAACAACAACAACATACTTTCAACATGAAACTACCGTGAGACTTAATCATTATTACACATAAACGGATAACTCACGTATAAAAAGTCGAGTGATGCTCGACATGTTTCGGACTATTTCGTAGTCCTTTCTTAGTCTTTTCGTAGTCCGAAACATGTCGTGCATCACTCGACTTTTTATACGTGAGTTATCCGTTTATGTGTAATAACAACATACTTATTGAAATTGTAGCGAATTCGGAATAAAAAGGCTATATTATTATTATTAATGTTATGAAAACGTAGAAACCTTACAGTGCATTTTCCTAATTATATCTAAATGCTAACGCATTCATGATAATATGTTTGTCCAAAACAGAAGCGAAAACCACAAACGGCCACGGCGTGGAGGCGGGCTGGGCTCTAGGCATCGTCGCGGGTACACTGGGCACACTAATTGTGGTCACCATCATTGCTCTTTTGGCGAGGAGGCGGCAACATCGACCCATGCAATACGAAGGTAAGTGCTGTACAACTAGACGACTTTAAACAGCCAGAGCAATATTTAAAACAAATGAAGCCCCCTCGCAAAACAGAAGTTTAAAGAAGCAGTTTAAGAAGGAAACAACACTTAAAAATAAAATGCAATAATAATTAAATTTTATGACAAAATTACCTTAGATCATTTTGGAAAAGAGCTTTGGGGATCAACTCTTCAAACTTAGACTGGTTTTTACCAGACAGGCTAAGAACCACCGCAAGGTAACTGGCATTCGAATGATAGAAACCGTACCTAAATCGGTCCATCCGTTTGAGAGCTATACACACACACACACATTGACAGCAAACTTATAATACCCTTCGATTTGCGTCAAGGGTTAAAAAGTACGTACTTTGACGACGAACTCGCCTATTTTTATTTGCATTGACTACATCTAGTCAGTGTCTTCGACAATTTTATTTCTTACATACAAACATACATACATAAATCACGTCTCTATCCCTTACCGGGTAGATAGAGCCTAAGGTAAAAAGACCTAAAGGCTACGTTTTGCATGATTGTGGCCGTATAGGTGAAAAGGGGAATCAAAATAGTGATGGGTTGCTAGCCGCATCGCCTATACCAAGATTCCTATTTTCGTCCATTCCCTCGATGGGCTTTTCTTTCTTACTTGGATAAAACTCCGCTCGTATGGTCAACATCGATTTTTTACCCATTTAAAAACTATCAAAGTAAAATTTCATAAATGCCATCCCCTTTATTCGGTTCTATAGAAGTCACGTGGAAAAAGGACGCTCGGTTAAAAAAAATAGTATAAAATGAATGAACGAGGAACTAAATATTTCCGTACGGGATCGCTACCACATTGCAGCATTTTACGTAGAAAATGTGCCAGTTACGTAGAAATAAAAAGTGGACTTTTTAAAAGAAATCTCCAATATAAATATTTCATCATTTAATTTTATACTCTTTTATGCTCACGTCTACACCATTTCTCCTTATTTGTAAACAGTTTGTTAAACTTATGCTAAGTTGATATGATATGCGCGAAACATACCTAATTATGTTGATTTATGTGGAAGCTGATTATATTTATTTAAACTTTAATGTTCTGTGACAGTATAGGTACTTTGAAGATATTTTCAAGGACTTCTGCAACGGTTGTCTTTCTATTATTTGTAACCTTCAAAATCACTGTAAAACATTAAATTAAATGTTCCATTTTACCACACCGAAATAAAAAGGTACAAATTAAATTCAACCGATTTTAGAACGAACACTAACGCAATTAAATACAGCCGATGCCTTTAGTAAAGTCATTCTGCACATTTTTAAAATAACTGCCAAAAATGTCACTGCCGCATCGACAGTTGAATAAAATTGCAGTTCAAATATAAGCTCTATTCCAGCTTCAGCAACAAGATTTTGAAAAATCAGTTCGAATGCTTTTATTTACTCTTTTACTGCAAGCGTTTGGCAACAGTGCTCGGCTGCAATATCGCGTGTGGAGTATGGGGACCTAAAAGGATGGAGTTTGAATTTATAGCGCCATTTTTAGCAATGAAAATAATGCACTTTCAGTTATAGACCGTGACTTTGCAAAATCGTCACTTAAACGGTTTGAAGTAAAATTTCAGCGTTTTTGTGAAAAAATTAAAGTCTCATTTTTAACTAGCATGTTTTTTAGTATTTTTGTTTCAACTTCAACGGTCGCCTGTACTTTTCAAACGTGTTGTGCGGTTGCGAACGTAAAACTCGTTAGTTGTATTTGAGTCCTAGGCATTCGGACATAATGAAAGTTTGACGAACGCCGTTTTTTCCTTTATGAAGTTTATACTGTCGCTTCTATGTTGGTGTGAATGGATTTTATAATTGACGAGCCGGACTAGCGCGCTGAGGGTTCCGTACGAGTCCGGCCGGGGAATTATATTTTTCATTATTAGCAGAGCCTCTATAAAAAAATAAAGCGACCATGTTTCGACTTACTGAAACATTAAACATAAGTATGACTAGATAAAGTCACAAGTATTTTGCAAGACATAAATTCCAAGTTTTGATTTAGAGAGGATCGTACTTTTAGAAGTCGTATGTTAAATGTTAATATAACACAATACCCTTCCGCTTGAGAACGGAGCAAACATCATCATGTTAGATTTGCATGGTACATCAAACCGAATGTATGTTCTGTCAGACCACAAATAAGTCGGAATTGCTTTGCTGGGAACTTGAGCGCAGGCGGGAGATTCCGTCGCGTGCCCAGCATTTTTGAACGCCACCGTACCACGTTCACTGCATTTGAAATGTGATTTATGCCCTACTGCATTCCTACTGAAATTGCAGATGTTTCGTCACTTGCTTACGACAGTTTTATTTAGTTTCCAACTGCCCGTAGCAATGGAACGTATGAAGGACGTTTCGAGTGCGCGGGAAATGTCTTCATTTTTGTGTAACGGGTCGAGTGTTAAAAAGACTTAGTGTTGGTTGAACATGCTTTGTGTTCTGGCGTGCAAACAAATTGAATAGTTTTAAATAATATGAAATACAAGTCTTGGAAGCTATTTAGGCACGGTGTTTAATAACTATTTAATGTCGCAATCATAAACTCAACATAAGTTATTTCGTAATTTATATTTCCTAAACCTTGGCCTGTAATGATACTTTATTGAATACACGGACAACAGAACTGATAGTAGTGATATTCCTCAAATTATGAAGCCCATCAAGTAGATAATAATCCTTCAACAGTCAACCATAATGGCTTCGAATTTTTGAGTACTTAATGGATAATATGGAACAACATTTCCTAATAAATTATTTCTGCATAAAGTGTATTTTACCTTTACAATATCAAATCTTATATAAAAGGAAAGTCCCGACTGGTCCGACCGACTTATCAACGTAGCCCGAACTCTTGAACCTAAAAAGCTGAATTGTTGCATAAGTTTCCATTTACTATTTGGACAAGGAATCCACTATTTTATTGAATAAGACGTTACTTTGCGGGGGTCCATTTCAATGAACGTGAAACATTTACCTACCTTGCTACTCCGCCACTCAACGCACCTACTCCGCGCTGTGAGTAGCGGACTATTTAGTACCTAAGGTAAATGTTTTTTGTTCAAGGAATTCACTATTGAGTTGATCTTTGCTAAAAGTTTTCAGTCTGAGCACCCCTATTTTACTTTATAGCGTTTTAATGTGAACGTTGAAATAAAACAATAAAAAGAGCTTTTAAAAAACTATCTGCAGTTGGTAGTACAAAAAACACAGTGTACAAGCATAATTTAAAGTGTCAAAACCTCCTTGACGTTGCTAAGGGTACGCAGCTGACAGTTACTAGTTTAGGCGGCCTAAATGATTTAGAATTCTCTTAGTCAGTAAGTTCTAAAGACCCTTCTGGCCTGTTTTGAATTCTCATCAGTCTGAAGCAACGTTTGCATATTCATTAGCAGATTTTATCACCCCCGATACATAAATAACGCTTTGTGCAGATTGGTCATTGAATACGGAATGAATAAACTATCCATCATTTAGATGTCTATCTGTGCGATACAAATAATTTGATATCGATTTCAGGGTCGTTGCTAAAATTTTTTTAAACTTTATATTTCTTACATAAAATAAATTTAAATACGTATTATCAAAAATGAATTGGTATTTTAATAATGACCAATGAAACAACAATCTTCGAAGACTTAGATTCTATGGTGCCCTTGACACTAAAAAAATGGCCGAAGGAATCTTCCTTCCCTTTCCAAGCTTAATTCTAATCTATCAAGTATATTTCGCTTCCTGACAGTATTCAGGGGTAATTAGCAACCTAAGGAAATCACAAATCACTAAGCCACCGCTGACTATTTATTGTTTATTCGGTGTAAGATAATGGGCCGAAACCTAGAAAGAACGCATTAGAGGCCGACTAAGATAAATGTCTACTTGTACTTTAGCGCTACAAAAACTAACAAACAGGGAATGAATACATTTCTCCCGAAAAAGTATTTACGATATTGTTTTACTTGGCTATTTGGAGAAAGCTTTTACATGTGGCTTAGTTTTTATAGTTGAACTGGTATTTACTTGCGATTTTGTCTGCATAAAATTCAGGATAATAATGACAACAATAATAAAAAAGTATAGACGGTTATGTAAGCAGACTGCATCACTATCTCTTTTTAACATACAGTAGGCGATTTCTTCATCCCGGGCAAGTAAAGTTTCCACAGGACGCAGTCGAAACTACGGGCTACAGTTCTAAACAGTAATTTTATTATAGGTTACCTATTACTATCGAGATAATGTTCTGAGCGATATTTCATAAAATGTAAAGGCGAATGGCATCGTACTCGTATCAATCATACTATCGACTGAATTTAGTGCCAGGCTAGTGCCAGGCTGTGGCGTGATGAAAGCCGACGAAACGTTTCTTAATATAAAGAAATAAAAGTACTATTGTATCGAATAATAAGTAATTCTCATGTTGGTATTTCTGCAAACTTTTTATTGTACACAACGAGTTAAAAAGCCCGTCTCCGCTTCCACATAAGCAACCACAAATCAACATGTCAAACACTAATACTATGTGAAGTTAGTCTGATTCAATCACTCAAAATCCTTATAAGAGTAGAAAATTTCTTGAATGTAATGTATCAAATTTGGCACAAGTGTTGTTTAACTTCGAGTAGGAAATCTTATATTTTTCTTTTTTCAGCTCCCATTCAGACTGTGAAGGCGTACATAGGATCAATTCAGAGCACGAATCACTCGCCCATACAGCCGGACGACAAAAATCCTGACGTCGTGCCTCTTGGTAAAGGTAGGTGCTTTTAAAATAATTCATCAAACATTATCTCGTACTTTTTGATGCTTCAAACATAGAGCTATTTTGCACACTGAAACATTCCCGGCGATATTAATTTTCTCTTTTAATAACCTATTCAAATTCTTGAATGAGACTGACATTGAATGGACTCATTCATATTTACTCCTGCCCTATTTTATAACCGCATAGTGACAATAAATACCGTGGGTGTGACACAAAATATAATCTTTAATAAACTTCGAAACTGATTTAATATCATGATCTAAACCATAATTACATTTACTGCGGAACGGAGACATAAATTTAATAAACAGCCGGCTGGCTTGTAGGCTTTAGTAACGCAAAATCGTATTAAATTTCCTCACTAATATTTGGAAATGAATTTTGAGGAGAATTTTGTAAGGTTTCAAACTTTTGAATACGCACCAAGAGCTTGTAATGGCCTCTGGATAATCATAAATTAAATATTGTACTCAACTTTACGTTTTGTTTTATTCCACGTATATGTTGATCTCAAAGCCTTGAAGCGTTGATTTTATCATCTGTAGCAAAGTATCCGTTGCCTTGTAACCATGGTAAAAGTTTTGCTTAGTTTGGGGCCATATGCTTAACCCACCAGGAGAACATGTTGGTGGGACCAGGGTAATTAGGGGTTATTGTCACTTAGATTCACAATCACATTAGCCGTTCCATTTTGTCAAAAAATTCAAAAAGGACGCATGTCCAAAAAAACAGGTTTAGATTTTTTTTCATTTTTGTACAAATTAGACATAAATCTAACTAAATTGACCTCACATTGCCTTCATTTTGCTTAAGAGTAGGGCTCTGCTAGCACTGGATTATAATTATATTCCCTTGCAATATTTGGAATTTTCATAGAATCCTCGATGTGCGAGCCCGACTCGCACTTGGCAATTTGTTTATAATGACATGTGTTCTTGTGGGTAGATTTCAACTGCGCTCGCGATGTGGAGCGGCCGCCGGAGCCGCCGCCCTATGGGGCCGTGGTGTCCCCACCGGTGGGCTCCTCGCGGAGCGCGCACAGCCTGCACCAGGACTTGCGGTCTAATACACCGCACACGCCAAACACGCCCGCATCCGATGCTCAGGTAACTTTATACAGCATTCTCAACTTTACAGGACACCTGACGCCGTTTACTGCCCATGAGAGAAAAGGTCAAGTTATGATTGAGTCCCGCACGACGGTCTGACACGCATTTCTCCAGTTTTTTTTACTATTACGCAGTTATACGGGCTACACTGCTGCGTTCTATACCATAGGCACTTCAAGGACATGCAGTGTGTCGGCAACATGTCAAGCGATGCCGGCCGATTTAGCCTGACATATCTGGCGACATCGCGCGACTTATGTCAATAGCGACGTCAGGCGAAGTCGTGCGACTTTGTAAAACTTTATCTGACATAATCTGACGACAGAACGCGACCTGTGATGTTAGACTAGATAGATATACAATAGAATGCTTCATTGTTATTCGTTGTTGCTGCCAATTTGCTCATAATATTTCATTGAGATTGAGAGTTAGATGAACGAGATCGAGATGCTTTATTGTTTCAAAAATTTACACACAACGAAAAGTGATCTGGCGCCTTCTAAAACATCGCTTTAATTAATTAATCACATATCATATCTATAATGTTCAATCATCGACATACAACGCCGATCCAATTCAATCGTTCCGTAATGACGTCTTCGGTGCGGGCGCCAGATCATTATATTAATAACATTTCCCTAATACCTACCCAATAATTGACCTACGGCTGATCATCTCTTGGATTTAATTAATCTTGTAGCTTAGAGTTACGTAGCTGTATTATTCGTGTTGCTAAGGCTTAGTTTAATAAAAACTGATTCTAACCGGAATATATTTGGTCATGTTATTATGGTAGTTTCGTTTGAACGTAGTGAATGAAATATGCAATTTTAACAAAGAGTCGTGGCAATCAAAACCTATAAAGTACTTTCTCTTGACAGAATTATACAATTTGATAAGTAAGGAAATAAATCTAAAATCGTTGGTTATTTTTCAATGAAATACCGCATAAGATTTCTAAGAAAACTGTTATTATTATTTTCACTTCTGGTAAAGGCGACCAAGGTAATAGTATCATTATATTTTTTAATTTGTACCTACTTACAGAACTCTCAAGCTGTGCGGCCGACTTACTTCACTGTCTTTTTTATGTAAATTCACCGGTAGCTCCAACATTTAGAGTCCGATTTGTTTTTGTTTCTAAAATTGTTCTCTCTTGTTTAGTTGATTTAGCAATTAAATATGATTTCTTTGACATTAAGAAAAACAGAAAAAAATTACAATTTATTCAAATCTGACACCGATCATTCATCCTATATGTAAGTCTCAAAGCTGGACACAAACTTCTCCTCGGGATCTCTTATAAGCAAGGGAGCGTCCTCACTGAGAGAATTCTGCGTCGAATATTAGAGTGTTATTGGACGTTGCGCCGAGTGTTACAAGGCTTACATTGATTGCTCGTTTATAAATGCTCTCAGTGAGGACGCTCCTATTAACTATTCCATGCCCAGTCTGACTCCGATATGATCGTAATAACATGCTTAGTATTTTACCCCTTCGCAGAGCATCGGGACTTTAGCAGACGACCGCCGCAGTGTAACAAGCGGCACTCTGTCGAGGCGAAGAGAGGTCGTCACCACAAGGACACCACTCCTCGCGAACACGCGCGAGAGCTGCGTCTAGTCTGTCTAATACTCTATTAACAAAAAACGCTCGGCGAATTCGAAACGAAACAAAACACGAATTTAAACTAGCGTTTTTTTTTCAATTTATTTAAGGGAAACGGGCCTATTTTTGAATTAGTTGTGGACAGTACTATTTTAGGTTAAGCAGGTGCATCGAAGTTAAAATTTTAAAGACTGTCTCCTGTTTCCTTTGATATAAATATTAGGATAGTCAAATTTGCTCTGGGTTTATTTGAGCTGTGAAAGGTTGAATTGTAAGTGGCGTTTTGGCAGCGGAAGCATTTTTGGAATGCTTTTTTTGTTTTCGAACTGCACTTTCATAGCATTAATTTGTGGGAGTTAAAAGGCTTACATTTAAAAAAAGATGAAAATTAGATGGGTTTTTGAATGCATTCCAAAGCACTCACACTATTTCAAAATTAAAAAATGTACCTTAAATTTGTGGCTCAATAATACTGAAGATACTTCTTATATTAATACCGACATAACAAACTTTCTAAATTATCTTTGCATAGAACTTTCAGTATTTTCATCATTGTCGTTTCCTCCCAAGCTATAAATTTAGCAAGGTTTGTTTAAAATAATTGTTTTGAAAAGGAACATAGGACAATAAATGCAAATAATTATTAAAATAATGCATACTCAAAAAGTAATGATTACATAAGTCACCCTAAAATAATATGATTACTGACTTGAATTGACTTGATTTACTATTTTTATTGTTTTTCAGTTAGTGAGAGGAATAAAATTACGTCTTTTGTTTGTTAAAATCAAAATTAACAAGTATTATTCTCAACGTTAGGTTTCATGTTCGGATGTTCTCATTATCAAATTAAGTATATAAAATATTTTGAAATATCAGAGAGGTTCTCCAGTTCAGAGAATTTTTAATATCGAAATAAGTCTCATAATGTAAGTAGCAAATGAACTCTGAAATAAATAATAATTAGTTCTAACGACTTTGTACGGCATATAATTTTAATAAAATGAATTCACTGTGATGCTATGAAATTTATTATTGTACTTTATACTTTAATTGAAGTGTTACACTTAAAATATAACTTGTAAATAATCTTTATGAATTACGAATTCTAAAATATTATTATATAATATATTAGGGAAATATTTTAAAAAGAATTGTACATATGTACATAAATTAATATTATCATGGTGTTGATAAGTATCGTTTTAAGAGAAATGTTAAATGTGAATATTTATTTTACCATGCCTTGCATTTTGTGTGATTTAATTTTATTGAATAATTTCGATAGTTAAGTGTCATGTCACGAAACCTTCATTTATTAAAAGAAATAAAGACACCAGTCAGTACTCACACTTTAACTTAAGACTAAAAATCACTGTTATTATTTGCTTTCAATACTATTTTATTTATCGCATATAATTATATTGTATTTGATGAATTTTTAAAGACTTCTTGACATATCGTAAATCTAAAATGCATATGTGTAAAGTTTCTTGAAATAATAAATTTGCTTATTAGCAAAATATGTATTTTGTGGAGTTTGATTCTTAATAAGGCTACATTTTCCAATGGTGACGACAAATTTACGATTTCTGTACAGCATTTTAGTTTGGCATAAGTATTTTGAGAAAAAGGCGGGGATATAAGTCCTAATGTTTTCCACTTTCGTCTTTGAATGACTGACTCGACTTGACTTATATGTATTGTAAAATATAGTTGTATAATTACCCAGTGGGTTTCGACTAGAATTCCTGCTAAATTATTAGAAGAAAGCTTCGATTGTTTGTTCTTTCATGACTGTAGTTACTAGAAAGGCGGAAGAGGTTCACTGCTGGATATGAGCCTTCCACAAGGATTTCCAGAAAGACCAGTAAACAAAAACCTTTAAAAATATCCCAAATTCAATCTAACCAAAATCCACGCAAGCCAAATCAATCAGCTAATTTCTGCAAACACCTAAAACCCCGCACCTTAAAATAAAGCCAAAAAGGTCAGAGATTGTTTACCTGCGCCCATTGTCGTCCGTGATTAGAATTTTTATCCCCCCTTTTGTTGAGGCTAAAGGTGGCAAATTTAAAGGAGGGACATCATAAGGCTTTGATGAGTTCTCTTGTTTACAGCTTTGGTTACGGCGACCGTAATCTTTGAGACAATGACGCCTCGGGATTAATACAAGTGAATTGGGCCGCGGGTCCCTTTGTATTTTTTTGGCAAGGGCTATCTGAGTTATTGTGGGGGATCTCTATTCAGAAGTTGTTGGAGAACTATTGCGAGCTTCGAGGTGTTGGGGATTATAATCCGAAGGAGATTGGACTAAACTGAAGCATACATGATGTTTGCCTTGGTGTCTGAGTCTGTTGGTATGATTTTTAAAGGCAAGTTATGCAACCACCAATCTGCCTTATAAATAATCCGCCATAAGAAGAATCTGCCAAAACCAGAATCTGTTCTTTGCCCAAGGAAGGAAAACAAAGTCTTCCGCCGCGTCAGTGTCGGCTCGCAATAAAACCAAAAACTACCGAACGGCTTTCACCGACGGACAATGCTTCTCGAGGAAAGTTGAAGAATTTAAATATTTTGGGTTTTTCTTACTCAGACTTATATCTCAAAATTTACATTCCAGTACGTCACTCTTTATTATGAGAATGGAACGTGACGATCAGGAAAAAAAACATAGTAAATCTGATAAACATTTTTTCTTGTATGAGAATACAAGATTCTGAGTAAGAAAAAGCCAAAATATTTAAATTCTGGAAAAAATGTACATGTGGACTTTTTTTTGGAAAACTCTCCGCAACAGAATTTTTACGCGCTGCCTACCCTGGCGACTACCTCTGCACGCCACTGGATGTACCGTAGGCTCCACTCCACACACGATAACATCTAAAAGACGATGTAACGTTATCCCAATCCTCCGCAATGAGAGAACTAAGAAGAAAACATAGGTCTCTGCCACAGCAGATACAAAAAGAAAAACATACAGCTGAAATACTTTTCTCTTTTTAGAGGTCGGTTAAAAGATACCTCGCCCGAACGTTTTCAATTTGTAAAGGTAAGTGCAATTTATTACGATTCATAACAGCGGACAATGGAAAGACGCGTTTCTTTCAGTCTTGTGACGGGCTCATTGTTGGCCACATTGCGTGACATAAAATTATCGCCGGTGGGCAACGGAACAATAGCACATTTCCGGACTATTCAGTAGCACGCCTGACACGTAACTGTGCCCTATTTACCGAAATTAAAAATAAAACGGGTAATGTGCTCAAGTAACGCACGGCTGGTAAAAATTGGGTATTTGGACTACAAACGCTAAACTTAGATGAACATCTTTTGGGCGGGCTGGTCCAAATGAAAGTGATTTTATTCTCAACTATCGCATTATGAATGTGAAATATACAGTTAGTAGTCTAGGTTTTCGGGCTGGCTGATAAAAAGCCTACGTTCAAAGTTCATAAATCGAACGTACGTTCGATTTGATATTTAATTGTTTTTCAAGAACTTTGTGACGGCACTCAGATCACCTTTGGACCAGGAACCAAACCGTTTTCATGTATTGTAATCGTTTAACTTGAAAGTTAAATAAAAGAAAGTAAAATGTTTAAATTCAATAGTACCACACCACAGTTTCGTCAAGATATTTTTAACGAACCCCGTAGGTACAGTTCAGTGACTCTCAAGGCACCTGCCTGAAATGCGTAAAAACGGCTGTTGGTGATTTGATAGAAGAAGTCACCGTTATAATAACCGTTAAGGGTGATACACAAGAGTAACAAAAACTTACAAAATTATTTTAGAAATAAACAATTCAAAAGGCCTGTACAACGTAGTTACTATGCAAGTTGGGCGAGCGAAAGTGATGTGATGACATTTTTGCATGAAAAGTAAATCTAACAGAAAATGCAGAAGCGATGTGCTTGTATCAGTATTAGTCTCATAGTTATTAACAAAAAATAAAATCGTTTCCGAATTCAACCATTATTCTCAAACGGTCGAAATACGAGCAAAAACGCCCGAAAATTCGCCATCACACCGATTGCTTCGACCCTGTAATAACTGCACCGTACCAGTTTCGAGCTGCTATATCTGGTTCAAACCAGTTTTGCTCGAATTAGCGAATGGCTGCAGGCGTTGCGTGCCGACCTTTGGGCATGTGTGCATACGTAATTGATGTGCGCTTCCTTTCGATTTAGCACCCCATGAAAACGTTAAACGTCGGAACTTTATGCTACACAATAATGCCTAAAAATGAGTGCGAGATATTAAATGGTAGATTGTACAACCAGTAAATAAAATTTGGCACTATGAAATTTACTTTATGAACGAGCTGTGATGTAATTTTATTAAAATTATGAGTAGGTAGGTACCTATCAAAGCGACTTAAATACAAAATATTACCAAGAAAAAATTGAACATAAGTATGTTTAATTTTCTCACAACATCATGAATACGTCCGTAATCCGTAACACAACAGCAATCATTTTTTCCAGACAAACAGAAACCGCCCAATAACCGGTGTGATTTCCCTTGACACGTGACAATTTTAAGCCGGTTCAAACTAGATTTGGGTGCAATTCTAAAACGCATTTGGCCATGTGACGCGCTATCTCGCGGCCCGAGCGATGGAGCGAAAAGCCCGTGAGATCCATTTAGGTAATTGATACGTACACCCCGTCAATTTAACGATGGTCGGGTACGTTTACATTGCACTAGCATTCAGAAGAAAATTACGATAGCTGTGTGTCGACTAATGAACGGCGACGGCAGCGCTTTTACACTCTTTTGAAATCTTTTTACAAATTCAGTAAATTGCTGTATGAAAATAAAGAATAAATAAAAAAATGTCTGCACACATTATGTAGGTAAGTTTCGTGGTTTGCTAACTTTTTGCAGACTGTCGCAGTAATATTTAACATTTTTATAAACTTTCGCCATTGTAAAATTACAACGGCAACCGCGGCATTAAAACTGTCGATATATTCAGTTTTCTATCAGGAATTATTCAATGTTTTTGAGGTTGGAATATGAATATTTTATTGGTGAAACCTTTTTGACGCTCGCAGATTTTTAGACAGGAATGTAAAACAATAATGTGGGAATAAAATTTTAATAACTGACCACAACCGTTGATTATGCAAACATTTTCCTTAAAAATACTTCAATTATAAACACCAAAAAATATCAAAAAAAAATGTTTATACTATACCTACTTACTTACATTACACTGTGAGATAATAAGTCACTCAATTTTATCCTTACTGTACTCAACTCACGTGACTGTCGTAAACGCAGCAACATAAAACACGTTTCAAATAGCGTAAGTAAAATCTTTCATAACCGTGTCGCAATACCTGTCTCTGCACGAGTCTGGATTCTTCCTCAAAGCTGTCATTTCAAGCTTTTTCACTTTTCTCATTGTTTACTTGGAACAAAAGCCGGCTGCTGTTTTTGTTTGCTGGCCATTGTACTTGTCTTATCATCGCTAGGTCCAGCACGTAATGTCCCCGGGACTTTGTTTCGTGTTTGATGGCTTTGATTTCAAACGATTATTAACAGGCTAATGTGGAATTTTCTTCGCTCCTGTGTTTACTTTAAAAAATAAGATAATTTAATGAAAGTCACCGATAGATGGCGTGTCTTAAGGAGTACCTAGAGAAACGTGGCTTCGTAATATTACTTTAGTAATTGAATTGGACGGCGCTGGCAGGACGAGTTGGACGCCTTGTTGGAGGACTGGCCACTCATTGCAGCAGACCGAGGGCAGTGGAAGCGTTAGGGGAGATCTATACTCGGCAGTGGGACGCAACTAGGTTTTCGAATTGAAGCCAAAAGGAACCAAAATAATTGTCATTGCTTAGTTCCAAAATAAATGCGTGATACTTATTCCAAATATTCAAAAACGATACCAGTCAGAAAATACGAATGAGTAGGTATTGGGCAATATTCCGTTGCACACAGTAGGTTGCATTCCCTGCACAGAGTAGGGTTGGCGATTATATCTGAAACAAACCGATTCATGAAACCGTTTGAAGTTAACGCAAAATAATCGAATATCAGTTTAATTGAGTACCTATTTAAATATAATTTTACTAACTTGATGAAGTATAAATACGAGGTTTCAATAGGCACTGTCCGGCATCAATTCAGAGGTCTTGTTAGTTCACCTGTTCATCGGTAGATGGGGCTGTTACTCTATTTAAGTGTTGCTCTCTTTTCCATGCTGGTCTGGGAGCAAAGAAAAAACATAGAATGTACCAGTTGCTTCTCTACCCGCGCAGATGGTAAAAACCCATCGAGGGAATGGGCGATTATAATAAGAATCATGTTATAGGCGATGAGGCTAGCAACCCATCACTATTTTGATTCCATTTTCCACCTATACGCCCACAATCTTGCTAAATGTGGCCTGTAGGTACCTGTTACCTTAGGCTCTGTCTACCTCGTAAGCGATAAAGACGTGATTTGAATGTGTGTGTCTCTTTTCAAAAGAGCGCAGGAGTGGTTCGTTTCAAATCGATACTGTTACCTTTTGAAAATCGATTCCGCGTTTCGTCTATCTCGTATGCCAGCCCTAAGCGCAGGACGTGTGAGCGTAAAACGGGACGCTTCATATGCGTCGACGCGTTTTGTGCATAATAATTAGGTCGCAGCTTAGTTTGAAGCGGGAATTCCGCTGTTTGACTGGCGCTGGAGCGCTGCGGTAGGTTTACATTTTAGTACTGCTCACTAATAAGCTACAAGAATAGAGCATGAGTTTACTATCTTATTTAGAGGAATTCTGCAATTCGCATACTGAATTTTCTTTGAAATTTTGGAGATAATGGTCCAGGATTATGAGTAAATTTGAGATAGTGCCGCGCGCAGCTCGGGAAGCGATGACGACTGGTCTTTAGATAATTTCGCTTATAACTAAACTCGTCACAAAATAAAAGGCCCGTTTTTACAGTTCACGTCCTTGAAATTCTCTATTATTTACCGATCGAAATGTTTTGAAGGTATTTTCATTTTTCATTGATGGGCCCACTCGGCTAAGTGCTGACTATTAATAATCGGTTAAGGAAAAAATTAACCGATTAAAACAAATTAGAAAAACAATAGTCACATGTATTTTTATTGAAAAACTGTTTTATAAAAAAAACAGCTGTTACAATTTAAAAGCCCTAGAATCTGGATTTGTTTTATTATTGTTTTATAATTTTCCAGTTACTGATTTAAAAAAATTGCGTAGGTACCTCATTACTTTTGCCAAAAACACCGAAGTAAAGTCAATTTCTGAACCAGGATTAAGAAGTATCACAATGCGATGAAATCATCCCTAACCTAAGATTGAATTATTATTTTAACGCATCAATAAATACCGTGTTGTCGATTCCCCATTGGGCATGATGTTTTGGCTTCATAATATTATTGTCTAAAACCCTACTCAAAGTATAAGCTGTCACGTCACGTATCATTATGCGTTACAATATCGAGCATCGATACTAATGATAACTTAACAAAAAAAAAACTTACGTATAGCTCTTTTGGTGACTGTCCTTTTTGTTGACTGTACTTGTTCTTGTTTGAATCGGACCAACAGCTGAAAAGTTTCCTCCTGCGGAGACAGTCCTGGCTGGACCGCTAGAATTCTACTGCCAATATAATACTAACAATATTGTATTGTCATCTGACCCAAGTATTCAAAATTTCATCTCAATCTGATAAAGCTACAAAATTGAGTCGTAAGATTCCACCTGGACAAACATACATACATACGTTGCAAGTTAATATAAAGCTGGTAATAACTTGTAATAAAAACCGCACTTCACCGAAGCGCAGGCGTTGTGAGTTGGAACGTACTCGTATTCTGCTTAAAGCTTGTTAATTTCGGAACTAGCCTTTGTATGCGTGCGCCAATTTGCATGGTATTTCGTGGTATTGACTAACGCTTAGATGTTAACTAGATTTGTATCCACGCTGTTAAAGTAGATTTGGTTTAGAGTAGCGCTATCGTTCACAGATAGTTCGCGATCAGAATTGAACCAATGAAAATCTTAGAATACCCTAATAAAAATATTATTAAAACACTAGTGGGAGATGCAGCTTACGATGAACTTCTTGAGATAGAGCGGACGTGGAAAGACCAATTTGACGCATGTGCTTTCGTACCAAAGAGACGTAAAAACCGCTTCAGATGTAGAGGTAAAAACGGCTTAAGATGTTTGCCAGGAACTGTACGTTAACCGGGGTGACGGGGTGACATTACGGTCACAATGGAAAAAAGTAGTGGTAATTTTAACGACCTATTACCGCAACTTTAACGGTGTGTAACTTTTGGTCTTCACCCTTAAGACAATCACACGCAACGCTGTTATGCAATCTCTTTTATCTAACACAATCTTATAACCACGGCAAGTTTGCCCAGCAATTTATTAGACTATTAAGTACTAGGAATACTGTGGTTGCAGAACGATCTCGTCTAAATGAATGTTGACTGACGGTATCCGACGAATCCTGCAAATGCAGCTGTGTGCACAATTAGTACGGTCCGGCGTAGGATAGACTGGAATTTATTTGAGCTACGTTTGAAACTTAATTACTTTTACCGACCACGAAGAATTCACATTAATTGAATTTCAGTTCAAAACTGTCGGATTTTTTTGTGTTTTTTGAAGACTATCCGCTCGTTTTTGCGAGGGAACGCTAAAAGTAAATTGATAGTTTTAATTTAACTGTCATGTTCTGTTTAATACTTTAGGTATAGCTCTGCCAAAAGTAGCTGATTCGCATTAGTAGAGGTATTTATTTTATTTCAACATGAACTTTTTTTAATTTTCAAATTCCACAATTGACTTTTTTCGGTAGGTAGTAAATAAAGTATAGTATCAACTGGTAATGCTTGTTAATTGTACAATAATTACCACGGCGTCTTTTTTAAAATTAATTATGGCATATCGACAACACTGGAAAAAACGACAACAACTTACTAATTACACCAAAAATATTGCTTTGTTGGAAGCATTTTCATTTGACACCATTGATTGATTTGATTTTGAAATTCGTTTCTATTTCGGAAAATTAATCATACCTACTTACTTTAAATACGTACTTTTGAGTGAAATACGGTGTATTTTTATGTGTCATCAGACAAATCGCAGACAGCGTTCCTCTAATTTTTGCCTCGCTGCAGACCAAAAACTTTTCAGATCAGTTTCCGTAATTGCCAATAAAAACTCAAAGCGTAAAGGCGACGGTCCACTTCAATCACCGCGTAGTCGCGATGATTGGACGCAATCTGGCAGACTGGATCTGGATACGGTCCCTTGGGCAAACACCTTTATTAGGACGTTTTTGACACAAGCTCACGGCTAGTATTGCTGTCGAGTTCTACATCTTCTTCGTTCTATGTGAATAGTTGGACGAAAGAAAGAAACGTTAAATGGACCATTTTTATAAATGCACTTGACCTTTTCCCGGGATTGTTTTTGTTTCGGTTTTCTACTCGAAATCACGAGCACTATCGATCCTGATAGGAAAAAAAGAGCTACAAAATTCATTTATACAATTGTATGACGGTAACGGAACGGAACGAAAATTCAGGTCACAAAATGTATGAAAGTGGAACTTAATAAAAAACGGACCAATAAACGAAAAAATGTGTACCTACCTACAAAAAAACGTACAAATTTTCTGCTAATAACCTCGGCACCGCATGGCCGTTTTGCGGTCGGGGCACAGATACTCGACCAATGCACTTTATGGCAGGACATTAAGTTACCGAAGGACTACTCCGGGGCTATAAATTTGAAGTTCGTGTTTTGTACCGTTCCGCTCACGCTAACAGTCATTTATAGTAGAGTGAGAGAGATGGTATGATATGGAGTTTGTATTTTGAATTTTGGAGTAGCCCCCCAGGTCTTTAACGTTGCGTCGTAAAACGGCCAGTCATACTTTTAAGAGTGAATTTACATGAAATAGTTTTGGTAGTTGCTCAGCTGACAGTCAGTGATGTAATAAACTTAGCACTTTATCGAATACTACCACTTCTTGTGTCACAGCCTCACAGGGTTCTGAGCCTTTTTAGGATAACACAAAATTTCAAATTCCGTCTAGCCGTCCGTTTGTCTGACTGTCCGCCCAACCGTCCATCTTTTCCTTCCGTCCGTCCCGTAAGTCTATCTATCGTTCGGTCTGTGTCTTCTTAACACTTTATCTTTTTCGGGCTTTAATGTACATAGAGCCCTCAGTCCATTTCCAACTTGGTCGTTTTTTTTTTAATTTACCTGTTTAACCTAATTTTTTTGTTCAACGTTTATAATTTTTTAGACCATGTTATCAGTACCCGGCCAAAAAGATTGCAAATCGGTTTTCTCGGCTTATTTCGGCTTCGTAGACTGTTGTCTCGCTCTAACTTACGTGACACTAATTTTATTGTCTCTTTCCAAGGACCGAGAGCGTGGATTCCTACTGAGCCAACGTCGCGTTTATAGTGTATTTTTCGTGATTGACTTTTATTTTCGTATTAAATTAATTATTGCATTGCACACATTGATACTTACACTAAAAACGAAGAACACAACAGACGCACATTTCAAACTTTCATTAAATTTCTGTGAAATAAACGTAATAAAACACCAAAACAGCGATGTTGCCACATCGCTGTGTGTTTTGCGGGTGTTAGGGCCTTGTGCAAGGTCCGTCCGGATCGCTACCACCATCTTACTCGCTAATCCTGCCGCTAAGTAGCAGTGCTTGCACTGCTGTGTTCCGGTGTGGAGAGTAAGACAGCCGGGGAAATTACGGGCACAAGAGGCCATTTATCTTAGTCCTCTAGGTTGGCAACGCATCTGCAATCCCTCCGGGGTTGCGGGTGTCTATGGGCAGTGGTGATCACTTACCATCAGGTGACCCACCTGCTCGTATTCATATAAAAAAAAAACTGTGGGAATACACCCTCTTAATTATAAAATAGTCATACCGTATGTGCCAGTTTGCACATCTAAAACTGTTCATAGTCACAGCGTATTAGGTAGTATTGTTAGTATGTACGCATTCAATAACAACAGACAAACTATGGCGTACGCCACACGGTATTTACTGCTGAACTAACCTTCGAAACTTGGAATATCTCGCAGTTTCAGTTTATTCACAACCTGCACGCAAACATGTGTAAACAATTTATCGATTCCACTCGTAGTTGTACGTTAGTATTGGCTAAATACACAGGTTAGAGAACTTGGTTAAGTTGGCGTTAGGATAAGGCCGAGGAGCGTTATAACCGCCACATCTTAAGAGTTACCAAACATACATACATAAAATGATGCCTTTATCCCTTACGGGGTAGACGCAGCCTAGAGTAGCAAGACTTAGAAGCCACGTTTAGCATGATTGTGTAAATGCTATAGTAAAATATCATAACTAATTACGACGATTATAATGTGAAAAAACAGTAAAATTGCCTTTAATTTACAAGGAATTTTATTCCTAACCCACCATGGAACCTTTTGCAGTAAGCGTCGTAACAATTATATTATATGAATTTGTAAATTCAGATGCCCAAGCCAAGTTTACTCGATTTTAGTACCATCAAGCCCAAAGCCAACGTCAACGCCGACCAACGTTTACACAGGGCGTCCGCACCAAATATTAATATTCCGAGTTTCTTTGAGGAAGACGTCAATTTAAGTCGCTAACTAAGTTTGTTTCGGGTACTTTACTCTCCAGTTTTGTTATCTTAGTTCTTCAGCAAGCTTATTTATTTAACAGCGAGTTTAGAGTGGATTCAAATGTTTCGTTAATTGTTGTTGATTTACGCGTTGAACCAGTTATTGTAAATTAGGTGTGTCTGCCAGCGGAGCCGGGTTATGTCCAACTCTAAGCATTGGGTAATTGTTTAGTATCGATATTATTTGTGCACCTTATGTTTAAGCGGTGGTTGTTTTGCGGGTGGTAGGGCATTGTGCAAGGTTCGTCCGGAACGCTACCACCATCTTACTCGCTAATCCTGCCGCTAAGAAGCAGTGCTTGCACTGCTGTGTTCCGGTGTGGAGAGTAAGACAGCCGGGGAAATTACGGGCACAAGAGGCATTTCATCTTAGTCCTCTAGGTTGGCAACGCATCTGCAATCCCTCCGGGGTAGCGGGTGTCTATGGGCAGTGGTGATCACTTACCATCAGGTGACCCACTTGCTCGTTTGCCTTCCTATTCATATAAAAAAAAGGAATTGTACCTAACACTGTGGATTTTTTTGAACCGAATTAAGAAATAATATGTAAATTTCGAGCGTTTCTCCCTTTGATTCTGGAAACACTTGCCTAAGTAGGGGAGACCGAGGCGAGTTGAGACAGAGGTGAGTTGATACAAAGCCGATTTCTCTGAACTGTGACAGTTTATAGGGCTGGTAACTTTGCTAATTCGTTGCTCTTTCTACACTCCACAGTTTGTGTGAAGTTGTGACCTCGCTAACTGTCATAGATGCAGAGAAAAAGGCTTTGTATCAACTCACCTCTGTCTCAACTCGCCTCCGTCTCTCCTATATGCATGCTTATAAAGGAAAAACGCTCGCATGGTACCCTCCACTTCGTTCTACTCGTGATCTCGGTCGCTAAAAGTTGATTTGAGTTTGAACTTCGTAAAACAACTGTTGGGCACACAAAAATCAATCAAATTATGCTCATGATAGCAGTATCCCGCGACTTCGTCTGCAAAGAATTCATTTATCGCTATCCCGCGGGAACCGCGAAATTTTCCAGGATAAAAAGTAGCCTAAATGATATCTGTGCCAAATATGATCCAGATCTGTCCAGCTGTTCTGGCATGAAAGACTAATAAACATCCATACATTTAAACTCACAAATATTCGCATTTATAATTCACTAGCTTCTGCTCGCGACTTTGTCTGCGTAGATTTATACATAAAAACCTTCCTCTTGAATCACTCTATCTATAAAAAAAAACCGCATCAAAATCCGTTGTATACTTTTGAAGATATAAGCATACATAGGGACATAGGGATATAGGGACATAGGGACAGAGAAAGCATCTTTGATTTATACTATGTAGTGATAATACATACATAAATCACGTCTTTATTCCTTACGGGGTAGACAGAGCCTAAGGTATCAAAACCTTAAGGCCACGTTTAGCATGACTAAGGGCGTAGAGCTGGAAAAGGAAACCAAAATAGTTATGGGTTGCTAGCCGCATCGCCTATAACATGATTCCTAAGACTTTCGCCCATTCCCTCGATGGGCTTATACCATCTGCGCGGGAAGAGAAGCAACTGGTAAATTCTATGTACCTATTCTCTTTACTCCCAGACCAGCACCTATGATTTTTGTATCTATGCATACATACATACATAAATCACGTCTTTATCCCTTACGGGGTAGACAAAGCCTAAGGTGACAAGACCTAAAGACCTTTTGTATCTATGTATGTATGTATATTACTAAAAAAACATTATTCAATTTTAAACTGTTATTAGCCAATTGAGACAATAATATAACATAATATCAAGTGAATTTATCTAAAAAATTCGATAATCTTTCCAAATAAGGCTTGTAATCTTTAACATAATCTAATTTGTCATTTTTATTTCCGCATTAAGGTTGAGATTTAGGGTTGATTTATAATGTTATTAATCATACTGAAATATCAGGCTGCCCAATTATCTCTTGTTGGTAATACCGCTTTTATATTCGGCCGTTCCTTTGCTGACACCCGTCTGCAATTAAAATTAATTAGGTAATTAGATTTTGGATTACTTTTAGGTCTGTGTGTTTTTAGTGACCAATTAATTAGAGGAGTGATAAGTATTTTGTGAGTGGAGATAATTATTGGGTCTTATGCTAAATTAAGACCCGTAAGTAAAGCTATCAATGTACACAAACTTATCACTTAACACAAATAGATTCATTTGGAACCAATGAGAAAAAATATGCCAAAAATCACGATATTTTTTTAAGTGCCTGGATAATTAGCCCACCAAAAACATTACTGTGAAATCGGCGACCAAGATTAAAAAAAACAGATGCTAGGAAAAGCCAAGCCCCTAGACCCTGCTAATTATTGTATTTATTAGGATTAGGTACTAGCATAGATATAGGTCAAATTTGTAACTAACTAACAAAATATATATTACAAGTGTCTGAAATAAACTCAATTTAATTTAATTTTTATTTTGTTAACCTTACACTTTGGTTTAAAAAGTTCAGCTTTGCCATTTCATACATCTATCGCATGTCACATTGAAGACCTGTGAAGTAATTTTACGCTATATATAAGTCCATCGGACTAATAGAGCGATATTGTAACAAAGTAAGTTCATTGTGATAAGTAATTATAAATCTTAATCAAGAACATCATAATTAAAGAAATATACACAAATATACAAATACAAATCACGGCTATCTCTCATGGGGTAGACAAAGCCTAAGGTAACAAGACCTAAATGCCACTGTATTAAACTGGCCTTTATACAGAAGTACGTACCTACATAAATCACGTCTTTATCCCTTACGGGGTAGACAGAGCCTAAGGTAACGTTTAGCATGATTTATACAGAAGTAACACAGTGAAAATGATGTTTTTATACACCACAAAGCACATCGAGTTAGTCAGTACGTTTCACACCCGTGATCTGAAGTTTTGCAATCAAAATTAATCTCCATAAAGTTGTGCTCGTTTTTGCCGCTGCCCGGAGTGCAGTAATTTGTGGCAACTCAGGGGACTTGGAAGCGAACGGAGTGGGCGGTAAAAACACTAACAAATTTGATGTTAGTGCTATAAATTATATAATTGAGTACGTATATGAAACTAGCATTAGTTCAGCTATCTGAGTTCGGATTAGTAAATTAGCAGCGGTATTAGGTACAATTTTGATAAGGAACTTTTGCAAATTTTAACCCACGGAAAATTCGAAAAGTAAAGCTATGGCCGGTAATCAAACCCGAATTTTTATTAATTAGTAACTTTTGAGCATCGAGTACCTCACCTTTCTGAAAAAAAATAGACAAACGTAACTTGGTAACCATTATTTTCTACTAAGGGCTGATAATAATTTGTTTTCTTCTTTATTGTTTTAAGTAGGCAGTACAAATATCAAGTTACATGTTTTTGGTTCAGAACTACTGAAGTTCATACTAATTTCAACCCCCGTTTTAAAGGAAATATTTTGTAAGCATCCGTTTTTTTTTCATTGAAAAGGAAACTTATGCAAAGAACCAATTGCAGTTCCAATGGTTTATAAGGATAAATCCTTGCTCCGTTAACGAACAAAAAAAAAACTAAAATAATGCCATTTCTATTGTTTCTCTACTCCGTCACGGCGCAAGTCGAAACTGCAACTTCTACCCGGATCACTATCCGAAAATCGATTGTATAGTGATTTAGGTGAATTGCTTTGCTTGGTATTTTATTAGTTTCCCAACTCAGTGTAGCTGTGGTTGCCTATTGCGAGTTGGCTGCGTCTGTCGTATTGAATAAACTCAGAATATAATTGCTACATCCAGTCCTCCTATCTACTTTTGTTGAAACTTGAGACGTCACAAAAGTATTTAAGATTACACATTTTATTCAATAATTAACACTAAAATAAGGCACTAACTGTTCCTGTCTCAGACGGTGTGGAGGGCATTGTAAACTCAAATTACGTACCTACTTTCGAATATGGAACATGATTTATTCTCACCTCAAATACCTGACCCATTGCATAAAAGTTAAAGGTAAACCGGGTGGTTCGCAACCATGGACCTTCCCGGAAATGGAGTGTTATTTAGGTCTAGGATTAGGATTAGGATTAGGATTAAGATTAGAATTATTTTTTTCACATAAACTATGTTAATATTTCTAACCGTTCTCAAAAAAAGCATGTTTCAATCCTAGTTCAGGCCTCAAATGGATCATTGTCACGTTAAGATTTTATGATAATTACAAAGTAAACGTACGTCATTATAGACGAAAGGATGTTTACAGGAATGTCCGTGGTTGCATTCCACCTGGTATAACCCCATGAAATACATAACGTAAACCTAATAGCGCTTTATATTATTCGTGTTCAACTACTTTCCCCAGTTCAAGCTACTTTTCTCTTTCATTTGCTATAAAAACAAAGCATTAAATTCTACTTCAACGGAAACAATATTACCGGAATAACCCTCCACATGCCAAAGCTATCCCTTCGAAACGTAATCACCTCTTAACGTCGAACCTTACCTTAAAATCGAAAGTGTACATTTTTATTATCCGTGAATAAGTTACGCGTCCCCCGGCCTCCCCTAACCCTTACATTAGGAGCCAATACTTATCTTTTTGTAGCGAGACCATGACGTCAATGTAATCGAAATGGGTACATGCGACGCCGAATGGGCGCCCCGGGACCGCGAGAGAGAAAGAGAACATGGAAGTGTTAAGAAATTGAATTTGGAATGTCGATGAAAATATTTGAAGATGAAGAAATGAGAGCAATTTGAAAAGAGAACTATAGACCGACCGTTTAAAAGAGCCCTCGCCCGCGCGGAACAGGGGCGCAGGGTAGAACGACAAAGGGGACCGAGAGAGGTGCGGGCGGGTAGTGCGCCTGCCGCCCGCACTTCTCTCGGCCCCCGCCGACTTTACTGTTCGTATGCACCTTTTGCTTCAAAGTGGCAATCTACTTGATCTTGACCTACAATTTAGTACGCATTTATAGGTTGATTTTTTTTTAAAACCAGGAAAGGCCAACGAGCAAGTTGGTCTTCTGATGGCAAGTAAACCATCCCACAACACTAAAGGATTGTTGATGCATTGCCAGCCTAAAGGGTTGAGACATGTGCACATGTGCTAGTAATTTCACCGACTGTTACGCCACGCTTCGTGATAAAATTAGCGAGTAAGACGGTGGTAGTACTCGCATGACATCACATGACACTTGGACAATAAGGCGTATACGAATTATTACGCATTAGAAACTTACAAACGTGATTGCGTGTACAATCAACGCAAGTACAAACAAAGGCACTTCCATGCTGCCCACATCACACATCGGGGGACAGAGGGATGTAGTAGAGTCGAGCAGATAAATTTCACAAATCCCTAGTACGGCCGCTGTTGATCTACACCCCAAAGCTAACCCTATCCCGCACGGTAATGCACCAAGCGAGACTGAGGCGTTGTCGGTGAGGCTTAGCGGGGTACTAGAAGGGTACTAGGTAACGATTAGTGTGCATTTGGGACCCTGTTTAGTTTTTCCCGAGCTTTAAATGGTGATTTGTGGCGATTGCGTTTTGCTCTTAGCGTGAACGTGGTTTCTGGGCATGTTTTATTAGTGCGCCCGTGTTTAATGGGTTTACGATTTTTTCGTGTGTTTAATATTTAATACTGTTTATTTTGACCACAAGCCGATCATATAATAGGCGTCTTTATGCATTTGAATAAAATGAAACTCTGGCTTCGTTCTTAAAATCATCATCGTCTCTAGCCTATAATTATACGTTCCACAGCTGGGCACAGGACTTCTCTCAATATGAAAGGGCTTGATCTATGGTTTTTATCTTATAGTAAAGTTAAAATCTAAATTTGAACCAAAAAACAGTGCCATAATGACAAACTATTCAGCTTTTTTGTTTTTAAACTGGAAGGAAATTTTAAAGTCCAAAAACTCAAGTAATGTTATATTTTGAGGAATATCTAATGTCCCAATAATTTCAACGGCTGTCCTAAATTTTCCAACAGCGTCTTCTTATTGCCTCATTTAATGGCCGAACAATCTCATACGCCTCTAATACACCACTTCCGCAATATTTATGATAAGAAAGTAACATATCAAAATAGCATACAACACACTCAAGTAAAACGGAACGCGTTCCCATCACACTAAACGTAACGTCAACAAAATAACACAAGAATAATTAAGGCGCTTAATCCATAACACATTCTGCTAAAATTAACAAAGTTGAAGTCGGCGGAGGTAATCCTACAATTTGGCGTAAACAAGACACGCCGGCACATTTACCGTGAATTTACCGTGAATTTGCATAAGAGACGTGGGCCCATTAAATAGTCAGAGATTTTGACTACGCCGCCGCTTCGGGACTTAGCTTGTTACGCACTATGACAATTACAAGGCGTTGCCTTTGCGCCTTCTATTTGCGAATGTAGCACAAAAGGCGTTCGTTCTTTGAACGCAATATACGAGAGGTACTAAACCTTAGCTGTGAGCTACTAACAGGCTACACGGCATATACTAAATGTAAACATCTATAAGACATATGGCATTAAGCACACACCTTTTCAAAGATATTATTGTAACACAAAAATGACAAACAATAAATAAATTTCTACTCCATTCTTTTGTAAATGAATGAATGTTTGAATGGACAAAATGAAAGAGCAAAAGCACAAAATTACATAGTTTGAAGTGACAGGAATTTGATTATCAACAGTTGAAAGCAGGTAGGTAACTACTTAGTAAAACAGCGGGGAAAGATAACAGAAAAAAAACGAATTTGTTCATAGTAAAGGTGGTGTAGACGATGTACAAGTAAATGTAGACGGACCTTGTGAAAGTAGCACGAGCGTTTTCTACGTCACCGGATCAATATCAAAACATCTTAAAATATTTTTGTTTTCTTGATCCGACATTCGTTTGACAAATAAAATTTAGGTACCTACTCCTCCGTACTTACTCATCTGTAAAGCTTTGATCTCAATACTCGATGTCTCATTTAATTTTGGCAAAGTATTCAAATTATTCTCGTTTTACGAGACGAAACAAGGGGAAGGAATACGATATTCTTCTATTTTTATTTCGGGTGGAATTAGATCATTATGGAAACGTATTTCTTTGTATAACGAAGAAAGAAAACACAAGCAATCACTCACTCAATATGGATGCCAGTTAATGTGACGTTTCTTCTGATCAAACATTATGCGTAACCCACGCTTCTCTCAAAATAGCCGATTGATCAATTCCTCGCTCCTCAATATTAGAATATCAAAAATAAAAGAAACTTAATTCCAAATAGAAATATTTTTGCCTAAACGTGAAACGAGAAATATACAAAGGTCAGCTTAAAAATAACATTTGTCGTAAACATTTTCTTAGAATAAAACATTGAAATTGTTTCTTTAAATAAAACTAAAAATACCAAAGTTCAATGTTCGTTGCGTTAAAAAATTACGGAGAAACTTTCCGAATTTACTGTACTGGAATATTTTGTCCATCCCACTTGAAAAAATTTCAAAAGCTTTCACAAACAAGGATGTTCAACCCAACTTACTCCATCAGTGGCTGAAAAATCCCTAATGGACTTGATTTTAATCTGTGACTATAATTATTACCGCTAAAATCAGCCTTAGAATGATACTTTTATGCGCTATTTCTTTACTAAAGTGACATCGTGAAAGTTGCCGACACAGCAGCAATGTTAGTGTGAACCAGCAAATTGTTCCAACTTGTGCAATTGAAACTCCAATATTATAATCTGTGTACTTCCAAGACCCGTTTTTGCCGAGGCCCGCCATTAAATGCTGTATCTTCTGCGAACACTCGCAGACTCTGGTAAGCAAGAAACATTGATTCTGTATCTTATTAATTTATGATTGTTGTTGTTTTTTAGGAATATAAAGTGCCTAAGCATCTGCTAGGTGTCTGTCTTGATAACAAATATCTTATGTTTTATTTATAGCGAAACTATTATCCGGCTATTGTCAATGTGGATATGTATACGGGATTCTTTCTTGACATAAGCTTGAGCTATACAAAGATGTTGTTTACCAGATTTTATCCAGATGGTCAACAAGAAGGTAATTCGACATGATCTTTTATGGAGTTCCAATATTAATACACATATCTACGTGTAAGTACAGAGTTTCGGTGTTCAATGAAAAATATTACATTTAATTTGTATTGTTACGATTTTAACTTGCCGTGACCTTCGATTTCGAACTTGATGGCTCCAGGAATGTCTTTCTCATTTGCACACAAATGATTACAATTGATTGAATCTGTTGTTATTTTGAGTTCGTCTTGTTATAAAATGAAAATAGCTTCAAATCCGTCGTTTCACTGAAAAAGAAATTGAAATGTGTGAGTTAAGCCTGTACAAAGTTGCTTTGGCTTGAAAAATGTAATGAAACGTCAATAGACGACTCATATTTGATGAGCTGTTTGTCAACAGTTTATGCTTCTTTGATAATTACAAAATAACGTGTTGGTAACCTAGAAATGACAATACAACAATACAATACAATAACTCTTTATTGAACACCACATATAACAACCAAAACAGAAAAAAGGTATACAGAATATTACAAGGTAACAATAGGCGGCCTTATCGCTACAGAGCGATCTCTACCAGGCAACCATAATGGACTGGAGAATAGAACAGATCTGAGCAGGTGGTGCAATTTAGAATATATATATTAATATACTAAGTACTGAAATACGTAATATTATTATACATGAAACACACATTTACAATAAATGGAGATATAAATAGACACATACCATAAAAAATATAACCAGCTACAAGATTCATGCACAAGATGACAGATAGTGCTCCTTCAACATAGATTTAAATATGGGTAACGATTTAGCGCGCCTTATGATTATAGGCAAGGAATTCCACAACCGTATAGCCTGAACAGTATAAGAATATACATAGAATTTGGAATTAGAAAGAGGCACAGTAAGGAGAAAATTTTGTGAACATCTTACAGAGGTAACGTAACTAAATCGCTCTTTGAGATAATGAGGAGTTGCAGGATTAAAAAGAATGCCGTAGAGAAGGATGAGGATGTGAGAATTTCGGCGAAAACGGATTGGGAGCCACTTGAGCTGTGATCGAAAGTGGGAGACGTGGTCGTATTTACGTAGTCCGAATATAAACCGAATGCATAGATTTGACCGAATGACACTTTTAATACAAGGTTTTTTTTTACTGACTTTACTATTTGTATACCATATTTCAGTTTAATCGGACAAACCATTGAAAAGTTCTCCTCTGTGGATACTAGCGGCCGGACTGAATCCCAGAATTTCACTTCAAGATTATCGTATTGCCAACTTGGAGATTCCCAACGGATTTACATAGTTATGCCATTTTTTTTTTAAATTGACCCCTGGGAGTTGGTTAAACTTCGCTTGCAAGATTTGATTACAGATACCGATACAGGTGAAAGTAAATAAAAGCTGGAATAATGAACTATGTAACTAAACAAGGCAAAAAGTTCCTAGTCTAGGCAATTTTACACAAGAATTGACTCAGACTCTTTCCCAAACGTAGTGCCTCTTGGGAATATAAGAGCACAACAATTTTAATCTGAACTCCCGGCTCCGAATCTTTATAACGCAAATAAAATCACAACCTTTGTTACCGCACCAACTATTCAACCTACTGATAACCTATCGAAAAAAGTAGAGTAACCGTTGAAATCGCCCAATATTGCGGTTCCGTACAATCGTAAGGCGGCGCGCATGACGGTCGTAAAAAATGTGAATGGCATATTGAAATATTTCGCGCGACCCTTCTCTCCCAATTTTCTTTCTGCCCCGTCTCACTCTGATATAACTCGGCCAGCCGGTTACACCCTCGATTTGTGTATTTATGACCTCGTATTATTTTGATTCACCTAACCCAAATGTGGACAGACTCGTTTAAACAACATTTATCAAACGAAATGGCATATAATAACCACTCTTTCTTGCCAAGGTCCCGTTTGTTAAAAGCCGAACATCAAAGCCTCATATTGTATCCAACGGGTGTAAATGAAAATATTCTTATGACCATTTTAATTCGAGATTTTTTATTGACCGTACTTGCATTGTCATCCTTTTTACATTATAACGCACACCAAATTTCCAAGTCTGTTCGACAACTAGAAGTGAGTCAAATTTGACTTAATTAAATTAATCAATGCAAAATTCATTTTTTTTGCCGCCGCCAAGGGGTCTTTTACATATCTTTTGAAAGTAGCACTGAAATTAAACTGCGAGTTAAATGACAAGTTGACAGGATAGGACTTAGTATAGTTTCAAGTGAAATTACAATAAATTTTATTGCTCTATACTATAATGATAATCATCAAATAGAATGTCAAGAGCATGAATCTGATACAAAGAAGAAAAACAAATAATAAAAATAGGACTCTCATCATTGTCCAGTTTATCTTCTTCATTATAGGTACAGTGCTTCTAGTTTCTTAATGTATTTGACAGTTGCCGTATTTTGAATAAAAATGAATGAAAAAGCACATTATAGGGATGAGAGTGAGTGGTTTGGACAGAGTGATGCTCGATGCAGCTGTTGCATTTGCTCTCGATCGTAACAACATTATTTTTAGGGTTCCGTACCTCAAAAGGAAAAAACGGAACCCTTATAGGATCACTTTGTTGTCCGTCTGTCCGTCCGTCCGTCCGTCTGTCAAGACCCTTTTTCTCAGGAACGCGTGGAGGTATGAAGCTGAAATTTATATCAATTACTCAGGTCTACTGTCCCTTGAAGCTGTGAAAAAATCAAACTTCTAAGCCAACGCAATCAAAAGATACAGCCGTTTATGCCGCAAATTTCCGCAAATTTTCAACTCTCAAGGGAATCAAAACCTACAAGGTAGTTCCTGTGAACGCAGAATTTTGAAATTTGGTATGAAGGTAGTTCTTATAGCACAGATTAAAGAATAATTGCGAAAACCGTAAATGTGTATGTATGTCTGTATATAGCAGTGACCAATATAAAGTAACCCCACACTGCGTACATTTTGCTTTGGAGCAGGGCTCTGCTTACACTGGTTTTATATATTTATAGATAATGATACGGAACCCTCGGTGCACGAGTCCGACTCGCACTTGACCGGTTTTTTATTCGTGTTTATTCAGAACACAGCAACTGTCTCGACGCTAAGAAACTAGAAGCATTGTAGATCATGTTGTTTATCTGGCGCATTTAGCTGAATAAAAATAAAAACCGGTGCACTTTGTTAACTTATCTATTCAACATTTTCTAAAAACTCAAACAAAATCCCGCCGAGCGTAAACCGAAAATGCAAAGTAAGGTTGTTTAAAAAAGAAAATGGGGTAATTTCGGGAACGCAATCTCATAAAATTATTTAAACGCTTAGTAATAAAACAGCCATACGACTGCTATAAAAGATCTTAATTGCGTGTGGAAATACTGTGGGAGAACGAGATTCTCCCAGCATCTAACTAAACAATGAAGCAGGTTGTAAAACATTCGGAAGACGAAATTGTATTATTCTAAACGCCAGGGGCCTGATTTTTGGAAACACCATTCGGATGTGGTACAAATCTGTTTATATAGCTACAGCTCTAATCAAATTTTTGACTATAGTTTGCAGTAAAATGACACATCCGAATGTTATTTTACAAAATAATGATACCACATAATTTTGTTCCCTAGTGCTCGACCAGGTCACGTAGTGAATGATTTGATTATAGAACGAACGAAATATTTTATGAATATCAAATTCATAGTTTAGTGAGACAAGGTACGGGTTGAGCTCACGGGGCGTTGCCTATAACATGTCATTAAGTATATTAACACAGTAAGGCCACCCCTAAAACTAACAAAAACATATTTCAATTAAAGATACCACTTCTTATCTTAAATGACTGAAAAATATAACTGTCCCAATTTTTTTGTTTCGTAAACATACTCCAATTCCGTTAATATTTAATAGACTACGGTTGTTATCCGTCACATGAAATGAATGATAATTTCATAATGTACACGCGATCCCTAATGTGTTCCGTTGATAAATAAACAATTATACGTTTCATTCATTAACACGCGGACAAAACTAGAAAAAAAAGTGGTCATAGTTTGTTTTATCATACATACATACTTACATATCAGTGCCGTAAATAGGGCAGTGCCACCGGTGCCCAGGCACAGGGCGTAGACTCTGGGGGGCGCAAGAATTAAATGGCCAGACCAGGCTGGACTATTAATTTTTCGGTTTGCTCCTGAGAAGTTCCCGCTGCGCCCCTAGTGCTTGATTCCAACACATACGTACCTACATGCCAGTATCATCAAAAACGTCTATTCAATTAGACAAAACATCGCGCTCATTTTTTGGCAGCGCACGAGCGTATTTGTTAATGTTTATCGGAGTCAAGCGGCCGGGCCAAAAATTAAATCTTATGCATCAGGGTGGGTAACGCACAACGCACATGATCTATTTTTATTGTCTTGATTATTTTCTATAAAATTGTGTATATTCTCTTTTATTTGTGTGTATTGCAAAAAGGAATAAATGTCTTCTTTCTTTCTTTCTTTCTATCTTAACGCATTTCCGCTAGTGAACTTCCGTTTGAGTTTTAGTGAGTGAGACACAGTGGGTGGTATAATAGGCGAAGGGTCCGCTTAACATCAGATGGCTCGTCTGTTTGTTTGCACACATCAGTTCTTTAAAGAAATAGATTTATCTTCCAAAATATTAGATAATTGGTCCACCAAGACCAAGTTATTTGTGCTTTATTTTATCACCCTGAATGAAATAAAGTAGGCCTATACATAGCATTGCTCTAGGGTATCTAGAATATCTAAAAAAATCAAGGGCGCAGAAAAAGCTATTTACGGCTCTGATACATATATATCACATCTTTATCCCTTACGGGGTAGACAGAGGCTAAGCCTAACAAAACCTTAAGGCCACGTTTAGCATGATTAAGGGCGTATAGGTTAAAGGAAAATCAAAATTGTGATGGGTTGCTAGCCGCATCGCCTATAACATGATTCCTAAGACTTTCGCCCATCCCCTCGATGGGCTTATTCTAACTGCGCGGGAAGAGAAGCAACTGGTAAATTCTATGTTTTTTCTTTACTCCCAGACCAGCATGGAAGAATAAAAAATGGCTAAAACGGAATTCTTATATTGTAGCCACGTTTTGCTCTTAGCTTAGCTAGAATTCTTGGTCTCAGAAGTCTGCAATTAGGCATGGCAAAGAGAAATAATAAATAAATCGAGATTTTTTTTGCCGTAATACCTACATAAAGTCTGAATGACTTTCAATTATCGGTGTCCCTTAATATAAGTCCTTTAAAAATAAGGCAGACTTGTCGGAAAAAAAATCGATGCTGGTATTCCTTTGTGAAATATTCAAATTGTTTTCTGTATCAAGTTCACATAGCTAAATGGTTGGTATTAGATACGTAATAATAACAACGTCCTTCCATGCTGGTCTGGGAGCAAAGAAAAAACATAGAATATACCAGTTGCTTCTCTACCCTCACAGATGGCAAAAACGGGAATGGGGGAAAATCATAGGAATCATGTTATACGCCCACAATCTTGTTAATTGTGGCCTGTAGATACCTGTTACTGCTCTGTCTACCCCGTAAGGGATAAAGACGTGATTTGTGTGTGTGTGTATATTTAGTAACAAATTTTAAAAGAAACTATCAAGCAAGCTAACGAATAGTTGACTGAAGCTTGATGTTGAATATTTGCTCCATATAGCTCAGCCTTACGTTGTGTGGCCTGAAATGCCCTCCACCAGTTTTTGATGTTTAGTTTCCAACTTTCATTACGTTATGTCCACAGAGGCATCGCTTTGTATATCACAGAAACATCGCACTTAACCACGTTGCTGACTACATTCAAAATGCGAAAGGCAGCATTTTTATTCATGCAAGTCTTTTATCACGCTTTTTATTAGCATCACTTGTAACCAAGTAACTGTCGAGGTAATGTATGGCGACATTCCCTTTACCTTTCTCAGTTTATTAATCTTGACAGATGATTTTTTGTCGTTTTCCTGCTTAACGTGTAGGCGTTATGAAGCAATTTCCATGTTTTCGCCATTTATGTAGGTATGGAAGTTTCACTGGCTTATAAAAATTAAAAGCAACAATATATTTATACCTAATCAAATGCCAAGCATAATACCAGCATTCATGTCAGCACCAGCAAAAAAATCGTGTACCTACTTAAGTATAAAAAGCGTTTTGTTTTGATGTAACGACAAAAGTTTAAAGTTTTCGCATATTTTTGGAGCATTATTTACCCACAGTTAAATTAATATTCGCGTGAAATTTGGCCAACGTCTGAAACTCCAATAACAATTAAATAAAATGAATAAGACAGTATGACTTTTTAACGCAACATATTATTATTATCATGATGTGTCGGACGCGTTAGCGTCTAATATAATAAGAACATTTTGTTGCTTATGGTCACCGCTAGGCCATCTGAGACGACGCAAACACGTTCGACATTTTATACAAAAAAAATTACACCAGAGGCTCAGTACAAACGACTTGACATTTTGCTATAAAGGACCACAGTACTAACCATTGTACTCTGGTAGCGGTAGACTTGTTGACGTACACAGCAAAGAGGATTACACGGTATGAACCGACCAGCCAACCAGGCTTAGCTGGTCAGGCTGACAGGGATTCTATTAAGACTCGCCGTGAATTTAGAAGCCGAATCGGTACATGTCATACATTATTGCGAGCGTGTTTTTTATGGACTATTTTCCACGACAACACGTACCGTGTTTGGTTGTGGTCCGTTTATTCGATTTTTTACCATTTTGGCATCGATATTAAAATAACGCAACAGTAAAAAAAAACTGCCATAAAAGGTTTATGTTGATAATAATGGCGAAGAGATGACACTCCGTGTTTTATAAAGAAAACAATCATGAGAACATTCCTCTTCCAGATCATTACGTATAATTTTGTAAATGGTTTCAACAAAGCCGTAAATATACTTGGTAATTATCTGCTAAGGAAATTAGCTTTTTAAAAGGCATAAAACTGTCGTTTCGTATTAATAAAGGAAAAATAATTACCTTTCAAGTTGGGGTGGAATCGCGATCCAATTATGACGCGAGTGTTCGTTCGTAATGGAAATCACGCTTCATGTGTCTCAACGTTTATTTAATTTTCGATGTTCATTGAAATGATTAAATTGTTGCGTTCTAAATTTAAAACGCGCCTGTTTTCAGCCAGCACGCAGCATACGCGACGGTCGCTCTTGACTTTATATTTTAAATTACTTATTTCAATTTTCGAACACATTGTTTCGTTTCAGTTTACGTTTAAATTCTAAAATGCAATTTAGCCCCGTGACTAGATGGCGCATGAGGTTCGTACTCCATTAAAATTTATGATACATGGAGGTCGGACAGTAATTAAAAGAGCCCACAGAGGGAAATAACATACCGAAATGTGGGAAAGTTACGTTATATCGGAGTGGTGCCAGTGAGTTACTTTGGAAAGTACTGTCATTTGTTTTAGTCGGCGTCCCTAATGTTGTAAAATAAAAACTGTTAAAATAGTTTTGCAGGAAGGTTTTTTGTGTTAAAAGCTGTTATTACGGCTCTTCTAATAGCTTTAAAAAATCATATATTTGAATGCCGCAAAAAAATGAAGCCTTATAGGATCACTTAGGTCAAGACCATTTTATTCAGAAACGTACAGGTATCATGTCATTAATCTCGCAATATTTCCTATTAAAAACCAGCTAATTAAAAGTGGCCTTTAGGTCTTGTTACCATAGGCTCTGTCTACCCCGTAAGGGAAGCAGACTTGGTTTGTGTATGTGTATGTATGTATGTAATGACATTGTGTATTTGATAAAGCATAGACATTTAAAGGTTTTGCTTTTCATTTGATGCCAAAATAGTTTTACCGGATTTTTACAAGCTTTAGTTTGACATAAAATGTTATATTTGTTGCTTTTGTTCAAATGTTGCAAATCTGATTGTATCCACTTCCAGAAACTGGATTTCCTTGGAATTCGTAATACTTGTGTAGATTGGATGACGATGCAATTGTTGTCAACACTATAATTAGTGAGCAACAAAAGTTTTTACTAAAAACTCTTTTTTTAGTTTAAAGCTTGAATTTTATAACTTAGAATCACGAATGTTTTCAGCATTATTGATATCAAAAGTTTAAGGTTAAGGTTAAAAAGAGATGGGATTTTTTTTTTAATTTATTGAAAACAAATTTAAATATACATTTTAAATGTTTATGACAGCGGGCAAAAACTCAGCAGAGTTTATCTGCCGCTGCTAGTTACTCACGTTAAATCCTTAAACTAAACAGATGAGTTATTGTTGTGCTGCGTTACAATTTAGGTAAAATGCTTTGACAATTCTCTTGCATCTATTGGGGTTGGCACACACTTCATTATGAGTTTCCGATGGTAACTCATTGAGAATACTTGGTAACATATACTGCCATGTGCGTTTGCCGTATACATACGTATGGGATAGTGAGTGACGTCAGAGGCAGTAGTGTAAATTTTCACACGAAAAAACGTCTTAAACCCGTTCACGTAAACGTAACAATGGCTATAGAAACATTTGCAGCGCTTGCGGATCAAATTGACAGCAAACTCAGCTCTTAGTATTTGACATTTTAACGCAAACGCGTTCGAGATGTATTTTGTGGCCATAAAATTACACTGAACATACTGAGTCTCTAGTATAAGTTTTCACACAAAAATACGCCTCGAACGCCTTCAAGTTAACGTCAACATAATACTGAAAAGTTGGCAGTTCCACTTGTGGATCGAGACGGCAGCAAACTGTTCTCATGTTATTTGACATTTTAACGCAAACGCGTTCTAGACCTCTAAATCACATTTGACAGTCGCAAAAAAGGAAGCCTTATACGATCACTTAGGTCAAGACCACTTTTTTCAGAAACGTGGAGGTATCACTATGTCATAAATAAGTAGGAACTTCACAGTAGTAGGGTCATAGGATCTCGGAATAGTATTTTGTGACCGAAAATTCACACTAAACATGCTATACTAAATAAACTCTGGATCGTTCTGCAGTCAATTCTGCTACACTAGCATTATCGCCAAGGGAATCGCATGGACCGCTATAAATACGGCTCTCATTCGACTAAGCCTGGTATGCTTGTGTTTTTGTGTGTCGCAGTTGATTGGGGATCACGAGGATTACGGGGTTATGAATTTGAAATCCTGTTTTGATGACGATTTTAATTAAATCATTATTAGGGAAGCATATTTGCATTAGATCTTTCTGATTGGATTTGGATTTTTGAAATCACGCTCGTGAATATATCGGAGTTGCAAATAAAAGGTTCCGCATCACAACACTTTACATTTATCATTAAGGCCATCGACCGATAGGACCGAGAAAAAATTGCGAATAGTTGCTTTTTTTTTCTCAAGCATAGTGTACAATTTTGGCCACATAATACGTCCTGAACGCGTTTGCGTTAAAATGTCAAACATTATGAGAACAGATTGCTTCCGTTTCGATCCACAAGTGGAACTGCCAACTTTTCAGTATTGCATAATTGAGACGTTAACTTGTAGGCATTCGAGGCGTATTTTTGTGTAAAAACTTATACTAGAGACTTAGTTTGCTCAGTGTAAGTTTTCAGCCAGACAATACGTCTCGGACGCGTTTGCGTTAAAATGTCAAACGCTATGAGAACAGTTTGTTGTTCTTTCAAGCCGCTAGTGGCACTGCCAATTTTTCCATTGTAATTAAGACGTTTATGTGAACGCATTCAAGGCGTATTTTTGCGTGAAAATTTACATTACAGGCTTAGCTATATACACATACGAGAAGTAACGATATTATTTTAAGCTTCATAAGACAGGCTCCCTAAATCCAGGATATTGCCAAGTCACAACGCAGCTCCGTTTACTCTAGACCTTCTTAACTAACAATCTCCACCTGGCTACAAGTGTATTTTTGCGCTTACTCACAAGAGTATCAAGTTAATCTCTCTAGCTAACAAGCCAGTTGGTTCTACGTAATAAACCCATTCGCAGCAGATATTGCAAGCGCAGTAAGAAAGAAAGAAAATTTGTGGCTTTATTGGATAAAGACATGCCTACGTGGCGCTTACGTGTGTGAGTGCGAAGAAGTTAGAGTTTTGTTTTCTTCTTGTTTTTAATGCACCCGCTAATGTGAGTCCGGTTATATGAGTTGTGAGTCAGCGTGTACCGGGAAAACGGTACTGTACTGTAAAATTGATGTATCATGTAGTTCATTTTTACTCTTTGCAACCCAATAAAAATTATAAAACAAAGTTACATCATTTTCGTGTCTAGGATGACTTTTTTATCAGTCAAACATGTTTCAAAGCAATCCCGACAACAACCTAACTTCGAGCTAGGTCCTGCAATCGGATGCGCACCGGTAGCCTACTCCAAAGTTAAAAATTCACAGTTTATTTCATACCGTACCGCTTACACTAATAGTCTCCAACAGGAAAGTGAAGACGGTATGATACGAACTTCCACGGATTTCGGAGAAGCCCCCTGTGTCGTGTCAGTTGCATTTCAATATGAGCCGACGGAGCTAGTGTCCTTAATTGTTTTGAGTTACGCTTACTGTTTTCACACTGTCAACTGTAACCTAGTCCCCAAACTAAGCACTAAACATAAGTGCTAGGCTACTTATCCGGACACTGGCTTATGCTGTATTAAAACTAAATTTACAGCGTAAGTGTTGCTTATTTTAGTTAAATAACGCTGTAGTAGTCCACAGGTTTCGGCTTGTTGCCGAATAGTGTTTGTTAATTTACTAGCCCCTATTAAAACTAAATTGTTAACACTTTTGTAAGTTGACTACTTTGCTTTTTAAGACTTTGAAATACTTGGCTTTTCGTTGGAAGTATAAGAAGTTAAGGGTAGGTACCTAATTTTAATCTATATATCACTACATAGTATAAAACAAAGTCGCTTTCTCTGTCCCTATGTCCCTATGTATGCTAATATGTTCAACACTACACAACGGATTTTGATGCGGTTTTTTTAATAGATATAGTGATTCGAAAGGAAGGTTTTTATGTATAATTCTACGCAGACGAAGTCGCGGGCAGAAGCTAGTCACTAAATAGTATAAAACAAAGTCGCTTTCTCTGTCCCTATATCCCTAAGTCCTTAGGTATGCTTATAAATATCTTCAAAACTACACAACGGATTTTGATGCGGTTTTTTTTAATAGATAGAGTAATTCAAGAGGAAGGTTTTACGTATAATTCTACGCAGACGAAGTCGCGGGCAGAAGCTAGTATTATATAAATGAATCCTCACTTTCCTATAATTCCGTTTATTAAAGCATAAATTAATTTATTCGGTATAGATTTTTGAATACAAGAACAATGGCAACCAAAAGAATAGTCATTTGAAAAAGAAAGATCCCGTTGGAGACGCGCGCCAGGAACTTCCACAGCCATAACGAAAGGAACCAGTTGAGCGGACCACTCACTGTGACTACTTAATCTTCTCTCCTCTGAAGACATGCAAAATGCCGAATAACATGCCGATGAAGAAAGGCGGTGACCGCACCAAAGTCTTGGTATAATATAGCATGTACTCTTCATCGTTCCCCGTAGCTGCCCAGCCTATTCTTTACAGATTCTCTATTTTCCTTTGTCACGGCATCACGCCTGAACTGCTGGACCATTTTGCTAATTTTTTCTTTGTTGTGTTTGTTATTGTCAGGAAAATGTTCTTATGTAACAATATTTTGCAAAAATACTGGTACGGGAGCGATGCCGCGGGTAATAGTTTACTACATAACTGCCATACATAGTTGTTAGTGGCTCAAGTTTACTAAAATTAATAATAGACTGTAATATTATACTCTTAAATCAGGTCTTAGGTAGGTAATGGGTGGTTACGAAGGTCTTTTAAAATAAACCTTATTATTGTGGGTACGGTAGAAGAAACTGAATCGCGCATCTCTGTGGAACCTTCCCGTAGTAATAATTACAATAAAATTTCCTTGCGAATATGAGGGCTGAGTATGGAATGTCAATGTGGCAGTTGCAATGACAAGGTTTCAATGTGGTACGCAATTCAGTTTCTTTGACTATAATACCCAGACGTAATCTCGCACCCTTCGTGGAAGAAAGACGTAAGTCCTATTAAGGATCTACAGGACTTACGTCTTTCTTCCACGAAGGGTGCGATCTATGAAAAACAAAAAAAAACGTCAACGGTAACGGGGAAAAAACGTCATTCTGTATTCAAAAATGTGTATTAAACTATTTACTCTCTACGCAAAAACAAATGCACACGAAAAATATATTGGTAGAAAAATGTGTTTGACGGCAGATTTGAGTGGCCAGTAACAAAAAAAGACTACAGCGTAACGTGGCGTAGTTTTTGTGGAAACATGGCAACACTGCGGTAACGAGCGTCAACACTAGCTTGAAACTCCAACTGAAAAATATGAAAAAACCGTATGCTTATTTACTATGATATCATTATATTCCTACTTTTATTTAATTTTTAACCGACAAAAAAACTGAGCAAATTCTCAATTCGAGGCTTATATTTTTTTCTAAAAAAAAATAGCTCCAGCCCGCGACTTCGTCTGCGTAGAATTATACATATAAACCTTCCTCTTGCATCACTCTATCTATTAAAAAAAACCGCAAAAAATCCGTTACGTAGCGACAGACAGACAGCGGAAAATGACTTTGTTTTGTACTATGTAGTGAAGTCGCATAAGTACGTATTATTGCAATTGTCACAGAAAGGAGCGACCACACCGCTGCGTAAACACACCGTCAACGTCTTTTACGTGCTGGTGTGGCCGGACCTTAATACTATTGGATTATGGCTATAGGCCTACAGTTAAAACCAATAAAGTGCAGCTAGTTTTTTCGGACTTATCTCCAATAAATTTTCAAGGGAAAAGAGAAGGTAATCCTTTTTCTAAACCGTTTTTTATGCAATCGGTTTGTTTTGTGAAATTAAAAAGAGAGAGAAGGCGATCGTGATCGTATTCCTCAGCAACTGGCTGTTTTCAAAGTGCCATTAGGTAAACTTGGTTCTATAGAAATTAAACACCAAAGTGACCGAAATAGAAAATCTTGATTGCTTGTGAATGCAAACAAATTTAATAGAAAGCCTGCTCTGTTTTAGTAGATTGTTTTTAATTTGTATTTTTTTTTTAGTTCAGAAGTGCACCATGCCATCGGCATCGATTATTCTCTGTCATTACACCGAACTGCATTTACCTCTACTTCACACCAACAGTCCGATGTGTGAAGAGTGGCGCTGCTCTACAGTCCCTGGCGCTTTTCAGCGTCATATCTTTCTGTATTTATTTTATTCACACTGCAATCATTTGTGGAGGTAGATAGGAGGTAAGAGATAACTGAGACATCGGAATATCACTCGATTTATTTCGAGAGCTGCCTCTCAATAAAATGTTGCTAATTTATTTCTACCCGTTCAAACCTTTACAGAAACAATCTTCGAAAGAAACTTTACACAATTTCCCTTCAATTACTCAAACTTCTCGGCGACTCATTTAACAGTGCACTGCTCCGTGAAATATTTTGAATTAAGAACAAATCTCCAACCGCCATCACCAGCTTATTCTGTCAAATGGTTTGAATTCGGCGTCGGGTTGGTTCGGGGCCCGAGGTATCCCGAGGGAGATCGGGCGACGTCGCTGCTCCCGACCGCTAGAGTACAAATTCAATTTCGTTCGTTCTCCTATTTGCCCAGTCCATTTTGGTATTGCCAGGATAGTCTGAGAGATACGGGAGTGGATTTATCCTAGTAAAATACAGCGACAACCAGTCGTCTTTAGATCGCCGCGAACGTACTATTACGGTGAGATTTAAGCTCGTATTACACGACACAATTTCCAACACAACTTGCCTTATTCTTGTTAAAGTGTGCAGACTAATATAGCAGATAAAAACCAGTCATAAATTTTTTATCTTACTAGGCCACTAAAGTAAAAACCCCTCTGTTTGGTTTTGTAGTCTGTTTAAAACGGTTACCGAAACAATTTTTTTTTATCAAAAATCAGACGCACATTTTATTTATGTATGAATGTATAAATGTTAGTCACTCATTCGCCCCGTAACGGCTGAACAAATTTGATTGAAATTGAGCATATAATCAGCGACAGCGCATAGGCTACTTTTTATCCCAAAGAACTGCGTGTTTCCCACGGGACAACGCTAAAGGAAACACGAAGTCGCGGGCAATAGCTAGCAAATTGTAAACGAGAATTGACCTTCTTTCTTTTCGGTCCCTGTGATATTCAAATGTAATTTATAAATAAAAACGTGTTAATAAAAGGAAAATTTCCTATTTGAATGTAAATAACACCAGGCATTATTTTGTCCGGCCCTCGCTTTGCAGATGACATTGAAAACAAGAAAAAAAATAAAGAAAATCATGAAAGCCGCTGAAAACTCTGAAATACAAGCCTTTGTTCGTATATTTCACTTTGAAATTTAATTTCAATTGCGTCATTCAAGGGATAGCTTTTGTACTTACAGTAAAAGGAAATCAGAATTGATTAATAACAAAGTTAAAAATAGATACGTTTATTATTACTTCTCGGCCGTGGTTTGGGTGTAAATGACTTTGTCCCTACCAGGTATTAGCAGTATGTGTGTGTATGTGTGTAGCACATACATACACATAGCACGTCTGTATCCTTTGCAGGGCAGACAAAGCCTATGGTAACAAGACCTAAAGGCCACGTTTAGCATAATTATGGGCATATAGGTGGAAAGGGGAATCATAATAGTGATCGGTTAGCCGCATCACCTGCAACATGATTCCTAAGATTTTCGCCCAATTCCTTCGATGGGCTTTTACCATCTGCGCCGGCAGAGAAGCAATATGATTATACGGAAACGCAAATAAACAGAACTGGACGATTATTTTTTGTCAATGTCAAAGATGACAGTAGACGTAGTTTTTTTTTAATTCTAAGCTAGTCTTAGGCACGAAGCTTATCAGCCACTAAATCTCACAAATGTCATATCGACCACTTAAAGTTCCTCGATTATTAAGACGTCGACTGTCGAAAAAAAAAATTGGCACCTCTTCAAAAAACTTTACTTAGCCAATTGTATTGCATGCAATGCGAGCAATGTATTTTTTCTTTAAATCAGTAAAAGCCTGAAAAATCAACTAGGTACAAGATGGAATGACTCACACGACCCTATAGCGGCCGGGTAAAACAAAAAAAACAATCACGAAAAAAAGTCATCATCATCATCACCATCAGCCTATATTAGTCCACTGCTGGACATAGGCCTCCCCTAATGAGCGCCATAGCGCCCTGTCTTCAGCTTGACGCATCCAGCATCTACCTGCAGCCTTTCGCAGATCGTCATCCCACCTGGCCGGAGGGCGTCCTACACCCTACTTGAAAAAAAAGTACATTGACAAAACTTAAATTTTAGCTAAGGACACTAATTAAAAAACTCTTTTAATAGAAGCATGCTCTTTGTCTATTCGGTTTATCACTGGACACCGTATTAACTTCAGTTAATTTTTGGAATGCTTCTAAAATCACGCGTGTATTTACTGCTCGGATACGCTGAATGCAACAAAGCGTATCCATTAAGGTTCCGATTTGGAAACAAACTCTATCAGGAAGGCTATTTCTAACTTTAATGGAACGCGAAATGGATAAGCACACGTAAAGCTCGAGTACTTCAAAGCTACGCCGTGTTTTTGAATAAAATATTTCTAAAATCACTTTAGTCGCTTCAAAAAATACTGACCTTTATTCACAATAAAATAATGAAACAATCAAACTTTATTGCTAAATTGACGACCTGGGGCCCGATTTTTGAAAGCACATGTGTGAAAATACCGCTCGAAAGTGGTATAAATCTGTTTATATTATTATCTTCAAAATTACTGCTCTAATCAAAATTTTGACTAGTTCACAAGATTAATGAGAGCCGTAAGTATCTTCGATGCTTCTCGTATTTCAAATTAAGCACAACGTTTCACCACTTTCGAGTAGTATTTTCACACAACATGTGCTTTCAAAAAGCGGGCCCCTGATAGCCTAGTGGTTTGTGACCCTGACTAGCTAAAAGTCCCGGGTTCGAATCCCAGTAGGGCCAGGCATTTGTATGGTGAATACGAATGTGTGTGCCCGAGTCAGGGATGTTGTATGTACATTATATAAGAATGTTTTTCCGTTGCTTGGTACCTATGCCCATAGTACAAGCTTTGCTTAGTTTGAGACCGGGACAATTATTGGTGTAATTTGTCCCATGATATTTTTCTTTTTTTTATAATTACGAAATAGGCTATATTTATAACAATTATCACAGAAAGTACTCGTGAATATTATGCTAAATGACGTTAGCGCATTACGAATTTTACTATAAATTTTCACTAAAATTTTAATTCATCTTCTTCAGACGTGACTTATATTACATTTTGGTTTTAATAGCTTAATGGTTTGTCGGGTAAATTTCGCAGACGGTCTACCCTTGTTGACTGATTAAAAAGTCAAACTGAAAATTAACCAGCCGTTATTAAAACCAAATCATCACACACTGAACAAAAATCAAACTAGAAAAACACAATTAAAACATCGCGACGGGAAAACGAACCTAAAATTGTGAAAAGTTTTAATAACTTCTGAACGTTGCCTGCAAAAGTTTTTGTATTTTCGTATTTTCTGTGTGAGCAATATAATATTTTGTAGATCCGACCGCGGCCCAGCGGACCATGCAAAAATAATTACTTCTGCACTTAGATTAAATTAAAAGTTGTTAGTGCTGCGCCCCGGCGAAGATAGACTTTATGCAATAGTCTAGTGTAATAGGGAGAAACAACAAAGATTTTTATTTACAAATATAACCCGACACAATATTTCTTCGAATCCTTTCATTTGCCCGAATTTCACTTGCTATACCTAATAATCATTCGCCTTATCTCTTTTTCTCTGAAACCGTAGATTTTTCTGGAAATTAGTAATGGTAATCTTTTAGAACTATTAATATAGATTACTCGTTAGGTTCGTTTTATGACCATCCTGAGCCATCAACAATATAAGAAAAAAGAAGTTGTGGTAAATTATCATTATGGCATACAATACATTTATGTCAAATGAAATTATGGCAAACGATAGGAAATCGCATTTCTTTAGAATAATGCGACAAATGTAAATATGGCTTGGAAAGCGTGCACCTGAAATGCGCGCTCTGATAATTCATGGTCTGTACACAAGTTAAATGAGGGACATCCATTACAGGTCGTGTATTATTAAGTTGCGCATTCCAGGTATATGTTGGTCGCTTTCCCTTTGGCCTTTACAGAAAAAGCATTAGTGCAAAACTGCATTAGGTATTTTATTTTGCACAATGGTATTTTTTGTTTGATTATACGACAGGTTTACATCAAGTCAAGTAAAGAATTTGCTATGAAAATTATATTAATTTAAACGTAAAATGAGTAAAATGATTTTCTCCTCAACGAATGTCAAGGAATATAATTTCAATACTATACATTTTATCCCTTAACTTGATTTTTCTTTGTATACGAGTTATAATTATTATTAGAGCATGAAACTTTGCAAGGGTATTCACACCGAGTAACCTATAGAATTTGTGAAACATCGGTAATACCTACATTGACATAACACAACAAAACGCCAGCGAAAACCCTCAACTAACTTCCATAAACCAATTGAACAGACAATATCAATTGCAACCTCGTAATACCACCATTTCAACTGATTCCATCTCATTATACCGTATTGCTTTGTGTAATAGATTAGTAAGCCGAGACTTGAGCACCTACCAATTATTGGAAAGGAGCCAAAAACCTCCGCATGGTAACACCAAACCTGAACCAAATTGAATTTCGGACTCACTTGGTAACGTACTCGTGACTCCCGTACCATAGACCTACGTAATTTAACTTTTTTTTAATTGCTTCAGCCAGCGACTTCGTCCACGTATAATTAGCAATTGCCATGTTTATTGCTATCTCTTTCTATTGCTATCTCGATAAAAAGCAGCCTATAACCTGGTGTTTCTATGCTGGTCTGGAAGTAGAGACAAAACATAGAATGTACCAGTTGCTTCTCTTCTCGCGCAGATAATAAAAGCCCATCGAGGGAATGGGCATAGGAATCATGTTATAGGTGATGTGGCTAGCAACTCATCGCTGCATTTGTGCGCTGTCATTTGTGTGTCTTGCAAAAAGGAATAAATGTCTTCTTTCTTTCTTTCACTATTTTGAGGCCCATCTCCGAGTTCTTAAAAACACAATCAATATGAAATCGATTTTTTATCCTCTTATTTGTTTAGCCTCTTATCAGCCAGCCCGATGAATACTACCTAACCCTCCACTGCCCTAGCGATGCCCAGCTGAACGCCCTAGGTGTGTAAGACTTCATTCATGTAGAAGCGGAGGGGAGCTGGACTTTAAACGAAGACATTGCTGTCACTACTCTTGCTACAAATGACAATTGACATTATTTTTATATTTTTTAGCTTCAATTATTGGATTCGTAGTAGCAGGCTTGATGTAAATGTCAGGACAATCCCAGCTCCCATGGTGCCAGTTAATTATAATTACAAATGTTACGCGTGTCTGAATTTCCACGCGACGCGACTACTCACGCTGAAGAAAGGTCAGTTTGTTGACTAATTTGATTTTAGTAGCGATACATTTGTCAGCATAAAATTATACTATACTAAGTTTTTGTACTTCCATGCTGGTCTGGGATCAAAGAAAAAACAGAATATACCAGTTGCTTCTCTTCCCGGGCAGAGGTAAAAGCCCATCGAGGGAATCGGCGAAATTAATAGGAATCATGTATAGGCGATGCGGCTAGCAACCCATTACTATTTTGATTCCATTTTCCATCTTATACCTAGACCCACAATCTTGCTAAACGTGGCCTGTAGGTCTTGTTGCCTTAGGCTCTGTCTACCCCGTAAGGGATAAAGACATGATTTGTGTATTGTAAGTTTTGTATTATTTTGAATACAAGCTTTTTTGCTGACTGTACTTACATTGTCATCCGTCTTACATACATGTACCAAATTTCAAGTCAATCGGACGAATCGTTGAAGAGTGCCCTCCTGCGGAGACGATCCTAACTGGGGACCACCAGAATTTTACTACCAGATTATTGTATCCAATTCTAAACAATCGGTTTTGTACTACTGACAGACAGCGGTCTGCTGCTTACTTTACCAGATCACACATTGAAGGAGGAACTATCCGTTCTTTGCCTTTAGGCAGGTCGCCAGAAGCATACAAAGTCACCCATTTTCTATACGACAAGGAAGGCAATCGAACAAGTGCGTCACCTGATGGCAACTGAGTGTCACCACCCAGGGACACCAGCAACACTAGAAGAGAGCTAACATAGAACACCTCATGTGCCAGTAATTTCTGGCTTTCATCTGCGGGCTGTCTCACGCCCTACCCTGGAACACAGCAGAGCAAACACAAACACTGCTGCTTAGCGGCAGCATTAGCGAGTAAGACGGTGGTGGCGATCCTGATGGGCCTTGCGCGAGCTCCTACCACCCGCATCAATAGTTCTTTCAATAGTTTTTCCACCTGTTCAATATTATTAAAACAAATGAAGTCTACTTAACTTCTCTGTCATTCTTTTACGATCGCACAAGAATATTATGAAATAGTTTTATTCCACTTACGACTCAAACAATCGATACGTGCCCCGCTTAGCAACAACGTCCTCTCAGCGATCGCGAACTTTTATTAATATCGGGACCAAGTGTGCTTCAGCGAAATTCATCTAGAATCGTAAAGTAACTTCAATTTGTACACTAGAACATATATTGATGTATGAAAAACGGTGACATAAACTGAAGTATTACTTTTGACAGATTACGTTGCCATTGTCATATTATTGATGCAGGTGTTATCTTTTTCGAGATCTATATGTAAGTCATTTCATTAATTTAGTTGGTTCGTTTTAAATGTACATACATATTTTTAATTTAATGTTTGGTTAAGGTAAAAACAAAATAAGCAGCTTAACGTTAAGTAAGAAATAACTTCCAGTAGGACTTGATAGAACTGTCAGTTTAGATTTTAAGATTAGGTTTTAATAATTTACATAAATTATCACACGAAATATTATTCTCCCTATACGCCCACAATCATGCTAAACGTGGCTTTTAGGTCTTGTTACCTTGGGCTCTGTTTGCCCCGTAAGGGATAAAGACGTGATTTATGTATGTATGTATCACGCGAAAGTTTTTTTTAACCGACTTCAAAAAAAAAGAGGAGGTTCTCAATTCGTCTGTATTTTTTTTTAATGTTTGTTTCCTCATAATTGTTGTTCCCAGTCAAAGTGTGGAGCAATTGTTAATTTAAAGAGCATGTCTATCTTACACGTATGTTTACCCATCATGAATTTCTAAGCAATTCATCATCATCAAATAAATTTCGAAGCAATCATAATTTCCACTTTCATCATCTAAATTGGTCGAGGCGTTGGTGAGTTAGTCAGTCGGGGATTATCTTTTAGTACGTAATATTAAGATCAAATGCCTTTTTGTTACCAAATACCGCAATTTTAATCAAAAAAGCGCCCTTCATAATAATGAATGCCAAATATGCCTCATTACTCAACGCATGGAGTGGACGAAAGCGTAATCTCATTGTAATAAATTGCAACAGCCATCGTAAAATCCATGCTCGCAGCTAATATCTGTGCCAAGTGCTTAATTCGACGGATTTGTGGGCAAAGCCAGCGGGGATAATGAGTGAAATACTTATAGCATTAAAACAACAGGAGGCGCCAACCAGCTTACTTCTCTGTAAAAAGTATTATTTGGTCATTCTCCAATTCTTCTATGCTGGCCTGGGAGTTAAGAAAAAACATAGAATATACCAGTTGCTTCTCTTCCCGCGCAGGTGGTAAAAGCCCATCGAGGGAATGAGCGAAAATTTGGAAATTTGGAATCATGGATGCGGCTAGCAACCCGGCTGCCCTAAGCAGAAATCAAGTAACTCGGTTGCGACAAATTTTACACTGGAGCGGAAAAACAAATTTTGTGAATTATTCCTCATTACACGCTCAAAAATTATATAGAAGCATTTATAGTAGTTGTATTTTCATTATTTGGCATAACGCTAAGGGTGTATTTTAAAAGTTTCTGAATATTATGGGTACACCTTATTTAAACAGCATAAATGTTTTTTTGCTTAGAACGAGGTAAGATAATTTCAAAGGTTTTCTATATAAAAACAAGTATATCAAGATGCTTTAATTTAGCTTTTGTATTTTCTCCTTGGTAGTTTTGTAAATACAAGTAAGTACCTAACTATAATTTTTTAAAATGTAATATAACATAAATAGTTACATAGTCGAAATAAAATAATATGTACTGGTTGGTTTTGTTTATTGAAACAGGACATCTAGAAATGAATACATAATTTAAATATCTATAAGTTCACCATGGTCAATTAAATCCAGTGATTGTGAGTTTTCTTGCAATTGCGTCCAAAATATTTGCCGATTCTTTGGCATAAGTGGAACTAATTTTTCCATAATTTCCTTTTTTTTTGAAGTTTTAATACCTCTGCCACCTATGGCATTATTTTTTTTAGGTAATTCATGTACGGAGTATTTTTTTTGTAAAAAATCCACAACTTTATATTCATCACCAAAGTTTTTTTTATAAAATATTGTCCTTTTTCCTTTTACAAAGCTAACCTCTACTATATCTTTCAACATAAAAAATCGTAAGCTGTCGTATTTGTTGTTTTTTATTATATTTCTTTTCTTTTTATTCCAGTCAAATAAATCTTCATCTGTCACTTCTATCACAATTGTATCTTTTCGACTTGTTTTAACACAAGTTTTAAAGTCTTCAAAATCATATATGTATTTTTGTTTTTTTATATTATTGTCAATGTTTCCATGCACTCCGTCGGCTGTCATGTGCGTGTGTCCTTTAGTTAAATATTTAATAGTTATCGAATCTATTTCTAAAATATTAACAATAGTCACAAGGGCTGTAAAGATATACCAATTTTTATTTTGCGAAGTACAGTTATCGGCCCAAAATATAAAATGTTTTACATCTCTTTCTGATAATATAAGTTTATAAATGGCATCAATAATATTTTTAGCGTCTCTTCCTGAAGTCGCTTCATGCCAAAGAATACATTTAGCAGGCGTTGTAATATCTTTTTTCTTTAAACCTGCAAACGTAAGATTAAAAACAACTAAACGACTGGTGAAAAAACAATCTTTTACGTCTGGTATAATTGGTATCAGTAAAGACTTTTCAAGATCCATGGAATAAATTTTTGTATCATGCTGCGATACCTTTGCCGCATCCTCTTTATAGTTCAAATTGGCTTGTTTTGCCTTATTCTTATGAATTATTATTTGACACATAATTTTCAGGGTTAAAATAGTTTTTGTCTGTCTAGCTTCATTTGCTGCATTTTCAAACATCTCGCAATCAAAACACTTATCGCTCTGAGGCCTGTGAAGAGATATATTCATTTTCTTTAAAGTTCTGCGGTATATTTCTAAACAACATTTATAGTCGGGATATTGTTCACTATAATCTTTATGTAACTGTACAAGACTGATATCTTGATTAAGATATCTTGTCAAGGGAGAATTATGCCTACGGTAGTGAGCTACGCAAGGTTTGTAAAGCATGATATGCTCTTTAATAAATTTAGTATCGAATTTTTGTTTCCTGTTATTACCTCGTTTGTCTGAAATATTTAATGGGCAATTTTTAATCTTTCTTGATACAGTTGTAATTATAGAATCGTTCTTAAAACCCAAAGTATTTAAAAAAAATACCTTGCAGACTTGTATAGAATGGCCATGTGTATTTTCTAAAAAGAAAAGTCTAGTAGTGTTTCTCTGACTTAGACCATCAGTAGTTCGCTGGGAAACCGGTTGTAAATGTATGTTGCGTGCTAACCACTGTAAGCGAACATCTTTGGACGAAGACCAATAATTTTCCCAGATTTTTTTTCGATCTAGAACTGAAAATCGAGAACAGTTTCTACGACAGCTGTTCTTGCATACAGTTAAATTTATTGGATATTTCTTTTTGTTTTTTTCTATTTTTTCATGGGTTGACAACCTAGGATATTTAATAAACTTTTTTCCTGTCTTTTTCTTGTCATTATTGCTCTCCGACGAAGTATTGCTTACATCTATCTCCGAATTATTCGGTGTTTCCGGTATAATGACAGGTGGTAGATGTTTCTGATTGTTATCAATAATTATTGATGAGTCATTTGACACTCTGCCAATTTCTCGCGTGCTGGTACCATGATCTGATACATGCATGATTGGACTCAGGCTTCGGCTTATGTCTAGGAGACCAAAATAATCATTTTCTGGAAGCATTGGCATTAATTCAGTTAAACTGTGTTCTAAATTTCCATTGCTGCTGTTCTCGACAAAGCTATTATCGCTTTCGTGAATTAAAGAATTGGGGTTTTCATTCAAAATATCAAAATACTGAGATTTATTTAGATTCCAAAAATTATCAGACTTGTCAATAAATGACCTATTTGGCTTGGAAATATTATTTGGTTGTATGAAGCCCTCTTCAGATTCATCAGGCTCCATTCTGCAAAATAAGTGTGTAACTATTAATTATCTTCTATACTACTATATATTTACTATACTCATAACTCATTACTAACTTTTAAAGGCACTTACCCTTTGTTATTATTTCCCAAACACATAGAAACTATTTGTTTTGCCCTATGACGAGAATTTGAATTATTCCAGTTTTCGTTGCGTCTATTCATTATAAATAATTCAAGATACAATCCTGTAATGTAAACAGTCTACTTATGTGATAACTGATAACACTTAACGCACAACGCTTGTATGCAATCATTGGCTGACGGACAGTGAAACTTTACTAGTAAAGTTATTAATTATTTTAATGAAAAAGGTAGTTAAAGTATTTTACACACATATCTACCCGAAAGCCAAATTAAAGTAAGGAGATACTTGTTTTGATTTCATAACACATTTTGTTTCCGATTTCAATTTCGACGCTAAAAACAAGTAACTCACAAATCTATATGAATTACAAGTATCTTATTGCGAGATACTCGTTTTCAAGATAGAATTAAGCTATATACTTGACTTTAGCGTAGAATGCCCCGTTGAAAAGAGATACTTGAATTTATAAAACTTCTGTATTATGAAAACTAAGCATTATTTTAAAAAAAACGTAAGACTGTTAGATGTATTTTGAGAAGCTTCATTGGAAAAGTACAAAAAACTTTTTTTGGTAGATTTTGAGTTGCTTGATTTCTGCGTAGGGCAGCCGAACCCATTACTAATTTTAACTCCCCTTTCCACCTATACGCTCACAATCATGCTTAACGTCGCCTTTGGGTCTTGTTACCTTTAGCTTTGTCTACCCCGCAAGGAATAAAGACGTGATTTATGTATGTATTGTATTCTCCAAATTTGTGCAGCCTTTCTAACGCGGCACACTTTTTTCACATTCAACATAATTTATTATCACTTGGAGCACATCAAATCTGAAAAACTATCGCGATCATTTTCCCTTCCATGCTGTCATTTCTGGTTTGGCAGCAAAGAACAAACATAGAATGTACCAGTTGCTGCTTTCCCCGCGCAGATGGCAAAAGCTATCGAGGGGAATTGGCGAGTCATGACAGCAACCCGTGATGGTATTTCATCCACTTTTCTATCTATAAGCACACAATTGTGCAATAGGGTCGTTCTCTCATTTCGTGCAAATCGCCTTTAATCGAACATTGTGAAAAATGTAATTGATTTCACGTGATTTTATTATTGCCAGCTTGTCACATGGTTGGTACAGTATTGTTATCTTCAATAACTGATAATAATAACTGTGTGGTTTTTATTTTATTGATATAAAATATCCACTTTTTTCATTCATCTCGGTGCCTAAAGTGTGTTGATGTCATTTTGATCACAGTTTTAGAAAAACATACTAAAAGCAAAGGTTTCGTTTAGCATTTAATCAAACACTAGTTGATTAACGATTCCAAAGACAAAATATGAGAGGCTATAAGCCAAGCAGAATAAAAATACACGTTCCTAAATGTTTGTCACCAGCAGTCCCATCATTACCCGCGCGAGAAATGAATTGATATATATTTTGATGTACAAACATGCTTTTGAATACCTACCGCCGACAAAAACATCGTTCATTGGTCAGTTAAGCGCGAGCCGCCCCAAGCGATGCGGGTACGCAGCTTTCTGTAGAAATACCTACATTCTCTCATAGGTCAAACGAGATTGTCACGTTTTTAGTTTCATCACCATCCAGCTACACAATCAGTAAGTACTTAAGTATAATATCTATGCTCTTTCTAATTTGTTGTGTTTGTAAACTATCTAACAGTAGGGAAGTTAAGTAACTTCAAGGTCAATTACAAAACGAGTTAATTGAGAAAAACTCTTAATATTTCATTCATATCCGTTTCATTACCTTCTTTTCCTTCCAAATTGGAAAAGGAAGGTAATGAATTATTTAAGAAGGTAATGATTAAATCCAAATTGAGGAGGATGGTAACGAATATTTCGAGAAGGCAATGAATACATGGCATAGTTCTAACTGTTATACAACGAAAACTAGATTTAATATCTTCTATGTTTTTAAAAAATAATATAATTTTAACATTGCTCGTAAAACTTGACTCATGAACACGGTAATAATATCAGTAATAGTGATAAAAATTAAACAGTTTAACTCCTACTGCAATGCTACTGGTTGAATTATATATTTTTTAGGTGTGTTATTTGACGAATTTTTATTTAAATTTTTTTGAAGTAAATAATCATACTAAAATAAGGTACCTAATATATTAAAAATTTCTTTCATCAAAAGTAACTTTCTTTATTACAACTTATAATTATGGCTATGCCAAAAAGAAACAATCCAAAGAAGGTAAGTTAGCTAAAGACCGGCAACAAAAGAGACAAAAATATGGAATTACAAAAAGCAACCCACAATTACATGAGTTACAAAAAGAAAAAGAAAGAAGGTACCTACTCGTTAAGAAAGAAACAAAAAAAGATTAACAGCATGAATTAAATGACCCCTAAAGCTCAAAGAGAGCGAAGAAAAAGATGGCAGGTAAACAGTACAATTTTTTTATGGAAAAAAAAGATGTACAATTTTTTTTTAGAATTATTTTAGGTAACTCGCCTCCTCCAAGCGACACAGAAATTTTAATGTAGAAGAAAATATAGAAACGCATGACCCATTACAGGCACAAAAATGCAATGAGCAGACTTCTCGTCAAACTAGATGTTGAAACACGAACTCGAAGATTGCGATACAAGCACTTAGAAGAGGTGAAACAGCTTAAAACTGTAATAAGACAATTAAAAGAAAGAATAAACAAAAAACTGAAGAAAAAGATGTAAACAGTGGCAAACATCCAACCCAAAAAAGAGTTGACGATTTAGTATCAGATGTACCAGAAGAAAAACTAGAAAAAATAAGCAAGAAATTGTTTTTTGCGCAGAGACAATGTCAAAAAATATCAACGAACAATACAAGAAACTTAACAATAAAAATAAAAAACCGTTTGCAAAACAAATATTAAATAGAAGAATTCAAATATAAAAATGTAAAATACTCAATCTCGTTCCTTTCTAGGTCGATTTACATCAAACGAACATAGAGCTAGAGCTAGAACAAGAGCATTCTTTCGTAATCTTTTAGTGTAAACGAAAGCTAGAGGTATCGATTTACATCAAACGAACATAGAGCTAGAGCTAGAACAAGAGCATTCTTTCGTAATCTTTTAGTGTAAACAAAAGCTAGATCGAATGTTCTTTGCTCATTCGTGTCAATTCTGTGGTTAGTATTGGTAGTGCTTCGTTATGTCTGACTCTGACAGCGATATCATTATTGCAAGTGCTGCATTTATTATTTTGTCGCGAAAACTCAAAAATAAAAGAAGGAAGAGACGTTGGTGGGTTACAAATTTAATGCATCGAAGGACACTGGATAATGTAGGTGAAACAATGACGGATATGCGAAAACAAGAAGAAAGTGGACAATTCCATCTGAAATTGCGGTAGGCTTCTATCATTAATAAACATTTTTCTTGAGACCAATCCATAATTTAATCAATAAGATACGTAAACAATCGCTAGAACACAAGAACGCTTTGAAAAGACCGCTCAGTGGCGCGAGCACGTCCGAACACGCTAGAACGCTCTAAGCAACTGTTCGCGCGCTCTTGCGCCGTTTACATCAAGCGAACGAGCATTCTTAGAATATTCTATAGAATCTTTGCGAACGCACTAAGAACAACGAAAGAATGCTCTACGCCCGTTTACACTAGAAGAATTTGATGTAGTAGGGATAGAATGAGCATTCGCTCGTTTGATGTAAATCGACCTTCTCATGTCGACCACAAAAAAAAGCAAGTTCCTAGAAGTTGATTCTAATAGCGCAATGGCTCCCGGTTAAATGGAATACAGTAAATATAAAGGAATAAAATATCAAAAACGATATTTATGTCACATTTCTGATGAATAAGTGATTAAAACACATCGTTTTGTCATTACCACCCTAAGGTGAAATTACCATCTTTGCTAATTTCATTACCAGCGAGCACTTCATTACCAGTGGTCATATTTTATAGAAAGTAATTAAGTAATCAAGGTGCCTTTCACATTCGCATATTCAGTCTATGTTCAAGAACACATGAAACCTTTCAATTGTACCAATTTAAGAAAAAATTTTTTTTCGAGAGAATACCACCAATTTGCACGAAATGAGAGAACGACCCAATAGTGCCTTGCCCTCATCAAAATTGGTAGATATAATATTAGGACAGAAATTTACACGTGAAACTCCGGTAGGTTTATTGCTATTATGTAAAATGTAATGACTATATCGAGCCAGGGATAAAAAGTGGGCAGCCGGATCACTGACAAATGCGAATCAGAATATAAACATTTTATATACGTGCCAGTCATTTGTAATGGAGTTATTTGACGGCTTTAAGTGGAGTTGACTTTTATTGATATACGCGTCAGTCAGTGGAAACGTTTTGTTTTGAATATTAAATACATTTCCGTGTGTTTTCCTGAGCTAAAGTCGCTCAAAGAGGCAATACACACATAGGTAGACAGAGCCTAAGGTAACAAGACCTAGAGACCACGTATTATTGTGGGAGTATGGATGGAAAGGGGAATCAAAACAGTGATGGGTTACTAGCCACATCGCCTATATAACATGATGCCTAAGATTTTTGCTCAATCCCTCGACGGGCTTTTACTATCTGCACGGGAAGAGAAGCAACTGGTACGTTCTATGTATTTTCTTTGCTTTCAGACCAGTATGGGAGAAAAGAGGAAACAGAGGCAATATACGTAACAATTATTTTGTTTCAAACAAAAATCTCTTTTTAGTAATCTTTTTTTTAATCAGTGCTGCAGGTGTCTAACACCTCAGCGTAATGCTGAGCCAGCGACCGTTTCACTTTTGCGAAGACACACAACGCTGATGATCTATTTTTCATGTCTATGTTTTTTTTTGTTATACCTTGTTTATTTTCTATAAAACTGTGTATATTATCTTATATTTGTGTGTCTTGCAAAAAGGAATAAATGTCTTCTTTCTTTCTTTTAATGTCAATCATGCCTTTAATAAGAACTTTTTTATTATTAGAAGGTTTTGATCAATAACAGTAGCTACAAATTGTACAAACGCTTTTATGAGAAAAAACCATTTAAGTCTCCGTCAGCAACCGGCCGACCCATTTACAATTAAACAAAAAACACTCACAGAAATATTCCATTAAAAGTCGGCCATGAAAAAATGACCTAAGTTTTTTTCTCTTCAGATGATCCTAAAGGAAATTACATTGCTCATTTCAGTGGGAGAGTCGCGGCGACTGACGATTCCTTCATTTCCTCCTGTCGTATCGTGACCCTTTGTACAACTTCGTAGTTTTAGGGCCTCATTGCTGCGTTTTTAGGGTTCCGTACACAGCAAAGCTATTCGGTAAGCAGGATAGATACGGCGCGAGCGTGCGTAGGTGCTTACCTGATTATATTGCCGTGTGTACGTTAAAAGGAAACATAGAACTCGTGTGAGATATCTGCGCTGTACGGAGACTTGTGTCTGCCAGACCACTTTCAGGAAACCTTTTTTTTATATATGAATAGGAAGGCAACGACCAAGTGGGTCACCTGATGGTAAGTGATCACCACTGCCCATAGACACCCGCAACCCAAGGTCTGTCCGGATCGCTACCACCATCTTACTTGCTAATCCTGCCGCTAAGTAGCAGTGCTTGCACTGCTGTGTTCCGGTGTGGAGAGTAAGACAGCCGGGGAAATTACGGGCACAAGAGGCATTTCATCTTAGTCCTCTAGGTTGGCAACGCATCTGCAATCCCTCCGGGGTTGCGAGTGTCTATGGGCAGTGGTGATCACTTACCATCAGGTGACCCACTTGCTCGTTTGCCTTCCTATTAGAGTAGACGTAGATAAAGTGTTTCACGATGAAGATTTAAAATAATTTGTCAAGGTTTTGTGTATATTGGGTAACAAATTTAATTTAAGTACCTACTTAATAATAATTGACGGAAGCGTTGAGATAAATCAAGCCGTTAGGTAACCAAATTTTAATTATCATATCACATTAGAATAGTTTTTATCCTGGAAAATTTTGTAGTTCTCGTGGGATAGCAATTCTGCGCAGACTTTTTAATTATTTTATTTAAAGATGTTAATACAAAACTAAAACTACTATTAAATTAAAATAACTAAATAACTAAATAAACTTTAAAATTAATTATATAAGAGAGGTGGGCCTCTTGGCAGGGTGCCCATCACGCAAGCAGCATTCCCGCGCTGAACTGCGATTGCGATTCTTTGCGCGAGAAGGCTGCCAGCGCGAGGGTCGCCTGTTGCCTCTCTCAACCTCTTGCTGAGCTCTTTGTGTAGCTCCAGCGCACCCTTACCCCAAGGACCTAGAGTCTCGACACCGAAAGCAAATAAATAATATTGGGTGCCGAGACAGCTGTATTTTGAGACCTTGAGGCGTTCCCGGGCGTCCGCCGCCGCCCCCGCACGTTTGGTAGTTGCGGGTAGGTAAGACGCCGCCACGGTGTCAGTACAAGTGGCGTCCCACACCAGCGCACGGCCCGTCTTCCAGGGTATCAAAGACATTCCGTCCGGGCGCTTGCCGTCGCTCCGCACAATCTGGGGCTCCATAGCAGCGGGCACGTTGGCACTGACGAGCGCCCTTCGAAGAATGTCGTTGAGAGCGGCATGGCGGGACAGGCGGCCGGCGCCCGAGGAGCAGGAAAGGCCATGGTGGCCGAGTTGGTCCACTGAAGCCCCACAAGAAACACAGTTGTGTCCTGTGCAGATCCCAGCTCCCAGCCGAAGACCGGCAGCTATGCGTAGAGTGTCGGGGTCTATAAAGGTTCCAGTGTTGGGCGAGGGATATGCATGTAGCCAGTGACCAGATTCTGGCTTGGACACAGCTAACAGCCTGGCCCGGTCTCTGCCTGTAGAAGGCTGTATTAAGGAATGTAAGGTGGCGACGGAGGCTATTGTATCCCAAGCCCTTTGTCTGTGTGGTTTCGACGGGAGATTTGGGCTCGGTCCAGCTAGCCAGGCATCCGTGGCCTCGTTCAAGCATGCAATCTCACAGTTAATGCCCGCTGAGGCTTTTAGTATTTTACCTGTGAGATCTAGCGTGCTGTGAATCGAAGACAGGAATGCCGGCAGAGCAACGCTTGAAATTTTGCGGGTTCCCAAGCCGCCGTTCCTTATCGGTAAAGCGGCTTGGGTCCATGCCTGCTCGCTGAGGTGAATGTTCAAAATGTTTTCAATTTGGGATTTCATGATACTGTCAATAGGTGTGATCAAAAGGGGGAATTTCCAAATGGGGCAACAGCGGAGCAAGTAAGTGAATTTAGGAACAAACAAACAGAATTTCAAAATAAATAAAGCTGAGTGCCTACTAATTTTAACAAGGCGGTCCGAATATTTATTGAATTTAGTTGCTGACTTATTTAAAAGAAGCGGAATGGCCTCCTCGAAGATGGGGGAGCTGAGGAGGTGCAGGCTGTCCTTCGATACTATTTTTATGTTAGGAGCAACGTTGTTAAAATTTTGAACGATTTGGGAAGCAGTTAGAGTATTTTTCATAATTTAATTCTAAACCTATGCCAATGAAGTGTTGTTGAATACTCAACAAATCTGCTAGGACTGTCTGCGCGTCTCCGGCTAAGGTCCCATCGTCAAGGTACCAAATATTTAATTTAGAATTTAGGTTGTGGATTATCGGATTTATAGCCAAACTAAAAATCGCTGGACCGAGGTAGATTTTCACATTAGATATTTATCGTCTACTAGCATTTATTATCTACTAGCTTCTGCCCGCGACTTCGTCAGCGTAGAATTATACATAAAAACCTTACTCTTGAATCACTCTATCTGTAAAAAAAAACCGCATAAAAATCCGTTCTGTACTTTGAAGATATAAGCATACATAGGGACATAGGGACAGAGAAAGCGACTTTGTTTTATACTATGTAGTGATGATGATGATGCGCAAATTGCGCAGGAAAAATAAAAAGCGACTTAAAAAATCGTTTTGTGAGCACATATTCGAGCCGATCCTGTGCTACTTCAAATAACTTACACAATTCATTAATTTGAAATATTAATTAGTATATTTATAACGATTCTGTCACTGTTTTACTCTATCTTGAACATTGCCGTGAACATAATCAAATTCGTGTAACAATTTCAAAGCTAATCTAAGTAATTCGATCTCCAATGATCTAAATTAACCCGATAACTATTACATAAACATTTCCCTTTCATTTTCCTAATTATATTCTGTATGCCTAGTGTTAGTCAATCAATATCGTTAGTAATATAATAACAAATACCACTGTTTGAACTAGTAGCAGCTTGGCATACAGTTGCTCTATTGAAATTGTTTCTAATTGAACTTTGTCGTATTAACTTAACTTCATTAGGTGTAATTGTATTTAACTTAAATAGTTGAGAAAACAATGCTATTAATTTCTATTAAATGCTAGCTTTGTGCAAGTATTTTTTGTACTTCTTCCATGCTGGTCTGGGAGCAAAGAAAAAACATAGAATGTACCAGTTGCTTTTCTTCCCGCGCAGATGGTAAAAGCCCATCGAGGGAATGGGCGAAAATCATAGGAATCATGTTATAGGCGATGCGGCTAGCAACCCATCACTATTTCCGGTCGGTATTTGCCGGTCGGGGCAGATATTTGTATGAAAAATACGAATGTTTGTTCTCGAGTCTTGGATGTTTAATATGTATTTAAGTATGTATTTATCTATATAAGTATGTTTATCCGTTGTCTAGTGCCCATATTACAAGCTTTGCTTAGTTTGGGGCTAGGTCAATTGGTGTCAATCGTCCCAAGATATTATTATTATTTTGATTCTATTGTTTGCCATCTATACGCCCATAATCTTGCTAATCGTGGCCTAGGTCTTACCACGTTAGGCTCTGTTTACCCTGTAAGGGATAAAGACGTGATTTGTGTATGTATGTGTATGTATGTATTTTTTGTATATTATTGGTTTAATACAAATGTACAGACTTTTCCAAGTACAAAAATGATTTAAAAATCACAAAGAATTAACACACGTACATACATACATATATCACGTTTTTATCCCTTACGGGGTAGACAGAGCCTAAAGTAACAAAACCTTAAGGCTACGTTTAGCATGATTAAGGGCGTACAGGTGGAAAGGGAAATCAAAATAGTGATGGGTTGCTAGCCGCATCGCATAACATGATTCCTAAGACTTTCACACATTCCATCGAGGGGCTTTTAGCATCTGCTTAACAGCTTATGAGAATTAAATTATACCTTATTACATACTAGCTTTTGCCCGCGGCTTCGCACGCGTGAACCATGAACATTTCAAAGAAGCAAGCACTCAAGCAAGCGAGCAAGCGAACCTGCAAGCTTTCAAGCAAGCATGCAAGCATGTAAGTATGCAAGCAGGCATGCAAGCAGGCATGCAAGCAGCAGGCATGAAAGCAGGCAAGCAAGCATGCAAGCAAGCATGCAAGCACTCAGCGAGAATGCATGAACCTGAACATCAAAACCTGACCTGACTCATTTCAAAAGTATCATATTAAAATTTGTAAGGAACCCTCAGTCGCAGTCTGACTCACACTAGACCGATTTTTCCAAATGAAGTAGCGCTCATGAAATGAGAATTAAAATCAACTGATTTCATGAATTTTCAGCCAAATTATTAGCAAAGTCACTACGTATTACAATTTAGCGAATCACAAACTATGTGGAACATTAAGCTCGTTATATCAAACTACAAGTTAAGTGAAAATGAAAATGAAAATGAAAATGAAAAATATATATTTCGTTATCACATAAGTGTATGTAACAAAGGATGGTGCCTCTCTTTAAGTTAAGTAAAAACCTGTGTTGAGAGACACCGCTCTTCCTAGTAGTAAGTATCTTAAATATCTTATCTTAGTGTAGAATTAAATAATACTTAGTGCAAAGATTAAGTTACGGTTCAAACAGAGTAAAGACTGAGAAGAAATATCTTAACAGTGAGTTAGGTATTAACATTTTACAAATTAGGTGGGTTTTGGAATTATGTATAACTAACTACATCAAGTGAATATTTAGTTTAATTTGAACTTAGTTCAAGCCACTATGCACAATAAAGTAAAACAAAATGCCTTGTTAAAATAAAAATGACCAGTAAAATCTGAGCAAGGCCGCATACCTTGACTTCTGTTTACGGTTGCTATTCAAATTGGAACCCTGTGCTAGTAGACTTAGAGGGCAGTTTGTGACGGCTTGTATCCAAGCGTATGTTGCCTTCATAGCAATACTTATGCATTAGATACAATAAAGATACCCATGTGGCCCTTGGAAAATAGACCCGTACATGCCGGGAGTACGTATGGTCCAAGAAACAAGCGATCTTATTTAAAATATTGTATGTCTCCTCAGATACGCTACCAGAAAGAATGGACACTTGAGGAAAATATGCGGCCGCATTACACAAGCGGCCTACTTGAGAATACCTCAAAGATCAATAATATTTTCAACATGAAACTACCGTGAGACTTAATCATCATTACACATAAACGGATAACTCACGTATAAAAAAGTCGAGTGATGCTCGACATGTTTTCCAAGAGCGCTCGCCCCGGCGGCAGCGCTGGCGCGCTGTGTTCGTGTCGCTGCCGCCGGGGCGAGCGCTCTTGGAAAAAGGACTACGAAATAGTCCGAAACATGTCGAGCATCACTCGACTTTTTTATACGTGAGTTATCCGTTTATGTGTAATGATGATCAATAATATTCTTATGAATCTAGCCTATCCATGTTTTCGTCGTCTCTTTTCTGCATAAAACCTTGTTCAAATTATTAATTGTATGGTAATGACAGTGTCGTAAAGTTCAAACTACATTAATCTTATAGATTTAATTTTCAGCTGCAAAATAACCACGTTTCTGAGTAATATTCTTCTTCTTGCAGTGCCTCCTACTTCCCAAGCCCGTTCACCTTTACACCTATATTCACTCTAGAGACAGCTGCATGGAACAGAAATCAAGCGCTCTCTAAACCACTTTCTTAAGTTTTCGAGCCATGTAGTCTTCTTCTAGGTTTCTTTCCTGAATTCTACCCTGAATAATGAGCTGAACAAGTCGGTATTTTCGTTACGTATTATATTCTCAAAGTATTACAATTTCCTAGCCACGTTTTAACTTACAAGTATGAGTGAGCTTCCATCGCGAATCTTAGGAATGGTGTTGTAGGCAATGCAGCTAGCAACCCATCACTATTTTGATTCCCCTTTGGACGTTTACGCACATAATTATGCTAAACGTGGCCTTTAGGTTTTACACTATGCTCTGCCACCCCGTAAGAGATAAAAACGAGATTTATGTATATTGATTGAGGCCAATGTTTCGCTTTTTCGGACGTTCTTAAGGGGGCGTCCATTAATTACTTGAGGCATTTTTAAGGATTTTTGACCCCCCCCCCTCCCCTCTTGGTGAGATGTCGTAAGATTTTTCTCGACCCCCTCCCCCCTACCCCGATCTCACGTGAGATTTTTCAAAACTTGTACTTTGGGTATAAAAGTATTGGATTTATTATAAAACATAACACAATTTGTTTTATTACTTTTTTAAGACTAGAAAGGACTAGTATTTGCAAATATTGCTGTAATTTCAATTATTAATTCAACTTCAATGTAACTAAATTTTCACGCAGTTTTACACCATTTTCTGCTAAAAAAAATTACGTGATATTTGCCAAGACCCCCCCTCTCCCCCAAGTGAGATTTAGTAAGATTCGGCTCGACCCCCTCCCCCCTGAATACCTCACGTAATTAATGGACGCCCCCTAAGGACTAACCCGGAAGACCTAATTATTCAACTAGCATTTGTTTTTCATTGTGATTCTAAAATTAGGTTAATTCAGATATCGCCATTGTCTTATCACATGGGTTGTTAGGGGATACGCATAAGTTGTAGCCAGGGCACTTGCTCTCAGCAAACACTAGCTCAGCCGCTTCTGTAAAACTTGCCAAGGGACAGGTACCTTGCTCGGTCGAAGCATGTGTTTGTGTGCCAGCCTAGGTAAACGCTATTTAACGTTGCCAGTATACAAAGCCTTGACAGTTGGGCTTTATTGATGTTTCATATTAAATTTTCTGACTGAATAAGTATTTACTAATTGCCGTGGTAGCCTAGTGGTTTGAGCTGTGGCATCTCAAGCAGAGTTTCGGTTCGAATTCCGGGCTCGCACCTCTGAGTTTTTCGGAATTTACCATGAGTATGAAGTTCGCAATCCGCACTGGGCCTGCGTGGGAAATGTAGCCCAAGCCCTAGGAGGTCTGTCCTAGCAGTGGGACTTATATAGACTGGTGATGAAGATGATGATGAAGTAATTACCAATCGCCTCGCATACGAATAGGGAATCCGTGTAGTTTTTAGTGGGTATGCCTGCCGTCGCGGAAGTGCCCACATACCCTCGGAAAACCCGTACCAGGCGGATGCATAAGGCGCATTTTCCACACTATAAAAAAAGGTAGGCAGCGGGAAGGTGACGCAACTCAATCTGTAAGCGGTGCCTACACTCGCGACTTCCCGCTGCATGCCCTAGCGTTATGTGCATACATACAGTCTCTCTTACTCTTAGGACAACATCGAGGTTTCGGATACCAAATCCAAAAGAATGAGTAAGACAGCAAGACTGGCCCGAAGAACAGCCGAAGGTCTTTTTTTTTAATATTATCACATTGTACAAATATGTATTGCTAAAGTCTGAAAAATTGCAATACTAAACTAGCCCAATCAGCTTATACCTCTTTGTTCTTACGGACGTGGCTATAAAACCTCTCGTGCAGAGAGACCCTTGACTCTATCGCTGGATGGCACTCGACGCTCGGAGCTGAAGGAAAACGGAACTTTATTCTGTAATTATTGATTTTATCTTCCACGTATTACGGGCAGATAATAAATAAGTAGAGCTACAGTTAAACGGTTAATCTATTAAAAGCAAGAACTAAGATTTGACACATAATTAAGTATATTGATCAAAGCCGTCTAAAAAAAATTATTTGTTATTTACGATAGATAGCAAATGGAACAAAGTAATCTCTTACTATCCCTATGGGAAAAGGGCGTGATGGTTTGTATGTATGTACCTTGGTTCATGCTCACGTTGCGGATACAATTTAGAGTAAAATTACGTACCTATAATTAATCTTTTGTAAGAAGAATACGGAAAATATGTACAAAAGTTTCCTTGAAAATAATTTTGACATGTAGCAACTTTTAAAAGTCTGTCATCCGAGCCAGTTCGACTTGTTTTTTTTCTTTTTCTTAATGTTTTAAGCGTAGGTAAAACAAATTCAACTTTTTCGCTGAATACAAAATCGCATGTACCATTCAGCCAGATCGTTTTTTTCTCTTTAGATATATTTTAAAAGAAGTACTCGTTTTGTTCGCTTGTTCCCCGTACTTAACTATTTTACATTACCAGGACATTCTAAGGTAAAATAAAGACTATTTCTAAATTAAAACAAACATGTTCGCGGCTTAGGGGTGGCCCAAGGACCACTCCCGCCGCAGCTAGACCTAAACTAATCCAAATGAATCATCCTACATTGGTTTTACCAGTGCCGCTTATGTAACTTGGATATGGGCGACGGTGATTGCTTTCCATCAGGTGACCCGTCTGCTCGTTTGCCCCCTCTTATATAAAAATAACCATCCACCATACCAAACCATCTTATCTTCCATGCTGGTCTGGGAGCAAAGGAAAAACATAGAATGTACCAGTTGCTTCTCTACCCGCGCAGATGGTAAAAGCCCATCGAGGGAATGGGCGAAAATAGGAATCATGTTATAGGCGATGAGGCTAGCAACCCATCACTATTTTGATTCCATTTTCCACATATACGCCCACAATCTTGCTAAATGTGGCCTGCAGGTACCTGTTACCTTAGGCTCTGTCTACCCCGTAAGGGATAAAGACGTGATTTGTGTATGTATGTGTATGTATATAAAAAAAACAAGCTGTTTTGTTACGCCGTCGAAAATACTAATTCAAAAATGCCTCTAGCTCTCGGACTAAAACGTAGACCTTGGTATACAGATTCCTAAAAAAGGAATCGATAACATTTCAACGTTAGCAATGAAACAAAGAACGAACGCACACCGCGTCGAATGCTTTCAGTGACATTTCCCTCGCGACAAGCCACGTAATTACTCCTACCTGTCGTTAGCATAAATTTTCTAAACGGTACATTAACGTACCGATTATAAGCGTTTCTATGTGTGGATTTAATAACGGGTTTTAGTGAGAATACGCCGTGGAAATGTAGGCTTTTTTGTTCGCACTTTGAACGTTGTGGAGCCAGTTTTAAATACGCAATGGCTAGCGTGCCAAACGTTTTTGTTCTTATTACAAGAACTGGCGCCCCGCCCCGGCGCCGCACGGGTGCAATGTAGACACTTTCAACACGCTGCCACAATTTTCGACATATTTCAAACTACTTTGACAAATTATCAATACATAGTATGAAACAAAGTCGGTTTCCGCTGTCTGTCACTATGTATGCTTAGAGATTCAAGAGAAAGGTTTATATGTGTAATTCTACGCAGACGAACTCGCAGACAGAAGCTAGTAGTAGTAATATCATGCGCATCATTGGTGAAAACTGCGTGAAAATCAGTTCAGTAGTTTTTAAGTTTATTGCGAGCAGACAGGCGCGGCGGAAAACTTGGTTTTATAATAATTTAATGACAACAAACAATCAAAGGTCTAGAGAAGACAGATCTAAAGTTATGACCTTAAACAAGTACGCGGTATTACACTCAATGAATATTCAGTTGGTAAAAATAATAAATATTACACGCATGATAAAATAAGTATCGTGTACCTACCTCGTCGTGTGGTGACATTTAAGTGATTGAAACAAACAGTTTGTCAAAGGTGTTAACAACTATTAATTCTTGTCAGGTTATTTATGCAACAAATTGTATAGTAAAATTGTTCGCGACATAATAATCATAAATAGGTGATTCAAAGTACATCAAAATGTTATTGTCTGTAAAATATTTTTCTCAAAAATTGAAAAAGAAAACGACAAAAATAAATAAAAATGTAATTGACATAAACTATTAATTATTTTTGCTTAGCCGCCTTTTTCTATGTCTGGCATTTGAAGAGAGTATTTTTCTACCCAGAACATCTAAAGCTATTTCAGACACAGATAAACACGTTGTCGTACTAGCTTTTTTTTTATTTGGTGTTTTAAGTCTTGTGCCTTTATTTTTTAGAATGGTGATTTGCATTTTTTTAAAGTTAATAACTAGACAGTAATGGAATTTGTATCCAACATTACTGGAGAGTCTAGCGCTACAGTAAAGTTTTTTTATTTTATTTTGGACACGGCAACAATTAACTTCCTGTTGTGATAATGTAGTTAACAATGACGACTTTAACGGACATTTTTGCGAAAAATATTGTTCTTATCAAAATCCAAAAGTAAAACACTGTTTATACGACAAAATACCGCAAGTCACTATTAGCATTACATTATTGAACTGCCAAAAGGAAATACGATCAGCCGGACAACGTCGTAAAATCGTACGAGGAAAACTTATTGGCAGAGCAACTTTATTGGTACTATCGTGACATAGCTGATCCCTCATAAAAATATGTATCGATATTGTAAGAAAAATATGAAGGCGAACTTACGTTAACGCAGCTCAGGGCCCCGGTACATGGTACACGGGAATATGAACGTTCAATTCAGTTTTTACGACGGTCGAACGGGCAAAATTGCTTGGCTTGCTGATTCAGGGATAACCAACTCTGCAGTACATTGTGCTGGGTGTGAAATACAGGAGGTGTGTCGGCGCGCGTCATAATTTTGTTGGCGAAGATGTTTCGTATCGGGTTATCTTTAGAGGGCCTTTTGTATCTATGAAATAATCATTTACATACAAAGAGTTATGGCTATAGGGTTTATGGTGAGTGGGAGAACGTAGCTGGATTGGATAGTCATCGTTTAAACATACTTCCAAAGGATGTGATTTTCATTGTGGAATGAACGCTGTAATTTTTCTACTTGTAACGTGTTACAACCAACGAGGTGGACGGATAGCCTGGTTAAAGTCGCAGGTTTACGGTGGATTTGCCGCTTCCAACCGAGGCAACTACAGGTCTTTGGGGGAGGTCTATGTCCAACAGTAGAAGTGCTATGGCTGACATGATGATGAACGTGTTACAAAATGGATGCCTTAAAACGGCGGCAGTCCCAATTGCAGGTGTCCACGGGTGCTGGCTCACATAACATTTCAGGTGTATAATTATTTGGTTTTAGAACAATTGCCTTTCACGACGAATTTGACGATTTCAATCTAAATTCTTCTAAATTGACAATGAACAATATGATGTAATTTTTATTGAATGAATAAATAATCTAATCTGATCTAATCTAGTTATTTTGTTTTTAATTTTTAAAGCATCGCTTCGCGCTAGTGGTCAAAACGCCCAGAAAATTGCGGTCAAAGTGAATTTGGCATTTGTTTTGTGGACCACGTATTAAAATAAAAATTATACTTATTTTTAAATAAAATACACAAGCGTAGTAAAAACTTATGAAATTCAAACAATAAAATTAATAACATTAAATAACATTACAATTAAACAATAAATATTCTATACAATTTAGTCATTATCGAATTGCAAAAGTAGTTTTCAGCGAGAAAAAGAAATTTTCTCCGATACACTTTAATTATAATTCTTATTTCTATTTGCTTAATGAAAGGCCATAAATCACGCCTCACAGCAAACCTTTTAAAATTGTCATTAAAATAATACTGCGTTCCAAGCACCATCACACCAGTTTTAATTAAAGAGGATCATTAAAAATAATAACGAGACCGAGTAAAATAAGAGTCTCAATTGATTGTGAACGCTAACTATGTTTGACTGTATCATTCTTTTGTTTTAAAAGTAAATAGCGATGAAAATATCATTGTTTTAAAAAAAAATGAAGAAGTATCTTTTATGTAAGAGTTTGTATATATTTGGAGCTACCTTATAACACATTTGTCGTTTTCCCGAATAGAAAGGCTAAAATGAAATATTTCCATTAAAAATTAAGCAGCGTCTAAAAAATTACTGTGCCATTCAAAGTCTTCCTTTAAAAGACGTAGCGTATGTGCCAGTACGTGTCAATGTTGCCAATAACAACAGGCTCCAACCCCTACATTCCCACTCTTGCCGTCCGGCCGAGTACTCAGTAAATATTTGAGAGATTTACAATTTACACCCATCTGGGGAACTTGAACGCTTTACGTTCTATTAAGTGTCGGAATTTTGTAATTACGAATGTTCCGACGATCGTTTAGCTGATATTGTTTACGGAAACGTTGCGAAATAATTTGCGACGCTACTCGATAGTGATGGAATTTTCATCACAGTTTTAAGCGAGTTTTGTTCCCCGAATTAAGATTTAATGAATTTTGTGTTTGATTAACTACATGCGGAATTAGAGTTGTTCCAATTAATATGATTGTGTTGGGTATGATTTTGGTGTTTCGAGTATGTTTAGCTTTATTTGTCAAATGCAACGTGACCAAAAACATCTGAAAAAGGTGTTAAATGCCTACTAGCCCGATTCAGCTGAAATTTGGTATAGAGATAGTTTTAGTCCCGGACATAGGCTATTTTTTATCCCGGAAAATAGCATAGTTCGGGATAGCGATAAGCTAGTTCTGCACAGACGGAATCGCGGACAACAGCTAGCTTACAATAAAATTACTTAAAATGCGACGGCCTTTTTTACTAGACGTCACAGCCAACAGCGCATCGCTTGTAGGCAGACATTATTTTGAATAGATCATCATCATCATCAGCCTGAAGGCGTCCACTGTTGATCCAAGGCAACAGAACGCTGGCGCGCAGTGTTCGTTTCGCTGCCGCCGGGGCGAGCGCTCCAGGAAGAAGGACTACGAAATAGTCCGAAACATGTCGAGAATCACTCGAGTTTTTATACGTGAGTTATCCGGTTATGTGTAATTATTGTGAACCTATTGTGTCGTCATGACTGTAGGCATTATGTTCATGCAGACAGTATTTGTCTTCCATGCTGGCCTGGGAGCAAAGGAAAAACATAGAATGTGCCAGTTGATTCTCGTCACGCGCAGATAGTAAAAGCCCATCGAGGGAATAGGCGAAATTCTTAGGAATCACGTTATAGGCGATGCGGCTAGCAACCCATCACTATTTTAATTCCCCTTTCCACCTAGTCGCCTCCAATCATGCTAAACGTGGCCTTTAGGTTTTGTTACCTCCTGAGTTAACGGGCCTGCTCTGTCTACCCCGTAGGGGATATAGACGTGATAATATGTGTATGTGTTAGCATGTGTATGTAGGTATATATAATTTGTCAATGTCAAAGCGATAATTGTTGAAAGTGTCAGCAAAAGTCAAACTGCTTGGCTCTAATTTCACCAATTCGACAATAGTCGGAGACAAGTAATAATTCGCTTTCCATTACAAACTCGACGAGAATTTACTCCGGTTGGTTTCATATTGAATACGTATTGAATTTCGAATTGTTAACGGTCACCGTTAATTGTCGAGTTGAATGACTTATGTCGCGGAAAACAGTTAGCAATAATTATTTTACTGCAAACGTACATTACAGCTTTAAGGCGGATGCTCGTGTTAGCTCATTGAAGAAGTCCCGTTAGATGGCACTGTAATCGATAATGTGTGTTTTTGTAATGTTTAGAAGATTCTCAGAACACTTTTAGATTATCAATTGATTTGCGCAAACAATTTAATACGGCCGATTTTTTGAGACTACACTCAGACGGTAATAATGCACCGATTCGGAGAATACTTAGCTGCACAAACGCTGGTGTCACTAACGGCCCTATACAGATACTAGGTCTTACACACATGCAAATATGAGGCGCCAACTAGTGGAAAAATATTGCAACACCTTGCTAAGCTGTTAGCATAACTTTCACGTTATAGTTACATTTTTATATCAACTTTAAATTTACCGGAAATTTTACAAATCTATACGTACAAAACTAAGTCGTAAAAAAATAGCACCGTAAAATGATTGTTAACTAATTAATAAAAATGTACACTATATATTTTGGAAAAAAGTCAGGTCAGGAGTACCCGAAACCGACGAGCATGTATGAAGAGATTGATGAATGTAGATGAAGCGAAAGAAGTATATCAGGATCGTAGCAAGTGGAAATAAGTAGTCTCTGCCTGCCTCTGTGGGAAAGAGGCGTGACGGTATGTATGTTTGTATGTACACTATATTTTAAAAACAAAATTGAATCTGTAATGCAAAATAATGAGTAAGTTATAAATCTTCATTAGCAATGGAATATCTGAATAACAAACGGGAGATTTGCGAAACTTTGCCCTTTTGCGTAATTTATGCGTAATTTTAGTTCCGACTGACCCCCCGAGTCGATTCCGTCCGAATTTCGGAGTTCGAAATCACAAATTCGCAACTCTGTTTCATGTTTACTTTGTCAAACATACAATTAAACATTTTGTTTAGCCATTCGGCCATATTGCGGTGTATACTGTGTAGCAAGGGAATTACCAATGTAAAGTTAATTTTAACATAGAATAACACAGTTATAGTGTGTTATTACTAAATCAACACAATCAATCGATTTCAATCTATGACAATTTATCTGCTATGATCTTTCATAACTATGTCGTTAACTGACATATCTAATAAGTAGTGAAGCACTAATTTGTGTAGGTATTATTACGCCTACAATCATGCTAAACGTGGCCTTTAGGTCTTGTTACCTCAGGCTCTGTCTACCCCGTAAGGAATATAGACGTGATTTTTGTATGTTTGTATGTATTATTGTTGCTCAACAACTAAAGCATAGTTATGGTTAATAACACTGATACTAATCAAAATTAGAATTAAGTACTTAATTACCATGTACCATGTTACTTTCATGCTGGTCTGGGAGCAAAGGAAAAACATAGAATGTACCAGTTGCTTCTCGCCCCGCGCAGATGGTGAAAGCCCATCGAGGGAGTGGTTGAAATTCTTAGGAATCATGTTATAGGCGATGCGGTTAGCAACCTTTACTTCCAGACCAGCATGGAGGTGCCTAATGTCTTTTTAAAAATGTTATAAAAAAATCTAAGTATCTTGCCTACTTACCTATTATTATATCCACCCGACGCAATCAGATGGCAGTGTTTACCAACCTTTTCACTATCACACCGGGTTAATGATTTAAGTGATAAAGAAAGTATATTTATGTATAATTATCTACTTACTTATTTTATCTACTCGACCCGCAATCAGATGGCAGTGTTTACCAACCTTTTCACTATCACACCGGGTTAATGATTTATGTGAGGTAGCAATACGATTAGCATCGAAGAGGGCCGGTGCATTTCAATTAGCGCGGAGTCCTCGCTGAATAATGCATGGCGGCTTTTGATTGGGCTGTTCGGTGTTGTATCATTTTTGGATAATTAATAAGACGGGATTGCTCGTGAATGGGTTATTTTAAAGGGATGGCTTTATGGCTGACGTTTTAAATAAATAATATTAGGCAAAAATACTTAAAAAAAGACCTAGTTCCAAAGTAAGCGCTAGTAAGGCTTGTGTTATGGGTACGGGATAACGATATAAATTTTTTGTCACAAGATTTTTGAATACTGCATATTTATTACTTTGACATTGGCGAAATCATCAAGAAGAAGCCAAGTTAAAGACAAATTACATTACTGACTGGACATTGTCATAACTACACATTTCTCTTTTTATTATTAACCGCTTAATAACGGCACCGCTATTAAAGGAAACTTTAGATTAAGGTTTTAGGGCGTGTTCAAAAACCGAAAATCTTTTCAAAAATAATTCTCGTGATTAAAAGATTTGTGGCGATTCTGTGCCATTAAATATTACACGTTCCGAGCAGGTTTTATTAAAATAATACTTTTTAATCCTTTAAATATTTCTCTTCATAAAGAAAAAGACATTGTGATAAGCCGGCGAAGCAGGAAGCTCGCCGGAAGTCAGGGGTGGGGCGACAAATAGCACTTCCGGTGTTAGCGAATCTTGCGCTGTGAATTAACGCAGATAATATTTCATGATTTTTCATGATCCAAACGAATGAACGAGGATTGTGCAGTTGGAAAATTCAGTTCTAGAAAATTCTAGCTTTGCTAACTTAGTTTTGAATGTGCTGTTGTCTGACTTTCCTCTGGGTTTTTTATTCGTTCACTTTCCCGGAATGAAAATAGACTTAAAATTAGGAATAGTGTAGCTTTGTTAAATAGTTTTGGAATTTTCGTTTACATACAAATTTAATAAACGATTATTTTATAATGTTAACCGCACAATATTTGCATAGATGAACATAAAGCATTTGCAATAAATAAAAAAAAACTTACACGAGCATGTATGAAGAGATTGATGACTGTGGACGAAGCGAAAAAAATATGTCAGGATCGTAGTAAGTGGAATAAAGTAGTCTCTGCCTACCCCTGTGGGAAAGAGGCGTGACGGTATGTATGTATGTAAAAAAAACTTGGAATAATTGACACCAATGGGGACTATCGTTTCTTTGCTCACCAGTTGGCGCCACTGTTGACTAAGGTCCATAGGTATAGCTGTCAAAGGCGACTTTATAAGATCGGCGCCGAGACAAAGTTTTAAATCTTGAATCTCATTAAGTTTAATAATTATAAATAACTATCATCATATCGAGTAGCTATGCCGCAATGTTGTCCAGTTCTGTTTTGTTCGAAAAAAACCGCTTTCAAAGCGTTCACATTCATCGCCATATAATCCATTTGCGATAATTTCACGAAGGAGATCACTTTTCAACAGGTAAATGAAAGAAATTATAACTTATGTCACGAAGCCCGCCACAACCAGTGAAAAGTGAATGTTATTGGACCTTACGCGATACTAGCGCCTCTAGTGGCAAATTCACACGCGATAGCCCCCATTGACCCAGTCCCAAACTAAGCAAAGCTTGCAATATTATGTACTAGCTGTTGCCCGCAACTTCGTCTGCATAGAATTCGTTTATCGCTATCCCGCAGAAATTACGTATATGTGTTATTCCAGACTATAATCTATCTATGTTCCAAATTTAGTCCAGATCTGTCCACCCGTTCTGGCGTGAAAGAGTAACAAACATCCAAACATCCATACTCACAAACTTTCACATCTATAATATTAGTAGGATTAGACAACGGATAAACATACTTATATTGATTCAAGACTTGGGAACAAACATTCGGAATTTTCACACAAATATCAGCTTCGACCGGGGCTCAAATCCCCAAGCTTCATAGTCATAATAAAAATCATAGTGGAATAAAACGAGTGTCTTTGTCTTTCACTTAAAAATTTAATGTAAGCTTTATTATGTAGTATATTTTGCACATCTTGTTTATTTTGCACAATAAAGAGTTTACATACATACATACATACTTATTTTATCTGTGTATCGTTTCGTGAGTCATAGACGGTTCTGGCTGAAAATCAGTGCTGCAGGTGTCTAACACAGCGTAATGCTGAGCCAGCGACCGTTTCACTTTTGCGAAGACACACAACGCTGATGATCCATTTTTCATGTCTATGTTTTTTTTTTTTTGTTATACCTTGTTTATTTTCTATAAAACTGTGTATATTATCTTATGATTGTGTGTCTTGCAAAAAGGAATAAATGTCTTCTTTCTTTCTTTCTTTCTATTCAGAACGATCTCTTGCTAAAAAAAATCAGCATTGTTCAAGAGTGTGGGAGTTAAGATAATGGAAATCTCTGAAAAATAAACGTGATTTGTGAAAAACACCACCCGAAAGCTGATACAAATTTGCCTACCAATATAAAAGGTGCAGAAATACGTCGGAAAATTCAGTTAGCAATATTCAACCCATAACTGTATCCATTTGAAATTTCAATTTACGTAAATATTTACGTTGACCATCTGTGCGGAGGCTGTATTACTTGACAAACAAAGATACGTCGCTGAAACTTGGAATTATTTTTTTGTTTTCTTTAAGGATTACGCTGGTTACCCAAAGGTGTGTCTAAACAAATCCACAGGAATCTCTAAAAATCCCATCATAATATCTTTATTTATGTTGTTTGGAGAAAATTCGTGCTTTTGCCAATAAAATGCATGCACAACAAAACTATTGTTCAAAAAATCACGACAGTAAGCGTAAGCGAGCGTTTTTCAAAAAAGTCTACGGAATCAATTTTGCCAGAATTAAACTAGTTTGTATTTTTCTTCCTCAGAATCGTTTACCCTATCGATCCTTATACATGAAATAACGTTTCCCAAAATGTCCTTTCCAGTTCGTCACTTTTTTGTTCGTCGTTTTTTTATACAGGGTGCTCAGAAAGTAGAGTCAAGAGAAAGTAGAGTAGAATTTTTGTAAAACGCTAATCCTCAATTTGGTAGCTAACTCTATAGATAAAACAATTAACCTAACCAATGTTGCAAGTTTAAAAAACCATGTCAAATTACATCAAAAATAATCGCTTGTCAGGAACAAATAAGCGAATGAACAATATTTAATCCATTTATTAAAATGCAACCATGAGCGCTAACACTCAACGAGTCGCTTTATACAGAACCCAACATTAGGCGTAATGGTTATTAGTAAACGGTCGATTTATGGTAATTATGTACCTACGTAATTGACTCGATATTTATACATAATATAATATATATGTATGTATGTATAACACTTTATCCTACTTATGATAAATGCGAAAGTTTGTGACGTGAGTGAGTGAGTGTGTATGTTTGTTCCTTCTTCACGCTGAAACAACTTGACGCATTTAGATCAAATTTGGGGCGGAGATAGCTGGTACCCTAGATTAAAACATAGGCTACTTTTTACCCCGGAAAATTGCATAGTTCCCGTGGGATAGCGATAAACATGTGGAAGGTCTAGAACAGGAAGATCTAGGAAGGCCTAGAGTCGCAGCGTAAATATTTATTGCAGAATATACTATCAATATCAGTTCTCAAGTCTAATTCTACGTGGACGAAGTCGTGGGAAGAAGCTAGGTGTACATAAAACACACGAAAATTATGAATACAGGACAAAGCAAATGCGCAAAGTCGAACTTATCCCTAAAAGAGATTTCTTCCAGTAAACTTTTAACGATTGACCGGATATAGGTATTAAGCAAGAGTAGACACACAGAAAAAGTAAAAGAACCGATCGAAAGGTAAATTAATCCTAAATGTCTAAATTTTAAATAATTTATATTAATAATACTTACACGTTCCATCCTGGTCTGGGAGCAAAGAAAAACCATAGGAGTACCAGCTGATTCTTCATCACTACATAGTATAAAACAAAGTCGCTTTCTCTGTCCCTATGTCCCTATGTATGCTTATATCTTCAAAACTACACAACGGATTTTGATGCGGTTTTGTTTAATAGATAGGGTGATTCAAGAGGAAGGTTTTTATGTATAATATACGCAGTAATACGCAGACAAAGTCGCGGGCAGAAGCTAGTTATTACTATAAAACAGACGGAGACGTCATCATAGATAACTGACACTTAATATAAAATGAACTTTACAAAGTGGTGAGACAGAACTTAGAGTTTCGTAACTAAAAGATGCCAACGAGGTCTATAGTTTTCCTTCCATGCTGGTCTGAGAGCAAAGGAAAAACATAGAATGTACCAGTTGCTTCTCTTACCGCGCAGATGGTAAAAACCCTTCGAGGGAATGGGCATAGGAATCATGGTTATAGGCGATGCGGCTAGCAACCCATCACTATTTTGCTTTCCCTTTCCACCTATACGCACACAATCTTGCTAAACGTGGCTTGTAGGTCTTGCCATCTTAAGTTCTGTCTACCTCGTAAGGGATAAGGACGTGAATTGTGTATGCATGTATGTAATTAATAATATTAGATTTGTCATTCCACCATATTATAAGTATTTAAATAAAAAAAATGATCTTAAACATCAATGAATTGAGATTATTATGATATGAGTTTTTCATAAACTGACCACTCTATGAAATGAGAATATCAGAAACAATTTCTGTGAAACAAAATTCTATAAAAGTATCGTCTACAATATAGTGTACAACCAATGCACTCACTAATTACAACAATGGCTTAATACCACTATTAATAAACCATTTAGCACTACTTATTACTGAAAATACACGGTCGTAGCTAATGTCGTCGAATTAGCTGTTTATCTGCTGCGGTAAAATATCACCCCGGTAGGGAATTGATTTTACCATTTTCCAAATGACAAGGTTCCATGTTGCAACATCAGGCGCCCCAAATAGAACGTTGTAGTTTTGGACGTAGAGTATAGTTTGAGGTTTTTAGAAATGCGATATAGTTTCGTTATATTTGTTTTGTAGTGGACCGATTTGTCATTATGATTTAAGGTTGTCGCGTGGTTTCATACTAGCTTTAGATATTGTAATATTGTGGAAAGCTTTTGTCGTTTTGTTTAGTTGCAAAAAGTAGTTCGGGTCTTTTTTATTTTTAAAGTTTTGTACCGTCTAACAGGCTTCTGCTAACTTAGCAATCGTTTGTCCTTATCTGTGAAAGGTAAATGTTAAAGTGACAGATAAGGACAAACTATTGCTAAGTTAGCAGAGGCGTACAGAGCGTTTATGAATAAGGGGAAAAGACTTTACATCATAATTATAAATTCTAATTTAAGTCACCCCTTGGCGTCATATATTTTAAACATCCTGTCCTGAAAAAAGCTAGAGACGTGTTCAGCCAACTAACTAAATTATTTGCTAAAATATAAAGTATGAATAGTGACCAGATATTTTTGCTCGCCAGCATATTTTGGATTAATTTTAAGACACTGTATAAAAGGACTACAATAAAAAAGTGGTCACCTGCCTGTCATATTTTTTGGCAGAGAACAAACTGCGTTACAATCCTTGTTATAAAGTATTTTTTTACATTATTGTAGGGTGTAACATATTACATTTTACTTTATTCGAAACGCAATTATGAAAACAGCCAAACAGTGTTCTGTTTTCAAAGCAAAATGAGCCTCGATCTGAACATCTCGGAACAGCGCCATCTATGCGAAACGGGGCGAACTTCTAAGCAAGCACTGTGGGTGAGCTAGCTTCATGTTTGCAGAGCGGAATCGTATACAGATACTTTACTTCACCGTCTATAGATAGAGGTGCAAGTCTCGTTTTTGTTAGAAGCGGGGAGTTAAAAGGCTTCCATTGAAACTAGGGATAAATGGTTCTCCCGTAGCTAAGATTAACGTTCTTTTAATTGGTTTACGAAACAAAGCAGTTCTCGGAGTAATTAAAGCTAATACACTTTAATAGTTCGTAGCAAAGTATGTGTAACGCTACGGCACGGTCTACGAACGAAAGTGCTACGAAGCATGCTACGAACGTGCTACGGGTAAAAAATGTTGGTGTTTGTTAAAATTAGCCAGATTGTTTGGCTCACTGCCATAGCGGGTCGGCTACTTGGTACTGATTAGTATTCCACCAAGTAAAAATCGTGAAAAAGTATTCTAATTATCACACAATTAACAGAAACTTTGTACACAACAAACCATTTATAAGGTCTTATAATTATAAGATTGGCACACAATTTGTCCAATTGCCAGCAAATACCAAAGCTGACCGTATTGCTCGTTACTTCATATTTTTTGCACGTTTTCAACTATAGAACAAGGTCTATGAAGCAAAAGAGAAACAGATATAACTAGCCTAGAATTATTGTACTAAATATTGCACAAACTCAGAATAAGAAGACCGCAGTACCCACGGGTGCACATTGAATTAGGAACTAACGCGTAAAAAAGTACAATAGGAATAAACAAGCAACAAAGTATAATAACAATTTCTATGGATAATTATTGGTCCGAAATAAAGATTTATTATTATTATTCTGTATATTTATTTTTGTTTCAAGTTAGGTTTTTACAATATCCATATAAAAAGTAATAAAACAATATTAATACAAAATATAAAAACATTATAAAAACCTATTATTATTATTATTATAACTGAGACTCGCGACGTTTTCATCATTTATTTACTTGCTTACACCACACAAATCACGTCTTTATCCCTTACGGGGTAGACAGAGCCCAAGGTGGCAAGACCTGTGCCAAGATAATGGGCGTATAGAACGCAAAAAATGGATGTGAGTGATGGGATCGCCTATAACATGATTCCTATGATTTTCGCCGATTCCATCGATGGGCCTTTACCATCTGCGCGGGAAGAGATGCAACTGGCACATTCTATGTTCATCATTTATTTATCTACTATTAAAGTAAGCGCTATTTCCACTTCTATGCGTCAAGCAAAGCAAATTCCACGCAATAAATCAAAGTAACAAATTCTCATCCACACCGCATTGGGTTACGTTAATTTACTGTTACCATAAGCACAATGAGATTCAACTTTTTATTGCCATAAATTAATAACATTCCTGGCTCGCAGCCAGCACTACAGCGTAAGACTGAAGTTGATCTGATAATGGAATGCGCCGCTAATTATTCCGAGGATTAAATTAGCGATACCGCGGTAATATCCAGACAGCTGTGGATAACGTAACGGTTAATGTGCCCAATAGCAAGGTGGGGCAGTATGGGAACGCGATAGGGTCAAGGGAAGGTTTCAGTGTGTTTTTGATACTCTGTACGGGAATATCCTCACATTCTTGTTTGTTTTCCTCACAGGTTTCAGACCCTCTTGACTCACCGTACCCCTAGCGCTACCCTAGGAGTAGGGTGGGACTGAACCATACCACAAATAGTAGTGCTGGGATTTGAGAAATCGAAAAATATCGACGGTGATCCGCGTACCGTGACTCCTATTCTTGGGCGATTTGCCCTTGCGGCCTAAGGGACTACCTAACTAACCTAACTAATTTAACCTACCTATAGCCGTAGCTTACAGCACTACGGTAGTATGGTTCAGTCACACGGAGGAGTAGTGCTAGGAGTATTATGAGTTAAGAGCCTTAAAAGAGTTGTCGCGAAGCTCGCGAGCCATGACCCACGGGTAAGTTTATTATCTATGCCTTTTCTGACGTTGGCAACACTGTGAACCTTCTTGTACTTATGAATTCTCACTTTGACAGATCGCTACGGTTTAGCGCGGCAAACCGAGTAAGAAAGTGATTTGACAGGAGGAGGCGAGCGAATTTGCAGCCACAGGTGAGTCCTGATTTATATTATGACCAATGATCATAACCATTAAATGTTACTACCAAAGTTGGACTCATGTCCTTTCGTGTGGGATAGTGATCCTGAGACAGTGACTATAGGAGATGATGATGATGCCGGTAAATAAAGGCATAGAGCATAAGTGATCTCAGAGGCATACAGAAGTTGTGTATGCTAAGTGTAGTCAGTAGCTTGCAGAAGTTGTGCATGCTACAGAAGTGAAGACAATTTATGGGTCTAAGCACTGATTCCGGTGGTCAGGGTTGGACTGTAGGGGTGTTGTGGAGGTCCTTCAAGGGACTTCGGTCCCGCTCGGTGCTTAGGAGAGAGTGCAGTAGTTTCGCCTCTCTGGGACTCAGTGCGTGCATAAGTTTCTGGAAGTCCACCCATATTTGTCGAGGGTTGCATAAGTTTAAAGGGGGCCCTCATGTATAAGTTCTACCCCGTATGAGAGATGGAGACCATGGTCTCATGTTGCATAAGTAAAGCTAAAGTTCAACAGACTTAAATGTAAAGATTATGAAATTATAGTCATTATGTCACGGGATCGCTATCCATCTGTATTTATGTGGTTCTAGAGAAATACGTCGCCACATAATTTGGTGGAGATGCTAAAGCAAATGATTAACACCTCTTTTGGTTTGGGAGTGCCTCCCGGACTGCAAGCAATGTGCAGTCGAGTTCCTGTTTCAATTGATTGTACCAGTATGATACTTGATGAAATTGAACCTAATTGACAACATAAACCGTTATGTTGACCACTAACTGCCCATCAGTGAGACATAATTTACTAATATGAATAACGTGTCGCGTGACTATGGTAAAATAAAATGGTAAAAAGTTTGAAAGAAAACGGTCAATGATATTTTATCTTAATCTATAGTGAAATATCCAATTGCCAAGTCATCGTGCCAAGAAGAATGAGAAGTGGTTCAATTTAAATTCTATCATATGTCTAATAACTTGGTATCTAAATTTGTAGGTCCAAATGGACAAACTGTAATACAATATACACGTAACACAAATAAAATAGTACCAAAATCAGAGATTAGCCTTAGCTAATTTGTACCTACTATTATTTACTTTGCGTTCCGTTTACTATCTATGTGATACTTTTCACAAAGCAAAAGGATACTATTTAAGTTATCGACCAAAACATACCGTTCCATTACGTAACGGAAGTGTGTACCTTACCTTACAATAATAGTGTATTTAACTATTTAAGCTATGATGCGCGTTCGGAAATGTGTAACATGGTGTACGCATAATAATATAACATTTCGTTCAGAAATTGGTAATTGATAGCAACACTTCGGCGTTCGCACATTAACCGCGTCAGTGTTATGAATTTGCATTTCAGGTTTCATCTTGAAGAATTAAATATTTTTTCTTTACATGACGTTGTTTCCTTATTTAACCCTTTAGATAAGAATATAATAAATAAGCACGTACATTAACCAGCCCAGTCGTCGATTAAATTTAACCGATTGGGCTGTATGGGTCGCTTGCCTTTGCAAAAAGGGGGCCGTCATGTTGGCAAACTTGTCAATTCGCGTATTGATAGGAACGTATCCGACACGCTGATAATCACATTTGCGCCTACATTTCGGTCTCTGTGGTAAACGCCCATTCCGTTTTTTAAACTAACTCTCGTGGAAAAGTGAAGTGAAAATCTTTGTTTGAAAGTGCTGAATTTGCTTTATTTGCCGCCAACAGTGACCTAAATTATAAGAAGTGGAATTATAATTACTCCAAGGATAATCAATAAGCTAAGGAAAGTGCAATACATCTCTGGAATCTATCGATTAAGTGGTGAGTGCGGATTATCATATGAAAATCCAGATAAGTGTAATCTCCATTGTGAAACCCGCAAATTCAACACAGGATTCATTGCAGGATAGCAACAGAACACGTCGCTTGCTTGCCGTGGTCGTATTAGAGACGCCGACACAGTATAACCGGAGACCCGAGATTAACTGAATGAATGCTTAACGCTCATAATGTAAGTATTTGATACAACTAAACAAATTTTCATATAAAAAAGGGGTGACGCGACCCGTGCGGTCACAAACCCTTTAAGGATGATCGCAATTGCCTGTAAATTAGCAAACTAATGTATCCCAACGAAGGACAAAAGCCTTTATGGCAACAATTATGTAAACAATTATGCAATTAGTTCTAATTGCTATATTCCTTTTATGTGTTATAATTTTGGATTAGTTGGATTAAATAATAAAAGATTATATGTACTACATCTCAAAATATGCCATCTTTAAATAGTTTAAAATTGTGTTATAGGCAAGTATAGTGACAGAAAATTAATATTAATTTTGAAAATTTTTTAACACTGCTCTAAATAAAAAATACAAAGTACGCCTCGTGCTGTTGTGTGTACAAGTGCATAAGCATTGCGGACTAAAACTAACTAGGACCTAATAGTTTTAAAAGGATTGCTAGTTTAGTCTTTGACGGATTTGTTTAAATATTTCAGTCTGACACACGATGGAAGAGTTGTTGAGCACACGACTGCGCCTCAGGCAGAAGAGCCTAGAAGAGATCATTCAGGAAACTGAGAAGCTCATACGGGATGGTGTACCTGTGGAACTGCACGAACTCGTCAGATACAAGACTACGATACAAGGTCTCTCTAAGTCCCTTTCTGATGACACTCTTTTGTACGTCGAAAAGTGTCCTGGGCAGAGTTCCATCGATATAACCATGCTAGTAAACTGTCAGCTGGAAGCTGAGAAGTTACTACTGACACTTGAAGCATCTGAGAGATCACATGTAATGGAACGACCCCCGGCAAGTACAACCGAACCTGTGCAGAACCATGCCAGACTTCCCAAACTAGACCTAGTGACATTTGATGGTAACATACTCATGTGGACTTCCTTCTGGGATTGTTTCGAAGCAAGCGTCCACAAGAAAAACATTCCTGAAGTAGAGAAGCTATCATATCTACTATGTTCCCTGAAAGGAGTGGCCCGTCAGGCAGTTGATGGGCTTGAAATTACAAACTCAAATTATGAGATAGCGAGGAAGATTTTGGAAAACCAGTTTGGAAAGAGACAGAGAGTTATCGATGCTCACTACAAGGCGTTGCAATATTTACCTAAAGCTCAAGAGGCTAGCACCGATTGTAGACGCACCTACAATGAAATTGAGAAACATCTTCGAGTACTTGAAGCAATGGGAGAAAGCATGGAATCCAACTACTTGAGGGTTATTATAACCAGCAAATTTCCAGAGAAGATAACGTACCAAGTAGACCTGAATACCACTGATGAGTCTACTATCGACACACTGAGGAAGGAGTTCAATAAGGTCATCTCAGCACGTGAGAAAAACGAAACACCAGTAAACACTGAACCAGCGAACGCTCCGACTACATCAACTCCATCTACCTCAACGCTGTATATGAGGTCTGAAAAAGGGCAAGAGGTACGAAAGAGAAACTGGCAGCAAGCGAACAAAAAACCCCAAGAGAGAAGCTCACATGCAAAGCCGAGACCGCAAAAACAGCATCAATCCCACCAACCGAAGAGGCCACGATGGACATGTATTTTTTGTAACGACCACAATCACCTGAGCGAAGAGTGTAGCAAATACAAGACCTATGTAGAAAGGAAAGGGAAGCTACAGAATAGGTGCTACATCTGCTTCCGTCAAGGTCATAGGGCTACAGTCTGCACCTTCAAGAAAAAGTGTGTGCACTGCGGGAAAATGCACAATCGAGCGCTATGCCATCAGAAGACGAGTGGTCAAGGTGAGCATATTGACGATTCTATGGATACCGTTGTCTATGTCAACAAATATCTGAGTAATCATCTTTTACAGACCGCGGTGGTTCAAATAAAGACCGGAAGCAACCAGAGTCTTCCGTGCCGACTCCTCCTTGATTCGGGGAGCCAGAGGTCATACATCACTACCAGATTATTTGACAAACTACATAGAAGACCAGATGAAGAAGACAGACTTATGATTTACACATTTGGTTCAAGCGTACCTAGCGAGATAATCAGTCCATCTGCAGAAATAATTATTGTCACCAAACGCCAAATCGAAAGGAAGATTAGAGTCAACATAGTGCCACACATTACTGATCGTGTTCCTATAGCTCAAATTGAATCAACACGGATAGATGTGGTGGCAGATGATGATTCTATCGGAGAGACCATCGATCTCCTGATTGGAAATGACCTCTACCTTTCTTTCTTGAAGAATAAGATAATCAAGATACGTGATGAGATTTACCTGGCGGATTCGGAACTTGGATGGTTGGTTTCTGGAAATCAGATAGAAGGTACCGAAGATGACAATGTACTGTCGGTAGTCACTTACTGCCATTGCCATGACACCAGTTGCCCATATTTTACTGAGCCGGATCTACCTTTACGGAGCATAGACATAAAGTTCCTGTGGTCCTTGGAGAGCATAGGCATCACGGACTCTCCAAAAACGTCCTGTGAAGAGGAGTCTGTTCAACATTTTAATGAAACAGCAAAATACGACAAAGGCAGATATCAGGTGAAGTGGCCCTGGATACAATATCCTCCCGAACTCCCTACCAACTACGGACTGGCGTATGGTAGACTTAAAGGCCTGATGAAGAGACTAGATGAAAATGCCTTAAACGACTACAACCAGATTCTCAAGGAACAACTGGAAGCCAATGTAATAGAGGTTGTAGACTCCAGCGAATATTATCAGGACAAACACCCAGTACACTACCTACCACACCATATGGTCAAGCAAAGAGAAAAAAGGGGACGTATCGTGTACGACGCCTCAGCCAAGACGAAAGACGAAAAGAGCCTCAATGAATGCCTGTACCGGGGACCATCTATGCTGGAAGACCTTACTGGGTTAATACTCAACTTTCGATTGGGCAGAGTCGGTATAACGGCCGATGTTGAGAAAGCCTTTTTACAGGTCGGTCTCCAAAGAGAAGATAGAGACGTCACCAGGTTTTTATGGGTAAAAGATACCCAAAGAGAGGTGACCGATGACAACATAGTCCAGTACAGGTTTTGTAGAGTTCCTTTCGGGCTAATTTCCAGCCCCTTTCTGTTAACAGCAACCATCAGACATCATATCTCAAGGACGAACCCGCCACTTCTTAATAAGATAGCTGACAAATGCTATGTCGACAATCTGGTTACGTCAACAAAGTCAACGAATGAAGGCCTTGAGCTCTATGATGAAACAAGAAAGACATTCGATGAACTCGGAATGAATATACGTGACTGGGTGTCTAACGATCAAAACTTCATGAATAAAATCCCAAAACAACAGGCGGCGAAACAAACTGAAAGGGTAAAGATCCTCGGATTGATATGGCACCTAAAGAGAGACACTCTACAACTAAAAATTGACGAAACCGCTCATGAGAATGGCCTCATTGAAAAGGGGATTACAAAAAAGGGTGTGTTAAGAGTACTGGCACGTCTCTATGACCCGTGCGGATTTATATCACCCCTCATACTTCCAGGCAAGCTACTCTTTCAGGAACTTTGCGCGAGAAAGTTAAAATGGGACGAAAACCTACCAACCGACTTACAAGAACAATGGTCTACTATAACAGAGAACCTTAAGGCCATTAATGATTTCAAGTTACCAAGGTATATCGGCAGTGAAATGAAAGATGACTCCCTGGAGTACGAGTTACACGGGTTTTCAGACGCTTCTATAAATGCACATGCGACCGTCGTCTATATCAGAATGAAAGGGAAAAGAGAAATTAAAACTGCCTTTCTTATGTCAAAATGCAGAATTAATCCCATTGAAGACAGAGATGATTTGAAAATTCCGAGACTGGAATTATTGGGATTTCTAATCGGGATTCGACTCCTGAAATATATTAAAGGTCACCTAAACATAGAGATTTCCAAAATAAATTTATGGACAGATAGCCAAGTTGTTCTAGCATGGACGAAAACGAATAAGTTGCTGCCTCCGTTTGTACTAAGACGCATTAACGAAATCAAACAAATTAGAGACTCTCTAAACATAGAACTGTCCTATGTGAACACAAAAGAGAATCCTGCTGATATAGCGACACGGCCTGAATTATGGTACAAGAAGCAAGATTTGTGGATTAATGGTCCGAACTTCCTCACCCATGAACAAAAATACTGGCCCAAAACTTATAACACGGAAGATGTAGAGATTTGTTTGGCTGGGAGCGCTCTGGACATAGTAGACACGCCAGAGATGTCCGTGAAAGGATATGAAGACCAAGAAGTAATCTCTCTCTTCCCAGAATATCAAGCCACACCCATGGAAGATACACATAGATCAGACAGAAATGTACAGAGCGAAGAAGAGAAGATAAAAAATGAAATCAGAGAATTGCAAAAGAACTACTTTCCTGACGAAGTCTTGGGTAAACCTACCAGCTTGTCGAAGAACTTGGGCCTTTTCTTAGATGAACAGAAAATTTTACGAAGCAGAGGCCGTCTAGCAAATACAAATTGGCCACATGATAAGAAGTTTCCGATTCTCATTCCAAGGAAGTCTCCTTTCACACATCGGACAATTCAGAAGATACATGAAGACAATTATCATGTTGGTGTACCTCACACACTCAGCCTCTTAAGAAACAAGTATTGGGTTCCACAAGGCCGGGCCCAAGTAAAAGGGATAATTGAAAAGTGTCAACAATGTAAGAGGCATGCTGGTGGTCCATACAAGATACCTCCGCCGCCTGCGTTGCCCAGCGAGAGGGTTAATTACAGTTCTCCTTTTACTTACGTCGGTCTTGACTATCTAGGCCCTATACTTGTAGAAACACCAAATAGCAGAGAAAAGAGATGGATCTGTATCTTAACATGTCTAGCAGTGAGGGCGATACATTTAGAAATGGTAAAAAATTTATCAGCTGAAGAATTTCTACTCGCTCTAAGACGCTTTACAGCGGCAAGAGGGATACCGAAGACTATTATCTCAGACAATGCGTTACAATTCAAACTGACAAGTGAAGTATTGACCAGTTCTTACTGCATAGACAATAGTATAAAGTGGAAATTTATAGCTCAACTGGCCCCGTGGCAGGGCGGTTTTTACGAAAGATTAGTGGCCCTGGTTAAACACTGTTTAAAACGGACGCTGGACAAGCATTTATTAACAGACAACCAGATGCTGACAGTTGTTAAGGAAATTGAAGCGGTCCTCAACACACGGCCACTTACGTCAGTTGGTTCAGACTTGGAAGAGGTTCTGAGACCGGCTGATTTCCTATCACTAGGCCAGTGCCTAGAGGTAGACTCCACCCTTCCAGAATCGGTGTTACAAGGCACTAGTACCAAAGTCGATTTGATCAAAGGATGGAAAAAGGGACAGACAATTCTCGAAGAGTATAAGAAGATGTTTGTTAACCAATACTTACCAAGCCTTCGAGAAAAGTTTTTCCATACACACAAGCAACCAAGGGTAAAATCTGATCGAACACCTCAACTTGGAGACATAGTGCAGATCAAAGAAGACACGAGAAATAGGATCAACTGGAAGGTCGGAAAGATCGTTGCCGTAATTAAGGGTCGCGACGGAGAATCTAGAGTGGCCAAAGTTAAGGTCGGGAACACTGAATATACTCGATCTGTAGGCCACTTATATCCACTAGAAGCCGATATGGACCTAGCCCAAACGGAACAAAGGAAAGCGCATCAGCTAGATCCTAATATCACCTCAGACCAACCTGATCAGAGAAGGGACACCTGTGATATTAATCCAGATGCAAGCCTGCGTACCAGAGTGATTCCGGAAGAAATTATCGTTGCTCAAGATGAAAAATTGACTGAACAAGTATGTCCAAGCGAAGTTAGTGCTCCTTCTGGACCAGTATCATTAACTCAACCTGAACCGATACACTCGATTCCGGATGATCCAGTGACTCCAGATCAAATGGATGTGGAGGAAGAGTTACCTTCAGTCGAAGTAGACGATGTGCAAATGGAGCATGACACAAGACGAAGAGCAGCCATTCGAGCTAGAGAAAAAATAGCGGAATGGACTCGTCTGTTACTGTCTCTGCTCTAAAACCTTTTGCCCTCGGGAGTGTCGCGAAGCTCGCGAGCCATGACCCACGGGTAAGTTTATTATCTATGCCTTTTCTGACGTTGGCAACACTGTGAACCTTCTTGTACTTATGAATTCTCACTTTGACAGATCGCTACGGTTTAGCGCGGCAAACCGAGTAAGAAAGTGATTTGACAGGAGGAGGCGAGCGAATTTGCAGCCACAGGTGAGTCCTGATTTATATTATGACCAATGATCATAACCATTAAATGTTACTACCAAAGTTGGACTCATGTCCTTTCGTGTGGGATAGTGATCCTGAGACAGTGACTATAGGAGATGATGATGATGCCGGTAAATAAAGGCATAGAGCATAAGTGATCTCAGAGGCATACAGAAGTTGTGTATGCTAAGTGTAGTCAGTAGCTTGCAGAAGTTGTGCATGCTACAGAAGTGAAGACAATTTATGGGTCTAAGCACTGATTCCGGTGGTCAGGGTTGGACTGTAGGGGTGTTGTGGAGGTCCTTCAAGGGACTTCGGTCCCGCTCGGTGCTTAGGAGAGAGTGCAGTAGTTTCGCCTCTCTGGGACTCAGTGCGTGCATAAGTTTCTGGAAGTCCACCCATATTTGTCGAGGGTTGCATAAGTTTAAAGGGGGCCCTCATGTATAAGTTCTACCCCGTATGAGAGATGGAGACCATGGTCTCATGTTGCATAAGTAAAGCTAAAGTTCAACAGACTTAAATGTAAAGATTATGAAATTATAGTCATTATGTCACGGGATCGCTATCCATCTGTATTTATGTGGTTCTAGAGAAATACGTCGCCACAAGAGTCTCATGGTAAATCCTATGGCAAGAAATATTTTTCTAGATCAAAATAATACGTCGATTGATAATTTAAAGTAACGAAAAAATCAAAATTATACTATTTTTTCATAAAAAGGACGCCTTGGCTATGGTTCCCAAGATGCTAGCCACGTTCTCTCTGAAAAGTTAAGTTAATTATTTGTCCGAGAAAGCTGCCAGCAGTTAGTCCCCTGTGTCGTCGACTAGCCTCTTCCTGATTTCTATTAATATACCACAAGCGCTACAACCCTATGATTAATCGATAAAAAACTTAATAAAACAAGCAGATTGCACTATATACCTAAGTGTATCAGGTGAGATAGGGGTCAATCGCGGACTGAAAATCGAATGAACTCCAAAGATTTCATCAAGATAATTATCAATGATACTGTGTAATTTTCATGCAGGTGATAACGGCTCTAATTACGCTTAATTATGTCAATACAACTCGCCCAATATCAACAGGACGTAACAAGCGGGCGTTCGTGCGAATAACCTTATTCATTCCCGTTCAATTGTACTGCATTATCATTTTGTGTTTATAAATTTTGACATGTGATGGCCTTAATTAAAATTTGGGGATTGCGATGTTCATCACAGGGATCGCTTGCGGTTATTCTCTGTTTAATTATTTGTTTATCAATGCTTATTTGCTGGGGTTAAACATCGGGGCGTGGTTGTCAAAGCTGTTAAGCGGCAGTTGCTGTATATTGATGATATTATTATCATGCGCTTTCTATGTTTTTGTAATAGTGGCTTTCAAAAAACACACAAATCACTTCTATACCTACGGGGCAGAGCCTAAGGTAAATGTTAACACAGGAAAATTTACACATACAGCAAAATAACTGCAATACCTACTTATATTATCAATGCGAATGCAACTGTCTGTATGTATGTTTACCTTTCACACTTAAACAGCTGAATCGAATTAATTGAAATTTGGTATACATGTAGTTTTAGTCTCGGAGAGGAACATAGGATAGTTTTTATCCCGGTAAAACGCAGGCAACAGCTAGTAGAACATAAAAGAGGACCACAAGGAGGAACTGAAAGCTTTAGAAATGAGATGCAACTGTCAAACGCTCTGCATCAGTTAGACGGACCAAGTCGATAGAACGGACAACCTTAAACCTATGAGAAAGTAAAGCTGGTACTCAGACAATCAAAGAGATTGTTATCTATAGCATGACCATTACGATGAGCGTAGTGACATGAAAGGGGAACGTATGAAGTAAGAAAATGCCCTGGCTGCGAAAAATCCTCGTAACCGACCGTAGAACACAGTAACTATTCCATTCATTCTAATCAAAATAGTGATGGGTTGCTAGCCTCATCGCCTATAACATAATTCCTATGATTTTCGCATGTTCCCTCGATGGGCTTTTACCATCTGCGCGGGTAGAGAAGCAATTAGTACATTCTATGTTTTTTCTTTGCTCCCAGACCAGCATGGAAGAACTAATAGACACAACCCACATTAAATTGAATGAGAGGGTAAGTCAACCAACCCCCAGTCCTCATTGCCACGCATTCAGTAACAATACTGCATTCCTTGCCCTGTTCACATCAAGTGCGGATAGATCAAGTGGTCTCGTGCAAAGAGACCCTCCTCAGTACGGTGTGGAGTGGCGGAATAAATTCGGCAATGGTTCCCAGCAGAACAATTGAATAGCGGAAAAGTGTTTCAATTACAAATCATCTATTGTTGGACTGATTTTCGTGAGCATTAAGGGATGGATGATAAAAACCGGGTTTTAATTCGACTTGCCATCAGGCCTATGCAATGGCTGAAAATAAAAAGTTTACTGAGCATTAATAAACTATGTCTGCGCCAAATTTCATAAAAATCGCTCTTGCCCCCTTTTTGTTTGAAAGAGTTACAAAAATACAGTGAATTTCATACGGGCGTATATTTTAACAGCTTATAATATACACGCTTATTATTGTAAAAACATGTGTAATAGCAACATTAGTTAAATAATATTTTTTCTTGCTAGTTAATTAATATAGATAAGTTTTTGTAAAATTCGCATGCTATTTTTGAGTAAGGTTATTTTGGTTTGGGTTTTTGGTACCATGTTGCTACCCATTGTTTCTAATCCATTGCCACATCTACCACAAACTCTCAGTGGGAATTAGTTTAGGGTACAAGCTATGTTTACTGCATTACGTTATTAATAGTTTTTTTTTTAACATTGTGTCTGTATCAATTTTTTTCCCCAATAAAGAAAATAAAATAATAATTTTGCAAGCAAAGAATCACACAATATACGTCGATTAAACTAACGTACCTACTTATGTAAACGTCATAACACTCATGTCAAATGAAATAAATTATACTACAAACTTTAAAAAAATAATTACACTTCAATTATAAAAGTTACTAACAAAATATCATTCACACATGATTTGAATGATCGTTAACTACTCGTACATCTGGATAAAATATACGTCCGTGTGAGATTTACACACTATTGATGCAGACACACTCAAAACTTTTGTATGTCATGAGGATTATAATCAACTAACGGTACTGGCTGAAAATCAGTAAAAAGAAAGAAAGAAAAAATATTTATTACCACTAACAACCATAAAAAAACATCAAAACAGAAAAACAAAAATTAAAGTGCGTGTCTAACACCACAGCATACTGCTGAGCTAGCGACCGTTTCACTTTTGCGAAGACTCAACGCTGATGATCTATTTTTCATGTCTGTGTTATTTAATTTAATGATAATAATATCTTGGGCAATTGACACCAATTGACCTAGCCCCAAACTAAGCAAAGCTTGTAATATGGGCACTAGACAACGGATAAACCATACTTATATAGATAAATACATACTTAAATACATATTAAACATCCAAGACTCGAGAAGGGGGAAGGCCTAGATGGACGTTCCGAGACCAAATAGGAGACGTTTTGGAAAAAGGTCAGGTCAGGAGTACCCGAAACCGACGAGCATGTAGGTATGAAGGGATTGATGAGAGTGGATGAAGCGAAATAAGTATATCAGGATCGTAGCAAGTGGAATAAAGTAGTCTCTGCCTACCCCTGTGGGAAAGAGGCGTGACGGTATGTATGTATATGTATGTATGTGAGACTCGAGAACAAACATTCGTATTTTTCATACGAACATCTGCCCCGACCGGGGATCGAACCCGGGACCTCAAGCTTCATAGTCAGGTTCTCTAACCACTGGGCCATCCGGTCGTTGGTTTCCTTTCTATGTCTTGCAAAAATGCTTTCTCTCTTTCTAATTTACAAAGTAGTTGAGACATTATTAGGCTAAGACTACGGTAGGTTAGAAGCTTTAAAAGTCAGAATAGGCTTAGCACTTAGGGTAGTTTTTTATCTTCGGAACCCTAAAAAACAGGCTGGCTTTATACAGGAGTTTTAAACGCGAAAACGCTCAAGGATGCTTCGAATAGAATGGGGTTGCAATAATTAAGCGCTGTGATTTGTGTTTTTTTTTTTATTTTCCTTTGTGCGAAAACAAAAGAATGGTGATTATCAAAGGCGAGCTTTATAGTGATTCTAGATGATTGTTTAGGCTTGTGGGAATGCGAACGTTGTGAGTATGGGATGTTTGTAACTCTTTCAAGCTAAAATGGCTAGACAGATCTGGATCACATTTGACACAGAGGTAAATTATAGTTCGGAATAACACACAAGCTACATATTATCCCGGAAAACTGCTTAGTTCCCGCGGGATAACGATAGATGAATTCTTTGCAGACGGAGTCGTTCGCCACAGGCTACAGTACTGTTGTTTACTTAGCTAAATAAAAAATAAGTTTTTATAAATGACAAAACTAAGTAATGTGGGACAGTAAATTGTGGGACAATAAAACCCAACCGACACATAAATTAGACATAAGGACTAAGAAATAAGATTGTAAAAATGTCATTTTATATTTAATCTATATATATATAATTCAAAGGTGACTGACTGACTGACTGACTGACTGACTGACTGACTGACTGACATAGTGATCTATCAACGCACAGCCCAAACCACTGGACGGATCGGGCTGAAATTTGGCATGCAGGTAGATGTTATGACGTAGGCATCCGCTAAGAAAGGATTTTTGGAAATTCCCACGGGATAAGGAGAAAACGGGAATTATATATGCACAGCCCAAACCACTGGACGGATCGGGCTGAAATTTGGCATGCAGGTAAATGTTATGACGTAGGCATCCGCTAAGAAAGGATTTTTGGAAATTCCCACGGGATAAGGAGAAAACGGGAATTATATATGCACAGCCTAAACCACTGGACGGATCGGGCTGAAATTTGGCATGCAGGTAGATGTTATGACGTAGGCATCCGCTAAGAAAAGATTTTTGGAAATTCGCACGGGATAAGGAGAAAACGGGAATTATATATGCACAGCCTAAACCACTGGACGGATCGGGCTGAAATTTGGCATGCAGGTAGATGTTATAACGTAGGCATCCGCTAAGAAAGGATTTTTGGAAATTCCCACGGGATAAGGAGAAAACGGGAATTATATATTCGATTCCGAGTGACGCTATCTCAGTAACTATAATAACTAGGCTCTTCAAATTTGATACAAAAGTTGGTGATTACAAAACTAAGAAACTGTTTTCAGGATTTTTGGAAATTCCCACGGGATAAGGAAAAAAACAGGATTTATATATTCAGTTTAACGAAATCCTATGAACTATAATTACTAGACTTCAAATTTGGCATAGAAGTAGGTGATTATAATAGTAAAATAAAGATCTAATGATTTTTGGAAATTCCCACGGGATAAAAACGGGATTTATGTATTCAGTTCTACGGGGTTCGATTTTTCGTTTTACTGGTCGTATAAAATTGAAATTTGGCCTTCAATTTCCCTTGGGGAGTGTAGGGGAGAGCTACAAAAGGATTTCCCGAAATTCCCACGGGAACGGAAAAACGGGACTTTTCGTTTTCTGGTTGCAGAAAGCTGAAATTCGGCATGTAGGTTGCTTCGGGAGTGTAGAGGAGCATTAAGAGAGTACTTTCCAAAATTCCCACGGGAACGGGAAAAAAACAGGATTTTAGGTCGTAGAAAGCTGAAATTTGGCAAGTGGGTTCCTTGGGGAGTGTAGAGGAGCATTATGAGATAATTTCCCAAAATTCTTCTTCTTCGTTCCCGTAAGATATTCGGGAAATGCTTTATTTGGCGAAATTCTTACGGAAACGGGAAAAACGAAAAGCGGGGGAAAGTTGAAATTTGTCACGTAGGTTTATTCGGGAGTGTAGGGGAACACTAAGAAACGATTTTCCGAAACGCCCACAGGGACGGGAAAAAACCGGATTTTACGTTTCCAGACGAAACAGCGGAAGAAAGAGACTTAACATTTATAACGTGTGTTTCTTTAAAGGCTTTAAGTGTACTCCGAAAGCACTTTTTTTTTTTTTTTTATGTGAATAGGAAGGCAAACGAGCAAGTGGGTCACCTGATGGTAAGTGATCACCACTGCCCATAGACACCCACAACCCCGGAGGGATTGCAGATGCGTTGCCAACCTAGAGGATTAAGATGAAATGCCCTTGTGCCCGTAATTTCCCCGGCTGTCTTACTCTCCGCACCGGAACACGGCAGTGCAAGCACTGCTACTTAGCGGCAGGATTAGCGAGTAAGAAGACTTCCCAAAATTTCCACGGGAACGGGAAAAAACTTATTTTTTCATTTTACATCTTAGCGCGTACGATGTCGCGGGCAAAAGCTATTTAGGATGTATTTTAGGACAGCCCTATAGGTTAGGTTAGGATTGTTTTATAAAAATCCTGCAATATTTACAGGTTCAGAAAAATTAAGGCATCGGGGCAATGCGGGGGCTGGCTTGCATGCTTGCTTGAGTCCTTGCTTTGCATGCTTGATTGCATGCTTGCTTGAGTCCTTGCTTTGCATGCTTGATTGCATACTTGCTTTCATGCATGCTTGCATGCTTGCTTGCATGGGTGCTTACTTGCATGCATGCTTGCTTGCACGCTTGCTTGCATGCATGCTTGCATGCTTGCTTGCATGGGTGCTTACTTGCATGCATGCTTGCTTGCACACTTGCTTGCATGCTTGCATGCCTGCTTGCATGCATGCTTGCATGCTTGCTTGCATGGGTGCTTACTTGCATGCATGCTTGCTTGCACGCTTGCTTGCATGCTTGCTTGCCTGCTTGCATGCCTGCTTGCATGCCTGCTTGCATACCTGCTTGCATGCCTGCTTGCATGCCTGCTTGCATGCCTGCTTGCATGCCTGCTTGCATACTTACATGCTTGAAGGCTTGCATGCCTGCTTGCATACTTGCATGTATGCTTGAAAGCTTGCAGGTTTGGTTGCTCGCTTGCTTAATTGCTAGGTTCTTTGAAATGCTCATGGTTCACGCGTGCGAAGCCGCGGGCAAAAGCTAGTTGCTAATAAAAGCAAAGATAAAACATAGAATGTTCCAGTTGTAAAATCCCATCGAGGAAATGGGCGAAAATCATAGAAATCTGTTATAGGCGATGCGGCTAGCAACCCAACACTATTTTAATTCAATTTTTTGCCATTTTTACGCCCACAATCTTGCTAAACGTGGGATGTAGGTCTTGCTATGGTATGTCTACCCTGTAAGGGATAAAGGCGTGATTTGCTTATGTATGTACAGTTTGACAACAAAAATAATGTTCCACGATGTACCTGCGCTGTAGACCAATTTTAGTAGCGCGGGAAATTACGATACACCAATGATAAAATAGAATTCTACGCGCGCTAAACTCTGGCGCTGTTATTGGTCGATCGATTTCGTATCAACATGGCGGCCGGGCCGTGCGCCAATGCCGCCATAGATTATTTACACGTTCGGCTACCATCGGAAACTGGTCTGCGCTTCTCTGCGCAAACGAATACTGCCGATGCGCATTATATTTGTTGTCAAACTGTATGAATTGCTAATAAAAGTTATTAAAAACTTTCGCCTTTCACAGCAGGAGTTCACATACATACATATTCGATGGCTAAAAACCGATTTCAATGATTCCATTCTATTTAGTAGGAAGTAACTGGGAGTTGGTTCCATAAATTTTATTGGCGTGACGTGAAGTCAAGTTGTTTCAAACTAAGGTAAAAAAATGTTTCATAGACTTCTACTAATAACGATTTTTTTTTTTTTTTTTTTTTTTATGTGAATAGGAAGGCAAACGAGCAAGTGGGTCACCTGATGGTAAGTGATCACCACTGCCCATAGTCACCCGCAACCCCGGAGGGATTGCAGATGCGTTGCCAACCTAGAGGACTAAGATGAAATGCCTCTTGTGCCCGTAATTTCCCCGGCTGTCTTACTCTCCGCACCGGAACACAGCAGTGCAAGCACTGCTACTTAGCGGCAGGATTAGCGAGTAAGATGGTGGTAGCGATCCGGACGGACCTTGCACAAGGCCCTACCACCCGCAAACGATGTTTGCCTTGCAAATCAAAAAGGAAATAATTACATCCGATAAAGCGTACTGTACGCGAAAGCGACCGTTTTTCTTTCACGCTTCTTAGAAACCTCGTACTCGGGTGTTCCGTATAATTTCTATAAAATTAGCAAAGTAACGACGTCGCTTACTATTACTTACTTATTTGTGTACTCGTACTAACACAGATAAAAAACAACAAAGATCGTTCTATTGTTCTTAACGCATGTCTTTTTCTATTCAGCTGGCTGTCAGCTTTGTAAAGATCATTCATTGTCAAGAAGTACAAACTCGCTGCAACAAACTTAACGATGATTTTTGTAAACGTATTTTACAGTTTGCGAAGTAACTATTGACCCGTCAAGCGTCCTAGCGACTACAGTAGTCCCTAACTTTTTCGGGCGGGACGCTTAAAGGGAGAGCGAGAAGCATGTAATATAGCGAGTTGTCGCTGGCTCTTCCAGGGGAGGAAGACCAGTAGGCTTATTACCTAACTCGCTCGTAATCGCCATCGTGTTCATTTTGACAGTTCATGTATGGGCTGACAATTGGCATCGGAATCAGCTAGCTGTCACATTCATACAAGAACTGTCAAAATGAACACGATGGCGATTGCGAGCGAGTTAGGTAATGAGCCTACTGGCCAGTGGCGTGAATGCATAATGCAGTCCCTAGGACATTTCCCGCCCGAAAAAGTTAGGGACTACTGTAGTCGCTTGGACGCTTTACGGGTTAATTCATACTACTTTACTGTATCTTAAATTAATAATATACAAATGAACGAAGTTGCTTTGGTGCCCCAACAATTAGATGAAAACTTTAAATTATTTAGATTATAATTACGTACAACGTTTTTTAAGGCAATGCGGCTAGCAAACCATCACTATTTTAATTCCTTTTTTCTCCTATACGCTAACACTGCTAAACGTGGCCTGTTGGTCTTGTTACCTTGGGCTCTGTCTACCCCGCAAGGAATAAAGCCGTGATTTGGGTAGGTATGTTTGTATGTATTTTTTGAAGTACCTAGTCGAAATTGTAATGTAAGTTGGGCATGGAAGCAGTATGTACTAGGAATGTTTTTTTTTGGGAATAAAATAATTAAATAATTCCTCTATGTAATCAGGCCATATTAAATGTTAGCCTTTAACTATCCTAAAATATTATTTTTGCTTGGGAACTGGCTGCCCGTTAATTTATCTATGGCTGAGAGTAAAATTTAATGTTTACTTAACACGAAGCTGATATAATTTGCGTTAAATTAGATTAAAGAGAAATATAAACAAAAATATTTCTATTCGTCGTATTTTTTTGTCACTGCCGTTTACCGATATCTAAAACGCGATTAGGTACATTATTTTTCAGTTTTCAGTTCAAATTTTTCAGTTCACATTGGATGTGTAATTTTAAAGAACCGACTCAAGAACAGTTTTGTTTTATTTATTTAGTTAATTGATAACAGACGATTACGGTATCCGACAAACACAAACAACAAATTTTTGACAAATGTATCGTATGACAACCAATTCATTTAATCACCCGTCATTACCAGCTAAACCGTCAAATTAAAAAAAAAACTAAAAACCTGTTTAGTGTGGCTCACATTAGGTTACATTTGCTTTATTAACTTTTACAAAAAGTTAAAATGTCAGCAGAAAATAAAGAGTTGTCGAATGAATCGGTTGTCAAAAATACTTTTGTCGAACGTTTATCCGTCAAATACAGAACCAACACTTACAGGGTTCCTAGAACAATTTGTTCCATTACACGCAGGAAATCCTGTAGCTGATTTGCCTTTAGGTTTTGGTCGAATGTCATCTGGTACGTATTAATTAAAATATTAATTAAAACTAAAATCGAAACAAAGGATGGACCCACGTCGAAAATTCAATTTCGTGCCAGGGATCATAGTTAGAAATTTAAAGTAGGGTAACAAAATGTTGGTACAAGTTGTATGAATCAATTAATGTTGTCCAATAGCTACGTAATTTGGCTATGAAATGCGTAGGATTATCATAATTCACGGTATGGTTTACAACAAATTGATAAGTAAAGCAAAATTGATATGCTGTTAAGTAGGTATTATAATTGACTGAAGAAAAGTGTGAAACGCGAACGAAGCCTTCTTTCCAGCTTGAGCAGTAATGTTCTGTTGTTCTCTACAGCTGCCATTTTCCTGACCGATTTTCGTGAAATTTTGTGAACGAGTTCGATACAAATTTTTTTACGATTTATTTTTTTGAAAATTTTCCAAAGTCATGGGAGTTCAAAAACGAAAAATATGATAATTATTATATCAGACACTACGAAAAAAAAAACGTGAATGTGACTTACCGCAACGAATAACAAGTTTGAATGCACTTGAACAAAATTATCCTTTCCTTACAAACAACTGGCGTTAACCTGAAACTCCACATCTGGCGAATGAATTTTATTTTGTTCTCTTATCTTATTTTAATGGATATAAATTTGATGGGCTACCTTATACCAGACTTCTTGTTAAGCCTCAGGGACGTGATTTTCTGAAACCAGGCCGAAGGTATGCTTTCACCATTTTATTAGCTTTTCGAGGTAAGGTGCCGTCCGAGGATTTAGTTTTATTTACTGCTCTATTCCAACCCCTTAAGGGCACGAAGAACATTTTTATGGCGTCTCAAAACCCTTTCTCTAAGTAAGTATCCCTGTAACGTTCAAAAACACGAAATTCAGACTCTCTTCCAGAGAAGGGAGCACCTTTTATGTAGTTAATGAAGAGGTAGATACTTTTTTTAATTAAAAGTGAGACATTTATTTTTAGTTATTTATCACGGGTAATATAGCAAAATTTACTTACTAATTTGTTTGTACTGACTCACAAATTTCCTTTTTGTAATGTAACTCTGTATGCTAAGAACGGATAGAGAGCTCTGCATCAATAATTTTAACTTAATACACACCTATGCCAGATAGACAAACGGATGGACAAACGGACAGATAATAAGTTATCGTTACTTCTAAAGTATGGAACCGAAAAAAATACGCGTTACTTACTAATTTATTTAAAGCTAGTATTTTCCTTAAAATAGCGACAGTAACTAAATTAATCAGTGAATTCGTCCAATCTCTATTAGCGTTCCACCACCACCGGACGCTGTCGGACGTCCGAATTGTTATTTGCGAACAATTATTTCAGCATTGGTTGAACTCGGCCCGAAAGCAATTGGAGGATATGTTACATCCATTCCAATTGCATTACTTAGTAAATTCGCAGAGAATAGCTGGAGTATTTTAAGATCGTTCGATTAACCGCGTCATGATGACTACTGATAAATTCTCCTACGCATTTAGATCCTCAGAAACGTTAGTAGTTTGTAATTCTATCATTACGTCAACATTTACTTTGACAAACGCATCATTTGGCATAATGTCTGTTAATCCTTAAACTTAATAAAAAACCGGTCAATTCGGACTCACGCACCGAGGGTGCGCACAAATACGGCAAATGAATATTCAATCCAGTGTTAGATAGCTCTGCTCTTTAACAAAATGTAGGCAGTGTAAGTTAAATTACATAGACAGAAAGACATAAAAAAATAAGATTTTTAGATTGAATTCATTAGTTGTGCTATAATAGCTACTACCTCTATACCTAATTTCAAATTTCTGAAGCTACAGCAAGCACGGCAATTTGTAAAACTAAACTGACGTAAAAATAAAATTGATAACGATCATCAATTGCAAGTGGGACCTAATTTCCCCACTGTCCGTTAAATTCCTTATATCTTACATCTATGACGACATCTCTATCAATTTCTACGAAACAGACTGAGACGGTAAGAACTTTCAAGTTGATTTTCACCCTTATCTGTGACACCTACGAAATTCCACGCCTTTTATTCCGGCACAGCGGTGACGATTCCCAAAGCCGAGTGTTAGGGTCGGATGGTAATCAGACCGGTGTACCGAAGCGTGGTAGTGGCTATCGATCGAGGCACCACTGATGTGATTTTGAGCCATCTCTGATAATCTGCGAAGGTTTATCGAAGCTATGCATGGCTGGATGAGGCAGCTAGCGTGAACTACGAGGGGATTATTAAAAAGATATATCGTGTTTTAGAGTGATTTTTATAATACTTATATGCTATGAACGCCCTGGTTTAGCATAGGTTATTATATTACGAGTAACCTTAAGCTTTTATCATTCTATGTACTGATGAAAACTGCATTTAAATCCATTGCGTAGTTCAAATGACTTCAGCATAGGTACATAAAGCCGAGCTCGTCAACCAAAAAGACACCAAATTTGAGACTCTTATGATTTAATTATTTTTTTAAATAAAAATACTAAATGACTATAAAATGATGTTGTTTTTAACCTTAATTATGAAATAAAGGATGGTTTACTCAGAGATGAGGCCAAACTAAATTAATTTTGCCCCCAAAAACCGTTTTATCAACACTTAGCCGTCAGAAATTTCAGAACTTATCTTAGTTACTCGTTTCAAAGTTAAAAATAGATACAGGATAACGACTTACAACGAAATGGACGAATGAATACAGTTACCTTCTCTTCATTATGCTCTTTCTAAATATATTCGTAGTTTCAACGTCGGTACATATAGCTAGGTTATAAAGTAACAGGCTAGATGAAAGGCTTTTTTTAAAGAAAATTCTTAAACTTGCTTATTTTTACAAGATTTTAGCGAACTAAGTAAAAGAAATTCCAATTAAGTTCAAACAAAGCTATCGATTTAAACATTGCAGGAACAAGTAAGTTTTTAATGGACAACCAATTAAAATTGCATTATTTTTACTTCATTAGAAATACAGGACTATGAAACCATTAAAGATATTACCTAATACATTATTTTTAGACACTTTTCTTGATAAGACGATTTGTCAAATGCCGAAACTATTTTATCAGTATGAACTCTTCCACAAGCTCTTCAACAGACGCCACGATCTTTCGTTTATAATTATCACTTTTTGAAATCATAGCTCTTATGTACGCAGTTCTGTCTTTCCAAACAATTTCTTCGAACTGCGCAGCTTCGCTGAACATTTCCATAGTTAGATAATCATCCAATCCGACTATTTGAACCAAAGCAATATGCACGACCAGACCCCAAAGATTGTCTTCTTTAGCTGACTTTAAAAAGCTATCTTTAGAAATTATATCCTTAATATTAACACCGCCGTTATTCCAGAGAACATCTTTCAGATCGTCTAAGTAAAATTGCAATAATTTATCCGTATTGGCTTTACGGAATTGCGGTTCCAAAGTGCAATAAAGAAGAAACATAACATCGCGTGATGGCGGTTGATAATTGATTGCTTGGAAATCAACCAGGATACAGTCGTCCGGTTCTAAACTACCATCTTCTTTTTTCTTATAATGAAACAGAAGATTATTGTTCCAAAGGTCTCTGTGACAAATCACGCTTCTGTCAGAATTGTTGTAGTTTAATGCAGAGTTCCAGACGTCACTCCATCGATCTTCAATTATTTTTAACTGATATTTATTATCTTTGTATTTTGAAAACTCCTTAACAGCTACCAATGCTCCTACTCTGCACTGAACGAACCATTTATTAATTTCATCAAAATGGGCGTTATTTAAATATTGCCCGTATTCCTCGTCAAGTCGATAAGGTCGGTTAAGATTTTTTGTCATTGTCTCTTCGTAAATTATGGAGCTAGCATGAAAGCGGGCTAAAGTTCTCAATGCTTCTAAAGTATGTTGTATGTCGAATTTTATTTCCTTGTTGTGCATTACATATTGCAGTGACGTCAGATCTTCGAAAACTATTGCGTTTTCCAAATTTGCAACCAGTTTACCGCTCCAAGGTTTCAAGCCTGGAAAACATACCAATTGATATATATATATAGTACGGAAAGCATAAGGGGTGTAGAGACACTTAACTGTGCGTAACCTGACATGCACTTGGCCGTTTTTTTCAGAAATGACCGCGTTTAAAAATTTTGCTATAGGATAAACAAGGCGATGACAAACAATTGCTTAAAGAACTAAGCATTTTTATCAAATAAAATCTAACATACACATAGTTACCTTCACGCCTCTTTCCCATAGAGGTAGGAAGAGCCTACTTTGTTCTTTTGTTCATAAAATTGTAAATGTAGCTAGGTAGGTATTAAATTTAGTAAAAAATTTTGAACTAAACTCGAAAACGTAAGCTAGTGTTATTTGATAAAACAAAATCCCTGAAATAAAAGACCAGCTCTACATAATTATTATAAGCGGGTCTTTATGTAGCTACATACCTGGTATATCCAATTTACTTTTTATAATTTTGTAAAATGTGAGTTCTATGTCGAACATATTCATCGAATTTACAAATGATGCTTTTCCTTCATTTTTAGGCAACGCCTTTATAAAAAAGTTATGCGTTTTCTGTTCATTCTTTGAAATAACTTCTACTTTCAGTATCAAATGATCTGCTAGAAATCCAAGCATTTTGTTTTCACACGCTAAATTGACTTCATAATGTTTGATCCTTATTTCATCAATCACATATCCACAATTTGTGAGTATCAGTTTAAGATCATTTTCTGTGATGTACTCGTACTGTGGCTTGGTCTGAACTATTTCTTGATGATTGTTCATTCTTGTAAGTGTTTTTACAACGTTGCGGTCTTGTTGAGATATTGAAAAGTTCTGAAAAAGTAACACTAGATGAATACAGGAGCTACATTCAAGCAATTGGCATCTTTAGTGTATTCTATGTAAATGCACTCGTTAAATAGCAAGTACTCTCGTTATATACCTTTAGTAAATTCGAAGTCAAATCAATTTTACCAGTAATATCTTTGTCAGTTAGATATGGCTTTTGAGTGTGCCTGTTTGTGATCAATTTTAAGACTAATTATTGTAAGCAAGACAAGTAAGTGCTTAACAATTTTTTATGTCATATTCGACATCATCACGTTTTGCTTCGCAAGTGAAAAAGGTTTATATTTAAAGTCTTACAGTAAATGTCATTGAACCTAAGCACAGTTTGCTAATACATTATTTTTAAAAACATAAAATGTAACCTAAGTCTCTAGTGTAAGTTTTCGCATATGAAAACGTCTCGAACGCGTTCACGTAAATGTCTCAATTACTATGGAAAATTTGGCAGCGCCACTTGCGGATCGAACCGGCAACAAACTGTTCTCATACTGTTTGACATTTTACCGCAAACGCGTTCGGGACGTATTTTGTGACGGAAAACCTACACGAAGCATACTGGGTTGTTTTAACGAATACAAACACAGTGCATTCAATTTTCAATGTTCGCAATAAAGCTTGAAGTATTTTTTAACTTACCAAAAGTAATGATAGAACACGTGAGCTCCTTGTCACGTAGCCGAGTCCAAACTGGACCAAGACGATCTTGGAGATGATACTGCATGATAATGCAGAGATGTCCCCTCTCAATAGACTTATTGTAGCAATTTTATCTAAGATTACCGGCTTGAATAGACGTCAGTATCTGCACTATCATCCTGGAAGGTCAATTTGCTCCACAGTCATTTGTATAGGCGGCTAAAAATAAAGTTCTGATGATGCTTGTCCGCGGGATCTGTATCCAACCACGCTCCTGCGCTATGGTCGAGTACCTATATCAAGCTAGCTTGCTAAATTTCAGATGTTAGGTGTTGAATGTAAATGAAGGTAAAGTTAAAGTTTGATTAAAAATTTGATAAGATGTTTGAGCGATATACGCTTAGATGTATCTACACAAATAATTTATGAAAAATAATAGCAAAATACGGTGCACATTAGTTTGTTGGAATTAACTGGAAATTTTCTTCTACTTGTGATGTGATGTGTGTTACTCCTTGCCAAATGTCATGATTTCATGTGAAAGGAATAAGCAACTGTTTTTATATGTTGTCATAATTAAGTCTTATCATAGTTGTTTCCAAGAACTATCATAATGTTAACAAGAAACGTACTTAACTGCCTAACACAAGTCCATAACAGCAAATATCGGTATCGTGACAACTTGACGAAGTTTGTTGGGGCACTAGTTCTGGTGAAATTACCGACGCTGTCCACTACTGGCTACGGTGGGCATATTCTGGTAAGAAAACTTTCGTAGAACGTTTTGAGGACGTGTAAAGAAAGAATTAAGTAAGTTTTAAACATACGTTAAAGTTTCAACATGAAACTACCGAGAGAGTCAATCATAATTACACAAACTGATAACTCACGTATAAAATTCGAGTGATGCTGCCGCCGGGGCGAGCGCTTCAGAAGGAAGGACTACGAATTAGTTCGAAACATGTCCAGCTTCACTCTAATTTCGTACGTGAGTAAATATACGTTGAAAGTACCTAATCAAAATACATTTACCTTAACAGCAAGGTAGCAACGTTGTTTATTGAAAAATACCCCTGCATAGTAACGCCTGATTTATTATAATATAACTTTGAACTAAAAAAATACATATACCTACGTCATTTAATTAAAACAATACACGCAAATACTAAAACTAAAACTACTAATTATAAAACAAATAGTCATAAAACTATAAATAAAAAAAGTTGCCCTAAATGTGCCCGGTGGCGTGGTGCCCAGAAGGCACAGCATTGCCGCGTTGTACGGCAATGCTTACCCTTTATGCTAAAACTATTAATAATACAATTTGTGACGACAAGACAGGACGAGATTACATTCCTTTAGTCCTGCTAAGTTGGTACAAATATATTTTATTTATGCATGAGTGACAAACGACGCAGTTATACAGCACAGTTGAAGCAAGAGACTCGATATCTGACAGGCAGGCACTAACTTTAAGTATGAAATGCACACGCGCGCGCTAAAACAAATATCAATTGTCATACGCTTGACCCTCTACGCCAATTATCAGCAGTTTGAGTGCACAGCCGGAATACGGCCACCGTCCAACAAAGACGATAACGAGAGTTGGCGATAAGTCCACGGCACATGGTCGGCACGTGACGCGAACTTGGCCAATATGCGCATCCCCCTAATGTGTTGCCTACACGGCCACTTTGAATTAGTTGCGGTCCCGCTGTGAGTACTAAGATGTAGTGTAAGTTTTTTGTCGCTATAAACGTCTCGACCGTTGACGTCTCAACTACTGTGAATTGGCAGCGCCTTTTAGGGGCACTTCCAGCGCTCAGAATGTTTTAGTACCTACGTAAATAAGTCAAGAAGCGTAACTAAGCCCGAAAAAACACTCCACGCGAAGTGGACCGCAGGGGGTGGGGCTTAAAATATGTACCGCGCGGCGAATTAGTTCGGCCGGGACGCTCGAGCCGTTATCGTGACGTTATCATTGTATTTTTGCGCTAATGCATTAGAAAAATATACCATCGTGTTGTGTGAAGTGGTGTAGAAGCCATTCAGATATGAAAAATAGAGGGCTCACCTTTCATATGTAAGTAAATAAATATTTTAGGACACCATACACGATCACGACGCGCGGACTAATCGCGTGCAAGTATTGTCTATCGGAGTGAGAGTGTTGCGTTTGCATTGCTGTTACTTTGTGTGCGTAAGTGGAATGACAATCGAAGCGGCAACTGTTAGAGAATTACGCTTCTTGACTTATTATTATTCGGAGTTTAGTACATTTATAAATAGGTACCGTCACGCATTTCCCATAGGGGTAGGCTGAGACTACTTTGTTCCAATTGCTACGAGCCCGAAACACTTCTTTTGTCTTCTTCCAAATTCATCAATCTCTTCATACATTTAGAAGGTATTTGAGCTCGTCTCTAACGCGATTGCGTTGACGCCTCACAAGCCCGTCACGCCTCTTTCCCAAAGCGCCAGTCTACCTTGTCCTATTTGCTACGATCCTGACACAATTTTTATTATCAAATGAGATTACAGCTGTCCATAAAAAAAAATCAAACACTTAAAATTAACAGTTATTACCCGTTGTCTGTTTAAGCATCTAAGGAATCCAATTTACAAATCTATTACAAGTTTACTTACGCTACAGCTGGAACTTGCTCGGTCGTGGAATATTAACGGGCATTCCAAGAACCGACCATTTGCTATCAGCGATGGCCTAAACAGCCGCTGAAGATTGATGGGCGGCCCAGCACTAGGCCTCTGGCGAGCGCTGCCCTAGGTCAGGTACTGGCACAGTAATACCGGTTGCCGTTGTATTCGGTTTATCAATGTACATATCGAAAATGCTACTTTTCGATTTTAAATTTAACTAGCGACCCGCCTCGGCGTCGCTCAGGTGCAATGTAGATACTGAAACGACGTCACCACAAATTACCACCATATTTTAACCAAATTTCGAAAAACGTCACATTATATATCTAAAGCTTCCTCGAGAATCAATCTATGTTTTGGTGAAAACCGCATGGAACCGTTTTGAATTTATCGCGAATAGACAGAAAGACGCGGCGGAGGGTTTTGTTTTGTAATAGTAGTGATTTTTACGGTAGTTTAGTGGTTTGGCCTGTGTCAGGCAGAGGGTTGAATTAGATTGAAAACTTACCATGAGCTTTTCGATGAAGGAAAACATCGCGAGGAAACCTACACTAATCTGTGAAACAATTCAATCCTATGGTGGTATGGTGTGTGTGAAGTTCCCTATTTTCACTGTGCCCGCGTGAGCACTGTAGCTCAAACAATCCAATTCTGTGAGGAGGCCTGTGCTCAGCAGTGGGTCGTATATAGGCAAATGATAAATATTTTTACGGTTAACTTGTCACAAATCATATTTCTAAACAATAACTTTTTTTTATGGTGTGGAAAATGCGCCTTATGCATCCACCAACTGCGGGGTAACCGGGGGTATGTGGGGCTCTCCCGCGACGGCAGGCATACCCACTAAAGACCACACGGATTCCCTATTCTATTAAAATTAACAGTTTTATCAGTTCAGTTCTATTCTATTCTATTCTATTCTATACGGTCATATGTGAGGCTTAATGGGAGCACTTGGTGTCACCGCGACGCCCCACGACCACCCCGGGATGGGGTTCCCTCTTCGCGGCACCTGTGCAATGCAGGTTTGGAAAATAAACAATAACTTTCGCTACTCTATGGGTAGTATAAGGGGGAAAGGATAAAAGTCCGGGCTCGATTGACGGCCTTAGATTTTTATAAAGATTTTAGTGTTCGTTTTCAATATCTTTTAGAATTAGAAAATAAATATGTTTTAGTGTTGTTTATTTGTCTTCCATGCTGGTCTGGGAGCAAAGAAAAAACAGAATGTACCAGTTGCTTCTCTACCCGGGCAGATGGTAAAAGCCCATCGAGGGAATGGGCGAAAATAATAGGATTCATGTTATAGGCGATGAGGCTAGCAACCCATCACTATTTTGATTCCATTTTCCACCTATACGCCCACAATCTTGCTAAATGTGGCCTGTAGCTAACTGTTACCTTAGGCTCTGTCTACCCTGTAAGGGACAAAGACGTGATTTGTGTATGTGTATGTGTTGTTTATTTTATACACAACTTCCAGATGTGCACACGTTTTGAAGAAAAGTAAAACACTCTGTACGAGTACACTCACACACGAGTTTGTGTAAACACAGTGTTAGTAAAGACTCGAATATTTTAACAGTTCTTTTATTTAGCTCACGAAATAAATTAATTTCCGAAGCAAACTGGTGAAATGAATTCATTCTGGTAACATGATATTAAATTTTATGAAACGGGTAACTTCAAAAGACTGCTTAAATAATAATTCTGAGAAAAGCTAGTGCTTCACTATCTTACTTTTTTACAAGGTTTACCTCATTGTAGGTTTAGTCAGAACCTAAAACACAATACCAAATACTTACCACCTTAATCATAATATACGCTTGTTGGGCTTCTTGTGTTTGTCTTTGACTTTCGCTTACACATTTAGATTTTTTTAGTTTACACTTTTTCATTAATTTAGTATTCTTTCTTTAAACAAAGTGCTCAACAAACTGTAGTATGGCGATTAGCCACTTTAAGTGTTTAGCAGTAACACAATAGTTTACTGCTACATAAACGCATATTGCTTGTGTCAGCGACAACCTAAGCATTATAATATTATAAAATAGGCATACATTGATTAAACGAGGTTCTATCCTTACACAACTTATACCAACATACAACTGGTTTGTCTTGCCCGAACACCCTGCCACCATCTAGAAGCATCTTATTATTACAAAACCTTCCAGACTCTCCTCCCTAAAGCATTTTTAAAAAGCATTTGATCACGCTACAGCGTTGGTGAGAGATGTTTCAGGAAACATACCAAGAAAGAGGCGGACACGGAGGGTAATTACTCACAAGCGCTCAGAGTGAAGGATGCCCGAGGAGTCGCTGACGCGGCCGCTTTTGACGCGGAACGACTCGTGGCTTGGAGTGGGCGATATCAATATTTTTTGGGAATAGTAAGTAAGTAAATGCTTTATTGTACAAATATAAAGAAACAGAGACAAATCACAAAAAAAGATCTTAAATATATGCACAAGGTAACCTTATCTCTGTAAGGGATCTGTGCAAGTATTTTGAATAATAATAAATTTTTAGGGTTTCAACCTTTTTGGCTGTTGGTGGCTGGCTGGCGCTAGTCCACTGCCGCGCGGCGAGGCACATAATAAAAAGAACAATAAGGCGGCTGTCACTTGTTTCCAAATTGTTGGTGCAGGGTTGGTATTTTTATTCGGATTTATGTTTAAACTATTGTAAATATTGATTAATACGTATAACGTTTGGTGTAAAAGTGTGTACGGATAGTATTCACGGGTGTGTATTTACTAAGCGGCGGCAGTGGCTAAAATACTCTATGGACGAACTCTATACAGTGTTGGTCGAAGCCGGCTTCCTCAAGGTTTGTGGCTCTGAAATTTTTTGTTGAACCCTAATACTGCACAAGGGACAACTAAAACAAGGCTTTGGTAACAGTAACTATTTGTTTATCGAAGGATATATCTAGGATCTCTACCGGTCAACCTTTGAGTAAATGAGAGGAGAATTAAACGAGAGAACGACAAAGAGTGAGTTTAAAATATCCATATATAGTGAAAGCCACAATAGAGCGTACATCTCAAAATACAACAAACAATTCATAAATAAACTACTAAATATCATTACACACATGCATACATAGACACTACATACAATACGAGGGGCACACCGAAATGATCGAGAATAAAGTACTTTAAACTGAGTTACATTAAATCCTTTTTTATCACATGCGTACTGGCGACTGACAGTCACGATGCCGTTTTCACAATTAAAAAAAATAACGTCATATTTTTTTAATTCCATTTTCAAATTGACAAGTCGATGGACAAAATGGAGCCCACGCGTGAAAATTTTCGTGCAATTATTTATCACAACTTTCGTCGAGGGTTATCTCCAGATAACTGTCTTAATGAGCTTGTTTCTATATATGAAATTGAAGCACCTAGTCAAACGACAATATATCGTTGGTATGCAGAGTTTCGACGGGGTCGTGCCTCTCTCAGCACCGTACCTTCAACAGGTCGGCCGAAAACAGCGGTGTCGCCTGAAAATGTCGCGGCTGTGGAAAAAATACTAAAAGAAGATAGACATGTGACATACGACCAGATTCGGGCAACCATAGGCATTGGAATGACTGCAATCCACACTATTCTGCATAGTGAGTTGGGTGTCAGAAAATTGATTTCCCGGTGGGTACCCCATAATTTGTCAGAAGAGCAAAAGGCGGCTCGTATTGATTGGTGCCGATCTACTCTAAAACGCTACAATGGAGGAAGGTCAAAAGCCGTTTATAATATTGTCTCGGGTGACGAATCCTGGATTTATTCCTATGAGCCTGAAAGAAAGCACCAGTCGGCAGTTTGGGTCTTCGATGACGAGGTCAAACCAACGAAAGTTGTGCGTTCCCGCAGCGTGTCGAAGAAAATGGTGGCTTCGTTCGTCTCAAAAAAAGGACATATTGCCACAATTCCTTTACAAGAACAAAGAACGGTTACCGCTGATTGGCATATTACAGTTTGTTTGCCAGAGATGCTGGCCGAACTTCGCCGAGGGAACCCCACACGACGTGTCATCTTACATCACGATAATGCGAGTTCCCACACCGCCCGTAAAACAAATCAATTTTTGAACGAGGAAAACGTTGAGTTGATGTCCCATCCTCCATACAGCCCTGACCTGAGTCCAAATGATTTTTTTACGTTCCCTAGAATTAAAGATTTATTGCGTGGTCAGCGGTTTGAAAACCCAGAAGCCGCCGTGGAAGCCTATAAATCGGCCATTTTGGCAATGTCTAGTTTAAACAGGAATTACTGTTTCAATGACTGGTTTAAAAGAATGCAAAAGTGCATTGATTGTAACGGAGAGTACTTCGAAAAACAATACTATATAATTTGTGTATCAAGTGTACTTAGTTTTTTAAATTCCCGATCATTTCGGTTTGCCCCTCGTATCTAAGAAGATGGTGTAAGCCACATCTTCCTCAAGCCCTCCTTGAACGACGCCACGGAGGCAGATTACCTGATGGAGGTCTAGCAGCCTAGCAGAGTGAACTGTGAAGGATTTGGAGTAAGTTTTGGAAGATGAAAAAGGACAGGCTATAAAAGTTATAATTATAGTATAGTGACTCTTTATTGCTAAAACCTAATAAGCAGTGTAAAGGCGAATTTATGCTCAGAAAAGGATATAAGCCGGTGATGACATAAATTAATAAATAAATAAATCACGGACGGACTGATAGGAGTAATGGGAAAAGTATGTACATTCGAAAGCTTAAAGAGCAAGTGAGATCTTCAGTTCAAAATTCTCTAAGGGAGGGGCCTAGCAGCCCTGGTCCCCCCATTGCGATGCCCTTGATATAGATAGTAGGACCTTGTGAATGGTCCGTGGAGATCGGGTGCCGTTCAAAATTATCAAAGGCTTTGACAGTGGGTATTAAATACGCGAATCATTAGATAGCTACATTGAAACGTTAGAATGTGATCTGCGGGCTGATTTTTGAAAGCACATCACTCAAAAGTATCACTAGAAAATGGTGAAAATCTGCTTATATCTTCAGACTACAGCACGAATAAAATTTTTAGCTAGTTCACAAGATGAATGAGAGCTGTAATTATCTTCTAAGCTACTCGTATTTCAAATAAATAAATAAAATAAATGTCTTGGGACAAATTACACCAATTGACCCAGCCCCAAACTAAGCAAAGCTTGTACTATGGGTACCAGGCAACGGATAAACATACTTAAATAATGTAGATAAATACATACTTAAATACATACAACATCTATGACTCTGGCACAAACATTCGTATTCGTCATACAAATGTCTGCCCCTACTGAGATTCGAACCCAGGACCTCTAGCTTCATAGTCAGGGTCACTAACCACTAGGCTATCTGGTTGTCAACTTCAGCACGATTTTTCACCATTCTCGATTATTTTCACATTACGTGCTTTCAAAAATCGAGCCCTGGAAATGAGATATTTTAAATCACATATTCATTTGTTTAATAAGTTTGCTTTAGAACTCAATACCATGTTAGAGCGAGAGCGCACGAGAAACGTGTCGCGCACGAGATAGACTTGTTTCTTTCTCGAACGAACAGTAAGAAAAAGACGGGCAATCTATTTCGCGCGCGACTCGTCTCTTGAGCAGCTCTCGTGCTCGTATTCATACAAGCAAATATAACGGGTCACTTTCCATACAAATTTGTTTCAAAATCGACCCGTTATTTTTGCTAGTCAGTATAGATATGAACTAAAGAAATTATTTGATTAAACTCACCTTTTGTTTTGTCTCTTTTGTTCTGTCTATCGTTCTACATTTTCATTTGCTTCTGCAGCTGGAGTGTTATCCTAATTTTCCGTATACAGAGGCGATTTTGTTTTTAATCAACAATTAACCCACCTTGCTGTACTAAATAAACCCGCTATTTTCCTAACACGTGCGCGGGAAACATTTTCACAGAGATTAGGCCCATAATAGGAGGAACTAGTACTATTTAGGAAAATTAGGAGCCATGTACTCTTTCCTAATTCGTTTGTGTTATTACCTTGTGGCTTACCCTTACGTATAGCTATTCAAGAGCGCTACTATGTGTTCCAATCTCGTTAGTTAATCGTCCTAATTGATTTTGTCTATACCTAGCACAGTAATTAGATCAAGATTTTGGTACAGAGGGGTCACCGTGACGTCTACATACACATCTCTATACATAATATCTACTATAGACTAATATAATGTAAGGCTCGAGAACCTTATACATCCCTTTTATAAATGTATTTAATTTAAGCAGAATTTATGTATTGCAGTAGCTTAATGTGTTTTATTTTGATAAGATGACTTTATGTCAAGTTTCTTGCGGCGCATTCTTCATGGCAATAATGGTATTTCCGAATGTCTTAATGCGATTTAGTTCCTATTCAGTTTAGGTTCGCCCATTCCCTCGATGGGCTTTTACCATCTGCGCGGGAAGAGAAGCAACTGGTGCATTCTATGTTTTTCTTTGCTCCCAGACCAGCATGGAAGTGGTTAATGCAGATACAGATAAAATAACTACTATAGTGTAAATGATTTCCTTTTCCAAGACAACTTTGTATAATGTAAGCAACTCAAAAAATTAATAAATTTGCATGCTAGTAGGTATGATAAAATTATACAAAATAGCAGATTAATTTACTGTCTCTGTACCACCTAATGACATTGTTATACCCACTTATTGTTCGCAAAACAAAAAAAAAGAATTAAAGAGTTTAGATAGGTTTTATCATCTTAACTAGGTTTTGCCCGCGACTTCGTCTGCGTAGAATTATACATATAAACCTTCATCTTGAATAACTCTATCTATTAAAATTAGCCGCATCAAAATGCGTTTCGTAGTTATAAAGATCAAGGTATAGGGACAGACAGCGGAATTCGACTTTGTTTTATACTATGTAGTGATGCCCAATGTTGTAATAATTAAAACAAAACTTTTTTTTTGCAAATAAACATATTCTATTCTATCAGTAACTATCTCGATAGCAACTCGAAACAAACAAGTTGTCCAACACATCGCTGACACCGTAATAGCGCCGCAATAAAGGCGCACAAAGTTTGTCACGATATTACGGCACGAGTGCCATGTATTGCAATGTTTACAGCTGTTATCGGTTACGTTATATTGGTTTTGTTTGTTCCGTTGAGATTAAGGGCCTTTTAAAGGGTGTTACTTTTAACCCGACACAAAAAGAGAGCTGTTTTAACGTCAACGCCTGTGAGTGTGTGCCCGTGGCATCGTCTCTCAAGCAAGTGTACTGATTTCAATGGGGTTTTTTCTTCCAAAAGCCAGTTGACTTGTTCATAGCTATGTTCGGTAAAAGCGGTCCAGCGGTTTGAAAAGTATCATCAGCAATTTTCCAAAATGATATGAAGGATAGAAAGGGGAATCAAAAAGTGGTGTTGCTAGCCACGTTGCCAATAACATGATTCTTAAGTAGCCCATTCCTTTGACAGGCTTTTACCGTCTTCGCGGGAAAAGAAGGAACTCGTAAATTCTATGTTTTTTCTTTGTTCCCAGAGCAGCTTGACCTACGATACGCAAAAACCTTAATATTTATTTCCACCTTTCTTCCAACAATCTGAAATGCAGGTAGGTAATTCATATCACTTACTTTCTTGCATCGAGTTCATATTGGCTCCCATTATAAGCTCTCTTCTTCAACCATAACCCACCCAAAACTGACTGTAGGTCTCTCCCAATGCACGCCATTCCCGTCCAATTCCCGGCCACTTTGAAATAATTATCAACTCAGCAAACATGAACTTCACCAAATACTTAATCCCAGAGTTCTTCTAACGCAAAACATCTCAATTAACAGGAATAACAAAGACTGCAGGCTCCAAAATTAACCTGTCTCGAATCCTTATCAAGCGCTTCGGTTCATTTCCTTGTAATTAAATGGGAAACGGCGCCTAGTTACATAGTTCTATAGCGGCTGTATAGAGGTTACGTAGTGACGAGGGGAAACTTCTTAATTATAGCATGCCAACTTGCGACCGGACATGCGATGTGGGTGGTTTTTTTTAGTGTTCGATTCTGGAAAAGGTTTGAGGAATGAGTATCGTACAAATTTTGAACAGGTTAGGAATCAATTCAGATTTAAAACGCTTTAATTTTTGAACTCTTTATTGCACATAAAATCAAATTAATAATTAACACAACAACAAACAGAGAGACTTATAAAGGCGAAATGGCGCCTAAAAACGGATCTCCTCCAGCTAACCAAATTGTGAAGAGATAAATTGCAAAAATAGGTAAGCTTACAATTGTGTATTATAAACCATATAAACATGGAAAAAATGCAACGTAGTTAGTAACTTTGGAGATATGTAAATTATCAGAAATTAGATGTGATGGTTGATGGGTTTGTGAGTCTTCGCTCTTTAATTTCAGACAAAACCACGTAACTGATTTCTATAATTAAGTATATTTCAAGACCAAAATTTGCTTAAATAATTCCCGCTCCCAGTCATCAAAGTGAAAGTTATTCATTAGATAAAAACTACAAACACCATAAAATTGGTAATTACACTTTTTTATTTCCAGAGGCGCGTAACGCAACCAATTTAAAAAGTGTTGAAACTGTACTAAACTCCAATATGCAACCTACATTTTCATCCCATTCCTTCTTTTTAAGTTAGTTACTAGTGATGTTCCGGATATACGTATCCGTATCCGCGGATATCCGAAGGGAAAAGAAAAATCCGTATCCGTGTCCGTTACTTTCCATGCGGATCTTTTACGGATCTTTTAAAGATGATTAGGTAGAACAAAATATGTCCAAATTACACTAGAAAACTTCTTAGTAGACTTTATTTTAAGTTTGTATCAAAACCATACACAAACGTTATGTATGCGGTCCAGTGTCACACTAAACCATAACCAAAACAAAAGTACTACCCGCGCAATGCAAGTCGAAACACGTCCTGCCTGACGTTGCCGCGAGCGTGACGTCAACTAACGCTTCAAGGTCGCGGGCGCCGACACCAATCGAATAAAAAAAATAAAGATCCGTATCCGTGGATCTTGACACTAAATATCCGTAATCAGATCCGTATGCGCGGATATACATTTTTAACGATCCATCACTATTAGTTACCCACATTTTCTTTGTCCGTGTTTACGCGCTGGATAAAATATTAACCTTTACTTGGCGACGACGCCCTAAGAGCGTTAAGCCCGCTACCATAATCTATTTATTGACAATGCAAACCTCACCGCGATAAAATTTTATACCACCCTAACTTTGTAGAGTAGCCTCATGGAGTAACTAACCCAATAGAGAGATAATACCAATATCTACCCCATAAGTGATAAATTCGTCATTTATGTATGTACCATACAATACAATACAATACACAAATCACGTCTTTATCCCTTACGGGGTAGACAGAGCCTAAGGTGACACCAGGTTTTAAAACACCTTGTATACAACATATACTCGAGCAAACAAAGAAGCTAGGTTACTTCCCGTAGACAGTTGTATGAAATATCTATCTGTTTCATATAAATTGTATGGCCAAATTGAAATTGCTGTTCTATATTTCCACCGACAGGAAGCTTTAATGTTTAAGAAGATAAATCATGATTTCCACTCTATTGGTTGCTTACTCGCGAGAATCCGCTTTGTCTTTGCTCCCACTTTAGTGCTGTGCATAAAACTCAACAGTAATGATTTCGGGATACGCAACAGCAATTTCACAGCTTTAAGGTTCCGCGCTCCGATAAATCAATGACTTTTAGAGGCAATGATGTTTCATGATCTTGCAAACCGTCGTAGCGTCGACAATTGTTGAATTGTCAGCATCAAAAGTTGATAAATAGTCGAAGAGCTCAAAATGATCTAATACGAGGGTGTTAATCATTTTGGGCTCTTCAATTATAACATTTTGACGACCGGATAGCCTAGTGGTTAGTGTCCCTGACTATGAAGCTAGAGGTCCTGGGTTCGGATCCCGGTAGGGGCAGATAGTTGTATGATGAATACGAATGTTTGTGCCCGAGTCATGGATGTTGTATGTATTTAAGTATCTACACTATATAAGTATGTTTATCCGTTGCCTGGTATCCAAAGTACAAGCTTTGCTTAGTTTGGAGCTGGGTCAATTGGTGTAATTTGTTCCAAGATATTTATTATAATATTTAGGGGCCTTGCCATGTCGTCTTAATGGTATTCAATTCCGACTCAGTTCAGGTTTTAGCTGTCATTTTTAGTATGGATCTGACAGCGAGTGAACCTAAACTGAATCGGAATTGAATCGCATTAAGACGTTATCACCCCCCTGCGAAGCAATTCAATGGTGTGTGAAGTTCCAATCCGCACTTTACGGAATTGTAGCGTAAGCCCTCTATTTAGTACAAATTTAGTTTAATTAAAGATTATTTATACTGTGACTAGCGACCCGCCCCGGCTTCGCACGGTATATTATGCATGTATTATACAGATAAACCATCCTCTTGAATCACTCTATCTATTAAAAAAAACCGCATCAAAATCCGTTGTGTAGTTTTGAAGATATAAGCATACATAGGGACATAGGGACATAGGGACAGAGAAAGCGACTTTGTTTTATACTATGTAGTGATTTGTAAGTGCAATACTAACATAAGAAATTGTCGCTGTGATCGTAAATAGAATAAAATTGAGTAAGTGCAAGTGACATTAGAAGTTTAAATTCAATAAAAATGACACTAAAATACTAAAAGCAATATCACATTAACCGTTATAAATGATGTCGTAAACGGCGGCCACGACGGGACAATAAAGAGGGTTATGTATTATCGTTACGGTATAAAGTTATTAATGGTTTAAAGGTCGATTTTAATCTCTGCGAAAAAGTATTATTAAGAGAGGTCAATTTTAAGTTGTCATTATTTTTTTTTTAAATACTAAAAATATTATTTATTTGATTCTTAAGCAATTAAGTCTATTTGATGGGTGAGCTTTTTTTTTTCAATATGACATGTCAATTTTTGAAAAAAAAAATGTTGACATTATTAGCTTTTGCCTTTAGTTTCACATGTGCCTCAGACTATAAAGAATTAGAGAAAATACATAAAGTAAAGTAAAGTAAAGTAAAAAAGTCTTTATTTATAATATGCAAAAGGTTACAACATGTTTGTACGGCAGCCTCCGCACTAGACTCAGGGCCTGTGTCGCGGAGACTAGAGACATTTATAACAATAAGGGACTAACATAAAAATACGAAATAATTTGTGTGTGTGTGTGTGTGTGTGTGAGTACGTATAGTATGTGAGCGTTAGTGCATTTAATTTCAGGCTGTAAGAATATTTTCGGTTTCGTCATGATTCAAACTCATTAGCCAACGTTCAGTTTCTTCAGGAAAACTTCAAACTAAGGTTACAAAAGTTTTGCTGGCAAAGCATTGACATAGCGCAAATTTTATCTCTGAAAACAACTAATGTCGGACAAAACTTCACTGTAGCCGCTATTCCTTATGTTGGACAAAACTTAACTAGTCTCTATTCTTTATGTCGGACCGAACTTCACTGGAGCCCCCATTCCTCTTGCTTATATTACCGAGAAAACGAATGTATGCTTAACTGTTTATTCTATAATGTTACGGTAAAGCTTATGAGATGGACAAAATATCAAAAATGGAAAATCGAAAAAACGAAGCAGAGAGATGTCACAATGAGTAGTAGAGTCGAGAACTCTAGTTCATGATTTCTCGAGCTTTTCAATTTCTCGAGTCTCGAGAATTCTCGAGGCCAATTTCTCGGGGCTTCTCGGGTTGTCGAGAAATTTACATTTACGTACGTTTTCTCATATTATTTGGTTCCAATAACGTCAACAAATTCAGTGGTTTTCGTCTCAAGTAAAAGTATCAAATTAATTATAAATCTTTTATTGATTATATTCAAAAACATTAATCTTATGAATAAGCTAATTAACTTTTTCTTTAAATACAGAAATAATATTAGTCAGACTGATAATTATAATGACAGCACCACTTTTGGCTGGTTATTTAGAACTTATAAACAAAAGTAGGTTCTATTAAACTAAACAAAAAATCAACATGAAAGAAAACGTTAATCCATCCATCCATCCATTCGTCGTTTCTGTATCAGCTAATAAAGTTTTCTCATTCTTATTCTTATTCTAAATCACGAATGAATTCACTTTTTTTGATTCCATTTATGGTGAAGCCGTCTTTTGCAGCCAGCCTCGCCAATATTTCACCCAATGATTGTATCGGTGGAGTTTTGAAGTTTAGTTTCTGTTGCTGCAGACTATTTCTATATAGGTACATGATTTCTCGAGTTCTCGACTTTTCTCGAGCTTGATTTCCCGGGAACAAAGCCCAACGATTTCGAGCCGAGAATTCCCGGGAATGAACCCTAGTAGTAGCCGACATAAAGCCACATTTTAGATTAATCTGAGACTTGATATTTTTATAACCTTCAATGCTGGTTTGGGTGTAAAGAAAAAACATAGAATGTACCAGTTGCTTCTCTTCCCACGCAGATGGTAAAAGTCCATCGAAGAAATTGGAGAATATCTTAGGAATTATGTTACAACACATGCGGGTAGCAACCCATCGCTATTTGGTTCCCCTTTCCACCTATACACCCACAATCATGCTAAACTTCTTCTTCGTCTTGTTACCTTAGGCTCTGTCTACCCTGTAAGGGATAAAGAGGTGGTTTATGTATGTATGTATTGATATTTTATGACGTCTTATTGGTTTTCCTATAATAAGTAACTAAAGACCGAAGACCCGTTTTGCATATTTTAGTCAGTGTTTAGGGGAGAGAGAAGGAATGGATGGAGACATTTTCGTTCGTAAATAACTTCACTACTACTACACTTACTTCTTGTTTGAATTTCTGTATTTTTTAAATTTTTTATGTGCAATAAAGAGTTTACATACATACATACTTCAAAACTATTCAGGTATTTTCTCTTTACTGTCATTCAATTTAACTTTGTTAATATAGGTTTGTTTTTTAAATATATTGTACTAGATGTTGCCCGCAACTTCGTTTGCATAGAATTCGTTTATCGCTATCCCGCAGGAATTACGCAGTTTTCCGGGATAAAAAGTAGCCTATGTGTTATTCCAGACAATAATCTATCTATGTTCCAAATTTCATCCAGATCTGTTCAGCCGTTTTGGCGTGAAAGAGTAACAAACATTCAAACATCCATACTCACAAACTTTCACATTTACGATATTAGTAGCATTTGCTGCCTAAATAAAACGCATGCTTCACTTTTAGAATATTTCAAAACAATTTAAAATATAATACATTATTATATTGCAACAAAAATAAGCTAACCCACAAGGTAACTAAGTAAGTAACAATGTAATCTAATCTCTAGAGAAGAACAAATACAGGTATGCAAACATAGGACGCTCATCTCGTAACTATCCTTTTACCCCTACCGCAGTCGAGCGAAACAACTATATTTTATGCTCTTGTGCTTTTATTCACGAGTTAAAATTATACCAGTATCATAAAGACGTTATTTTTACTGCAGCAACAAAAGTCTATTATCAATGGTACTCCTGACTGCATCTAAAAATTTCATTATTAGATCTGCACACAGGACTAAAAGGTGTTAAAAAAAGTTTTAACTTTTTTTAAGATGCTTCTTTCACATGTGTTTTGCTGAACAGAATACAGTAAGCTTTTGAATGTGTCAAATATAGAGATACTCTAAAGCTGTTTGTTGATTCACGGTTGCTTGAAATGAATCCAAAAAGAATCCAAATACTTTTCAAGAAAATACAATAGCGCTAAAATTTAAAAACTCAGTTCCAGGAAATATAATGGTAAGCTAACCAATTTCTATAGCGAAATTAACGAAAATTTCATGATAATGTCGATTAAATTAATTACTTTTAGACATTATTACTTAATTTCAATATTGATAATCATGCAAAGTCCAGGTCTAAAGATACTAAACTCTAAGAAGACCTTTAACGCAGCGATAGTACAAAATACTCTTATGCAACTACACTTTAAAAATCCTTTTAATATATTCTTGTTAGCTGCTATAAACCTACCTGGCCACGCGGGTGGTATAAAACCTTTCTTAGAAGCTCCAGTCTTAAAGAACTGTTTTTCGGTTGAAAGAACTCTAGATGTCCCTCGGGATGTCATGGAACGCTCTTACAGATAAAATTAACCGCTCAGAGGACATACACCACGACATCATTACTTTTTATTATCTAAGGTACCGTTACCTCTCAGACGAAGTAGATGACTATAATGTTCAGCTATTGCTAGTTTTCACTGAAACATTGGCAATTGTTTTTGTTATTATTGTTTCAGTTTTTTCGAATTTGGTATCGAATATATTCTAGTGAAGACGGTACCTCATTATTGTAGAAAGTTACAAGAAACAAATATCGAAGTGGCACTTGCATAATAATGTCAAAGGAAGGTTGATTTAATACGTATGTAATTAGTATTCTTAATGATTGTTTTTTTGAATAAATTTATACGAGAGAAGGTTGTTGATGAATTTCAACGTTTCCGCCTCATACAAAAGTCAAAACACGCGTAGTACCGCCGAACTAGAAAATCATGTTCTAAAAATTACAGGTTGCATGAACGCTAAATTCAATATGATTCCCACGATTATGATATTGATAGGCAAATATTAAACTAAGTAGGTACTTCCACATCAAAAACTAAACTTACATTCCCATAAAAATCACAATAATCGAATCGTACGAGCGGCCTGAAAACAGTCAAAGAAAGACTCAGATTAACATAATTGCGGCCGGCCACGGGAATCATTGACGTAACTAGGTCTGATCAATCGACAGAAACGATTTGGATTGATAGACGACTCGGTCAGTGAATGGTTGCGAGATAAATAGGCGGGCTGGCCGAGCATTGAATACGTAACAAATGGTTGTAACGCCTCGACGGAGAGCCGGAGTGGTGGGATTAAACAGTAAGGCCACTTAGATGGAAATTAACTGATTAATAAAATATTATTTTCACTTATGTGGGCAGTTCTGTCGCCTATATTGAAGAAAAGCAACGCCGAACGTCAGGATCTTAAAAGAGAATAGTTACGCTGCTCTTGCGGAACAATATCAATATATTTAAATGGGGTGCGAGTCGGGTTACCTCCGCGTGTGGTCAAGAGCTGCGGTTCGTTTTCGGATCCGTCCGGGAGGAAGAGCAGTGCTTGGTCCGGTGCACCCTGGGCATCGGCCAATGATTTCCAGGCAGTATGTGACGAATATTATGTGCTCCCCACGGGGGTCGGTCCCAGTGACTCCTTCGAACGTGTTAACTGTTAAGGAGATTACCGAAATTATTAAGAACATGACTCGCGGTAAGTCACCTGGACATGACGGCCTCAGTGTAGAGCATTTCCAGAAAGGCGGCGCGGCGCACACCTGCCGAGAGTATTAGCGATTCTTTTCAGTTTTTGTATAGCACATTCATACATGCCAGAAATGTTAATGAAAACAGTAGTAGTAGTGCCTGTTAAAAAAAACAAGACTGGAGATGTGTCGGATAAAGATAACAACAGACCTATTTCATTAGCCACAATAACGGCTAAAGTATTTGATGATGTGCTTGATAAACGATTATGTTGTAATATGAAACTGCATGACGCTCAGTTTGGCTTCAATCCTGATTTGTCCACTGAATCTGCGATAAATATACTGTCTCAAGCATACCATCCACTGATAGAAACACACCAATATATGCATGCTTTTTGGACCTCGCCAAAGCGTTCTATATGGTCTCCCATGATATACTTTGGAAGACAATACTACTTGAAACCACTTTGCTAGTAGAAAATATCGTGCTTTTAAAGCAGTGATATAGGAACCAAACGAACGTGAGGTGGGGGAATAGCTTCATAGCCCATGGCCTGAGGAAGTTAATAAGAATCTGTGAGCGGTATGGGGTGGTCCATGGACTTAGATACAACACAAAGAAGAATGAGTTGTTAATTTTTAAGGCAAGCGCAAAAACATATGGAAGTTATTCCTCAGGCCATTAATTGAGGGGCTCAACAAGACCATATCATCAGCATAGATGATATTGTTGACAATACGGCCACCAATTGAGCGCTCAACCATTGTACCGCTTAGCTCCTTAATAAGTCCGTCTATGTACAGATTGAATAACTTAGGTGACGTCAACCCACCCTGTCTCACCCCGTTACTCAACCTGTACACATCAGAGAAGCTATTCCCCCACCTCACAAAGTTCGTTTGGTTCCCATACCAATGCTTTAATATTCGCCATCAATAGGCCAACGTTGGTACCAACGTTGGGGCAAGCGTTGGGGCCAACGTGTGAAACCTGCCTTACTGTTTCCCTTACACTGTGCCCCCCTGTGACGTGGGACAAACGTTTTGTGCGTCAACCTGCATCAACGGCACAATGCCGGCCATCGAGCTTTCTTCTCGTTATTTATGAGGTGAATATTTCTTCGCGGGATTAAAAGTTATGTATGATTTATTACGTGCGAGATGCTGGAATATTTTAGTTCGACTCAATTTACAGGTTGCATTGTTGCGTCAGCACGGAAGTGACTTCGTTAGAGTAGGTTACTGCGACTTATTTTATTATGACCATGAAAATTACAAAATTGGTCTAAGAGGCACAAAGACATTTCATGCACTTGTGCTTTGTTAAAAATGGATTGAGAAATGAAGCGCAATCGGCAAGCGTAGTATAGGACGCCGTCAGATTAAGTGGAGCAATGATCTTCGCAAGGTTATAGGCAAGGGTGAGAGTAGCCGAGGATCGTGCACAATGGCGTGTAGTTGGAGAGAGCTATGTCCAGCAGTGGACAAGTTCTAGGCTGATAATGATGATGATAAATAAATCGGTATACCTCATTGCCTTCTAATATTTGAGGGCTCGGATCCTCCGACTAGACCAGCAAAACAAAAGCACGGCCATGACATCCTTTTCTTGAAGCTATTCAGGCCATCATATTCTACACTTATAAAACAACAATACAGTACTGTGAGAAGACCAGGGGGCTTACCATGACGTCTTAATGCGATTAAATTCCGACTCAGTTCAGGTTTTAGCTGTCATTTTTAGTATGGATCTGACAGCGAGCGAAACTAAACTGAATCGCATTAAGACGTCATGGTAAGGCCCCTCCCAGCAGTGTTTATTACGTAGCTCTTGCTATCCCTTTGACAATGAAATATAAAATGTGTCAACCGACTTCTGTTGCCCGTATAGCTATGAAACGTGATAAGATATAGCCCGTGGCGATTCGATTATGGCAACGCTCCAATGGGAGGCGTATTGTGTAGTTGTTTAGCCTCTTTTGTTGCTTTTGTGAATACTACCCTTTTTAGAGCAGACTATCTCAAGCAGATGATCGTGGGGTTCTCTGTGGCTCGTTTTTCGACGCTACAAGTTGCAATTTTACTAGTCTAAAGTCAATATTGGTCAAATCCCAACCATAGATTGATTCCAATATTGTCATTTTCCACTTTCAAAATTGGAACTTGTAGTTTCGAGCAAATGCATGTGTGAAACCACATTTTAAATTTTACCTCGAGCTTCGAGACGACATGAAACATTTTTCATTGAGGTTGACTGCTAGCCGTCAACTATCCGTCGCCTCACCGTAGTCGCGACGCCATCCAGCTTATACCTTGGAAAAACTGAGCCGCTTCTGTTACGTACTTACGTTTGGTTGACGTTTTGTTAATGGCGAGGTAGTACTGATCTGGTTCACAAATCTTGTGTTTTAATCTTAAAGGAAGTGTCTATAAATTATATCACATTTATAACATAAGAGCTTTGCAATTTTTACGTTTCCTTTAAGACCAAGCAGCGTGGAGCTATTTAGATCCACCGCATTTAGCAGATTCATCCAATCCCGTTAATTGAAATATACATCGCGTTTACATTACCTTGTGATTTGATAATGCGATTCTCTTCTCAACTTTAATGAAAGCACAGCCTAAGCGACGGTGCGTCTCTAAACTGAGAACACTTAATCTTAGCTCCCTTTACGTCAGTTTCTGTATTGTTTATCTTACTCTGACCTCAAAACTTTATCCCGAATGTTAAACATCTCGAAGAGTAATTATTTAATTACTAAAGTAAACCCCGAATTGTTCTTGACTAACTGTTCACAGGGTTCTGCGATGTATTAAATTATTTCAGTGTTACCTTAGTGTTATCGTTGCCCTCGAATATTCGGTTAGAATACACTCTCAACTTCTAACTTTAATAAGTAGGTCACCTACTTCACTATTGTTTAACGGCTTGCGTTCGAACCATTCTCTTTTTCGTATTTAAGTGCAAAGTTGAGAACAACTTTGATTGCGATCATCGAAACATAGCTGGAATATTCAAATTGATGGTGTAGTAAAATGTATGAGAATTGAGTGCCTGTAGGTATCTATGACATGCTTAGATAACATAAAGCATGGTCGGTGGTAGTTTAATGGTTTCACCAATAGCCGTTCGAGCAGAGGCGCGTGGATTCGAATCCAGGCTTACACCTGGTGAGTTTTGAAATTGACCATGAACTTTTTTGATGAGGCAAGACCTCATGAAGAGTGCAGTATGTACCTTTGGTGCAGTTCAATAATAAGTGTAAAGTTCCCGTTTGCTAGGAAACTGTAGGCCAAGCCATGATGAGAAGTGGATTTTGCACAGCATCGGGACGTATTATTATGGAGATGGTAATGGTGGGAAGACGGTCTTTTTCACATGCCTGTTGTGTGGTCGAAGACAACGCTCCCATACTAGCTTGTTCATCCATCAAAGAAAGTGCCGCCGATACAATTCTTGAATCATCGGTCATTGATGAAAAGGCTTTTGATGGTGATGGAAAACAATCGCATTATGCGTATTTAATTCAAATATGAAATGTATTGAACCAAAAACCATTGTTTTTCCAAAATAATTGTTACTTTGAATGCATTTGATTTGGCGCGTGCTTTGTAGTTAAATGAGGTATGCAAATGGTTTGGACATTTCCACGCTATGAAAATAAATGATTAATATATTTTCTGTTTTCATCGTAATTACATGAAGTTACTCACTCACTCACATTTTTATTCATTCAATCATTGTTCACGTTTTTTCACAGCCAAAATTGACTACTACAGTATTATTGTATATTGTAATCATACTCGTTACTATCAAATGAATTAAGAAATTTTACTTCTTGATTTTTTATGTTTACTTTTACGGTTTTACGGTTCGTCCCTGGTGAGCAGTAGATGTTCTGCGGGAGTTTGTAATTGTGTCATACAGACACATCATTCAAACAGATGACACTTAGCGACAAAAATTCGCATAGTAACAAGGTCACGTGACAGCCTAGTAACAGTTAGAAAAATTCGAAGGCTTACCCACCTGCTATGGGTGGTGTAGGGGTATAGCACGCGTCACTGAATGACGAGGATCCGGGTTCGATTTCCGGCCATAGCTTTACTTTTCGGATTTTTCTGTGTTCGAATTTTCAGTGTCGTTTAGAGTTTTTTTTATACTCGGTATTAATCAAAATTAAACGACTAATTCGTACCATATAATTTGTAACTGCACTTCTAGAATAAGCCTTCTAAAAAGACTGAAACTAGTCTGAGCTTTTTCAGACTTATAGTCGTGAGCGAGTTGTTCAATTTAAGATAGAATAGAATTGGCTACATAGCTAATGAAGGTGCTAAAGCATTTTCCCAGAAATCGGGATGCGTGAACAATGCGTGAAGTCAAAGTTGGACAGCTAGTAACGAGACGGAGGCGGAGGTAAATAAAAGACCAAATTATCGTTTTAACATTTTTTAAATCACATTTAATAAAAAATGTTCGTCTCTTCATCATAGTTTATTTAAATGACGCAGCTATTCGGTACCAACAATCATTTCATTCGTGCATAAATCAAAGTATTGTTCCTATTATTTCATGAGCAATTGATTTCTTTTATTATTTTATACAACCAGTCTGTTCAATAAGATGTCGTGTACCAGTTTTTTTTTGTATCATTATCGATTAATTTGCCTACGTTCAACCAAATACAATGTTTCGTTTCTTTAATATTAACAATTACAGACTGGTTTATTAACAAAGAAACAGGTTAAATCGTGTCCATAAAATCTATATTTACAATAAAATTTTCTTTAATCGTTAATTTTGTACAGTAAAATATTTGTTTAGTAATGAGTGCGTTTCAAATAAAAATGGTGACGTTTCTCATTTTAACCCTCTGCAACTGATGTTACGTCTGACAGACACCATAATACCTATGCGTTGTTGCTACCTCACCATTTAGCGGCGTACCGTTCTGTCTCTCTCTGTACCTTCTGGCGTGGACGCACGCCCCCCGCCGCTGCAGCGACGGCAGCTGCGGCGTGCGCACGAGTGGAGTTAGAGCTGTTTGGTGTCCACAGGACGTAAGGTCAGTAATAAATGATTGATCTGGTAGACGTATTGTCAGTAATATAATTTTAACCCCATAGTGTCTTACATACGTAAGGTCAGTAAATTAATTATATTCATAGTGTCTAGAATTCGTCACCTCAGTAAAATATTTTGAATTGAATTAAGTTTCGAGGCGGGACTACGTTCATTGTTTGGTATTTATTTCTAGATGGCGACCGCTGCTCAGCCTGGGCCTTCGAGGAAAAGAAAGGCCACTCGATCAGTTAATATTACCAACAAGCAGCAAATTCTGCAATGGTTAGGTGAGGAAGAAGAGCACGAATTCAGTGATTTTGACGACGATGTAGCTGACAAAGACTTTGTTATTGAAGAGGAGGTTCACGAAGAAAGCGAAATATCAGCAAAAATGTGCCATCTATTGCTGTAGTCGTAAAACACGACGTTGGCCACAGGCAATCTTCTATCGTTTGCTTGATCTGGCTGGAGTTAATGCATTTGTGCTGTACGGTCTTTGTCACGGGGCAAAATTAAGAAGAGGAGACTTTATATTACATTTGGCTCGTGAATTAGTTATGCCTGCCTTAAAACAGAGTGTATAACGAAAAGTTGCCTCGAGAGTTAAGGATGACCTTACGCCGGGTTTTAGGCTATGATTTGCCTGCTCCACCACCAGTTCCAGAGCCTGAATCATCATCTGCAAGGAAGTTGTGTCGCATTTGTCCGAGCAAATTGAAACGGCAAACAAGATTTGTTTGTTGTGCTTGTGCAAAACCGATTTGTCTGCAGTGTGCTGCGCAGATTTGTGAAGACTGCAAGAGTGAAGTATAAGGCTGAATAAAAAAAATCCACTCTAAGGATTATTTTTATATATTTTTTTTATATTATTTCTATGCCAGAAGATGGCAAATTTTTGTTATAATAGTTGATTTTTTGTTTAATTTTTTTTATCTAGATTTTAAAGAAGGCTGTGTCAAAATTTCCTAGATTTTGATAATAATAAACATTTTTAAATATAACACTTATGCTTGAGTTTCATTCCACCCATTTATCCTTTATCAGCCCTATATTTACCTACAAAATAATAATAATACACTTACATCAATAAAAGTTTATAATTTTTTTCAAAAATGGTAACTGAAGTACACGTCTGACAGACTACTCCTCAGTGGAATGATCACAAAAATTCCACCTCAGTTGCAGAGGGTTAATGTTTTTATTATTAATACATCATTGACTTAATTAGCTAGAAGATAAATTATAAATTAGCTTAGAGCCTTCTCGCACTTGTTCCCTCTTAGTAAACAAGTGGTTATTACGAAGAAATGCTTTTATTCGCTACCATTTTCCCTCTATATACAATTTGAGTTCATATCAGTCATTGCCTTATTAATTTAACATTCTAATAAATAAAACAGTAATAATAAATACTTCTTTAACATTTTCTAATTAAAAAACAATTAATTTGACTTCGTTTTTCACGTATTTTTCCTAGTAAATAAGAATTTTATACAGATTTTACTAATTGATTATTAAATAAACAGCATGATACTATTGCAGATATCTAAAATATTATTTGCTAGTTTTTATGTATTTATAACAAGAATAAATTATGACCGCTTTTTATTTCACTTGACAATTTCAATGCAAAGAGCAGACGTGCCAAAAAAGATACTGTTCGGGACAATAACATTTCTAAGGTAGGTACCAACGTATCAAAATTGAGCGTTATTACAAAAAAACCGCTAATCCTTGAAAAGTGAAGATACTTTTTAAAATAACGGAAAAAGGTTTCGATGGTCAGTGTCGTTTTTTCATTGCCAGTGTTTAACAAAAATATATTTTTCGAAATATTTGTTTAACTGCCGTATGGCAAGGTATGTTTAGCAATTTGTAGACCTTTTGATAAAGTTACTATCAAATAAAATGCGATCCTCTACACGACCATAATTTTCTATGCACAGTTTTCTGTTATAATTAAAAAGAAAAACAATAATGAAAACATTCATAAATTAACTGTGTCATTTCAAAACTAGTCCTGATAAATATTTATCCAAACAAACAGACAATATCTAATATTTGTCGCATTATCAATTGACTATAAGTTAGCATTAAAACCTCTAGAAACAAAAGTTATGTCATGGAAGTAAACTGATGGTTTTAAAAAATGTATCCCATTCTCAAACGAACTAGACTCAGGTCATTAAAAAAATCTTCGATTCAGAATGACATTCCAAATCAAAGAGGTTGCAAGACATTCGTTTTATCTATTTGACACTAAAATATTTTCCATTTGCAAAATGCATTCGTTTTGAGACAGCGTCATAACTATGGGCCAAATGATTGAATAGATTTTAATGTAGTCTTTTTAACCATAATCGCAAAAAATAGTAAACTTAGTAATAGGGGTAATTACTTCAAGTTTCGATGACAGGATATCCAATTATTCTTGTAATGATATGAGTCCAGAACGTTAAGTCCTCATGCGTTAACTCATAACTGTTGTCATGGCGTTCAAGGTATAATAATATAAATAATTTCCGGAACTAGTTACTACATATATTACACGCAACTCTCTTGGTGGGCTGCCAGCAACGGTGTTCTCGTGGTGACGACCTCTCGATGTGATCTCACCGCTCCATTCACGCAGCTTCGGCCGGAATCACTCTGAAAGGAACCATCACCTTTATGCCTTGTTTAATTTTCAGCCCACTTCTCAAGCAAGCGGCAAGAACATTGACTTGAAAGTGAGCGTTACGAATACGTCAATAATTCATTTCTCATGCTCCTGCCAGTAGCAGTATATTTACTCTAGCTTATGCCTGACTTCATTTTAAACCACTTCTCTAGCAAGCGGCAGGAACATTATAGTAAGTAAGTGAGCATAATCATTTCTAATACTCCTGCCACTAGCAGTGTTTTTACTTTAGTTTATACCTCGTTTAATTTAAAACTACTTCTCATTAGAACATTAGCAGGAAAGCAAGCAGTAAAAAAAAGCCTAATGGCAGGATTTAGTGTCGCTTGTACTTCGTTTAGTTTTAAACTACTCCTTCATCAAGCGGAAGAAACCTTGGCAGGAAAGTGAGCATTACGAATATATCAATAATTCACTTCTCGTGCTCTTGCCACTTGCATTCATTACTCTCGATCATACCAATGCTGTGACTTCAGTAGTCTACACTACAACATTAACACAATGCACAGTATGCACTCTGTGCTGACAGAATTGTTAAGTACATTATGAATAGTTTCTGCCGAAATAATCGCAATCACTATTTCTACTACACAAACGGTATAAGAAGGCGATAGAAGGAGATGCTAAATGCGATTAGGTACGTTAGCCAATATGGCTTTGGGAAAACAGGTATGAAGATATTTACTACAGTTATAACCTCATAATTTTCTAACATTTTTGACCGAACACCTTAGCAAAGCATCTTAAGACTATTAGGATATCGACTTCAATTCGATACGCTCACAAAGGACTCTAGTATTGTCAAAGTACCACCCAACCACCCTCTACCCTTCCGTCAAAGTTTCGTATAAGCAATATTAGAGAAAATTTCGCGAGTTTGTTTTTAGGGTTCCATATACAAATGGTCGAGTGACAACCACGAATCGGAAGACACAGTGTTGGCAGGCCTCCCACTAAGTGGGCCGATGACATCACGAGATTTGCGGGAAACCGGTGCATGTTAGTGGCAAGTTGTCCTACATTGTAACGATCTAAGAGGGAGGCCTTTGTTCAACCGTGTTAGTCTTCCGGCTGATGATACAGACGGTGTCAAAAATACCTTATCATTAGGGCTAAATAGGGTGGTCCATCCAGTTTCATCCATCTAAAACTTACCGCTACCTTTCTAACCGCAATGTTCAGACACTTGAAGTTGGCCACTAGTAAGTATTATGTTAAAATCACTTTAGCGAACAAAAAAATACTAAAATAATGATAAGATTAGAAGTAGAAAGAGGTGTGGTAAACGTAATGTGTTTTGATCGTCATTTATGACTATCGTACAAACAATACCTACTATATATACCTAAATATTGATGACGACAATTTTTGGAAAATGTCTTAACAAAAAATGACATGATTACTGTTATTATTGTACAACGGTAGTTGGGAAAGCCTTCGTTCACGTGTCCAACTCGTGCTTGGCTGGTTTTCATAAACTTCGGAGAAGGTAAATTGAGTTATGATTGATTGCCGGTTCCGCTGAACACAATGGAAACAGGTTGTTACAGCGGGGATAAGCTTCCGTACAAATACGTAAGAAACGTAAAGCCTATTATTATACTAAACGACGTGTGTTGGCCGCGGTCGGTGTTAATGCATTCCCATGGGCGTGGCATGGAGTCGTATTATCTTCTCAGGTGACACCGAAAAAACTATCACAATAAAACTTTATGCATTGTTTTCGGAGTTCCACTAAATGTACCGAACTCCAACTCGACTGGAAATGGGTCAAAATTACAGCCATATAACACGGTCGTCAATGGTGAGCGGAGGCTTTAAACACATAGTCCTGTTGGCACAGTGTGCTACAGAAATATAAAACACCAAATAAAAAAAAACATACTAAGTCCGTAGTGTGTAACATAAAGTTTGGCAGTTTTGTCTGTAACGGCCATTTGCATTTTTAATTGATTCTAGAATTTAATCAAAAAAACGAAGAATGCTAAATCAGAAACGCAGCAGTCATAATATTTTGCTCTAGCTCCCAAAAGGGTAAGATGCCTTTCGATAAGTAAGCGTTAATTCTGTAACGATGCTAATAAACGAGTGTTCAGCATTCAAACTACACTTTCCAATTTCACAATTTCTTCCTTTAAAGAGCCTCAAATTTGAAAATTTTGTCATTTTTAGAATGTTATATCAAATTTTAAAAATGTTTAGATTTTGAAAAATGTAAAGGAAGTTTGAACTGTTTAAAGGACGAAATCGTGAAATTAGAAAGTTTGGGTTGGAGGCTGAACGAGACCTTATCAGTCTCTTTACAAGTTGTTGGTCATAATGTCTACCTGTGAGTCAGCGTAAGCGGCGTGCTGTGATAAAGGCGTGCTGGGTGACTGGGTGCGAGCGATGCTGTGCGCGCTGCTCGAATGCTTGGGCTCAGGCGTGGCGACCACTGCCGAGTACTGCGGAGGCTCGGGCTGACAGTTCATACCTAGTGCACAGAAGAAGGCGTAAGCATCAATCCATTTCATCTATTTTGTGTTATGGTGGTTAGCAACCCATCACTATTTAGATTCCCCTTTCCATTTATACGCCCACAATCATGCTGGACGTGGCATTTAGGTCTTGTTACTTTAATCTTTGTAACCATAAGGGATAAAGAGGTGATTTGTGAATGTATTGTGTGACTGATAGATACCGGACAATCGATCGTCGGTAAAAGAGCGACATGATTAATTATACATTTAAATGTCGTTTATTGTAGCATAGTACCTCACTCAAGCTGATCAAACAGTACCAGATGATCGATTCTCTATATAATTCTAGTCTATGGTAACTCAAGCTTATCAGTAGGTACTAGACTATCGACCAAAAGATCAATATGACATATTGACAGGTGATCGATTATTCATTTGAAAGTCGTTTATCGTGTGATATGGTAACTCAAACTTGTCAATATAGGTACCGGAAGATCGACTATAGATCAAATAAAAAAATCAACAGGTGATCGGTTACTCATTTATCTGTTGCGCAGAATGGTAGCTCAAGCTGATTGATACGAACCAGACAATCGATCATCTAGGTCGATAGATTGATCGATTATTAAATTAATTTGATTACAGCAACATAGCTATGGATTGATACTTGTTCTGGTACTCAATCGCATCAATTTGTCTGATCACTTTGCTTGAAAGTTATACGCAGAATTTTCGTCACGCTAATTCTGTGTACTGGGCGAAAGTTAGGGGTTTCTAGCAAACATTTTTAGCCCACAAGAAAATAGAAGTTCAATGAATACAACTAGGTCTCTCTTTGTCCTCTTTTTCATTGGTCATAATAATCGTTAGAGATGTTTTTTTTTGTACTATTGGAATCGCGCATTTTTCAGGATTTTTTTTAGGTCTGTTTACTATTAATTCTAATACTTACTTCATTCATAATTCATTCATTCATAGTTCATTCATAACTACAATTTTATGGGACAAAATATATAAATCCGACTCCTACTTTTATCGTTATACTCGTATATAGAGGAAGAATAACTCCTGTTTCTTATTCAACAATACAACGTCGTCAAAAAAAAACTCCACCTTTTTTGTTGTTTTGAGTCAATTTTGAGTGATGTGTACAATTATTATTGTGATGTATGCTCCGTAATGATCGTATTGGGAAATCTACTGTTTGTTATTTTATCAGCATGCATTATGTTATTGTACCTATGTTAATAAAATGAAAAAAGCTGTAATAAGTAATCCTTTGACAATTTACAAAGTAAAGGGAATCGCTTACATTTATTTTATTCACTTCAGAGCATTATGTTTAAGTGTGTTCATAAATAAAAGTACTTTGAGTTTGAACGTCTAAGAAGTGAGTCTTAGTTACTACGTATATACATAAATATTTATCCCTTACAGGGTAGACACAGGTAACAAGGCCTAAAGGCCACGTATAGAATAATTGTAGGCGTATAGGTGGAAAGGGGAATCCAATCTAAGTTACTAGGTTGTTCAAATAATTATAGTCGTTTAACTATCTATGATTAGGGTTTTTATTTTTACCTAACCTCGAACTCGTTAAACATCGCTAACCATGACGCTACCAAGTCATAACTGCTGTTTTAGTTATTTTCATTTTTACACAAATCACGTCTTTATTCCTTACGGGGTAGACGGAGCCTAAGGTAACAGGTACCTATAGGCCACATTTAGCAAGACTGTGAGCGTATAGGTGGAAAATGGAATCAAAATAGTGATGGGTTGCTAGCCTCATCGCCTATCCTATAACAATGATTCCTATGATTTTCACCCATTCCCTCAATGGGCTTTTACCATCTGCGCGGGTAGAGAGGCAACTGGTACATTCTATGTTTTTCTTTGCTCCCAGACCAGCATGGAAGAGTTTTATATTCCGTAAACAAAAAAATATGTTTTTATCCAACTAACGCGAAAGTTTGTAAGTATGGATGGATGAATGGCTGTTTGTTACTCTTTCACGCCAGAACGGCTGGACAGATCTGGATGCCATTTGAAACATAGGTAGATTATAGTCTGAATAATACACAGGCTACTTTTGACCCCGGAAAATTGCGTAATTCCTGCGGGATGGCGATAAACGATTTCGATACAGACGAAGTTGCGGGCAACAGCTATCAAATACGAGTATTGTCCATTTTATACGTTCTTTTAAACAAGCTAATATCAAGAACTAACCCATACTTAAGTGTAACACAATTTACCGTTGTGTATATGAGAGCTGTAACATTTTTCAAGCCCGTCCCGAGCTCAAAGCCAAAGCAAAACAACCATGAAAAGAGATTGCAGATAATTACAAGAAACCGTAGAATGGCTGGTAAAAGGGCAGAGGTAACCTTTGCTCGGAGTTTGCGTTATTCGTGTTTCCTTCTAATGGCGGCCACAGTGGTTTGCTGAGAGTAAGTTTTTGCTTCACCGCATAGTACAATCATTGTGATAGATTAAACACTTAGCTGTATTAGGTGTATTGTGGCCAATCTAAATATATATAACTCAAAGGTGACTGACTGACTGACTGACATAGCGATCTATCAACGCACAGCCCAAACCACTGGACGGATCGGGCTGAAATTTGGCATGCAGGTAGATGTTATGACGTAGGCATCCGCTAAGAAAGGATTTTGATCAATTCTACCCCCAAGGGGATAAAATAGGTAATGAAAGTTTGTATGAAACTTTGTCAATTTTAAACCGATCGGGCTGAGACTGCATGCATAAAGCTACTATGACGTAGGCATCCTCTAAGAACGGATTGCGTAATTTCTGCGGGATAGCGATACACGAATTCTATGCAGACGAAGTTGCGGGCAACAGCTAGTCTATTTATAAAATTGTTTGAAGTGGTCAATCATACGTGTAGAATAAATTACTAAGCCTTTAAAGCTGATATTTTGGACTGAAAGTTCTTTTGTAACGTAATAAGTTCGGAAATGTTTTTTTTGAAAATTATCACGGAATAGAATGTACCTTAGACGTTGCTTGCGATGGGCGGAATTCTTAGGAATCATGTTATAGGCGATGCGGCTAACAACCTCTCACTATTTCGATTCCTTTTTCCACATATACCACAGGCTCTGTCTACCCCATAAGGGATATAGTCGTGATTTGTGTATGTATGTTTGTATCACGTAATATGGAGTTCCACAAAAAGAGTAAGTTAATCGTTAAATCAAATTAAATATTTGAAACACATACAATACATTTACAATATATTTACATACGATCTCTTTTATTAGGCTACCTTATAATGTTACCTTAGGCCCTGTCTACCCTGTAAGGGATAAAGACGAGATGTATGCATGTATGTATCTTTGTAGCATTCAGCAACTCTGAAAATTGTTCACAATTGCACACCATGGTGTAACAATTTAGAATTATGTGCGAAGTCTTTAGAATATCTGCTTAGAGTTGCTAAAGACTAGGGTCCACTAGAGTTGAGGTGACCATGCCATTTCCCCATACCTGGTTTTAAGCGGTATCGATGAAGCATATACAAAATGAGAACCTCCTTCTTATTTACATAGACTTCAATTAATGCGCATATCTCTAATAATTCTTCTTCTGCATCGCAAACAAAGATGCGAAATTCCAGCAAACAACTCAAACGACACTAAGTCAAAACTCGACACGAACTCTTTAGCAACAACGTGAATTCCAACATCATAGTTACCAACTAAAACAGAAACGCAATAAACTGCAGACCCAGAATTGAATAAGAAATTGCATATAAAGAGGTTGCTCGTGGAACAGTGCGCCTTGTTAGTGAACGTAATCAAATTATTCTGTCGCCTAGTGGCGAGCGCAGCATCGATCCAAGCAAGGCATTAATACAAGTAAATAAACACTAAGTCACTGCACTAATCTCTTAGAGGAAAAAAGCTAGCGACTCGGGAAAAGATAGTTTGTTAATAGCTAAAGTTTTAAAGTCGGCATGTCGAAGTCCTGGCGTCTAACTAAACAGTACTTTTAAGTTCTCGCATTCTACAGTTTGCCGGCAATGGCAACATCTGGCTTATACGTTAGAAGTTTTGTTGCATGGGACCGTGTCTCTGAAAATTTGGTGTGTAATGCCTAAAGTTTCTATCCGGGGCTATAGTGTGTGCAAAGAGTTTGCATTAAAATATTTTACAAAGAAGCATACGGTTACAAAGTTGAATCAGAACTCGGTCTTACTTCTGTTTTTAAATGTAACTTGTGCTTGGTGGTGGAGAAAATCAATAAATTGTTATTGCTAATTTTGAATATTAGTTCGGTTTACAACTTGATGAAACTCTTTCATTTTGACTTTAGAAGCAAACATTATTATTTTATAGTAAACGCCGAGTTTAAAAGTTTTCTTTAGTGTCCCCTTTGTGTAGTTCGGTTCAAGATCTGAATAATCATAATAAAAGTATTTTTCAATGCTAAATTAATATAGTAAGTTATTTTTGTAGGTAATACTATTTTATATTCCGCGGAATCAAATAATAAGGGAACACCGTTAGCCAAAAAGTGATATGATTTGCTGCTAGAACTTTCTACTGAAAGTAATAAATAAATTTAACGACATTCGGACGAGTCCTTGGGTAATACGATATTAAATAAGTACCTAATTGAAATAAATGACGAATCTTATTACATTACGTTGTGAAATTATACCGTTTGTTTGAAATAAAATGGTTCGCTTCGTACACACATCAAGAAGCAAAATAATTTCATTGATTGACATACCCGTCGGTATTAAACGTAAACACTTCGATTAATGAAAGTACTTAGACCACGTTTTTAATCAACTGATGAGTAATGTTCATGCCATTTTGTTTTATATTGACATGGTATTGTCACCATGTCATCAACCAACTTAAAAAGCATAATGAAGCGAACGAATTTAACCTTGATTATTTTCTGTTTCATATTTGCATTCTGAATTGTGGATCTATGTTCGAGAGAATAACGGTAATGTTTTTTTTATAAAAGAGGTTGGCAAACGAAAAAGGGAGTCACCAATTGATCCCCATCAGCAGTAGAGTGCAGTGGGGGTCGCCAGAATAGGCAGGGCAGGGCACACAAGTTGTGGAGCGCCAACCTTTCGCTGCCTACCCTAGCTACCCCCACTGCATGCTACTGTCCCCATGCTCTACCAAAGGATTTCAGATGCGTTACCAGTCTCTTGAGCTAGTATAGTAGTATATTGTTAAGAAACTTGTATGTATGGTTATATCTTAATGTTAATATTAAATTATCAATACTATATCGATATTTTAATGACATTCAAATTCCGAACATGTTCTTAAAAAATAAAAAATAAATTTGATTGTGATAGAATCGAAGTCGACTCAAATCTGGATTATCTATGAATTTTTAAAAGATATGTTAATGCCCGCCATTTTATTTAACCCCAACTTTCGAAGCACAAAAAAATAATGTTACCTAAATATGTATTTTGCTATGAAAACTTATGATATGCATGAATAAAACTTATGTATGCTACTTCATAATTAGGCATTAAAACACGACTAGGGTTTAATGAAACGAACCTTTGTTCACAATAAAATAATGACACAATCAAAATTTATTACTAAATTGACGTCCGGATAGCCTAGTGGTTAGTGACCCTGACTATGAAGCTAGAGGTCCTGGGTTCGAATCCCGGTAAGGGCAGACAGTTGTATGATGAATACGGATGCTTGTGCCCGAGTCATGGATGTTGTATGTATTTATCTACATTATATAAGTATGTTTATCCGTTGCCTGGTACCCATAGTACAAGCTTTGCTTAGTTTGGGGCTGGGTCAATTGGTGTAATTTGTCCCAAGATATTTATTTATTAGTTATTTATTATTCCTCTCATTATGCGCCATGTTATATAACACTTCGAGCTACCAAAGTGATCAGAGTGGTTTCCTGCTACATAGTGTTAAAGTTCACAAAATAATACCCACCCATTTTGTATTAAGGTAAACAGGTGCGGTTTAAAATGTCAAAGCAAGCGTAAAACTCTATTGTTTGGACGTGCGGTTCAACACATGCTAAACAAGCCTGCATTGTACCAGTGTACCTACACAACGTGGGTAACTCGCTTCGCTCGAATATTGACCGCGCGCTCGGGAAAATTCTATATAAACTTTACTACGTGGTGTAAATTGTAGACCGATTTTTAAAATAACGTACGACGTAATCTTCGCGGGAACCAAAGTATTTTATGCACATATTTACAATACACTACCGTTAGATAAGAGATTAGGTTGGCTTTTGGGGTTACAGAGACGAGACCAAAAATCAGTTTTTACATACATAACGTCATCATCCCTTACGGGGTAGACACATAACCTGAGGTAACAAGACCTTAAGGCCACGTTTAGAATGATTGTAGGCTTATAGGTGGAAAGGGGAATCAAAATAGTCAATCAAATTAGTTTTTAGGTATGGCAGCGTCAAACAAGATCTGATTCCATCTATCTTACTCTAACAGTATCATTACGCTACGGTAGTATTTTTCTAAATAAATTACTTTATATTATAACTGCACTACCATGCTGGTCTGGGAGCAAAGAAAAAACATAGAATGTACCAGTTGCTTCTCTACCCGCGCAGATGGTAAAAGCCCATCGAGGGAACGGGCGATTATAATAGGAATCATGTTATAGGCGATGAGGCTAGCAACCCATCACTATTTTAATTCGATTTTCCATCTATACGCCCACAATCTTGCTAAATGTGGCCTGTAGGTACCTGTTACCTTAGGCTCTGTCTACCCCGTAAGGGATAAAGACGTGATTTGTGTGTGTGTGTGTGTGTATTATAAATGTTAAAAAAAAACTTGTTTGTGGTGAGAAACTATTTGCTAACTTTTGCGTCACTTTTTGAATGCAAATAGCCAGAAATTTCCAGTCACTCAATCAACAGTCACACACAGCGCTTAATATTAGTAAGTGAAAAATGTTTACCGTATTTATATACATAAACGTCACGTGACACCGTTAAAGTGAAAATGTGACGTAACTTTAATACGTCAACAATATTAAAAGCCACGTTTTTACGGACAGAGAGCGTTAAATTGTCAAATGGGTTAAAATAGATTAATGTAAGAGGTATTTTGGTCGCACTTCTGGGCGGACACCGTGGTAAGCATTAGGAGTGACAGTAATTGGTATTTACCTTTACTTAGAGGTATTAAATCCGGGTTCCGATCGTCGGGGCAGAGCGGGGAGCTCCGCTTCGCTAGCGAAGCTTTGTGATTCTTCGATGATGGTATAGTGACTGCGAAAAAGTGTAAAAGGTTAGAATATCATTACTTTAATACAAAGATATGGTTGATCGGAGCTGGACTCTGATTTTTGATAGCACATCATGTGAAAATACAACTTGCAAGTGAACAATTTGGCTGAATTGAAAATGAGTCCTAGATCACATTCTATGGTTACCGTCAGGCGTGATTGTGATCAAACGCATGCCTTTTTCTAAAAAAACACATTTAAGCAGAGTAGACGATAATTATAGCTCCATTCTTTTCAACTAGTCGAAAATTTTGCCGTAGTTTTGAAAAAAAAAAAGAAAAAAAAAATTTTTTTTAGGTTTACATGTTGAAGTATCAAGGTTGTAAGGTTTTTTAACAAAACACAATTTTTTTCACTTTAGAGTGATATGCTTTCTAAAATCGGACCCCTGACTGAGCTCAAAGGCAAAGAACCGACCACTAGAAGTTAAGCTAGTAAATTGACAGAGATTTCATCAATTCCTTACTTTATCAAAGCTGTGCAAGTATTTCGATTTTTAATTATATGAAATTCGGTGTTTTACTCGCTTTGTAATAATGTCCACGTTCAAAATTCGTTTAACGCGTTCCCAATCTTCAATATTTATGTAATTTTTATTATGCGATAGATTTTTATTATATAAACATGAATATTACTCAAACGACGTATACCCTTAAAAAGTTTAAAATAACCATTTATTCTGTTAAATAATTCAATTAAGCCTAAAAATCACAAGGAAAGGTTTCCTAATAACCCTTTCTGTTATCTTTTTTCGCGTATCTGTCTCTTGACTGCGAGCCCCGACCCTTTCGATATCATCTCTAATTAAATTGATTGATGAATCGCCTCCTAAATTAAACATGCTTTTAACATAACGTAGTATCTTTACGGAAATATATATCGCAAAAGCTTCTTTTGTACCGATCCCTTTTGATACTCGCGACTTCAACTCTGAAACTTCTCCACGCGTAAAATATCTTAAGGTTAATTTCAATAAGTAGGCTTTTCTTCTCAAAACCTGGCTTTATAATGAACTCATTACGTATGTTTTCTAAGCATATCAATCCTACACAGACAAAGTAAAGAAATGTTTAGCCATTAGCCGATATTTTATCCATAAAATATCACTCCAAACACTGCTAACATATTTATGACGTTTAAACCATCATTTTTATGTCAGCTAAACCATTATATTTAAACAATCATTATTATGATATTTAAACATTATCTGTCAAAAACAACGTTATTTAAACACAAATGAGTATTTTATCAAAAAATTCTGAACATAATTATGTTATTGTTGACGACTAAATTTTAAAACGTTTCCGCTATGTTTTAAATGGTTTAATAACACAAAAACAAAGTAACTAGGAGCCTGATACGGAACAGCTGTTTATGCTAGCAACTGACAGAGTAACTGTCTTGAAAGTTGATGTCAGCACAAAAGAAAGGTATTTTAAAACTGGAACTTTAGTAGTTAATATACAAACTATGTACTAAAAGGAGGCTCCGACCCAGCCAGTTGCCAACAGTTATTATATCCATTACAATACACATCTACGTAGCCTTAAGATTTATAAGTATATCTATCTATCTATATAAATAAAAACGAATTGCTGTTCGTTAGTCTCGCTAAAACTCGAGAACGGCTGAACCGATTTGTCTAATTTTTGTCTTGAAATATTTGTGGAAGCCCAGGGAAGGTTTAAACGGTGAGAAAATATTGAAATTTAGAACAAAAAAAACGGGAGCGAAGCCGCGGGCAACAGCTAGTAAATTTATAAAGATGCACTGTAGTGTTTCAGGCCAACTTCAATAAACCCAAGCAACACCGCAGTGGGTATCTTTATTCGAACAATTTCAGCGCTCCTTCCCATCTCAGTATAATTGACACGTTTAAGAAAAATAAACGCTATTGAACGCTACGTAAAAGTTGTCAGCAATTTCTTTAAGTGGCATGGTCGTAGTTTAAACGAGGCTGCCGTGGTTGTCCAAACACCGCTCAGTGCAACCGTACCGAAATGGAATAAAAACCAATGTTGACACTGCTACATTTATATCGGTGCGTGGAAATCGTTGGAGTGTAAACCAGTTTGTATGTACAATGTACTCGCAATTTACACAAGTTTTTACAGATTATTGAGCCACCAGTGTAGTGTGTAATAGTAAGTCGGTCAATTGACATTTGTAACTGAAATTGAACGGCGATTTTGCAATGCAAAGGAGTATAATTATGACGTTAAAGTATTTTTTCATTTTTTGCATTTATTTTTCAGGCTCGATTTTTTAAAATGAAACTCAACATAGTTTACTTGTGATAGAAATTGCCTCAATTCACCAGATTTTTGCTTCGAGTGTCGTTTTTGTAATAAATAGAAACATGTTTGGTATTAAGAGGGTATCACGCCAACGGCGCAAAGCGGATGACGTTTCGGCATAAGGTTCATGGAGAATAAATATTTTTTGTGTTAAAAATAACTACTTAATTTTAATTAACACGAACCTACTTTTTTCACTTTTTGATTATTGATAAAACTGGCCGCCTACAAATAAACAGCCATATGAGAAAAATAAAAATAAATTATGTTGTCCATTGAAACAAGAGACGGTGGTATTGCCGGCCTTGACCAGCAATGTTGTATGACATGCCATTAAAAACCTCTCGTCGAGTCACACTTAAAACGTGCCACTTCGCAGCTTATTAAAAGGAACACAATATAGATATTTCATTCCATATTTAAGAAAATACATTATAACGTCTAATGAAATAATTACCTTCGTAATCCCTCGCCCTTTGTCGCAACCTGGTAGCGACGAGAGCTAGGCAGAGGACTATGGCTACGGTAACGGCGGCACCCAGCACGCCTCCGAGCGCCCAGTTGACCTCCCAAGCCTCTTGAGCCTCTGTTAAAAAAAAGTTTCTTTTTATTCCAAAATAAAATTCAAACTGCTTACAAAACGTGCCAGTAACATTACGTTGAAGAGGTTGATCGATTACTTAAATACTCGTTACCACGAAGCCATTCAATATAGTTTTACTGACGATTTTTCTTTTAAGCTAATGGACAATAAAATAAAAGGTCTATACATCTGTACTTTTTTTCTGGCTGAAAAGTCAGTTGATTTAAACCTGTCCTTCTATCAATATATGCATTTATAAAATAATAGTCAGCAAGTAACAATAAAAGTTATACGGGTATTTTTATAATCAGTGGTTGATTTTTAAATAATCTTTCGCAACAAAAGGCAGGTCGAAAACGACAGATTACTCTACTAAAAAAAAATACTTTTTAATTTACCTGTTCTAGGCGACAGTCTGGGAGCAGTTTCCACGGTAAAAGTGACGTGCTCCGATCTCCCTCGAGCATTCACGGCGTACACATTCAACCGGAGCTGCCTTTTAGCTCCTAATCTTCTCAAGTTCCACACGGCTACTCCATTAGTACTATTAACCACCAGCCCTTCGCTGGCCCATACTTCGACTATATATACACATTGAAGTCCGCCTTCATACCCTAAAAGAAAGTCCAATAAAGTTATCATTTCATCTCCAATTAATTACTAGGCATACTCTTCGTTACGAACAAAACGGTCTTCCTTAATTTAAAATAAATAAAATCTTTTAATTAAAAACGGTTTGAGCGAATATGACTTTGAATTTTTCTTTAGTACGTGAAATAAAATCGCAGATTTCACTTTTTCGATATCGGTAAAGTTATCGCTTTTGCGAAAATAATTCGCTGGCAACAAAAAGTTGAAATTATATCGTGCTTATAAAGCATTGTCAAAAGGTCAATTTTGTAATTCGGGCCAGCGGCGAGGTTAACGAGCAACTGGAAATCGTGGCAATTACTCTCGTAAACGTTTTTTGTAGCTTATTAAAGAGAAATAGTAAGTTTTCGATAACATTAAAACGGTTTTAACAACATTATGAGCGGTAATCAACTATTATCAGTTTAATCACGCCGCTTCTGTATTTAAGGAGTGGTTCATTCGCTTTGTTAATTCGGACCAATTTCTGAGTAATACGTTTTTAAGTAGGCAATAATTCGAAATACTTTTGTAGTATAAATTACTTTTCTAGTTATATTTACTGATCCTCTAATAGGTATAAATAAATAAACGTCTTGGGACAATTTGCACCGATTAACCTAGCCCCAAACTAAGCAAAGCTTGCACTATGAGTACAACTGATGAATATAAACACACAATAGTTAAATAGATTAACACACCTTAAATACTTATTAAACATCCAAGTCTCAAGAATCCGTCATCCTCATCGAACCCGGAACCTCAAATTTAGTAATCAAGTTCTCTAATCACAAGGCTATGCGGCCGTCGATACGTCGGTATACTTTTTATTATGGTGTCAAGCAGTAAGATCAAAATGTTGTTACTCGCGAAATATTCATATTTTATTAAACATTGATAAGTCTCACCTGCACTACAAACTAAATCCAGTGAATCATCAGTGAGGTTGTAAACAGTGCAGTTGTATGGAGCCTCGGGCCTCGTAGCTGGAAGTAATGTGTAGACACAAGGCGAAACCTGTTGCCCTGCCAAGTTGGACGCCCGGCAGAACAATGTGCCGTAATCTACGTCTGATACTGGGGTGTATGTTAACACGGACTTGCCTTCCTTTGATTGGACCGTGTAACGTTCCTGAGGGAAAATGATGCAATCAATAAAAGTATAACGTCTTCATATCAAACAAGACATCTAATGCTGGAGGCTTTCTCAATAATCTCCACGTTGATGACGTGCTATCTGCAGTGAAAGGCTGCCCGCAGTCTTTACCAGATCGTCCGTCTTGTGAGTAGCACATCAATACTAAGTGTTCTTGTACGCACGTACACAGTTATACTATTAACATTATAAAACGTAAAGTATGAATTATTGCGTATTTATTATGAAATTTAAATATTGATATGAGTTTTTTTTATCGCAAAGGTCCGGCAGAATGACGATAGCGTTCAAAAAGTCACAAACTACTTGTGTCCATAATAATCTTGAAAACTTTTGGATCTCCTATCATGTTTTGTCATACAATAAAGATTCGCATGTAAATCCTTCAAGCAGCAGAAAAAATCTAGTCCTTCGTTGACATAATCTTAACCATTATCCCAAAATGTATATCAGTTTCTTGAAGAAAAAATGGGAAATAAAGAAGGGCTCATTTCGGCTTCCAACGAAACTCCCAGACTTCGCCGCTATTTGACGAAATTGTTCTGTTTAAACAATGTCCTGCCGGCTATTTGAATATGATTTGGAGCAGGTATTCTGTGAAATTATTCGGAATTTGAACGATTTTTTTGTTAATATTCTCCTTTCCCTGAATTTGAAATGAATAGCGGCCGTGTTTACAATTGGGGGCCCGATAAAATACCATTACTAGAGTTGACCCTTATCAACGGTATCAGCGAAAAATTCCGCGACCAATTTTTACTGATGAAATTGCAATAGTGAGTAAATAATGGCTTAGGACAGGTCACGTTGAGGGTCCACATATTTTTGTATGCAGCCGGCGTAGGGTTTGATTGCTCGGGTTATTTATATTATGGACATGAACTGGGCTTTTACGAAACAGACTTGTAAACAAAACTGCTCGTTTGTATATTTTAAGACTATCCTTTCATTGTTTTGTAATGTTACCATACGATTTCAGAGCATAATCGAAAACAAAAAAAAATATTGCACTCGTACAAGCTGCTTGATGCGCCATTTTAATTTCTTTATCAAGTCATCATCCCAATAAATAAATACCCTATAAAAATAAAGTCCCAAAAATTGTAATGATAATAGTATAACTAACAAGTTACGATACAACGTCATTACGAGCACCGTCACAATTTAATTTAAGCATCATAGACATCATAATGATTTTGCATCACCCAGTAAAGTTCTATCCATCATTTATCGAGAGTCAAAGAGCAAATCCAATGGAATCCACATGTCGGTGACTTCTGCATAGCATCAAAATTATTCCGAATACATTGCATGAATGTATATCTGTCGGAGTGTATTCGGAATAATTTGAATGTTCGAATATGTGCACAGGTTATTCGTTACCACAGGATGGCACTCAGGTGAATTTGCTCTCCTACTGGGGGTATCCTGAAAGTCCCACGACAGTTTGAAACGTTTTATATTTGTTCGGTTTACTACTTGCACCCTCGCGAGGGCTGCGATTTTCTCCACAGAGTATGTAAAAAATTACTTTTCATGAATTCTACTGTATGGATATCAAAATCAAACTTTCTGACATACCAACATCTTTGAACATAGATACCTACATACAAAACGAATTATCACACTTCCATTTTCGATGTAACGGGAAATGGGACTTGTGTCATTTGGATAATAATATAAGAGAAAACGGATCTTTTGTGATTTGGATGTGCTAGAAAACGGAGAGCGTTCGTAACAGCAATATATATGATTCAATGTATATTTTCCTTTTATGAATGCGATTGAAATTCCAAGTGCTTTCGATAGGTAGCTATGATTATGTTATGACCTTGAGACTTTTACGATTTGGATACAACAAAAACACATCTTGGATTTAAACATAAACAAAAAAGAATCTTCAAAGACTTGGATACTAGGAAATCAGTTTGGTACGATTTAGATAATATACTCGATGGCGGGTTCTAGGATTTGGGTAGGTATTTTTTAGTTAAAATTGGTATGAAAGGATTTGGATATTTTAATAAAGTTGTAAAGGCTTTTTAACTACGCCTGGTGTAAGTTTTCGATACAACAAACAGACTTGTCTCAAGCACTTCAACGTCTCAATTGCTATGAATTAAGCAATCGTCGGTATAGAACCGTTGTCATAGAATTGAGGCTATGCCTTAATCGTGGAAAAAGTTACACCAAAGACCGCGCTGAAGCAACTCTGAAAGACTGTTTGAATAATTGAGGATTCTACTTACAGGATCGACTTTGATGAAGCCGGCAGAGTTGTTAAGCGTCCACTCAAACGTAGCGGGGGGCGGGAAAGCGTCAACCTCACACACAACGCTCGAAGGCTCTTGCAAAGCCGCCCCGATCATTTTTATTTCTCTTTTCCGGCACAAAGGCCTGTCTGAGGAGGATTAATAAAAATTATACTCGAGAGTTCGTTGGAGCATTAAATCACAATCGGGACATTTAGGCTGGTAAGTGGCTCTAAATGAGCTCTGATAACGTATCATAGTCGAAGTGTTTAACCAATTTTGATGACACTTGTTACATAAAAAAAATTGTTGCCACATTGAATTGCAAGTGTATTCAATCTATTTTGTTCACTTGTTAGTGTTTAAGTTGTTTTTTTGTCTGTGTCGAATTTCTGCATATAATTCAATGTATTTCTACTTCTTCTGTACAAGTGGTAAAAGACTGGTCAGCTATAGTTACAAAAGAAGCGCCAGATTATTAACAATAATAGTAGCCCGCGCCTTTGCTGCCATTGAAAAATTAAAAACAAACTAGGCTTCATAATTGGCACTATTAACAAAAACACAAATCATCACAGGCTGAATAACTGATATAAAACCCAACCCAAACCCTTGGACCTAAAAAATTGCAATGTTTCGATGTTATGATGTACCTAAACAAGGAATCATGGCGAGTTTTGCGAAATTCCCACGGGAGTAAAGTTGCAGCAATAATCTACATACATAAATCATATCTTCATCCCTAACGGGTTAGACAGAGCCTAAGGTAACAAGAAAAGTCCACGTTTAGCATTATTGTGGGTGGATGGAAGGGTTGCCAGCCACATCACCTATAACATGATTGCTAAGATCAATAAGCTAGTTTTATAATAAAACTGATAGTAAACGATAAATACTGGCTGGTGTTATATTCTGAATGAAACGCTCCATTGAAATGAGACCGACGTATTTAAACCTGAGCGATCAAACCGCAGTATCGTCATCAAAAGTTAATAATTCAATAGCCAAATAAAAGTTGGTTATTTTAAACTGGGATAAACAAATGAAAACGCGTTATCCACGCACAATACATTTAACAACAATCTTTTGTTAAAAAAAATCGTACTCATTTTTTGTACAGTCAGGTTACAAAAATATTATGTATATAAAAATATGTAATAATCGCTTAATATTTTTTTGTCTATCTGTTACTTTGACATTGACCTTCATTAGATACGTACAGTCAAGGTCATCAATATGTAGGTACATACACCAAAAGTCGCAAAATATGTATATATGTATATTAACAATAATAGAGCACGTATACATATTTTGCAACTTTTGGTGTATGTACCTACATATTGATGACCTTGACTGTACGTATCTGATGAAGGTCAATGTCAAAGTAACAGATAGACAAAAAAATATTAAGCGATTTAGAAAACAACAGCAAGTCTATCAAGATTTTTGTTTTAATTAAATTAACTAGCCAAGGACTTGTTGAACAAAAACCAGGTTAAGGAATCTTGAGTACTCTTTCGCAATTGAACTTGTCAAAGGAAGTAAAGAAAAGAGTTGGCTTTTGTTAGTATTTCAGGGTTTTTCTCGAAGCTGCTATAGAAGTGGTCTCAAGTATTTTAGCCTTCGATTTGCCGTTTTCACTGACTTAAGAAAATCTCAGGTAGGTATAATAAAATTAAAAGGAAATACAGAATTGATTGACATGCAAAATGCACAAATCTTCTCAAGTCGAATATCGTAAATGTCATGGGAGAATTTTCCCAAATTAAAAAAATATTGCGCCTTACATCCACCCTAATTTGATTCCCCTTTCCACCTATACTTTCACAATCATGTAAAACATGGCTTTTAGGTCTTGTTACTTTAAGCTCTGTCTACCCCTTAAGGGATAAATATGTGATTTGTGTATATGTATGTATTGCGTCCTACAAGCCTTATTAGAGTTTACTTAGGGACTAGGTTAATTTGTGTGAATTGTTCACATACATACACATATCACGTCTTTATCCCTTACGGGGTAGTCAGAGCCCAAGGTGACACGATCTAACAGGCCACGTTTAGCAAGATTGTGGACGTATGGGTGGAAAATGGAATAAAAATAGTGATAGGTTGCTAGCTGCATTGCCTATAACATGATTCCTATGATTTTCGCCAATTCCCTCGATGGGTTATTACCATCTGCGCGGGAAGTGAAGCAACTGGTACATTCTATGTTTTTTCTTTGCTCCCAGACCAGCATGGAGTTGTTCACTGATATTTATTTATATTCACGACGCTTCGCAGCCTTAACCTTAACTTTAACTGAATATAACTAAGTTAGATTCCATGCTGGTCTGGGAGTGAACAAAAAACATAGAATGTACCAGTTGCATCTCTTCCCGCGCAGATGGTAATAGCCCATTGAGGGAACGGGCGAAAATCTTAGGAATCATGGTATAGGCGATGCGGCTTGCAACCCATCACTATTTTGATTGCCCTCTCCACCTATACCCACAATCATGCTAAACGTGGCCTTAAGGTTTTGTTACCTTTGGCTCTGTCTACCTCGTGAGGGATAAAAACGTGATATGTGTATGTATGACCTCAATTTGTTGCCTAAATCACAAAATAAAACATTTCACACGCAGTTTATACTTAAACGTGGCCCTTAGGTCTTGTTACCTTCGGCTCTCTCTCTAACCCATAAGGGAAAAAGACCAGTAGGCTTATTACCTAACTCGCTCGCAATCGCCATCGTTTTCATTTTGACAGTTCTTGTATGAATGTGACAGCTAGCTGATTCCGATGCCAATTGTCAGCCCATACGTGAACTGTCAAAATGAACACGATGGGGATTGCGAGCGAGTTAGATAATAAGCCTACTGTTCAGATCTGTTCTGTTCTCCAGTCCATTATGGTTGCCCGGTAGAGATCGCTCTGTAGCAATAAGGCCTATTGTTACCTTGTAATATTCTGTATACCTTTCTTCTGTTTTGTTTGTTATTGTGGTGTTCAATAAAGAGTTATTGTATTGTGATCTATGTTTGACTGTTTGTTTATACTTACAAACGACTTGCATGTGCAGCGGCGGCGACCGCCCGTCTCCTTCCACATTGGACGCAGTGCACGTGTATTTGCCCGCTTGGTGACGGGACACGTTGCGAAGTGCCAAGTTTGTGTTGCCAGTTAGTATCACCCCGCTCATTGCGTTGTGCTGCAGTATGGTGTCCTAAGACAATTGAGCCCGATTTAAGTGTACCATAGAGTAGACATAATAGGGAGGAAAGCCATGTAATTTATATGACATCAAATTGAACCAAGCCGATATTGGCAATTACTGAATACACTAGTTGAAAAACGAGTTGACGTGATTATAAATCTAAACACATAGAAAAATCCCTTCCCACCTGCTATGAGAACGTAGGGGTATAGCACGCGTCATGGAATGACGAGGATCCGGGTTAGATTCCTGGCCATAGCTTTACTTTTCGGATTTTTCTATTTGTTCTAATTTTCAGTGTCGCTTAGAAATTTAGTTTCTAACGGTAAAACCGTAAAAGTAAACATAAAAAATCAAGAAGTAAGAAATCTTGATTAATTTGATGGTATTATAAATCTTGATTTTTTCCTTTAGCTAAGACTTCTGAGAGATTTAGCCTAAGCCGTTGGGGGCGTTGGAGTTGAGACATTCAGTGTTTAGTGATTAGACGAGTCGATGTTGTTGCCCTGTTGGTTCATTTAGTACGTTAACATCATCAACAGGTTGAATCTATCATTCGAAACGTTTCGTTAGTTAATGAAAGATTAACCGTTTTAACCGTTATTCAATTAGTTTGTTGCATCAGCGACCGCCACTGTAGTTTCTTAGTAGTCGGACTCGCTTACTAAGGGTTGTGTGAAAATTTAATAAAAATATTGATTTAAAAGTAGTCCTATATCAACACCCAATTATTCGTAGACATCATTCGATATTAAAGTAAAAATGACATGAAGTAATTTTTGTAGGCGAAAAATATAAAATGAAAATGACATCTGTCATCATGCATCTGCATTTGCAATAGAAATGTGTAATATCCTTTATTTTCGAATTTTTTCCTCTCCTTGTCTTATCTTAGGATTTATTTCGGACTTTCATAATTATATAACAAATGGAAAGTACCTACTCTACCTAATCTACATAAGTTTACGTCGAATTAACCTGTTTTTTTTATGGTTGCTTAAGACTATAGCCCTGAGTATCTATTTAATAGCAAATTTAATTTAATAACTTAACGCGTTTTGCTTGAAAGTCTCCCAAAATCATGTTTTTATCCCAAGATTCGTTGTGATGAAAAGGAATTATAAAATAACTAATTTATATGTTATGTGAGTTTCGTAAAATTAATTAGCAGCTGTCTGAAATAAGAGCTTTATAATTAATTATTCGCGAGTATCGGATGTATCTACGTTATCTCAGAAAGACTCCTTTTTAATTGGCATACATTTAGGAAAAACTTTAATAATGGCGGCGTTCTACAAACGCGTTTTTGAAACATTCCACAAAACATTTATTATGCAATTGAGGCTTTGCATAAATAAACATTAAATAGACAAAGCTCATGTTGCCATTGAAAAAAATCTCACGCTTTTATTTAATATTCAAGTTATTCACATTTATTTTTTATTGAAATCGTCATGAGCTGACGTGGCTTGCGTGCTGAATGCCTCGAATACATCAAATGCACGGTCTATTGACACACTGCCAGTTGCAAACAGAACCAGCTTTTGAATTTATTTATGCTTTCCCACTATCGCTGTGAGTAACTTTTTGAACGTCAGTTCCAATTTGGATGACTGTGTTTTGTTTTCAACGTTTACATTCGCCGCAAAAGCAGTCGGTATAGATGAGACACTACTCAAAAACGCCAATCCAATGCAGCCAAGAGAAACCGCCACAATCTCAGCCTCGAATGACATTGTAAACTAACAAGTCACGTTCCGGTTTTATGCACCCAAAATAACGAAGATGCACTCACGTCGTGTTCCCACACCACTTTATAAGCCGGCGGATTTGCGTCCACCTCACACCCGAAGTACACATCGTCTCCCTCCTCTATGTCGTTCGGGTTTATCTTAGCGCCGAGATGCATTGTCGCCACGGGCACATCTGTGAACAGAACCAGTGTACATTTCACCGTTCTCGGATACAGTTTACTTTAAACCGGAGGTCTTGAAGCGGTGGGCCTCCTTCCGAGATATGAACTCCTGGTAGAAATTAAGAGTGTAGCCTTCGTTTTAAGACGCCTATCGGAGTGAGTTTAAAATGTTGGTAGTTGTTTTTTGACGTACTCTTTTAGGACATAAAACGTTGGTAGTACAATTAGAGAAAGTTAATTAGATTTCTGTGAATACATTGTACAGTTGATAGGTTCCTCGAATGTTGTTTTTCGTGAAGAGGTAAGACGGATTGCGAATACATAAAAGTCCAAGTAACTACGAAAATTTGCATTTTGTTCGGAATTTAAAGACGACCACACTTTTCTAGATAAATTAAAAATCAGATGTAATGAACTTATAAGCTGTACCCAAAGTCAATAATAATATTATTTACACCAACGTGAACAATATAAATCAACTTTCTTTGTAACACTATATCGATCCGAACAAAAATTAATACAGTAATGGTTAACTTATGAAACTATTAAGTTTTTTGGTCAAGGTTGTCCGTAACGGTGACCTTTTAGCAACTGAATAGTTAAATGGATAAGATCACAAGCATTTCCCAAATAACATACCATTACTTTTAGTTTCTGATATCACTTAAGATATTCCACATAATGGAGACCTTAAATTAATGCAGTAACATTACAAAAGTAAAAGGCAAGGCAAAAGATTGTGTCAAAATAATAGTAGCAAGTTTAGAGAGAGTGCGAGAGAGAGAGAGTGAGAGAGAGAGAGAGCGAGAGAGAGAGAGAGAGAGAGAGAGCGAGAGAGAGAGAGAGAGAGAGATGTAACGAAAGCAAAATCGAAAATAGCTCCCAGAGGAAACTATGAGCGTAATAATGATTTAAATTGTCTAAATAAATCCCAATCACCCAATCGTTGGGATTAGTTAGGGAGGTAAGACTTGTCAAATTACAAGTTAAGCTTCGAGAAACGGGACGCGAAAGAATACGGCTTTCAAAGCGATTGCTTCGAGGCCTAATTATGTACAGTTACATACATTACTTTATGTACACACACACACACACACACACACACACACAAATCACGTCGTTCACGTGATTTATGCAATTACTTTCTTGTCTTTGCTTGTAGGTAAAATTTATACTTTAATGTTATTACAGTATAATTTCTAAGGGTGTAATAATGCTAGGTAATTCTCTACGGTTTCTGAACGCATTTTAGAGCACAAATGATATATGCGTAGATAAATTTATTCATAGTGGTGTTTAGTGCAACCCGATCTTCTTATGGAATATTCTGAAACAGTTCTGAGAGGACTTATAGATGCGAAATTGTTAAATATAATACGCTGGAAGACTCACAGTAAATGTTGAGTGGCAGCTTGCTCTCGATAGTGGAATGGTTGAACTTGGGATGCTCGGCGCGGCAAGTAAGCGTCTGCCCATTGTGGGTTTTTAGTGGGGTCCATTGCAGCAGCGATTGCGTCTCGTTGCCGTCTTCTGAATCCTGCACAAAAATATTAGCTTAAACATTTTTTTATTACTAGGCAAACAGGTTTAAACTGAATAATTTCGTTAACGCCGTTTACTCAGGGTAAGGGGCCCAAAAGGACGACGAGCCCTCTTTAAATAACATTGCGTTACCTTGGAAACCACAAGCCCTTGGGCCAACTGTATTTTTTGTAACTGTAACAAGTAAAGTTGTAAATATTTCTTAAAATTAAATAAAGAAACTGTGGGGTTCGATTCCTCACTTTTAGCTTCTTTCTCTTATTGAAATTACATTACATTACATAAATCACGTCTTTATCCCTTACGAGGTAGACAGAGCCTAAGTTTACAGGACGTGGCCACGTTTGGCATGATTGTGGGCATATAGGTGGAAAGGGGACTCAAAATAGTGATGGGCTGCTAGCCGCATCGCCTATAACATGATTCCTAAGATTTACACCCATTCCCTCGATGGGTTTTGCTTTACTGCTTTACCAGCTTGGAAGAAATTAGGGGCCCAATTTTTATCAACATACTCATTCGAAAGTATCTACTATACTTCAATTTGAAATACGAATAGATTAGAAGAAAATTACAGCTGTAACATTAACCTGGTCTACTAGACTTAAAAACTCGAGCTGTATACTTGTAATACACTAATTTGTACCACGATCGAATGATTATGCTTTCATAATAGGCCCCTATGTTACAGATACCTGACATAGCGTCCAAAAATGCAAATTCACTACGCCTTATTTAGGGCTTAAATTGTGCGTATATATTATGGCACAGATTTGTGTAATTTGGCATTAAAGCATTAAATGGATCTCAGTTGGGTCACGCGTTTGCAGAAACATTATCCTAAAAATTATGTTGAACAATTTTTCCGCTTCCAAAGTTATCTTGATGAAATTACGCAATTTTGGTTTCATCCCGGAAAGCAGTTTCAAAAATGCTGAACAAAATAATTATAATAACAAAGAAAATAAATTAGAAGTTACTTTATTAGGTAGTTACTGAATTATTTAATTACATTACGATATTTACAAAGAAAAAAATTGGGATCCAAGTTAATGTTTACTGTTATGACAGCCTTGGTTTTTCTCCATTCCACTTTTTGTAAAGAAAATTTAAAATTTTCATTTCATATGAGTTATCCATTCATTGCTTAGAATGATTGTCGTAAGGTAGTTATTTTAATACGCCGTACCTACAAATAAAACATCCGACTTTTCCGCTTACAAATAGCTAGAAATGGCACCGCCGAAAATGTTTTTTTTTTCAAGTCCGCAACGGGTAACAGCCAGTATTTTCATAAATAACTGTCAATCTATTTATACACCGCTACCTCCTTTGAGAAGTTGAGTAGCTGACTCCCTTGGGACATGTACGAACAATGTCCATAGCTTTTCACAACTTCACTTAAGACTCTACAGAGCCAGTGACGCTTGAGCGAGCAGAGTGCCTCAAGGTGTAACCGCCCCACGATCAAAGTGATCGTAATAGGTTAAGATCATAAATCGGCCTAACTTGCCGCTGAATTACGAAGTCTAGTTGATTTTGGAAGTTTGACAAAGATGCCTGAGGTACAGAATATTAAACAGGATTTGCCGTAGGCTGTCTGGAATATAGCGCATAAATCACGCGTGTTTTGACTTTATTGTTGATATTAAAAACAATAGTAATAATAATTATGGTAATAAGTAGGTACGGATACCAGAAACTTCATCATTCATTTATTTTGTTTATTTTCATTCATTCGATTTTGAAAGATTTTGAATTACTACGAATGCATAATAATAATTGTGATAAATATTATTTTTTACAAAAAAATAATGTAAGTATAAGGTTTTACACACTTATCAATAGAGGGTTAAATTTAACATTGGTTTTACTTTATTTGTCTAAACTAAATGTATATAGTTAAACCGTCGACATTTTAGGATAATCATAAAAAAAACCTAATCAATTTTACTACAGAAATTTTAGACAAACGAAAATTCAACGAAACAAAACATTAGTCTAATAATTCAACCAAGCAAAGAGCACCTTTGATTACATTTGTAGCTTTTCATCAATAAGAGTTACAGCCAGTGGGCTTCTAGAGCGACAGGGCTTCGGGTAAACCCATAAGAGTGAGTAAGATAGCAAGAACCCGAAGGTCTTTTTAAATACCATCGCAGTGTACGTTTCCAATTTTACCTATCCCTTAAGCGCCCGGTAAACGATCAAATTGTTTGTCAAACTTTACGTGTTTGTCAAACAATTTGATGGTGTACGGCTGTGTTTGAGGCGTTTGTCAAACAATCTACGTGTTTGATGCGTTTGATGAAAATCTGGATTGATGTCGAGTTTGACAAACAGGTTTCAACGTGTACGACGGTGTTTGTCAAACTATACCTCGGTAGAAGAAGTTTGACAAACAAGTTTGTCAAGCAAGTTTGACCGTTTGCGCAGGGCGCTTTAACAAATTTGTTTGATATTTGGTTTGATCGTTTACGCTTATGTTTGATGAAAACGTGAAGTTTGACAAGCAAGTTTGTCAAACAAATTTGATCGTTTACAGGGCGCTTTACCCGCTGCTTGGTGACTGAGTTGAGAAGTCTCCCGCCAAGCCACCACGTGATCTTGGCTGGTGGCCTCGCTCCCGTACTCTTGCACCATAGCTCTGTCAGCCTCCCGACAGACAGAGGATGCTCTCGGGACAGGATCTCCACGGTAAGCGGCCTTACTGTTGACAAGAATTACACTTTGTATGAAAAGTGATGAAAGAGGATATAGTGACTAGGATAGAAAAAAGTATGCTTAGTTGGTTTGGTCACGTAGAGCGGATGGATGAAAGTAGACTAACTAAACAGATCTATATGGGGAGTGTGAATGGTAACGTTAGGAGGGGAAGGTCTAGACGGACGTTTCGAGACCAAATAGGAGACGTTTTGGAAAAAGGTCAGATCAGGAGTACCCGAAACCGACGAGCATGTATGAAGAGATTAATGAATGTGGACGAAGCGAAAGAAGTATGTCAGGATCGTAGCAAGTGGAACAAAGTAGTCTCTGCCTACCCCTGTGGGAAAGAGGAGTGACGGTATGTATGTATGTATGAAAAGTGTCCCTTCATTAGCGGGCTGGAAATAGTGGGGTATCAAATTTTTAGCATCAAAAAAGTACAAGATATTGTGCTTGCTGTGGTTTGTTGTGTTTGGAATTTGATATTCGTATGAGGGATGGATGACAATGCAAGTAAAAATAGTTAGCAAATACTGTTGTGTTTATTTTTCAGTATAACAAATACAATCACTACATAGTATAAAACAAAGTCGCTTTCCACTGTCTATCGGTCTGTACCTATGTATGCTTAGATCTTTAAAACTATGATGCGGTTTTTTTAATAGATAGAGTGCAGACGAAGTCGCGGGCAGAAGCTAGTATCAGAATAAATAAATAAGTACATTATATTACATTAAATGTATTAGATTAAGTTAAATTTAATTTAATAAAATAAAATAAAACAAAAATATTACCTAATTTATTATATTATTACACATTCAAAGGACGTTTAAAAACGGTACTTGGGTGACCGAGATTTGCTCTGTATTTTTATTGGCACGTTTACTAAAAATTAAATCTAGCTAGATCGATCTATCGCCCGCAAAACCCCAACATACCAAATTTCATGAAAATCGTTGCAGCCATTTCCAAGATTCAGATTAATATATTCAAGGATTGCTCGTTTAAAATAGATGTTAATAATTAGAATTTTTCATTGTCTTCGTTTGCTTAACGTTTAAATCACATTTTGTACCTACATAATGTTTAACATAGTAACGTGCCTTACTCACATACAAAGCGTAGCCATAACCTCTGGACATTTTGCCGTAAGTATCATAAAAATGCACTAAAAAGGCATTATCAGATATTCTTGCCGGATAGGGAAGTAAGCTGCTATTTATCGCCCACGGGGGCAAAGCGCGCATTACCTAGTCTTTCCAAGAAGCCATGTTTGAAAAATATCCGTCATACGTGACTTGGGGCGTACTCGCGATATTAAAATATGGAAGATTTAAAAGGAAGCTGTGATTGAGCGCCGCTTTGACATGACTGAAGTGAGATTGAGCATGAAGCTGCAATATTTGACGACTAAAGCCGTCTCGGCTAACTAGGAAAGTGCATTTCTCATGAATTGCAAAATGTACTATTACGTTTTAAGGTTATATTTCATGTAAAAAACTTTTAATAAAAATTCAAAGGGATTTTCTCGAAACATGACCCTGTTGGTAGATAGGTAGGTACTTCAGAAAAAGGACAAACGTACTGTTTTATGTCATCCTAAGTTTTTGTGATTTCAGACCACAAAAGTAAAAACTGGACCTAAGGCTCGATATTGTATCTACTGTCATTATATCCTACTAATATTATAAACGCGAAAGTTTGTAAGTATGGATGGATGGATGTTTGTTATTATTTCACGCCAGAACGGCTGGACAGATCTGGATGAAATTTGGAACATAGATTATGGTCTGGAATAACACATAGACATAGGCTACTTTTTATCCCGGAAAATTGCATAATTCTTGCGGGATAGCGATAAACGAATGCAGACGAAGTTGCGGGCAACAGCTAGTTTGCTCTAAATCTAACGCATAGATTAAATTGAAATGTGGTAGGTATGCAGCTGATGGTGCAAACAAATCCTTGTATTTAGTTTGGTGTGTGGGAACCCTCAGTGTTCTGTTCAGTTCTGGGCACAGTTGACTAGTATTTAATACACCTACAATGAACGTGACATTCAAGCACTTCAGTTAATCTATAGCAGGGGTGGCCAACAGGTCGATCGCGATCGACCGGTCGATCGCGACTGTTAGTCCAGTCGATCGTGGCAAGGCAAAAAATATAAATACGTAGACCAGACTGCTGATTTAAGGTTTCATGAAGTATGTAATTGGTAGATCGCACAGGGTTTCGTTAGTAAACAGGAGATCTTGGCTCTAATCAAGTTGGCCACCCCTGATCTATAGAATATTGTTTCCAACTTCACCTTTATTCACAATTAAACATTATAAATACATACATACATATATCACGTCTTTATCCATTACGGGATAGACAGGGCCTATGGTAACAAAACCTTAAGGCCACGTTTAGCATGATTAAGGGCGTATAGGTGGATAGGGAAATCAAAATAGTTGGTTGCTAGCCGCATCGCCTACAACATGATTCCTAAGACTTTCGCTAAGAACACTATAAAACTATTGTAAAAAGATCGCTAAAAGGTACGCGATTCAGTTCCACCAATTTTCCAAATTTGTGGTCCAACTTTATACTTTTGCTAATCTCAAACGATTCAGAAAAATAAAACTAGCTATTCAAGTTCCCGTACAAAAATAGCTTAAGCGGTCGCCAAATTGTCTGCGGTAATCTCAAAACTCACTTTCTCAACTTGGCCACTGAGATTTTATCTCACGATCTCATAAGTGCTTAATTTTTTGTCACAAACGACTCTGCCCCATGCGATATGGAACGAGGAATGTAATGGGAAGAAAAAAGACAAGAACACGCTCTCGCGAGTACAGTAAAAACAAGGGCATTAAACAATCAAAATGACTCAAGCGCCACTTTGTGGAGGTCTACTTATGATAAACTAAATGGATAACTTTACTTTGCTACTCAGCGAAATAGTGAAGTCAAGTCATGAAAAGTAGCTACGCTCGCCTACAGTTTTTTTATTCACGCAGTTAACCCTGGCTCCGCTTTAGAAATTGAAATAATCAACACAAATGCAACCAAGCGAACAATACTTTGGACTTCAGACCTACCCCTTGATAATGCTGATACTTCAGAACTGCATTGTTTAGTACCACTTCTTGCCCTTTGATGGTTGTTTGCTTAAAATTACGTATTTGACGCTTTAACGCCAGAGTATTTGAGACGTTAGTTACGACAGCAAACTTACTCTAAGGATTCAGGCCATCGATGTAGCACGTGTAGAGAAACTATATTATCAAGTATTCATGAAGAGGTAGAAGTAAAAGTAGAAGTCATGACCGTAACTGACGTATGTAGGCTCCGAAATCATACACGGATGACTTTTTAATAAAAATTAAATCGACTTAAAATGACAATCTACTAAATTATCAATGAAATTTTTATGTACCAATGTGTAAGTCAATTTTCCATAATAAAAGAAGTTTCATGTTAGTTTGTAGGTTTTAAAAAAACCTCCTCGGTCTTTGCAGTTGGTTGTAACAGATGTTACTGTTTTCGAAGAGGCCGTCAAAGAGACCTTACTTTTGTATTACAAAGAAGCTGAGGGTATTACATCTTATCAATTCAGATAGGAACGCCCTAGAAAAAGGTATACGGGAAAGTGTTTAAGGCTTGAAAAATATGTATGAGACGATTTATAGTTCGGCCGGAGGTGAAACAGCCGTGTTAAGATCGTAAAAAGTGATTTCAGCCAATCCCCAAGGGAATTTATGCGAAGGGCAGGTAAGTGTACTAAACGTTTTTGAAATACGTTTACGTTTTATTAAATTTGGGAATTACGGTTTTGCGTATTAAGTGTGACTTATTGTGGGAGCTATAAATAATAGCGAGGGATAAGATTTGACAATGTATTTGCTGAATCCAGGTGTAATTTTGAGAATTTGATAAAAAAAAAATTAAATTTTGATGGTAAAAATCACGCCGCGTCAGATAGAGGTGATTTAAAATATACTATTACTGTAATTGGAATGAAATTTGCGAAAGTTTAAATATCATAGTAGTTAGAGTAAATAGATACGTAACACAAGAAATCGATGTTAAAACAGTTACGAACATAATAATTAATAATGATGCTATCTTGCCTAATTCAATAGATCTCCTATAGTTTGGTACATAATAGGAGTCTTTGAGGCAGGCACAGTACAGAACGGTACCATTTTTATTCGTCTATTGAAGTAGTTCCTCTTTATGAAGCCTGTCGTTTTTATTTGGAAATAAAAAATCGGAATGCAGAAAGTATACTTACAATAAATATCAACTTTCACAGAAGTTGCCTGAGGCTTTGACAACAGCGTGTTATCAGCCGTGCACGTGTACACCGAAGACACATGCGCGCGAGTGGCATTCTTGATCACCAAGGTCAATGTCCTCGGAAGACCGGCCGGCTGAAGCGAACTCGGGTCCATAGTCTCGAGAACCACCTCGCCTTGAAGCCATTGGATCTTGGGCACAGGGTTACCTGTTACATGAAAAAACAATTAGGTAATTTAATAACTAAATATTAAAAAATCTTCAGTTGTCACCTATCGTAATCAGCATCATCATCGGCCAAAAAACGTCTACTGCTGAACATAGGGGAACCCAAACAGCGCCGCAAACACTGGTTTTATGCGAACAGTGTGTGGTCAGTTGTCAGTCAAATCGTTGTAATATTTAGGCTATAACACTTTTCAAAGTAAAACTGGACTAAAAAAAACTTTGCATATGCGCTTATGAAGCCGGAGATATTTTTTTGTATCTCATATGCAGAGTGAGGTTATTATAATCATTCGATCTAATTTAAATCCGTTTCCAAAATCACCTCAATTCTGGAAAAATGTATTTTAACAAAATGTTTCTCTTCGCTTTCCATGCCGCATAAGTAAGGAAATGAATGCAAATTTACCTAAGCAAAACACATTTAAACATGAGCGAAATTGCTTCAATAAAAATATACCACCGAAGTGCTCTCATTCTATTTGCCGTTTTAAATTTATATGCCATCTTTTACCTTGCTTTCTCTTGCGAGTACGAGAACACATGCGAGCTATCAGCTTTTAGCATAAAATCTCTCGACGAAACGTTGCCGGTAGCGAGGAATGCTTTTACGTCAGTGTATCCAACTAAAGGTTTTATTTACTAAGCAAAAATAATAAAATCACATCACAAAAGGCCCCTAGTTTTATTATGATGAAAGACAATATACGGAACAGAAGGAAAAATGATGATGCGCTTTCTTTCATTGACAAATTGTTCCACATAAGAGCTGAATGGCACCCGTCGATATTTGGCCTGCCCCAATCATACCTATTTGTTCCCCTTTCGAGTACCGTGGTAGACTAACAGGGAAAAAATGCGGTAGAAACATACACTTACCCCTGTTCACTGAGCAAAGAAGCTTGAAATCTCCCCCTTCGTTATAAGGACCCGCGATCCCGGATATCTCTTTGCCGAATTCGTCAAAGATCACCGGCTTATTCGGTAGCTCTGAAAGGAACGAGAATTAGAAAACGACAGTTTTATTATATGATTCGGAATGAAAGAGCTTGTCAATGAATATCGCCGCTGGCTTATCGGGCGATTGACGGGTGAGATGGAAAAGGCGAGAAACGCGAGCGATCCATCGTCGGCGGTGACTCTCGTATGCCCGTATTGTAGTAGAAGAATATTCTTCACTTGCGAATCCAATTTTAAAGTAGATTATGTAGTATTTCAATTAATTAAACGACTTCGTGTACTATTTATGTATGATTTTTCATAAAACGTAGTTGAAATTAATGAAAATACCAAGAGAATTAATAAATTTCAGAAGCAAATACTTTCGTTCCATTTCAAGACATTCACTAGAAATTCAGTTTATTCTAACAATGCTCCAGTATCAGCGTGAAAATATTCAAATTCCAAATCAGAACTCGTAGAATTGCAAAAGGCGTCGAACGCGTCCCAAATATCCTCAAATTGAGGATAAACAAACTACGAACAGGGCTAGAATGTGGCCGAGGAAATGAAAATGTTTTCGTTGACTCGAAACAAAAGGTTCCGCTATATGAGTATTCAGAGGAGGATCTCTGCAATCATGCGGAGCTTTCATATCCATTCCCGCAACGTTGCTATCGCTTACTGAAATGAACAGCTGCCACCCGTTCATTGTTTCGTACGCTCGCATAAGTGGGGCCGGCCTAAAATGAGTATTACGCTGCCGTTCGAAAAATGCGGACGGTACTGCAAAGTGGCATATGCCAAGATTTGATAATATTGAAAATAAATCGTTGCTTAGCGTGGCGATAGTTTTTTTTTATTTTAAATCAACACAGTAAAGTTTTTTTTCTGTAGTGACAGAGGTTAATAGAGGTTAATAGAGAAATATGTTATTTTCATTTTTCTATAGGTCGCCTGGTAAAGCCGTCTTTTACTTAGGTATCTTACAAATTCTACATATTTACAGGACATTTTTTTTTTGTCTATTTTTATTACCGAATAACCCTTACCAATGTTTGGTAGGTAACTGCTTCAATTTCGATTTCGTCAAATAAATAAAACACGAAAACGTATCACAAATAATGTACCGAACCGATACAGGATGTTGAATTCAGAAAAAAACAAGGTAAATGACGGATAAAAACAAAAATTTAATTGAATCACCTTTTATAAACACGATTAACATCGCACAGGCTTCGTGTTATTCCAATGGCTATTAGAAATGGACAGTTTAGTCAAAAGATTCCATGGCATATTTTTTCAGTCCGATCTTAATTAAGGTCAAAAGTAAATACAACGTATGATGGAATTTGTTAGCGATTCTATAAAAAGAAAAATGGTATGCTCCTAGAACTTTTTAAATACTTTTCACCTATCAACTAAGTTTCTTGCGGCGCATTCTTCTTGGCAATGATGGTCTTTCCGAATGCGCTAGTAGTTTCAAAAAGACATGTAAAAGAGCCCTTGGCGGCCAATTTGCAAAAACAAAATTTTAATTTTCAATCGATTAGCAAATATCATCATTATACACTAGATAATGTTTGTTGTGTTGATTGTGTGCTGTAAACATTATTGTTTATGTTTATTTTATCGTTTCAATTCAATTTTATTTTTATTTAAAATTATACCAACTAAACCAATATTTTGAGCCAGTTACTAACATTAAAGACTTTTTCCTTATATTTATTTAGACGTTCAATCATTTATTCATTTTCTCAATTCTTAAAGTAAAATAAACTAAGTACGAAGCTTATTAAAACAATGTCATTCATAATTTTGTCGTAAACTTGTTTATATGCCGTTTATACGCAAAATGTTCTTAAGTAATGTCTAGCAGCTGCGACAAAGTTTCGCCAAACAAGTTAAAACCTTACACTCTTGCTTTGATAGTTTAGAATCGACAAAGCTTCGGCAATGCCATTATGAAAAGTCGGTCTGCTTTCTGTGCGTGAACAGTTAGAAATTAGGTCGACTAAGCGACACAGGCGTCTTTCATTCAGTTTTCTGTATTAGGGAAATTATGTAGGTACCTTTATAGTACATTACTGTCTAGGCCAGGAAGTAGGCAATTGCTGGCTGCGTATTGGTTTGAATGCTGTTCTGGCCGAGGCAAGTATAGTGCTTTTCTCAAAAATCGAAAAAGAAAACAACAACAAAAATAAATGAAAATGTAATTGACATAAATTATTAATTATTTTTGCTTTGCCGCCTTTTTCTATCAATGGCATTTGAAGAGAGTATTTTTCTACCCAGGACATCTAAAGCTATTTCAGACGCAGATAAACACGTTGTCGTACTAGCTTTTTTTTTAATTTGGTGTTTTAAGTCTTGTGCCTTTATTTTTTATAATGGTGATTTGCATTTTTAAAAAGTTAATAACTAGATAGTAATGGAATTTGTGAGGCAACATTACTGGAGAGTTTAGCTCTACAGTAATGTTTTTTTTTTTTAATTTTGGACTGACCGGCAATAATTAACTTCCTGTTCTGATTTGTAGGTAGTTAACAATGACGACTTTAAAGGTCATTTTTGAGAAAAATAAAATTATTTTTATATTTCTTCTTATTCTTCTTCCTGTAGTTACCCATGTTGGCCATAGGCAGGGAACGAGACTTTGGTGCTGATGACAGGCATATGACGTCAAGCTACATACTGACTGTTTTTATCTACATTTTACATCATCAGCATCATCAGTGGTATTTTGACAGTTCTCATATGAATGTGACAGCTAGCTGATTCCAATGCCAATTGTCAGCCCATACATGAACTGTCAAATCTGTTTCTTTGTGTGAATGTGGCGTGGACGAGGGCACCCTCGAACACATATTTTTTCACTGCTCCAAAATTGTTACTCCGTTATATGATCTTCTCCCCCCCAAATTCCCTGACAATTTGAACTTCCTTCTTGCACTAGCTCACACCCCCCTTATAAAAGTATTATGTAAATTTATTAAAATTAACAAATTATTCTTGTAGGTAGTCTAACAAAATCAATGTATGTGTTGTCTGTTTTAGATTCTCAACTAAGTTCGCTACCGTACATCAAAGCCACCGAACAACGGTTAAATAAATAACGACACTGTCTTCTTCAACCTCGACATTAGCGGAATCATCGACAGTATCGATGGCGCTATTTCTTTTTAAAAAATTGAATTTAACTGTCAAAATGAACACGATGGCGATTGCGAGCGAGTTAGTCAATAAGCCTACTGTAGTTGCATTTTCTGTAATCAAAATTATAAATTCCTAAAAAAAATATCTTTTTGCTCAAACTTGGGTAAATGTTAAAAAAATTATCGCCTGAAAAAATGCCATCATTATCACATCACAATTCACCATCGCAGCAGAAAGTTCCTACTGAAAAAACACGATGCATCATTTTAAAAATACCCGCCGCCCGAGAACACAGACAATTTTAGACTAAAAGAGGCGCATTACCTCGCCTCTGTCAATAAAAAAGTTTCCTTAACAAAAAAGTTTCATCCGAGCTTTTCGTGAAAGTTTCGTGTTGATTTTCGTGTGGATAAAAGAGTGGAGTTCGGCCGGTTTGGCGGGTTCGCTTATCAAGATCACCGGAAACACTGTTCGAATGTAACTATACCGGAGCTGAAAATTGTTACTTTATAGCGGGGATTTTGAATCAAATTAACTATCAGGAAGGAACTCTACCTCGTATCGAACTGATAATAGAAGTTTTTACCACCGCACCTTAATAAATTACATATATAGCGTGGGTTACAGTTAGGGTTTAGCCGTGTAATCATTAATTAACGGCATATTTGAAGTTACACTTTATTGAAAGCCTGTAATTAATTGTTGAAAAATTACCGAGCAGCAATGTAACGCAAACATGACGTAACTATCAAAACAGAATATTCAAACAGCTGACAAGTAACTGTCAACGAGCCTTACATGAATATTAATTTTACATTGCGGGCCGAACTATTTTGCATGGCAATTTTTTACGTTATAATTTTAAATATAAGTTATCTAAGTAAATATACTTCTTAGGTCTTGTAATAACCACCATTTAAATATTTGCTCGTATTGGATTTACACGCTGTATATACATAACTAGTTTCTGCCCGCGACTTCGTCCGCGTAAAATTAGCAATAGACATGTTTGTCGCTATTCCGCGGGAACTTTGAAATTTTCCGGAATAAAAAGTAGCCTATATGTTAATCTCGGGTACCAGCTACCTCCGTTCCAAATGTTATCCAGATCCGTCCAGTTGTTTCGGCGTGAAGAAGAATCAAACATCCTCATAAACTTTCGCATTTATAATTATTATTAGGATAAAAACGATTTATAATCAAACTCACTCATTGTCGGTCCCTAAAATACTGCTAAAATATATGTATATAGGAATCAAAAGAGTATGACAATTCAGAAGGGTTTGATTCACAAACACTTGAGTACTAACTATTTGCACGCCCTATCAGGCAAAACATGGACGATCCTATACTTATTGTAACACCTTTTCGGTACACCTATGTTTAACAAATAAATAAATTGTATTGTATTGTATTGTATTGTATTGAGGTGTATACAAAGCTCCGCTCATCCACTCAAAAGTTGATTGGAAGAGGGCCGTTTAAGGGATAAATTCGCCTTTGTAGGTACATGAATTTTAATATTTATTAATTCTGATTGTCTTTTTTGTTCAATTAAGTAACATACAGACAAAAAGGTTCATTCATTTGAAATAAAACTTAAAGAAATATTTGCTATTTATAAGATTCCTAAGATTTTCCCCCAGTACGCGTTGGGCTTTTACCATCTGCGTGGGAAGAGAAGCAACTGGTACATTCCATGTTTTGCTTTACTCCCAGACCAGCATGGAAGATTTCCCCTATTCAACTATGCGCCCACAATCTTGCTAAACGTGGTCTTGTTTCCTCAGGCTCTGTCTACTCTGTAAGGGATTAAGAAGTGATTTATGTATGTATTTATAAGTATTTTAGATCTACTCAGGTAATTATTTTCTGTTCCATTTATCGGGCGAGTAAAGAGATAAAATTTAATATTTAAATGGTAGAGAGAAAGTACCGGCGTTAAGGGACGTTATTTATTGCTCCCATGCTTGACTAGTGTGTTCGCTAAATACTGCACAGCCCGTGACGTTGTCTTGCTCTCTCACTCACTCTTATGAGTCTGATACTTGAATCGGCTAATGGTGCAGTCAAGGGCATGAATATCGGTACAGCGTTCATCCTACTATCCTACTAATATTATAAATGTGAAAGTTTGTGAGTATGTTTGGATGTTTGTTACTCTTTCACGCCAAAACGGCTGGATATATCTGGATGAAATTTGGAACATACCTAGATAGATTATGGTCTGGAATAGCACATAGGCTACTTTTTATCCCGGAAAATTGCGTAATTCTTGCGGGATAGCGATAAACGAATTCTATGCAGACGAAGTTGCGGGCAACAGCTAGTGTCAAATATAAGTGTCACCAATTTTATGGTTTGCGGCACAAATATGTTTTTGACGTCTAGGTAACGTATAATTAGTACAACGTATAGTATGAATAATTTATGATACTGAAATTTTGTAAATAAAATACAATTGGTTTTAAAATAGAAACTAAATCCAGTACAAATATTAACTTCAAATGCACCACGATACCTATCACTGACGTTGTGTCCATAGAACTCGATTCCCCCCAGCTTGCCTATTTCAAGGCAGTTGGTCACTTTTATTGTGCAGAATTAGAGGAAAAGGCTGGTTAAATTCCCTTGCTTGCCTTCTGCAACTGATCTATACCTTTATTATGCTGCAATAAGAGTAATCCTATCTTAAATCTTCATACTGACTCCCAACTACTTGCATGCACCTAATTTGCATCGCAGGCGTCTTACGGCAAACTTAATTAAAACTAATTAACAAGACGCAATCGTTTCATTTGAATACGTTACCCTTACCCGAATTGAAACAAAAGTTACAAGAATTAATAAGGATTCATGAACATAATTTAATATAGGATAAACTGCTCTTGTGGGTACCATAAAGCATCTTTAAAAGTTAATTGCGTTCTGTTCTTAAGAGCGTAATATTTATATACTCACTAGCAAAAATAAAGGGTCGCTTTTCATAGAACTTTATATGAAAAGTAACACATTATTTATGCTCGTCAGTGTAGATCGGCTTAGTGGTTAGAGAAACTGACTGTGAATCTTGAGGTCCCGAGTTCGATCTCCGGTTGGAGCAGATATTTGTATTAAAAAATATGAATATTCGTTCTAAGTATGTTTAATACACATAAGTTGCTCTTGTAGCTTCATAGCTGTTTGGCGGACACCATATTTACTTTCTAATTGTTCTGAGCATGTCTCTTTAGGTATTTTTTTTCTCTAACACGTACATATACGTGTGTACATAAATCACGTCTTATTCCCTTACAGGGTAGACAGAGCCCAAGTTAACAAGACCTACAGGCCACATTCAGCAATACTGGTGGGCGTACAGGTGGAAAGTGGAATCAAAATAGTGATGGGTTGCTAGCCGCATCACTTACATGATTCCTAAAATTTTCGCCGATTTCTTTAAAGGGATTTTAACATCAGCGCGGGAAGAGAAGCAACTGATAAATTCTGTTTTTTCTTTGCTACCAGACCAGCATGGAAGAAAATGATTTGCTTAATTAAATATAATTACTCGCACAGTCAGCAATTGTAACAACAAAACCTATCATCATCGATGTTAATCAGAGCAACCCTGTATATTCAGCTATAATTATACTTTTGTGTATGTATGTGGCATGTCAACGGAAATGGGGTCTTGTCGAATATAATGTGTTTCTAAGTAAGGGTGACGTAAGCGGATATCATAGAGTACGTAATTGGCGGAGTTATTAATGTACGGCATCCTTTGGTGGACAAAGCTTCCTGATTTAATGCGACCCAGCATAGTTTATCTCTCCATATTAACTGTAACGACATCGGATATTATTTCATAATGTTAGCGCTTAATTTGGTGAAATATGATCACGAAAACTTTGAAGATCGTGGTGATATTTTCTGTGGCTCATTTGGTTTTGAACTTGTTTCAACTTGTTATTTCTCGGTTGGTGTCGTTAAAATCATAATTAAGGAAGGTTCGCATTCCACTACAATTGAGGAAGGCCTAGAATTAGAATATAGTGATAGATCCAAGATTTACTTCCATGCTGGTCTGGGGGCAAAGATAAAACATAGAATGTACCCGCACAGAAGATAAAAGCACATCGAGGGAATGGGCGTAAGTCTTACGAATCATGTTATAGGGGACGCGACTAGCAAGCCATCACTATTTTGATTCCACTTTCCACCTGTATGCCCACAGTCTTTCTGAACATCGCCTGGGTCTTGTTACCTTAGCTTCCGTCTACCCCATAAGGGATAAAGACGTGATATATGTAATGTATGTCTCAGTTTAATAGTAGGCCAAGTTTCTTGCGGCGCATTCTTCTTGGCAATGGTGGTCTTTCCGAATGCGCTGGTAGTTTCAAAAAAGACATTTACGAGAGCCCTTGGCGGCCAATTTGCAAAAATATTTTTTATTTTATTTTTATTTGATTTAACTTAGCGTTGATGTAATTGAATGTAGTTTGTACGTATATACTACAGCTACGGACCAAACAGATATTTATCAATATCACAATCAGATATCAGATGAAAAAAAACAATAGTGCCAATACGGTAAAAGTTATGCTACAAATCTCTCATGTGTATTCTGAAGTTACACTACTGTATTTGTTAATTCCGCTGGCAATGTATCCGAAATTAACTGAAACCAATTGAATTGCTACTCCGAACTTAATTATTCACGTAAGTATGAAATATAATAAAATCATCTTTTGTTCAGAGCTCGCGTGACAAGTAACAATGTTACAAATATGTGAATAAATGTGCGTGTTTCGGATTATGAAACACCAGCATACTCAATAAATGCTTCTGAAACGAAAGAAAACAAATTACGATAAAAAGCAAATATTTTCATGACGCGTAAGGATTTAAGATCCGCTGCGCTGTTATATCGATTATAAAGTGACGAGATATAGAATTTGTATGTGCTTTCTGAACGTGCACTTAGAATTATACGATCCGACTTTATTAGGTACGATAAGAATTTACTACTAAAGACACTAGTTGCTCCGGCGATCGTAAAGGCAGATCCGATCATAGTTTCCCGACTACCCAACAGATCCGGGAATCAGTAAAATTTTAATTTGTTAACTGACCCACATTTTTACTGTCAGAAAACGCGACCGAACGTAAATCATCCCTCGGCGTGTACGAGCGTTCCTTAAAGTTTTCGTGCTGATTCTGCCCGGATAAGGGAGGGTCAAGTTTACGATCGCACGAGTTTTATCGAGATTGCCCGACGGTACGACGACGACTTTTCATAGCTTTTGTTACCCCACTGTTTCGGGGTGAATTATTTTATTAAAACACAAAAAGGGGAGAGCAGATACCAGAGCCAGATTAGGTGAGAATATAAAGTTTCACCTTGGCTTTTTCCAGATCAATGTTGCGATAGGTCGAGTTTTTTGTTAGAGTTTTTTTAGTGGCTTAGATTAGTTTTATTGCATCAAGAAGTCTTTTTTATCGTGCCTGTTGTCTGATACTTAAAGAGATTTAGGAGCTGAGAGATTTCTGTTGATAATCTCGTGAATTTTTCCTTTGTTGAATATTTCGAGGATAACAGATGCAAAGACAATGAAATTCACAACATCGTTAAAAAACTCGGGGTTTGCAATTACACGAATAAACTTCAAGGATACATAAGTCTTAGAATTAGCCTAATTTTATCCGTCAACTTGCGGAGTTCTGCTAAAAATATTCGCGACTGTGCAATCCCAAGCACCTACCTATATTTTATTTAACAAAGCTATAGGCACGTGCCTAGTGAAATCTGATTAGTTAAAGCACTTTAATACCCGCAAGACTGTATTGAATTAGTACAGAGGCTACATTAGGGTTATCACGATTTGGCTTGAATAAATAATAAACTCATGTACAGCCGCAGTACGCAGCCCCAAAGCCTCAAGGCCGTGCAACAGAACACAATCCAGAAAGAAAAGAGTTTTCGAATCATTTTCCTTATTAAAGAATTGTTCTTAAGATGATTGTTTTGTACGATGCTTCTGAATGAAGTTGTAAAATTATTTTTGGGGAAAACAGAAAGTTACCAGTTACCCTTTACCAAATTTAATGACACTCTTAATCTAAATATTGATCACGGCATCACGCGTGAACGGTTGGACCGATTTCGCTAATTCTTCTTTTGTTGTGTTTGTTACTACTGTCATGGAAAGGATTCAATGAAAAAAACTGGAACGGGGATGAAGCCGCGGGCAACAGCCAGTGTTGCAATAAAGATAACCGGCTTAAGATTTAGATCTTTACCTTCAGGAACAAATCGCCTGCCGAATGCAGTAAGGGCACAAGTCAAAAAACCAATAAGTCGAGAAACGGCCACTTAAAGTTTTGAGAAACAGGTGTATGACCACCAATTTGGCTATATATTTTTTTATTTTAGAAAAACGTACCTGTTCCTGAGATTTTCTTTTTCTTTGGCATAGATAGCTTCGAATGAATCCGTTAATTTCATTTATAATAATATACATTTGAAATTGTAAGGGCCTAAACATGGGTACTTAGTGTTGTGCCTTTGTTGCAGAAAGTATCTTATGCAATTTCGTGATATGCCTGAAGTCATGCTAATTATTATAAGTATAATCAATAATATAAATGCAATAAATTAATGACAAATTTAAGAAAATGCTAATATAAAATAAAATCAAAATCAAAAACACACCAAATAGGTTAGGATTGGTATCAATTGTTTTCTATTTTTTTTATAATATCAGTATTAATTTCCGTACCCTATAGATTTCGTATTATTTAATGACATCCTATGCATTTCTTTTTCTGACACCGGTGTTATGAAGATGCTATTATTTCGTGCATTACCATGTATGTGCAATTGGGGTGTTTGAGGTTGTTTAACTGAGCCTGCTAGTTCTGTGTAGTAAGTATTAAAATTTGATGCTATTTCAAAGGGGTCCGTTATCATTTTATGTTTTATTACCAGTTTATTAATATTGCGGTGTGTTTATAGTATTATTAGTTTCATTTTTTATTATTTAAATAAATAAATAAATAAATATCAGGGTACAATTCACACACAACCTAAGCTAATCCCAAAGTAAGCGCTAGTAAGGCTTGTGTTATGGGTACTAGACGGCGATATTCATACTTATTATTTGCCACGAGGCTCTGCATTTATTTTTAATGTTAATCAAATATTTGTTATTATTTAATCTTTGCGCAGTATCTATGCATTTTTTAAACAATTTAGTGTATCTGTAATATTCATGTTTATTTTGTTCGGTTCTTGGTTTTTATAATATCGAAAACGAAGTAATCTTTTCTTTTGCAGCTAATTTTTACTCCTGTTGTCATCCATTTTGGAGAATTATGATTTGTATTGTTATTTTTTTCCGCATAACAGGAAAACATAGCTTATAAAACAATACGATCAAGTCGTGAAACTGATTGAATGCGACATTGAAATCAATTTCTAAATATATATCTGAAAAAGATAGACTTGACAAACATTACTGAAATTTATTTATATTCTTCTTCTTCTTATGGTGCCTCTCCAACTAGTGAAGGTTGGCAGTCAGCTCCGCATACTTTACACGATCCCTGGCCAGGTTGAAAAGCTCCGCTGCACTTGTGATTCCAGTCCATTCCCGGATATTTCGCAGACAAGATTTCTTCCTGCGCCAAACAGCTCTTTTTCCAGCCACTTTGCCCATGATTATAAGCTGTAAAAGCTCGTATCTTGTGTGCCTCAGCACATGTCCCAAATAAGCAACTTTTCTTTTTTTGATGGTCTGCATCAGTTCACACTCCTTTGCAACCCGACGCAGGACCTCAACATTGGTCACCCGATCCGTCCATCTTATGGCCAACATGCGTCTATATGCCCACATTTCAAATGCTTCTACACGTGTACTGAGTTGCTCTTTAAGGGTCCAGGCTTCACATCCGTATAGAAGTATGGGCCATATATAGCATTGCAGTAAACGGATGCGCAGATGTACTTTGAAACTGATTTTATATTATCAATGTTAAAATCTCTTTTACATTTTAAATAATGTCCTTGGTCTTGACTTTAAACCTTAACATTTGTGCTGTGCCATGATCAGAAATGCCGAGAGGTAAAATGGCAGCATAGGCCCGTTTTACATTGCTCAATATATTGTCTATGCAGGTTTTATCCCTTGTTGGTTCTGTTAAATGAATTGTTAAATTATAATTATTCGATATGTCTATTATTAGTCTGTTACAGTCGTTACTAATTGCTAGTGTATTAATGTTGAAGTCACCACATACGAATATTTTTTAAATTTAGATTTAGTGTTCAATTCGTGTAGTAAAATACCTAGCTTGTCAAGAAATAAGTTAGCGGATAAACTTGGAATTCTGTACAAACAAATTACTACAGCATTATGTTTGGGTACCTCAATACCACAGTACTCAAAGATCCTCGATACCGACATTTTCTGCACAAAATCGAGTTCCTTAAAAGTAACCTCTGGCTTTGCCAAGATACAGACTCAACCTCTATTTTGGTCTCGGGAATAGCTATTGGTCAATGCGTAATTGTGAACTTATATATTTTTTTTCATTTCCAGATTCGGTGAAAGTTTCTGTGAGACATACAGGGTAATTTTTTAATAGGTGCACAAATTTTAATATTTGCTTCGCTATTGTTAGTCAATAACACATGTTGTGTTATTTTTACTCTAGCTTAACAAATACTAGAGATATTGCCGATTTAATGATTCCACTAACTTAACGATATTCATGGACACTCTAATGCGGGAGCGAGAGAGGCGTGTTGTTTGACAAAGTCAATTTCAAATATCAACTCCTCGGCTGTTATAAAATTGCCGTAGCAACGTCAGCCCCATTGGTCGGCAGAGTTCGACCAAAGTCGTGGTGGCCGAATTTTCCCGATGTCATCCTCGACGTCAAACTCCAAAGAAATCGCGGTCAGCCATTGGTTAACCATTTTTGTTATAACGTAACTGTAGCAACGTCAGCCTCATTGGCCAGTAGAGTTCAGCAAAAGTCGTGGTCGCCGAGTTGTCCCGATGTCATCCTCGACGTCAACTTCCAAAGAAATCGCGGTCAGCCATTGGTTAACCATCTTTGTTATAACGTAACCGTAGCAACGTCAGCCTCATTGGTCAGCAGAGTTCGGCAAGTCGTAGTTGCCGAGTCATCCCGAAGCACTCCTCGCACGAGTCCGGACCCTTGGCTGGCATAAACGGCCAAGTTGCGAACAACGGCAATTAGCTCAATATTTCCGTGTGGGGACTGTACATAACTTATGTTGCGTTCATAATTTGTTTGAAATAATAACTAGCAGCGAAATAAATTATTGAAATTTATTTAAAAGACATAAACACAAAACTAAACATATTTTAACAATTGCTCAAAATGACCTCCGTTATTTTCTAAGCAAAGCTGTGCACGCTTTAGCAAGTTGCGTTTTAGTTTGTCTAAAATACGAGTGTCGTTTTTAATAGCATCGAACGCTGTCATAATTTTCAATTTAAAATCGTCGAAACTTTGTGCTTCTTCCCTAGCTGCTTCAACGTACACTCGTCGTTTGACTTCACCCCATAAGAAAAAGTCACAAGGCGTGAGGTCCGGGCTCCTGGCTGGCCAAGGCACCTCAGGTGCTCCACGCCCTATCCAGTTGTCTCCGTATTCGCTGTTTAGGTAGTTTCGCACTGTTGTCGCGTAGTGGGGTGGAGCACCGTCGTGCTGGTAGTAACAATCTCGTAGGCTAGCGGCACATCTTCCATCAATTCGCTCACTACGTTTTGCAACATTTCCAGGCAGGTTCCTCCGGTCAGTCGTTGGCACTAAACCTTACTTGGTGATGATTTTCTTTAACTTTATGTGGATTACTGTATGACCACAATCTTGAGCTTCTAACGCCAAATGAGGTCTACCACGTCCATCAGCGTGCCGGGGGGTAGTAAATTGGCCGTAATCCAATAATCTGTTATTGGCCGCTAATATCGTTCGCACGTTGGGTACTGGTGGATATACGTATCCTTGGCTACGAAGTCGAGAACTTTCGTCTCGGTACATCCTCTGAGCCTCTCTTAAACTTTCACCGCTCAGAATGTACATACGGACCATTTCGTAATAAGTACTCAACATTAGAATATTCATAAAAATCGCGTGAGATTTTGTTCCAGTTGCAAACAATTGTCTTTACTGCAAAAATTGTAGTGACATGACGTTGTCAGGGTATCAGCTGAAGTTTCGCTATTCGAAAAAAACTAGTTTAATTATAAAAAAGGTTCATAGTGTTGAGGTTTTCAAAAATGATTTTCTAGTGTGACTTGGTGTCCACACGAGAAGGTAAAAGTAGGATAATTAACAAAAAAAATTTTTTTTTTAATGAGCTGATTTAACTGTCGAAATATATTATATTAACGATACAAAACCACAGGTTAAAATTTGTGCACTGATAAAAAAATTACCCTGTATAATATCTGGCTCATTGTTTTTCTTGTATATTTTTGTGAATTCATTATGCACAATCAATGTTCATAAGTGTCCTAAGAACATAATATCACAAGACACAACTTAAAATTTAACTCGAATGATTATGCAATAAGGGCACAACTAAGAAATGCCGTTATTGCATGAACAGGGTAGGCCATTTCGTCACATGCAAGAAGGGCATTTATGCCCTCTATATTCCGCTAGAGTTAACTTTTGAAAATAGTCTTTAATGTATACGATAAAACGATCAAATTAGAACACGATTCCGGGATAAACTCAAAAACCGAAAATTTTTAGTTCGGCCCTTTTTGCATTCAGCAGGCGAAATAATCGTGTATGTATATTGGCCAATATATCTTTAGATTTTTTGTTCCTCTGCTTAACTGTACTTTATTTGTGTCATTAGAATCGGTTTCCTCCGCTGTTACACTGTACTTTTCCATGTTGTTTCGACACAGAATATCGGACGAACTCAAGCCCCTAAGACACAGGTTTTACACCTAGTTTAGGGGTCGAAAGTTTTCGACCACAAGTTGATCTGACCTACTGTACAACTGATTAATGTTTTTCTCTTTGTAACATCCTAATGTATTTACGTACCAATAAATAAATAATTATTAATATTATTATAATGATATATACGATTATTAAGTCATTAATAAGATAAGATTATTAAGTTGATGATTAAGTCTCACGGTAGTTTCATGTTGAAAGTGATATATACGAAGTTAAAATAGAGCAACTTATTTTGCAACGAAAACGAGAACTGTATTTTAACAGTAAACCGTAGTCTCTTCACAAACGAGCAATCAATAACTAAATGATGTTATTTATCACCGGCAATCAAGGCAACAATACAATGTTTAAGTGACTGTCGTACATTATTCATCATTACATAACTAGATATTTGGTAAGCGTTCCAGTATTGATTCAATGATTATGTGCCGTGTGTACTATTGATGCCAATATTGTTCACTATCAGCTTAATTTTGATTGATTACAAACAGAATGAAGGTTTGGAGTTAGAGCGTCGAATTAAATTGTACAAACGTATGGTAATAATTTAAACAGGTAATTTCGCATTAAACATTGATACAAAAACGTTAGTTTACTTTTAGTTTAATTACACATTTAGTTTATAAATGTTTTGTAACTAAGAATAAATACATATATGAAAGAACGTTAGGTGTAGTCTTCATTTTTCAGTAAATTGTTAACCAAATTCTATTAACAGAGTGACGTAAAAAACATTTGTAAGACTTCAAGAAACAGTAACAATACTTAAATGATTCCTACCCTAATTGCAGACCTTGTAGGTATAAAGTCCGTCTAGATCGCTTATCATTTTACTCGCTAATCTTACAAAAGCAGCAGTACTTTTGTTGCTGTGTTTAAAGAGTACCTAAAGCAGCGGTGAAATTAATTCTATTTGAGCCCTCAAGTTTGACAAGGCCACCGCAATTCTCTGACGTGACCGCTGCTCACAACCATCATTAAACTTACACTTTCATTAAAAAACCCTCTCACCCGTCAATTGCCGATATATCGGGCTGTTCACTATAAAAAGTTACAAACCAGATATAAAAAAAAATCTGGCAAAGGCAATACGTCAAAGAGACAGATAAAGTCAAAAGTATAAATAGAAGGGTTCGTTTTGAAGCTTTAACAGGCTGGTATGAAAGTAACGGACGATCGACTCACCAACAACATCAAGGGCGACCCTGAAATTTCTCGTCGGTGAAACTTGGTAGTCGACTCTGCAGCGGTACGTCGCTCGATCCCTAGCTTGCACATTATGAATGTGCAGAGCTGACTGTAGACTGTTCCAGCGAGCCCGGTCTTTGAAAGGATCCTCCATCCAATGACCGGTGTCGTCTGGTGCTCTGGTGTCATAGCTGGGGACAAAGAAATAAACAATACTATACAAATAATCTTTATTGAACATGACAAAACAAAACAGTGAGTTTACATATAATTTTAACAGGATAGTCATCTTATAGTCTTTCAGCTATAGGACGTCGACTGTTGGACGAAGGTCTCCCCAATAGACCTCCAGTTGCCTCGATTGGAAGCGGCTTGCATCCACCGAGAACCCGCGACTTTAACCAGGTCATCCGTCCACCTCGTTGGTGGGATACTCAATAGACAGTCATCAATATCTATATAGTTAGATGCGAATGTAGTGGATAATATAGTGACTTAGGAATAAAAGAACACAGTTTGAAAGGTCCTCGTTCCCAATTTGTATCGTCGAGAACTTTAATTGGTATACATGCAAGGAATGCTGTCATAGTGAGAGTGTTATCAAACACTTAGGGATTGATGTTATTAAAACAGCGTTCTACATAGCTCATCAATTAATGTCCGTGACCGCACTTGTTGACACCAACACATTAGCGATGAGCGTCTGATATCCCAACAAAGTGCAAAGTGTTTTTTGTTCTCAAGTAATATCACGTATATTATTGACGACGGAATTTAAAAAAGTTTCCGCTATTGTTTAAATGGTTTAATAACACAGACTAACACACAAACAAATTAACTAGAAGCCTAAATACGGAACATTTCTGCTGTTTATGCTAGCAACCTGACAGAGCAACTGTCTTCGAAATTGATGTCAACACAAATGAAAGGTATTTTAAAATTTGAATATACAATATTGAAGTAGTTAATATTTATACAAACTATGAACTAAAAGGAGGCTCCAACCCAGCCAGTCGCCAACATTTACGTCACAATAGAATTTGACACATATTGAACTAAGCGAAGACAACGGATACACATGCTTAAATAGATACATGAATACATATTGAACAACAATAATCGAGAATTAACATTTGTACATGAACCACTACCAAATTAATTCATGAAAACCAATGATTTACTTGATATAAGTACAGAAAAAACAATAGTTTCTCGTGAATCGTTGCTGCCAAGCGTCAACGAAATACCAGGAGGCTTACCAAACAGAACAATACAACAATATAATATCTAACGCTGGCAGAAGCTCTGTGTATTTACTTAGGAAACTGCAGGTGCATATAAGTCACGTCTGGACAATTAACCAAAGTCAAATTCAGCATTCTGAGGCAATTTATAGCAGCAATAATATGCATACAACCATCCCTTGGGGAGTTAAAAGCTCACGTTTGCAATTAACACTAGAGTCGTAAACGACATGTAAACATTCATTAAAAATTCACAGTCCTTGCGCAAAGATCGCAGCTCCATACAATCCATTCACATAAGTATACATGTTAAAGTATAGTAGCAACTTAAAGCAATACACGAGTATGTATGTGTAAGGATTACAAATGCAGTCGTCTACGTACAGTTAGTACTGCCGGTGCGTTGTGGCCGGCCGGTTAAAGAATTTTTACCGACTTGTTTCTTTTATCTGAATCAAATGGTAGTTTTACATTAAACTTCGTACCAAATGAACTCAACAAAAAGCAAAGCAGGAACATTTCCTACGTCATGATAAGATCTTGCTTCGAAACCCAATTCGGACCCGATATAAAGTGGTTCCATATTATCAATTTATTTGGTCGACAAACGAGCTAATTTACTTCAAATTAGTATGGATTGCGTGCAATGCTTACTGATTACAATTGAAATTCTTACTTACAGAAATAAATGATGGTACCTTACGAAACTACATTGTGGTTGAATTAAAATCTGATTATCTGGATGACGCTATTGACAGGCTTGAAAATATTTATCAGAATTGTATTTAAGACTTTTAACTTTTTAGTTAACAGTTTGAGCTAACGCCTCCCGCTGCGCTCCAGCCGCGCGCGCATGAATGATAGGGTGCTAGCTAACCAACTTAAAATCTTTATACCGGGTGTGCCCTGTAATATTAGCAAAAAATTAAATCACAGGTTCTTCTACTCAAATGGAACTACTTTAGTTCAGAAACTTTCAATAATTAAGTAATTTTATCATTATGGCATCCAATAGCCTAAGTGAAATCGCTTGTCACTGAACTAAATGACGGATTAAGCAATACATTGTTTGTCCAATTGGACTTTTAAAAATGAACAAAAAATATTTACCTTGCCACTCCGCTACTCACGTGTAAGATAACCTTTTGCTTCTGTTCAGGGCCCACCCAGCAGATCCTAAATGACCTTTTAAAATTAAAAATGACTTGAAAAAAAAAATCTTGAAATGGTTATCGAAAACCTATTCAGTGATACTCCACTTGACACAATTCATCTACTATTTTTTTTCTTTTTTTACATTTTACAGTTACATATTTGTGAATTATCCTGTTATTTTAATCTGGTTTCCCTCCACTTATAAAGTCAACGTAGATAAATAACGCAAACCAATACCACTATCACAAAAAATAATACCGCGGATAGTCCGGTTACGTGTTTCGCCTCTCTCCGGTTTAAGCAAATGAGGAGTAAAGTAATTCGGTCGTTTATTTCAACATGCACTTTTGCAAAGTCAGACCTGCATCTATAGAGTACGGGCTGGTCTACACCCTTAACTTTTCAATTTCAACAGGAAATATTAACACCTAAATCGGTGCGCCGTATATTCTCCAAATCGGCTTTCAAATGGTCAAATGCCGAGCAATATAGACCTCCATTGTCTGTCCTTGTTATGAACAGTAACCAACCAGATCGATAGGGGTTCGTGCGTTGTAAACTGCAATGTAGATTAGCTTAGGCCTGACCACAATACGGGAACATTCAGTTTGGCTATGATCAATTCGGGATGGGCCTTTGTGGCTGAACGGTATGTGAATAGATTTGTTGATGATTGAGATTACTCGTGAAGGAACTTAATCGGCTGTTCTGGAATAGTTTTAAGGGGTTGTCGTACAATGGCATAGTTGCGTTGGATTCGGTCGAAGCAGAGTTTAGCCGGTAGCTGGTTTGAGAATTTGTGACAGGAATTGATGACGCTGAAGCAAGAGTGTATGAAAAGTCAATTATAATCCTAGAATCTGCTTTAAAGTATGAAATGATGGATCTGAAACGTGGCAAGCGCCAATAAAGAAACAATACCTACTTCGTCGGTATAAGATGACCAATCACGTCTATGTCCCTTACGGGGTAGACAGAGTCTGAAGTAACAAAACCTAAAGGCCACGTTTAGCATGATTGTAGACGTATAGGTGGAAAAAGGAATCAAACTAGTTATGGGTTGCTAGCCGCATCGCATACAACATGATTCCTAAGAATTTCGCCAGTTCCCTCGATGTGGGCTTTTACCCTCTGCACGAGACGAGAAGCAACTGGTACATACTATGTTTTTCTTTTGCTCCCAGACCAGCATGGAAGTAAGGTGATATGATACACAAAGTTGAAGAAACAGTTGTTTACTTAGTATTTTTTTGTTATTCAAAGGTGTGATTACTATCAAATAACTGAGCAGACTCGAGCCGTAAGAAAGTTTATTCGAGTGTTCATCACTCAGAGAAAGAGCGTAACTTGCGCCCAATTATGCAAAGCAGCCCTTTGCAACCAAGTTCGGTGCCTTACAAAATTGCAGACACATCTCAGCATGATCAAATATTTTAATTCAATTACAATGAATTGCATAAGTTTTGCTGCCTTGCTAGGAATTTTAATTGCTCATTGGCTTGATTTGCATGCTCAGTAAATGGTAGTGAGTTTACGAAAATGTTTTATATTTTATTGAATCAGGCGTTACTTTGCGGAGGTCCATTTCAATGAACAAAAAGTTTACCTTGCTACTCCGCTACTCACGTGCAAGAAAACCAAGCCTGTGTGAAATATATATTATGTTTTTCATGTAATCCCTCCCTCCACTACTGCCAATAAAACACACAAATCCCACAAACTTAATTATCCCTTACACCACACAAACACTGACGCGTTTCGATCCCTCTACGGGAGCATTATCAAAGTTTAATGACCACAACTGTTACACATGCAAACCAACGTCGTACTCACACAGATGAAAAACATGTATGTATATTTCACACAGGCTCGGTTATCTTGCACGTGAGTAGCGGAGTAGCAAGGTAAATTTTTTGTTCATTTTACGAAAATGTAATTTAGAGCTATGTTTAATTATTTGCTTGACTAGCTCAAAACTCAATGGTCATAGTTATTCTTTGTCTCGTAATTCGAGATAACTTATTATATAATAAACAAATTAAACTCGCATAGGCTTACTGTCAAATGTACAAAAGGTAAATACACACACACACACACACACAAATCACGTCTTCACCCCTTACGGGGTAGACAGAGCCTAAGGTAACAGGTACCTACAGGCCACATTTAGCAAGATTGTGGGCGTATAGGTGGAAAATGAAATCAAAATAGTGATGGGTTGCTAGCCTCATCGCTTATAACATGATTCCTATTACAATCGCCCATTCCCTCGACGGGATTTTACCATCTGCGCGGGTAGAGAAGCAACTGGTACATTCTATGTGTTTTCTTTGCTCCCAAACCAGCATGGAAGACTCAGCATGGAAAGGTAAATACAGTTTGCAAAATAACTTTTTAATATTACACTGTAATAAAACATCTCCTAAAACGGTGCCTTGCGGCATGGTGCCAGTAAATCTGGAGGCCCTTCCAACAGATTTTGTGCAACCGGAGGGATTAAGGTGGTTGCTCCAGTAGAGCCAAATACTGATAAGACTACCCGAGCGAACATGCTTACATTTTCAATATTATCAACAAAAAATACGATACTGTAAATACAATGGGATTTATAAAAGTATTACATTCGAACATTCGCTCGTTATGAAAACATAAAAATTATTTCTTAATAATAATTCTGTTATTTTGTGACTCCAATTCTTAATTGACTGTTTCTTATCCTTAACCGACGGGTTTCTAGAAATATCAGAAATAACATCGAATTTTTAAAAAATATCCTGAAATCTAAGGAGTCAAATATCTTTGTTTGTTAAGATTACTTTTTGTACTGTTACCATCCATTTCAAAATATTTTAAGTGCATAAGCATTGTATGAGATAAAATTTGTTCAGTGTTAGTGATTCAGGCAACACAATAACACGGGCGGTATGAGTTCCGCATAAGTCTTAAGCTGCTATTCGAATGCAAATTCACTTTCCGACTGTCTTGCGAGGGGAAAGATTGGTTTTCATTACCCGTTCCTCCGGCGAGTGCATAAAAGGCAAGTTTCGTGGATTAACACGAAATTATTTAATGAATTGAAGCTTTTAGTGCTAAGAGTTTGGATTTCGGAAACTGAAGTTTTGGAAGAACTAGGCGGGAATGGAATGTTGTACTTTTGAATATTTTTTCGGTCGGCTCTTCTAGTATAATAATGTGCAGCGTTAGAACAAAAGCAGTACCTAACATTATCGATTAGGCTCTAATCTCCTTTGTTATTCTAAAAAGGATTAGGTACATATTTTAGAAAATATTACTTTATTTATTACTTAAATTTAGTCATTTCGTTTTCTTAATTATAAATCGTTTGCGATCTGTTTTTGCTTAAGAATCTACTTTAATATTAAATTTGATTTTTATCATCAGTTCAGCGTTCTGGTTTAGGGTAGTAATTTTAATTAGAAACAGATTAAAACTTATGAGGACAAACTAATTCGTTTGTTTTGCTCAAGACGCGAACTCCAAAAGTAATCTTAACTATCGTTTCGACAATCCTGTTAACCCAAGTTCATATTGCTAGCAAAAACTAATTTAATAGTAGTCACGCTCAGACCAAGCTATGTTTGCAGCTCGACAAATCTAGATATTCGTTGCGACAAACAGAGCTCGCTGGGGAAGTCTTGGTAATGATGTTTTGCGAGTGAAAAAATAAGTTGGTTATCGCTTTGGTAATTTCATACTGATATATGTGTGACTTTATTTAATTTAATCTAACCAAACTAAAGTAGGCACCCAATAGTAAATCGAATGTGTCGAATAAACTTGCTTTTGTGTAAATGATACCTGCATTATTGTAATCAATCATTATTACATTTATTGTTCAATTAGTAGATAAATCCTAGATTTTTGGCCATTCCTTTTTTTTCACGTATTCATAAAAGCTTGGTAAGCCACTGTTTACTTTATCCATTCGTTAATTTTATGTGTTATTTTTCATTGGCTTTTCCATACAACAACATGTTTTGTTATCAAAACACGCTATATGGACCCTCAATCATTTACGTTTCGTTAGTTTTGGAATTTTAAAATTATAGATATACTAGCTGTTGCCCGCGGCTTCGCTCCCGTTTTTTTTTCTTCTAAATTTCAATATGAAAAATAGATAGTAGCCGATTTTCAGACCTACTGAATACGCATATAAAATTTGGTAAGAATCGGTAAAGCCGTTTCGGAGTACGGTAACTAACATTGTGACATGGAAATTTTATATATTAGATTTAAATAAACATATAATCTTCATCTTTTATGAGTCTCGACGCTAGCTTAGACTTGAGGTAATCACAGCTTTTTAGCCAAAACACGAAGCAGCGTCGTGTTTTCAACCAGTCGTGTTATTTATACATTTGGAAATACCTGAAACAAGTTGGCAACGTTTTAATTACGCCGCACGCGGCTGTCACATTGCGAAGGCTGAGTAATTTTGACGTCACATCCAAGTCCCAATTAACCATACATTTTCATATTACACAAGTAATTCTAAGCTCATTTTGTTTTATGCTTCCCGGTTCATTATGATGTTAATTACAATTTGATAATGTGGCAAAGGGTTTCCGTGTCCCGTTTTATGTGGAATCGTAAATTTTACGATACCACTTGATAAACACGAGGCGATGAAGTCGTCAATAAAAAGGTATATTCATTTGGAATCAGTCAGCTAGGTGACATTAACATTACCATTATTTTTATGTATGTGCGGTCGAAGAAACTGAATCGTGTATCTCTGTAGAACCTTTTCTTGAACCATTTTGCAATAATTCCTTTGGCCGGTGTATGCTATCATTACGATATTTGAAGTGAAAAGGTTCCACAGAGGTACGTGAAGCTGTAACGAATGAAATCACATCGGAAAACTTCAAATTCTCATATTTAGAACACTTTAAAAACGTCATATTAGCGAAAACCGTATGCACCTTTAACGCTAAAACTATTTCAACGGGATACAAATAACTGACGTCAGAGTTATAACTCGAGAGCTGCGGTCTGGGCACAACACAATGTAAGCCAAATTTGTTCGTAGCCATAAGCTCTCGCGTAATCAAGGCAATATTTGCTTGCGAAAAAACTGCCACAGCGCCGAATATTTCGCGGGATTTGCAGTCCGGCAGGTTTAGCACTTAACTCTGCTATCTGCTTTATGAGAACATGGACACATGAATTTGGCAAGCTGAGTGAGGTACTTTTTTGGACATTTGAGATTGGATTTTGACGATACTCGGTACTGAATTTTATGATGAGATTGTAACATTATCAACATGAAACTACCGTGAGACTCAATCATAATTACACTAACGGATAACTCACGTATAAAAGTCGAGTAATGCTTGACATGTCAAGCATTACATGTTTCGAACTAGTTCGTAGTCCTTCCTCTTGGTTTGTCTTTCTGTCTCACACACTCTCATCGGTTTGATACTTGAATCAGTCGATGTTACCCGAAACCCGAAGGGCATTCTAAGAGATATACATCTAAGGGCCTACAAAGCCTAAGGTAACAAGATTAAAGACACCATTTAGCACGCCTACACTATTTACACAGCAGGTTGCTATCAGTGAAATTATAATTCCACATTCTCAACTATAGAATGAAATCGTACCGCCAACTCTCATATAAAATGTACTTACACGATACAAAATGCATGCAAACGGGATCCGACTGACTGAACTGCGGCAGAAATTCACTTTGAACTTTGAACGAGTCTCGACTGTATTGAAAATAGCAGTAGACCTTGTATGTTTTCCTAGCTTATACCTACGTACCTCACGTATGTTATAGAGATAGAGAGAGAGAGAGAGAGAGAGAGAGAGAGAGAAACATTTATTTACACACATTCGATACACGTAGATATATAATAGTAAGAAGAAATACAATAGCAATAGTACCGATATGGTGTAAAATGGGCCCCACTCAGCATAATATACATATATATATATATATATATATATATAAATATATATATATATAGATTCTTATACCTACGTTCTTATTAGCTAGGTTGCTGCACAGAATCACTATTAACTGCATATCAAATTGAATCAATCGATTAAGTTGAAATTTGGAGCATACTTGCATGGGTATAATGAAAATATTGTATTTTGAATATAGGGATAATCTTTGGGAGGTAAATTAGAAAATTAGAATATAAAGTTTCTTGAACTGTTCATCTTGACATAGCCCAAGCCTTCTTATTCTGTGAGGAGTCCTGTACTCAATAGTGGGACGCATAATAGGCCGGAGACGATGATATGACATTTCAAATAAAGGGGCTTTTTGTGAGTCTAATGTATGTTTTGACAATAAATGGTAAAATCTTTTCCTGTTAATTTTATTTACTTTACCGTCTTGAAGTTACTCGTGTATGCATAACCTGCATTTATTCAGGATAAAATTTCATATTTACGTCACAGAAATGCATGTCCGAACCATAACTTAACCGGTTAGCGGTTTTAAGCGGACCGAAGAATTTGCTCCGTTTAATTACTAAACCAGGGGTTACTTTTGTGTCGTGAAATGCTAAAAAAAGGGAATAACAGTCAGTTTTATGATTTCAATAGAAAAATGTAATAGCTACGAAATGAGTTAATTTACTTTAAAAACTTTCTTCCATGCTGGTCTGAGAGCAAAGTAAAAACATAGAATGTACCAGTTGCTTCTCTTCCCGCGCAGATGGTAAAAGCCCATCGAGGGATTGGGTGAAAATCTTAGGGATCATGTTATATAGGCGATGTGGCTAGCAACCCATCACTGTTTTGATTCCCCTTTCCATCCATACGCCCACGATCATGCTAAACGTGGTCTTTAGGTCTTGTCACCTTAGGCTCTGTCTACCCCGTAAGGGATAAAGACGTGATTATGTATGTATGTATGTATAGAGGCATTAGTCTTTACTTGATCTATATCATTCAACATGGTTATTTCGCCCTCGCAGAACAAAAAAAACGGTATGTAATCGAAAATTTAAGCCTTTACGTACTTTCCAACTGACCGAATTGAATAATCAGCATGCTGCTAATATTTTGTATCATTAGCAGCTTATTTATTAGATAACCCCAAATACAATCCCTAGCTAAGCCCTTGTATTTGATTAAAACCTTTATATATCCCAATTAGCGTACGGAGTAAACAACCCTTCAAGTTCTATTTTAATTACTCGAGTTGCGATGTTAACGAAGATACAGAAATACCTACAGGTTGGGTCAATGCAAGTCAAACAGGATCACAAAGGGCCGGTCCCAATATTTGCATGGCCTGCCACGAACTTGCTTCATTAAGTTACGTGGAAAACGTCAGAACCGCTGTCCAAAACGTATATGTACAGCGTTATATAATAGGTATGCTACATTTATCACGTTAAATTCGTGAGACTTAACTTTATAAAAAGTAAACGGAATTCTGTGGAATACAACACCTCGCCGTATGCAATCAAATTCTCTCAAGCAAATACACAAAATGAAAAATTGATAGCGCTACTAGCAGCACGTTTCGAAAAAGCTATTCTAAAAACAAAATGCGTTTTGTGACCGACAAATAATGCTAAAAATAGTACACGTGCAGTTACTCTGCCTCTTAATTTGTTTATGGATTTTTTTTTATCTGAGCACGCAATACTAATATCATGCTCAGAGCATCTATTCGGGGAGCAGACTTAGCGTTAGAGCTTAGAACTAGACTGAGATTAAGATAGAACAGAAAATTACGATTTTTCAGTACAGCAAAAACACTCGGAAGAGGTGTAAATGTACCAATGTGTTAGTTCAGTTTAGCTGTATCGAAAATTCGCGGAAACAAGAGACAAAATGAAATTTTACCAAAAAGGTGATGCAAAACGTAATTATTATATCGAAATGCCCTAATAATTGTCAAAAATAATTGGGTTAGTTCAGTTTGAGCGAATGGGTAAACGAATGGAAATATTTAGTTTAGTAATTTACTACTAAATTAACAATAGCAATTTTTAGCCTAAACTAGACAATTAAACTCCAAATAACTTGAACAAGCTTAAGCCAAAGCTTTTCAATTATACTTCGCAATAAAACAATCTTCAGTTAATCACCAGACGCAATAAAGGTAAAACACGACACGTACCGGATCGGCATCCGGTAAAAATCACGGCGCAGTTACCGGCTAAGCACATTAAGCTTTGTTTGGTAAAAGGTATTTTTATCGCAGAAAGCCACTCGCCTTATTCACCCGCATAGGTTATAACAATTAAACGTACCGCGCACAAAGTTCGGTAAACAAAACATTTACGAAATAACGGTACCGCTAATTCAGTTTGATGTTTTCTCGTTACTGGAAGGATGCATTGGTCTAGAGGGAGCACTGAGGCCTGTCGGTTTCAGTACCTATGTGTGCCGATAATAAACAACGCCTGGCTTAGTTTTATTAACAACCAGTGATATATTTTTATTGCATTTGGTATCTACAGATATTTATTATTAACTATACGTGAACACTGAATCTTTATAGGGATCTTAGTGTATTGGGTGTTGAAATATGCATTCGGCACTCCTAGATATTCGTACGTTCGAACATTGGGTGTGACAAGGGCGCACAAGGTTATAACGTTGTCAAACAATTGTAAGTAAGTAAGTAAGTAAATGCTTTATTGTACAAATATAAACAGATACAATTTACAAAAAAATAAAAAATAACATTAATACATGCACAAAGGTGAACTTATCCCTATAAGGCCAGTTAACCTTTGAGTAGATGAGAGGAGCATTAAACGAGGGACCGACAAAATGAGAGTTTAAAATTCCAGATAGTGAAAGCCACAATAGAGCGTACATATCTAAGTACAATAAACAAAACATAAAATACTACTAAATATCATTACACACATGCATACATACAAAATACAATAAGAGTAACCTACACACACAATATCTAAGGAGATGGTGTGAGCCACATCTTCCTCAAGCCTTCCTTGAACGACGCCACGGAATTGTTTTCAATATGTTCGAAGATGTTGGACGTATGGCCGTGCGTGGGAACTACATCATGGGCTCTCTTTCTGAGGAGAAGGCTGTGCCCAACAGTGGGACGTATATTGCTGGAGGAGATGATGACAATGTTAGATTACTACGACAATGTAATACAGAACACAATATTTTGGGTTGGAGCCTTCTTTTAGAACATAGTTTGTATATTAACTGCTTAAGTTCCAATTTTAAAATATCTTTCTTTTGTGCTGACATCAACTTTCAAGACAGTTACTCTGTCAGTAGCTAGCATAAACAGCTGTTCCGTATTAGGCTCCTAATTACTTTGTTTTTGTGTTAGTTTGTGTTATTAAACCATAGCGGAAACTTTTTTAAATTCCGTCGTCAACACAACACTTATCTATTTCTTTTTTATTCTACGTTTTGAGTTTATAATATAGAATCAATAGTATTTCGACGATATCAGCATGTGTAATTACGTATTATGTTTTACGTCGCTCCGGGCCGTATGAAGCAATTTACGGCCCGCTACGCGAGCGGAAATTTCCTCTTCCTAACCAGGAAGACGTAAAATTGTGTACACACCTCGAGCGGTCATAAAGAAAGCCTCAGGTCGCATGTTTATCGCACTCACCTTTGGCTCGTGCGACAAGTTCCTGCGATGTGAGACATTCTTTATTTCACCACGTGTCGTATTATTGAAAATGTAATTAGTGCTGAGTTTAAATAAATGTAATCAATAGGATTTTTAGGGGCATGTTTCATCAATTTCGTAATATTTTTATGCTGGTCCATATTTATTAGCTCTACGTCAACCAATTCCATCAAATTTATGGGTGCGAATCGATGGCTATAAATTTTTTTGGTATAATATTAGTAGCAATAACGCTCATTTGATATAATTATTAAATCATATAACAACACTTAATATATTTACATATGACATAATTATCATTTCTTATAATGATCATTTGATATAATATCATTTAATATAACATTCTTTAAGTATAATGCTTATTTCCTATAATGAACTTATGGTATAACGTTATTAAATCACAAAACGAACTGCTATCAAAAAGTAGGTTAGGTTAGGTTTGAACTGCGTCCCCCAACAAAAACGAACTGCTATAAAAAAGTTGGTTAGGTTAGGTAAATAAAACACAATGTTCATTATATAAAATGAGCGTTATACCATATAATCGTTATAAGAAATAAGCGTTATACCGAACGATAAATATACGAAATAAATGTATATATTTTAAAATTATATCAAACGTTTATTATACACAATGAGTGATTATACCCTTTGAAATTATATCAAATGTTGATATATCGATAGAAAATATATTAAATACTAGCTTTTGCCCGCGGCTTCGCACGCGTGAACCATGAGCATTTCAAAGAAGCAAGCAATCAAGCAAGCAAGCAAGCGAACCTGCAAGCTTTCAAGCAAGCATGCAAGCATGTAAGTATGCAAGCAGCAGGCATGAAAGCAGGCAAGCAAGCTTGCAAGCAAGCACTGAGCGAGAATGCATGAACCTGAACATGAAGCAATCAAGCAAGCGAGCAATCAAACCTGCAAGCTTTCAAGCATGCATGCAAGCATGTAAGTATGCAAGCAGGCATGCAAGCAGGCATGCAAGCGAGCAAGCGAACCTGCAAGCTTTCAAGCAAGCATGCAAGCATGTAAGTATGCAAGCAGGCATGAAAGCAGGCAAGCAAGCATGCAAGCAAGCGTGCAAGCAAGCACTCAGCGAGAATGCATGAACCTGAACATGAAGCAATCAAGCAAGTGAGCAACCAAACCTGCAAGCTTTCAAGCATGCATGCAAGCATGTAAGTATGCAAGCAGGCATGCAAGCAGGCATGCAAACAGGCATGCAAGCTAGCAAGCGAACCTGCAAGCTTTCAAGCAAGCATGCAAGCATGTAAGTATGCAAGCAGGCATGCAAGCAGGCATGCAAGCAGGCATGAAAGCAGGCAAGCAAGCATGCAAGCAAGCATGCAAGCAAGCGTGCAAGCAAGCACTCAGCGAGAATGCATGAACCTGAACATGAAGCAATCAAGCAAGCGAGCAACCAAACCTGCAAGCTTTCAAGCATGCATGCAAGCATGTAAGTATGCAAGCAGGCATGCAAGCAGGCATGCAAGCAGGCATGCAAGCAGGCATGCAAACAGGCATGCAAGCGAGCAAGTGAACCTGCAAGCTTTCAAGCAAGCATGCACGCATGTAAGTATGCAAGCAGGCATGAAAGCAGGCAAGCAAGCATGCATGCAAGCAAGCATGCAAGCAAGCATGCAAGCAAGCGTGCAAGCAAGCACTCAGCGAGAATGCATGAACCTGAACATGAAGCAATCAAGCAAGCGAGCAACCAAACCTGCAAGCTTTCAAGCATGCATGCAAGCATGTAAGTATGCAAGCAGGCATGCAAGCAGGCAAGCAAGCATGCAAGCAAGCGTGCAAGCAAGCACGCAAGCATGCATGCATGCAAGTAAGCACGCAAGCATGCATGCAAGCAAGCATGCAAGCATGCATGAAAGCAAGTATGCAATCAAGCATGCAAAGCAAGGACTCAAGCAAACATGCAAGCAAGCCCCCCGCATTGCCCCGCTGCCTTAATTTTTCTGAAACTAAATATTGCAGGATTTTTATAAAACATACCTAACCTAACCTATAGGGCTGTCTTAAAATATATCCAAAATTTTTATTTTTTATTTTTTTTATTATGAACTGACCAGTGATTGACCTCTATCTCACTTGGTGGAAGGTGCAGATGAGGCCAAAGGTGTAACTCACTGGTTCAGTAATAGCCTATTCACTCTAGCCTTGAAGAGCCCTAGGTTGTATCTGTCCGGAAATACAGACGATGGGAGCGAATTCCATTCCCTTGCAGTTCGCATTAGGAAGGATGAAGCAAACCGTCTCGTGCGTGCCAGTGGTATATTGACAACAAATGGGTGATAGCTTTCTCTAGCTTTGTCTTTATCGCTATCCCGCAGGAATTACGCAATTTTCAATGTGTTATTCCAGACTATAATCTATCTATGTTCCAAATTTCATCCAGATCTGTCCGGCCGTTCTGGCGTGAAAGAGTAACAAATATCCAAACATCCATACAAACTTTCACATTTATAACATTAGTAGGACATATTTTACTAATTTTACTAATAATTTGATTTCTTACCTGCAATCACAAATCTCAACGTAATAGTAGTAATAGTACCCACTTAGTAGTAATATATTCATCACCATCATCATCATCATCATACATCCCTCGGGAACCGTTGATTTTTCCGGGATAAAAAGTAGCCTATGTGTTATTCCAGACTATAATCTATCAATGTTCCAAATTTCATCCAGATCTGTCCAGCCGTTCTGGCGTGAAAGAGTAACAAACATCCAAACTCACAAACTTTCACATTTATAATATTAGTAGGATTTTTATAACGATCATTACACACCCCAAATTTATTTATATTCCTTCCGAGGTCAAGAAGTAAAAGTACATTAATATCCGGGTCGTAACACTTAATAAGCTTTTAATTTAATATTATCACGGCCGGTATTAAAGATTCAAGCGCTATTTTACAGGCCAATGACGAATTAATGTTTTAGTACAATAAAAAGAGTTTGTGTTTCCTACGTACTACGTATATATAAAAAAAACTATATGTCAGTGAAAATTAGAACACAGAAAAATCCGAAAAGTAAAGCTATGGCCGGGAATCGAACCCGGATCCTCGTCAGTCCGTGACGCGTGCTATACCCCTACACCACCCATTGGCAGAACCCTATAAAAATATATCAAGCATTCATTTGTATCAGGTCACGAACACATTCGTCGATTTTCGGAACCCGGAATACGGCATCGAGGTTTGCAGCCATACCCAGTGGCTGCTCACTGCCTTTCCCGTCGAAAGTACTCAAAGGTTCGACCCGACATTTCATTAGCACTTCCGTTCCATTCATTTGCCAATTTTAATGAGCCAACCAAACCGCCTAACGAACGATCTAATATCTGGAAGGAAATTTTCTCACTCCGCTGTAATTGCTCAACTTGTAACTAAACTCGGCGCTCCATTCCGGTGGCTCAGAGAAACTCCTCTGTCACAATATTCGTGCCGCATTGCGCATTGGGATGCCCTGAAATTTTTTCGTAGCCAAATATTTAAAAGTTGACCAAATATGTGCATAGTACGGGTTAATAAATATATGTTGGGGTCTTTGAGGGTTCAAGATGAAAAATAGACTTCTGAGATTTACGTGCGCGATGCTTTTTCATTATGATATTGTGACTGAATTTGTTACCTTTGTAGTCCAATATCATTATCATTAATGTACTATAGTGAATGAAAGCCAAACTGCTAATGTCTTTCCACTTATCATGTGGCTTAATTAAAGAAACAATCTTTTGCTCTGTGCGAAATAGTGCTCGAGTCTGAAAGAAGCTAACAGAGATATTACGAGGCAATTTCCTTACGTTATACTTATAACTTTACGAGTACGATGTGGAAAACAAAAATAAACACACACTACATTAACTAAGCATTAGGCATCGCAACTCACAGATACTGCCATGCGAGGATAGGAAAGCATGTAAAAAATGTTCTCGTGTAATATATTTTATGTTGACGTGAGTGGGCCCCATTTTGCGCGAGCACTTTTTGGTATGTTACGCAATTTCCCGTCGTATGTGTTACATAACCATCGCAGGAGGCATGATATTTTTATTGTAAATGCCTTCGATAACATTGTGACATAGTTTTGTCGTTACGCCGTATGGTTTGGTTTCTAGCGTTTTGGGAGTTTATTTCAATAATGCCATGCGTCAGAGGTCGAAGGGCGTGACCGTTAAAGTTAAATGATTTACTTTAAGTGTGGACTGAATATTGAATTAATTTTAAAAATAGTTTCAATATAATAGTACATGTAACATCCATAGCTCACTGGTTCATATCCGGTTCGAAGGACCACTTGTATAAATCAAAATGCGTATACTGAGTTGTAATCACTTAATGATAATATTAATTATAATTTTAGAAATCGTACGTGCGTTCGCCATGCGAATCTTAGAAAAAGAGAGTGTTGCCAGCTTTGTAACAATAAGGCTGTCATCACCTATATGTTTTGTATTAAACACCTACACATAAATACGTACATAAAATCACGTCTTTATCTCTTACGGGGTAGAGACTCAGGTTGCAAGACCTATTGGGCATGTTGAGCGCGATTGCGGGCGTATAGGTGGAAAGGGGAATCAAAATAGTGATGGGTTGCGTCACTTGTAAAATGATTCCTTAGATTCTCGGCCATTCCTTCGTTGGGTTTTTATCATCAGCGCGGGAAGAGAAGCTACTGGTACATTCAGTTTTTATTTTGCTCCCAGATCAGCACGAAACACTGTTATGCAATTTCAAATTTGTATATAATTCCTATCGAACGATGAGGGTGCTAATCATTAAACATAATTTACTATAGAAAAAACCGTGACTGGCTGTAAAAACTAAAACCATAAAACTAGAAACGTGTTAGACCAGAGCCCGATAAAAACTTCAATTCTATGAACATCTGTTACGGCCCTGCCAATAAAACCTATCCTATTTCTTGGAACAGTGGAACTTTAAAATTCAACTCGAGAATCACTGCTACAAATTTATAGGAAAGCAACGATGTTACTCGGCAATTCCCTCGAAATAACTTTTCATTGCTCCGGTACCAGATTTTCGAAGTTGTCGTTAAAGTTACACTCACACTTGGCTGATTTTATTGGGCCCGGAGTGCTGTGTCAAATGTTACCGCCATGAGAAATTTAAGGCTGGTTCCATTCAAGCCACTCTTGCTTCAAAATTTCACAACTTTTACTAAAATACTTTTTTTAATACGGCCTTTTAGTGGCATAATCCAGCTGATAAAAGTGCAATCTTGATATAGTAGTATCACAATGTATGAAAGTGTGTGTTTAAATCAGAGTTAAGTTTTATTTTCTGCAAGACGGTCATAAAGTACAAAATAGATAAGGATGATCGTTTTAAGTAAAATACGTTATATTTGTTTTGATAAGGTATACATCGCCTTTTATCCTGCAAAATCTTGCGTAAATCCTCTAAATTTATGTAAAACTAAAAACTATTTTACCCTCACTTACTACTCGAACAATAATAATAACGTGACTTATAAATCACGCGTTTATGTACTGTTCGTTGTGACAAACATTTGTGGCAACAAAAATTTAACAAAACTGCAAAGCTCAATACTGTACGTATTGTATAAACTGCAATTTAACTGTTTGAAATGTTAACCAAACATGTAGTTCCATACGTGAAAACGTTCACATCGATTTGAGCCAAACGCAGGACCTGGATTGTCTATTATTAGCCCATGAATGTAATATTTAGAAAGTGGTATTTTCGAGCTGCAGGACCAACAAAAGGAATCAGTAAATAGTGTTGGTTGTTTCCATAGAGGAATTATACATTAGAGTAGAAATGTTTTACAATTCGTTTGAAAAATCGCTGCAATATGATCGACAAACGACAAACAGACGATTAATATCGATAGTAAAGTCAACTCTTGCTTTCATTGCAAGGTAAACTAAATGAAATTAACTTACAAGCATTTTGGGATAAAAAAATATTTAAAATTTGTTCCAGTACGGTATAGAGACTCTGATAAATGTTTTAGAAAAAGTACCAGATGCCGGCAAAACATCGATATTTCGAAAACTTGAAAAGCTGCAGATTTGGCAAACGTGCAGTGTGTGGGTTAAAAAAAACTATAATTTAGTTTGCACTGTTTAAGAAGCATTTGATCTTATTTGTAACTAAAATCATTTTAGCGAGGAACTTAAGAGCTACAACTGACCCTTCGAAGAGACACACGCAATTTGCCTACCCTTGGTATAAAAACAAAAACCACGTGTCGCATGCAGATAGCCGTATTACTCTATTGGCGAATTCATGTGTGGTCATTGTATTTCATGTTGTTTTGGCCAGTAGTTTCCCAGTGGACAGGTGATCCGCTAGTTAATTAGTCGGAAACATTGCTCAGTTGTCGAGCTAGTCGCATGACATTGCTCCAAACATCACTGGCATCAATGCTACTCAAAATATCATTGTTCAAAGGTTTCCGTTTAAATATACCTAAGGGCAAATGTTCTAGCCTCAATAATACCCGATGCCCTAGCTTGCTAGGAATATATTTTTATTTTTTCATTCTCTAAGCTAAGGCAAAGGAAAAAGGTCTGCACAGACGTGTCTGTTTTTCATTTAGTATTTTAACTGAGAATGTTTTTAAAGCCGAAACCAAGTCAGAACCTATTAAAAAATAAACATAAATGGTATTATGATCATTATTATCGTCATTCAATGTATTCACGAGTTATTTTTTTGCTTTGAATTCCGAAGCGTTCAAAATATACGTAAAGCATAAAACAAAAGGAATTACTGCCTGCTAGTTAAGGTTTCCACTTGGTTACATTGGGCGTTTTCTAACGGCGTAGAGCTATATAACATTAATAACTTCTCAACAAATATTAATTTTACATTACAACCAAACGAATATAGCCACTAAAAATAGCTTCGCAGTAAAAGCAAAAAGTTCTAGTACCTATATTTCGGTTTTCAATTCTGTCTTGGTGGCAGAAAACCCTCCTACGCATAAAACCAGTTCCTTAGTTTCTTGTTGTTACGTCTACATTTATTTCATTTGCTCATCCATTAGTGCCTTTTAAAAAAACATAAACTATATTTATCGAATATCGCTGTATTTAAAGTTTTGTCATTCAACAACTGTCGAATTCTAATTTAAAATGTTTAAAATATAAAAATAAAAAATAAAATATAATTCAACACAAGAAGAAAGTCAAAGGCTGCTTAGGTCTTCCACTAGAAACAGATGTATTAATTTAATAAGTTAAGAAAATGCAGTTTAATTAAAGGAATAAATAGTATACGCACTAAATTAGGAACCACTCTCTTAATGTTCTTTTAAGGAAAGATAAGAATCATAAATCGAAAAGTCTTTTGATAAAGATAGCAAAATAGTTGAGACGATAACAAATTCTGCCTCAAAACTTCCAGTGGCTTGAATAAGCAATAAGATCTCAAATTTCGTATCGTGAAACACAGAGAGCTCTAAAATTTGTAATGAGTTTGAAAGTTTGCAAATTTATTGATGTGAAACAACGAAACCATGCATTATAATAATTTCGGATTTTGTACGATTGTTGGATTTAACGAAATGAGTACTTTGAGATTAGGTTTCATGACAAAATGCTTTATTAGATTGATAAGGGATTAACTGAATTAGGATAATAAAATTAAATAACAATAATAATTAATTATTTTATTTACTTAGCTATGTATTATATTTACTTTAGTTTTGTTGTTTTTATTATCCTTGCGTTTCTCTTGTCTATTTGTTTCCGCCACCTACTTAAACTGTCTCCGACTTATTTCTTTCTTTTGTAGGTTGTCTGGTAGAGATCGCTATTAAGCGATAAGACCGCCTATTGTCTACCTTGTTCTTTGTTTCGGTATTGTTTTGTATTGTAACCTTGTTGTCACTTAATGACCGCTTAACCAAGTTTGTGCAATGTGTAATCAATGATAGTAGTAGCTTCTGCCCGCAATTTCGTCTGCGTTTTATACATGTTAACCTTCCTCTTGAATCACTCTATCTATTAAAAAAACCTGCATCAAAATCCGTTGCGTAGTTTTAAAGAAAGTATACTTAGGGACAGACAGGCAGTGGAAGGCGACTGTTTTATACTCTGTAGTGAAGAGAGAGTGCAAGAAACTTCGGCTTAACAGCAAAATGATTAGGTAGTCAAGCATCCGACCGTCGAATTTCAAACTAGAAAATTTCAAACCCAAGTGTCGTTTGAAGTCGAAATTTTAATAAACAGAACGCCCGCTCCGACCGCATAGCGCGTCATTTCCAGCCTTCTGCTGGCTTTTTGCAGGCAAATTTCATTTTCTATGAACCTGCCTAGCGCTGAAATGTCAATTCGGTGGTTATGTTGTTCCACGGTAGAAATTGGATATTGAATTAGCTACTTCGGAAGCAGCATTCGATTTGTTCACGTGCTTTCGAAATTGCGGGTAGCTTGATTGCATCGTGGCAGCCTTTCAAACGGGATTGATTTTTGTACTTAATTTAGAGAGAGTACAATACGTACACAAATCACGTCTATGCGTGTATATGAGTGCGTGTGTACGTGTTGTATGTATTTCAGTATGTATTTATCTACGTTATATACTGTTGCTTCCATGCTGGTCTGGGAGTAAAGAAAAAACATAGAATGTACCAGTTGCTTCTCCTCCCGCGCAGATGGTAAAAGTCCATCGAGGGAATGGGCATAGGAATCATAGGCGATGCGGCTAGCTACCCATCACTATTTTGATTCCCCTTTCCACCTATACGCCCACAATCATGCTAAGCGTGGCCTTTGGGTCTTGTCACCTTAGGCTCTGTCTACCCCGTAAGGGAGAAAGACGTGATTTATGTATGTATGTATATAAGTATGTTTATCCGTTGCCTGGTAAACATAGTACAAGCTTTCCTTAGTTTGGGTTAGTTTTGTCAATTGGTGTAATTTGTCCCATGATATTTATTTTATTTAGGTATTTATTTATTTATATTCCTTACGGGATAGACAGAGCCTGAAGTAACAAGACCTAAAGGCCACGCTTAGCATGATTATGGGCGTATAGGTATTAGGGTATAGGTGGAAAGGGTAATCAAAATAGTGATGGATTGCTAGCCGCATCGCCTATAACATGATTCCTAAGAATTTCACCCATTCCCTCGATGGGCTTTTACCATCTGCGCAGCACGAGAAGCAACTGGTACGTTCTGTTTTGTTGTGTTGTTGTTTGCTATTCAGTACCCCGCTTTATATCGCAAATCGGTCGTCTCGGCTTATTTCGGCTTCGTATAGCGTTGTCTCGCTCCTTACCATGCCGATTGTCTCTTTCCAAAGGCCGAAGTGCAATCTTTATATAGGTATCTCGTTGAAACTACGTGTATTCCGTTTATGTAACAATTCAGATCAGATTATTTCAGTGATTTTCAAAATGTTGATTAATTTACTCAGCAATAATCACGAAATTTTTGTTACATTATAAATGTTTCATGAACATGCACCTTTTGAGCAATATTACCCGCTCGCGTTTTCCATAAACAAAATTTAATGGAAGGTTATTTATTAAAATACAACCTATTAAGAACTAAACAACAATAAAGAGCACTAAAACTAGGAAAGTTGATTTAATGTAAAGTAAGTTAATGATAATTGAATAACCTAAACCTAAATTTCTAAATGTCACTGGAAATTAGTAAAGAAAGCTATGGCTAGGAATCAAACCCGGATCCCGTCATTCCGTGACGCATGCTATAGCTATAACCCTACACCACCCATAGCAGACTTAAACCTAATAACCTAACCTAAAAAAATCCCCCGTTCGTGCCTGGCTCAAATTCAATTGTACATTTTATCATACGTAGTTTTAATGAAATGTAGTTTTGAGCGCCCAAAAGAGCCATTTGTTAAATAGGTATATTTTATTGAAGCTCACGCAAGCATCACACCCAAGAGGAAACTATTTTATCATAAAAGATACCGGTTACGCAATTACATTCAGCGTGGTTGAACACGATAGCACTTTCTGGGTCCCTAACCAGTTTGTTTCCATTTCAGGACATGCAATAGCGTTGAAAACATTCCACTGCATGCAACGAACAGGCTTGTTACTTAAGAATGTTAGGTAAACCGTCGAAGTTTATTGAAGTGAAGTTGCTGCTATGCCATTTGACTTTTTATAAGATAAATAACCGAGTGTGGAATTGCATATGCAGCGGTATTGTGTGTTTATAAGCATTATATATTTTAAATTTCGTTTTTACGTACTATCAGCATGAACAGAGGTTTGTAATAATTATATCGAAGAATAAAATTGCAAAATAATGTCAGTGTCAAATTCTAAATATTATTGAAGTTGCGGGTATACTTTATTGTATTCTCACAATTTTGGCAACAATCATTTCTGGGCCCGTACGTTTATAAGATACACAGTGTTTAATAACTATGGCAGAAAATTATTTTGGTCCAATGGAGAGCCAAGTTAGCAAATTATTTTGTCGTGTTATAAATATTTTGAACTTGAACTGATGAAAAATTTTAAGTCACCTCTTACGGCTTTATTCTTCTTTTCATACGAACCGTATACCCACTCCAGATGCAATTTCAAGCTTTCGCTAATATTTTACTTTTTAATAGTCACGAAGAAAACTCTCATATCTTATTAATAAACACAGAACCTAACACAATTTGCGGGAGACATCCGTTAAGTCACGACATGAGACAGTAATTTACAAGAACAAAACCCCCATGCCAGTCAGCGTATTTCATGTGACGCAAATGATTAATTAAATCAGCGCTCTAATACGCGAACAAGACACTGAAACTGCCTTAAAACACGTTTATGCGAAAATTTGTTCGGAATTTTGAATCACGAGCTGCGCCGCCTAGCGAATACCATTAAACGTATATCAGGGTTTGTGATTCACGCTCAGTATTATGCATGTGTCTCGTTAAAACGCCTGCCGCAGCACCATTGAACTTGATCCATAAATCTCTGTCTAATGAGGATTTGTTGCTATGTTGCCGAGTATAAAATACTGTATTAAAATGTATTGGATTGTAGATTTATTTATGATCAGTGTAATCTCAGCGCTGTATTGTCTGATGGAAGGTTGGTTATGTGGATTAAGATGTAATTGGCTGTAAGCTGATGCGTACACAATCGAATAACTGAACACTGTTCATAGTGTTTGTAGTTTCTGTTAACGCACACTAGCGTCCCGTCCCAGTTTTGCACTAAGTATCAAACTACGTCTAAATCTTCCTCTTGAATAACTTTATCTGTTGATGAAAACCGCATTCAAATCCGTTACGCCGTTTAAAAGATCTAAGATTAAAGGATTGCAGGAAGTAACTCTTGCAAATGGGCAGCCAAGGGCTCTTTTACATGTATTTTTTTAAACTACCAGCGCATTTGGAAATACCATCATTGCCAGGAAGAATGCGCCGCAAGAAACTTGGCAGAAAGTCAATATAACTAGTAGGTATGTCGTGATATAAAGAACTCCTCATAAGTTATTTGAACGTTTTTATGCGTGATACGTTACATAAATGCAAGTTCATTGACCTCAATCCTGGCCTGATGGTTAGCCAAGATGTGGTCTAATATAGAGCAAGCTTGCCTAGTAAATGCCCATTCACCCTTAATGTGAAGGTAGCCGGATTGTAGCATTCAGGGAGCACAGACGCAGACAGGGAATTCCACTTCTCAGCTGTCTACATAATAAAGGGCAAACGTAAATGCTTTGTGTGACTATACTAACTTAGCGCAAATTTGGTTAATAAAAGTCGAAGAAGCAAAGTTCGATTTGCAAGTCCCAGACATTTCGTTCAACTAGAGTTAAATAAAGGCTTGTAATAGTAGTTATATAAATATAAATTGTCTTCTTATCCGTGACTAAACACAAGGTTTATATGCAAACTAGCTGTGCTGTAGTGTTGTGTATTGCTATTACCTTGCAGGCAATTTGCCTGCAGTCCTTGCGTCCGAATTCATTATGGATACACAGGCAATATAATCCTTTGTTAGAAAGACGGTGAGCTAACTGGCTTTTCATTTACGATATCTTTTATAGATTTTATAGACGTCTGTGACGTTAGGTAGGCTTTTGAACGTGTTTTGTTTTTAAACACGCACATTACAATCATCATGACTTACGTGAATGTCAAGTCTGAATGTATACCTATTTAAATTTTCAAAGTTAACATAAATAAAACATGTAATCGTACGTTTGATATGAGACTAATGAAGTACGACGGCCTCATATTAGTAAAGCGAATGAGAGTAAAATGTCTACACGCAAAATGTTTCCACCAGTAACATGCCATTTACGTGCAAAATTAGGTCGCCAAATGGTTATTTTGTACAAAAAGCTGGGTCACAGAAATAATATCGAGTATAACGAGTCCGCTCGGTCGAACCTTAATATTGATTTTCACGTACATTTCGAATAGCCTTCATTATACGAATCGAAAAGGGATAAATATCATGTACTACATGACATGATGGATATTACTCCATATGATTTAGGGTAAGGGAATAAAAGGGCTCTAAACTTGGCGACGTTTCTTTCTACGACCCGACAGGGTAAGTACAATTTAGAAATAATATATTATGTATGAAGACCGTTTTATTTGTACTGAGAAATGTTTTTGTTAGTAATGGGCGTTGTCGGCATTGTTCGAGTTACCTTATATTAGTATTCATATCTTCTTATTACATGTTAACTTTATTAACTTGATAGACTGTATCACGGTTACTTAGGCACTCTTTATAGAAATATGTGGTTTATTGACGGGAAAAACGCCTTTTCATTCTACAAAAGCGAATCCTACGATAACGGTATTTTTTTTAGGTTTTATCAATATTCAGCGTTAACTGAGCCTATGAGATATTAGAACTTTTTAAATTATTTCAATTATTAACTACCACTTATAAAGCACCGCTTATAAAGATTGCACATCGGTCTTCTCGGCTAGTTTCGGATTCGTAGAGCGTTGTCTCCTTGTCTCGCTCTAACTTGTGTGCTTAGTTGGTTTGGTGACAGAGGATGGATGAAAGAAGATTAACTAATCAGATATATATGGGGAGTGAGAATAGCTGCGTTGGGAGGGGAAGGCCTAGACGGACGTTCCATGACCAAATGAAGTCAGGAGTACCGGAAACCGACGAGCATGGTATGAAAAGATTGATGAATGCCGATGAAGCGAAAGAGGTATGCCATGATCGTAGCAAGTGGAACAAAGTGCCTACCCCTGTGGGAAAGAGACGTGACGGTATTAAGTAAGTAAGTAAGTAAGTAAATGCTTTATTGTACAAATATAAAGATACAATTTACAAAAAAATAAAAATAACATTAATACATGTACAAAGGCGAACTTATCCCTATAAGGGATCTCTACCAGTTAACCTTTGAGTAGATGAGAGGAGCATTAAACGAGGGACCGACAAAATGAGAGTTTAAAATTCCAGATAGTGAAAGCCACAATAGAGCGTACATATCTAAGTACAATAAACAAAACATAAAATACTACTAAATATCATTACACACATGCATACATACAAAATACAATAAGAGTACACACACAATATCTAAGGAGATGGTGTGAGCCACATCTTCCTCAAGCCTTCCTTGAACGACGCCACGGAGGCAGACTGCCTAATGGAGGTCGGTAACCGATTCCACAGCCTAGCAGAGTGAACTGTGAAGGATTTGGAGTAAGTTTTGGAAGATGAAGGAGGACAGGCCAAAAGAAGATTAGCATTCGACCGTAGCCGATGCTGGCTACCGGCAGCCAAATAGCTGAATCGCTCGAAAAGGTACATAGGAGCAGAAGGATTGAAAAGAATGTTGAAAAGTAATGACAGGACATGGATATTCCTGCGATCTCTGACAGGTAACCACTCAAGCTGAGTGCGGTATTATGTATGTATGTATTATGTTTTTGCTTTTTGTCGTATTAATAAATTGAATTGCGAGTGCGTTCGGTGAAATAATTTCAGGAGATATCCATTAACAAATCTGCGCAAAAGTCAAGGGTACTGAACAGTTAGTAGAAGATAACTTTAAGTCTTAATACTCCTTAAGAGAATGATTGATCTTGATTGGTATGCCAAGTGTCTGACCTCTTGTGTTAACTGAAGTTAGGGATTTGTTAGGCAAACGGTAAGCCCAACAGTCAAAGTATCGTTCTGGCCTTTGACAAGCTAAACGATCGCCAAGTCTCTGGAATTTCTGTTAAGTTAACTTCAGACAGCTGTTATTGTATTGTATCGTTTAATACCTGCAGCTAATTTAGGCTATTGTTTTTCGTGTTTTTTATAAATTGTTATTTAAGTATATTGTTTTTCCACTATGTCCATTCCTCAATATTTCCATAGTTGTGTTAGCAACACAATACCGACTGTCCTACAGGCTTCGTCTTCTTGTACGTATTCCACAGATTTAGCTTCCTATGGTTCTGGCAGAATATCAGTGCTGCGGTTCCCGCAGTTTTATGCTGAGTCAGCACCTTTTTTTTCACAACACATGGCATCCGCAATTCGTTTCAACATACTTAGTTGTTTATTTTTCTTTATTACCTCTTTTGTTCTTCAGTTGTTGTAATTGTACTTATGTTGTGTTGTATGTATTAATTTTCCATCTAAATATGTGAACTCAATACATACTCGGGGAAATTACGGGCACAAGAGGCATTTTATCTTAGTCCTCTAGGTTGGCAACGAATCTGCAATCCCTCCGGGGTTGCGGGTGTCTATGGGCAGTGGTGATCACTTACCATCAGGTGACCCACTTGCTCGTTTGCCTTCCTATTCATATAAAAAAAAAATGTGTAATGTACCTGTGTTGTGAGAAAATAAAGATTTTATCTATCTATCTATCTATCTATCTAAGAGTGTTAATTTTTTTAAAGTCTAATACAGATATGCCTGACACAGCACAGTCAGGCAGGCCATATAGCACGGAGAACAGATGGTCGTTGGGGCCGAAAGATTATCAAGTGTAGACCGCGGATCAGCAAGCGCAGCGTAGGACGTGTCTACCAACGGAGGGGTCGGATGACCTGGTTAAAGTCGCGGGTTAGAGCATCAGTTGTTTCCCAAACGAATGTAAAGCATTTACGTAAGATTACTCGATTAATGCGGAGGGGGGTTTAATTTTTTTTTAATTTAACGCCATTATTATGTCATTAGACGTTTTGCATACCTGTAAACTGGATCGTCGTCCCGATACCAAACGACGAGCAGCAAACTGTCGTTTCGCATCGGCGGCCGCGAGTCGCAGGGCAAGTCTGCGTCGCCGCCGACCACCGCCGCTATCGGAGTCACCTTTCCCGTCACCGAGGACAGTGGACTTCCACCTGAGAGGAAGAGAAGAGATGTTAGAATGCCTTTGTGATAAATTTTACACCATATTGTTACTATTCTTACTTATATTGTATCTATTCCTTTTGTATATATACGTGCATCGAATGTGTGTTTCTCCATCTCTCTTAAAAATGTCGTTTGTGCGTCGTAGCGACATGGATCCTACTGATATTATAAATGGGAATATATTTAATTATTAATAAAAATTACATAAATGGAATTAATACAAATTAAACTATTAAATTAAAAACGAAACTAAAACTAAACTTAAAATAAAATATTTTAAAAAGGAGGGGCCCCCGTGGCATAGTTCCACAGACGCTGGCAGCATTCCCCCTTTGGACAGCGATACTAATACGCTGTCCAAGGAAGCTGCCAGCTCTGCGGTCACCCGTAGCGTCTATTAGCCTCTTCGAAATATCTTTGAAGAGGCTAAAATAGCGCTAGGACCCCACGGACCAAGGGTCTCAACACCGAAAGGGACAAAGTTCCGCGAAGGTGAGACGAGGCTAGTGTGTCTACGCACGTTGCATCTCACACCAGCACACGTCCCACACTCCAATTGAATTGAAAGCTAGGATCAGTCTGACCTATTTGGACCTTTTTCTTTCATACCTTAGCTTGCTCGTCTCTAAGTGTTACATGCTAAGCTAAGCTTTAAATCTAAGCTTACTAATGCTAAAAATGCGAAACTTTGTGACTGTGTCGCTCTACTATTCTTTCTTTTACACGGCTAGTCCAAGGCAACGCAAGGGCTGTGTCTCTCGCTAGATATACTGCCCGTATCTTTCTAGACAGAACAGTATGAAAAAGATGGCTCAGCTCTCCAACGCACTTGTGGCAGTCATGCTGCGTTACCCTTTCACGCTGAAACCGCGGTACAAATTTGATTTATATTTAGTACTATGTAGACAGTATCTCTGGAAAAACACATTTGCTACTTTTTTTCTCTATTCACATGGGATTAGACTATATACCTGCATGAAATTTATCACGAACTGTTTTGATGCAATGAATACTAGTTATAAACGTATTTCAGCAAAAATAGAACAGATATGCTCGGTCAAGAATTGATTTGCTACTTATAACAGCCATGATAATTTCTAGGAAACACTGGCATTGTAATTGTACGTTTGATACAATCTCACGAAGTAAGGCCGAGTCTATTAGCGTTCGGTATCGAAGAGAATTGACAGTTACACGTAAGTGTTTAATCAAAAATAATAATTAGTAGAAAATACCTAAGTAAAGCTTTTTTACTATGTACTAATTTTATGCTCGTTGTCAATTTACAAGGGTAAAATAAAAATCAACATATATGTATATATTTGTATCTAACTTGAAAACAGATCGGTAGGTAAGTCCGATTTTTGTTGATATCCGACTCTAACTTAGTAAAATTGCTTTAAAAATTATTAGTGTGAATGAAAATTAAAAGAAATTCCGAGCTGTAACTAGCGCCTAATTGATAAAAATATAAGCAATTAGTGAGTCCAGTATTGTACCAAATCATTTTAAACAAACTGTTGAAATATGAATTGTAAGAACAAATACCCAACCCTTGACAGTATTTTGACAAACTGAGAGTATTAAGATAGCTTCCGGGCTTATATTGTAACTCAAATCGCAGACCGTCATTTCGTTTGACAGTTGGGGTATGGTTGAAATGCGGAAGCAATGCTATTGCAGGTTCAAACGAAACATTCCTTTCGTTCGTAGCCACCAAAGAGTTAACAGGCCCGTTACATGAACCCGACAGGCGACGAAGACAATTCGAAATACATTGCTAGAGAAGTTTCGTCATGAACCGGATTTGACATCGGCTACCAATGTAAAGTAAAATGTCAGTGTCCCCTGTCTCCTGTCACGTTTATGAAATAGGAGCCGTGGAGGCGAAATGTCTTGTAATTTGTTTTGTAAAAACCGTCAAAGCGGTTGTGGCCAATGCATAGTCCAGGAGCCGGGCAGGCAGATACTACATTATAATCCATATTATTCGTGTTTTTAGCCCTACGAAATGTCTAATCATTTGTCTGAAATAGATAATTAGGTAGTGAATAATACATTCAATTAGGTACGGTTATTTTAATTTTTGTGGTAATGATCTCTTGGCAGATTCTGAGGGATATCGTTACCCGTTGGCTAAGAATCCGACAGGGGGGGGGGGGGGTTAGACCGTGTATTTTTGTCACAAGATTTTTGAATACTGTATTTTATTACTTTGACATCGATCGATATTAGAAAAGAAGAAGAAGATAAAATTATGTATGTGACTGTACATTATTAGGCATTATGCTACATAAATAACTATTAATATTTAACGTATTGCCATAAAATATCTGTACCAGAGAAGTCAAGAATAAATGGCAAATTTCATTACAACTTAATTTAATTACTTACCTACCTAATTCAAAGAACACGACGACGCAGATTTTCTCATAGGCTATGGCAAGATTAATTACTTTTATAATGCTTTTTTACATATTATAATAGGTATTTATTATGTCTAAATTTTGTAGACATTTTCGAGCTCATTTTTGGTGAGTATTTTTTTCTCTTCCCGCGCAGAAATGGTAATAGTTCATCAAGGGAAAATCGAGTGAGCCAAAATGTTAGGAATCATGTCGCCGGCCCCGGAGAATAAAATGATAACCACCATTATCTTAGTTTTATTTTTATGCCATATTTGGAATCCGTGGGTGCCAATGCACCAGCTCAATTTTTTTCGCAATTTTTGTACGGTAAATGACAAAATTAGAAAATAATACAATAGTTTTAATTTTTTTTATTCATATACCTTGTAACTAGAATAAAAGTGTGCAATAATTTTATCATAAAATACTGAAAGCTCTTCGCATGACAAACATCCATATTATTATGTTCTCGTAAAAATTAGATCGCCAAGTAATGATATGCGCAGTTATCTTTTTATTCTCGTCGCAAACCGCTAGAGACTGTTCGTGCAATGGCGCTGACCAAAACTATGCATTTGAAACGGAACTCTAAAACGTATTGCCATCTCCTTTTGTCACATTGCACGGGTCGAATGTAAATTGCAATGGCCTATATCGACATGGTCAAGGGCTAAGGCACGTGGCAATGTTTATTTACAATAACAAACTGCCACTCAGTGTGATCTCAAACCGGCTCGCGAAAACATGTGTTGGCGTTTTAGTGTTCGATTTCGATTGATTCATTCAAAAACTTTATAATTAATGGTGTGATTGGAGTATAAGTGAAGTGAGTGACAATGAACAGACAAAGGACATCGCGTTTAATGACTATTATGAATAATGTTAAAGTGATTGAGGAAAAAGAAAATAATGAGAATACTGGTAAGCATTTATTTTATATATTATAACATTTTATGTATTGTGCATTGCACCCTTTTAAGCGTGACCAATAAACATCGACGCGGGAAGAGAAGCAACTGGTACATTCTATGTTTTTTTTTCCCAGACCAGCATGGAAGAAGGTTTTTTTTAAATTCTTGTTCTATATTATAGGTAGGGTAGGTAGGGTAAATTAAAGGTTAGGAACTTTTATCACTCTAGTGGTAGTTTCACGGCAGCTTTATACATAATTGAAATTGAACTTTGTGTGTATACATTTTAACAAGATCCTTAATTAACAAAACCAATGTTATTTACAGAACAAAATCTGAGGGAAAGTGCAACTGCGACAGATAAAAATGTAGTGACTACGAATCATATATATGATTTAAGACAAATATCTACAGAAAAAAAATATTGCGAAGAAAATGATTCTGAATTGAACCAAGATTTCTCACCAGATGTGTCTGAATATTTACCTAGCCCAGAGAGATTTAAAAATTTACAGCGCAGTAAGAGTTCTTCAAGCATTGGAGGAGACTCAGATTATTTAGAAAAAGCCACTCAAAATATAATAAGCACTCCATCAACTATATCGAACATTTCCTTCATATTGAATTCTGTGGATTTTATAGCATCTCCTTCAATCGTTTATCAACAACTTAACAGGATTCCAGAAGCGAACACTAATCGTTCTATTGATTTGACACCAACCTCAACACATGAATGTATAGGACCCTCTCATAAGAATTCAAGACGATGTCTGAGTCAAATATTCCTTAATGATGCTCAGCCGTCAACATCGTCTAATTCTATAGGTAATTTTGATAACCGAGAACAAGAACTAGCGTCGCCTTTTGATGGTAATGATTTAGATGAAACATTACAGAGGAATAGTAACTGTAGCAGTGTACTCTCAGATAAAACGATTATCGGTAATTCAAGCATGACGTATAGACCTGCCCACCAGAGTCCAGGCCCTCAGAGTCCTGCCTGTCACAGTTTTGGCAATGAGAGCCCGGTTCACCAAAGTCCTGTCCGTCGCAGTCCTGTCTGTTGCAGTCCTACCCATCAGAGTCCCGATCCGAGTTCAGCCCATCAAACTCTTGTCAATCATAGTCTTGACCAGTACACCCCCAGCCATCAAAGTCCTGACCCTCAGAGATCTTCCCGTCACAGTCTTGACGGTGAGAGCTTGGTTCACCAAAGTCCTGTCCGTCGCAGTTCTGCCCATCAGAGTCCCGATCAGAGTCCAGTCCATCATAGTCCAGAGCAGTACTCTCCCAGCCACCAGTGTCGTGACCCTCAGACTCCTGCCTGTCACAGTATTGACAATGAGAGTCCGGTTCACCAAAGTCCTGTCCGTCGCAGTTCTGCCCATCAGAGTCCGGATCAGAGTCCAGTCCATCATAGTCCAGAGCAGTACTCTCCCAGCCACCAGTGTCGTGACCCTCAGACTCCTGCCTGTCACAGTATTGACAATGAGAGTCCGGTTCACCAAAGTCCTGTCCGTCGCAGTTCTGCCCATCAGAGTCCCGATCAGAGTCCAGTCCATCATAGTCCAGAGCAGTACTCTCCCAGCCACCAGTGTCGTGACCCTCAGACTCCTGCCTGTCACAGTATTGACAATGAGAGTCCGGTTCACCAAAGTCCTGTCCGTCGCAGTTCTGCCCATCAGAGTTCCGATCACACTCCACATCAAACTCTAGTCCATCATAGTCTTGAGCAGTACACTCCCAGCCACCAAAGACCTGACCTTCAGAGTCCTATCCATCACAGTCTTGACAATGAGAGCCAGGCCCATCAGAGTCCTGTCCGTCGCAGTCCTGCTCATCAGAGTCACGGTCACAGTCCAGCCCGTCAAACTCTTGACCATAATAGTTCTGTGCAATGCACTTCCAGCCATCAGAGTCCTGACCACCAGATCCATAATCAATGTACTCTCGGAAATAGTCCACCCGACTCTGAGATTGAAGAGGACTGTACAAATCGTGACTTAACACAGAAGAAACTTACAAGGAAACGGAAACGAAACGATGACTCAAGTCAAGACTCGACTAGCAAGAAATTAAAAAATTTAGGAGAAGCATATACAGGATGTAGATCAAAGAAATCATTTAACAAAAAGAAAATAAAACCTATTTGTAAGTGTACTAAGAAATGTGGCGAAAAGATAACTCAAGAGCAAAGAGAGAACATAATGGCCCAATATTATAAAATAGGAGATCATGAGCGACAGTGGCAGTTCATCATGAACCATGTAGTAGTTGAAGATATTAAACGGATCTCCATAGTTCGAACACGAACACGAACTCAAACAATCAAATACTTTTTTATAATTGATTCACAGAAAGTACCAGTATGCAAGACTTTTTTCATTAATACTCTTAGTATTTCCCACCAAACGGTTTACACAGCAATAGAAAAGGTCAAGTCTAATGCAACCTTCACTGACAACCGAGGACGCCATAACAACAGGCCTCGTCGAATACATATCGAGACAGAGGAAAATATTACTCAGCATATACAATTATTCCCCTCAGTAGAGGCTCATTATGTAAGAACAGAAACTACAAGACAGTACTTATCGGAACTGCTTAATATTTCAAAAATGTATCGCCTCTACATAGCTTGGTTTCGACAAGGGAACTTCGACTTTCCTATGGCTACGAAACGCCAATATGAAACCATTTTCAACACCAGATTTAACTACTCCTTTTTTAAGCCCAAAAAGGACTTGTGCTCTAAATGTTGGCGTTACCGAGAAGCAGACCCTGAAACTCAAAAGACACTAAAAGAAAAATACGACAAGCATCAGAGAAATAAGGAAGGTGTACGCCAAATTAAAAAAGAGGAAAAGAAATCGGCAGATCCTTCGAATACAACCGTAGCAATTTTTGATTTAGAAAAGGTTTTAAACCTCCCACAGTCAGAAGTTGGAACGTTCCACTACAAAAGAAAATACCCGGTATATAATTTTACCGTTTATGATTCGATTCGAAGTAAAGGCTATTGCTATGTGTGGCATGCTCAGGTTGCAAAACGAGGAGCTAATGAAATCGGTAGCTGTATATGGCAATTCCTACTTAATGAAAAACAAAGAGGAATCAAAAATGTATCATTTTACTCCGACGGTTGCTGTGGCCAAAATAAAAACCGATTCATATTTTCTCTATACATGTTTGCTGCAAAAAAAATGGAATTAAATATTGTACACAGGTTTTTTGAGACCGGCCACGGCCAGAGTGAGGGGGACTCTATGCACGCCAACATTGAAAGAGAATTAAAAAATAGAGTCGTGTACACCCCGGACCAGATGTACGCAATCATTATGAACGCGAAAGTCAACGGAGAAAAGTACAAAGTTAAAGAAATGCTTCAAAAAGAGTTTTATAACATAAAAGAACTTATAAATAAAAAAAATTGGGTCAAAAATGAGGTAGGGCAAAAAGTATTATGGACACAGATAATGGAAGTGAGAGTCGCTTGCTCACAGCCCTCAATTTTACAGTATAAGTATGATTTTGATTCTGAATATTCACAAATGAACATAGAACCTGTTCAACAAATAAGAAGCAAGCGGGGAACAAGACAAACAGCAGCTCCTTTAGTCAACCCAAATCCTGCCTCCGATTTTGAACTGCAAGTGCTATGTACAGAGCCCTTGCCTATAAGTAAGCCTTTACATGACGACCTTATCAGTCTTTGCAAGTCAGGAGACATCCCAACCTATTACCATGGCTTTTATGACTCCCTGAGCGTCAATACCAGTTCAGCAGTTAATGAAAACCAAGAGGAAGATGATGACAATTGATTTTCTTTATTTCATGTTTAATAGTCCCCCGGGTTAGTGCTAAATGAAAGAACTCATTCTAATATAATTATTATAAGACTGATGAAAAATAATACCAAATGCGTAGATTATTTTGTTTGTTTTTATGCTTTAAACTTAGTCTTTGAAAAAAAATCTTTTATTTTTAGTTACTTTATGAAACTGGCATTTATTGTTATTTGATTTTTAATTAAGCTATAATGATTGAGACATACTTAAATTTTAGTGGTATTGTTGCACGTTTTATAATGGAAAACTTAGATTTTAAGAAATTAATGACTGTTTTTATCATGTGAATCGTTCGAAATATATTGCAATGTTGATTATCATATTATTGTTTAATTATAAAATTCTCCTAAAAACCCTTAGTAAAAAAAAAAAACCTAATAATTACGGGAATAAAATGATATTGAACTATTATCTTGAACGCCAATCACACTAAAAAGTAGCCGAATAAAATGGTACACCAATGGTACAATATTAGCGTTTGACCCCGATAAACACCGAATAAAATGATATACGTCTTAACGCGTAATAGTGAATGATCTATTTTGACTAAGTTACTATTTCTTAAATATCTTTCTTTTGACACATTTCTCGTGTGCCACAGTAACATATTGAAATGTAATGAAAAATTAACTTTGCATAAAGCTAACTACCAACCGTTTACGTTCAATATACAAGTCACAATTGAACGAAACATCTGTTTTATTTTTCCTGAAAAATTTGGTTTTTGCAGTTATCTTTTTGTTCCCCGGGACCGGCGATGTTATAGGCGATGCTTGCAACCCATCACTATTTTCTTGTTACCTCTGGCTCTGTCTACCTCGTAAGGGATGAAGACGTGATCCATGTAAATACGTATGTATTTTTTTAATTTCTTGTATAGGTACTTGTAGTAGTACTAGTAGTAACATATACCGTGTCAAATTTCAATACTCTCGAGTATCAAAAAAGTGTTCTCTCTTGTCATCACAACAAAGAAAAAACAAAACACTTATTTTCCATAAACACGCATTTCTGAGGATTCAAAAATGACCATCACTCAAGCTTACAGAAATACCTCGACGGAGTCCAGTAACTCTTAATGTAGAAAAACATAACGGAACGTATCATTCCGAGGCTCGGCAAAGCCTGTGTTTATCCCATAAAGCCTTTCCAAGGACAGTTTATACCTGAAAAGGCGGACGAAACCGTGTTGTGTTGTGGTACCCCCGCTAGCCTACGTGTGAAAACGGATGAGAGTTTACGAATACTGTAAGTTGTTTTTTTTTTTAAACAAGTATTACTCGTTCTAACACTGGCATGCTGGTCTGGGAGTAGGTAAAGAAAAAACATGGACCCGCGCAGCTGGGAAAACTCGATCGAGGGAATGGGCGAAAGTCTTAGAACCATCAGTACTTTGATTTCCCTTTCCACCAATACGCCCTTAACCATGCTAAATGTGGCCATAAGGTTTTGTTAGCTTAGGTTCTGTCTACCCCGTAAGGGATAAAGACGTGATACCAGTGGCGTGCGGTGGAAGTTGCCAGGTTGCAGCGGTAAGGTGACGCAACACAATTTGTACTCGCTGCCTGTACTGACGACCCTCTATTCTTATTCCATTCCTAGAAAGATATTCGGGTTTCGAGAACGCCATTGAAACATCAATCCCCTATGAGTGAGTAAGATGTCAAGGTAGTTCCAAAAGTCTTTTTAAATACTATCACTGTAGGTACAGTCAGCATCAAAATTTGATATACAGTCGAAGACTCACGACTCTATCGTTAGCCTAATAAGAGGGTGTAGATCATTTTGAGTTCCACGAATGTTTATCAACTATGCATTGTTTACGTAAAAGTTTATGGATTATGTAGTATATTTTATCTGTGTATCGTTTCGTGGGTCATAGACGGGTCTGGTTGAAAATCAGTGCTGCAGGTGTCTAACACCTCAGCGTAATGCTGAGCCAGCGACCGTTTCACTTTTGCAAAGACACACAACGCTGATGATCTATTTTACATGTCTATGTTTTTTTTGTTTTATCTTGTTTATTTTCTATAAAATTGTGTATATCACTACATAGTATAAAACAAAGTCGCTTTCTCTGTCCCTATGTCCATGTATGCTTATATCTTCAAAACTACACAACGGATTTTGATGCAGGTTTTTTTAATAGATAGAGTGATTCAAGAGGAAGATTTTTATGTATAATTCTACGCAGACGAAGTCGCGGGCAGAAGCTAGTTATCTTATATTTAACTTCTGATGCTGACTGTACATCTTTTCCTGTGTTTATTCCAACATTGTCAATCCGTTTACTTTCTCATCTCGTGGCTGGAGACTGAAAAACAAGGAAATAGCTGTCGGACGAAGGGCTGAGCTCGGCCGGCCCGGACTCACGTACACCGCGTTCACGGCGCACCTGTCTGGGCAAAAAACCGCAATTTTGTCACAATGCCGCGTGACAGCTCTGCATGTCTCATAGGGATGGGCCACCAAAAAAAGTGTTTCGGTATTAAAGTATCGATATTTTTAAACAATGTCAATTGGTGTCGATTTATGGAGATAAAAATATCGACATTTTAAATTATTTTTGCACCAAGGCGGGATTACCTAACTAAAGTAACGTAAGGTCAAAATTACTAGTGAAGTGATAATAGTATAATATTGGTTTTGCAATTAAATATTTGTCAAAATGTTTTCAAAATAATTATATATAAGAACTTATTACAAACTAGCTTGTGCGCTTGTCTGCGTAGAGTTATACATAATAAACCTTCCTCTTGAATCCCTCTACCTATTACAAAAAACCGCATCAAAATTCGTTGCGTATTTTTAAAGATTAAGCATACATAATATATGTTTACAACATAGAATACCAGCTGCTTCTCTGCCCGCGCAGATGGTAAAAGCCCATCGAGGGAATTGGGCGAAAATCCCCTTTCCACCTTATGCTGACCGTGGCCTTTAAGTATTGTTACCTTGGGCTCTGTCTACCTCAAAAGGGATAAAAGACGTGATTTATGTATGTATATTATGTTTACAAAAATATCGATATTTCTACCCAAACCTAAATGTCCCAGCCTTTCAAATGTAACGTTGCTCAAATGAAAGTGCCTTTGGTGCTTTACGCGACTCGTGCGTTTTGAACGAACAACAAAGACCTTAGCGTTAGTATTTGTTTTCGCAAAAAGCGTCTCGGATGCGTTTAAGTTAATGTATCAAATATTTTATTAATATTATTCTGTATATTTATTTTTTACACAAATAAGTCTTTACAATATTCATATAAAAATTAATAAAGCAATATTAATACAAAATATCAAAACATTATAAAAACCTAACCTAGAGTGCCGCCGGCAGCGAGGCGGGGCCTAAGCTACCGGTGGTCAGGGCGACAGAGAGAGGAACCTCTTGAATATCCGAGCTGTGTCCAGGAGTACCGCCTTCTGTATCTGACCCAACCACCTAGCGAGAGCCTTTTAAGGTGATGTTCAAGGCTCTTCGCTATTAGACCGTTCTTATTATTTATTATTATTAGAAGAATAAATGCAGTAGAAATGAGAGCGTCAGGAAGTATGGAAAGTGTATCACTGAAAGATAGAATTAGAAATAGTGTGATAATGGAACGTGCAGGTGTGAAAGAGAATATAGTAACTAGGATAGAAAAAAGTATGCTTAGTTGGGTTGGTCACGTAGAGCGGATGGTATGTATGAAGAGATTGATGAATGTAGATGAAGCAAAAGAAGTATATCAGGATCGTAGCAAGTGGAATAAAGTAGTATCTGCTTACCCCTGTGGGAAACAGAACTGACGGTATGTATGTATGTATGTATCAAATATTATGGGAATAGTAAAGCCCCGTTTAAATCCCGAGTGATAGTTATAGTTGAAGTTATTGGAGATTTTGTTTTCAGGCATATGAGAATAAGAGATTTTTATTTCGCAGAAGCACACCTTACACACACATGTTAGAAATAATGCAAAATAGAAGTAGAAATAAAAAGAAAACGCGAAAAAGGAGTCCACGCAGCACTTGTCGGGTCACTAAAAGCGCCTCGACGCTGATATCACGTGGATCCTGTAATTGTAATTATGAATACATTCTATTTCAACAAATTCAAATTATAGCAAATCGTTGTTATGCAACACGTAACAAGTAATAACGTTATCTAAAATGTAACTAAATCACGGGGTATTAATGTGAGTTCAGATGCCGTTAGCGCACGAAGTTTGGTATGCGGTGAACAGTATTCGATTGAAATGGAACTAATTTCAACTCTGTCAGTAACGTGTGACACAGTTCAGCGTGTTAATAATATACATCACACGTTATTTACACAGTGGTGTGTACACGGCGTATCGGGCCATGACTGCGAGCGAACGAACGCCGTGAGCGTACATTGCGTGGTTACCGGGTTGTTACTGCTAAGTTTAATAGCCAATGTGAGAGCAAGCAGCCATGGTACGCATTGTTTTGATTGTTAAAGTGCTTAGCTTTAAAAAGTTAGTTAGTTTGACGATGCGGGACGAGCTGCAGTTTAGGCAGTCTCGCCAAATCGGTCGTGTGCCACACGTGCACACTGAGTGATTTCTTTAACATGCCTGACATTCCTTGTAATTTTGAAACGGTCTTGGTTCAAATATGACAAAAAATATACGCGTCGAATTGTGAACCTACCTACTCCGTTTTTATGCTTCGGTTAAAAATCACAAAATAATATTTAAGAAATAATAACAAAATGTATTTCATAATTTGGGAGGCCTTTGTTCACCAGTGATCTTCTGGCTCATGATGATGATGATGATGATATTTTTCATTTAAAACTGTTTTTAGTGTTTATGTTCCCATAGTGTCTCTGAGCTAAATAAAGACTCTCCTCTTCCATTTTCGATCAGGTCACGTGACCTGACGCGAGTTTAACATTTTTACCCATCCCAAAACGTGCACAACGCAACTAAAGTACTTTTCACTTCAACTGGATTAAGTTGAATTGAACTACTTAAACTGTCTCCAACTTATTTCTCTGTCTTATTGGTAATCTGGTAGAGATCGGTATCGGAGAGCGATGAGACCGCCTATTGTCTACCATGTTCTTCGTTTCTGTATTGTTCTGTACTGATCTGTGGTGTTCAATAAAGAGTATCTGTATTGTATTGAAACGTTCGAGCATCGTCTATACATGTTTTACCCACATTTTAGATTTAATAATGGTTCATCAACATTTTTAGAGTAAAAAGCGTTTTAGCATTTTATTTCCCAAGCTATTTGAAACAGAGCGATGTCGGTTAATCTATCACTCAAGTTAGTTTGGGTTCAATTTAGTTTGATTTATGTACAGTTCGTTCGTTTGCCGTTCCTTTGGGAACTATGTAATTTGGCGGGATAAGAAGCGTATTATTAAACTAGATTCGGCCCGCGACTTTGTCGTAGAAGTAGACTTGAGAACTGACATTGATAGTATATTCTGCAATGATTTCTAAATAACAGAGAAAATTAAAACACATGGAAAAATATAAAAAGTAAATCTATGGCCGGCCATTAAGATAATGTTTTGTGCGTCCGTTTATTATACGAAAACTCAATTGCTATTGTTACCACCGTCATCATATTTTGGTAACCAAAACAACGAGGTTACGTTGGTAAACCTGGCGACGGTGCGTGTTCCCATTTTGTCACGTCATTGTTAATATTTAATCGTCCGGCTAGTTTAATCGAGTTGACCTAAAGATAATTGAGAGATAAGATTTTTTAATATATTTTTACCTGATATTATAATTAAAGCTAAATTACTGATAATCGGTGACATGTTTTTTAAATATTCACCGAGTTATTAATAAATTAGCCTAATTAACACAATTTTGTTTTAACTGTGATTTATCGTGACTGTATTTTCTTGTAATTTTATTAAATGTGTTTGTAATAATATGTCAATTTGCCAAACGAAATTTAAATCACGTCTTTATACCTTACGGGGTTGACAGAGGCTAAGGTATCAAGAAAAATAAAGCTGGATAAATAAAAACAAACTATTTACGTTATTGACACTACCTATGTTAGTGCTATTGTTAAAACACCCCGAAAATATCGCAAAAATTTGAGGCGTTGGCAGAATAACAGGAACACACCAAAAAAGGAGTTAAATAACTTTGTGTGGCAACATTCTAAGAGGAGGCCTGTGTCCAGGATTGGGACGTCCATACGCTGTAAGAATAAAGATGGAGAACTTCTTCAAACAATTCAGAAAACCAATCGGTAGGTATCCTAAAAAAAACTTACCTATCATCATTTCGTAAACAAACTCCGACTAACTCAATGCCGAACAAAACAACGGAAACGTTCCGGCGCGAGCTAAAGTCGCATATCGCATGTCGCTCAGAAATTAATGAAAAGTAGCTTATGCGTTGTCAAAACACACCCCCAAGTCCATTTACAAGGTATTATTGATGATGCAAGGCGGGACCGAAAGCAATTTAGAGTTTAATGAAAAATGGAACGTTGTGCAACAAACGCGTAGGAATAGTATTAACGAACGGCTTGCCGACGTGGAAATATCCTTGGCGTTTCTAATGCTGGCTACTCACGGAGAGGCGTGGCTTGCAGGCTTTGAATGAAGGCCAAATTCATTTGACCAAATCTCTAGTGTGTTTTATACAATGTTGCCTTTAGTTTCGAGATTATAAGATAAGGTACATTTAAGAGATTATGCTGGATAAATTTAACTTTCAGTTGAAGTTTTCGTGAGTTGACAGCTTAAACCAGATAAAGTGTGCTTAGACAAAAACCGCCCCCAGAGTTTACATTTTACTGCATTGACCAGGCTGTAAACATAGAACTTGGTGTGCACTTAATTGACTTTGTTTTTATTGTGTCCAATTGTTATATTTATTACTTTGTTCAGATATGATACCTCATAATTTTGATCTTATTCGTAGTATGTGTTCCACTGCCTTGGCCAAAATGGGGCCCAAAATCGAAAGGTATGTATTTTTTGCGTGTTCTCGTCGCAGTTGGAATTTTAAACATATCCATCGCAAAAAAGAAAAGAGCTGATAACAATTAGTTTAAAAATTACGGTGCCACAGATAGACAACATAGCGGTCAATTTTATATCACCATCTTGCGTGGTGTCGGGAATTGAATATAACTCATGTGCCATTGTTTCCAAAATTAGGACCATCAAAAAATTATTCAGTCGTTTTCTTTAAAAACGACGTAGGTATTTAACGGGTTTACATAAGTTGTCACGAAACATTCGTGTTCGGTGACGACGATGATAGATTATTGTCGTTATTTTAATCGAACAGTCACATAAAAAATAATTATCGCTATAGTTGTTGATCGTCGCCTACATAGTATAAAATAAAGTCGCTTTCCACTGTTTGTCTATCTGTCCCTATGGATGCTTAGATCTTACAAACTACGCAATGGATTTTGATGCTCGTTTTTAATAGATAAAGTGTTTCAAGAGGAAGGTGTATACGTATAATTCTACGCAGACGAAGTCACAGACAGAAGCTAGTTCTACGTAATGTAAACTAATTTTCAAATCAATCGGACCAGTTGAAGAGCTCCCTCCTGTGGAGATGGTTCTGTCCGGGCCATCAGAATTTCACTACCAGATTGTATTGTCATTGTCAACCAACTTACGCAAGTATGCAAAATTTCAGCTCAAGCGGTTAGGTTAACTGGTTTCAAATTGAATAGAAATAGAAATAGAAAAGTTTATTTCTCCGAATATGGTACAATTGTTGAAATTATTACATGTGTTCAGCATATCCTGCCCGCATGGGCGTAGAAATATTATTCTTACATCCAGTTAGTAGTCAATATAACAAAGAACCGAATTAAGCTTACCTTAACATAATTACAACAATATTATTATAAGCATTAGCATTATTACAATATAATAGATATGTATTTACAACAATATGACTATAGCACGATAATTTAATAATTCAATAGTTTAATGATTCAATAATTTAATAATTCAATAGTTTAATAATTCAATAATTTAATAGCAAGATCCGTGTCAAACACACACACATGCAAACGTAGATACGTACAAAGTTAAAGTTACTTAATAAAATGCCTATATAGATTTGGACTTCCATGCTGGTCTGGGACCAAAGAAAAAACATAGAATGTACCAGTCGCTTCTCTTCCTGGGCAGATGATACAAGCCCATCGAGGGAATCGGCGAAAGTCATAGGAATCATGTTATGTGCGATGCGGCTAGCAACCCATTACTATTTTGATTCCATTTTTCATCTCTACCTAGTCCCACAATCTTGCTAAACGTAGCCTGTAAGTCTTGTCACCTTAGGCTCTGTCTACCTCGTAAGGGATGAAGACATGATTTCTGTATCGTGTGTCATTTGGAATGGCATAAGACATCTTAAATAGAAAAAACAATTCATTTGACTGTCTTATTCCGAGAAAACGCTTGCAAAGTTCACAGCTTGCTAAGTTTGGCATTGAAATACGTCTATCTGCCTGTCAATTTGTGAATTGTCAGAATTTCACTGAGATAAAATAGTAATTTAAGTGTCATTTCCGTAATTGTTCTCTTCTATTACTAGTATGATCACTTCTTACTCAAACTAAGGTTCTACCCAAAGGCCGCCCGTAGCTTTAATAATTTGCTTACCGTTAGCCGTTTTAAATCAATGTCTGATCTTCCGATAAAAATAACATTTCTTGGGAATATTTAAATCAAATAACTAAATTACCCCAAACTAACTTTAAATATTTAAAATATTCTGCAGGAATAACATAGGTAAAAGCAACCGCCCGGCTGAAATGGGACTGGGCTGGCCACGTCTGCCGCATGCACCCAGAGCGGTGGCCACGTGCCCCACGCTAGCACGAGAACGCACGAAAGTCGCGTCGCGCGTGAGAAAATATACCCGTCTCTTTCTAGAACGAACAGTAAGAAAAAGACGGGCAATCTATCTCGCGCGCGACGCGACTCTTGTGCGCTTTCGTGCTAGACGTGTAGGATGGCTATCGGCGCCGCGGCCGAGGCGGAGATGGCGGGGTGACCTAGACACGTTCTCGAGCAACTTGCCAGACGTAAGTGCGCACAGGGTGCGTTGGAAATTAAGGGGAGAGCTTGCCCATCAGTTGGGAACACTATTAGGGGCTACAGAAAAAACATCGGTCCAAGTAGATTTTGAAGAGAGAGAACTTGAAGCTACGGCAGGTTTCTGGTAAGAGTTTTACAGGCTATTCTTGTTTTGAAACCTCAGCAATCATTGGAATAGATACCGTTTTTTTTTCAATATAATTCAACAATATTCGGATGACAAGATAGCAATCGTAAAGAGGTCTATTGACCCCAAACTGGGTTTCTAATCAAACCCGATGGTATTCGATATACAAAAGTTAATTAAAGAGAGGGATTGAAAAGATAGAAGCTTTGTAAAGATAGATGCTATGAATCGTAGGTAATATAAACGAGACTGAATAATAATATTACACTGTACTGTATCACTCGGAGTATAAGTATTTTCTTGCAACAAATGCTTCGAACGTGTTCGCGTTAAAATTTCAATTACTATGGGAGCAGGTGGAGCGTACTTTGTTGCAGATATGCACCGCTGGAGGCGCTGTCTGTATTCTCATAACAATTGAGATGCGTCGACGTATAATACAATACAATACAATAACTCTTTATTGAAGACCACATTATAACAACCAAAACAGAAAAAAGGTATACAGAATATTACAAGGTAACAATAGGCGGTCTTATCGCTACAGAGCGATCTCTACCAGGCAACCATAATGGATTGGAGAACAGAACAGATCTGAGCAGGTGGTGCAATTTAGAATACCTATATATTGTATTTGTCTTGTTTATTTTGCACAATAAAGAGTTTACATACATACATACATATAACGACGTACTCGTGACGATTGCATTTTCTAACCACCTTGTTCATAAGCGGTTGCTATCCTCATGTTAGACATTTAATTATTCGTTTGTTTTTATCGGTCATTTGACAGATGCGCGGACAATCACATTGTTTGACTGTAAATTGTAACTCTTCACTATCACTATCACTACATAGTATAAAACAAAGTCGCTTTTTGTCCCTATGCCCTTATGTCCCTATGTATGCTTATATCTTCAAAACTACACAATGGATTTTGATGCGGTTTTTTTAATAGATAGAGTGATTCAAGAGGAAGGTTTTTATGTATAATTTTACAGACAAGTCGCGGGCAGAAGCTAGTATTTAACAAGAGAATAAGGCTTTATGAAACAATAACCACACATTCTGCGTGAATATGAATAATTCTTAAGGTCTTTAAAGTTGGTGGATTTAAGGTGCGACCATACCGCCGTAAAAGACGTTGACGGTGCGTTTACGCAACAAAATGTACGGAAAAACGGTAAGAAAACGTGACGCCTTCGACACGTCACTGCGTGTACGCAGCGGTGTAATCGCTCCTTTATTCCACATGGTCCTTATGTATAATGTGGTCATTGCACTACGAAATGTAACTTAAATCTGTATATTTTATCAAAAGTTCGCTGGCTTAGTTCTCAATTGTCTACCGTGTAAACTTTACGTAACCTACCAATTGTACCAAAGTTATATCTGTTCATAAAATTCAAATCAGTCATAGAGATAATAAAAGAATAACAACGAAAGCGAATAATTTCTTTTTCCTTCTCAAAAATAGATCAGACACACGAAAGCGGGAATCGTATTCAAATGAATAATAAAACAGCAATCGATTCATCGTAAATTTAAATCAAGCTGAAAGTTGTCAAGCTGGAACCGGATGGATATTTCTGTGTTCTGTTAAAATCCTATTATATCAAGTGATATTTAAGTAGGTACCTATTTAAGGTAAATAAATATAGGGGTCTCAGCACCGAATACAACTTTGTCCCTTTCGGTGTTGAGACCCTTGGTCCGTGGGGTCCTAGCGCTATTAGCCTCTTCAAAGATATTTCGAAGAGGCTAATAGAGGCTACGGGTGACCGCAGAGCTGGCAGCTTCCTTGGACAGCGTATTAGTATCGCTGTCCAAAGGGGGAATGCTGCCAGCGTCTGTGGAACTATGCCACGGGGGCCCCTTCTTTTTTAATTATTTTATTTTAAGATTAGTTTTAGTTTCGTTTTTAATTCGTTTTTAATTTAATAGTTTAATTTGTATTAATTCCATTTATGTAATTTTTATTGAATTTAAGGTATAACTGATAAGATACATACAGATACATGAATCACGTCTTTATCAATTACGGGGTAGACAGAGCCTAAGGTGACAAGACCTACAGGCCACGTTTAGCAAGATTGTGGGCGTATAGATGGAAAAAGGGAACAAAATAGTGATAGGTTGCCAGCCTCATCGCCTATAACATGATTCCTACGATTTTCGCCCATTCCCTCGATGGGCTTTTACCATCTGCGCGGGAAGAGATGCAACTGGTACCTTCTATGTTTTTTCGTTACTCCTAGACCAGCATGGAAGCGTTGATAACTGATAAGCATTTCAAAAATACCACACAAAGAAATATGATGCTGGCGGGTTGTTTAGTTAGGTAGGTAATGTAAGGTAGTTGATAGGTAATTTAAAATTTTGGTTGTATTTTTTTTATTTAACTGTCTGTTTATTACTTTATTTAAATAAATGTATTGCAGGTATTTTTTATATTGAACGAATAATAAGCGAAAATCTTCAAATTGGTTGACACTGGTCTGCTCAATATTTAGTAGGTACACAAAGATATAGAAAACTGTTTAATGTTACAAAATAAGCTGTAGAATTGAATTTTCGACTGGTTGACGCTATGATTTAGAGCTGTAATTCTACTACTCTATTCGTATTTGGAATTAATTTTTTTTTTACCACTATCGAGGGATATTTTCTAATTGATAGCCATAGAAAAGAATATTATATTTTGTTGAACATGATTTGCCATTAGGCGTTTTTATTCTAGTCAGAAGACTATGGTTAAAACGAATTTGAGGCATATATTTATAATAGGTACCTAATAAATATTTATAAAATATGAGGATGAGGTCATGAAACACATTTGCAAGAGTATTATATTACATAAGTTACAGATTATTTAACATTCAGAAATTTGAGAAATTTTGGAAACAAACGGTTTTAAATTTATTCTCCAATATTATGTTCATTTGAGGAACCAGAAGAACCCTAAACCGGTACCGCCAATATGAAGGAAGATATTCCATTATTTTTTGGTGCTTCTTATTACAACTTCAAATAACTAACTTTAAATTTAAATTATTTCTTTCTGTAATAATCTCTATGTCATACTTAGTAAAATTACGTGACCCCTTGGTAATAAACAAATTATAGGCTTTCCTTGAAATCGTGTTTTGATTTGTTTAATACTAGTCGTTTTTCTCGTACTTTATATCACAAAATACGAAACGGTTGGGTAAAAAACAACATTTTCAGCATACAAATGATAACAAATATAAAATCTGAATTAACGACTCGTATCATGAGCTTAGCATAAATTATTTAGCGCACTCACCTTTTTTTATCGCTGTTGCGTTTTCACACGTTCTTTTGTTTTTATTTTTATTCTTATTTAAATATGAAAAACCACGAAAGTAGTATAATACACACACACACACACACACACACACACACACACACACACACACACACACACACAAATCACGTCTATATCCCTTACGCTTTCCACCTATACGCCTACAATCATGCTAAACGTGGCCTTTAGGTCTTGTTACCTCAGGCTCTGTATAGTATAATACAATCTGATTAATGATAATTGGTTCCCATGGTAGATCTCCTATCCATAACAGGTAGCCAAAAATAGTGTATTTTTGTGATTTTCTATCATTGTCGGCAACTGTTATGTTTCCAGAGCCATTTTTGGCTCTACCTGTATTTCCTTGTAAGGCTTGTAGGACTAGGTATCGGTAGGGACCCCTAGACTAAGATAAGATAAGTTAAGGACTAGGTAACATGGCAATATTATTTTTACCACTTTTTATTAATTTGTTGGTGTACTTAAATTTTAATGAAATTTTGATTTGACCGTACTGAAGTTACCTTGTGTTATTTATTAACATATTTTTTATGCCCTTTATCTGCCACTTTGACATTTATTTTCTCTTCATATAATATTATTATGAGACAAAATTTCAACATGGACATTTTGTGATGTTTTGCTTTTACAGGCCTCAAGTCTTTTATGAATATAAGAGTTAGTCTTACAGGACATAATTTTTAATAATGTTTTGGCTATCAGTTACAACTCTGTGTTCTCGCATTAAATATGTCTTCGAGGGCATAAATATCTATACTACGATATCGTTTGCTTTCTGCAAATGTGTACCATGCCTCATCTTCGCTTCCATCGAGCGAGATTGAGGTCAAACGTAAGCCTATTTTATGTAAAAAAAATACAGCCAACATGTCAATAATATGTCTGTGTCACCGACCTTATTTTTTGTGACATAAAGGTGTGTAGATGTTTTTGACGTTTTGGCAACGTACATAATATTATGCCCTGTCTTTAGTACCTTATCTTCTCTTTTTGCTTCTGATCAAATCCTTTTCTGTTGTATGGCCTTCTTATTTTTCATTGTTACATTCTCACATTTATTTTATCTTAAGTAAGTATTATACAGTAATGTTATGTGTATATGTATGTATTATTTTATTTTATTTATTTAGCTATGTATTATATTTATGTCGGTATTGTTGTTTTTATTATCCCTGCGTTTATCCTGTCTATTTGTTTCCGCCACCTACTTAAACTGTCTCCAACTTATTTAGCTTTTTGGTTGTCTGGAAGAGATCGCTATTAAGCCATAAGACCGCCTATTGTCTACTTTGTTCTTTGTTTCTGTATTGTTTTGTACTGATTTGTGGTGTTCAATAAAGAGTATTTGTATTGTATTGTATGCCCTTGACTGTACCTATCAACGATGTTTTATAAGGTTTTTCTTTGTTATCCATACACATAATTCTAGACGTCAATTTACAAATGCTTCTATGAAATGGCACGCTATAAAATATTCCTACAATTTGAATCAGAATCAGCGGAGTAATACAAGGGTGTTCATGTTATGAATATAAATACGCTGTTTCTGTAGTAAAATTGGTTGTATAATATCGACATTGTGTAGCGTTTCTTGAAGTTAGGAGCGTTAGAAATATTTAGACAGCTATTTATCAAATTACTACGTTTTTTGAAACTTTTTTTTTTAATTTACTAACATTTTTTTTTCAATTTAATTATACTTTTAAGCGACGTTGAGTTTCCGTGCTGCGCTTGCGACGGAATAGTCCAATATCTCTCCTTTTGAGAGATCCTATTGTCCAGATGAACGACTCAAGTACCCACAAACAGACGACAGCGAGAAACTTTAAGAAACAAAATTTATGTTGATACTCAGATAAATTTATTCCAATTACATACACACATACACACAAATCACGTCTTTATCCCTTACGGGGTAGACAGAGCCTAAGGTAACAAGACCTACAGGCCACGTTTAGCAAGACACCGAGGGCGTAGAGGTGGAAAGTGGAATCAAAATAGTGATGGGTTGCTAGCCGCATCGCCTATAACATGATTCCTAAGACTCGCCCATTCCCTCGATGGGCTTTTACCATCTGCGCGGGACGAGAAGCAACTGGTACATTCTGTGTTTTTCCTTTGCTCCCAAACCAGCATGGAAGTATTACATTTAATTACCTCCAATTATAAAAGTAATAAACTATTTTATTAAAAGCAAAACAAAAAATACAATAAGTAAACTAACCCTAAGGGGTAACTGCAAAGACCGAATTACATTTGTACTCCAACCATCCTCTCACTTGTATTGGCACCTAAATAAATACAGCTAGTAACAGGTGAAATTCCGTGACCCCTAGTTAACCTAATATCTTTCTATCGGACTAAATGAAAACAAGGGAAAAACCGTTCCGTCCTCAAAAGGGTTTGCCGAGGCGGAAATTTGTCCTACGTCACATGGGCACCCTTCGAGGGCCGAAAGAGGTTGCCGTGTGTAAGTATTTTGAGAGTCTCTTACCTTTTCTGCAGAATATATAAAGGTTAAGTTAAGTTACAAAGTGAGAGGGCAAACTATTTGGATGAGAGAACAGATAGAGCAAGTTTTTATAGAATTGTTTTCGGAATAATGTGGAATTTCTTGAGTAATCGATAACTTTGTCACAAATATAGAGTTTTTTACAAGTCAATAACGAGGTACACGAATCACTGGTAATGGAATACATTAAAACACAATTAAGAATTGGTAATATTTTGATTGATCAAAATTTAAATAGGTGTTGCCAGTCTTACCTTAGGCTCCGTCTACCCCGTAAGGGATAAAGACGTGATTTATGTATGTATTTAGTAATAACAATTAAATTTAAAAGGCATCAATACAGACTTTTATATTTACAGTCCGGGATCACGTGGACATGCTTTTAAATAATTTTTACTCAAAAATTTTTTTGGTAAAAATACCAACAAAGAAAACCAATCACTCAGTTGAGTGAAGTTCTTTATTGGCACAGAGCCAATACCAATCTAGATTGCGAGAGGAGATCTATGACTAGTGAGATGTTTTTAAGCTGTGTAACTTAGTAGCTGAAAAGAAAACCACTACATTTAAAAGAATAGAATATAATAACTCAGAAGTTACAGAGTGCATAATAGTTTACAAAGGACACATTGTTACATAGAGATAGGTAGATGACATACCATGCTGTAAGTGAAACGGCGGTCTTCGCTCTAGACTCTGGGTATGTATCGCGAGTGCCAAGTGAAGCACAAAAAACACAAGAATAATACAAAAAAAGAGAAGAAAAAGTTAGAATGTGTGTGCGCGTGTGTGTGTGTGTGTGTGTGTGTGTGTGTGTGTGTGTGTGTGCGTGTGTGTGTCTGCGCGTGCGTGTGTGGCTACACTTTACCATTAGTAAAAGTAAGTTGATTTTAATGCACTTGGATGTAAAAGCCAATTCCATGATTCCAATGGCTCATTATATTTGGAAACATGAAATGTGTACAATAATAAAGATTTAAATAGGAACTTCATTTGTCATGCAATACCAAATAGGTTTATCATTGCAAATCACAAAGCGTGATCAAATCTATTTGTAAAATCAACGTTCGTGCCCCAAAATAAATTCTTAGAATTGTGTTCGATCTATCGAGGTTGAATATTAACGTCAAACGCTGATAGAATCGGGACAGTTGAAATACCGAAGAACATTTTGAGTACGGAAACGGAATTGAAACTTCTCTGTTATTAAATTTTTAAGGTCGATCTGATCCAGAGCCACTTACGTGGATGACATAATATATGTGATTACCTTGTTTAAATTATTTGTAAACTCACTGCACTATTTTGTGGTGTTTAAAGAGTATTTGTATTGTAATGGTGATGTCACGAGATAAAACAATACTTAAAAATCATAAAAAAACACAAATTAAACATTACAAGAAAAACTTAAAGACTAATAAATGTTAAGTTAACATTATGCTCAGCAAGCATTAGTGAAAAGGAGAGTAGCAATATAATTTAATCAACACTAATGCGATAGTCAGAGAGCTGGTGGACATTTTAAAGTAGGTATTAGAGGCAGTGAAACACTTGTTTCCAGGTATAATTATTTTATCCTTACTAATATTATAAATGTGAAAATAACATTGCCTTTCTGTACGTTTATTACCTCTTTACAGTAAAATCGCTTTTCCGAATATGATAAAATTTGGCAAAGGGATGCTTTTTATCCCAGAAAATTGCAAAGCTTCCACATACATACATATATACATACCGTCACGCCTCTTTCCCACAGGGGTAGGCAGAGACTACTTTGTTCCACTTGCTACGATCCTGACATACCTACTTCTTTCGCTTCATCCACATTCATCAATCTCTTCATACATGCACGTCAGTTTCGGGTACTCCTGACCTGACCTTTTTCCAAAACGTCTCCTATTTGGTCTCGAAACGTTCTTCTAGCTAGGCCTTCCCCTCCCAACGTTACCATTCACATTCCCCATATAAATCTGTTTAGTGAAAGCTTCCACGGGACAGCAATAAACGAATTATTTGCAGATGAAGTCGCGGTCAGTAGCTAGTGATATCATTATACAAAACCACAGGCATGGACAAAAGGTAGTGGGGCTAAACCGATCCTTAAAATTTTCTTTATTTTTAGATTTTTTGAAGCGCATTTTATTGGTAATTGAAAATAAATAGGTTAAAAAGCCAGCTCATTTTTGTAGGACATAAGCGAAGGGTCGGTTCAACCCCGCTGCTCTTTAACCTGATCTGTGTTTAATTTCAAAAAGGAATCGGTTTTTACGCTACCTCAAATACCTACACTAAAATGTCTACTAGCTCTTTGAATATGAGAATTAACTCGCGAGTTAACAATGTCCCATAGAAAAAAGTTTTAAATTACCCTTAACTTTCAGTACAATATTCATTATAATCAATGTCGATTTCTAAAGTGTATCACGAACGGACACCCTGTTAAGGTATTTTAATTTCCATTGGTAAAGTCAAGCGTTCGTTCGGAAAGTTTCCTAGCGACCTAATTATCAATTGAACGGTTAAGCATACAATACATAATTTATCAAGTTGGGGCTTTGCATGCTTAGGCCTTTCTTAAGACTTGAGCGGCAACAATGGCAGCTTAAACACTTATTAGCCTTAAACGAGTTACCTGACCTTAAAAAAAATTAGCAATGCTTGATAAAATTACACTTGGAGGTTGATTGTGTTAATTACATAATTATTACCTACCTGTGTGTGAGTGTTTATAATAATAATGTCTACAATATTATAGTATTTATTACAGTAAAGAAAAGTCCAACTTTGATCAATCTTCCAAGTTGTTACACTCTCGACAGAGTTTTTGTCGTGTTTGGTTTGAATTATTACCACCATATCAGCCGAGAGAAGGACATAGGCATAGGGTTTTCTCCAAGAATTTCCACGATGGTACGTTTTGTGCTACCTACTCACAATCAATGAATTCCCGCGGCCTTAACTAGTGTTAAATCTTCTTGTCTCCTATGCTGATAGTAAACACCCTGGCCATTTTTAATACTATTGATTTATAATTTTGAATACGCTTTATTGTGTTCTATTATGTCACTTACTTGTCTCTGTACTCTCTTGCATACTGTTACAACTAATATATATTATTTTTATCCCTGCTCTGCTTATTTTACTTCAAGAACTACAACGCAGGTCTACCTTGAAAAATACTGTGGTGTACCCTCTTGCAGCTTGCAGTAACTTGCAGTCTGGGATTCATTACTTTAATGTAATTGTTTTATCATAAAACAAAAATAACCGAATAGGTACATAAAAAATTACACCCAAAATAGTAGTAGGCACTTGGCAGAACCCAAAGGAGCCCCGTTTGAATTACACATTTCCATATATAATTTCTCGATACATTCCTCTTTTGGTCAATGTAACTTTAATGTATTCATCCATTCGGATTCATGGAGGTATACGGGACCGTCCTTACCTTCTCATTTTGTACTGTGTGACTGGGCCGTCGAAGCGTAAATTTACTTTGTTGGATCTTATACCTACATTTCCAGAACAATGGCCACTGAGAGTCTCGTTTGAATTTCTAAGCCTTTACCGGAATGATTAAAATTCTTTTGTACTGAGCAGTAATTTCGACGGAAAATCTTGTAGTATTTTTTTATACGGATCGGTTCCGCGCAGTAAGCGATTGCTTAAAATTAGACGCTTTGTTTTAACGAAGTTTATGAGAGTTCTATAGGAATATAACGAAGTCTACGAACTGAGCTCATAAAGGCGATCTCTTACTACAAAGTTTTTCCTGTACCTGGTAAACTTAAACGTCAAAGTGGCAGAAGGAGATACACAAATCGATCACAATAACATACCAAGTGTTTATGAGGAGGTGGAATAAAAAGTAACACGGCGAAATGAAATGCCAGGGAAATAATCTAACCACTTAGTGACTATGTTCGAGCCAAGTGAAAGTCGGTAAGTGCTATAAAATCAAAACAAGATGAAACGGCGAAAGAAAAAATAAATTTGATGCTTACATTGTCGGCGGGAGACACTAAAACTCTCAGAATATGGGAAAAAAAGCATATTTGGTGTACTTTCGTGGGTCATTATCCTTAAATTGTATTCGCACAGCGAGTTTTGACATTTTAGTATGTTAATAAAAGAGTAGCATTACATTTTGTGCAAAGGTTTTACGTTCTGAAGACTCTTTTACTCCTTTTAGTGTCGTGTCTAAAGTTGTCAAAGCATACACGTATAATGAGAACGTTTCGAACAAAAACCTGGACTTTGTTCTATGAAATAAGTACATTTTACAGTCTCTTAAAACTGTTGTTGTCGTTGTGTTGTTGTGTTGTGTTAAATCTGTTGACTTGTCCATGCTGGTCTGGGAGCAAAGAAAAACATAGAATGTACCAATTGCTTCTCTACCCGCGCAGATGGTAAAAGCCCATCGAGGGAATGGGCGAAAATCATAGGAATCATGTTATAGACGATGAGGCTAGCAACCCATCACTATTTTGATTCCATTTTCCACCAATGCGCCCACAATCTTGCTAAATGTGACTTGTTACCTTAGGTTCTGTCTACCCCGTAAGGGATAAAGACGTGATTTGTGAATGTGTGCGTATGTATGTATTAAAACTATTCCGCAAAAAACAAAATGTCTGAAAAACATTGACAGAAAAAAATACATTTATTCCTTTTTGCAAGACATACATACATACATACATATATCACGACTTTATCCCTTACGGGGTAGACAGAGCCTAAGGTAACAAAACCTTAAGGCCAAGCTTAGCATGACAGTTCTTGTATGAATGTGACAGCTAGCTGATTCCGATGCCAATTGCCAGACCATACATGAACTGTCAAAATGAACACGATGGCGATTGCGAGCGAGTTAGGTAATAAGCCTACTGGTTAAATCGTGGGTTCACGGTGGATGCAAGCCGCTTCCAACCGGGGCAACAGAACTGTAGGTCTATGTCTAGGGTTGCCACCTTTTTTTTGAAGAAATATAGTATTTTTCTCAGAACCTTGCCAAAATATAGTAGTTTTGGGAAATTTTGGAAAAAAAATAGTACACATTCATTCATTTATCATGTTTAAACATTACATACAAATTACAATCCTACGGGTACGTTCCAATTTAGTCGATGTTTATACAAAAAAGTGCAGCAGTGAAAATATAGTATTTTTCGTACTATATTATATTTCTATAATATATAGTACAATTGACCGCAATATAGTACGATACTATATAATATAGTACAGGTGGCAACCCTATCTATGTCCAACAGTGGACGTCCTATGATGGACATGATGATGATGAGACTGTACTAGGTACAAAATTACCAAAGTAACAACAATAAGCAGAATAATAAGTTTCTACGTGCAACACGGACCGGAAAGCTGCATATTTACAAAGACTATCTTTACACGGAAACTAAGAGGTAACCAATCAACACTAAGTCGTACAGAAAAAAGAATCCTAATAAAACTCCGACGTACAATCGAACAGCAATCGCCGCAGTTTCGAGGGAAAAATAAACGTTGCATTCGACTATTTGTAACCTACGCGGGAGTTAAAGTAAAAACCTACATTGGAATTAACTGAGCCACGATTTCAACATTAAATTGCAGCACTTAATTGTTTTCTCTCCGCGCTATACGTTTCTTTTTGTTTTGCCTGCAGGTAATTAATATCTTTTTAAGTACAACAGGGCTATTCAATTATGTCTTGAGGCGTTTAATGTAAGCGGAGTCAGGGCTTCCGCGTTGAAAATATGAGCAAAGTTTTTTAAACGGTTCAAAGAAGCATCTTAGCTATAGACTTCGGGTTTTTCATTTTTGTAACATCGTTCAGAGAATTGTTTTAATACTATATTAGTGTCGAAAACAATTAAGTATACATAAACACATACCGTCACACCTATCCCATGAGGTAGGCAGAGACTACTTTGTTTCACTTGCTACGATCCTGACATACTTCTTTCGCTTCAATTAAGTATGCCTAGTTATTTCTTTATGTCGTATAATGTATGCATGGTTCACAGATTCACGGAAATTGTATTTACAATTTCAACTTTAGGAACAGGCGATTTCTGAGAAGATCATATACGGGAGCGGATCAGAATACATAAAGTTTAAAATGTATAATGGGTTAAAATACATAATGGTTCAAAATTTGTAACGCAATTTTCTGTAAAACTATTAGCTAAATGAACTTTTTTGATATCGTAATCTATAAATTGGTTTAGGTTAGGTTAGATTTGTTTTATAACAATCCTGTTAATTTGTAACTTTCTGAAAAAATCACATTATATATTATAAACCATTATGTATTTTAACCCATTATCCATTTTAAACTTTATGTATTTTAATACGAACCCTCAATACCTACGCTGTCTTGTCAAACATGCTTCAGTAGCCAAAACTATAAGACCCTGTCGCTTAAATCCGAAATAAAACATTCAACGTGCGCCATCACGAAAATTAGAGAAGAAAACATTTGTAACATAAAACACAATGTTTGGCCGCAGAGCTCAGAATGTTGAATTATTTATTTTGAACCAAGACGTTTGCTCCAAACGCGAGTAATTGAATGTTTGTGTGTTAGGGGCTGTGGGAGGTACACGCTCTAATTAACCACGGTAATGATGTGTCTGGAATATTACGAAATTACCGACGATGAGAATTCGATATTAAACACGTGGTGAAATTTGAAGACGCGGCGCTGGCACACTAAGGTAATAAAATATGGGAGAATGGTTGAGTCTGATAATGATTACCTACCTATATTTTTAATTATAATGCTACGTGCTAGTGGGACGAAATAGCAATGTTATTGGTATGGGTGAAAAATTTAAGTAGGTAAATGACCTTACCATGACGTCTTAATACGATTGAAAATGAAAATGAAAATGAAAATGAGAACATTTGATTCAATTCCGAATCAGTTCAGGTTTTAGCTGTCATTTTTACAATGGATCTGGGGGTGCGAGTCGGGTTACCTCCGCGTGTGGTCAAGAGCTGCGGTTCGTTTTCGGATCCGTTCGTGGGGAAGAGCAGTGCTTGGTCCGGTGCACCCTGGGCATCGGTTAATGATTTCCTGGCAGATTCTGAGGGATATCCTTTACGTTGGCTAAGAGTCCGACATCTTTTGACCGTATTCTACCGTACAACGTTGCCGACCTTTTTGTCACAAGATTTTTGAATACTGTATATTATATTAGGCTTTGACATTGGTGAAATCATCACAACGATCAATGGGGCTATATTAAACAAAAAGAAGAACTATGGATCTGACAGCGAGAAAACCTAAACTGAATCGGAATTGAATCATGTAAAGTCGTCATGGTAAGGCCTTTGAGATGTATGTGTGAGTAATTTGTGCGAATACAAATTGACGTTCCAAATTAGAAAAATGACTTAAGTCCCATATCAGTTATGTACACTAGGTACTACATACAACAGATCATACATAAGTATTTCACCTATAAAGGACTAACGTAACGTTAAGCCGTTACGTAAACGGTAACCGTTGTAAGTTACAGCTTGCAGATGTGTACTTGGCTTTAATTCGTTAATAATTATTAATATTATGTCCACCCGTCCCTTGAAAACCACAGAGAATGCATCTTAATTTTTTTATAACAGGTCTGTAACTTTGTGAAATAAAAAGGATCTCAGAGTAGTTTTATGTTAATTTTGTATGCACTTTGCACTTTTTACTTTTTAATTGATATTTTTAGTTCGGTTTAAAACGTTGCAATTTTTTTATACTTATTTAAATTTACCGCAATTATAAGACTTTTTTAGGGCTCACGTACCTATCTGAAGTTAATTAATCGTCATACCCTGTAACTTTTTCTTTCCGCTAAGACCCTTGAAGATTTTAACAAAAACAAAAAAAGTCCATTATAAAGATTCGCTTTGTTCAACTCAGAATCACAAGAATGAATTTCAACCTACGCTGTTACTGAAAATTCAGTTCCAACGTAGATCGTCTTGTATGACACGGACCGTTTCTCCGCGCCATCGCATTCTCTCAGGGTGCATAGTTTTATCACAATATTCACGGATCCGTGCATTTGCTCTAGAATTTTTCATTATTAAAGCAACTTACGACGGCTACTTTAGAGTCATATAACAAAATGATTTGTTCCTAAATCAAGTTTTGAAACAGATAGTGCTTTTTTAAAATATTTGAAGAAAAAAATTCAGAGAGGTAGGTATTTAAATTTTGATCCCGATTTTACATAATCTAATCTAAATATATATAACTCAAAGGTGACTGACTGACTGACTGACATAGTGATCTATCAACGCACAGCCCAAACCACTGGACGGATCGGACTGAAATTTGGCATGCAAGTAGATCTTATGACGTAGGCATCCGCTAAAAAAGGATTTTGATCAATTCTACCCCCAAGGGGATAAAATAGGGGATGAAAATTTGAATGAAACTTTGTCAATTTTAAACCGATCGGGCTGAGACAGCTGATAGCGATAAACGAATTCTATGCAGACGAAGTTGCGGGCAACAGCTAGTAAATAATAATAAAAATAAATATTTTGGGACAAATTAAACCAATTGACCTGCTCCAAACTAAGCAAAGCTTGTAATATCGGTAGTAGACAACGGATAAACATGCTTATATAACGTAGATAAATAGTACATACTTAAATACATACATCTATAACTCGGGCACTGTAGTGAAACACAGATGCTTGGTCAAATACTGATTTATTTAAAATCTACCTTCAATACTGTGCGCACTGTCCGTTCACTTTTTCCGTTGGACTGCGCGTACAGTGGGGACGAAGTGATATGCGTAACGTCCCACTTTTTTACGAAACTTTTAAATTCTTTTGATGAATAGGCTGGTCCATTGTCCGTAATTATCTCTATAGGAATCCCATGTCTGGCAAATTGCTCTTTCATAGCCGCTATTACGCATTGACTGTTTATCGAATTCAATTGGTTAACTTCCACGTAATTCGAGAAGTAATCTACGAGAATCAAATAATATTTTTTGTTTATTTCAAATATGTCAGATCCGACTTTATACCACGGTTCATCGGGAACTGCGTGCGGCATGAGCGTCTCGGGCGGCGGCGCCGGTGCCAGCAGCGCGCACGCAGCGCAGGCGCGCACCGTGCTCTCGACGTCACGCGACATGCCCGGCCAGAACATGACGTCACGCGCACGCCGCTTGCACCGGTCGATACCTAAGTGTCCCTCGTGAATACGATACAACATTTCCGCGCGTAAAGATTTTGGAATAAATACTTTATTACTTTTTAAAAGTATGCCTTCTTCGAAGTGTATGCACTCTCGATACGGCCAAAAAATTCTAACGTCGTGTTCGACGTCATATTTACTTTTCGGCCATCCATTCTTGATATAAGCAATAAGTTTTTGGCTTATGCCATCGCTTTTGAGGTGCTCTTTTACCATTTTTAATTTAACATCACTGAATTGCACGTGACTTAGCAAGAAGCACGTCTGCGCCACCATCTCGTCGTTCATCTGCTCGTGCATCAAGTCCGGCAGCGCTGCGCGCGACAGCGTATCCGCTATGTACATGTATTTGCCGGGAGTGTACATCACCTGGAAGCTGTAGCTCTGTAGACGTAACCTCATACGCTGGAGGCGAGCTGGTACCGCCGACAAAGACTTCTTAAAAATGGCCTCGAGCGGTTTGTGGTCCGTCTGAACGACGACGTCTCGTCTACCATATATGTACTGGTGAAATCGTTCGCAAGCAAAGACGATCGCTAACATCTCCTTCTCTATTTGCGCGTATCGCTGCTGCGTGTCGGTGAGCGTGCGCGAGGCGAACTCGACCGGGCGGCCGCCCTGCAGCAGCACGGCGCCCAGCGCCGCGGCGCTCGCGTCCACCAACACCACCTTGGGCTGCTTCTCGCTATACAGAGCTAAAACGGGTGCATTTGCTATCTTGTCTTTTAGTACTTTTACCGCGTCAGAATGCTGACTGTCCCACGTCCATTCCACATTTTTTTTTAAAAGATCTCTCAAGACTTTGACGCTTTCAGAATAGTTAGGTATAAATTTAGCCAAATAATTGACTACGCCTAGAAACCTTTCTAGTGCACGCCTGTCTTGCGGGTCGGGCATGCCTATTATGGCACTCACCTTGTCATCATCTGGTCTCATACCTCGCTGATCGAACACGTGACCTAGGTATTTTATTTCCGAGACCGCAAACTTGCATTTGTCTTTATTAAATCTAATACCTATGTCTCGAGCCCGCTGTAATAATTTTTGTAATCGCAGATCATGCTCCTCCTTGGTGGATCCCCAGACGATTATATCGTCAATGAAGGAATCGGTGCCCTCCAAGTCCTCCAAGTATTGCCTCACTTTTGCGTGGAACATTTCCGGTGCACAACTAATTCCGTATGGCAGCCGTAAAAATTGATACCTACCAAAAGGCGTATTGAAAGTGCAAAGGTCGGCACTGGCCTCGCTGAGCTTGAGCATCCAGAAGCCGCAGCGAGCGTCCAACACGCTGAAGTAGCGCGCGCCGCGCAGCCGCGCCGCCAGCTCGCTCACCGTCGGTAACACGAAGTGCGCGCGCCGCACCGCTCGGTTCAAGTGCATCGGATCCAAGCATACGCGAATATCACCATTTTTTTTAGCCGCTATAACTATAGCGTTCACCCAGGGCGTTGGGTGACTGACTTTTCTTATTACTCCTAACTGTTCCATCCTAGCCAACTCATCACGCAATTTATCTCGCATGCCTAAAGGTATTCTACGTACCGGACATATTACAGGCGATGCATTGGAATCTACTACAATGTCATGTTTACCCGGTAATTCTCCTAAGCCTTGAAACAGATCTTTGAAATCATCTACATTTAACGCGTCTACTCGTTGAATCACACCTAAACTTATACAGCTGTTCAAACCCAAAATATTTTGACAATTGAAATCAGCTACTACAAATTTAACTTTATAGTTTTTATTTTTATACTTTATACCCAAAACACATTCTCCTAGAATGGGCACCTGATTACCAGTATACGAAAATACTTTCTTATTAAATGGATTGAGATCAACAATATTCAGTCCCATGGTTGTATATTGGTATTTAGATAGAATGTTTAACATGGAGCCTGAATCTAATTTAAAATTAATTCGCTTACCGTTACAATATAAAAATTCCTTCCATTCGTTTGTAACTTTTTCACCGCTATTTTTATTCTCATTATTGATCGCACTAACATACAGTACATCGACATAAAGTTCATTATCGTCCGAGTTCTCCGCAGATTCCGCAGCCGACACATAGTCTACGCGATCACTTCTGGCTCTCTTGGTGCATACTTTCGCAAAATGGCCTCTCCTATCACACACATAGCACATGACGTTGACCGCCGGACAGCTCTCGGCGTTGCAATAGTAGCTGCCGCAGCGCGCGCACGGCGCCGCGCACGGCGCCGCGCGCGGCGGCGGCGCCCGCGGGCCCGAGCGGCCGCCGCGCCAGCCCCGGCGGCCCCGCGCCCGGCGGCCGCGCGCAGCTCCCCCGCGCCCGAGTGCATCCACCTGCGCACCCGATGACGTCGACGCCTGAGCTTGCTCGATCTGCCGGCCTTCCTCTGTAGACATCTCATGCGCCTCACAAATCTGTATCGCCTTCTCAAGCGTCAATCCGTCAGTCCTGAGCAAGCGGTCTCTCACTAAGTTGCTTGAAATTCCACAAACAAGTCGATCCCTTATTAGGCCATCGCACAGTAACTGAAATTCACACCCTTGACTAAGCAGTTTTAATGCCGTCACATATTGGCTCACTGTTTCGCCGTCGTTCTGATTGCGCATAAAAAATTTGAAACGCAACATCGTAACATTTACCTTAGTACCGAAGTGATTATCAAATTTCTTTTTAACACAATCTATGTCGTCGGCACTTTCGTCCTTGGTATATGTAAACGTGGAGAAGATTTCATATCCCTCTGAACCGATGAGATTGACCAGCAGACTAGCTTGTACGTCCTTCGTCTCTTTTATTACGCCCGATGCCTTCAAAAACACAGAAAATTGTTTCCACCATTTTTTCCATGCTTCGGCGCGCGACGCCGCGCTGCCCTCGACATTTAATTCTGGCGGAGGACATGCGTGTTCCATAATTATCTCTCGTGCCACACTAACTTAATCGGAAATTACGATTAAATAATGAGTTTCGCGCACTTAAAACGGTTTTTAATATTTTTTAATTGTTTACCGCTGTCACCATGTAGTGAAACACAGATGCTTGGTCAAATACTGATTTATTTAAAATCTACCTTCAATATTATTAGAAGTGTACCCACATCTAACTATTGTTATACAACAGGCACAAACATTCGTATTCATCATATAACTGTCTTATAAAGTTTTGTTTTTTATATGCAAGTGGCTATTATTCCATGCATTATTGAACTCGGAAAAAGAAGTCAAAGACTAAGATCCTAATATTTCAATGCCGTTTAACCTGTTTTTAGTTGGAGGCGCCTTAAATTACGTTCGTCATCATGTAGATATCAGTATTATATCATCACTACAACATAGTATAAAACAAAGTCGCTTTCTCTGTCCCTATGCCCCTATGTCCCTATTTCCCTACGTCCCTATGTATGCTTATATCTTCAAAACTGCACAACGGATTTTGATGCGGGTTTTTTTAATAGATAGTGATTCAAGAGGAAGATTTTTATGTATAATTTTACGCAGACGAAGTCGCGGGCAGAAGCTAGTATTATATAGTATCTTCCAATACGCTTAACAGAGTAAACCCACCGAATGGTGATCTAAACACACGCAAGCTTCTAGTTCTGCCATTTTCTGTTCGGAATTGTGGTCAGGTTCAAACATAGTGTCAACAAACTCTGCAAACAACCAAGCTTTACTTTGCATAACAAGACAAAATAGTAAAATCATATTCCAATTTGTTCGGTAGAAAACAAATATTTTGTTATAGTTTTGTATTTGACGTGTTGTAACGTTTTATTGAATCAGGCGTTACTTTGCGGAGGTCCATTTCAATGAACAAAAAATTTTACCTTGCTACTCCGCTACTCACGTGCAAGATAACCAAGCCTGTGTGAAATATATATGTTTTTCATGCAAACCCTCCCTCCGCTGCTGCCAATAAAACACATATAAATCCCACAAACTTAATTATCCCTTACACCACACAAACACTGACGCGTTTCGATCCCTCTACGGGATCATTATCAAAGTTTAATGAACACAACTGTTACACATGCAAAACCAGGTGTTTATTTGTGTTTTATTGGCAGCAGTGGAGGGAGGGTTTGCATGAAAAACATATATATTTCACACAGGCTTGGTTATCTTGCACGTGAGTAGCGGAGTAGCAAGGTAAAATTTTTTGTTCATTTAGTGTTGTAACGTGTTTTGCACCAACTCCGAAAAAAAACTTGGTTCTATACCTACCTCCACAATTGTTGTACGAATGTTATTAAAATTGGTTTGTAACTATAATTTCATTCGCAAATTGCACTAATTAGCTCGTTTGTGTTCATGAAAAAGGTATTTAGTTCAAACAATTAAATTTTCCTAAACAATTGGTAGATTCTTGAAATCATTTCCATGTCCAATGACAATAAAAACGAAATTATTTTTGCAAAATCACGATTCACGTGACATCCTATACGATAATAATTATGTTTTGTATCCTTAATAGACAGTACCTGCTAGCAGTGTCGAATATTTTGTTTGATTTCGTTCTGAAAATAAATTAAACCCTACCTCATTTTCTCGGAACCTCAGCATACTCGTATTATCTTAGAATTATTAATTATATTATCTCATGTTATATGTATGCGATGCGGCTAGCAACCCATCACCATTATGCTTCCCCTTTCCATCTATATGTCCACAATTATGCTAACCGTGGCCTTTAGGTCTTGTTACCATAGGCTCTGTCTACCCCGTAAGGGATAAAGACGTGACATTTGCGTATGTATCTTAGAATTAAATTGTGTTTTTACTATACTTACCTATAACATTAAAAAAATACGACATTGTAAAAGATGTTTCAAACCTTGTTATTTTAAACATTGGTCTCGCAACCTTTTTATAACAAATTTTAGACTTCATTATTAAAATGAGAAGAATAAGTCAATATTTAATTTCAGAGAATTCGAAAATCCTACAAGGTTTTATTAGTGTAGTACCAAGATTCATTGACCTCTAACCTTTTAGTGTCAAAAGAATTTCATATCACTTTAGCTTTGACTGAGTTCACAAAATTACTCTTTAGAATATACAACAACCCTTTGAATTAGTATTTAATTATGATATTGCTGAAGTATAAAGGAAGTGAAACTTTTTCCATTGCCACAATATTTTTGACTTAATTCTTTTTGAGTGCTAGACTACGAAAAATCTGTATTGGCAGAGTGCAAAGCGGGTGGAGGGGGTAGCCTAAACGATCACAGCGCTCGCTACGGCTAAAATTGTCATTTTTGTCGCTGACTTGAGCTGTCAAATCCATATTGCAGTAAACATTTTCTAATCGTTTTTGAGATAAAAATATGGTCCTGGTAAGATGTGTTGTTGTGAATTGTAATAACACCAAGAAGAATAGCGACTGTAAATTTTACCAATTTCCAAGACCATGGTGGAAACGAGACCAAAGAAATAAGTGGATATTTGCCGTAAGAAAAAAAAAGTAAGTTACCTAACCTCTAAAATTTCACTGAAAACAACAATTTTAATATTATTGGCAATAATGTTACTGACTACCATTGTCCAAAATTGTGTAATATACTATAATAACACAAGATTTCATTAATATTTTTCACAATATTTACTTACTTCTTGTTTGACAGCGGTGACAATATTGTCCATAATGGCCGCCTAGCACGTGGCGCTGTCGTCGCGCACGGTCCCAATAGGAGCAATTCAATTAGACTAACCCAGCTACTTGCTGAAAAAGCTGAAACCAAGTTTTTTTTTAAAGACGTGTAACGGCGGTTACGAGAGCGTGTTCTGGACTCTGGTTCCTGGTCATTCCTGGCGCAGAGGTTTTCCATTGCCGTGCAACGCGACAACGCGGCGAGCGTGATGGGCACCCTTGCGCCCGGAATGATGCGGGGCGGATTGTTTAGTTACTTAGCTCTAGGTAATGTAATGTAGGTAGTTGATAATAATAAAAAAATTTGATTCTGTATTTTTTAAATTTAGCTTTGTCTGTTTATTGGTAATTTTATTGAAATAAACAAATCTTGCTGAAAGGTGTGCGTGGAAACTGAAAAAAATGCCCATCGAGAAAAAAATCTAGCCATTATCATCAGAAGATGAATCATAAACCGTCGAGTATCTAGATAGTCCTTCGGATAGATATGCTGAAATATTTCCCATCCCGCTTTTCATTCGACAGATTCATTCTGCCAACTCGGCCAGAAATAATTGGCAAACAGTCTGTGAAAAGGAAAACCATTATTTCACCGCAAGAAACGCATTTCATTCTTACCTGAGCGTTCACTGATTCATCGTTAGACATTCGTAATTAATTCATTAGACAGGAGTCCGCAAGCGACATTGTTCACATAATAATGTTCATCATTATTATTAATGCGGTGCGATTAGCTTTTGTTTGATATTTTTTAAGATTCTGAGAAAAAATTGCTTGAATTGAATACAAATTTCGATAAATATAAAGGTTCTAATCTATATATACCTACAATATTATTATGACGTATGCATAGTTCTCAAGTACCTAAGTATTTTGTTTGTTGAATGAAAATAGGATTACGTTTTTTGTTAAATAGTTTTTCAAAGTTATTGCAAATTTAACACTTAATATTTAATACAAAATTTAAAACTTAAAATACTTTTTCATTTCTATTCAAGAGTGGAAAAATATGTTTGATTCTAAAATACGTTGGAAGTCCGTTTTTAAGCATCAAATTGTAATTTAGATTTCTCGGATATTATAATTAGAATTGAAATAAACAAAATGCTCGTTCAAAAGAACCGTCTCGAACGCTGTTAATTTAATACATTATATGCAGACGGCTTTTCGCAGGCAATATAAAAACATGTTTAAGATTGAAAGCGGAGACTTAAGTTGTATACTTTTTAATAAAACTTCAAGAACCCGTTTGACTTGGCAAATTAAATTTCAGAGCGAAACTGTAATTAAATTACTGTGTTATGATTTTTCGTAGTAAAAAATCCAATGTCTTTTATTTAACAGTATAATATTTTTAACATTGTAAAGTGTCGCTGACATTGTAGTTGTATGAACTTTCTAATATTATTGTTTTTAAGAGCCATTTATCATAGGTACTGTAATTTATAAACGATTGTCAAGGCTGCCACTTTCGCATTTCAAAATTCAAAAGTTTTTTTGCAAATAGGCCGTCAAGGGCTCTTTTACAGGTCTTTTTTTGATACTACCAGCGCATTTGGAAATACCATCATTACCACAGTACAATATCCTTACCCGGGACTCATACTAACAGTATACTAAATTTCAACTAAATGGGTCCAGCGGTTTAAGCGTGAAAAGGTAACATACAGACAGACAGACAGAGTTACTTTTGCATTTATAATATTAGTAGGGATTATACAAGGGATGTATAAGGTCCCCAAGATAAGCAGGGTCCTTAAATTATATACACACACACACAAAATAATAATAATTTGATATTGAGGTATCTTATGCATAGATGTGTAACTTAGAATTAAAATAGGTAAAAAATACCTCTGTAATTATCTCTTCACCACAATAATTATTATTCGTATTGTATAAATGAACACTATAGCAGCAAAAAAACTCGACCAAACATAATTGTACGTAAGTACTTACTTATGTTGTTACAAGAGTCACTAATAAATTACAAGGAAACCGCACACTGCGTTATTTACCGTAAAAACCGGACAAAACTTTGGCTCAAGAAAATCGTCAGAAATGGGAAATCCGTTGATAGAGACGTAAAATGGAATACGGGGTCGCTTCTAAGATTAAGATAAACCGCGGTAACGCCTCCGTTATAAATCTTTTAGGGGGTAGATTAGAGTCGGTCACGTGGCTACGCTCTTGATTATTTTAGAGGAAATGTTGTGTCGCACCTTGACTGGTAAGATATGATGTATGTAAGGGACAGAAGATGAAAGGAATATGCTTAATGAAGAGGACATCTGATCACTTGTTTTTTGTGAAATTGGATGTTAAACGAGTAAATAGGTCGTCTCTATGTTGGTGAGCAAACCTACGAACACTCGCAACATTTGAGGAATAATAGTCAAGTGCATGATGTTTGGCGGCAGGATTAACGAGTAATTATGAGATTTGATTTCGCTAAGCACAGAAATACAATTTTTGCTATAGCACTGGCAGTTTCTAGTTCACTTTTACAAATAATGTGGATGGATATATGGGATAGGATATTATTTTTGATCTGATCCTGTAATTTTCCAATTCATTATGATTCCTTTTTTCACTTATATGCCCACAATCATGCTAAGCGTGGCTTTTAGGGCTTATAACCTTAGGCTCTGTCTATAAGACGTGATTTATGTATGCATGTTAAAATTCCTATTGAGTATGTTTTTATAAACTTCAATAAACGCGAGAAAAATTGTTGAAATAAGAATCAGTTTTAAATGTATAAAGCCTTTTAGGGTCATAACTTGTTTGCATCAACAACAACATCAAAAGCAACAACAACAACAATGTAACACTATAGTAACGCAAATAGTGTACTATCTATTAATAAATCCTAGCGGAATCGCACATCACGTTGCTCTTTTGTTTGTTCTAAATTCGTCGATATTTTTCCCAGGCCGAGGTGCCCCAGCCCATTGGCCGCATCTGACGTAGTTAAAGATTTATACCCCCATAATCCCGTCTAAACAATAAGCTTAGTATATTTTATCAATAGGAACAAATTTAGCTTTTACCTCAACAGGCATTACAATAAACGGTAAAGGTAGGAAAATGTATTGCTTCCCTTTATTTTGCGCAGCTGTTCCATAATGGTTTTAGACAAAGTATGTTTGTACGGAAAATTCTTTTATTATGGTCATCGTGAGATGGGATTCGAGTGGCTTAATGCCTTTTTACGTTGATCGGGTTTTGTTGTGTGGGTATTATAAGTACTTACGCTATGAACCACTTGTAGGATATTCATCATCATCATCATGTTCTCCTTGGCATATCCGTTAACGGCAACCCTGCTTACTCCGAAGGTGAGACCGAAAATGGCTGGTGAAACCAAATTTGGTGTGAAGGTATCGCTGCGTACGCGTGTTGACCAGTTAAAAAAAATTATAGTGAAACTGATCTTGATATTAACTATGGTATTTTTTCATCAAATTGTAATTTTTAATTTTGTGTTCCTTAATTCGTTTCTGAGAAAACAAAATATTTAAAAGAAACATTGTTAGAAAATTGATATTCCGTTGGCAAAGAGATTAACTTTTAGAATATTAATTGGTCTCTTTGGTCTATGAAGGAAAATTATATTGAATTGGATAAGGTACATTTTAAGCATTGTTTTTTAAGCATTGAAAAAATATTCTCTAAACAAATTAAATACTCGACCTTTTTATTTAAAAAAAAAAATTAAAAAACCTGGATTCAATCATTTTGCAGCTTTGTTCAACAATTACATTTTAAAGCTCAACCTTTAGCCGATTGTCCTTTGAAAAAACATTGTAAATGACATTCTAGAGGATTCCTTTATAGCTTTTTATGGGCGTTTTAGCTACACAATTCAGTTTAAAATTAATGAGGAAATCCTTCAAGCCCCCCGGCCTCGGCTCCTGCGATTATAAACAGAAGGAAAAAAACAATTGCGTTTCGTCTCAACGAGAATGTTTCAAGCCTTCTGTTTTAATTAAAACTTGGATTTTATTTTTCTCCTCGAAACACGAGTTAGGAAAATACAACGCTCCATTATTAGGTGTTCCGTTATACTTAATGTTAATTAAAACTTTTTTCGATTATTGTTCTGTTAGCACGAAAAACAATCTGAAAGAAATCTCGAAATTTTCGAACTGCGCAAATACAAAGTAACAATAGAAAACTAGCTGCTAAAGTGGCTGTTTGTGAACTAAGCAGCTGTCTAAGATATCCCTAACCAAAGGTTCGGACCACAATGCGGTTAAAGAGGTGGGGGTGGTCGCTCCACATTTCAATCCTCATCCGGACAAATTAAACGAGAGCGCTTTAAAACTCCTCCCAATTTTTGAACCTGAGTTCGAAGGAGTGAGACTAACTTTTTAAAGTTTTTTTTTAATTGCAGGTTGACAGTATTGCGCGCTTGACGAGACAGCTGAGAGTTACTTCACAATTACTTAGTTGTTTACACTACGACTGTAAGACACTCACTGTGGCTACCCTTCAAGCGTAGCTAGCTACCTACGACTGTAAGTCACTCAATTTTTTTTTTCTCTTTATTTAAAGAGCTTGGTCGCCGAGGCTTCCATGTCGCTCCATTATTTACAACATATCTTACAGATTAACTTTTCTATTAACAATAGCCTGCCGCGCTAAGGCAAATAGTGCCCTTGCCGTATCCGACAGGGGGTACGCAAGAACACTATTGCATGCGCCGACGTTACAAAAAAAAACAAAAAAAAAACAAAACACTCAATAATAAAATTAACACTACGCCATCCGTTGCTTTCACCTATGCCCTAGTTTCAGACACGTCATAACACTGTCGCAGCAATCCATTGTATTATAAGAAGTAAAATAATGAGGGTCACAATTCAGTGACAGATACCTCCATTCTAGAGTAAATATTTGCTATGCCCTTGGCCCCTTTGCATGGCTCTTCAAACCACAGGACCGAATGTAATTCAATGTCAACAGTGATAAGGAATTGAAGCCAACTTCCCAGCTAAGCCAGCCAGCAGTATTGAACCATACAAAAAATTACTTAAGTCCCATATCAGTTCTGTACTACTACGTACAATACGTTTACTCAGGGTTTTCACCTACAACGGGGCAAAGTTCTACTTACAAAAGCAAACCTTAGTGAAAATTAAATAAAACGTCTACATCTCATAGTGCAAGAATTAGGAAGTGAGTGTTTTCCAAAAAAAGTACACATCATCATTTTTTCCAGAATTTAAATATTTTGAGTAAAATCTGAGACACATTTTTTCTTGTATGACAATCGATAGGGTAAACGATCTGAGTAAGAAAGACCCAAAATATTTAAATTCTGAAATAAAATTACATGTGGACTTTTTTTGGAAAACGCTCAAGTAAATTGTGAGATTTGAAAAATTAGTATTTTTAAAGTTCAATCAAATTAACAGGGTGTTCAATACAAAATGACGACTCGTTGCTAAACACTCATAATTCGCGATCTCTCCTTTTCCGTTTTAAATCGCTATAAAATCTCTTTTGCGTGACTTAAACATAGTAATACTCTTAACTTACTCAGAGCGATTTTATATTATCGAATCGGATATTGGCGTCGAACGCCGATACAATATCAAGGCAAGTAAAATGTATAAAATATGCAGATTGTCCGATCCGATTTCGGATAACATTTTATTATATTTGAACCGATGTATCAGCGTCCGACATCATTATCGAAGCGGATAATGTGAGATTGGTCTTCGTCATCTTTTGAAGTCATCGTGGCCTCTGATTGTCGCTCTTAATAGAAATTATTTATCATTGTCTTTAAACACGGCTAGTAAAAGTATATTATGCTTCTAACCTTACCAAGTCAGGCAAGAAAGAGACTCAAGAAAAAAATTGAAATTACAAGCAAGCGCTTACGACTTTCACAATTAAATTTTTAGAAAAGTTAATTTCAAGCTGTTTTAAATAAGACCACGTTTCTGACTGTACTCTTATTTTAACTGAGCAATTTATTGTATCGTGCGATGATTCATTTCATTAATTTATTCTAAATACATTTCATGCGGGAAGGTCAACTCTTTGGTTAGGTTACAAGCGGGCATGGAATTGTTTGAATGCTCGTTGCAGCGTTATAATGTTCATTGAGAAGAATCATGTTTAATTTGGACATTAGGATTTATTTCATTGGTGTTAATAGTGTACTTTTGAACAGTTGATGTTGTCTTCCGTGGGAGACTAAATGAAGATCAAAATCCTCTTACTTTTGTTGTATTTATGTATTGTTACATACACATACATACACATACACAAATCACGTCTTTATCCTTTACGGGGTAGACAGAGCCTAAGGTAACAGGTACCTACAGGCCACAATTAGCAAGGTTGAGGGCGTATAGGTGGAAAATGGAATCAAAATAGTGATGGGTTGCTAGCCTCATCGTCTATAACATGATTCCTATAAGCTTCGCCCATTCCCTCGATGGTCTTTTACCATCTGCACGGGTAGAGAAGCAACTGGTACATTCTATGTTTTTTCTTTGCTCCCAGACCAGCATGGCAGCATATGTATTGTTGTAACCGTTAATTTACGCGGAAAGTATGACAAATATTTCTGAACGCTCAAGTGCTTGTTTTTGATCACAATTTTCGTCTCGAACGCGTTTGCGTTGAAATGTCAAATACTTACTACAAGAACAGGGCCTTACCATGACGCCTTAATTGATTCAATTCAGCCTCAGTTCAGGTTTCAGCTGTCATAATATAAATAGTATGGATCTGACAGCGAGCGAGCCTAAACTGAATCGGAGTTGAATCGCATTAAGACTCGTATCAATCGAGACGTTTACGTAAACGAGTTTAAGAAGTTTTTTATTATTATGACGACCGGATAGCCTAGTGGTTAGTGACCCTGACTATGAAGCTAGAGGTCCTGGGTTCGAATCCCGGTAGCGGCAGACAGTTGTACGATGAATACGAATGTTTGTGCCCGAGTCATGGATGTTGTATGTATTTAAGTATGTATTTATCTAAATTATATATGTAAGTAAGTAAGTAAGTAAGTAAATGCTTTATTGTACAAATATAAAGATACAATTTACAAAAAAAATAAAAATAACATTAATACATGCACAAAGGCGAACTTATCCCTATAAGGGATCTCTACCAGTTAACCAAAAGGTATATGTATGTTTATCCGTTGCCTGGTACCCATAGTACAAGCTTTGCTTAGTTTGGGGCTGGGTCAATTGGTGTAATTTGTCCCAAGATATTTATTTATTTATTTATTTATTACAAGCTTTTCATTAACTTGCAACGTATGTATATAGATGTAAAACTTAAGTATATGACCTGTTGTTTGTGTGAGTAATGTGTGCGAAGAGACAAATTGACGTTCCAAATTAGAAAAATGACGTAAGTCCCATCAGTTCTATACACTACTACAGACATCAGGTAATTGACTTAAGTAATTCATCTACCTGTATGTATACTATGTATGTATGTATAAAAGTATGTTCGTTTGGCTGGAATCTTGTAACTCAATTTTCAAGCAGATATCTTCAACGGATTGAGCTGAAATTTTGCATACTTATGTAAGTCGGATGACAATACAATATCTATTAGTGGAGTTCTGGTGACCCAGCCAGGAACGCCTCCGCAGGAGGGAACTCTTCAGCGGTTGGTCCGATTGCCTTGAAATTTGGTACACACATGGCAATACAAGTACAGTCAACATCGTCGAAAATGAAATTTTTAGGTTAGGGTATTTTAAGTAAGTAAGTAAATGCTTTATTGTACAAATATAAAGAAACAGATACAATTCACAAAAAAATAAAAATAACATTAATATTATGCACAAAGGCGAACTTATCCCTATAAGGGATCTCTACCAGTTAACCTCTGAGTAGATGAGAGGAGCATTAAACGAGGGACCGACAAAGTGAAAGTTTAAAATTCCAGATAGTGAAAGCCGCAACAGAGCGTACATAATCTAAGTACAATAAACAAAACATAAAATAAACTACTAAATATCATTACACACATGCATACATACAAAATAAAATAAGAGTACACATATATATAATTATCTAAGGAGATGGTGTGAGCCATATCTTCCTCAAGTCTTCCTTGAACGACGCCACAGAGGCAGACTCCCTGATGGAGGTCTGTAACCGATTCCACAGCCTAGCAGAGTGAACTATATGTGACTAGTTGTGTATTGTGTATTATTGTGAGTGTATTTTGTGTGTAAACTTACACCAGAAGCTCTGAAACGCAATGTTGGGTTACATACTGTGTTGCAAATAAAACCGTGTGTATAATTTTAATGTAAAATATTACAGTTGCCGCACAGTTCACGGAACTGAGATAAACAGACCTGAAGTACGGGAAATCAGACTACTTAAGGAAGTTTATCGGCCTTACCAGAGCTTAGCGGCTTAGCAACGAGTTGCAAGCTGAGATGACTCAAACTTGTACATATTTACTTTATCTGACTTAGGCATTAGTTGAAAGAGCGAGAAATTGCAGCTACGCTCCGAGTGATTTTAAGTTACAAGCCGAGGTTTATCCCTACGAAGATTTCTTTAAGCACCAGAAATAACTCTATTAGTTTAAGTAGTTTTGCTGCGAGTATGACGATAGGTATGGGATTAGCTAGGTAGGAATAGCAAAATTCATTCAAATTAAAAAAAAACAAGTGACTAATAGGTAAATTTTGCGCAAAACAAGAAGACTTAATAATTAGGTAATTATTAAAAAACCGTCTGTGTTACTATAATATTTTTTTTATAATTTTGATGTAAATTTTTAAACGGCACTGAAAATTAGAACACAGAAAAATCCGAAAAGTAAACGTATGGCCGGGAATCGAACTCAGATCCTCATCATTCCGTGACGCGTGCTATACCCCTACACCAATAACAGGTGGGTAAGCCTTCGAATTTTTCTATTTGTTACTAGCTGTCAGGTGACCTTGTTACTATACGAATTTTCGTCGCTAAGCGTCATCTGTTTGAATGATGTGTCTGAACAATGACAAACTCCCAATCTCTCCCTTTGATGTCCCCAATGTCACTCTTATGACTAAGACGAATCTAATGATACCTCTCAAGCTCAAATCGGACAAGTCATTTAGGCTCTAGAGCGTGCCAAAGAAATATACACACATACATGCACTAGAAAAACATAATGCTCCTTCTGGCGCAGTCGGGTAAAAATGAGGACTAATTCTCTCACATATGAGACCAGAAGTTAATTTGATTTAACTGTGTGTATCATCTTCAAAATTACATTTAGTGCGTCCAACAAACACAAGTCTTCAAACGGACGGAATCTTCAAAGTTTCCCTAATCGTAAAATAAAGAGACTATATCCTTCGTCAACCAACGCAGCATGACAGCAGAGCTACTCAGTTGTCACTGTCCACTCACTCTCGAATTAGCAAGGAATAAAATGCAACATTGTTATCAAATGTAACTCTGGAAAGATCAAAGAATGGTCAGGAATCCTCCATCAAACTAAATGCCCCACTGTAGATCTTTGCTGAGTTTACTAGTCATATTTATCCATGACAATAATCCATGATAATAATTTGAGAAAGATATGGGTCACACCATCTCTTTAGATGTTGTATGTGTGTACTCTTATTGTATTTTGTATGTATGCATGTGTGTAATGATATTTAGTAGTTTATTTTATGTTTTGTTCATAGTACTTAGATATGTACGCTCTATTGTGGCTTTCACTATCTGGAATTTTAAACTCGCACTTTGTCGGTTCCTCGTTTAATGCTCCTCTCATCTACTCAAAGGTTAACAGGTAGAGATCCCTTATAGGGATAAGTTCGCCTTTGTGCATATATTAATGTTATTTTTATTTTTTTGTGAATTGTATCTGTTTCTTTATATTTGTACAATAAAGCACTTACTTACTTACTTACTTACAATATGGAATTAATCTGTTGCCTATATTATTTTCGTTTTATTAACCAATATTATCCGAGTCATGTTCGAATAACTGATAGAATCAGAAACGCCGGTCTGCGCTCCATGACTCGAATTGTCGATGTAGGGGTGAACGCTTCAAAACTCATGTGGCACTGTGCGGGATAAGTCTGCCGAATATATCCGGATCGCTCGGCAAAAGTTACCACAGACTTCCAGTCTTTTGAGCCGGACTGGGGAAACCTTGCAACAGACAAAGACGGGTAGACAGAGAAAGGGGAGGCCTTTGCTTAGCAGTGGGACACCAAATAGGCTACACAAAAAAAAGAATATGATCTTGCAGTTATTATTATTAATTTATGTATTTTTTGAGTTACACATAAGTCGAGTTCTATCAATTTATTGCTTTGTTTACGTAAAAGTTTATGGGTTATGTAGTATATTTTATCTGTGTATCGTTTCGTGAGTCATAGACGGTTCTGGCTGAAAATCAGTGCTGCAGGTGTCTAACACCTCAATGTAATGGTGAGCCAGCGACCGTTTCACTTTTGCAAAGACACTCAAAACGCTGATCTATTTCTCATGTGTGTGCTTTTTTTCTTGTTTATTTTCTATAAAATTGTGTATATTCTCTTATATTTGTGTGTCTTGCAAAAAGGAATAAATGGCTTCTTTCTTCTTTCTTTCTTTCTTTGCTACTCAGCTACCACATGAGACATGACACTACAACTATAAGCGTTGTGGTTGTTGAATAGTTAGATTAATTAAGGCGTTATTGGTTAGACAATAGATTTGTGGGTAGTAAGACCTGGTGCAAGGTCCGGTCGGATTGCTATCGTCTTACTCGTTAATCTAGCCACAAAGCAACAGTGCTTGCGTTGCCTCCGTTCTGGTTTGGCAAATAATACAGCCGTTGCAATTACTGGCTCATAAGGTATACGATCAAAGCACTCAAGGCAGATATCTCTCGATGTTTATGTTAACTAAATCATTAAGTTACCTAACTAGCTCATTTGCCTCGCTGTCTCACAGTAAAGTTGGTTACAAACGCTTTACTTACTTTTAATAATTAAAAAAATCAAATAAAACAAATTGACACAAACAAACACACTGTAGATGGCGCTACTATTGAAAGGAGTTTCTTTTGATACACATTTCTAACCTCCCCTCGTAACATAATAAATTACTTACCATTAACAAACAAAATAAGAAAACAAAACTATGTTGTAACGGTTGCAACATAAGCATATTTTATAAATACTCAACATATTTCATGTTATTTTGATGTGTTGAAAGATCGTTGTAGGTACATAAAGACATTTAATATAGTTTCAAAGCTAACGCAAGCTTCGACGAACATTATCGGGAAAATGTGTTCTGATTCAAAAATAGGCCAACCCGAACAATATTATATTCCGACAGCAAGCGTGAAAAAAAATCATGACTCGAAACAAAATGAGCACGGAACAGCAAGGGATGGCAGAAGTAAGGAATGAGAACTATCTCTGTTGTTCGTTTCTATTATTTTTATCTGGATCGCTTTATTGTGCTCCAGTACGAGCCTTTCTTCGGATCGGGCCCTTATCTGTCGCTAAGAGATTTATTTGCACGCCTCGAGTTTCACATAAGGCCTCTTCCATATTGGCATCTCGCCCAGTATAAAGTTTCGTCAACATGCTTCTGTTACAACAAAGACAAAAGTCAGGATCAACGGCAGTATTGTAATAATAATTATCTTTATTCATAGCAACGAACAAAAATATTATTTACCTTGCTAATCCGCTACTACAATTTAGTTTAGCTTTGTGGCGGGGGAGTAGCAAGATAAATGTTTGAATTTCCTTATTCATTCATATGTTTTATTCGTAAAATAGCCCTTTCAGACCCACCATACCCCTGGCACTAACCCTGGGGGTAGGTTGCGACGGAACCATACCACCATAGTGGCATTTGAGAAATGGAAAAATGATGGTTTGCTCTTCGGGCATAAGGAGCTACCTAACTAACCTAACCTACCTAATACCCGTAGCTTACAGCACTACGGTGGCCTGGTTCAGTTCGTCTCTAACCCCAGGGGTAGTGCCAGAGGTGGGTCTTAACCAAAATAGTCATGGTTGCCTAATGGTTTGGCGTATGGCTTCTAAAGTTCTAAATAGTGGCTCACCCGGGCTGAATTATTCGAAATTTGTTTTTGTAATCAACAAGTCATAGTTAAAACCGGCATCAATTTTATTGGTCATTTATAGAACTCCTTCTAGTTTCATACAACTCAAACCTATCTTTGCGTTCTACGTAACAAAATTACAGTATGACTACATCTTTAGGAAAGTATTTTCTACTTCTAAAAGGGAAACTTGTGTTGACTATGGGATTTCAGAAAAGGACCGTGCTTATTTATCCGCTAAGCACACGCCCTGCGGATGTAGAATATCTTATTATGTTAGACGTTTCAAAGGCAATTAGGTTACGTAGACATTGGTTTTCTTTAAATAAATCCGATGTATTTTGCAGAAGATTTAAAAAAGAATAAGAACGATTTATACTTCAGTAGGTTTATTGTCTAACTCGCTCGCAATCGCCATCGTGTTCATTTTGACAGTTCTTGTATGAATGTGACAGCTAGCTGATTCCGATGCCAATTGTTAACAACGTGAAATGTCAAAATGAACACGATGGCGATTGCAAGCGAGTTAGACAATAGCCCTACAGATTAGCTAAAGTGTCTGTTATTCAGCTTTGTGCTACGAAATGATTTGAAATAACAATATTTATCTATAATTGTAAGAATATGTGTATTTCTAAAAAACTACAGCTCAAATTATGTTTTCGACTACTTGACACAATTAGAACATTTTTTTTCTACTTGTATTTTAAATTCATCACAATTCTTTTCAATTATCCCAAATTGCCTCTACACAAAACCAAAACAAGCTTTCAAACATGTAAGCCTTAGCCTTTGAATTTGAATCCATTCTCAAGTAATAGCTAACTATTTAATGATTATTCATTTTATTATTTCTTTTTTCTCGCTTGGTCTGAATCTTATTAAACTATTCAAGTGATCCTTGAATTTATAATACCTACATTTTAAACTCTAAAGTGAAGATGGCTGTAAAATATTTCTATTCAGGTCTTAAAGTAAGGTTTCAGTATAATCTCAGCTTTCACCCACTGACATTCGGACAGGTATTAAGCACCTAAGGCGTGCGGTCTGAAATTATATAGACTTTAGTATCAAATCAATCATCTAGTGCGATAATATTGTGGGAATAATAAAAAGTATTCTTGATAAATAAATAACTGAATTTAAAAATAATGTTTATGAAACACATAAAACAGCTCAGTTAAATTGTGACGCAGAATTCCGTAACTAATATCAATGGGATATTTGAAATAATTTACTTTTTTATTGAAACAATGCATGTAGTCTCAACATAACTTTCCAGACTACATCTGGTCCTTTTGCAAAATAAATCGCAGCAACAAGTAAGCAATCTTTTGGCCATGACTTTTTTCCAAAAAGAACAGAAAGCATGCCACAATTGTCCTAGAGTTCTCTCGAAAATTTAATGTTTAATGAGGTCAAAATGGGCAGAAGGGAACCTCTCAAGACCCCGTTAATTGGAGGTATTACGAAGTTTAACAATTGCTTTATGATTTACCGGCGGGGCAATCATTTCTATTATGCTCCGGATTGCGATAAGATCGTTTAGTTTTATGGTTCCGTTGAAAACGGCCATTTATGTTTCTAAAATTGCTGATTGCTCTGAGTTGACGAGGGAAAATATACCCCCGAGGGAAAAATATACCTGTAGTAAGATACGTGGGTTTTGTCTGCGTAAAAGGTAAAAGTGATAGATGTAAAGAAATGTCAAGTAAACATAAATGAGAGCGCGAACTAGATAAACTCCCACTTACAGCCTGGACAACAACGGCAACTCGTTTATTTGATGTGACGTGGAGGTACGTACAATGACCGATATTGTTTGAAGCTGTATTTTACTCCGACGAAATTATCATTAGACATAATTATTAGAAAAATAAAAATAATAAGATAAACAAGGAGAATAAATAAGTAAATAGTAAATGCTAGAGGAGGGCAGTTAAACTACAAATTGTGGTTAAGCATTGGGCAGCTTTTCTTTGAAGTAATCTGTAAGGGCACGTAACAACCCTTTACATTTGACTTGTTAGGTTAGGTAGCGGGAAATGTCTAGAATAAGACAACCGCGAAGGTTAAGTGAGTTTATTCAACTGATTATTTATATAATTCATTTTTATAACGTAAACTAAATATGTCTAATAGCTGACGCGTGTGAACCGGTGCGTCAGCACTAAAAGGTAGTACGTACTCGTACATAATCTTCAAAACATAATTTATTGTGATGTATTTTATGCAACCGCAATAGAACGCGATGTATTCGCGTTGCTATTTAAGCCAATAATTTGAATAAAATGACAGGACTTGAAGTTTTGAAAAGAAACTAAGCACGTGGTAAGAAAAAACGCTTGAAAGTGAGAAGATGGAACTGCCTTTATGTGGGACAAAAATAATTCTGGGTAGAACCCATCAAATCAAAAGTGTGCTTCATGGAGAACACTGGGCATCATGTCATCATCATCATCAGCCTATGTTAGTCCACTCCTGGACATAGGCCTCCCCTAATGAGCGCCATAACGCCCTGTCTTCAGCTTGACGCATCCAGCATCTGCCTGCAGTCTTTCGCAGATCGTCATCCCACCTGGCCATCATGTAGTTCCTTTAAAATTTCTTAGGCAGGATGAAGTTAAAGCAGTAACTTCTATAATTATTCTGTTTCATCCCGGCAACTACTAGCTTAAGTTTTTCTACTACATAACAGATGACGTCCTTGAGAAATGAGTCCTTTACCCACTGGATGTACGTGGCCTTAATTGATTCAAGCAACAATCGAACACGTCAAAAAACATGCCAAATTCCCAACACGCGGTCGTGACGTGTATGTATTTTGGTTCGAAATAAACGATGTCGTTCTGCCGGCCAATTTGTCACTATAAAACGTTGCATGGCATATTCCTAATAGAATTTGTTTTGCTGCAGCACTCGGAAATGGATTTAGTAAAACGGCGTTGAGCTACACAGCTTTATCAACAATTTTTAACTAGCAATCACATATTCTTGTAAAATTTTACAGTGTAAATACTTTTAACATGAAAGTACCGTGAGACTTAATCATAATTACACATACACGGATAATTCACGTATAAAAAGTCGAGTCGAGCGCTCGCCCCGGCGGCAGCGAAACGAACACTGCGCGCCAGCGCTCTGTTCGCGCGGCTGCTCAACGCAACTGACAGCGGCGCACAACTACCCTCGTTTTCATCGTCATTTTTAATACTCTTTCAAAAATGAAACGCTTTATGACTAACAAAAATTATGTCAAACTACACATTTGGAACTTCAACAAAATTGTATGGGACGAAGTATAGACCTAGGGCCTTACCATGACGTCTTAATGCAATTCAATTCCGAACCAAAGTTGGATGGCTCGTTGTCAAATCCATACTAGAAGTTTAAAAAATGACAGCTATAACGCAAAGTTGAATCGGAATTGAATCGCATTAAGATGTCATGGTCGATCCTGTTTAGTGACGGAAATTATACTGTGGTTCCAACCACCAACCCACAATTGGCCGGTTATTTTGACATTTTTAATTGATAAAGATTTTGAAGCTGATTGAGTTGTCTGTTTAAAACGATTGAAAAATTGCAAAAATAGTATAAAAAACTTTCATTAAAAATCACATTTTAATACCTTGTGTTACTTCACTATTGCATTTTCTTTGCAAGCTCAGAAGTGTGTTAAATTAAGTTAAAGATTTGATTGCATTGATTCTTAGACCGTCTGTTTAAATATAATTATATACAAGTAAACCTGATTTATGAGGGTGTTAAAAACTTACTACATTACGCTAGAATTAAATTATTAACTACTACTACTTAGGTAGGTGCCTAATACCTAACGAACTCGAAAGACAAATAATAAAACATTATATCCAACAAAGAAAGATCACATTTCGTGCCCACGGGACTTCGCCACAAAGTATCTAATAAACTCAGCCTCATCTGCGAAGATGCCAGACGCGTCACTAACATTATGTCGGCCTTGAAACTTTGTCATAACTCGTACACAAGGCTTTGGACATAACCGTTATGCTGTTCATGTATATTAGGTACTTTATGACACGCCATTACTACACAGATACTTTATAAATTAGGTTGTAATGTTACTGGGGTGTGATCTCGGAAACCTCGAGAGTTCTAGCGTTACAGTTCCCTTCTAACACAAGCTCTTGGCCTCACAGGGGGGGAGGGTAACGCTTAGGCCGATGCACCCTGTGCAACAACGGTTAATTAATATATTTAGTAAGTTAATTGGCTAATATCCTACTGGGGTTGAGGTGTGGTAAGTGAACCCGCAATTCGTTGCGGGGCATCTGAGCCAGCGGGTCCAGAAATGGACCCGCAGTGAGGGCGACTCCTCTGGGCGCCTTTTTGACGGAGGCGAACCTGAGCCAAGTACCTGCAGGGAAAGGTGAGGGCAAGCCTCATGTTTTTTTAAGACGGGGCCACGAGGAGATAACCTCCATAAAAAATCCAGCGGGGGAGATGCTGATTTCACATACGACCGAATAGGGAATCCGTGTGGTTTTTAGTGGGTATGCCTGCCTTCGTGGGAGAGCCCCACATACCCCCGGTAAACCCGTACCGGGCTGATGCATAAAGCGCATTTTCCACACAATAACAAAATAGGTTTTGTCTACCCCGTAAGGGATAGAGACGTGATATATATATTATGAATGTATGTATGTATACATTCCTTGTACCATACTTTCAGCAGCGTACTTAACTTACTAATTTACTACAACATTAGTCATGAAAAACGAGGGAAAATAGCAGTGTACCTTAACTAGCACTATAATTGACCAAAGTAGTGCCAATCGCAAGTTAAAAGTTGGTAAGTTATAAATAATACTGTAACGACCGTTCACGGAATTGTAGTTTGAATGATGTAATCACTCTTGAAAAATAGTGCTATGTTTTACTAATTCAATATTACAACGTTTTTAGTACCTACTAAGCTAAAAAAATAGGTTAGTGTCGATACACATGCATGCTTTTCACCTGTAATTTTTATAATGTTGTACTTTTATGACAAAATGTACAGAACAAAACGGACAAACTGATAGAACTAATGAAACTATAAATTTTTAAGCAACTCTAAGCCGTTTTAAACAAACTTCGTTTCTTATTTCTGTAACAGAATACACAGCCGTTAAGATCGGCGATGCAAGAGAAAAGGCGTTAGTTTAAGCTTATGTGAGAGCAAGATAAATAGACGAGACCATTTTCCTTGCACGCTATGATCCTGAAAATACCTAGTGATACTTCTACACGAAAGGAATAAAACTTGATTTTATTGCCAACGTGTTAAAAACTGTATTTTTTTACGTTTAGTCTAAATTCTAAATTAATTCAGAGGCGATCTAATCTAACATTAGCATTATTTAATCTAGACACGCGGGAGCGTGTCAGTAAAGTTCAAAATAAAAAAAACCATTTCAAGCTACTTTTAACCTCATCAAAACTTGAATCCTAGGCAACCTGCATACACATATCAATTCTTTCAACAAAGATGCATATCATCACTATCACTACAAAATATAAAACAAAGTCGCTTTCTCTGTCCCCATGTCCCTATGTATGCTTATATCTTCAAACGTACACAACGGGTTTTGATGCGGTTTTTTTGAATAGATAGAGTGATTCAAGAGGAAGGTTTTATGTATAATTTTACGCAGACGAAGTCGCGGGCAGAAGCTAGTTTTTAATATGGAACTAGGCAATCATTTCAAATTTATGTTTTTGATGGGATTTTACATAAATAGCTTCCCGACATCGTACGGAGCCAATGTAGATATTTACATGGCGCTGCCACAATTTTCGTCATATTTCAACCAAAAAATAAAAAACCTTGACAAATAATATACGTTTACCTTCCTTATAAATTACTCTACCTATTGGCGAATGCTGCATGAAAATCCATCCAGCAGTTTTTAAGTTTATCGTAAACAGATAGACAGACACAGCAGATGAATTTGTTTAACAATATGCACGAGTAGTGTAGTGACAATAAGGTTATTTTTTCCATTTAAACAAGTTATATATTTTAAGCATTCTCATGCAATTTTCTATTACATCACTACATAGTATAAAACAAAGTCGCTTTCTCTGTCCCTATATCCCTATGTACGCTTATATCTTCAAAACTACACAACGGATTTTGATGCGGTTTTTTTTAATAGATAGAGTGATTCAAGAGGAAGGTTTTATGTATAATTTTACGCAGACGAAGTCGCGGGCATAAGCACGTTATTTATACTTTACGGATGTATAGCGGATGTTACAAGATTTTGATAGCAAATTTTAAAGTTAACTTAAAATTAGCTACCTACTAATAAAGGAATTGCGAAAATTCAAAGTAAAGCAAGTTAAAAATAATTGAACTAAGTTTATATGCGTGACACAAAGTATTATACAGGTTATGAAAACTTAGCAAGTATCCCAACAGACATAACTGTAACAAGGTCGTATAATGCAGATACTTCTCCGGGCTAACTAAAACTTCTGTGTCGTAAAACGAGACGGCGGGCGTAAACACCCGGACGGAAACAGATGTTTACATGACATGTCGTAAATTCAAAATCAATAATAGTAAAATACTCGTGACTTAAGTGCTACCGATGAACAAGTTTTTGGATATTTTAGGAAAACATACACATATGCACTGCACCAGGGATGTTACGGAGCTTCGACTCCGGTTCCGTTAAGTCGGAACTTCCGATTATTATTACACCTTCGGTTCCGACTTCGGCTCCGACACTTTTAAATCCAAGGTTTTAATCGGAGGTCGAAGCATAACATGGCGGCGGCCGCGGCCTGTATCGACTGTTATGAACAGGTTCATACATGTCGCGCGGGAAATCCCCCCGACTCCCACTACGTGCACTCTATCGTCAATTATCCGACCCTGCCTCCGACTCCGATTCCGACTCCAATAAAGCAAATTTAAAAACTCCGACTCCGCCTTCGGTTCCGATAAAACTACCTCCGTTACATCCCTGCACTGCACTATGGGCAGGGCACATAGCACGGAGGACGGATGACCGATGGGGTCGAAAGGTTCTCGAGTGGAGACAACGCACCGGCAAGCGCAGCGTGGGCCGTCCACCAACAAGGTGGACCGATGACCTCATTAGGATCGGAGGATCGCGCTGGATGCAAGCCGCTTCCAACCGGTCTTATTGGAGGTCTAAAGGAGAGGCCTATGTCCAGCAGTGGACTTGTAATAGCTGAAATGATGATGATGATGATGACACATACACTCACGTCTTTTTCCCTTACGGGTAGACAGAGTTAACAGGTTACAAGCCACATTTAGCAAGATTGTAGGCATAAAGGTGGAAAATGGAATCAAAATAGTAATGGGTTGCTAGCCTCATCGCCTGTAACATGATTGCTATTATTTTCGCCCGTTCCCTCGATGGGCTTTTACCATCTGCCCGGGTAGAGAAGCAACTGGTACATTCTACGTTTTTTCTTTGCTCCCAGACCAGCCTATAACCCGTAGGCGATGCGGCTAGCAACCCATCACTATTTTGATTCCTTTTTCCACCTATACGTTCACAATCATGCTAAACGTGGGCTTTAGGTCTTGTTACCTTAAGCTCTGTCTACCCCGTAAAGGATAAAGATGTGACTTACCTATGTAATGTGTATATAATGTTGACTTGAAATTGGATGTGTAGGTAAAATGTAATCAAGAACACAATGCAAGCAAAGTTATACATACACACACATCACGTCTATATCCCTTAAGGGGTAGAGAGAGCCTGGGGTAACAAGACCTAATTGTTATAAAATGTCGTTAGATATCAAGTATGATCCTTCAACATTCCATTGGACATGTATCTGATGTAATTGATACAAGTAAATATTGAGATTTGCCTCAATTTCGTCGAATTATTTTCATAAACTAAGAATTCTGAGAAAGCTAAAATTGACTCATAATCCCGTCTCAGAATACATTTTGATATTTTTACTCATAATTTAAAGGTTTTTTAACCAGCTTGTTAACCTACAACTTCGTCTGCGACCTTCGGCAAAATTAGTTAGACTTATAATAAGAATAACATTATAATAATAACAATATAACCCTTTTTGTTTCGTTTCGCTACAATTTTAGTACATTGTGTAGTCTTTCTTCTTAACTTTTTATAAGTTATCGCATAATTCGGCGTGCCTCATGGCATAGGCCTCCTCCATTTATTGGAGGGTTTGGGCTATAGTCCCACGCGGACCCAGCGCGGATTGGGAACTTCACACACACCATTGAATTGCTTCGCAGATGTGTGGTTTCCTCGCGATGTTTTCCTTCACCGAAAAGCTCATGGCAAATTTAAAATGTAATTTTGCACATAATTTCCGAAAAACGGAGGTGCGAACCCAGGATTCGAACCCACGACCCTCTGCTTGAGAGGCCACAGGTCGAACCACTAGGCTACCACGGCTTAATAATAGTATAGTTTTTTTTTTATAATCATTCCGTGTGGCTGGTCAAGTTTCAGCACGCTCCGTTTCAGCGTTGTCGATTTAACCAAAGTCACACGGCGTGTATTTTAAGGTCTGTACATATTTTTATATCTACATAAGAGGCTGATTGTCACATTAAAGGTTTGTAATATAAAGGATTTTCTTGGTCGGTTGTACTGTACTCCATGCTTATCTAACCCCGTGGTCAAAACTGGAACTAATACAACGTGTTACGTAACTTGTAACACGTTTTATGTACCTACAGCAGCACCTACAGAAAGTGACTTCATATCCAGAGCCTGATACATTACAAAAAAGTTTATCTTTATATTTTCTTTAAAGTGGTGGAAAGTATAATAAATGTTAAAGCTGAAATGTAGGTGTTTTAAAATGGTTACTTAAATATTAAGTCTTGCCTTTTAATTTGTTGAAAAGTTTAATAGTTTTAGTTTCACCAAAATGTTGTCATAACACGATAATTACTCCAGCCATGACATTAACTCATAAAACAAATGTATAAACTGACAGTATTAATAAAACTTTCCGGCATCCGCGGGCCGTTGGCGAAAGTCAAATAATATGCTTTATTCAGTTCATTTTGAATTCAGGACATGCTTTTATCTGTCCTCCCTTTTGTTATGGTCATATAAGAGTTATATATGAATTGTATAAGGGTACAGCTGAAATATTAGGTACTTAGATAATAATACCCGGTGTGGTTTTGAAGACAGAGCGGGTGCCGGCTCACCGGCTTATTTAGGCCGTTGATAGAATAGTTTTAAGAGAGCCTTTAGAGGAAGTTAAATTGCGCGGTGTTTTAGCTGCTTTACTCGGTGTTAATTTAGCGTAAAGGGGATCCGAAGATTGAAAATTAATTGCTGATTTGCAGTTTCTTGATTTCGTATTTTGTAATGAAATGTTTAACAAGCTGAAATGGTAGTGGGCAGGGGGCCGATTTTGGAACGCAGTATGTGAAACACCACTTGATAGTGGTGAAAAATCGCACTGAATTTGAACACAAGTAGCTCAGAAGACACAGCTCTCATTAATCTTGAGAACTAGTTAAAAAAATGATTTTAATCACTCTCGGATCATGTGCTCTTTAAAATCCCCCCAGGTCACATTATGCCGTAGAGCTGATGCCCGTTGGGGCAGACTGGTTCTTGAGTGGAGACCGCGTGCCTGCAAACATAGTATGTAGTGTCCCGACTCAGTTCAGGTTTGAATTGTAATTTTTAGTATGGATCTGACAGCGAGCGAACTAAATCGGAATTAAATCGCATTAAGACGTCATGGTAAGGCCTAAACACGAAGAGTACCTGTTGTCAACACGCGAAACTGAATGAAGCTTCTGTTTTATTTTGAACGCTGAAGCCACACCCGCCGAGTAAAGGTCACTTCACAACGGCGCTGCCCTTTCAGGCTATACTTGTGGCCATTAAAATATCACTGCTATAGCTCAATCAACAACAAACAGTGTCGACATTAAACAGTTGCAGATATTTTTATAAATAGCAATATTACAATTAAAAATTCAAATTCAAAATTTATTTTTGCAAATTGGTCGCAAAGGGCTCTTTTACATGTATTTTTTTAAACTTCCAGCGCATTCTGGAAGGCCATAATTGCCAAGAAGAATGCGCCGCAAAAAAATTGGCAGAAAGTTTTTTTTTTCAAAATAAAATACATAAACCTACTACAATACTTAAATTCTACTTAAATTAAATGCATTTATAAAAAAGATGTATAAGATCCCCGAGCGTTAAATTATATTAGCCTATAGTAGAGATGTTTAAAGCCTCTACTAGTCAAATCACCACCACTACATACATAAAACAAAATCGTTTTCCGCTGTCTGTCTGTCTGTCTGTCCCTATGTATGCTTAGATCTTTAAAACTACGCAACGGAATTTAAAGCGGTATTTTTAATAGATAGAGTGATTCAAGAGGAAGATTTAGATGTATAAATTCTACGCAAACGAAGTCGCGGGCTGAAGCTAGTTGCGTTTGTCCAGGTAGAAATTTGCGACTTAATTTTGAAGCAGATTCTGGTGGTCCAGCTAGGACTATCTCCGCAGGAGGGAACTCTTCAACGGTTGGTCCGATTGACTTGAAATTTGGTTCACATGAGTATGACGTATGGCAGTGCAAGTACAATCATTAAAAAGTACAGTCAGCAAAAAAGCTTGTATCAAAAATATTTTTTTTATTAGGTTATTTGAACACAAAGTAACCAACCGTCAATGAGTGTTATTAAGCAAGCGTATTACTGTTATGTAATAATATATATTTCAAGTGAGGTTCTCGATTACTCTTATTAAGTTCGAACTTGTACAAGATGTCATGCTCCTATTATTTCATAAAAGCAACAATTGTCTGTGACATGTCATTGTGACAATTCTGTTTACATTACATACTCGGCGAGAATTTGCAGGTTGGCTTCGTATTGACTACGCGTTGCATTTCGAATTGTCACTTGTCACCGATTATTGTCGAGTTGGTGAAATAAGAGCCAGAAATCATCATCATCATCTCCAGCCCACTGCTGGGCACAGGCCTCCTCTCAGAATGAGAGCGCTTGGGCTATAGTTCCCACGCGGGCCCAGTGCCGATTGGGACCTTCACACACGTGTCTGGAAGAGATCGCTATTAAGCGATAAGACCGCCTATTGTCTGCTTTGTTCTTTTTATTCTGTATTGTTTTGTACTGATTTGTGGTGTTCAATAAAGAGTATTTGTATTGTATTGTTGTTGCTATTGATTTGCTTCGCAGATGTGTGCAGGTTTCCTCGCGATGTATTCCTTCACCGAAAAGTTCATGGCATGTTTAAAATGTAATTTCGCACATAAATTCCGAAAAACTCTGAGGTGCGAAGCCCGCGATTCGAACCCACGACCCTCGGCTTGAGAGGCCACATGTCAAACAACTAGGCTACCACGGCTTCCTACTAAAACATTTTAGTTTATATGGACCAGTTTATATTCCATCTTCAAGACAAATTTATAATGTCGAATTCCTTTGTTTACTTGTTTGACAGTATTTATTGAATCAGAATTTAGATAATTCTTCCCGGAAAATATCCCATAAATATTTAATTCGCGTCTAAGAACAATTTCAAGGAGATATACGATTTCCTCTTACGATTATCAGAGACGGAAACAAGACTCTTAAGGTTCAGTTCCGAAAACGGCCTGTATTTTTATCGCTACATTTTCAAAAAGTGAAAAACCCTTTTTAAGTAACAGATAATATGTAGATGTAGTTTGATGACGTTTGCCGTGGAGAAGATGGATGAAAGTAGGCTAACTAAACAGATCTAAATGGGGAGTGTGAATGGTTGCGTTGGGAGTGAAATACCTAGACGGACATTCCGAGAACAAACAGGAGACGTTGTGAAAAAGATCTGGTCAGGAGCATCCGAAACCGGCGAGCATGTATGAAAAGATTGATGAATGTGGATGAAAATGAAACAGGTAAGTCAGGATCGTAGCAAGTGGAATAAACAACCTAGGGCTCTTCAAGGCTAGAGTGAATAGGCTATTACTGAACCACGGAGTTACACCTTTGGCCTCATCTGCACCTTCCACCAAGTGAAATAGAGGTCAATCACTGGTCAGTTCGTAAAAAAAAAAAAAAAAAAACAAGTCTACGCCTACCCCTATGAGAAAGAAGCGTGACGGTAGTAAGTATGTATTATGTTCTCTAGGTCATGAGATGAGATTTCCACAAGGTTACAAATTTTGACACGACACAAGCAAAATAATACCATCGGCATGCCCAATGGCTTTTTTCATTATGTTCAAACTTTCAAGATTTTTCACTCACAATTACCATAACTCTCGTGATTTAAATTTCGGATATATATTTTGAATTACCTTACAAACTATTTTTTTTTAATTATAAATCTAATTATAACCTACAAAGTAATAACCACGCTTAAGGTGTGCTCGTGACCGCGGCTGGTGTAATTGTGCGTGATGAAAAGCCGTGGACGCGAGCTAGTATAATTTTATGAATTTTAATTCAAAGGTAAATATTAAATACTAATTTGTTCGTCATATTATCAAACACAGCCCTCGGAACCCTACTCTAACTACAGAGTACAGCGTACGATTAGAAACGCCTTAATTTATATCCCCGGGAAAACTTGAGGAAAAATCGTTTTAATTTTTGTTACTTCGATAGCTTCGACGCGTTTGATGTTCGAAGAGTATTTCGCTGATTGTACAAAATTACAATATTCCTTGTAATCAAACGTGAGCCGTAATCGATGAATTTGATTACAGGCCGCTTATATATTTCACAAAATAAAGTTTAAAGGCAGTCAAGTGTAGTGAAATAAACGGACTCGCATAATAACTGAAAAACAGCTGGAACATTCTTTTTTTTTTATTTGCTTTCTGACCAGCAAAAAAAGCGAATTTATAATTTTTTGAGTACATTAAAGCATTGCCACTTAATTTATTTAAATCTAGACTGATAAAGTGGTTGATACGCGAATGTTTTTACGGTATCAATGATTATTTCCAATATAATATGTATCATAAAAATTGTATTTATTTAGGTATGAGTGGCATTTGTTATTTTTATTGCAATTGGTATTCTGGTTATACGGGAACTAATTTTAGCCTAATTAGATAACGGGTAATCGTCAGGTTGGCGAAGAATTTTAAGCTTACCTGAAATAACTGTGTTCTGTGTAGCCGTCGGTGTGGAAACAGCCAGTAGCAGGAAAGCGATCAGAGTCCTCCCCGCACACCTGACACTATACATTGCGTATCTACCTAACTATAAGCCTAACAATATTTACAACACCCGATTATTTCTGTATACGTCTGTTATCCGTTCCATACTAGGGTGCCGCGATTTCAGCCAAATCTGAAACAAGGAGGACTAATTAGATTTTGTAATAACGTCTTAAGCCGGGTGTTGGGGCGAGATTTAGCTGAATTGTACGTAAGACTATGAAATATTAGGGAGAAATTATTAGGTTAACTGTCTCCAGCTGTAGACAATTTTTCTGATAAAGATGAATACAAAGACGGGGAATTTTATTTGATTAAATGACTCAAATGGCGACGTAAATGGCGTTGCATGATTGGGTAAGCTAACCCCGCATAACTAGATAATGGCGAGGCTAAAGAAAAAGAAGAAATCAAGTATACATTTCTTCCTATTATATATATTATCTACGTGTATCGAATGTGTGTAAATAAATGTATTTCTCTCTCTCTCTCTGTCTCTCTCTCAAATGCCAAGTCATGATCTTAAATAAAATCAAAAGACCTGACCGACTGACTCATCAACGCACAACCAAATTAGACATATCTATAAATTACTAATTGTTACCTGCGACTTCGTAAGAGATAAAGACTGTATGTGTTTGCTACATGTGTATGTATTTATATTTATAAGTATGTTTATCCGTTGTCTAGTGCCCATATTTACAAGCTTTGCTTAGTTTGGGGCTAGGTCAATTGGTGTCAATTGTCCCAAGATATTATTATTATTAATGTTAGATTCTATAAAAATAAGTGGTTGGTTGATGCACCTACTCTTTTGTAATTCCGTAGGTATGTCGACAGGGGGGCTACTCCCAAGATCGAAGTTTGGGGTTTGTGACGTGCCGTCCCTCTCACTCTCCAATTAAACACCATTAGTGTGAGCGGGACGGCGCGGTACGGGGTTCGGGTTAGGAGCTTCGGAGTAGGCCGCCAGTTAATTTGATATTTTTGGTATGTGTCCGTTCGATTACTTTCCTTAAGTTTAGTCAATAAATGATATAATGTTTATTTTGGCAATAATGCAAAAGGAATGAAGTTCTTTTAATGTTTCTTTAATTTACACGTTTTTGCTATGATTATAATAACAGTTATTAAAATGTTTAATAAAATAAGTTGCTGATTGTAACGAAGTACTTTAGAACTGTCAAGGCCACCGCACTCGGCGGGAATGGCGTCTGAAAGTATTCCATGTACTTAACTAATTTTATTTGATTATAATAATATTGTAATTTATATCAGCCGTTTTATTTAACTGGAGAGAACTATAACAAATTCAGAAGACGGGATAACTACGTGCCAAACAAGACAACGATACGGTATTGTGTGGAAAAGGAAAGGTAAAATAAAATACAAAGAAAAAACATACGGGTGAGATATTCATTTGTTTTCTTCCATATTGCTTTTAATGTTAAATTATGAATTTTAGTATCGTGTATAAATGTAAATAAAATAAATATTGCCGACAAGATTAGAATACAATATTTATATTTATTACACAAAGCAATGAGTGGGTAGTTATATCATAATGTAATAGATATTTTTTCCATATAAATATTAACGTTCCTTTCTGTGATCTGAGTTTTTTCGATTTATCTGTTTCAATGCAGAACATTTCATATTAAATTTTAAAATGATACTTAGGCTAGTTAGATAAATGATAGATGATGGGTAGTTACCTAATTATATACTTTCGTAATAAGTGCTAATCGGATTTCGTTAGTAGATTATTACTTTGGAAACAAAAAAAAAAATTACAATGCGTGCCAGTTTTGTTGAGAAATGTATTTCAGTTTAATACAGTAGGTACGCTACGCCAAATCTGTCTCATGTTTTAACAATATTATGTTTTGCTCGGAGGTTTTATAACTAATGTTAACAATTGAACTAGGAGCAGGACCGAATTCAATTTATAATGTATGTACAAATGAGTGGATGTTGATTTCAGATTTCTAATTTGACAAGATGCGTAATGTTGAGTGTCGAGCTTCGCGCAAGTCGCCACGAGCGACTGAGCGATCGCGGTCGCGGTCGCGGCGGCGGAGGCGGCGCGAACGGTCACGCGAGCGGTCGCGCGAGAGGTCGCGCTCGCCGAGTCGCCGAGGCGCGAGCACGAGGGGTTCCTCTGCGACGACGTCCTGCTCGCGGCGAAGGTCGTCGCAACCAACAAGGCGACGTTCACGTGGGCACCGGAGGTACTTACGTCAATCATCGCGGGCGTCATCTCGTACCAAAAGAAGTTCAACCCGTTCAAGATCAAGACGAACTAGGTCGCACTTTTCCGATCGATCGCGATCAATAAGACGTTCAAGATCTTCAAAGCGTTTTCGGTCAAGGTCTCGCCACAGTAGGCAGCACCGTGGTAAGTCGCGTCAGAGGAGTTTATTACGCGCAAGATCAATTTTATACTCTCGTGGCAGGAATTATTCAAGGAGTGGGTTTTCCTCGGGTCATCGGGGTTATTCAAGGGAACAAAATAATGTCCAACAAAGTAGTGCATCTGGATACACGCCTACTATGACCCGAAGAGAAACTATTCCTCTATTGCAGCCCTTACATTCGAACACAGAAAAAGAAAAGGAGAATTTAACATTAAATCAAAGAACTAAAACAGTGTCGAATATTGGGGCTGAAACAGAGGCTACTACTTCAGCCGTAAATAATGAACAGCCGGTTATAAATAACAGTCTATTAGAAACCCTAAACAAGACACTGCATGCTATTTCGACCGTAACAATGCCACAACCTAAAGAAAAATTTTCAACTTTAAATGTAGTACCAGAGTTCGATCCGAAAATAAAGAATCAAACAATAGTTTCGTGGCTGAATAAAGTGAATGAGTGTGCGGACATTTACGGTTGGGATAGTAAGCAAACTGCACATTACGCTCTCCCAAAACTTATGGGCACAGCAAAACGTTGGTATGAAGGTCAGCCTTCTGTCTTGCACACCTGGGAAATTTGGCAAGAAAAACTAAAGACTGCTTTTCCTAGTTATGAAAATTACGGGCATTTGTTAACCGAAATGTTAAATAGGAAAGCTAAATTTGGCGATGACCTAGAGGAGTATTATTACGATAAGATAGTTGGATTAAATCGATGCCGTGTAACCGGGAGGGATGCTATTGATTGCATAGTGTATGGTATAGAAGATAGGTCAGTCAGGTACGGTGCTGAGGCAGTAGGATTCGAGGACGCAGACAAATTGTTAGGATATCTTCGAAGTGTTAAACATGAACGTAATGATAGGATTATTAAACGGCCCATGAGACCCTCTAATGCAGACACTACTCGTAAGTTTCTGAAACCTGACTCAACAAGGGTAACTAGATGTTTTAACTGTCATGAAATTGGGCATGTAATATCGAATTGTAAAAAGCCTATAATTAAGTGTCAAAAATGTATGAGAGCAGGTCACGACGATCCGAATTGCACTAGAGAGGTATGGAAAGACAGGTCGACCGAAGTTAAAACATTATGACTAAACCAAACTAGTATTGAAAATGCCGATCAAAAGTTTAGAAAACGGATTACGGTCAACGATATTGAATTAGACGGGTATATTGATTTTGGTAGTCAGTGCACTTTAATGCAAGAAACAGCTGCACGAAAAGTTAAACAACCTAAGTATTGGGCATTTGACAATTTACCAACATTACGTGGTTTTGGTAAATCCGTTATTAGAGCTATAGGAATGTGCACAGTAAATTTACATGTAGACGAAGTAAGTTTAGTGGTAGATATTGCTATTGTACCCGATGAATATTTGGATTACGAGATATTGGTAGGACAAACTGCCACTGAACAAACTTGTGTAGAAGTTTATAAAACGGATAAAGAATTGATCATAAAATCTGCAAATTCTACCGATACATCCAAATTGGCCTTAAGGTCTGCCACTGATTTAACTATTTATGGGGACGCATCCATAAAAGTTTGTTGTAATGATAGTTTTACAGGAACGATTTCCGTTGAAACCGGTCGACGCCTTAATTTTAGGCTTCAAGTAGGGAACTTTGATGTCAAAAATGGATTAGGCTACATTAGCATTCTAAACACACGAGATCAGATTGTACGTTTTAAGAAGAATGAACTGGTGTTGCGGGCAAATATAGATAGTAATTTTAATAATAGTCCCCTGAATTATTCGAATATTAGGAAAATTGGAACAACTAACAATGCACTAACCATAGACGACCTAAAAATTGGATCAGACCTTAATGGAGATCAGATTAATATATTGCTCGACTTAGTAAACGAATACCGTGATTGTTTTGCCAAAGATTTGTCCGAGTTAGGGCGTACGGCTGTAACGGAAATGGATATTACCTTAAAAGACTCGGAGCCAGTGGTTTACCGCCCTTATAGATTGAGCCACGCGGAGCGCATAGAAGTTAAATCAATGATAGACGAGTTGCTTCAATATGAAATCATTAGGCCATCAACTTCTCCATATGCTAGTCCAATTATTGTAGTTAAAAAGAAAACAGGTGATAAAAGGTTGTGCGTAGATTATCGCGCACTTAACAAAAAAACTGTAAAGCAGCATTACCCTCTTCCTCGGATAGAAGATCAAATCGATCGTTTAGCTGGAAACAAATTCTTTTGTGCACTGGATCTGGCATCTGGATATTATCAGGTACCGCTTACAGAGGATGCCAAATTAAAAACAGCGTTTGTTACACCGGACGGACAATTTGAATTCAACAGAATGCCGTTCGGTTTAGCGAATGCTCCAGCGGTTTTTCAAAGGACAATAAATTTGATGTTAGGAAACGCAAGATTTGATTCGGCTTTAGCTTATATGGACGATATATTAATACCATCTACAACATTTGAGCAGGGAATAGCAAGGTTAAGAGCGGTATTAGAAAAATTGCGAGCGGCAAACTTAACACTCAAACCGCAAAAATGTAACTTCTTTCACACTAATGTTGATTACTTGGGATTTGAAGTATCAAACGAAGGCATTCGACCCGGTTTGAGAAAAACAGAGGCAGTATTTAACTTTCCTCGCCCTAAAGATGTTCATAACGTAAGGCAATTTCTTGGATTGGCAAGTTTTTTTCGGCGGTTCATAAAAGGGTTTTCGCAGATTGCCAAACCTCTCACAACGTTACTAAAGAAAGGTGGTCAGTGGTTATGGAACGGTGAACAGGAGGATGCGTTTTGTAAATTGAAGGATGCGCTCACATCGAGACCAGTTTTAGCGTTGTACAACCCCAAAGCTGAGACTCAAATTCATACAGACGCTTGTAAGTCGGGCATTGGCAGTGTACTTATTCAAAAACAAGATGATGGGTTATTTAAGCCTGTAGCATATTATAGCCGGCAGACGTCACCCGAAGAGTCGCATTTCTCATCTTATGAGTTAGAAACTCTCGCCGTAATTGCCTCTTTGACTAAATTTCGTACATATGTTCTAGGATCAAACTTTACGATCGTTACGGATTGTAACTCTTTAAGGGCAACTTTCTTGAAACGCGATATGATACCTCGAGTTGCAAGGTGGTGGAGTTTAATTCAGGAATATGATTGCGAGATAGTGTATAGGCCAGGACAGCGCATGGCACATGCCGATGCCCTTAGTAGAAATCCAGTGTCGGACGAAGCAGGGGTGGTAAAAGTTATTGAAGCTCGTGATATTATGATCATCGATAATGACTGGTTAGCGACAGTCCAATCCGATGACACTGAAATTAAAAGGATCAGAGATATTTTAACGAACTCAGATTATGATGATGTTGTTGAAGTTCGTAAAAACTTCGTAGTAAAAAGGGATCGTGTTTACAGGAATACCGATGACGGGTTGAGATGGGTTGTACCGAAGGGTTGTCGATGGCAAATTCTACAAAAAAACCATGACGATATAGGACACTTTGGATTTGAGAAGACGTTTGAAAGAATAAAACAGCATTATTGGTTTGCTCGCATGCGAAAGTTTATCAAAAAGTACGTCAATGCAATGCTTGTCTCCAGTGCGCACATAATAAATTACCAGCGGGAAAGAAACAAGGGTATATGCACCCAATACCCAAAGTGTCAACACCCTTCCACACAATCCACATCGACCATGTGGGACCGTTTGTAACGAGTAAAAAGAAAAACACACATATTTTAGTAATTATAGACGCGTATTCTAAATTCATTGTATTAAAGGCCGTGAAAAATACTAAATCGAAGACGTCAATTTCTGTTCTTAAAGAATATTTTGGGATATTTGGATTACCCATCAGATTGATAAGTGATAGAGGTAGTTCGTTTACTAGTGCTAAATTCAAAAGCTTTATAAATGATGTGGGAGTGAAGCACATTTTAAATGCAGTTGCCTCTCCGCGTGCTAACGGGCAAGTGGAGAGATACAATCGGACGATTTTAGACTCGTTGGTTGCCCAAAATCATGGCAATGACGAAAGACTCTGGGACGAAAAGTTACTACAGGTACAGTGGGGACTAAACAATACTGTTAATAAAGGAACAGGAAAATCTCCTTCAGAAGTATTGTTTGGCCTTAAATTAACTGGTGTGAGTGAAGGTCCCTTGATGTCTGAAATATATCCTGATATTACCGATGATTATGAACAGCCAAGCGATTCTGACAATCGGACGGCTATTAGAACAGAAGTTGACGAACATATAGTTGAATCGCAAATAAAACAAAAGGTGGGTTTTGATAAGAAGAGGAAAATGCCACCCAAATTTCAGTGTGGAGATTTAGTTCGTGTAGAAAGAGCAGTTCACGTAAGTGGTCAAAGTAAAAAGTTATTGCCTAAGCTACAGGGGCCGTACCGGATCACAAAAGTATTTGATCACGACAGGTACGAAGTTACTGATACACCTCTTACAAAAAAGGGATCAGTCACATATAAAGGGGTATTTGCTGTGGATAAAATATTTCCTTGGTTGTGCTATAACAAAAATAATGGCGAACACTCTGATAGTGATGAGAGCAGCGTTAATGAGCAGTTAACTGAATGATAATCCTCGTAGTACAATAGTTAAATCGTATTATAGTTATTGTACAAAATGCAAAGTGCATATTGAGTTTATGTGAAGAAGGTAAAAGCACAAAGTGTGCCATTATATATTCGCGCAAAGTGCGCACCAAAAACATATACTTACGCAAAGTGCGTATCGATGCAAACGTGCAAAGTGAACGACGCTTCCAATTCACGAGATATAGTACGCCAAGTGAATGTGCAAAGTGCACTTGTGTGGAGAGATGCAAAGTGCAACTCTTGTTGGCATAAATATTGATTCCGAATAAATGTATAATATGATATAATGTATTAATGTATGAAATTGTCTGATTTATGTTCATTATACATGCATTTGTTGCAAAACAAAGTATAAATAACAACTAAAATGTGTGTCAATAATTGGGATAAATAGATTTAAAACAAAGTGGATTTATATCTAACATGAATATATAAGTTATTGCAAAGTAGAAATTTTTAATTTTATGTAATGAAGATTTTATGCCTATTAATGGTAAATTTGTTACGTTTTATTACAGTAGGTACATAGTTCACGAGGACGTGAACATTTATCAGGATGGACGAACTGTTAGATTCTATAAAAATAAGTGGTTGGTTGATGCACCTACTCTTTTGTAATTCCGTAGGTATGTCGACAGGGGGGCTACTCCCAAGATCGAAGTTTGGGGTTTGTGACGTGCCGTCCCTCTCACTCTCCAATTAAACACCATTAGTGTGAGCGGGACGGCGCGGTACGGGGTTCGGGTTAGGAGCTTCGGAGTAGGCCGCCAGTTAATTTGATATTTTTGGTATGTGTCCGTTCGATTACTTTCCTTAAGTTTAGTCAATAAATGATATAATGTTTATTTTGGCAATAATGCAAAAGGAATGAAGTTCTTTTAATGTTTCTTTAATTTACACGTTTTTGCTATGATTATAATAACAGTTATTAAAATGTTTAATAAAATAAGTTGCTGATTGTAACGAAGTACTTTAGAACTGTCAAGGCCACCGCACTCGGCGGGAATGGCGTCTGAAAGTATTCCATGTACTTAACTAATTTTATTTGATTATAATAATATTGTAATTTATATCAGCCGTTTTATTTAACTGGAGAGAACTATAACATTAATTACAAACAAAAGTAGGGATGTTTTCTCTTTATATTATTTTTATAGATATTAAGATCATGATGCCACAGTAGCAATACGATTTAGATAGGTATGTACTTAAAGAACCATCAATACCATCATAGTCGGGGTACAGTGTAACGTAGCTACGTACCGTAAAACGGGATGAGTTTGATGTTGGTGCAACTTTGATAGTTGAAAAATTGCTATAAAATCAAGATAGTCCATACATTGTGAGCTCGAGATTGTAGACACGAAGAGAAAACCAATAACAAGACTAATCGAGAGGTGGAAACGCAAATAAATAAACATTATTTAGCTAGACTTCTAACAACTTTTTTGGTGTCATTATCCGTCATAAGTCACCTCTGATGTTAAAAGTCAGCAAACGGCAACTTGTCACTAATGCCGACGTAAAAGTCTTGGACTACGCTTACTGAATTTTTGAATCAGCAAAAACAACGATTCGTTTAATAATTTTGACAGCTTGAATTGTCATTTTTTCATTGAGTATCTTATAATTATTATTGTAGGTACCTGACATGAATAGTCAAGTCTAGTTAATTTAATAGAAGAAGATACATGTTGCATAGGTGTACATAAGCAATACGTTGAATAGAGTGTGCAAATGATAAGCATCAAAAACCTATCCGAATCCTCAATTACCTTGTTTAATGTTATGTCCCGAAGCTTAAGCCAAAACAACAGCGAGTGACCGCATCAAATCCGAGAAAGTCGTAAAAACTGGAAATAATACGGAAGAAAAGAATGACTTTTCTAAGCATAATCTGTTTTAATTTGATAGCCAACGTGTGCCCATCTCGCCACCCCCGAGGCTCAAAGTTATGAGCTTATTCAATTTTTTTATTGAGCTGTGTAAACTCAAGAATTTTATCCCCCCAAAGGCTGAAGTTATGCCAAAATTTAATCCTCGTGGAAAACGGATAAAATTGGACCGAGGTCTTTTCGCAATATTTGGACTTTAAGTAAGGGAATAATTTAATTAAGTCGTATTTTCGGGTTCTTTTCCTTAATAGATTTATATAAGGAGCAAACGGTGTCAATAGGTACAGGATCTTGGAAGTTAAATACCTACAGTTTAGTATAAAGTCGAAAACTCTTGAAGAATAAGACGCTGCTTTTCCTTACTGCTGGAGATTTTTACACAAACACGTTCGAGTCGTTTTTGTATCAAAGCTTATACTGTAGAGGTTCCGTTTTCGTAGTTATTGATACTTTAACGCGATGCACTCAAAATCATTGTTACGACAAGTGCTTACTAAGTATCTTGCATTTCACTTTTTTACACCTTTCATGAACATGATTAAACCTAATAAAATACCAACAAATATTGTTCAATAAACATTAAAAACCAATACAGTAAGACTACAAAAGAAAAGGTTAAAGTTTTGATAAATTTTAGCCAATCTAGTTAGTAGCGCAGGCTAGTAAATTGGTTTGAAATACGAATAGCCCGGCTTATATGGAAAACGGAACTTAGCGCTATTACTAACACTCCCTGCCGAGATTTTCCCGAGGGGATGGAGTTGTTTAAGAAAGTGAAGGGTCGGCAACACTCATGCAGTTTCCCAGGATAGGTGTCCATAGTCTACGTGATTCGTTTATCACCAGATGGGTTCTAATTTGGTTGTCATCGACGTAGTAAAAAATCAAACTTCAAAGCTTGTTATTTGTTGTCGTATATTTTAATCTCTCTTCACCTTATTCAATATAACATTCGTGAAAATGTTTTTTTCCTGTAAACGCGACTGCTATGGTGCTCGACTTGTTATGCGCTTAAATATTTACATAGCACAAAGGAAATTCCAGCAAATACTTTTACCTTCAAAATTACGCATACATAATAATTATTACGGGAGGGATAACGTTTTTGTAAAGCGGAATATGTTAATTTAGCGTAGTCAAAGGTCAGTGAGTCGTGACACGGTTTGAAAATGTGGAGTAATATTGTGGAGAATATTGCGAGGTGTTTTTGCTTGTTCAGTCTAATGCCTGCTCACTTCTCACTTCATTTGATTATGCTTTTCTGCGGTTAAAGAAGCGTTTATTTTTCCTTCCTTGAAGTTATGTTCAGCATCAATATTTTTTTCTCGTTCTGCTTAATACGTGTAGTGCTTTATGCGTGCACTCATTGTGTGCCACTCTAACTTGAACTCTTTATTTACTGAGTTTATATAGCGCTTTATGACTGGTTGTTTTCATTGTTCTACAAGGTATTTATGAAAATAGAATGCAGGAGTCATTCACGTACCTACCTATTTGCTGTCGGAATCTCCCCGACATATTTTGAAGCAACCCAAGGTTCTTTGTCAAGGTGCGCTCGAACGGACTATATGTCCCCCTCTTTCTCTCTCTCTCTCTCTTTTTGTGTGTGTGTGTGTGTGTGTGTTCATAGTATTTTTTAGTCGAATGGAAAGCCCTTGTTTAGGGTCCGTCCAGCTTGATACTACCATCTTATTTGCTAATTCCAAGTAGCAGTTCTTGTGCTGCTGTACCTATTTTGACAAAGAGATATGTAAATACTAGCACATGAGATATTCTATCATAGCGTTTTAAATCCTGTGGTTTCTTTCACTTACCTGCAAATGAATTTTTTTTCGTTTGCTACCCTACGAAGTTTTTTTTACGTTGGACTGACTAGGAATTTTCTTGACCTCCATCCAACCCGATGCAGATAAGGGGCTATACAATGACGACTTAATGCGATTCAATTCCGATTCAGTTTTACGTTTTAGCCGTCATTTTTGACACTTCTATTACGGATCCTATCAGCGCCGCACTCCACCAGCCAGACTGGCCCCTATCCATTGACAATTCTAAATCCAATGCGTGTTTAATATGAACCCAACCGGCGTAGATTCACGTCGAGTTCGTAATGTAAACAGAGGTAAAGGAGGGGCCCATCATGGCAGTTGACAGTCTGAAAGGAGTCACGGTCCTCAGCAATGAGGGAACGATTGAGAAGAGAAGAGAGTACGGATCGGACAGGTTTGGAATCGAATCACATTAAGACATCATGGTAAGGCCTCTGGCCAAAGATTTAATTCGGTAGCACCTTACTTACTCCAAAACACTTTAAAAATATTTCGTTAAACCGTATAACTCCAGCCGGCAAAATGCGCAAATGTTTTCAGTCATTAATCTGTACACTTCGGGCTGTTAGCTCGTCATTTCCAATTCGAACGGAATTTGAATAATTTCATATCGCAATTCTTTAAGTAAATACGCGGTATGTCCTAAATGCTCAGTCACCGTATAATTTTTCCTCAAAACTCGGCTGAGTGACCCGCAATTTTGTTTAATTCAAAGCCAAATACCTATGGGAAATGAAAAAGTTGGCTAAGCGCACGACGGTGTGGATCTCTGAATTCCCCGTCATCCGGGATAAAGAACAAACAATTGTGGATTACGTTCTGAAATTTGACGTAAATTGACACGAATATCGGTGCCAAAGTGTGGTGGAGTGATATGAGAAGGGGTTGCTTTGGCGTTTAGTTTTAGGACTTGTTTTAATCACATACAATTCATCCATACCTATGTATTCAGCGTTTTAATTGTTAAAAGATGATGCTCAGAGTTCATTTGTTTATAAAAACTAGAGACGTTATTTATTAACGCCCTTATTCATAAACGCTCTATAGGCCCCTGCTAACTTAGCAATCGTTAGTCCTTATCTGTAAAAGGTAAATGTCAAAGTGACAGAAAAGGACAAACGATTGCTAAGTTAGCAGAAGCCTATAGAGCGTTTATGAATAAGGGGTTAGTTTTTGCAACTTTTCCTTCCGTAGTGGTTAATAAACCGTGAGTGGATCATTGAACCAAGCGTTTGAAACACTCGAATATTCACCCAAACGCATACATACATACGCACACACGCACACGCAAGCACACACACAATCGTACAGACTGATATTAAGTGGCTAAATTAGTTTCATGAGATTAATATAAAGTTATTTACATTAGCAAATAACACTTATTATGAACTCTTCATTTGTAATTTAATTTTGAAAGCACAAAAAAGCTTGAATGGAACAGAATTGAATCAACACACGTACAACCACTGCCGAATGCAATATCAAATCGATTTAAAATCTCCGAAGATTTTACGTGCACACGTATTAAATCCTCCAGGGGCTATTCTCATATAGGTCGAAAAAGTAATAACAAACAAAACGTTTACAAACATCGCCCCCTGGGCGGTCGTGTAGAGTTTGCTATAAACCGATTTGGAACTGATTTGGAAAATCGAATGATAAAAAAATACTGTCACGTCCGAATCTTACTTTTAGAATTTAATGTCGGGCATTCTGTTTGTAGATAATCTTTTCTGGCATCTGGATCATATTTTTGTGGCAATCATTCGACAACTAAACTCGTTTAAGCGCTTTGGTAATGCGGATGTCAATCAATGAGTGTTTGTGATCACTTACATGATACACATACATACATACATACATAAATACACAAATCACGTCTAACTTAAGGTAACAAGACCAAATGGCCACGTTAAGCATGAGTGTGGACGTAGGCATAGGTGGAAAGAGGAATGAAAATAGTGATGAGTTGTTAGCCGCATCGCCTATGAAATGACTCCTACTATCAGGTCATTTACTATCAGGTAACCCAGGTGCTCGTGCGCGAACCTTTGAAGCGTATTTCCCGTTGTTATTTTTGAGGTACGCAATTCTAAAAAGCTACTTTGAAGCCTCGGATGGGCCCTTAAAATGGCAATCGATCAAATGGTATTAAAGTAATGTGTCCAGAGCACATCTCCATTGAATTTATGGCTCCAATCTGTTGAACGATTCGTAAAGACTTGATCTTTGGCAGCGATAGTTCATTGTTTAATCCACGCTTCAGTGATTTGTGAGGAAGATAATGCTTAAAGGCTGAGCCGCCTGCAGCCGTCTCCTACAGCCTCGAGAGCTGGCGCTCTGACGTGTCCGAAATGTTCACTAATGATGATGACTAATGATGATTTTTAGACCAATCTTTGCAATTATTTTCTATCAAGCCAATTTCGTCCAATCATGTATTGTACTTCCATGCTGGTCTGGGAGCAAAGAAAAAACATAGAATGTACCAGTTGCTTCTCTTCCCACGCAAATGGTAAAAACCCATCGAGGGAATGGGCGAAAATCATAGGAATCATGTTATAGGCGATACGGCTAGCAACCCATCACTATTTTGATTCCACTTTCCACCTCTACGCCCTCAGTGTCTTGCTAAACGTGGCCTGTAGGTCTTGTTACCTTAGGCTCTGTCTACCCCGTAAGGGATAAAGACGAGATTTGTGTATGTATGTATGTATGTATGTATGTATGTATTGTACCTATATATACACCCACAATCATGCTAGACGTGGCCTTTAGTTTCTGTAGCCGTGAAAATGAGATTTTTGAATATGTGTATTTTATTTTTCTGCGTACTAAAAAAAATAGTTTTTGACCAAATTCAACGATTTAGATATTGTCAACCTTTTAAGCCATCTTCTTATCAGCGCCCTAACAACTAGGAGTTGATACAGTCACCATATGATCAAAATTGGTCGGACGGATTCATATTCATGTCAATGTAGATATAACAATCTTTCTTTATATAAATGTATAAAATAATGTATAAAAAATGTTACACCATAGTAAATTAAAGTATGTATTTTCAAAAACGGAACGTGTTGATTAATTTCGAAGTTTTAATCGTATTGAACCGACGTTTCGTTAGACTGATTTTTGAATGAAAATAAAAAGTGTCATAGTTTATCGAATCATGCGACTTTTGTGAGGACGAAATAATAATGATTGAAGTACGTGTCATCTTTCTGAACTAAATGCTTATGTTCTATCGTTATGATAAAAATAAAAAAAATAAGTAAAGTCTTCTAACTCTTAAAGTGGAAGTGAAGTGAAACCAAATAAAGTATTGGCTAAAATGACTTGCATTCAGGCCATAATCTTAACAAAAAAAGAAGCGTCTGACACTGATTGTTACACCATTTTTTTTTTTTTTTTTTTATGTCAGAGAGGCCAGACAAACGAACTAGTGGGTCACCTGATGGTAAATGATCACCACTGTCCATAGACACCCGCAGCGCTTTACGCGATACCAGTGCGTTGTCGGCCCTGCAGAAAATTGTACCATTCATAGTATTTTCCAAAAAAAGCTTGAATTTTATTCAAAATTCGAACAACGAAATTGCAAACTGTGCGCTTGAAATCACACAAACCCGCAAAGATATCCAACAGGGACAACAAAAATAAGTGTTGAGCAGTGTCATAATTCACGTACAGAAAATAAGTTTTCCACTACAGTGCTAAGTTCAGATGTAATAAAATATCATCCTAGACAAAAACCCGTAACCATTCGGCTTCCATGCCAGCCGCTTCTCCACCTTCCACGGAAAATAATAAAATGTGTAGCCCAACCAAATGGAAAATTGAATGAATAAGCATTGTTTAGCTAGTACAGTCTGCATTATTTAAGAATAAATATTGAAAATTTCAGGTTACCTATGTTTAAGTATTCTTTTTTTTTTATATATGAATAGGAAGGCAAACGAGCAAGTGGGTCACCTGATGGTAAGTGATCACCACTGTCCATAGACACCCGCAACCCCGGAGGGATTGCAGATGCGTTGCCAACCTAGAGGACTAAGATGAAATGCCTCTTGTGCCCGTAATTTCCCCGGCTGTCTTACTCTCCACACCGGAACACAGCAGTGCAAGCACTGCTACTTAGCGGCAGGATTAGCGAGTAAGAGTGAGAGAGTAAGAGAGTTCTGTGATAATCGTTTGTATTTATGAAATGAGTAGCATTAAATCAGGCTTCGTATTCCTCTTCCCCATTTTCTCAGTGCTGCGTCTTCACCACATAATAATATTATATCATAATCAGTGCCCAGCCTATTTGGTACGGTCTCATGCGAAAGATGCAAATGGTGCAAGCAAACGCCCACTATCTTTTCAAATGCTTCAGACCACGTTGTAGACGCAGCGTTGATCACGTCTGTCTTCTATTTTGTCCAAGGTACCGTCTATTGCTAGAGACAGGGCTTTGAAGATGGAAATATGTCCAAAGAAGCTAAGGGCTATTTGTCGGTAAATCCTCTTTGTGGGCACTCTGCGTGGGCCACGAAAATGAATGGAACTGAAACTGAATTGTAATGCCCCTGTCGCCTGTCACTTTTATTAATTTGGGTCTAATATTGTAATTGTTACTATTTCAATTCACCAAACGCTAATAATAAAATACCACAAGTGCAGCGGAGCTTTTCAACCGGTCCAGGGACCTTGTAAAGTATGCGGAGCTAACTGCCAACCTTCACTAGTTGGAGAGGCACCATGAGAAGAAAGTTGGATGAAAATCGACACAAAATTTAAAACCTTAATCATAATTATACTTGAAGTTTAAACAAACAAAATTTCAGCATAATAGTGTACTGCCGCAGTGCTAGTTTCAATGCGACCATAGCTTTTCAAACTACCTAAACAAGTATTCCGTGACGACACGAACGTCACAGGCAAAAAGAAAACAAGATAAATAAAAGAAAGGTCTCCATCAAAAATCAATCTACCTTTGTATGAAAACATTTGCGTGGTGAAATCGTATAAATACAGATGGGTGGATCAACTATTTCCTGCTGTTATTCTATCCCATCGGCAAGGGGACCAATTAGTGCCGTTTGTTAAAAGAAATGTTGTGTCTCATTATACTAACATGCCTAATAAGTGACCAATTACCGAAGAGGCTTAAGAATAAATGTTTGGCAAAATATTAAACCTGTAAACTTATAATACCTATGTTTTAAAGTGTGAGCAAGAAGAACGTAACACAGCAACGATCGAACGAACGAAAAAGTTGATCCACCCAGTACCCCACAAAGCAGCCAGCTGTTAAGTTTCTTTAATCTGGAGATTGAGAATGAGAGGATATTGTAAAGAGTTATGACAGGTAATATTGGTCTTAGGTCGGTGTCAAGTGGTGTTATTTTACATTTTGCTAGACGATTTCATTGTTATGGGTTTTAGGAACTGAATAGAAAAAGTTTATTCGAATTTAAGAAATACTCGTATAATGTCTGCATTGAAATCTCATAAATATTTCTCAGTCATCATATCAGCCATAGGACGTCCACTGTTGGAGATAGACTTCCCCCATAGACCTTTAGTTGCCTCAGTTGGAATTGTGAACCCGCGACTTTAACCAGGTCATCCGTACCAGGGTTGTTACGGATGCAGATGCGGATGCGGATTATTAGAAGTTCACATCCGCGGATGCGGATTTGATGCGGATGCGGGTGTGATGCGGATGCGGATGCGGATTTTGGGATTTTAAAAAGATATTTATTTAAATTTTAAATGCATAATAATACTTATTAGTGCATAATAGTATTTATGTAGACAAACGCGAAGCACGTGCCACTATGGCTTCGCCCACTTTCTTAACATGTAGTTACTCGTCGATTCTTGTTGATGTGAATCTGCATCCGTAAAAACTCGGCATTGATTGATGCGGATGTGAATGCGGATGCAGATGTCTGAATTAATGCGAATATTCCGCATTTACGGATGCGGATGCGAATATTCGTAACACCTCTGATCCGTACAATTCGTTGGTAGACGTCCTACGCTGCGCTTGCCGATCTGCGGTCTCCACTCGAGAACTTTTCGGTGTAACCGACCTGTTCTCCTTGCTATATGGCCTGCCTATTGCCTTTTAACGAGATAATTCGCTTGGCTATGTCGGTAACCATTGTTATTCTTTGTATCTCCTCATCTGTATGTTAAATTCGTCTTTAAATAAAATTTGAAAACATTAAGAAGCTCTATGAACGAAGAGATGTACTGTAGGTATTCTCAGCGTTAAGGTGTCCAAGCGACTCGACTGGTTCCAGAATCATAGCAAATGACGCTGTGCCCGTCAAAAATGCTATGACTTAAGCTTCAATGCGTTTGTCAAGGCTGTACAGAAAATGTTTTAAAATGAGATTGCTTATTTTAAACCTTTCCTCATTACCATCAGCCAAAATACGTCCACTGCTGAAAATAGGTCTCCCCTAAAGAGCGCTTTAAAATCGATCTTGCGCGGTGCTCATCCAAGGGGCATATTATATCGATGTTATTTTAAAATGAAAGTAATTTCTCAATCTTACACCGACTGTATCAAAGCTAAATTTATTCAACAATTTCGTTCGAAAACCGATTCGGAGCGCTCGAGCGGAGCTCGAATCGGCACAACTAAGAATGATGTAGCACGCTGTATATGACACGCCATTTTCTCGAAATCCGGTACCCGTAAACTTTGGAGTACTCAACGACCCGGATTTGCGGACCCCCATTTACTCTATACGACACTTCAACGGCATCCCTCCTCAAATAGAAACAACGGCAAAATGTTTTTGACGGGTTTCCGCCGTTTTTTCTGTCGGTCTTTTTCTAGGATGTTCTTTACCTTTTTGGGGTTCCTTGCGTAATGAGAATTACTACAGACATTTCGCTGCAATGCGCTGTATAGAAAGTGATGTTCAAAATGTAAAGTTGATGTTCTGTAGGTTTAGTAACCGTTTCCGTTTATCGAATGTTGTGTTGTGTTCATACTGTATATATGTATAGATATACTTCCATGCTGGTCTGGGAGCAAAGAAAAACATAGAATGTACCAGTTGCTTCTCTATCCGCACAGATGGTAAAAGCCCATCGAGGGAATGGGCGAAAATCATAGGAATCATGTTATAGGCGATGAGGCTAGCAACCCATCACTATTTTGATTCCATTTTCCACCTATACGCCCACAATCTTGCTATATGTGGCCTGTAGGTACCTGTTACCTTAGGCTCTGCCTACCCCGTAAGGGATAAAGACGTGATTTGTGTGTGTGTGTGTGTGTTGTGTTCTCTTTCTTGCATTTAGTAAGAAAGAGCTCAACATAATTACGGGTCTGGTAACACGTTACATGTTTGAGTTATGGGGAAGGACTTAGGATAGTTTTTATCCCGGTATATGGGATAGTTCCCGCGGGATATAGCGATAACCACGCGATAGGCCAATTCTGTGCAGACGGAGTAGCGGGTAACCGTACCATTACGAGCATAAAAACAACATTGAAGGCACGTGGTTGTAGAATGACGTAATATTTTGTTAGATAACAATGGGAGCAATCAATTACAAACTGTTTGTTTAGTTCAATAAAGCACTTGACATTCTTAATAACTAAATACATGACTGGAATTCCAATGATTCATTCAATCAACAATTTAAGAGACACAAATCTCCTTTTTTTTCTTCTTTTGTTGAAGTCGGATAAAAAGTATATTAACGAAACAGATCTATATGGGGAGTATGTAAAGATGCGTTGGGAGAAGGCCTAGAAGGACGTCCCGACCAAATAGAAGACGTTTTGAAAAAGGTCCGGTCAGAAGTACCCGAAACCGACGTGCATGTATATAAAGAGATTGACGAATGTGGACGAAGCGAAAGAGGTATGACACGTAGCAAGAGGAACAGAGTAGTATCTGCCTACCCTTGTGGAAAAGAGGCGTGACGGTATGTATGTAGTTTAATATCGAAATGCGCTGCAGTTATTATATTAACTGAGGATAGCAAGACATGTGGTGACATGTCATGACACGTATAAAAAAACAAGTTAGGAACCGACCTAATTGACTGGTGGTATGAGAACTTGACTACGGCATTTGAGATCCCGGATTCGAACCCCAAGGTTTAGTTTGAATACATACGTACACAAATAACGTCTTTATCCCTTACGGGATAGACAGGGCCTAAGGTAACAGGTACCTACAGGCCACATTTAGCAAGATTGTGGGCATATAGGTGGAAAATGGAATCAAAATAGTGATGGGTTGCTAGCCTCATCGCCTATAACATGATGCCTATTATTTTCGCCCATTCCCTAGATGGGCTTTCACCATCTGCGCGGGTAGAGAAGCAACTGGTACATTCTATGTACTAGAAGAAAAACGATGTTTTCTAGCTTTATACAGCTTGCCAAATAAACGTCAATGTCAGTATAAACATTCGCTCATTAAAAATAAAAAGCCGATGTTGAATAAATGCCCTAAGGCGTCCTTTAGCAAAACCTTTATTTACCTATCTGAATGATTATTTTTCTTTCATTTAAAAGGGAATGGAAATGTTTCTGTTGTTTTATTTTTTCAATAGTTAGCCTTTGTCGATCTCAGTTTTTAAGGTCCCGTGTCTCAATGATAAAAAAGAACTCTAATGCGATCATATTCTTGTCTACCGTCACCATGTCTTTGTGAATTGTGTGAACAGGACCGTTTTCATCACGTTTTCGCCATTGCTATTTGTATTGGAAGCAGACAATTCCGTGGAGGAAAAATTACTGGAATTCATTTGGCACCATAAATTTCGAAAACTCAAAGGGCCCGGCCTGAACCTACAAACCTCTGCTTCAAAGGACCTTATACCACTTGGATATCACGGTTTTGCGATAGTACAAAAAATTAATTTTTTATTGCTTTTTTTTAGCATCACGAGATTACGATTTAGTACTTGTATCTTAGGTCCCGGATTAATCTATCGCCAATTTACTATACAGGTTTACTTTAAAAAAAAATAGAGGAAACACGCGACAAAGCTTATATTTACACTAGCTTCTGCCCGCGACTTCGTCCGCGTCGAATTAGCAATCCTTTTACAATTTATCTATGCGACGCCCTTTCACATGTTTATCGGTATCCCGCGGGAACTATACAATAAAATTTTCCAAGATAAAAAGTTGCCTATTTATTAATCTTGGATACCAGCTACCTTCGGTCTAAATTTCATCCAAATCTGTCCAGTCGTTTTAGCGTGAAGAAGGAACATACTCACTCAAATCGTCACAAACTTTCGCATTTATAATTATTAGTAGGATAATGACATCAATAACAAACACTTCGAGAACCTAATATTAACTATGCTATTAATCCTACGTACTCGTAGTATTAAAAATTCTTCTATGCTGGTCTGGGAGTAAAGAAAAAACATAGAATGTACACCAGTTGCTTCTCTTCCTGCGCAGATGGTAAAAGTCCATCGAGGGAATGGGCAAAAACTTAGGAATCATGTTATAGGCGATGTGGTTGGCAACCCATCACTATTTTGATTCCCCTTTCCATCCTTACGCCCACAACCATGCTAAACGTGGTCTTTAGGTCTTGTTACCTCAGGCTCTGTCTACCCCGTAAGGGATAAAGACGTGATTTATGTATGTATGTAGTATTAAAAATGCAAGAGTGTTTGAAAACATATTTGTGGACATATATTATGTTTGTTCTGCCAGAATAGCTGAACAAACCAGGATGAAATTTGGCATTGAGATATTCTGGTCTGACACAGGCTATTTTATCCCGGTAAGTATATCCTGGGATAGTAATAAACATTTTTTTCGCAGACGAAGCCGCGGGTAAAGGGTAGTTTAACATAAAAACACCTAACCATTAATCCCAGCCTCGAGTATCGAGGCTGCCGTCCCTCATTATTTTTAGTTCTAAATTGGTACCAAAGGATTATACCCGTAGTTAGGATTTGGGATATTTTGTGCGTGTCGGGATGTTATAATGATGGGTTAGTAAATAAAGCCTTTATAAAGATTATAATTAGTGTCAGCCACATTAAGCCCTAATTATATCGTACTAGTTTCTCCCCGCGACTTCGTTTATTGCGATTGGTTTACGTTGCGAATCTGGGCAGTAACGACCTTTGACATGTTTATCGCAATCCCGCGGGAACTATGCAACTATCCGAGATAAAAAGTAGCCTATGTTTCTATTTAGGCCACCAGCTATCTCCGTTCTAAATTTTATCCAAAACCGTGTAGTCGTTTCAGCGTAAGAAGGAACAAACATACACGCTCACTCACATCGTTTAGTAGGATAATTTAGATCTATCTAAACTACTACTATTTGTAGTCTCGTGTTTTCTCATTCTGACAATATCGAATAAAAATGAGACAGTTTATAGTATAAAGTGAAATTCAGGTTGAATCCGACGCAGCGCCATATTTCCAAGCTTTTATAATCGTGATATTGAAACTGACAGAAAAGGTGAGAAAAAACGCTTTGTTTGATTGTTTGATATACTACCTCTAATCAAAAGGTTTTAGCCTGAAATTTATGTTTGAACTTCTTTTATTTTCAAATTTGTCTGCATGAAAGTATTAGGACGAAGTCTGAGTAAAATCGATATTTAAATGATCGTGAATGAACCCTCGTTTATTGAAGATAAAGTTGCCAATCTATTAGATCTGCGTAGTGCTAAGGTTAAGGCAAGATATTACCAAAAAAGTTAGAAATTAGAAGCCTCTAAAGTCAAGAACAATATCCACCTGCAATTAAGATTCCTTCCAGCCTCTCAAACTTTGAAAAAACATCAAAATGTTAATTTAGCGCAGTCGAGTCAAGTCTGCAATAAAGATTAACGGATTAGTTCAAGGCTTCAGACCTGACGAGCCCAGGCAATGGCGGATTATTATAAATGGTCTTTCACGATAACTTTTGAAGAAGTCATCTTGGATTTTCCAGATTTTCCTCCTTTCCCGGCCTCGCAGCTACACTGTGTATGCTTGATAAACAAATGATCTCGACTCGGGAATAAATTACTTTGTATCTTTATTTTTCTTTTTTGGGGCAATCATAATGTGAATATATAAGTTAATGTCAATGTTTGTATTGTTACGGGTTCAAATGAAGGAGCTCGTTATTTTTTCGCCGCGCTTTTTGTAAATGGTTTTGATTTGCAAACGTGAAGTTGTTTTTTTTATAAATAAGTAGCTGCGTACATTTTTAATCTGACGGAAAATTAGAACGTTCTCAATTCCACTTTTCAAACATACAAGGTCTCTTAGAATAGAAGCTTTTCGGTGAAGGGAAATATCGTAAGAAGCCCTGCATACATCTGCGTTGCAATTGAATTGCTACAAAACAAGCAGAGACGACATTACACATAACTAATTAAAATCAGTCAGGGACTGAGAGTGTTGAAACAGGCTCTAAGTTTGATTAACTTTTATTGAAATCTTTATTTATATTTTCATTAATAAGTTGTTAAAGTAAAAGTATCCATATATTTATGACATAGCTTCTGAACGGATAGATTAACTTGTAAGTGTTTTAAAAAGATTGATTAGTTGCATTGGTACTTTCTTAGTTCATTTTTATTAAAAAACCGTTTTTGAGAAACCGGGCTTAAAAAAATAACGACGGTTTTTTAACTTCTCTGAGTAGCCAGGTATCCAGCGCATAAACTCAGTAACACCAAGAGTCCGTTGAAAACTAAAAATAGCATATTTACGTCTTGTTATAATTAAATTTCATTCGTTAATAATATTCTTCCCACTCTAAACGCCTACAAACTATTTACTTCGATTCATTTCGGTTCTATACTTCTCGAAGTTTCTTGTATATTTCCATGTAAACAGAACACTTTATGTAACAAGTTCAAGCCAGACCTATGCAAGTTCCATAAACTTATTAGGCCAACTTTACCCATGCCGGGCTTAATGAGTTGCGACCACGTTGTCGAATATACTGTAATTACAAAAACAAATAACAGATGTCGTGATAACGGAATTGTTGAATATTTGAATTCAAATTTGGAACGTCAACTCCTATACTTCTGTTTTTGTACTCTTTTATTTTTGTCTGTGGTCATCTTTCAATATAGAAACATGAAACCAAAATTTGCTCCGTTTATTTGTTCCAAAGTTATCAGGAATATTAACCACTTTATAGTTTTAATAAACAAACTAGCTTTTGCCCGCGACAAATTATTTAATATACATAAATTATACAAATATACCTTTATCTTGAATCACTCTATCTAATAAAAAAACCGCATCAAAATCCGTTGCGTAGTTTTAAAGATCTAAGCATACATAGGGACAGACAGCGGAAAGCGACTTTTTTTTATACTATGTAGTGATTGAAGAAAAGTGTCGTTTCTCTGTTACTCACGTGATAATGCAGCGAGTAGGTTAATGACCTGACCATGTTAGATATCCCGGGTTCGAATCTGGATAAGGGCAGGGATTTGTGTAGTATAGTAACTTTTATCTCAAAAAAAATATAGTTCTGGTATGTATAGATAAACGTATTATCTGCGGACAAAGTAGCGGGCAACTGTTACCAAAGAATTAAAATGAAAAAATATATTGACAGATATAGTAAAAAGGCAAACATGTCTCTAGAAAGCGATATCTTCACGTTAAAATAAGTTTTTAACTCATGATTATTTTTGAAAGTGCGGATTTTTCCTTAAGCATTTGATTGGTGTGCCATTGTAGAGAGAGAGTAGTACAGCAGGCTGAACTAACAGTTAGGTAGTCAGGTAATCGTATTTTTTTTTAAATTCTGAATGAATTAACTTACGGGAATTAAGTGAATGATCGAAGCATCCTCGTTCACGATAGATTCCAAGCCCTTTAAAAAACAGAGTATTTATTTCAGACGCCAACGAATTTTCAGTCATTTAATCCAATAATATTACCACGACAATTTTCAAAGTTGATATGTAAAAATGCTGCATAGAACATGATAGCTCATTTGATTCAGTTTGATCCATTTTTGTGGCGTTTACACAATTTTGAAGAATTTTCAGTAAAATGTTGTTTGTAAAAATAAACATGACGTAACTCAAGGTTCTTGAGGTATAAAGTAAAACGTATGCTCAGTAAGTTTGTACCTCTGCACTTCAATTTCCCTCGTTATAAGTAGAAGCGGAAATCTCACAAGTTGAAAGATTTATTATTATAAGGCTTATACGCGAGCCGGGAGCTCGAGTGCTCAGAATTTCTCATAATAACTTTTTATCGGTCCTTATTTTTTGTTTCGACTTTTAAAGCGTGATTGAAGGCATTAATTATAATTTTTGGAAAATCAAAGTTAGCAGGATATTGAATAAGGGGATTGTAAGAAAGAAAAACACAGCTCATTAAATCGAACATCAATAGTGTATCGACGATCAAAAATTATATTTGCTTTCTAAAGAAGCATAATTTTATCATGATATTCTTTATCAAAATTATCTTACTATAATGTTCACTCTATAACGACAGTCACGTTACATTAAAACAGAACAAAATGTCCCTATTTTCATTAAAAAAATCATTTACAGCTACTCATGTGAGTACCGAAGAAACCGCCACATCCGCATAGTGCCGTAACAACAAGATAAACAAAACCGAGCGAAACACAAATCGTCCGCGCGATAAAACACTTAAGCTTCGCACTCACCGTAACCCGGGATAAACTTCGCTCGTTCATCATGAACACCGTTCACAGACACTACAACAAACACAGCCAAAAAGCACGGTAACTCTTTAAAATTCGACTTCCGAATCATAACGTACGCAACCGCGGCGCCGCCGTCCGTTCGGCATTCTTAATTCATGTTCACGCAACGTTTTTAATTCACAAAAACCGTTAGAGTTCAAATTCGAAATGTATTCCACAGATTAGTGACGCGCCAATGCTCGACGCGTCGGCCGCTCGTGTGCGCTGCCCGAAAGCCGCGCTCACACTACCTAAGGGCGTATCTTGACAGATCCTTATTGCGCTTGCGTGAAACGAAGTGACTCTTTGGCCTGACGGACTTATTCACGAGTTAATTAATATATCAACTTTTCTCCGCCTCTGAAGGTATAAAGTGACTCCTTTAATAAAATATTTGGCTTAGTGTCTCTTTCCTTGCGGCCGTAGCGGGAAAGTTTTGACGTGGCCGACTTAACCTCCACAATTTCTCCTTTCCTCGGCTAAGTAACCAATTAAGGTGTTAATAAATTAATTTTCCGAGTCCGCTGTCTGTGTGGACTAGGCACTTATATCCACTAATTTCTATCTTTGCTTACTAATTGCAGCGCTAATTACTTAAGTTTTTAAATTTGAAGTCGCTTCCTGAGCGAGAAGGCGTTTTTGGAATTACGAATTTTATTTAACCTTATAAGATAAGCAGGATTCAAAATTCTTTTCAATTAATTTCGAAATAAGTTATGGCAAGACTATATACAATTTATTTATAGTTTTCTTCCTTAATAAATTGAAAAGCATGAGGTATTAAATATCTTATTAACTGAGTTTTGGATGAAAGCATTTTAGTCTAAAATCTGATAAAAAATTGTAAAACAAATAATGTTCAGTCTTGTTCAGTTGATAAGCCTATTCATTAAAATTTGGAATAAACTTTTTAACATAATTTTATTATTAACTAGGTATTTATTCGCAGACAGAATATTTTAAACATTTTTTTAATCGATACTAACTTAATAAACAATAAACAAGCAACAGGCATCACTACGTAGTCTTCTTTTTTCAAAAATCTACAACCATATCACATGTCGTGATTACATCGTACGATTTGCGATACATTGCCGTCAACGCCATATCACTTTCAAATTCATTGCCACGCCGCTCCGCAATGTACATCATCCGCACAAAATTTCTCCCACCGTCTAAAATAGCTTAGGTTACACCGCAATGTTCCATCGTAGCACAACGTGCAAATCTATAAGGGTCGATACACACCAAAGTTGCAGATGTCCTCGGTTACCCCGACGGAAGCGGGCCGTTTGCGGTCGCGGTCAAACTCAAGATGGTGTAATTGTGTGACGGGAGTGAATCGGAGTGGCATGGTAAGTAATAGGCTGGGTGCTTTGTCCGAAATAATTGGCTCATTTTATGCCCATATTAGAATTTCAATGAGCGAGTGGTTAAGTTTTACACCTGTAGGCTTATTACCCAACTCGCTCGCAATCGCCATCGTGTTCATTTTGACAGTTCTTGTATGAATATGTCAGCTAGCTGATTCCGATGCCAATTGTCAGCCAATACTTGAACTGTCAAAATGAACACGATGGCGATTGCGAGCGAGTTAGGTAATAAGCCTACTGAACTGGATTGGCTACTAATATTATGAACGCGAAAGTTTGTAAGTATGGATGGATGGATGGATGTTTGTTACTCTTTCACGCCAGAACGGCTAAACAGATCTGGATGAAATTTGGAACATAGATAGATTATAGTTTGGAATAACACATAGGCTATTTTTCATCCCGGAAAATTGCATAGTTCTCGCGGAATAGTGGAAAACTATTTTTTTGCAGACGAAGTCGCGGGCAGCGGCTAGTCATACATAATTCACGTCTTTATCCGATACGGGTTAGACAGAGCCTAAGGTAACAAGATCTAAAGGCCACGTTAAACATGATTACATTAAGAGTATAATAAGAGGGAGAATTTTTTCTTGTGGCAGAATTTTTCAAAATGTAGTATTTTAAGAGTTTAGTACTTTGGGACACAGTTTCTCATTCTCTTTGTATGTTCGTCTGTCATATGCGGCACAGTGCTTTATTGTTTAGGACGTTTTATCAAAATATATAATTTAAAGACGTTCCCAACATTTTGTGTTAAAACTTTTCAAAATTCAAATTAGAATATTATTATATTTTATATTATGGTTTAGAGGTGACATTGTTTTTTGTTAGAACATGATAATAATGACGGGCTTAAATGCCTCCAAAACCAACCTACACAAATCTTTGTGTGTAATTCTTCCCAGAAATTCTGTGAAGTTTGCAAACAAAACGAATTAGGAACGAAATTTAACTTAATGCTATCCCTTCTGTCTTTACGTAATTTAATATCTATAACTTTGAATTGATGGGTATTGGAGGGTAATTTAGTTACCGCGCCTTAACGATAGGAAGCGCCAAATTCGAATTGAATATACATAGTTGAATATATTATATAAATTAATTTGAAATGGATACGAGCCGCCAACGCTAGTCCGGAATATAGTTTGGGAAAGAATATAATTCAGTTTCCACAACGTGGTTTCAGACCCGACAATTATTTTGTTGATGATGGTAATTTACTTAGAATATTTTTCAGAGATAGGACGCAGCGTTAAAGGTTATTTCTATCAATCAATACTCAATCACGGCCATGAAATTCCAACGAAATGGGTTTTACATAATAATTATGAAGACTAACGGTAATAGACATAAATGTTTGATACACATACATGCAGTCACGCTTCTTTCCCACAGGGGAGGCAGAGACTACTGTTCCACTTGCTACGATCCTGTAATACTTCTTTCGCTTCATCCACATTCATCAATCTCTTTATACAAGCTCGTCGGTTTCGGGTACTCCTGACCTGACCTTTTTCCAAAACGTCTCCTATTTGGTCTCGGAACGTCCGAGTAGGCCTTCCTCTTCCAACAACCATTCACACTATGGGGATCATGTCATACATACACACTCATAGGTCTGTTTAGTTGGTCTACTTTCATCCATCCGCTCTACTTGACCAAACCAACTAAGCATACTTTTTCTATCCTCTTTCACACCCGCACGTTCCCTTATCACACTATTCCTTATTCTATCTTTCAGTGATACACCTTCCATACTTCTTAACGCTCTTATGTCTACTGCATTTATTCTAATAAATGTTAGATACCTTTTAGGAATAGTAACACACACGTGTGTAAGTCGTGACATCATGAGACAGATAGATATTAAAATTTACTTAGTTACGTTTTACAGTGTCAAGCTTTTAAAAATAAATAAATAAATCATACTAAACGTGGCCTTAAGGTTTTGTTACCTTAGGCTCTGTCTACCCCGTAAGGGATAAAGATGTGATGTAATCATATTTTTTCCATTCAGGATTAGATATAAAAAGAAGTATGGAAGGTGTATCACTGAAAGATAGAATAAGGAATAGTGTGATAAGGGAACGTGTTGGTGTGAAAGAGGATATGGTGACTAGGATAGAAAAAAGTATGCTTAGTTGGCTTTGTCACGTAGAGCGGATGGATGAAAGAAGACTAACTAAACAGATCTATATGGGGAGTGTGAATGGTAACGTTGGGAGGGGAAGGCCTAGACGGACGTTTCAAGACCAAATAGGAGACGTTTTGGAAAAAGGTCAGGTCAGGAGTACCCGAAACCGACGAGCATGTATGAAGAGATTGATGAATGTGGATGAAGCGAAAGAAGTATGTCAGGATCGTAGCAAGTGGAACAAAGTAGTCTCTGCCTACCCCTGTGGGAAAGAGGCGTGACGGTATGTATATGTATGTATGCAGCGTTAGATACATACGGTGGTAAACTTACTCGAGTGAACCAAATTACGCTTAGACGTGAAAATGTACGAAGTCTATCGATTTCGTTAACCCTGCTTAGTTCATAACATCGTATTAATTTTATTACATAAGGAATAATTAATATTGATGATAAACAAGAAAGAGCGGCGTAGGGTCCCCCGGGTGCGGTCGCGCCCAGCACGCCCAATCAATTACGTCACACAATGTAACAATGATCCTTTGTTGTTTTCAACTTAAAATCATAAGCAGCACTTTGAGCCGCGGCTACGCTTGCCTATAATCATCATCATCATTAGCCCGAAGACGTCCGCTGTTGAACGAAGGCTACAGAACGCTATGTGCCAATGCATTCGGTCTCACCTCTGTAGCAACGGATACGCCAATGAATTATTTACAGGTCAATCAGTATGCTTAGTGTAGGTTTTAGCTCACAAAATACATCTCGAACGCGTTTGCGTTAAAATGTAAAATACCACGAGAACAGTTTGTTGCCATTTTGATCCGCAGGGTGGCGCTGCCAATTTTTCCATAGTAATTGAGACGTTTACGTGAACGCATTCGACACGTTTTTATATGCGAAAACTTACACTAGAGGCGCAGAACCAAAAGAGTTTGTTTAACCCCCGACGCAATAAGAGTTGTTTGAGCTTCACGTTGATTTCTGTCTGTCTATCTGTGAGTGGGTTTTTTATTTTTATTTAATGTTATTTTTCATACAAACCACGAGTACTTAAACACGCTAAACGTGTCGTTATAAGTCTTTTTAGCTTAAAGGCTGTCTGTGAAAGGTAAATGTCAAAGTGACAGTCCTCTAACTTACACTCTAACTTACGCTCTTTAGGCTTCTGCTATAAGTTACTGTCTGCTAACTTATAGCAGAAGCCTAAAGAGCGTTTATGAATAAGGGGGTATTTCATCCTCGTGAGGGATAAGATGTGATTATGTATGAAAAATGATGCCTGAGTGGACGCTCGAAGCGGAGCGTTTAGCGGTGCGTGCAGCGTGGCGGGCAGCGGCAGAGGCTCTGTGCAGCGTCAACTCGGGACACCAGCATGAGATTCATTTGTTTAAAATGTACGCCGCACGGCCCGCCCCGCCGCACGCTCAACTTGAGCGTCCACCCAGGCTTCACACGAATTTTCACTCTATTGATTACATACTCAGTGGTCTGATACTACCCAGATTAACTACTCAGTTTTCCCAGAATACTACACTTGATTATAATGATAGATTTCAATTATATTCTCTGTAGCAGGTGGTGATTTATTACTAGTAATACAAACTAGCGTGTAATTGAGATGTTTAGCTAATCACCATAATAAATTATCTGGTAATCCCTAAAGGCAAATGTTAATTATTAACGCTTACTTATTTATCAGGCAATTTGATGCTGATGGGTATCAGTTAACATTTAGCTATCATTTTAATTAGTAATTAACGAGAACACTGTAGACATGAAAGATGCTGAGGTGGCCTCGGGATTTAACCTATTGCGTCTTCAGCAGTAGGTTATGAGTTCCAACTCGGCCTCTTACTTCAGTTTTTAGAATTTCTACGCGAAAGTTAACATTGAATTTGAAGCAAGAAATACGGTAATTTCAGACATTTTGCTTTATAGTTGTTTTGCAATTGAGTCATTTTCCTTCTTAGTGTTATTGCGTTTTAGGTAAACCGTTAAAGTAATTTAGCTTATTAGGCATTGTGATCCTGATCATAAAGGAAATTGTTGCCTGACGGAAATTAATTCCCATCGTCCAATGACACTCGTAACACGAGACTGCTTCTGGTGCGTTGCCAGCCATTTTTGAAATGGCATAAAAAGTGTGTACCTACATAAAAATGTTTCGAATGCGTTTGCACAATCGTCTTACTTAATTCATTATTATTTTCAGCCTATATAAGTCCTGTAACTATATTAGTACTGTTGGGCACCTGCCTCTTATAATGAGACGTCTCAATTAGAGGTTATTTTACTGTTGTATTGCGCGCCTCAATTATTAATGGTATTGATAAACAAAGCCGTTAGTAGTTTCTGGTTTAACTCACTTCACATTCCACTAAACAAGTGAGTCCAAGCTCCCGCAATAGAAGTCATCATCCAAAATCAAAACGAAAACCCTTTATTTCTCCAAAACGACTCCGCTAATTGTTATTTCCATAAATAAATTATAAGGATCTGTACATTATTTCTTTGAAGACATAACCCGATGAAATGGGTTCCCCCCCTCCACTTATCAAACGGTCAAAGTCTTCCTAATGGCTCTGAGGGAATAAAGTTATACTCATTTGCATACATTACCTTTTCTCTCCTAAGAAACTTGGAACATAAGATGTATTCCGCTTGATGCCTGCTAGCTTTGAAAATACTTCAAAAATGTAGCGGCAAGACGATGTTGCCTTATTTTAAAAATTACTTCTGATGATGACTCGCGCAGAGCGTGAAACGCTTAGAGTACCTCCTAATGTAAGTGACGGTGGCTAATTATAGTTCAATTACTAGGCAGGCAGTGGTTTGACCTATGGCTTCTCAAGAAAAAGATCTGATTTTATGTATTGAAAGAGGTGATTTTATTTAATTGAATATTTTAAATTTTATCAAAAAAATTACTACTTATGAGGTTTTCAGTGAAGCACCCCTTATAACCCTCTTATTTTACTGTCAAGATAGCAACCATTTTATGTTTTTTTTACATAGAATTATGCAGTGGTTTGAACGTACGTAATAAGCATAATGTGTTAGCAACAAGTGCGCAAATAAAATCAGCGTAAAAACCTTTTAAATTTAACAAACTGATTTTATGAAACTCACCCCAAAAGGATTTTTAATTAAAAGGCATCAATTGAAGATCCCTTGAGCACCGGAAGTGAGGCTGTTAACCTTCAACGAAGATCAAATTGAACTTCACTAAACTCAAACATCCGAAAAATAGTAAATAGCGCAACTTTCACTCTTTCTGTAGTCGTCATAATTCAAGAAGTGCAACTCGCAACCCTTGAAAAAGAAGTCGATTGTGGACTTATAATAGACTAAAAACTATGTCGGCGTGTGTTATTGGGGCCATTAACATTTCCCGAAAAGTGGGTAGTGTACCCCGGCATTGCACGGGTGTAATGTAGAACACAGCACAGCAATGTTTATATGCTCAATTTCAAATTGTGTGTATGCTCTTATATTTACGTGTCTTGCAAAAAGGAATAAATGTCTTCTTTCTTTCTTCCTTCCTTTTTTACCTACCATCCATCCATGCATTTAAGAGGACTCTGACTCTTGTCGGTGGAGTAATTGCCACTTCCCCCGTTCTCACGCCAGTCATTTGACGTCTCCATACGACTGGACGTTGACATTCTCTAATTTTGGTGGAGATAATCTAATCTAGGTCTTCCCCTTCTTTCTTCCTTCGATCTTTCCTTCCGAATTGGTAAAAAAGTATCATGTTGAATTAAGTGTCGTACCGTTCTTCCTCTTTTCATCCTAATATAATTCAAAAGGCATCTACTAAAGTTCTTCGTACATAACCAAGTTATATTGCTAGGACATCCTAAAGTAAAATAAAGACTATTTCTAAAGTAACAGAAACATGTTCGCGCCTTAAAGGTGGGCCAAGGGCCACTCCGTCGCACCTAAACCCAAATTAATCATCCAAAATTGGTTTAACCAGTGCTGGTAATGTAACTTAGTTATATACGAAGAACAAGCTTATTTTTAGGATATAGTGTATGGGCACTTTTATCATATAAGTATGTACAAATCCTATATCCAGTGATACGACGGCCGTATAGGCATTAGCCTCGGTCGCAGATCAAAGATCCGTGTTTTCCATTTAATACATGTTTTTCCTTAATGCCTCAAAGGATTTTACCGAACAGTGCTGTTATTTTGGAGAAGGTATTTCGGTAGTAAAGACTAGCAATAAAGTGTTGGTTTTATAACATAACAATACTTCGGTTTTTAGCATTAGAAAAAAGGTAAACAATCCTTATCATGTATTTTAATTGAAAAAAATGTTTAAAAAAATAAATAACAAGTAAAAATTTAAAATCCGGAATATCATGTTGTTTTATTATGGTTTTATATTTTTCAGTTACCAATTTTTGAAAGTCTCGATCAGTATTCGAAAGTTTAGGTACGTTCTTTCTAATAAAAAAAATTGAAATATAAGTAAACAAATTCGTCTGATGTCAAATTACGTAATTACGATGGAGCAGATGTTGCCCGTGAGTCCCTTAATTAATTTTAATTACATTTTAATTACACATAAACGGATATCTCACGTATAAAAAGTCGAGTGATGCTCGACATGTTTCGGACTATTTCGTAGTCCTCCTTCCTGGAGCGCTCGCCCCGGCGGCAGCGAAACGAACACTGCGCGCCAGCGCTCTGTTCGCGCGGCTGCTCGACGCAACTGACAGCGGCGCACAACTACCCTCGTTTTCATCGTCATTTTTATTCCTGTCAAAAGTAGGGCAGCACACAACACTGATCACGTCACTCCGTAAAGGTTCGCTCACACTCACCGTTTGGTCAAATTAATTTATTGTTACCCCGCGGAAACTACGCAATTTTTAGGGATAAAAAGTAGCCTATGTTTTATTTCAGAGTACAATCTACATATGTCTATCCCAAATATGATCCAGATCTGTCCAGCCCTTCTGGTAACAGACGTCCATACTATCAAACTTTCTATAATATTAGTAGGATAAGATGTTCATGTCAAGTAGTTAATAAGCATTTAAGCTTTTGGATTTCGAAGGTAAGCTTGCACCTGGCGGCCCCGACGTTAGCTCTCATACTAATTAATTAATAATCATATAATTAATTCGGTTGAATTACGTACATACACACATAAATCACGTCTTTATCCCTCACGGGGTAGACAGTGCCTAAGGCCACGCTTAGCATGATTGCGGGCGTATAAGTGGAAAGAGGAATAAAACTATCCTATGTCCTTCCCCGCCGTGGAAAGCCGTTGTAGCCTAGCGGTTTGACCTGTGGTCTCTCAAGCACTGGTCGTGGCTTCAAATCCTGGGCGCACCTCTGAGTTTTTCGGAATTAATGTGCGAAAATACATTTGAAATTTGTCATGAGCTTTTCGGTGAAGGAAAACATCGTGTGGAAACCTGCACACATCTGCGAAGCAATTTAATGGAGTATGTGTGAAGTTTCTAATCCGCACTGGGCCCGCGTGGGAACTAGCCCAAACCCTCCAATAAATATGGAGGAGGCCTAATGCCACGAGGCACGCCGAATTACGCGATAATTTGTGTAAAAAAAACTTAGAAGAGGCTATTATATATGTCCTTCCCTGGGCTGAGACTATTTCTGTACTAAATTTCATTAAAAACAACAGACAGACAAAGTTACTTTCGCATTTATAATATTAGCAGAGATAGGATGCAATACAGGAGAGCGTAAAAGAACAAACCAACACAAACATTGTACGCAACGTGAAATAAATTCGACGAAGTTCGAGATGTTCTAACACTCTATGGTGATTATATAATACTCGTATAAAGTTTAAGATAACCGTTCCTTCTGGAACGTTCTACGTGAAGTTGAATAGACTGCCGCTGATTTAATGCTAACAAAATAATCATGATCTATACTAAACTTTAAACTTTTTCATGTCATACCCGTGACTGTACGAGGTTATTATTTAGTAGTATTTTTAACATATAAAAGTTGAAGATGAAAGTAGTGTGCAATGTGCAGTTGGAGTAAGCTAGTGTAGGCTAATGACGATGATAATGATAAAAAAAATCACTGAAAATTTGAACACAGAAAAATCCGAAAAGTAAAGCTATGGCAGGGAATCGAACCGTCATTCCGTGACGCGTGCAACACTCCTGCACCACCCATAGCAGGTGGGTAATCCTTCGAATTTTTGTATCTGTTACTAGCTGTAACGTGACATTGTTACTATGCGAATTTTAGCCGCTAAGCGTCATCTGTTTGAATGATGTGTCTGTACGACACAATTACAAACTCCCGTGGAACATCTACTGCTTACCAGGAACGAGAGAAGGATGATAATTATATAAAAAACATGGCCCTGTCCGTTATATAATTTTACCAGTTCCCGAGTCTTAGACAACGGTCAATGATATCCCTCAGAATTTGCTGTCAACCAAAACCATTAATCGATGCCTAGGGTGCACCAGACCAAGCAATGAAACACAGCGGATACGTGCATTGGCTTTATACATCTTTTATACATATCTCCAAATTTACTACTTAAATTTAACACCACGTTATTATAAGTTTCTGCAAAAAAAAACAAGCTTTTTCGCCGACTACCTTTACCTATTTATATTAACCTTATCTATCTATTGGTGTAAACAGCATTAAAATCCGTTACGAAGTTTAAAAGAACTAACCATCCTCTTTTTTATTATGGCCCCATCGATCGATGCGATGATTTCGCCAATGTCAAAGTAATAAATACGGTATTCAAAAATCTTGTGACAAAAATGTCGGCAACGTTGTACGGTAGAACACGGTCAAAAGACCCCCTCCTGTCCCCGCTGTCGGGCTCTTAGCCAACCGGATAAAGATATCCCTCGGAGACCGCCAGGAAATCATTAACCGATGCCCAGGATGCACCGGACCTATCACTTCTCTTCCCCTCGGATGGATCTAAAAAGGAACCGCAGTTCTTGATCACACGCGGAGGTAACCCAACTCGCACCCCAGAACTAACCATACATGCAGACTGTGGGAAGTGACATTGTTTACTATGTGAAGATTTTCTAAGTTGTCGTAGTAACGCTAAAACAATTCAGTACCTACGAGCCGCTTTCATTCATTATACGCACATTAAACACATGCCGTACGTAACAGTACCCTAAAAGCTAGAGTTACGCAAAACGCTGGAGTAATGATGTTGCCAGTCTTCTAGATGCGGGCTAAATTGCTACCTAGTATAAATATGCACGTATGTACATGATTGTATGAATTTGCAATAATTTACCTGGCAACATTGAAGCGGAACAAGCGTTTACGGGGAAATTGCGGAAAACCGTTGCTAATGTATGTAGTTACGCGAAGAATGCGAGTTAGGTTCTTAATGATTACGATTTGGTATGAGCCAAAAGTGGAGTTACCTGTAAATTAGCTTTAAACGGACGACCAAGAATATAAAAAGACGAGCTGTATCCCGCGACTCCGTTTGCGATGAATTCGCTCTATATGGACAGATCTCTAACATTGTGCTGATGTCCTGGTACTTTTTCTCCGCGACTCAACAAAAAAACACTTCAAAAATCGAACGCAACTCTGGCTTCATTCGTATTTCAAAATAAGCTTTTTTTTTATATGAAAAGGAAGGCAAACGAACAAGTGGGTCACCTGATGGTAAGTGATCACCACTGCCCATAGACACCCGCAACCCCGGAGGGATTGCAGATGCGTTGCCAACCTAGAAGACTAAGATGCAATGCCTCTTGTGCCCGTAATTTCCCCGGCTGTCTTACTCTCCACACCGGAACACAGCAGTGCAAGCACTGCTACTTAGCGGCAGGATTAGCGAGTAAGATGGTGGTAGCGATCCGGACGGACCTTTCACAAGGCCCTACCACCCGCAAAAGCTAGCTCTTAGAGGATCTGCGATCCTAGTACTTTAACTCTCTCTCCATCTTACGTGACGCGAGTTAAACATTTTTTACCCATCCCAAAAAAAGTGCACAACGGCACTAAAGAAGTTTTCACTTATAAAATTGAATTAAAAACTGAACTTTAATTAAATCATTTTAAGAAGCCCCCTGGCATGGTACCGCAGCCACAGATGGATACATTTTTACAATAACAATAATGTCCATAGAAAAAAAAAGTTTATTGTAAAAAAAATATTACAGTCATGAATCTGTGGCTCTGGATACTGAACTAGAAGTTTCTGTGGTACATGATCCCGGTTATTTTTTATAATGTACTAGCTTCTGCCCGCGACTTCATCTGCGTAGAATTATACATAAAAACCTTCCTCTTGAATCACTCTATCTATTAAAAAAAACCGCATCAAAATCCGTTGTGTTGTTTTGAAGATATAAGCATACATAGGGACATAGGGACATAAGGACAGAGAAAGCGACTTTGTTTTATACTATGTAGTGATAGTGATAGTGAAGAAAAAAAAAATTCTAATCTCTTGAAATAACCAAACCGGTTTTAAATTACATAGAATGTGTGGGTTACCTAAGAAAGATGGGTAGGATGTAAATCGTTTTCAGCCTCATGAACCAAGTACCGCACTGACAGGGCCCACGATTCCAAACAACATTAGTGTTGAGGAAGTAAACAAACTTCCCCGGGGTAAAAGTTTCCAACCAAGGGTATCGTTAGGGCTGGCAAGGGTTGAAATATTAAATATTAAATATTGTGAAGTAATTTTCTAATGACTTTAGTATCAGCTTAGTTATTAGTAAGATGAGGCTCGATCACTAGGCTGCGTTCCATATTTATTAAAAAAAAAAACAAGAAATTTCTTTTTTTGGATAAGTTCACCTTGTGTGTGTAATTAAGAGTTACTTTAAAAGTAAGTATCACAGACAACAATACAACATTAAATTAAAGAAAAATAGATACCCCTTTGCATTAATAAAGAGTTGAACTCTTCAAACTGCTGAACCGATTTTTACCAGACATAGCTAAGAATCACCGCAAGGATTTCGAAGGCTTTCGAACTGGCTGGCGCTTTTTGCATCGGGGGGGATGGGAGAGGGGGGGGGGGGGGGGGTAAAATCTGCCCGTCATGATCGGGTTGTCCGTTTCGTAAACGCGCGACAGCATCGCTAGAAAAAGTCGCCGTGGGCGAGCTACCTCAAGTACTTATAGAAGCGCGACGGTATCACGTATGCGTCGCGACAGAAACGCGACGGTATTGCATTTGCATCGCGACTGAATCGTGCTATGTGGGCGATGGCACACAGCTAGCGACCGCATCGTGACTGTATCTATGCGAACGCGCGACAGCATCGCTACTGCATCGCTTCAAAAAGTCGCCGTGGGCGAGCGACCTTAAGTACTTATAGATGCGCGACGGTATCACGTTTGCGTCGCGACAGAAACGCGACGGTATTGCATTTGCATCGCGACTGAATCGTGCTATGTGGGCGATGGCACACAGCTAGCGACCGCATCGCGGCTGTATCTATGCGAACGCGCGACAGCCTCGCTACTGCATCGCTACAAAAAGTCGCTGTGGGCGAGCGACCTCAAGTACTTATAGAAGCGCGACGGTATCACGTTTGCATCGCGACAGAAACGCGACGGTATTGCGCATTTGCATCGCAACTGACTCGTGCTATGTGGGCGAGGGCACACAGCTAGCGGCCGCATCGCGACTGTATCTATACGCACGCGCGACAGCATCGCTACTGCATCGCTACAAAAAGTCGCCGTGGGCGAGTGTACCGAGACGATTTTTTTTTGGGGTGATACACTGATTTTATTTTTGTTTGAAGATTCCAGCGCATGTTGGAAGGTGAATCTAACGTTAGGTACTAGAATTATGGTGGTTCAAATGTTAAGCTTTCTCAGGATGATCACAGTTGTACAGTTCTTAGTTACTTACAAAAATTAAGCACTTATCTAGATTTCATTTTTTACAACTTAATTTATCACGCAAACTGTTCTAGTGACAAACACGAGTCCCTTAAAGTTCAAAAGAACTTTATTCTTGTAAATGCATTTCGAATCTGCGAATTCGTCTTATGCCGTTTATGAACTTGTTGTGTTCATCGTCAACCCTCGACGTAGTAATGGAATTTAATTTTTGCGTTTCATCCGTTGATTGATGTGACGTTACTTTGTGATCCCCGGCGATTCCTTTCGCTCGTAAGTTTGAGTTCAGCATTAATTCAGCTTCCTTTGTTAAGAGAAATTCTCTTTTTAAATCAATCTATTGGGATTTATGAATAACTTTTTAACAACGTCAAAAGTTTGTGATGAGATTTTTTAAGCAGGAAAAATACTTACTAACATATTTTTTTTCGATGACGTAGAACTTATTATGAATGAAATGGTGAAGATTATACGTTTAAAAGTTTTTTGCTTAATCATAGAAAAACTGATGTATGAGTAGATTTGGACGAAACTTGGTATACGGAGGGAAATTGCCTTTATTTCACCAGATAGCGACATCGGAATTACGCAGACGAAGTTGCTAGAAAAACCTTGATAAAAAAAAGGGCGTTAGTCAGTGACGTCATGGCAAATAAAAAAATGGCACCTATTGAAAAAACAGACATGGTTTTCTTCCAATTTGGCAATATCTTGAGTGATATTTGCTCGGAATAACCAATAACAAATAAATAACTTCATAGAAATCAGAGGGCACGCTCTATAGTCGGGAACAATCGGGATGTTTATGATATTGTTGGTTTTTGTCAATTGACGATTGTTTGATTGTGTTTATCCTTTGGAATGCAATATCATTAGGGTTTAGTAGATCCAAAGAAAAATAACTGATGCCTAATATGACAGCTACGTTGTTCGTCTTTTTGTCTTAACCATTAAGACAAGTATTGCCAGTTGCAAATAACTAAAATCCTACTTCGTATAAACTTAAAGTAATGAGTTTTGAAAGCAAGGTCTTACTGAATAAAAAGAGAGAAGAATGACATAATCGGTACCTACCTAATGTGTACTGCGTGTATTCATAATATTTTCGGTAAATTTGAAAGGGGAAGAAAATGTTGCAATTACATATTTACTTGATACTGATTACCGTCAACCGAAAACTTTGGTAATTTTGGAGCTACTTTGATCCATAACAAAAAAAAATGTTTGTCACTATAAACTACTTTTTAAAGTCAGTTGACGGTACTGAATATTACATAAAGCTAGTAACACTTAGCTGTTTCATATCAAAAAGTTTATACTAACATTTAAAATTAAATTAAGCAGTTCGTACACATTTTTTTACTTGTCAGAATAACAAGAATGCGAAATCAATGATTTTTTCCTTCTAATTTCATAATTCTATGATAACGAGAAAGTGCCCTGTAGGTTTTGATTGGACTCCCACAGCTTTTGTATAAAATACACCTTTAAATTTCCTTAGTGTTTTCCAAATAGTTCGATACATTTCAACAAATCTCACGGCCCGTATTGTAATCCTAAATAAACACAATCATAAAGCAAATAATAACTATGATCTCGTTAATTTAAGCTATTGTTATTCATATTTTCGTCATCAACAGACCATTATTTTCCCAATAATCATTTCAACTTTCATGATTATCTAACAAATTATAATCAAATGTTATTTGTCCCGCTTCCTTGTTTTGAAATATAAGAAGTTATGAATGATATAACATCACAATTTAATTTTGTGAGTCTTCTTGGAGTTCTTTTTTGTTATAGCGAATAAATTTCAAATTCAACAAAGAATTTTAGAAGAAGGGATTTAGAATTTATACTAAAGTTAAGCTAACATTATCTAGACTACCAGTGTTTAAGTAAAACTTTAGTAAATTTTTATTAATTGCTTCTTTAAAAATTGGAAAATAATTCTCAATGGAATTGATAAAAACATTTCTTTTTTCTTTTTTTCAATTCTTAATCAGTGCTCATAACCGACTTAAATTTAAAATAACCACTAAAAAAAAAATCTTAACTGTATACTCACTAGTCGGTCTCCTGTTCAAACAGTTCCAAGTACTTCACATAAAAAATCGACGATCTTTCAAAGCCAAAGACACTGGCCACTAACGTCACTATATCAACGGCGCACGCACAAAACTAAACTCAAGATTATGACAGAGCATTCGTAAAAGTAATTTCAATGGACCCCTTTTGGCCAATTAAGGGCTAATTGTATTGACCTAAGCCAACCCGGGTGATCTAATTCGGTGGCATGATGCATCGGCTGGCTGGTTATGATTATCGTGGAAGTGGCTGTTAACGCGGTCGTGTGCGGTGTGTTTAACAAGGCAGATGTGGATTTGATGAGCGTTGAAATTCTTAACGTCGTAAACTATGATCGCATTACTCAATCACTTTAAAGCTAGGTGCATAAAGCCGCGTTTTGCTAGATTTTGCGCTATATATTCTTCTCGACGTCAAGAGCGAGGTAGATAGGTAGATTTGCTATATAGCTTCTTAAACCACTTTAATCCGACAAAAATTATGTCTATAAACCTTACAGGGTAGACAGAGCCTAAAGAAACAAAACAAAGCCCACGTAAAGCATGATTGTGGGCATATAGGTGGAAAAGGGAATTAAAATAGTGATGGGTTGCTAGCCGCATCGCCTATAACATGATTCCTAAGACTTTCGCCCATTCCCTCGATGGGGTTTTACCATCTGCGCGGGAAGAGGAGCAACTGGTAAATTCTATGTTTTTTCTTTACTCCCAGACCAGCATGGAAGAACACATTGGATACGATACAAATTATGTTATCCCTTACGGGGTAGACAAAGCCTAAGGTAACAAACCAAAGCCCACGTTTTTATTTTTTATTTGAATAGGAAGGCAAACGAGCAAGTGGGTCACCTGATGGTAAGTGATCACCACTGCCCATAGACACCCGCAACCCCGGAGGGATTGCAGATGCGCTGCCAACCTAGAGGACTAAGATACAATGCCTCTTGTGCCCGTAATTTCCCCGGCTGTCTTACTCTCCGCACCGGAACACAGCAGTGCGAGCACTGCTACTTAGCGGCAGGATTAGCGAGTAAGATGGTGGTAGCGATCCGGACGGACCTTGCACAAGGCCCTACCACCCGCAAAGCATGATTGTGGGCATATAGGTGGAAAAGGGAATTAAAATAGGGATGGGTTCCTAGCCGCATCGCCTATAACATGATTTTGAAAATTTTCGTCCTCTGCGATAGGCTTTTTTCCATCCTATTTTTTTTCAGACCGGCATAGAAGCATCCAAGTCTTATTATTTTTAAGCTTCGGCCTGCCGTTCGAGGAAAAGATTGAACTTATAAATCGATCGAGCCTTAAGTGCTTCATGAACAATAAATAATTGGCCAAGGCCGTTAACCAGGGACAAACGTTGCTCTAACGTCACCCAGGAATTTCCTAACTGTCTGAATAGTGTTTAGCCCACGTGTTCAGCGCTCGATTGGAATTCGTGCCGCTACGCGACACAAAGCTGTTCAAAGGTTGGTGCTAATGAAAGTAACAAGAGCACCATTTGACGCTTAGTCCCGCTTTTAATTCGATATTTCGTCCCACTTTTAGCGTGATCTTGTGAAGTACCTAAGAGAGTTTTCATTTACTGCATGCTTTTAAAAAAGGGTGGAACATGAACAAAGAGTTGCTAACGTTGAGGATTAAGTTGGAATATCTCATGTGCCAATAATTTCTTCAGCTGTCCTACTCTCGCATAGCATCATTGTGAGCGTATAGGTGAAAAGGGAAATCAAATTAGTGATAGGTTGCTAACCGCATCGCCTATAACATGATTTCTAAGATTTTCGCCTATTCCTTTGATGGGCTTTTACCATCTGAGCGGGTAGAAAAGTATGTCATTTCTTTGCTCCCCGACCAATGATTCTACGCGTGGATTTTAGGTATACCTTAGGCTCTGTCTACCCAGCAATCTACCCAGCAGCTCTAGTCGTGATTTGTGTGTGTGTCCTACTTTCCACGCCGTAACACAGCAGAGCAAGCATTGGGTGAATATGTTTTAGGAATTCTTTCTCTGATGAATTAAATTAGGCATAGTTAGGTAGTTCATTTTAACAGTAATTAAACCCACAATCATGCTAAACCTGACCGATAGGCTCTGTCTACCCCGTAAGGGATAAAGACGTGAGTATATACAACTGTCCCTAAATCAGTTTAGGCAATGTTAGACTCTGGCGAGGTTTCAGCAATATTACGGAATTTTAAAGGCAAAGTTTCCAGTTTTCATTTTATTCACATCATTGATTGACTATTTCAGTCCGTACTAAGCGGTAGCCGAAAATTCTACATCGGAGTCATATTAAAACTTCCCCCACGTTTGGAGATTTGATGCAAAATTCATGGCTATTCGAAAGTTTTGGCAGTCCGCGGCTAGCTTGTGCGCAAGGAACGTGCTTAATTTGTGCATGTTATTTTGGATCTTTGATAGGGATTAACATTTTCGTATACAACGAAGCTTAGTAAGTTAGTAAGGATAAAGACGTGAATTATGTATGTATGTATATATGTGCCAAACTTGCGAGCGAGAAGAATTACTTCTTGGGAAGTGAGCAGCTCCATCCACAGACACCCGCAATAACAACTATAACACATTAACGGTTAAGAACGCAGGAAGCCATTGGCTATGGGTATAATACTCCTATACTCATGAGATTTTTGGGAAGGCCAATTTACTATGGCGTATGCCTGTAATTACTATGGCGTAAGCCTGTAATTACTATGGCGTATGCCTGTAATTACTAAGGCATATGCCTGTAATTACTAAGGCCTATGCCTGTAATTACTAAGGCGTATGCCTGTAATACTATGGCGTATGCCTGTAATTACTAAGGCATATGCCTGTAATTACTATGGCGTATGCCTGTAATTATTAAGGCCTATGCCTGCAATTACTATGGCGTATGCCTGTAATTACTAAGGCCTATGCCTGTAATTACTAAGGCGTATGCCTGTAATACTATGGCGTATGCCTGTAATTACTAAGGCATATGCCTGTAATTACTAAGGTGTATGCCTGTAATACTATGGCGTATGCCTGTAATTACTAAGGCATATGCCTGTAATTACTAAGGCGTATGCCTGTAATTATTAAGGCCTATGCCTGCAATTACTATGGCGTATGCCTGTAATTACTAAGGCCTATGCCTGTAATTACTAAGGCGTATGCCTGTAATACTATGGCGTATGCCTGTAATTACTAAGGCATATGCCTGTAATTACTAAGGCGTATGCCTGTAATTATTAAGGCCTATGCCTGCAATTACTATGGCGTATGCCTGTAATTACTAAGGCCTATGCCTGTAATTACTAAGGCGTATGCCTGTAATACTATGGCGTATGCCTGTAATTGCTATGGCATATGCTTGTAATTAGTATGGTGATTAATGTAATTACTGTGATGTATACCGATAATAACTATGATTTAAATATGCCTGAAATTATTATGATGTATGCTTGTAATCACATTGGTGTATGCCAGCCTGTTTTTTTTTATGTGAATAGGAATGTTTTTTATGTATTTATTATTACCTTGGAATATTACAAAGTTCTCTCCGGATAACGATGAACGAATACTTCACAGACAAAGTCGCGGGCAACAGCTAGTACACACAAATAAAATCGCAATTTCAGATTTCAGGGAAACCCAACATTTCAAATGTTGAATTCACGTCCTTAACAAAGAACCACATTAGAATTTCATTCGGCTCCAACAATTCTATTCTACGCAAACTCGGGCAATGGAAAAGGAAGGTAAACAGAAGTATCACTCGAAGCGCCTAACATTGTGGATTACTCGGATAGTTTTCCTCCCACAAGCCGGGATGAGTCGTATGTTGAAGAATGTGGAAGTTTCTCCGTTTCTCTATACGAATAAGGTTTGCTGTTTGCTCTGGAGTTACGGGCGCCCAAATAAAATTGCGGATAAGAATTTAGTTTATTAAACCAGGTGTTACTTCGCGGCGATCCATGTGTGTGCACTTGAAACAACTTTTTTTCTTTAGATTATAACTGATTTCATTTACTGTTAACGTGGCCTTTGAATACCTAAAGACAAACCGAAATAACAAAGCGTAGTGTTCCGTGTTACGCTAGGTTCCGTCTGTCCCGTATGGAATGTATATTTGCATTACTAATTTTGATACATAGGGTCACATAGGCTACGGAACCTCAAACACTATTTACTTTTTTTCCATATTTTAACCCAAGTTTTAAAAATAAGAGAACATAATAAAAAAAACACTTTTACTGTAAACCTCGCATGTTATTACTTCACATAATCATCGTAGTTATGCTTCAATTTTTTTCCTCTTTATTCGTATTGTACCTAACTACAAATGATTAGGTATGTATTTCATGGCTACTTATACCAGGAGTTGCTTTGAACAATTAAGAAAAATATCGACGAAAAACTACCATTCTATTACAAACACTATTGGCTTTGACGACCTGACGACCTTCGCCGTAACTTCATTGCAACTGCGGAACCTTTCAGTATTTACATTGGGAGATACAGTCACCACCCGCGAATGTTGAGCCACTTGCGACTCGTCTCTATTTAGCCATATAATGCAATTCCTTGTGAGGTCTGTGCCTGAATTACGCCCGATTTGCATTATACGGCTAAATTGAGACAAGCGGCAAGTGGCTCAACATTCCCTTGTAGTGACTGACGACATGACCGGTTTTTGACATAATTTAAACTCATATCCTTTTTCTGATTCCCTATAAACTTTGGTACATTCTCAGGTTTCTATAGTCAAGTTTTAATTACTTAGTACTAAATAGGTCGAGACAAGAAACGGATCCCTGGGTCTAATGTCAAATAAATGATGCAATGCCAAAGCTAACCAAGAACGAGTAAATAATCGAAATAACTTTATTCAATTTGTATGTCTCGAACAATTCTTGGCTAACATCATTTTAGTAGTTAGTTTTATGTTTACTAATATTGTTAAAGTCTCTGTAAAACTCTGTTAAATCCGCTTTGGTTATCAAGAAGTAAAGTAGGCTACTTTTTTATCCCGGAAAACTTTTCTTCTTTTTCTTCAAAGTAGCAGTAATGTACACTACACATACTTAGTTAAATATTTTAACTATTTCAAACGTATAATAATGATAGAATTTCTTGGCGGATTCAAACATAAGGACGACCAAATTAATTTTGCAAAAGCAACTTGCAAGTAGGTTTCACTAATTTGGCACACTCTGGTGTAATCTATTCATATAAACTAACAATGCTAAGTTTGTACGCGGTATGGGAACTATTCAGGTCACCGGAATAACGAAGTTAAGATTAAGTGTACCTACGTACGTTGTTTCATTAGGTACATACATACATACATAAATCACGTCTTTCTACCTTTCGGGGTAGACAGAGCCTAAGGTAACAATGCCACTTTTAGCATCATTGTGGGCGTTTAGGTGGAAAGGGGAATCAAAATAATCATGGGCTGCTAGCCGCATCGCCTATATCATGATTCCTCCATTCCCTCGATGGGCTTTTACCATATGCGCGGGAAGAGAAGCAACTGGTGCATTTTATGTTTCTATTTTGCTCCCAGATCAGCATGGAAGACAATTTTCATTATAGTCCAGCAGCCACCGCCTGTTTTTTTAAGTGACTAATAACAGACTGAATCGTCGTGAGTTCGTTCGGTTCGAAGAGACGCCCAAGTTTTTCCTCTGTGCACATTCTCAAAGAGGTAGGTAATGTAGTGCGCAGATGTAATACATGTCGATTTGGTAGGGTGTCGAAATTGTGTGAGTAACAGTATTTTTTTTATTGAAATTTTAAGATAATAATATGATAATAAACTTGGAAAAACAATTGTCCTACGAAATCGATGGTTTGAGTTGGAGCGTCCTCCACGCCAAATATGTCGAAATAACGAGGTCATAAAAATTATTAATAACCAGCTGATTGTTTGTATGCAGCTTAGTAAATATTACTATAATTAAATGATCACAAAGTCCTACAAATAAATGTAGTGGTAGGTTTTCTTAGTCTTACACTTGGAAGTTGTCGATTCCACGGTAATACTTTTTTTAAGTTTGTTTGAAGTGTCCAATATTTTTAGATTATTATGTTGCCGTTATATGCCGCTAGTGGCCCTGCCATTTTTTTCATATTAAAATAAATTCACATCAAAATGATCACAAAATGTCTAAATGACAAGATGACGACAGATTATACCTAAAACGCCATAGGATTAACAAGCAAAATGACTTAATTACAAAATGTTTACCGCGAACCAATTGATGATAATTTCGTATTAAAAAAAAACACAGAATTGATCGGTCTTCATAACGAGACCTTGACATGTTCTTTTCCTAGAATTTTCACCAACAGTCAATTTATAACTAGCTTCTAGGTTATTTGTGATTGTAGAACACAATTAGTCTTACTGTAGTCAATTAATCATGCAGCAAATTGAGGGTCAGCGGAAAGCTAATGGCACGCCATCAGGTTCAATAAACTGTATACTGATTTGAAAAAATACGACCTTTATTGGCAATAGGTACATTAGCCATAGGAAAAACTTAACAACATAATTCTCCATTGCAATTTATTTTAACGCTTTTGTAAACAAACCAATTTCATCTGAATTTGCACACAATCACTCATATGCAATGAGAATCACATTCCCCCAATGTTGAAGGTTTGTACTTCATATCTCAAGACATTATATAACGTTTTATGCTATAATTATTACATAAAATCTAATCCAATTATATTAAAATTTTATATGAACTTGTAGATACTTGTTTGTTTACAAAAGCGTTAAAAATTATTGGAATGGATAATAATTTATATATTCTTCTAAGTTGTTAAATTTTTTACAAAGTATACGTGGTTTTGAGTGCACGATTGCACAAAAACAAATCTCAAATTGAGCTCTATTTTTTCCACACGTTTCGAGCAACTGTATAGTAAGTTATACTTAAGTATAATGTACCTTATACTTAGCATGTTTATGTGTAATACTTTAAATCTGATTAGATAAAAAAATACTTATAGCTTAAAATAGTTGCGACATGCTTTCAACAAAAGTATTTTAAGAGGTGATTCAAGTTTAAGAACATGAATATTAACGTACCAACGATAATTTTAAATAATTTTAAAACTGTAAGGTTTAAAAAAAAACTAATTAAATATAGAAATAATGCTACCCACTTTAAAGCTAGTACTTTTATCGACGTCAGTAGAGTTTTTGATATCTGAGCAAGGCTACCACGACGCATACTTAGCTGTATTAATATAATATTATCTTAAATGTATACAATTATTATTATTTTATATTAAGGACCTCAAATTTTGTAGCCAGGTTTCTGCTCGCCAATGTTCAGTGCATTAATGGAATGAGAGGTGGTGGGAACCTTACTGCGTTTTTTCAGCACAGCTTATGAACAGAAACTATTGACATAAACATGTCTGACACTTTAAATTAGGAACAAATAGCGATTCTATAAATAGTCAAACGTTTGTGGCGGGTAATAGCTAGTTTTAAATATTAAGAAACAGGTATTATATTAGCGGCAGATGTAAATAAACATCATGAATTTCTCCTTTAAAATTATAGAGAGAAACGCAATCCAATCCTAAATAATGGCCCCTGATTATACTAACACCGCCATAAAGCTGGGAGAAGTTTAAAAATATTGCGTATTCTGAAAGGAACGAGGTGGGAAAAAAATTAAAATGCACCCCCTGTTAAAGACGATGGTTCTCGATCCGCTGTTACCTTGGAAAAGTTAAGGCCGGCCAAACTTCCGTATAAAAAGGGATGGTTTAATATTTAAAGGTGAGTCAAGTTGTTTCATAATGACGCTGGAAAATCTGTTGTGTTCACAACAATGAAATTTTTGGGTTTGAATTAAAAACGTGCCATTTTACTCGCTAATTCTGCTGCTTCGTTGCTGTTTTTGCGCTCTTCCATCCTAATGTACTAGCAAAATGAGCATGTATCAAGCGACACTGTAGCTGCGGCACTAACGCCAGAGTCGCATTGCTCGGAAGTCTAGTTTTATTATGGCTTCTCAGATAAACTTGGCTTCGAACCCGGGCCCAAAACTCGTGAGTTTCCATTCGATTCTAAACTAACCATGACCAGTTTTGTACAGGAAAACCCCACGAGGTAACATGATGACGTGAAAAGGCAGTTCAATCAAGGGGTATGTGTGTGAAATTCCCAGTTTACACTGGGCTTGCATGGAAATAATAGCACAACCCTTCTTACTGTGAGAGAAAACCCGTGTCTAGCATTTTGGGTCGTTTATAAGTTGGAGAATGATGTTGATGACTGGGGTAGCACTGTGTACGGTCGAAGAAACTGAATACAATTTCGCACCTTCTATAACTTCTTTGGCAGGCGTAAGGTAAGTCATTATGACATTTACAGTGAAAGGGTTCCATTGAGATGCGCGATTCAGTTTATTTGACTGTATAAAACTGGGAATGGGCTAAAATAATAGGAATCATGTTATAGGCGATGAGGCTAGCAACCCATCACTATTTTGATTCCATTTTCCACCTATACGCCCACAATCTTGCTAAATGTGGCCTATAGGTACCTGTTACCTTAGGCTCTGTCTACCCCGTAAGGGATAAAGGCGTGATTTGTGTATGTATGTATAAAACTGTCCCATGCGCAGGCGATGATCGAATGGGCCTTCAAGGAGGGTAGTCGAGCTCGCACTTTATAAATAGTATAAAATCATTTATTACAGACGTTCGTACTTCGAAGAAAAGAAACTATGGTTGGTAAGGTACTTAGGTAGTAATAACCTGTTTCTTACTTGCTAGAGAACAAAAAGCAAATATTTTTTGTCGTCCTCGTAAAGATAGGCTGTACTTTGGGAAAAGTATAATTATAAGCTCAGTCAAAACAGTAAACACTATTATAGCCCATAGCATGAAGTGTCCGGTCACTGGTTCCGGAGTGGTTCAAAAATGACTGAGAAATTGCTGACACAAGAGACTGTCCCCTCTTAGCCTCACTTACCATAAGATGTGCTGTTGGATCGATTCCGTTGTCCTTTAAATTATTTAAAAATCTTCTAAATTTTCAATTCAAAGTCCATTTCAAAAAAGTTAAATATAATAATCTTATATGTAAAATTCTCGTGTCACAATTTTCGTTCCCGTACTCCTTCGAAACGGCTTTACCGATTCTTACCAAATTTTATATTTATGCGTATTCAGTAGGTCTGAGAATCGGCTACTATCTATTTTTCATATTGAAATTTAGAAGAAAAAAAAAACGGGAGCGAAGCCGCGGGCAACAGCTAGTACACTATAATAACTTTAGACGTACGAAAAGTTAAAATCACACTTACACGTAATTTTAAACAAGCAAGTACCGACGTAAATGCTCTGTTATTCCTTATTAAGATAAGAATGCGGTGTTCATATTCCCTAGAAACAAATAAACCTGAAATTTCATTTCAGACGCCTACCGGGTCAAAATTATGAACACGTATACCACTGTCCAGGTAAAACACAGTAAGTGTACAAAAACAGTACGACTGCGCAGCTGGTTCGTAAACTTCATTAGTAAAAGTAACTCTTTAGGTCTAGGTCTCGTGGCGTTTTGTTGCTGCTCCTTCTATAGCGTCCAAGCTGAATGGACAGCAAAACAACAATCGGAGGCAGGTCACCGTTTGCATTTTGTATCTTAGTTTGGATGTATCTATTTATTTTGTTGTATAACTTTCCTTTAACTTAAGAATATTTAAGTCCATTCGCACTGACGTTTTACAGGTATTTATAGCTACCGTATAACTATTATGAGGCACAGACCAAATGCAAGGCCAAATAGCAAGCGCGGCATCGGATGGCAAGCAATCGCAACCACCCATAGGTACCAGCAAACCGATCTCGCGTGTGACACAGCTCTCGCGTGCTCTCGTGCTTAGTCGTGCAGGGATTTAGAAATCTGTGTACTGCGGCAACGGCCACGGGGCCCCCGGGACTCAGAACTTGTCAACTAATTTGCATACATCGCCCCGCCCGGGATTTGACCGTCTCATTTTGCAGGTTCTAATGGACGCCGCTTTTATACCGCCGGTGAAAATAAATGAAAAGCCAGATTTTCATTAGCAATATGCTGTGGATTGGGCGACGGCGTGATTGGATGTAGGATGAGTGTCCAATGTAATTAAAATGGATGGTGAAGTTGGACAAAACCTTGCACACAACATATTTTGAGACAAGGCTTTAAAGAAAACAAAGATTATATTTTTAATAGCTTCTTCCCGCGACTTCGCGTAGAATTAGCACTTGACATGTTTATCGCTATCCCGAGGGAACTTTGAAATTGTCCCAGATAAAAAAGTAGGCTATGTCTTAATCTAGAGTACCAGCTATCTCCGTTCCAAATTTTATCTAAAACCGTCCGTTCGTTTCAGTGTGAAGAAGGAACAAACATACACACTCACTTGCTCACATCGTCACAAACTTTCGCATATATTCCTTCCGTAAATCTTCTCTTTCATCTTCTTCTTCTTTTCGATTTTGTGGGGGGTTTTGTTCGAGTCATTGTTGCACCCCGGCACATAATTTCTATGTTTTGGCAAGCATAATGCCCATACCATAAAACCGGATCGTTAGGTCAAACATAGGTCAAAAATACTTTTACAAAAATATCTGCAATCGTAAAGTATTTTTGGAATCGGACAAGATAAATCGTATAATTGGCTGTTTTTCTCCAAATGGTTTTCGAATTGGAGCATAGTAAAAAAAGTGAACAATACCAATTATCAAATAAATCCTCCTCTATACGAAAAGTACGTTAAAATCGGCGGAGTTTAAAAAAAATCATTTTGACGTCTGACTGACCAGTGATTGACCTCTATCTCTGGAGTCAATTCCACTCCATGGCAATAAGTACGACGAGTACATACCTACATAAAGATGGCACGGTGCAACTTTTCTTATACAACGTGTAGAAGATAATTGGTTTTCTTCGTTAAAACAGAAGCCTGAGTAAATTTAAATGAACAGCGAATATCTAATAATGCCAATTAATTCATGTTATCTAGAGCTATAAATACAGGGGATGCAAATGACCGGGAGGAATTACAATGCGTTTGCAATCAGTTGCAAATAGCTGTGAAATTGAGTGTAATTATTTCGACTATTGAATTAAGTTTTAGGATAGGTTCCTATTTTTTTTTGTTGTTTAAATGTTAGCTTAATTGTTGAACATTCCCACACACACACATGCACGCACGCACGCACGCACGCACACACACACACACACACACACACACACACACACACACACAAATCACGTCTTTATCCCTTGCGGGGTAGACAGAGCGTAAGTAAACCAGATTTTTTTAAAAGTGCTTGATGATTTTTCTATTGATAATAATAGCTATCCTAAGCTACAGAAAAAAGTTAGATATTTTTCCGTTGAGCCGTATTTAAAAAAAATAAAAACGTTTTAGTCAGTCTTTTGTCGGCCCCATAGCGGCTCATAAAAGGTACGTCCATAACATCACAAATTAAAAATATGGCTCCTTTAATCTGTGGTATGACATTTTGTCATTGACGTTGAGCCAGCTCTCTGGGCAACGGCTAAGTGGCGCCGTCTGTAACCAATCGGTGTTACTACTAATATACAGGAGGAATTTTAATAAAACAGACAAACTAATCCATTCACCAGCTACAGTATCCCAGATTTATTTTAAGAAACAGTGTAGAATTATGAAACAGTTTAGAAATCGTGCTCTTTTTCCCACGATATTTTGAGATCAATATTTTTTTAAGACAATTTTGCTATGACTCAGAATGAAGATAATGCCACAAAAACATACACAAATCACGCCTTATCCCTTACGGGGTAGACAGAGCCTAAGGTAACAGGTACCTACAGGCCACATTTAGCTAGATTGTGTAAAATGGAATCAAAATAATGTTGGGTTGCTAGCCTCATCGCCTTTAACATGATTCCTATGATTTTCGCCTGTTCCCTCGATAGGCTTTTACCATCTGCGCGGGTAGATAAGCAATTAGTACATTCTATGTTTTTTCTTTGCTCCCAGACCAGCATGCCACAAAAACGTTTATTTCAATTGCATTGTATCGTATTTTATTTCACGCTGAGTTTATGCTCTACAAACTCGACATACTGTAGAGAGCAGACAATTCTAAATTACATACCACATCCACACCCATTGGAGCACAAATCTCATTTATGTGCTGATTCGAGACTAGCTCGTGAATACCTAAGCCACACTAAAGCTGTGTCAAAATCTAACCGCACAAGACACTCCGTTGCTATGCTGAGTCAATTTACAATGCAAAAATAGTAAAGTAGATAAGAGCCAAGTTCGAGAAAAAGGTTACAATTATGAAGATACGAGTTGCAACCAAAGCCAAACAGACCCAAAAATAGTTCATTATTATTTCACAGAGTCAGAACTTGGCATTATATTTTACTAGCTTTTGGCCCGCGACTTCGTCCGCGCAGATAACGTCAGAGTGACGACATAAAAAAAAATATTTTATTAATAAAAAGTATCCTATGTTACTTCTAATACCTCCAATGACATGTGTGTACAAAATTTCATGATGATAGCGTAACAAATAAACTTACATTCGCATTTACAATATTAGTAGGATTTATGTGCTAATGCAAACAATTACCTATCAAACAAGATTAGAATTTTGGATTTTATTAATTTACGAATTTGTGCAATTGATGCATTTGGCCAAATGTTAGCTATTAAAATTATTTCACTATCCTTGACAGGTACAGGGTACGTGCAACGTACGTCTAGCCATCACGATTGATGGTGGCAGACAGACGGACAGTGGAGTCTTAGATTAGATTTAGATTTAGAGTATTGTGACATATTAGCCCCGGTTGACTTTACCCCCTTTTTTCAAACTTGGCGTGACTAACTGCAGTTTCCCAAAATGATGTTTAAGATTGCATTAAAACCGTGTTACATTGCATGACATTTAAGCGGACCATTCTCAGGCTGTATTGTGTAGAATAAAGTTCACAAATTTGGCAGTAGTACTGAGTGGAATGTTCTATGCCACATCACACTTATTTCTGAGTGTAGTGAAAACTCTTATTAATGCTTACTGCGGTGAGAACGTTCAACATTGTGGTCACAGTAGTGTTGATGACAGTTATTTTGTGCTTATAGGCAGTACTTTGGTGGCTAAATTAAATACTGGTAGCTGCTTTTCGGGTAGCCTATACGTTTTCTCGTGTTAATAACGAAACCCATACCACAGTATATATATAAGCTAAAGCAGTAAGGAACCTACGAACAAATCGGTTGAAACGAAACACGCACACAGGCGCGCGCTTTACACGGCCCCTAAGGGGACCTCGTCCACTCCGCTCAGGCTCAGGTCCGCTTAGGGGCCGTGTAAAGCGCGCGCCTGTGTGCGTGTTTCGTTTCAACCGATTTGTTCGTAGGTTCCTTACTGCTTTAGCTTATTATATATACTGTGCCCATACTTTCTTCACGTCCGTTTGTCTGTTTTTCTGGGGTTTCTTCTTTACAGTGCTTCTAGTTTCTTAATGTATTTTACAGTTGCCGTGTTTCGAGTAAACATGAATGAAAAAGTATACTATAGGGATGAGAGCGAGTAGTTTAGGCAGAGTGATGCTCGATTATTTTTCATTCATGTTTATTCAGAACACGGCAACTGTCAAATGATTAAGTAACTACAATAGAAGCACTGTACTGGCTTTCAAATTATGTAAAGCGGGAATGGTTTTTTCGCAACTACCCTATGATGTGGGGTTGGAATTATTTTTATGACATACTTGCTTCTGCCCGCGACGTCGTCTGCGTAGATATATACATACAAACATTCCTTTTGAATAATTCTATCTATTGAAAAAAACCGGATCAAAATCCGTTACGTAGTTTTAAAGATCTAAGCATACATGGGGACAGACAGTGGAAAGCGACTTTGTTTTTTACTATGTAGTGAGTACACGAACAAACATTCACATTAATCAAGTCTTTATCCCTTATGGGGTAGATGGAGCCTAGATTAACAATATCTAAAGTCCACGTTTATCATGATTGTGGGCGTATAGAAAGGGGAATCAAAATAATGATGGGTTCTAGCCGCATCGGCTATAACCCCTCGATGACAGTAAAATACAAAGTAACGCTAAATTCAATCGTCCAGCAGGTGTTGACGCAGTTAGTGATTCAGACAACCGGCTGACACTTCAATTGGAGTTAAGTAAAGCCGGGGTAATTACCCATTCACGTAATTAGGAGGACAAGCAGATGCGATGCGCCCGCCAAAGCGTATGTGTTTGTACGCTGCCGATTTGAAAGCCGACGGCTGAACGGCAGTCGTAAACTGTTGAATATTGAATAAATAGCCGTTGGAACTAGTGTTGCTGCCCGATAGTCAACTATCGATAGTGTTTCGACTAGTAGATACCCTATACATCTCAACTATAGACTAACTAGCTTTTGCCCGCAACTTCGTCTGCATAGAATTCATTTATCGCTATCCCGCAGGAATTTCGCAATTTTCCGGGATAAAAAGTAGCCTATGTGTTATTCCAGACTATAATCTATCTGTGTTCCAAATTTCATCCAGGTCTGTCTAGCCGTGCTGGCGTGAAAGAGTAACAAACATCCAAACATACTCACAAACTTTCACATTTATAATATTAGTAGGATATAATTTAAATTTCTAAATGTCACTGAAAATTAGAACACAGAAAAATTCGAAAAGTATAGCTATGGCCGGAAATCGGATATTAATCTTTGAGGTCAAACGGACTATCGATGGTATCGATACAATTGCTTATCAGTATTACATACTATTGGTATAAATACTATCGATAGTTTTGAACAATCGATGTTACATTTAGCAGTGGTATCAATAGTTTTCGTAATTTTCTGTACAATATTATCTTTAATATTGATACTGTCGATAGTAAGTTAGAAAGTAAGTACCTAGGTAAACGCGTTATGATAAATATAAAGAAACAGACATAAATCACAAAAAAAACAACTATACATTGCTTTAAATAAGCGATCGATAGTATCAATACTGTCGATAGTATAAATAGGCCTATCGATATTACGAGTATGGCATTTTTCAATCAAAACTATCGATAAGGAAAGTATCGATTCTGCGGCAACAATAGTTGGAACAGTTGACAATTGATTTTCGGCTACGCTAAATAGTGTTAAATTTAAAACGTAGTGCGATGTCAGTCTGCATTTGCCGGCCTGGCCATCTTTCCAGCCAGTAGTTTTCTGATCTTTTTTTTTTTTATTTGTAAAAAAAAAATCAGCTCTATTGTCAAATTCCTCTATAAGTAGACGATACAACCCTTGGAAGTTGTATTAATAATCTTGTAAAAACAAAACTTAGGCTACCTACAAGATACAGTTAACTTCAGGCAATTCGGAACGTAAGTTATTTAATCGCCTTCGTTAAAATACCTTATTATTTAAAAACCTTCTTTTTCATTCTCTCACAGGCCAAGTGAAAAGAAAGTTGAACTCTGTTAAACCATTTGCACACTAATTAACAACGGCTCTTATCTCCAGAAAACATCTACGCTGTTACGGCTCCTTTTACGCTCTAGTTGAACAATTCACTATTTTTCACATTATTTTAGTTTAAGCTTTGTAAGCGTCTACAAGACGGCATTCCACTCTGCCTTTGTAAATCCTTTAAATACTTAACTAATATTTAAATAAAAATAGATATATTCAACGTGAAATAACGCTATGCGAACTTTATGCTCCGAGTGCCCGAGAACTGGATAGTTCTGATCGTGACTTTTTATTACAACCTTTGGCTCTTGGAATATCTTCTCTATGAATTTTTATTCTTAAGAAAGTGTCCGCGGAATGGCGCACAATGAAGTGGTTTTAGATAATCGCTAGGCTATTACGTGGAATATCTTCAAGGGAATAGGTGGTCCGTGAGTGCTGTTTTGACAGATGAAGTAATAAAACTTTAGAGGGCAGAAAACTGCTTATTATGGCTTTAAGAGACCGGGAGTTTCTTTGGAAGGAAATCAATGTGAACCTTTTTTGACCAGGTTGTCTCTGAAAATTAAAATAGTTCAGATTGACTGACCGACTCGTCAATTCCCGGCCTAAACCCTTTGATATAGAAAGCTTAAATTTTGAATTATTAGGGTGTTATTTAGGATGGAAGTAGACAAAAAATGAGGACGAAATTTTCAGAAATTCTGAGGCAGTCACGGGCACAAGCTAGTATATACCTAGCTCAAATTTATGTTATTCTTTCATGCTGGCCTGGGAGTAAAGAAAAAACTTAGAATTTACCAGTTGCTCCTCTTTCCGCGCAGGGCAGAAACTCTTAAGAATCATGTTATAGGCGATGAAGCTAGTAACCCATCACTATTTTGATTTCCCTTTCCACCTATACGCTCTTAATCATGCTACACGTGGCCTTAAGGTTTTGTTACCTTAGGCTCTCTCTACCCCGTAAGGGATAAAGACGTGATATATGTATGTATGTATTAAATTTATGTTTAAATACGGGCGGGTCTCAAATATCGTGGCATTTCTGTTAGAAAGCCACGTCATTAGTAATTACGATCTAGGTATGAATAAAACGTAATCAAGTACTTATTGGCGGTTAAGCATTTGCAACAATAAAATGCAAACAAGAAGCCATTTAAGCAGCTGAATAAACGCCTACTTTATATTATTTATAGACATTACGGCTCTCACAAACGAAAGCGCTGAGTAAAGAAAATTGCTTCCAAAATCAAACCATTATCACGTACCGCCGTTTAATAAACACGCACACAGCGAACAAAGGCGTCTCAAGCCGATCCCGTTATCATTCGAACACAGGTTTGTTCCAAGTATTAATCCTTCTGAAATTCATTAAAATTTTCGAGCGACAAAGATTAACGGCGCCCGCTGTACAATGCAGAGCAACCAAATTAAACAATTCCAATTTATCTACCGAATACCTGGCTAGTTGAGCTACGCTACAGCTAATTGCTCGAAACTTTTCTAATTAAAATTTACTTTAAGCTGTAAATGCTGGGTCTTTGCCGTTTACTTTGACGGGATGCATCGGTTGGGATGCAAATTCACGCTTCAGATACGCTACGCTGCCAAAATTATTGCTCCGAAAAGGGTTGCAGAATTAAGACTGTGTTCCCATTTTGAAAGCCAACGCTTCATTACAAAACTTCCAGCAAGAACGGTGCATTAACTTTAATCACCCACTTAAAATAAAATGAAACAATACCTAAAAAACTTACGCCTTAAATATAATGAACGGTTCCATCAAAAATAATGCCTTAATGTTATCAAAGAACGTCCAAGTCGATACAAAATGAACGTTCATATCTGTCCCAATATTGTTAAGCCGGGACAACATTCGGAGTGTTCCAACGAGTAAATGACCAATATTGCAAGCGTGATAAAGTTGACAGTGGGCGATATTATGGCAATTCTCATTATTGCCAGATTTAACGGCCATGTTATTGTCGTGATATCTTCGATGTGTTGTTTTCATGGTGACGGGTGTCGGGGAGAGGAACTTCTTTGGATGAGCTATAAATCAAACGTTAACCTGGCTTTTTTCGAAGTCTGTAATTGAAATGGACAACGTAATTAAAGTTACAGAGATAGACTAATTAACGAGCGAGCTTTATAAAAAGTTACAAACATTTTGCCTTACGATTTTTTTGTCTGATTGGGGCATTGTAGTAGTAGAAGGTACATACATACATACATACATACCGTCACGCCTCTTTCCCACAGGGGTAGGCAGAGACTACTTCATTCCACTTGCTACGATCCTGACATATTTCTTTCGCTTCATCCACAGTCATCAATCTCTTCATACATGCTCGTCGGTTTCGGGTACTCCTGACCTGACCTTTTTCCAAAACGTCTCCTATTAGGTCTCGGAACGTCCGTCTAGTCCTTCCCCTCCCAACGTAACCATTCACACATTCATTCAGAGATCCCTTTTAGGGATAAGTTCGCCTTTGTGCATGTGTGTTATCCTGTATTCATCTTTTTCTTGTGTTTTATGTACAATAAAGAGTTATACATACATACATACACACTCCCCATATAGATCTGTTTAGTTAGTAGAAGGTAATAATGATATATATTTTTAAATTAACAGATTGCCTGGCCTCTCAAGTAGAGCGTGGTTTGAAACCTGAGACTGAGCTCGCACAACTAAGATTTTAGAAATTTAAGTGACAAATATTTGAAATTAACTATGAGCATCCTACAAAGCGGTTGAAGGATGTAGTATGAAAAGTTCCCGGTCCGTACTAAGCCCTTTCATACTGAGACTAGGCCTGTACCTGGCTAGATTTAGGATTGGTTTCGTTTCGAAGTTATCTTTCACCAAAAATCTCTTGGTATTTTTTTTATTATTGTTTACAGAAATCTAGATTTATTAATTACTAGCTTTTCCCCGCGACTTCGTCCGCGCACATAATTTCAGAGTGACGACACACCCCATACATCCACTCATGTCTCCAAGTATAAGGTTTTTATTGCCTATCCCGTGGGAAATTCGGAAAATCCCTTCTTAGAGCACCTACAGATCCTCTAGGAATATTATCTACTAATTATAGTCTTAATTATTTACCTTGTGTTTTTATCCCGTGGTAAATTTGAAAAATTCATTTGTATGTGCATCTTTATACTAATCAAAGAATAATGTGTAGGCATGCTAAATTTAATATCTGTAGCTTTATTAGTACAACATTTCAGAATTTTCCAATCCCGTGGGAAAATCGGGATAAAAAGTAACCTATGTCCTTCTCCTGGTTCTAAGCTGCCTCCCCATCAATTTTCAGCCAAATCGGTTCAGCCGTTCTCGATTTATAAATAGTGTAACTAACACGACTTTCTTTTATATATTATATAGATTTAACAGTGTGTTCCGGTGTGGAGAGTAAGACAGCCGGGGAAATTACGGGCACAAGAGGCATTTCATCTTAGTCCTCTAGGTCAGCAACGCATCTGCAATCCCTCCGGGGTTGCGGGTGTCTATGGGCAGTGGTGATCACTTACCATCAGGTGACCCACTTGCTCGTTTGCCTTCCTATTCATATAAAAAAAAAAAAAAAAAAAAACTAAATCATGCCCCTAAAGCTCGTAGTGTCGACTGTGAGACGTCAATTTTGCAATTTTAAAAATGTTATCTCTCTTATAACAACAATGTATTTTCTCGACGACAATGCGAGTATTTGAGTGCCATTTAAGCACGCAATAACCGCATACTTAAACAGAAGTCGGCTGTAGAACTTTAAACTGCTCATTCAATTTAATATCAAACTCGTTTGGTTAATAAGGTGCTCCGAGAATTATCAACCGTGTCTGATGGAATTAAAACAGCACTCTGTGGTGAGAAAACTCCAGTGGTTGATTTGTTGGGCACACACACGCAATGTATCAACTTAGTAGAACTTTCTAGAAATCCGATGTAAATTAGCTTACGTTCCTACTCCGCAAACCGGTGGTTTTATCGCGGAGTAATGAATTAATTAGTTTTGGTTTGTTAATGAAACTCCGTGTACTAACGCCTTATGATTTACTCATGTCATCGCCTAGCTTAAGATACCTATTATTTTAATTTTAGATGCAAGCTTTTTTGCTGATGGTACTTTTGTTGACTGTAGTTGCATTGCTATCCGTCCTACATACGTGAACCAAATATCAAGTCAATTGGACCAACCGTTATTTATTTATTTATTTATTTATTCATCAAACAATTTACACAGCATTACAGTAAAGACCAAAGCGCTGGAAAACTTAATTTTAACAAGTACATACTATTAAATACATTCATCAAATAAGTAGAAGAGTATAAGTTGAAGAGTTCCCTCCTGCGGAGACGGTCCCGGCTGGACCACCACAATTCTACTACCAGGTTATTGTATTGTCATCTGACTTACACAAGTATGGAAAATTTCAGCTTAATCAAATGAAGACACCTGCTTCAAAATTGAGTCACAAAATTCTACCCAGACGAACATAATATAAAGTTGTAAAAGAAAGAAAGAAAGAAAGAAAGAAGACATTTATTCCTTTTTGCAAGACACACAAATATAAGATAATATACACAATTTTATAGAAAATAAACAAGGTATAACAAAAAAAACATAGACATGAAAAATAGATCATCAGCGTTGTGTGTCTTCGCAAAAGTGAAACGGTCGCTGGCTTAGCATTACGCTGAGGTGTAAGGTAATTATAAAGCTTGTAAGTAATAATATAAATAAACAAAAGTGGTCCTAATCAGCCGAGAGAATTAATAATGTAAACAAATGTAATATTTTGTAATATCTGTGAGTTACGCCCACAATTTTGCTAAATGTGGCCTGTAGGTCTTGTTACCTTAGGCTCTGTCTACCCCGTAAGGGATAAAGACGTGATTTGTGTATGTATGTATGTATGTATCTGTGAGTTGAGCCTATTCGTGCCACGGCCAACGTGAAGGTTATTAAAAATTAAATAATTACGCGATTAAGTCCCGAATGGGATGATTACAGTAAACTATCTGTGTTGTTATACACTTGGGTGTATTATACTTTTGTTAATTACGCATTGGTAGGAAACTGCTAATCCATACTAATACATAACACATGCGAAAGTGTATGTCGGTTACTGTTACCTCTTCACAATTAAATCGCTGAACTAATTTACCTGGAATTTGGTACAGCGATAGTTCAGTCTCGCGAAAGGACATAGGATAATTATTATCCCGGGAAATTGCATAGTTTATTGAATGAGGCGTTCTTTGCAGAGCTCCAATATCAATGAACAAAATACCTTTATCTGGCTATTCCGCCTCCGTTAACACACGCGTCGTGCGTTGAGTTGTTGCTGTGGCGTTGTGGGTTGTGGCGTTGTGCGATGTGGTTGTGGCGTTGTGGTAGAGTAGCAAAATAAATGTTTTTTGTTTATTTATATTGCTTAGTTCCCGCGGGATAGCTTAATGCGAATTCGTTCGGAGCAATACTCAGATGTAGTCGCGGGCAAAAGCCTAGTCATTGATACAAAATGTTTTCCTCAAAAACAGGGCCTGATTGTGTAAATTGTTCTCCAACTTCGCGCCTACTATGTCTATCCCGACATTCTGCGGTATTGCGTGATCAAACCGAATCCAGAGTATCTATTAAACTTAGTGTGGAGGAGTCATTAAGTGTTGAAATTGTTTCCTCCGTATCGTTCCCTTTACGCATACGCAATCGGATGGGGTGAGACGCAGTCGTATTATTAACAGTAAGTTGACACGTAATAAAATGTTAATTAGCTGTGTGTCATCTGGTCTAATGATTATTGGATTTGGAGGACATAATTGAGTGACGTTTTCTCATTTATAGTCGTCTCAATTTTGGTTTACTAGATTTTTATTTCAGTTGGTGGCAAAACTTGTGAGTTGGTCAGCAGATGTTACGTATTTAAATAATACCCACCCTAGACACCCACAACATTTAAATTTGTTTTTTTTTTGATATAATTTTATTTTAACGTGTTTTTCTTTGTTAGATACTTGACATATCACATCGTATCGTAATTTGTATTATAATTCTTATTTTTTATTGTTATTCAGAAGTTGACGATGCTTTCGTGAACTACTATATATTTCGAGTTAAGTATATGTTAGCTGATTGAAATAAATCTCTTTTTCTTCAATATGATTCTTAATTGTTTTTATTTACAGAGGATTTTTGCTTCGTTTTAAGTCTGTATTTGTTATAATAGAGGTACAATAATACAAATTTGAGTTCAAATAAATACTGATTTAAATAACTATTTGGGTTTAATTTAATTTTATACCTGCGTATTTTGTTTGATTTTCCACCCAATACAATATAATGAACAAACTGTTTGGTTTTCAGGAAAATCAAAGAAATGGGTCGTTATTGTGTATTGAAAATCAATTAAAATATGTTAAAATAATAGTGTATTATTTCAGAATGAATCAGCAAAAGGCACATAATTCGAAATAATTATTTTAAATTTCGTTTTCTCATTCCATAACAGTGGATTAAGTCGAAAAATGCATTAATTTTGCTTGGTTCATGCATTATAAATAAACTGAACTTCTAGTTCTGCTTCATATTCGATTCCTCGCATGCTATGTTCAAGATATCCGCAATGACGTTGACATAACACCAGATAACAGTTTTTCGACGATTCTGAAAAATGAGCTATTTTGACTTAGTGCAGTGTTGTTCTGCGCGTGCGATATTATAAAAAAAAATACTATTTATCTATCACTATTTTTATGACAGTAAGATTCAATGGCGTATATGAAGTTCTCAATCCGCACTGGGTTCGCGTGGTAACTATAGCCCAAGTCCTCATTTTAAGAAGAATCTGCCCAACAGTGGGACTTACTGATAATAATACAAATAAAAAACTGTAACACCTAGATTGTGAAAAACATAGAATGTAACCGTTGCTTCTCGTCCCGCGCAGATGGTAAAAGCGCATCGAGGGCGAAATTCTTAGGAATCATGTTACAGGCGATGCGGCTAGCAACCCATCACTATTTTGATTCCTTTTTCCACCTATATACACGCCTATAATCATGGTAAACGTGGCCTGGTCTTGTTACCTCCAGGCTTGATCTACCCCGTAAGGGATATAGACGTGAAAAAAATTGTAGCCATCACTAACCGGTACCACTGTTTTAAGAATTTATTTCATAGCTTATTACAGTCTCTGTTTCAACAAGCGAGTCAAGCACGCTATTATTAGGAATTTAGTTCATTTCCGAAGACTTAATTTGTTTCAAACACTGGATAGAATTTAAGGGAACCAATAGCCTTCCGGATATAAAGTTAGTTACGACGTTTCCAAATAACATAAATACCGCAATTAAACTATTCGTATTGTGTTGTGCTGTAACCCTGTAATTGTTTCTCCGAGATTACAGCTTCAGCAATAAAAGAACTATTACGGTTCGATAGTTGCAGGAACTTGGACAGTTGGCTGTTCAAGTACTTTTTAAACAATTGAACTTTAAGATTGCTTTTAAAATAAGAACACACACACACAAATCACGGCTTTATCCCTTACGGGGTAGACAGGGCTAACAAGACCTACAGGCCACGTTTTGCAAGACTGTGGGCATATAACATCGCATCGCCTAAAACATGATCCCTATGATTTTCGCCCATTCCCTCGATGGGCTTTCAACATGTGCGTGGGAGGAGAGGCAACTGATACATTCTATGTTTTTTTTTGCTCCCAAACCAGCATGGAAGTTAAGGAAGGTAACGTATATAATATATTTTTTGTATGTTGTTATTTTATTTTAAATTGATTTCAATAATTATTATTATTGTATATTTATTTTTATGTCTAGTTAGGTTTTTACAATATTCATATAAAAAGTAATAAAAACAATATTAGTACAAAATATAAAAACATTATAAAAACCTAACCTAGGGTGCCGCCGGCAGCGAGGCGAGGCCTAAGCTACCGGTGGTCAGGGCGACAGAGAGAGGAACCTCCTGACTATATAAGCCGTGTCCGAGTACATTATTATTATTACTATTTTATTACAATTGATGATCCCTTTGTGAATTACTTATGTTTGACATTTAATTGTACTTCTAAAAGGGTGATAAATAAATCTTATCTAATCTTGAATGTATATTCGTGGAGTAGGAACATCGGATTTGGTTCATATTGGTGCAGCCAGTACGCTTACTACCCTATCCTTATCATAAAACTAGGAAAGCTCTTAGATAATTTTAATAATGCATAAACGTTTTCTAGTCTGGCCTGTTCTTCGGGTTTAATGTAAAAGCTATTCCTCTGTAACAGCGCACCTGTTAATAATTAATTAACATTCTTGTTTGAAAACTTAAATATTTATCCAGAAATAACTTTTGCTACTGACTTCGTCCACGTAGAATTACTGGTGAAAATGCTGGCAGATGAGGTATTCTCTCTTAGCCCTATGGTTTCACAAACGGGCAACTTACGTATAAAAGTCGAGTAGTGTTCGTTTCGCTGCCACCGAGGCAAGCGCTCCAGGAGGAAGGACTACAGATTAGTCGGAAACATGCCGAGCTTCTACATTGAGTCTCACTGTAGTTTCATGTTGAAAGTTTCTTTCACTCTAGAAATGTATCTGCAGTCCTCAATGTGTGCTCATTTTGTCCTACAAAAAAATCGTATTGTTTCTGAATAAAAACTCATTCAGGATCGCCCAAATTTGAATGAAACGATACATAACATACATTAATCACGTCTTTTTCTTTACTGGGTAGATAGAACCTAAGGTAGCCTGATTAATGAATAAAACGATCTTAGATTAAAATAACAAAATATCTGGAGGCACCCGTGCCCCCGCTAAGACGAAAAAAAGAAGGCGGTACCTGTTCTCGAACCGTTTTTTCATATTTTTTTTCTTTTCTCAAAAGGCATCACAAAAAGTTGTCCAAAAAAAATCTGTAAGTTTGTGGACACCATGCCGACGCACTGAGGCGCCGCCGGGATCGGTGAACTGCGAGCAGCTGTTTGATAACATTCGTTGCCTTTTTGCATGATTTTCAAAGGTGTAAAGTGCGTGTTCAGATATTTTTGCTCACCAAAAGAGCTCCAATGTATCTAATGCAGTACTCAACACGCTTAAATGACGCAAACATTTCAAATTATATTATATTTAGTCCATCAGTTACATTATCTAAAAATATTGGACACGTATTTTTTCTTACGTCAATCGAACAAAAAATTACTAAGATAAAGTGCGTCAAAGTTCGGAAGACGGAGCCTGTGACGTCAATTCTACGTAAAAATAGCACGCGACATTTCATCTAAATCATATTTTATCTCCGTAATCTTTTGATCGTGTGAAAAATTAAAAAATACCGGGCCGACAACGCACTGGCATCGCGTAAAGCGCTGCGGGTGTCTATGGACAGTGGTGATCATTTACCATCAGGCGACCCACTAGTTCGTTTGTCTGGCCTCTCTAACATAAAAAAAAAAAAAGTGTCCAATACTTATTGATAATCTATTGAAAAGTGTTTAATCTAAACAACGTTATCCCAAAGGTGAAGGTCAGTGGTTTCAAACAGCCAGTGAAAACAATGAGGTTAGTAAACAGAGCTCTGACAATAAATTAATTTCCCTTCATTCGGCGGCGTATATTGTTCGCTATGTTAAGGGCCTCCGTCCCAGCGGCAAACAACAATAGATAAAGTTTGTTGTAGACCAATTCATATAACAGTTGTTGGGCTCAACTAGTCCTGGCACTGATATGTACACGAACCGACGAGTCGGCCATTGAATGTGTTGTAATTTAATTTGTCTAAGTTAGGCTACATTCAATTTTCACCGCTTGCCGACTTCTAAGTCGTGAACAGAAACTACGTTTTCCGATAAAGCTGCCCAAGATTAACAGTGAACACTAGTAGTGTTTGCAATTATTCAATTAATTAAAACAAAATAATCAATCCCTAGGTATCATCATCATGTGGTCACCCTACTCGGCTCTTTTCAATCCGATCAAATAATGTTTTCACGTGTAACAGATTGTCATTGTCAATGATATTTATTATTATCACTTTCTATGGGTGTTGTAGCGGTATAGCACGCATCACGGAATAATGAGGATCCGGGTTCGATTGCCAGCCATAGCTTACCTACTGTTAGCGACTAGCTGCGGACTTTACCTTTTTTATACTTTTATTTTTGATTTTGTTTTGTCTTTGATTGCTGTTGTTGTGTCATTCGTTATGTATGGTCGCTAAGGCCTCTGTAAAAACTAAATTATATTTTATTGCTATAAAATACCGTGTTTCCATCACCACCACGCATCTTAAAGTCCTACAGTCCACACTTACTACACACTTACTATTCGGATTTTACTGTGTTCTAATTTTCAATGTCATTCAGAAATTATAGGGATAGACGAAAAAATATTTTTTCAGTATTTCCCGTTTATAGACGTAGAGTTCATCATAAATTAGGTGAACAAAGAATCGTCGGCAGCCTGCTGTCACGCTTCTCTGCAGCCTACATTATGCGGAAAAGAAAACATCAACCTGTTTGCTACTTCATTAAGTAAAACAAACACTTTTACGTACTGCAACCGCGGTGATACGAGAGCTTGTTGTTAGAAAAAATATTTCGGTCTAACAGAACGCTATCTACAAATACACCTAAGTCTCAGGATGTTTCAAATTTTGTTGGATTCTTGTTGTAGGTGCATGTAATTTTTTGATTACTGTATACGTACTATCAATTGAATCAAGAATGTTTACTTCTTGATTTTTTATGTTTACTTTTACGGTTGTGCCGTTAGAAATTAAACACAGAAAAATCCGAAAAGTAAAGCTATGGCCGGGAATCGAACCCGGATCCTCGTCATTCCGTGACGCGTGCTATACCCTACACCACCCATAACAGGTGGGTAAGCCTTCGAATTTTTCTATCTGTCACTAGCTGCGTGACCTTGTTACTATGCGATTTTTAGTCGCCAAGCGTCTTTTGTTTGAATGATGTGCCTGGACGACACAATTAAAAACTCCCGTGGAAGATCTACTACTCACCAGGGACGAGAGAAGGAGCTGGTTTTCAAATGATAGGTACTATCAAATGAATTAAGAATTTTTAGTTCCTGTTCGATTCCCGGCCATAGTTTTCAGATTTTTCCATGTGTTCTAATTTTCACTATCGTTTAGAAATTTACTGTATACGTACTAGCCAAAAAGGCAGTTTTAGAATAAGACCTATCTCTTCTCATGTGTGTCATAAAGAGAGACTAAAGGAGCGGATGTGTAAGCTATCTGTTACCAAACTCCGTCCGCGCTATGTTGTTGGCAAGGGGAAACCGCCACACAATTTTCCCAAAAGAATCTTCGTAAAGATTCAGACCAATGCTTAAACGACGACCACTCTGTCAAGAATAATTTAAAAGAAAGATAATTCAGGTATGATTTTGTACATGGGTCGTACCATGACGTCTTAATGCGATTCAATGCCGACTCAGTGCAGGTTTTAGCTGTCATTTGTAGTATGGACCTGACAGCGAGCGAACCTAAACTGAATCGGAATTGAATCGCATTTAGACGTCATAGTAAGGCCCCAAGTCCGTGTTAACTAAATGGAAAACTTGACGTTGCTACCAGATTAACAACCGTTGAGGACGATTCCGACCATACACCGACCATTCCGACCATATAAGCAAACAAAACGGAAAAGGCAAAGAAAACATGACTAAAAAACTTCCTGGTGAAATTTTCAAGGAGCTTCTTTAATCAAAAATAACTGGCAGGGTATCGTAAATGCCGGTAAGCAATGCACTCGCGTACCCAAGAGCCTCCGCAACCTTTCGAGGGGATTTTTAAAAATTCAATTCGTCAACCTGTCAAAAACGGGAAAGCCGAGTGCCGTGCTCAGAACAAAGCATGTATAAAATAAATTGGATCTTTGTTTCCTATGTGTATCGAAAAATCCGTTTACCTATTTATCTATTCGAGGTGTGTTTTAATAGAAAAGAAGATGAAAATATTTGCAATAAAGTCTCTATTCTAATATTTTAGTAACAGTGAAAGTTTGAAATAGAAACATACATACAAGCATACCGTCACGCCTCTTTCCCACCAGGGTAAGCAGGGACTACTTTGTTCCACTTGCTACGATCCTGACATGCTTCTTTCGCTTCATCCACATTCATCAACCTCTTCATACATTCTCGTCGGTTTCGGTTACTCCTGATCTAACCTTTTTCCAAAACGACTAAACGTGAAACTGAAACACTGTTCTGAATTCCCATGAAATTGTTTTAGAGGTCTTTGGAGATCAACATATTAGAAAAAAAGTGTGTAGTTTTATACAACTTTTATGTTTCTAGACATTAGTTAGTGATGTCTCTCAGAGCCATTTCAGAAATTGAAAAATTATGCGGATATCCCAATAGCCCAAGCCTTTTCATTCTATGAGGATGTTTAAAAATATATTTTTCATCGAACAATCATTATGATACACTGTTAAGCCCCATTTGTTAACTTGAATGAAGATATTTTTGTCGGCTCCCCATAACACTCAATAACTGTCATGCTTTTGTCGGCAAATTCGACAACTTTTTATGGTGATTTTTATACGACCTGCCTAATATACGGCGCCATGCCCCCGGGCAAAGTTTGAGGACTTCTGACCATTAATCAAAACCGCATGGGAACCGTAAGTAGGGAAAAGTAAAGTAATTGTAATCCTTCCATCTCTTAATCATCTTAATGCTTTATTTGTTTAGGTTTAATTTAGGGTCATTGCTCTTTTAGCTTTTTAGTATGTCAACTCTCTATTACTCTGGTTTCTGTTGTCCTGTCAATCGTTCGAAGGTTAACTGAATGAAATCCCTTTAAGGGATAAGTTCGCATTTGTACATCTGTCTATCTCATTACCTGTAAAATTAATGTGTTTTATGTACAATAAAGAGTTATACATACACTACATACACAATAAGAAAATGAACCTGAAACGATAAAACATTGGATATATCACAGTCTAGTGTTCTTTATAAAATCGAAGTAAGTAAAATACTTAGTATAATTTCGGCAACAAGTTACAGTAATTTTGAAATGTAATTTACGTACTTCGAAAGGCATAAAGCCACACACGAGAAGTTATGAACTTATGAAGCACTATGTGAAAGACGAAGCGAGCAAGCAAATTGCTAGCGAGCGATATGACTGTCAAGTGCACGTACTGCCTTTTATGGAGTGCACGTAAAAAGTGCAGTAACAAAAATTGCAAATTTCATTCATACCGTACGCTTTTGTTTAATCTGAAACTGAGTAAACATGACTTTTTGAAATGACTCGTAAATGTTTTCCGTGTTACTTTTCAAAACAGACTCGACTTTTGCATACAAAGCATTTGAGACAAATTACTAAAAGGGTTCAATTTGCGCTTGATATAGACCTATGGGATCAGAAACAAGGGCCCTCGAGAAGGGACTCTGGATAAGCAATCAAAGTATCTATACCATTGAGAGAGATATGCTTATTCGCTGTGATGGAATTAGGAACTAGAAAATCTTTAGCAGATCCAAAACCCTCAACAGTTGCAGGCTGCAATTTCAAAGTACCAATGTATTAAGCACAATTACTGCTTTTTTAAGGCTGAATAATAATTTAATAGTTCTCCATAACATTTTGGGAAGCAGCCAAATAAGGCAAACAGTTTTTGCTGTTTTAACTGTGTTATAAATTGGATTTAGGCTTATTCAAGTACTCTTGTGGCTATTAAACAAAGCAGTATGTAGATATCAGAGTCCTTGCAACAAAGCGACAAAAGCCACGCTTGTTTTTATGATTCATCTCAGGAACAATCTGAAATGCCGCGTAGAAATTTTACCACTATCAAACAAATTTGAAACTCATACTAGAAACGAAATAAGAAAGAGCTATGGACTTAATTTAAAGTAAACTTCTATGTTCGTTTAGCCCAAAGGGTTGGGCACTTTTATCTCACCATTACATAGTACAAAAAAAAGTCGCTTTCCGCGGTCTGTCTATCTGTCTGTCCCTATGTATGCTTATGTCTTTAAAATTACGCCATGGATATTGATGCGGTTTTTTTAATAGATAGAGTGATTCAAGAGTAAGGTTTGTATGTATGATTCTACGCAGACAAAGTCGCCGGCAGAAGCTTGTTTCATAAAAACTTCAAAAGCAACATTAAGTGACACACACGCTCTACTGTTACTGCATTTTCAGATAGTTTTCAATCTTTCTCTGCAATTTTTTTAGTAGACTTACTTTTTTACTCAAAGCTTTATTCTCGTTAACCATCAAATCTGGTGTGTATCCAAACATCTATGACATACATACATACATAAATATATAAATCATGTCTTTATACTTTACGGGGTAGACAGAAATCTATAAGAATTCTTGCTTAAGTTGCATGAAGAATATCCGATTTAAATTTCAGACCTTAGACTAAGCTGTTAACATTTCGGGATTTTGTAAACGTAAGTCCCTTGAGAAGATCGGGATAAAAATTAACCAATATGTTATTCAAGTATCCATCTCCTTACAAACATACATACAGACATGCAAACTTTCGTTAAGATAATTATTTATTCAAGTCTTCCAGTTACTCACGCAATTAGACTCAAGAATTATCGAACATGTTCAAACATGTTACGTGAGTTACCCGTATGTTTCCAATGTGTCGATCTCACGGTACAGTTTGACAACAAATATAATGCGCATCGGCAGTATTCGTTTGAGCAGAGAAGCGCAGACCAGTTTCCGATGGTAGCCGAACGTGTAAATAATCTATATTGAACTTTATTTGCAAGCGCAACTGGCAGAGTATTGCTTGCTTTGCATTCTTAGCTCTGTCCCGCTTACACGATTTTGCCATTGTTGGTACGAAATCGATCGACCAATAACAGCGCCAGAGTTTCCCGCGCTACTAAAATTGGTATACTGCGCAGGTACATCGTGGAGCATTATTTTTGTTGTCAAACTGTAGTTTTTTGTTAAAAATCCTTCCAATAGCTACTTCAACACGTTTTTGTAGTAGACATTCTCTCCAATCACGCTGTTGTTTTGGCTACATGTTTGTACTGCAAGGTATTACACATTGACCTTGTCATCGATCCGGATTACTGGGAACGTGTGCCACATACGATCACCGCGCAACACAGACGAAAGAACCAAATAGAGTGGCAATACGGGCGGTCTAATTCTGCAATACATAAGGAATTATCTTTGACATCTAACACACAATTTTTTTTATGTAACGTCATGCAACGACTGAGCATTAACTACTTTTTTTGGATGGAAAACGAGAAAGTGGTTCACTTGATGGTAAGTGGGCACTACCCCCCATGGATACCCGGACCACCAAAGATTGCTGATGCATTCGCAGCCTAGAAGATAAGATGGAATACGTCATGTGCTAAATTTCGCCGGTTGCCTTACTATCCTCGCCGGAATACAGCAGCGCAAGCTCTGCTGCTTGTCGGCAGGATTAGCGAATAAGATGGTGATAGCGTTCCAAACGAATCCTGCTCAAGATTCTAGTTCCTGTAAAAACAATCCATATACCGATCATAATAGCAGCTAGCCCAACTCTAACGACCAGTAGGCTTATTACCTAACTCGCTCGCAATCGCCATCGTGTTCCTTTTGACAGTTCAAGTATGGGCTGACAATTGGCATCAGAATCAGCTAGCTGTCACGTTCATACAAGAACTGTCAAAATGAGCACAATTACGAGCGAGTTAGGTAATAAGCCTACTGCTTGCATTTCGCCGGACAATTTGCACACCGGTTCGGCGAAATTATATTGTATATAAATTGTACGATTTCCTCTCTATCAGTAATTCCTCTATGGCGCGCAATCACACCCCGCACACACTCACGTACCCTCAACGTATCACGACACAATGTCACTTATGCCACCGAAGAACCTATTAGACGCTGAGAACGGATGGTAATTTCAAGACTGCTTTAACGTACCTACTGATGGGTTTCTAGGTCATAGAATAGACTGCGTAGGTAGTCTAGAAAGCTTTTTACCAAGTTTCTTGCGGCGCATTCTTCTTGGCAATGATGGTCTTTCCGATCGCGCTGGTAGTTTAAAAAAAGACATATAAAGGAGCCTTTGGCGGCAATTTTGCAAAAATAAATTATCAATTTTGAATTTTTGTATTCGTGTTCATTCATGTATTAGGCTAACTTCTGACATCTTTTTTGTTTTCAAACTGTTTCGCGGGCTATTTGCTTAGTTGAGTAAAGTGCACCGTATAAATAAGTTATTTCTGAAATTACGTCACATATTTTACTGCCTTTTAGATTAACAAACACACATACCTACTCATAATCATGGTAACAAGTCCTTATGGCCACGTTTAGCATAATTTGTGGGCGTATAGGTAGAAAGGGGAATCAAAATAGTGATGGGTTTCAAGCCGCATCGCCTAGCCTTTTAGATATGGCCCTGTATTTAATTTTTATGTGTTTTATAGGTACGACCTAGGTACGAAGCGGCCACATGTTGATTATGATGCGCTTTGTCCGTTAAATGAAACGTCAGATCCAAAAGATTTAATTATTTTCTTTTTTAATTTGTGTTGTGATTACCTTGTCAGTCATAAGACAGCAACACGCTGGATATAGCCTTCCGCAAAGATGCTCTAGATTGGCTTTGAGCTACTCAAAGCCATTGACTTCCTGTGTGTTTCGCTAGACCTTCTGCCTAACACAATTTTGTACCGACAATGTATTAAACCTCTCTTTTTCTAGCTAGCTATTATACCAATCATTACTGTAGTTACACTAAAGCAAGCTGCTTATTTCAAATGCATGGAAAAGGCAGGTAGACCAAGCGTCGCCTTCTACACGCTTGCCAGTGCACGAGATAATTGTTGCGGGCACCCTAGAATAGCAACACTGAGATTACTGAGACGGTAATAATATAATTAAAGTTGTTAAAAATGAATGCGGAAGATTTATTTTTTGATACAGATTTTATAAATTTGGTGCTTTATCAGACTTTTTACAGAAGAGGTAACGCCTAAAGCGCTAAACTGTTTTTATAAAATGTAATACTGGCCACTTAGAACGGCAACAGCCGCAGCGCCCACTGAAGGAGAAGCGAACGGCTTTTGTTTTTTCTTTTACAGAGAGAACTACGAAGACCTATTTACGACCGAAATTACCCATTCATTCATTAAAACAATTACACACTGTTTAAGTACTATAAATAAGTACGTAATACAGGATCTGAACAAGGGTGAGTATTGTATTTTCTAAGTATAAGAAATAACTTCAAAAATATACTCATTGCCACAGAATTTGGCCCAGTCTCCATACAAAATGACATAATCCTACTAATATTATTATAAACGCGAAAGTTTACGGATGGATCTTTGTTACTCTTTCACGCCAGAACGGCTGAACAGATCTGGATGAAATTTGGAACATAGATAGATTATAGTCTGGAATAACACATAGGCTACTTTTATTCCCGAAAAATTGCGTAATTTGTGCGGGATTCTCTGCAGACGAAGTTTGAAGACTGTTTGCACTCGTTTAATCGGCTGTCATAGCCATTTAAGGGTACATGAAAGTGCGTTGAATCGAAGCCATCGTCGAATTAGTGTAGCAGTCGCTGTAGCCGAAGTCGGCCAGGAGAAATAAATAATGTATCAAGTTGAGACGATGATAATTCTAATACAACTCTCAGTTTATTAGTCAACAAGCAATCACTTCCCGTTGCCGCGTTGTGTTCGCCATAAAATTCAGGCCCAGCGATTTCTCATACAAAACCTTCTGCTTCGAATAACCAGAGGAGTGTGCGGGAATATCAACAACAAATTGTTGAATAATTCAACAAAATATCTACCGGGAAAATAGTAAGCGCTCTTCTTGACAGCGTTGGAATAAACCGACCATTGTCATATATTATTATCGAATAAAATTTATGAGGACTCAAACGATTTTGGGGACCATTTTGTTGATAACGTCCCTGAATAGGTGCCGGGATAAATTATAGCACGTTTTATATGGAATCTATTGAGATCGGAAAATGTTGGTATAAATTTTGAAATTTGTTGCTAGTGTTCTAGATTATTCATGAAGGCAGATGAAGAAAGAATGAGATGTGGTGAGAGATTGATGAATGTAGTAGAAGCGATCGTAGCAAGTGGAACAAAGTAGTCCCTGCCTACCCCTATGGGAAAGTAGTAGTAAGCTTTATTTTTTGTTCATAGTCATATTTTACAAAAAAAAAACAATTTAAACGATGTTATCATCAATTATGTACAGAAATCGTCCGTATATCACCCTCGCATTGTTTGTTTTCTACCGGTTTATATGTACAGCAGCAAATAATCCAGATGCTAACTTTTTAAAACACCACCGCCAATCAATGTAATATAACTACCACTAAAAACCATAAACTATTACAGTCTAAACTAAAGTAAAATGCAGCGAAAACGACGACGAATGAATTTCAATCCATTCGACATCCGATACCAATCGCATTCATTCATTCATTCCTGAGCTTAATAACGACTAAAACATTCCCAGACGCTGCTCAGAACGAATGTTAATTTAACAAGGTGAAAGACCTGACATTGGAGCATAGAGGAATTAACCAAATAGAGTGCAATAAGGGCTATCCAATTATGGCAACACGTCGGTTTATTTCCAATAGCACCAGACTGACACTGATTTTTAATTATTTTTTTTCCTCTATTTCTTACATAGAACGAACCCGTGTAAGGAATTACAATTTTGATGATATACTTTAGTTTTTGGTTTTTATAAAAAAAAAAATATCGTGTTTCATTCACTATGAATGAAAGAGAAAAAATATATGTTGTTTTCCAACTAACGTTGGTAGGCCAAGGTTTACTAGAAGCAAAGGAAAGCTTAGAGTCCCATCTTACAGACTGGTAAAAACCAAAAAGTCGTTTCTGGGAAATTGCATAACGTTATTATAACAAAATTCCAAAAAATATCACTGAGTTAACAGATACAAAATTCAAATCAATTGTCAAGAAGACATTAGTATCTAAGGCGTATTATAAAATTAGTAAATAATCCCGCTCCGCATTGGCGATCCCTGCAAATCAAATAGCGTATCTACGGTGTTAAAAAATCTAGTGTTAAATACTTTGGATGTTAGTCTTTAAAGTTATTGTAATCTGTTTTAAAAAAATATACTGTTTAGTTTCTCGCCGGATTCTTCTCAACAGGGGTTTTCCGAACCGGTGGTAGATTTTTTGTTGACATTCATAAGTGCTTGTACAGCCTAAACTGAATAAAGATATTTTGATTTTGATTGATTTTGATTTTATGCCACAACGACTAAACATTAAACTTCTTATTTATAAACATGATGACAGATAAGGACAAACGATTTCTAAGTTAGAAGCCTACAGAGCGTTTATGAATAAGGGGGATAACTATCTATATATCGATCGTTATAGCTGATTTATCAACTTTACTGACCTGTTAGAACTTCGGCTGACCAATCAGAGAGCAGTAATCGCCGATTTCGGCTTGACTTAACTTTACTTCACGTGAACTTTATGACCATTCCACTCTATTAAGTTGTGTGCTCCATGTATTCGAACTTTATTTTTGACAGATGCAAATAACGCCTTGTTAATCTCTCCGCTTGAAATTAAAACGACCTAACTCAAAATATTACTAGTTTAAATTGTAAGCCGTAAGGCATTATAAGTCTGTGCTTGTATTTGAAACTGCATTTTATTCATCAAAATTTTGCTTCATTTAGCTTGTTGTCGCTTCAAAAGGTCGAAATCCGCTTTATGAATATTTGACGAGTATAATTTTCGATACGATATTACGAGGTCCGATTCCACTCGAATATTGGAATTATTTCGCAAGGGCAGTGTGACAAGAAATTATTTAAACTAAAATAACATAGAAAACCACTTAGATTTTCTTATAACTTACTATCAACAATAGGGAGAGAGAGAGTAGGGTATTTTATCTAGCCTTAGCCTTTTGAGACTTCGTAAAGCAATTTATTTAATTGTTAGTCAAACATCAAATTAGTCCTGAATCCACGATATTCCTAAGTTAACCTTTCAAACTTATAATTAAACAATGCTTTTATAAGAGTCGTTATAAATTGCCTTCTTGCAACCAAAATTCAAATTAAATTTATCCATCAACATCATTACTCAGCTGTACTTTAAAAATGTCTGTTTTCAACACAGATTCAAAGAATTATAAACAATGTCAGACATCTTTTGTCATTACCATAAAGAATATAAACTCTTGCTGGTCTGGGAATAAAGAAAAAACATAGAATTTACCAGTTGCTTCTCTTCCCGCGCAGATGGTAAAAGCCCATCGTGGGAATGGGCGAACGTCTTAGGAAACATGTTATAGGCGATGCGGCTAGCAACCCATCACTATTTCGATTTCCCTTTCCACCTATACGCCCTTAATCATGCTAAACGTAGCCTTAAGGTTTTGTTACCTTAGGCTCAGTCTACCCCGTAAGGGATAAAGACGTGATATATGTATGTATAAAAAATGCACGGAGTTTCGTGAACTGCATTATAGATGCAGTTCACGAAACTTCGTGCATTTTTTTATACACGCAACCAACTGTAGACAAAAAACTGTAGTTATCCTCTTGGTGTTCGAATAAAAATATTGTATTTCTGTTTTCCAATTAAGTTTTACTTCAAAAACATTATCTTTAGGTACAATTAATTCTGCTGATTTGAGAAAGTTTTTAAGAGTATAATTTGACAAGATTTTATGCAAACTGGTAGAAATATAACGATAGTTGTTGGAAGTTTCGAGAAAAGTCAAGCTGGTTACAAATTTTAATTCCGCGCGGGCGAAGTAGTAGCAACAGCTAGTAGCTCTATAAAGCATTACATAACCACTCTATAGGGCGCAATATTTTCACACTCAGCTGTGGAGCGATGCTATATATAGCTACCCAGTTTGACGACCCAGTTATAGTAAGGGAGTCGAATACTTTTTGCCATGTAATGTAACGCTATAATTTTACAATGAAGTAATAACTACCACGAGACTTAGATTTCCATGTAAAAAAGAAGACGGTTAATTATATTTTTATTTTCAGGACGAGATTCTTACGAAACATAATTTTGTTGAAGAAAAACTGGAACGGAGCAAAGCCGGAGGGTAACAGCTAGAATGAAAGAAAGAAGACATTTCATTCCTTTTAAACACACACATATAAGAGATATACACCATTTTATAGAAAAGAAACAAAAAAAAAACCAGTATTGAAGAATAGATCATCAGCGTTGTGTGTCTTCGCAAAAGTGAAACGGTCGCTGGCTTAGCATTAGGTGTTAGGAGGTGAGGTGCTAGCAAGTGATAAAGCAGAAAATGACAAAAAAATTATGTTACTTCAAACTTTTCATCACTTCAATAGCCGCATTATAGTCGGAATTTTTAACGCATTCGCTGCCAGCTGCCAAACCTTCTTCTTCAGGTGCCACTGACGCACATGTGCGTTCAAATGCCTGTAACAATATGACAGCGGCACTGGGCGAAAGTCACGAAAACGCATATAAGCGCCGGCGGCAGTTGATGCGTTAACCCACACTTACCTAATTTTTATCACACAAATGTGTTTTATCTTGGCAAAATCTCCGTAGCTCCTGCACTATCGCGGACGTAACATAAGTAACAGGGTTGTTTCTGCACAGAAATGAGCAATGCAAGTAAAAGTGTTAGGGATTTGCGTTTGCGCTCTTTTGAGCTCTGTTTGGGTACACGCAAATGTAACGACTATACGTCAGTTGAGGGTTGCCAGATTTAGGGCCTGTTTCATTACTCTCTGTTAAGTTCCAGTTATCTTAAGTGTCAGTTATCTATGATGACGTCTCTATCTGTTTCGTAGTAATAAATAGAGAGGAAACCATATTGACTGACTCTTAAGCTAGCCGGAACTTTACAAAGAGTGGTAAGACAAGCCTTTAATCATTTACTTACTTTTAACAATAATAAACTATATTTCTAAACAATACTGGCAACACGAAAAAAATTAAAAACAAAGCGTTGGCCTGGAATTATGAAGTAAGTGCTGCATTAGATTACCATCACAAACTGACGAGAGAAGAGGTTGGGAAACCTGTAACGGTACGTCGAAGACATTAAGATTATATTAGAAGCAAAGATTGAAGGGAAGCTGAAGAAAGGAAGGCCAAGAACATTCATGGATCAGGTGAAAGAGAAGGTAGGGATCGTGTCGTATCAGGATGTCAAAGAAAAGGCCCTGGAAATTACTAAATGAAAATTTCTCTGTCCGACAAGAGTCTGTCTCTTAAGTATAAGAAGAATAAGAGCTGCGGGTGTAAGTGGAGACTCGAACACTTAGTTGATGCAAAGATTTTACCTATTCAAGGGGTACTTTCTCAGATGACATGTGATGTCAAAAATCAAACCTAATTTCAAGCAATGAATCATCATTTCATTTTGATGTCAAAAAACCTTGAACTGTAACGGCAGTCGTCACAGGTGAACCTAAGGCCATAAGTTCAACGCACTTGAGATCACAAACACATCCGCCATTTTATTTCTCTCAAACTGAACAGAATGAGGGTACGACTTACTAGAAACTAGAAAGAGACTGTGAATGCAAAAGCGCCAACGCATAAGGCCGTGAATACTGCCGCTTGTATATTTTGTGCAAGAAGTTTGCGCCATTGGCATGAAGTTTGACATTCGATACGTGTATTAACTTGCACAATATAGTGTAAGCTACAAGCATGTTTACTCCCTGCCTTTGACAGGCCTCAGTTAAGATTGCTAAAGGGATGAAGTCACAAAGTAAGGTAGGGAACGCGAGCAAAACACGATCTCGTCAGAAATCGTTGCCTCTCGCAAACATTTTGTTCTTATAATCACCGAACATCGTCGTCTGCGGTAATAAAATTATTTCACAGTAAACATTTTGTGAATTAAATTTTAAGGAGTTCTCGCTGAGAGTAATAGCCCGCTCCGAGCAATAAAACGTTTCTACACAAAACCTCATTTCTCCTTACCTGTAAATAAAACGAAAAGATTCATAGGGAAAATCGCGTTTCCTTTTTATTTATTATCACTGTTAATTATGAAAGGTTTCATGTAAGATTTGCTAAGTAAGACATACTGGCTGTTGTTCGGGAAGGAAAACTATGCAGTATGAACATATTCCATATGAAAATTGGTCTTTCAGGGTAGATTCAGTAGTTTCTAAGACCTTCATTGTAATGTATGTTTGTAAACTCTGATTTCATCATCATCATTATCATCTTTAGCCTATATACGTCCCACTGTCGGGCACAGGCTTCCTCTTAGAATGAGAGAGCTTGGGCTATAGTTAAGGAACTTCACACGCACCATTGAATTGCTTCGCAGATGTATGCAGATTTCCACGGCTCTTGTTTATTGCACACAAAAGAGAGAGAGAGAGAGAGAGAGAGAAACATTTATTTACACACATTCGATACACGTAGATATATAATAGTAAGAAGAAATACAATTAGCAATAGTACCGATATGGTGTAAAATGGGCCCCACTCAGCATAATATTGCGGCAAGCCGCAACGCTGTTTTTCAGCACAAATCACAACGTGTAAATCACAACGTGTGAAACGTGTAAATCTCTCTCCCTCTCTCTCTCTATCTCTCTCTCTCAAAATAAAAAAGAACAGAATGAAAAACAGAAAGCAGCACAAAGGCACACACCTATAGGAGATATTACCTATTGCTATAAAAAATTTATTGTAATGTATAAGAAAAGCCAAAAATACAAATATGTTGGAAACAACAGAATTCCTTAATCCGATTTGACTTACTTCTTCGCTCTCCTATCCCTATCTCTTGTCCTTGTCCAGTGTCTGTTTTTGAGCTTATTCTATAACAAGCCAAGTTTGGAAACATTATAAAGCCAACTTTAAAAAATGTAAGCAACACTGACATCCTTGAAAATTTCGTGTAAACTACGAACAAGTTTTATTCTGTTAGTATTTTACTCAAACTTGAGACAAGACTATCGGCTTACTAAAAACTGTATAAAAGTAAAGCTTAAACTAATAAAAAGTCTGAAACATCAACCTTTATTATTTAAGAACCTCGCCTGCTATTATTACTACAAAATTGTATATTTCTAAACGACATTGAAAATTAGTACACAGAAAAATCCGAAAAGTAAAGCTATGGCCGGGAATCGAACCCGGGTCCTCGTCATTCTGTGACGCGTGCTCCCCTACTTACACCACCCGTAGCAGGTAGGTAAGCTTTCGATTTTTCTGTTACTAGCTGTCACGTGACCTCGTTACTATGCGATTTTTGGTCGCCAAGCGTCATCAGCTGTTTGAATGATGTGTCTGTACGACACAATGGTTTTTCAAAATAACATAAAATAGAGGCTAAATTGTTATAATATTGTATGCGTGTATGTACTAATAGCACAAAATTTTGTTAGTTATTTATTTAAATGGAAATTTCCTTTTTTGTTGCCAGAAACCACAGAATGGCGGGCTCACGAGGGTTCAAGGTTAAGTTTCTCAAAAGAGAAACATTTAACACGAAAAACAAAACATTTTATTCAAAACGGCACAAGAAAAATTTAATTACCTTTGCACTGATACGAAAAAAGGATTTGCTTGAACATAGACCTCGCTTGTAATCCTAAATTGAAAAGTTATTTCAAAATCAATTTACCTTAAAATTAAATAATTCAAAGTTTGATTTTCCAATTTACTTTTTAACTTAAAATTGGATGTTTAAATAATTTCAATTACAAAACTTTTAAAGGCTTCGTACCTTCCAAAGTTAAGGTTTGGCTTTGGCCAAGCAATTGGGTTTGTTCGTCAAGGGCACCTAGTCCTATTATTTTATAGATCTTCTGAGTCTAGTTATGCGCTATTGATAGTTTTAGCTTAACATTTAAGGTGCTTATTGTTTTAAAGTTACTAAATTATTCTCATTGCCAGTTTGCTACAAAACGGGTTTCATGATTTTCAAGTTGTTAATTTAGTTTCATTGCATAGACTTAATTTTCTTAAATCACAATTATCTTAAATGAGTTAACATGATTTTTCTTTCATGCTAGTTTGTTAGCAAATAAAAAACATAGAATCTACCAATGGCTTCTCTGCCCGCACAAATGGTAAAAGCCCATCGAGGGAATATGCGAAAATCATAGGTGTTACAGGCGATGCGGCTAGCAACCCATCACTATTTCGATTCTATTTTCCATCTATACGCCTACAATCTTGCCAAACGTGACCCTGTAAGGGATAAATACGTGATATATTTATGCATGTATGAATGTATTATGGTACTTAAATGTTTCTTCTGAAATTTTGAATAGCAGCTTCTATCGGTTAAAATGAAAGTCACCAATTTAACCACAATATTTTGTTACCTTTAAGGAACACTTTTTAATTTAACTGTAAATGTTATCATTGTTGAATTGTTGTAGACACTTAAATTGTTATTAAAGTAAAGATGTAACTGTGATTATTTTTATTATTATCTTTCACGACCGCTTGTTAAAGAGGTAGGAATATTATGCCATTCCATCAATTATTAAAATTGTTGTTTTAGAATTACAAAGCACCAGTAACGTCACCTTTCGAAATATCCCTTTTAAACAGAAAAAGGGAAAAGTTAACGTCACTAAGTCGCTTAAATGAATATACCAGAAATAGACAAGCCATATAAAGTCGTTTGAATGATTTTCTAACAAGCGTTTACAAAAATGTGATGTCGCTTTAATGTTTCTCCCGGGTATATAATTATTTGGGGAAATTTCACTTAAGCGACAATTATCTCAGAAGTTACTGTTTTGGAGAATAACGTTATTTTTGGTAAATAGCTATTAAAAATTGGCTAGAAAGTAAGATGATTTTTTTATAAAAAAAAACTTTGAAATGTCATACTGCATACTTCGAAAAATTTCGTTTAAAGGGTTTCTCTTTTCCATCGTCGATATGCTTCCAACGGGGAACAAGTTTTGAAACCATCTCAAAGACTTGAAACACAAACCTTACTCACAAGCAAACATCGCCTCGAGCAATTAGTTTAACTTCAGTCAAGTACAACTTAAATGAACACTCACCTCAGTGAACTATGCACGCTGTAGAATAAGATAAGACAAAAGCTATTAAGTACGTGTTCACGTGTTTTTACTGAAAACAACGTCAAGTCAAGGGAAAGAGACAAATAAGATTCAATTATTTCAGTTCCCGGAATAGTCTTTGAAGTCAGAGTTCTGTTTGTTCTGTTCTGAATGGAAGCCTCGTTCGCACCAATGTGGTAAGTGAGTACGCCGGTAATTACAATTTGCAAGTGGCTAGTCGAACGCTTGACGTTTCAAGAAGAGTATCGTGTGACTAAACTTCAGACTGTCAGTTTGAATTAAAAGAATTGGGAACAGTCAGACCTTAGATGTTATTGTAACGAAAATGGGCTTTTAATGGTTTGGGTGAAAATCTGCTGTTACAAGTTATTTATTTAGGTCTAGAAATCGTTTTGTCAAGATCTTATCTTAGAGAAATATCGTTTATTGTGTCTTATGTACGTATAGGTACAACTTTTAGGTTTTCCACCGCTATCGAATAGTTGGACTAGCTAAAAGGACACCTAGCCAAACTCATGCCCAGTTATCTATATATATAAAAGAAAGTCGTGTTAGTTACACTATTTATAACTCAAAAACGGCTAAACCAATTTGGCTGAAAATTGGTAGGGAGGTAGCTTAGGACCAGGAGACGGACATAGGATACTTTTTATCCCGATTTTCCCACGGGATTGGAAAATTCCGAAATGTTGTACTAATAAAGCTACAGACATTAAATTTAGCATGCCCACACATTATTCCTTGATTAGTATAAAGATGCACTTACAAAGGAATTTTTCAAATTTAAGGCGGAACAAAGTTCGCCTGGTCAGCTAGTTTTAGATATAGTAAAACTAAATTTTAATATCGTTTTGTTATACCAGTAGAGAATCGACGCTGGCCACAACATTAAAACTATCTCTTTCAATTAGAAGCTCGCTGGTTATTCAAGCAATTAAACTTAATCGATCCACGTGAACGAAGCATTAGTTTAATAATGATAGAATAACACGGATCTGTGTATTCAGGGGCAATTTGTGGTAAAACAAGTCAGACCGTGGCTTGCGAAAATTCGTTATCCAATAAAGCGGAATCAAAATAGTGTAGTGAACCGAATTTAGCAGAGCATCGTTTGACAATCAGTTATTTTAACTAAGAATCTATGTCCGTTGTTGCGAAATAATATTTGAATTAAGTAGGACGGTTCTTTCGAGTATCAGTTAGCGTTGTATTAAGAAGAGAGTTGACCCCGAAAACTCATTAGTAATGGGTGCGTTTTCCAAAAAAAAAACACGTACATTTTTTGCAGAATTTAAATATTTTGGGTTTTTCTTACTCACAATAGTATAGGTACCCTATTGATTGTCATACAAGAAAAAATGTGTCCCAGATTATACCTACTATGGATTTTTTTCCTGTTCGTCACGTTCCATACCTATATCTATATTAAAAAGTGACACGTTCGGGACACGTTTTTTGTTGTACAAGGATCGATAGGGTAAGCGATTGTAAGTAAAAAAATCCCAAAATAGATAAATTCTGGAAAAAATGTTCATGTGGAGTTTTTTTTCCGAAAACGCTCATAGTCTAGATCAAGGAGGGGAAACTAGACCAGACATGGCACGCGTCAAAGTAATCCATAAAATTCAAGTTTTTTTTTCGAAACCGAGTGTCACACGAGCATTACCTAATGGTATGAAGACACCATATTTCGTAGATTCTCGCTACACCAAGAAAGTTTCAGATAACACGGGATAAATCTTGGATATTTTGACGAAGACTGCAAGTGAAAATAACAGCTTGTAAGTACCAACCAATGATCGTTTACTTACTTTCTTTAATAAAAAAACGTATTAATTTTGTCGCTCTATAAGTATAGGCACTAAACAGAAATATCCATCCATTAATTACCCCAGTTAATCAAATATTCAAGACAAAAATATCTCGAATGCTTTTCAAGTAGCGGATGGCTCACACCTCACTATTTCGAAGTTCCAAAAAGTTTTCCATCTATCAAGCACCTTCCATTCCTATCATTTTGAAACTTTGAATTTCTTCAGATTTTGTGTGCCTACTTACTGGTTCACGTATGCGCTGAATGCAAATTTTCTTGCTACCTTTAATTTAAATACTTAATTGAATCCGGCGTTACTTTGCGAAGCTTTTTACTAAATGAACAAAAAATCTGCGGTCTGGTAGCGGAATAGCAAGGTAAATGTATGTATGTATGTATGTATGTAAACTCTTTATTGCACATAAAATTAAATGTTAAATGTTTCTTGTTCACATTTAATTTTGATTACCTGCCAATTTTTTTTATCATCTTACATACATAGGTACATACATACATACTTACATACATAAATCACGTCCTTATCCTTTACGGGTTAGACAGAGCCTAGAGTAACAACACCTAAAAGCCACGTTTACCATGATTATGGGCGTATAGGTGGAAATAGAAATCAAAATAGTAATGGATTGCTAGCCGCATCGCCTATGACATGATTATATTGAATCAGGTGTTACTTTGCGGAGGTCCATTTAAATGAACAAAAAATATTTTCCCTTGCTAGGTACTCCGCTACTCACGTGCAAGATAACCAAGCCTGTGTGAAATATATACCTATATATATAATAACGTCGTACATACCAATACGACGACGACGACTTTGTTTTGGATGTGTAACAGTTGTGCTCATTAAACTTTGATAATGATCCCGGAGAGGGATCGAAACGCGTCAGTGTTTGTGTGGTGTATGGGATAATTAAGTTCGTGGGATTTATATGTGTTTTATGTGGCAGTAGTGAAGAGAGGGATTGCATGAAAAACATAATATATTTCACACAGGATTGGTTATCTTGCACGTGAGTAGCGGAGTAGCAAGGTGAATATTTTTTGTTCATTATGACATGATTCCTATTTTCGCCCATTCCCTAAATGAGGTATTACTATCTGCGCGGGAGAAGCAACTGGTACATTCTATGTTTTTTCTTTGTCCCCAGACCAGCATGGAAGAACAAAAAATGGCATTATACAGGATGATGTAATAAAACAGCTTGATAAGCCACTCGATCAAAATAGGGAAAACCTGTGATATTTACTCTGCTAACATAACACGCTGGCACTGATTGTCTAACGCTGACTCATATGAATAGACACGCACGAAAATATGAGACACCAATTGGGCACTTCGATGGCAGTTCTGGGGCCCGATTTTTGAAAGCACATCACTCGGAAGTACCACTTGAAATTGGTATAAATCAGCTCCAAAACTACAGCTCTAATCAGAGTTTTGACAAGTTCACAAGATTAATGAGAGCTGTGATTGTAGTTTATGCTACTCGCGTTTCAAATTCAGCACAATTTTTCACCACTTTCGTTTGGTATTTTTACACATGTATTGTGCTTTCAAAAATCGGGCCCCTAATCAGAATCACGAGCAATGTTGATTTTAGTATAAGGCAAAAAATGTCTGAAAGTTTTCATACAGTTTTCAACTTTCCATTTTGTTACTCTCATACAAGTGTCTTAAAGAAGTAACGGAAAATGATTTTTCAATGGTTTTATTTAAAGTTTAGCTTTAGTTATTATTACATTATTTTGTTATAAACTATGATATAAAGAAGAAAATGAAAGAAATAAATGTAAAGAGATCCTTAAAAGGGATAAGTCCGCCATTGTGCATGTATCTCAGTATTTGTCAATTGTTTCTGTTTTTTGTTTTTTTTGCACAATAAAGAGTTTACATACATACATATTTCGAAATAAACAATAAAGCATCAGCAATCTTCTTTTTTCGCCAAGGAAGATGAACGAGCAAGTGAGTCACCATCAGCACCACCACCCATGAACACTCGCAACACTAGATGATTGCGAATCCGTTGCCAGCCTAGAGGGCAGGGATAGGATACCTCTTGTGCCAGTTATTTCACCGGCTGCTTTACTAGTACAAGCACTGCTGGTTGGCTGCAGGATTAGCGAGTAGGTAAGACGCTAATAGCGATCCGGACCTTGCTCAAGGTCCTATCACCCGCAAGATTTGCGTCACCTTGAACATTTTAAGGGACTTGCACACACCTCTGTAACAATTTAATGGTGCAATGACACGTGGAATTTTTAGACGCTTTTATTCGGCTGTTGTAAAAACATGGGATTTTCGCTGTTATTAACACAATCATTAAGTACCGGCTGAAAAGAAATAGCGTTAATGTGACCCCTAAAAGATTTGTCTACATAAATAAACTTATAACCCGACACAGATCCTAATTAAACAGTTCTTGAAAACTTCCAGTTTTTCTGGCACTAGCAGAACGAAGCGCTGAAACTGACTTATTACTAAAACACGCCTTATGTGAACTCTACCAAGATAAGCGGGGGATCCTCCAGCTGAAAGCCTTTCACAGGTTGTAATTTACGAGAACCGGTCACGTGCTCCACTTAGCTCGGGAACAGAATCGTAAAACTTTATACAGACTTTAGCCAGATTCATTGTCGGCTGTGAGAGGGTACACCGATAAAGATATACCAGGTGAGCCTTTTAGAAACAGATCGTCGAATGTAAAATTTAGATTAGACATGTTTCCTACGGGATATAGCCAGCCATTACCTTTTATGAGCTGCCGATATGTCGACGCAGTTGCAAGCGTTATGATCAGTTTTACGATTATTTACCGTGAATAATTTTAAATGGTTACCTATTGCAAAAATGTTGTATCAGTAAAAATATGCCAAGAAAGCGGGTTTTAGGAGTATAAATCAGGTGACGGTCAAGCTATTTTTTAAGACGTGACGCCGGTTACGAGACCGTGGCCTGGACTCTCGTGTTAGATCATTCCTGGCGTAGAGGTTATCCATCGACGTTCATCACTTCAACGCAGCGAGCGTGATGGGCACCTTTGCGCCCGGAATGATGCAGGGCGGATTGTTTAGTTAGTTAGGCAGGTAATGTAAGGTTCCGTATTTTTTTTTTAATTTAACTTTGTCTGTTTAAATCTAACGGACATTATTGTCAAAAACATTTTTTTTTTTATCTCTGAGATCAAATTGTGGATAATATTAATCCCGTACCAAAATAGCCACCAATTTTGAACTGTTTTAACCATTTCTCCATCCCATTTATCTTCGTCATCATATCAGCAATTGGACGTCTACTGTTGGACATTGGCCTCCCCCATAGACCCCCAGTTGCCTCGGTTAGAAGCGGCTTGCATCCATCGTGAACCCACGACATGTCATCCGTTCATCTCATGTCCTACGCTGCGCTTGCCGATTCGCGGTCTCCAACGACCATCAGTTCTCTGAGCTATATGGCCTCTCACATTTCACATTTTTAATTTATATTTATATATATTATTTATATTTATATATATTATTATATTTTTTAATAAGTGCTTAGTTAGCACTTGATGGTCCCATCGGAAGACCAGCGCTGGCTGCAAGGCCAGCATTATGCTGAGATGGGACCATTTCGTGATGTATGTACTCATTTCATTTTTTTTTAATTCTTTTTGTTTTTGTAACCCAGTCACTATATATTACGAATAAATGTTTTCTTTCTTTCTTTTCTTTTCTTTCTTTCTTTCATTGCCACTTCAACGAGATAATTCGTTTGGCTATATTGGTGACCTTTATTCTTCTGATTCGATCCCGTAGAGAAACCTCAAGTATAGCTCTCTCCATAGCTCGCTGAACAACTCTGAGGCTAATGATTCTATTATTAATTATCACTCATTGATAATGAGTAAATTATATTAGTACAATGTTCAAAATGACGATGACATTAACTTAGTTATTAAACCGGTAAGTAGCAAAGCCCGCGCCTCCAAGGATTACCGAGGTTCCTTCCTAACACACCCTTAGCTTAATCTAGATATTGAACAAGATATAGCTTAAGACGCATTGACACGCCAAATAGGACTTGTCGTCAACTATCTACGTACAAAGTTTAAGATTCAGGTCGTCGTGTGATAGTCATCTTATTAAAGTGTATCTACTTTGCCAGCAAGGATCACAATCTTAGGATATTGCCGGAAAGACAATGAACTTTCTCGTCTAATGGTGTATTTACTTTTGTTGGCGCAAATAATTACGTCCAAGAACACTTATTGCGTTTCATCTCTGTTTGCAAGGCGTGCGATGTTTTTGATACTGACACCCGGAAGTCTTAAATAACAGTAAATTAAAACATACAATAAGGAAATAGTCACATAAATACCATAGCTAGCTCGTCTAACGGTGGTAGCTAAATACAGCGTCTCTCCACAGAGTGTAACTATATAAATTTAGATTACTAACAGGTTTAGGTCACACCTGTAAAATATTCAAGCACCTAATGAAACTAGTGTGGAAACTTTGACATGAAGCCAAAAATACATTTTTCCAAAATTTATATTGATGACTAAAATCAGCACTGAGCCTCCTCCTTTCTAGTCCTTTTACCTGAGCTAAGCGAGCTGAGGCAAGTCAAAACCGCATGTGTAAACTCGTCGGCGCGAGTTTGGGTTAGTAATAAAGATGAAGCTAGTTCGTTGTGCGATTCACTGTTCCCTATGATCCAATGTTCCCCACGCTCTCCTGGTTCAGAAAAATAATCATTTGTTGTTCAAATAGGATGTTTTTCAACATAAATTTCTGTGTTATTACATTTATCAAAGGGATTCTACATGGCCACCTACTGAAACTGTATCCATTACGATATTGGGTCGAGGTCTTAACGAGAATCCTTATTAATTATAATTAATGAGTGAGGTCCAGAGGTCTTTCGTGTCACGCGAGGGATATTCACCTTCTGTTATTATCAAATGACATTGTTATATTTTAATGCCATGACCAATTAACGGAAACAGACTGTTATCGGAAAAGACGAATATTGAGAATGACCATTATTTATGTGTCTATGGAAAATAATGAACCACCTTGTAACGGTTATTCTTAGAAACTGTACCTAAAAGATTTATTGAATCAGGCGTTTCTTTATGAAGGTCCTTGTAAATGAAAAAAAAACAGAGCGAGCACCGTACATGTTTATTGTTCATTCAGCGGCTTTTTTTTTTAATTATTTCATGTAATCTTTACCACATTAACTATACTATAATAACAAACCTGTGCGCTTACGGATGTATACTTTATTTCGAAAGAATCTACTACAGACTAGTATAATTTAAGGCTCGGGGACCTTATATATCCCTTTTATAAATGTATTTAATTTAAGTAGAATTTAAGTATTCTTACTGTATTTTATTTTGTAAAAATGACTTTCTGCCAAGTTTCTTGCGGCGCATTCTTGTTTCAAATAAGGCGCTGGTAGTTTCAAAAAAGACATGTAAAAGAGCGCTTGGCGGCCAATTTGCAAAAATAAAATTTTGATTTTGGATTTTTTGATTTGTATGCTCTTTATTACTCCCTACCGACGTGATCCACTACATTGCTGCTTTAATACTACTAAATATACATAAAGGTAAATTAAATGGATTCAATGGACTGGAAAATACCTCAGACTCTAAGAAAACAAAATACATGAACATTTATTACCTATTAACGTAGAAGAATTCGACACGCACGTAAATTCCGAGTTGAGAAGTCAATACACCGAACAATCAAAACTTAAGCACTTTAACTTTGTTCCTTACATGCGACTGGGACGGAACTGCTCTTTTTGCTAAGTCGGTTAAAACAGATTTCTCCATTGATAGTACGTTTGACCTACATCGCTTGGAAACTGAACCCGGAAATTCGATTTGAACTTTTCTCGCGGTCTTTGATGAGGTAGAGTGGAAGTTTCTTCGTATTGTCTGCCTAACTGGCGACAACGAGAACTGAAATTGTTTTTTCTCAAAAATGTCCGTTAAAGTCGTCATTGTTAACTACATATCAGAACAGGAAGTTATTTGTTGCCGGTCAGTCCAAAATTAAAAAAGAAATTATTACTGTAGCGCTAAACTCTCCAGTAATGTTGCATACTAATTCCAATACTGTCTAGTCATTAATTTTTTAAAGTGCAAAACAACGTGTTTATGTGTGTCTGAAATAGCTTTAGATGTTCTGGTTAGAAAAATACTCTCTTCAAATGCCATTGATAGAAAAAGGCGGCAACGCAAAAATAATTACTAATTTATGTCAATTACACTTTCATTTATTTTGGTTGTTGTTTTCTTTTTTGATTTTTGAGAAAAGCACTATACTTGCCTCGGCCAGAATAGCATTGCTGGCTTCGTATTATTAAACGGACTCGCAAGCTCGTCCGTTCAAACCAATACTCAGCCAGCAATTTCCTACTTCCTGGCCTAGACAGTAATGTACTATTAATTTTAGGATTTTGCGCTAAAAAACGCTACAAGACCTTGTGTTAATAATAAGTGAGTAGTTGAAATGTGTACGGTCGGCATTCGCAATATTTGATTTACTATTAAATTTCATAGATCTCTTCTGAAATACTACATTACATTCCGAGGGTGTTGAAATAAAGAAATGTCTCAGATCGCAAGAACTTGTCGCACGAGCCAAAGGCGAGGGCAATAAACATGCGACCTGACGCTTTCTTTACCACCGCCCGAGGTGTGTACACAATTTTACGACTTCCCATGGCCAGGACGCAGAAATACAGCCCGGAGTGAAGTAAAAAAAAAAGTTAATATTACTGAAAAGCGAAATCACTGAAGAAAAAGTAATATTTTCGAAACGAAAATGATTCATTGGTATTAAATGAACCCATAACTAATAACTAAAACATTCCTTCACTTTTTTTACCTGTTACACCAACAGTGGCAATTTTAACACGCTTCTCATGTTAACAAAACGTTTGGATAATACTCTTTACGTCAACAAGTCATACAAAACGAAGCTTATTTCGTCATACAGATTCTGTTGATGTAATTAACTAAGGCCCTGTGAGATCAAAGCGATTTTGCTTGATTATTAAAGAACATTTTACGAGATGAAAGACTTATCAAATGACGGAACGTGAATGGTTTTGTTGAAGGTTTATATAACGTATTTTTATTGTGATGTGGAAACCTGTAAAACGTTTTATAATTTCATTTTAACCTATTTCTGGCATGAACACTTAAAAGGTTAAGCGTAGGGAAGGTCGGTCAAATAAGTCTTCTTCTCTCCTTAATGGCGGCCGTAAGGCTTGGGCCAATGTCAGTGCGGTAAAAATATAATTCAAAAATCTTGTGACAAAATGTCGGCAACGTTGTACGGTAATGGTCAAAGACCCCCCGCCCCCTGTCGGGCTCTTAGCCAACGGATAATGATATCCCTCGGAGACCGCCAGGAAATCATTAACCGGTGCCCAGGGTGCGCCGGAACAAGCACTGCACTTCCCCTCGGACGGATTCAAAAACGAACCGCAGCTCTTGATTACACGCGGAGGTAACCCGACTCGCACCCCGTCAAATAAGTCATTTTTGACTACAAAATGAATAAGTCGCTACAGTCGAACTTTCAAGTTGACAGCTCTGCTACGACTTATAGGCATCATAATTATATTTTATGACGTGCAAATCATTTTCAGCCACAAATGGCAGACCACATATTTGACTGATGCATGATGCGGTGTTTCATTAATATTGTTTTCAATTAATTTTACTTTTGATTTAAAAGAACTTAGTACCTATACGTTTTTATTAGAAAGGTGCCTCCGTTATATATTGGGCCAATGTCAAATAATCTTAAAGACATGAATATGGGCTGAAAAAATACATGGTACTCTGTAATAATACATTTGAATAGGTATAGAAAAATAATACTTTATGTTTTTAAATCTTTTTTGCGACTGGGATTTTGCTGTCTTAAATTAACGTCTAATAGGTCGTTTCCAACAGAATGTTTCTTTTTTTTCCAAAAAAACTGTTGTAATAAAAAGTAACATACTTCTACACTTTTATTCGTGTAAGAAACCTGCTAAACCGTCTCATAGCTAAGTCAGAATCTGTGAAAGCACTTGAACATTCGTATCAAAAACATTTTTCAACAATGAAAACCAGAACAGTAGGGTAAGTGGCGACAAATAGATGCTCTTTGTAAGTAAATAGGAAAAAGTTCCGGCTATGATGCAGTTTCAAGGCGGTTCCGGTGGCCGCGAGGGAGTTATATTCTTGAGTGCACCTATCCATCTTTGTTTGTTAATATTTAACAGCTTGGCTATAGTGTTTTCCGTTAAGGAAATTGGTACAGAAAGGCAGTAACTTGAAGATGTTTTGAAAAATGTTGTCTATCTCTGTTGTCTTTTATATTTCGTTTCTGAAGTTCCTGTGTTTATTTTTATGGAATGTGAAAGAAAAATGTTTTTCTTTATCACGGAATTCTAAGGAAGGCTCTCAATTCGACTGCATTTTTTTTGTATGTCCCACAACTTCGCCGTCTTTGCTTTTTTATTTGTAAGTTTTTTACGTTGTCATTTTTTTAAATACTTTCTTTTTGTGTTTTTGTAGCAACTGCTTTATAATCTGAAACAAAAAAACTTGTTCTACCCCTTATTTTGAGATTGCGTCACAGAAAAATGTACTTACTGTAATTTAGATATTTAAAATCCAGCCTAATTTGCCTACTGCCGAGCAGGCCTTTTCTCAGAACGAGAAAGCTTTAATTTTTGTTGCACGGAGAGAAATGAATTAGCCGTGATAGCTAAGCTCCCTTTGCTGAAATTTTCTTTGCTGTGGCATACAATTTGTTTGCAACTGTAACAAGGCCATGTCTATAGCAACTAAAACCAGTTAGCTACCACTGATAACGATATTTAGCTAAACGAATTTCAAATAATTTGCTAACAGTACTAATTGATTAGCAACTATAGCTAATTTATCAACAAAATAATTTAGTAATTGCTGTTAGTTGTAACCGTTAATAATTCTTAGTTATAGTGGATAAAAATTTCGTTACTATTACTAATTTTACATGTGTTAGACAGCAGATAATATCTTTGATACGTTTGATAAATACATTTTGCAATCACTAATAACATTTTTGCAACGGCTGCTAATTTTTTTCTGATTCATCTACTAATATATCCTTCGCTAATGTTGCTAAGAATCTTAGTCGCACCAACAAATTTACTTTGCAATGAACAGCAATATTATATTAGCAGTCGTAGCAAATCAGACTTATGTGTGGCAGCCAAGAACTTTTTGCAGCTTTGACTAACTTATTCACAAACTGTAGCTAATATTATTTGCTGCAACTGCTAAATATTTTTTTGCTAATGTTGCTAAGAATCTTAGTCGCACCAACAAATTTACTTTGCAATGAACAGCAATATTATATTAGTTGATAGGGACATTCTTTTGCAATATTCTCCGTGTGGTGGGCGTGCGTCGCGTGGACATTTGAACATTAATGGCAAGTATGAAAAGAAAATTCGTTCCAGAAACCGAAAATGATACCGAACAGTGTTTTCTTCGAACATTGTTTCACAATATTATTGCAGCAATATACTTTTTGCAACCTATAAAATTAAAAGTACCAAAAACGACACAGTTTCAATGTTGCTATGAAATAACATTATAGACATTGCAGTTACCTCGTAAACAGAACTTATTGTAACTTTCAATATGATTATTGCAGCAATTTACATTTTGAAATATAAGTATTTTAATGTTGCTTCAACGACACATTTTATACGTTGTTGAAACTTTCATAAAAAACATTACAGGCAATTTGCAGTCAAAGTTATCTGAAACTTATGGTGTTATTATTGCAGCAATATTCTTTTTGCAACATATAAAATTTGAGGTATCATAAACGTCACAGTTTCAATGTTGCTGTGAAATAACACTATAGACACTGCAGGTACCTTGCAAACTGAACTTATTGAAACATTCAATATCATCATTGAATTAAATTACATCTTAGAATGTATATTTTCTAAACTGAAAAATGGAACTGAGAACATAATTTTCATGAAGTATGTTAAAATACCAAAACCTTCTCCTAAATGAAACAAAGCCAGGAGTACTAAAAAACGTTTTATTGCCACAACACAATGGACTAAAATGCTTTCAAATTTGAAAGATATTTTGCACAAGAAGTTACCTTTATGTTACAAATGTAACTGCCATAACTAATTGAATGAAAGTTTCGTACAAATTACATGTGTAGCATGACGTCATTATTTATAAGATAACCCGCTAGAGGGCGCCGCGCGCAATAGAACGCGGTATCGTATGGCCGACACAGAAACGATAAGTATTAAGGCCAACAGCAACTGAGCTTACGAAATACGCCAACAGATGGCGCTGCGCGCAAGTTACATCGCGCTATCGTTTGGTTGACCGAGCGTCCATATATACCCGAGATGATTTTGAATAATTATCTTGTAACAGACACAGGAAGCGAGTCTGAGTAGCCTAGTGTGCACGTTACTGCTTCTAAATCGTAAGGACGATAACGGGCCCGGTCTATCAGACTTTGCAGGTGTGTGCACGGGTTGCCGTATCGCAGTGGCGGTCGCTTCCTCGGGCCACAAATTGATTACATCCCACAACTAAGACTCTTGGTAACTGTAACAAACTTAATTAGCAGCTCCAGCTAACCTGATTACATCTCACAACTAACTCTTAGTTACAGTAACAACCCCAATTAGCACTTATAGCTAAACAGATTACATCCCACAACTAAGACTCTTAGTTAAAGTAACAAACCCAATTAGAGGCTACAGCTAAATTGATTACATCCCACAACGATGACTCTTGGTTACAGTAACAAACCCAATTAGTACTTACAGCCAAACTGATTACATCCCACAACTAAGACTCTTAGTAACTGTAACAAACTTAATTAGCAGCTACAACTAACTTGATTACATCTCACAACTAAGTCTTTCTTATAGTAACAAACCCTTTTAGCAGCTGCAGCTAAACTCGTTGTCGAATACCGCTAAAGAAATGCGATAGAGTATCAAACTAACTTAGTTGCTACAGCCAACACTTTCGCCGATGCAACGAATTATTTTGATTGTCACATCTAAAGTAATTAGCAGCTACGGCAAATTTGTTTGCAGCTACCGCTAAATATTGCTAATTAAATTAGCTGTCACTGCTAAATATAGCTAATATACTTAGCAGTCACAACTAATTTTAGCTAATATGATTAGCAGTCACTGCTAAGTTTCCCAAACTTCAAAGTGATCACAACTAAGAATATTTGCTATCACAGCCAAGTTTCGGTAGCGAAAAACTCTTTGCAACGATAGCTAAATACTTCGATGTCCCTATAGTTTCGAAGGAATTTAGCTGCGCCAACTAATTCCTAGTTACCACAGCTAAGTTTTTTTTTCCGTGTGTATTCTTTAAGAAGCGTAAACGTTTATCAGAGATCATCTAGATTTGATAAGCTAAGGCTATTCATGCATATAGCCTGCAAGCCGAACGTTATATAATCCACGATGTTCGTATTTCACTCATGGTTTATGGTCTATGGAGTAATATTTTTACTCGTTTCCTGAGGGAACGACTAGGGCGAGAAATATGTGTCGCGGTAAAAATTTGAAACGTTTCAGAATGGAGCGAAATTTGTTTGCATTTTGTGATTTAATGTTGTTTGAAACTTTTTTTTTCCGTTTTATTGCGTGCGTTTTTCACATTAAGTTTAATTGGGTCAATGTCTGACTCGTATTTGGACTAATTCAAATTGATTTTATTTCAATGTTATTATTGCATCATATACCTACGGTGGGATTTAACTTTAAAAAAACCGGCGTTTTTACTAAATACCGAGTTCAGGTTCTATTTAATTAAATATTAAATTAAGTACTTTATTTTATTCGGTTCGGTTTTTTTAGAATCGGCGAAAATATCGATAGCGTTTTAGGAAACTTAAAAAGAGAGTTATGTTCAGTATCAAGGCTATAAATCATAAGTGTGACCATGACATAAATACGTGTAAACAATACACTTAAATCTAAAGAAGTTACGTTAATACTCCAACATTCAGTCTTTCTCTTTCCACCCAATATTGCGTATCCCTTTTAAGCTCAGAAATCGACACCGATTAAGGCACACCAGAGTGCTAGAACTAAAAGACAAATAGACCCACCATTTCACTTCTACCTCTAGGTTTTTCTGGCCGATACGGGCTCTTAGAAATGCAAACTCGTGATGTGTTATAAATAAAACAACTGAGTTGAATTCGGCTTTTTTAAGAGTTAGGCTTGAATATACTTTGTTTTTTTTTTCCTGAATTCTACTAACTATTCATAGTTATAATTTTTGGTAATGTCCTAAAATATTTTCATTGTATAATTTTTCTATGTTAATGTTTATTCTTTCTTTCAGTGATACACCTACCATACTTCTTAACGCTATCTTAACAATCTCTACAATTTATAACCTTAATCAGACACGACAACGGCAATCAAAAGTCAACCTAACGGAGGTACATATAAGTTTCGTATATTCTTTGATGTACATTACTACATAGTATAAAATAAAGTCGCTTTCTCTGTCCCATTTTTTTTTTTTTTTTTTTTATATGAATAGTAAGGCAAACGAGCAAGTGAGTCACCTGATGGTAAGTGATCACCACTGCCCATAGACACCCGCAACCCCGGAGGGATTGCAGATGCGTTGCCAACCTAGAGGACTAAGATGCAATGCCTCTTGTGCCCGTAATTTCCCCGGCTGTCTTACTCTCCACACCGGAACACAGCAGTGCAAGCACTGCTACTTAGCGGCAGGATTAGCGAGTAAGATGGTGGTAGCGATCCGGACGGACCTTGCACAAGGCCCTACCACCCGCAAAATGTCCCTATGTATGATTATATCTTCAAAACAACACAATGGATTTTGATGCGGTTTTTTTTAATAGATAGAGTGATTCAAGAGGAAGGTATTTATGTATAATTCTATGCAGACGAAGTCACGGGCAGAAGCTAGTATCTTAATAATCGAAAGCCCAGACGAACGATCAAAAAGTTCCACTCATGGCCACGAGGGAATGCGAAGTGCGAACTATTTATTTTTCTTTTCCGGCAGAATATTGATATAACGTTATTTGTAATCGACGTGACAATAACTTTTATCGAATGCAATAAAGTTAGGCTAACTTTTACGAGGCAACGTGTCAAAGATTGTCTTTAGGGGATTGAAGGTCAGTTTGTCCGTAGCTTGAAAAAATATATGACAAAGACGTGCATCTACAGACACATTTTTTTATGGCAGAAGACGTCGAGTACGTGCCTATTAAAATACATAAAGTTTGAAACGCATAATTGTGGTAAAAATACATAACGGTCCCAAAAATATTTTGCAACTTTCTCTGAAAGTGTCAACTTAACAAGATTGTTAAAATGACAGACGTGATTTGTGTATGTATGTATATATAAAACAAACATATGCCACTGCTGGGCACAGGCCTCCTCTCACAATGAGAGAGTTAAAAAACACGTACTCTGCCACAAGCATGACAAAAGAAATTTGCGGCAGTTGTTACTTACCGCCTTGATGTCGCCACTGTCTCTTGTCAGCAAGTGTCTCGAACCAGTCTTTATCGTAATGGTCTGGACCCTCCACTACAAGTTCTGCTACTCAGGGTCGACTGTATCAAACAATCTCTCGCTCAATGTAGCTAATAGGTAATACGTATACCCAAATAGAACAACTCGCTAGAGATTGGTTAGGTTAGGTAGAAAGTGGTGGGAATATCCGAGTGCGTGCTGTCAGTTTTTACCTATACGCGTTTCACCCAAGGATCATGCTGGTGACAGCTGTCAATACAATATGCCTAGGGATGTGTGTTAACGGAAGAGTTTCTAAGAAAAAAAACATTGGGTAAATAATCTGGTAATCGTAAGAGTATATCAGTTTATTTAGTGTACGGTCGGCCAAATATAATGGTCCAGCACGTTTCATCCAACTTCTTATCAAACTAATTATGTCGCTAAAATATGTAGAACTCTTAAGTTAACAGCCACGTCTTATCGTCCTCTTACTTAACTAGCTGTTGCCCGCGACTTTCTCTGCGCAGAATTAAAATTATAACGAAGTTCTTTAACCTTTTTGCCGCCACGTCAAACATAAGAGACGTCACCATACGCCAATTATGGAGTGGGCAGCAGCGGAGGAGAAGAATTCAAAAGGACGACTTTATGGAATTTAATATTTAATAAAATTTAAAAAGGTTACAATTACTTTTATTTCTAAGATTATTCTAAAGTAGCTGTTGCCCGCAACTTCATACTCATACTCATACTCATTTATTCGTAATAATTATACATAGTAGTAGTAGTAGTAGTTCGTCTGCATAGAATTCGTTTATCGCTATCCCGCAGAAATTACGCAATCCGTTCTTAGAGGATGCCTACGTCATAGTAGTAGCTTTATGCATGCAAAATCTCAGCCCGATATTGGTTTAAAACTGACAAAGTTTCATACAAACTTTCATCCCCTGTTTTATCCCCTTGGGGGTAGAATTGATCAAAATCCTTTCTTAGCGGATGCCTACGTCATAACATCTACCTGCATGCCAAATTTCAGCCCGATCCGTCCAGTGGTTTGGGCTGTGCGTTGATAGATCACTATGTCACTCAGTCAGTCAGTCAGTCAGTCACCTTTGAGTTGTATATATTTAGATGTCTTAATGACCCGATGTTAGGTGTCGAAAAAGCACTGAGCACTCGCGGGGTTTGGTTTTATAGATGGCGCGAATGCCGTTGCACAATAACACTCATGATGCACTCGCGATGCGCCGGCGACACGCTGTGACGTATCGATGGGATGACGTACATGGTGACGTAGTCGTGTGACGTGTCGGGTTACACACCTAACACGCCAGACTTTTTTATTGCGATGCCTTAAGTTGAACCTAAACCCAATTTTGTTAAACGAAGGTTGCTTTTGTATTGAAGTATTGGACGTTATTAGGTCGGTTGGCGTTGAACCTGCGGTGCTGATATGTGTAGTTGCCGAAAAGGTTATACCACCTTAAACCGGCCCTGCTTAATCCTTTCTTTGCGGATGCCTACGTCAAATGACTACATATGCTCCACATTTCAGTACAATCAGTTCTGTGGTTTGATCCATTGAGGCCATCGAGGGAATGGGCGAGTCTTAGGAATCATGTTATAGGCGATGCGGCTAGCAACCAATCACTATTTTGATTTCCTTTTCCTCCTATAGGTACGCCCTTAATCATGCTAAACGTGGCCTTAAGGTTTTTATCTTAGGCTCTGTCTACCCCGTAAGGGATAAAGACGTGATATATGTATGTATGTATGATCAGACCAGTCACGGTTGACTTTTATCATTTTACAGAGATGACGTGCGAAAGGATTTTCAACCTGATAGTGTCAGACGACGCATTTGGATGATAGTACAGTCAGCGTCATATAGTTTGAAGCATCCAAGTTGGACAAATAGTTCGGTACACCATCGACAAAGTATGGTATGTCGAACATTTTGGTCACCTTAGATGCTTCATACTATATGACGCTGACTGTACCTACATAATTTAAAGGCAGGCTTTATAGTTACTATCAATGAATTAAGAATTGTTACTTCTTTTTTTTTATGTTTACTTCTACGGTTTCTAAACGACACTGATAATTAGAAGACAGAAAAATCCGAAAAGTAATGCTATGGTCGGGATTCCAACCCGGATCCTCGTCATTCCGTGACGCGTGCTAACCCCTACACCACCTATAGCGTGCGTAGGTACGTGTAATTGTGTCGTACAGACACATCATTCAAACAGATGACGCTTTGCGGCTAAAATTCGCATAGTAACAAGGTCACGTGACAGCTAGTAACATAAAAATTTCGAAGGCTTACCCACCTGCTGGGTGGTGTAGGGGTGTAACGGAATGACGAGGATCCGGGTTCGATTCCCGGTCATACCTTTACTTTTTTGGTTTTTTTATTTGTTCTAATTTTTAGTTTCGTTTAGAAATTTAGTCTTTATAGTATTTTGCGGTGGACTTTTTTCCATGTGATTTCGTTGTAGCCGTATAAACAGTAGTGGAGTAATAATTATTAATAGCAGGGTAGTTATTGATCTCTGTACTATTCTACCGTCGCTCGCATAGTACATCGGTTCCTTTAATATTTAACAAGGTGCGAACTGGGTCACAGGTTTCAATAACAAATTCAACTTCATTTCATTTTAATTACTCAAGTCATTAGCTCTATGTTCCATGTCCAATGGCACTGAGAATTGTCTTTGCTTTATGTTAGTAAGGATAAGAGGAAATTCCGGTAAAAAAGATTGTCATATTATCAATTACTTGCTTGTATTCAACCCAAGCGACAAATTTCTTAAAGCGCGTTTCTTAAAAAACGTAGAATGTACTTAGTTGCTTCTCTTCCCGCGCAGATGGTGAAAGCCCATCGAGGGAATGGGCATAGGAATCATGACATTTATAGGCGATGCAGCTAGCAACCCATCACTAGTTTGATTCCCCTTTTCATCTATAGGTACGCCCACAATCATGCTAAACGTGGCCTTTAGGTCCTGTTACCTTAGGCTCTGTCTACCACGTAAGGGCTAAAGACGTGATTAATGTATGTATATATAAGCCAAGACGGTTTAAATCCTCAACAAATGACCACGACTCTTATTTGACACTATTTTTAAATGTTGTTGCAATTCCCACCTTTTATTATGGTCTGGGAGTAAATTTACCAGTTGCTTCTCTTCCCGCGCAGATGGTAAAAGCCCATCGAGGGAATGGGCGAAAGTCTTAGGAATCATATTATACACGATGCGGCAGCCCACCATTATTTTGATTTCCCTTTCGCTATACGCCCTTTATCATGCAAAACGTGGCCTTCAGGTTTTGTTAACTTAGGCTCTGCCTACCTCGTAAGGGATAAAGACGTGATATATGTATGTATGTATTATTATCATTTTATTTAACTTGAAATGTGTGTATGTATTGTCCGGGCGGAATCTTGCAACTCAATTTTAAAGTAGGTAGGTACCTACATCTTCAACAGATTGAGTTGAAATTTGGCATACTTTGTGTAAGTCGGGTGATACAACATTCTGGCAATGACATTCTGATGTCCCATCACGGTGATTGGTCCATCTGGTAGATGGCCCAAGATGGGGGAATTGAAACACTTCGGGGCCAAACGCAAAAACGTTTCCTTACAATTTGGTAATTCCAGATCATTTTGTAAAATAAGTATCATTTTTTAGAGTGGGCGATGATGAATCAACCTTTTACGCCATCACGCCCACACTGCCGAGAACCTAAGTAAACGGTTTTTAATGCCACGCTATTTTTTTAAAAAGCATTTCTAGCGATCTTGTTGAAGTTGACGCGAGCGTAATGTATTTGTAACCGACTTCAAAAAAGAGGTTATTATCGACTTACTAAAACTGTAAGTATTGCGGGTATTACGTAGCCTCAAATTTCATAATCCCGTGCTGGTCTGGGAGCAAAGAAAAAACATAGAACGTAGCAATTGCTTCTCTTCCCGCGCAGATAGTAAAAGCCCATCGAGGGATTGCGTGAAAATCTTAGTGATCATGTTATATAGGCGATGTGGCTACCAACCCATTACTGTTTTGATTCCATACGCCCACAATCATGCTAAACGTAAGGGATAAAGACGTGATATATGTATGTATGTATGTATGTATATTGTATCCTTTAGACAAAATATCATATTTACCTACAATAGTGTACTGTCATAAATTATTATACAAATTGCGTTGAAAAAAGTAAGGCTACTGCGACGATTGATTCAGTCTGATTCTACGGTTTAGGACCCAATTTTTTACAAGTATAATTTTCCTTTAAAATGTTCACGTGCCGCCCAAACGCAGCCTTCTCGCACTCGTGATCGCGAAACGGGAGGACAATCAATATTTGTTCATGAACCAAATGGCGGAATCAACTTGCACGCTTATCCTTTACACTTTCCAAACCCCCCTATCTAAAAATGGCATCGTTAGGATTTCTCACATTACACACGCTGAGTAGGCACATTTACAACGTGTCTGGCACGTAGAGCCACCTTTACGTGACGTAGGGTCCCCAGGGCAGGTAAAACACGAAGTTTATTTTACCGTAAACTCAGCTGCACCCGGCATGCGTCAACGTCACAGAGCAAACAACGTTATAGATTGGAAATTCCTACTAATAAATGCGAGAGTAACTCTGTCTGATACCTTACTACGTTTAAACCACTGACCTGATTTAGTTGGACCCGGCGATGGACGTAGGATTCTTTTTATCCTGGAAAATGGCATAGATCTGGCGGGATAGCGATAAGCAAATTTTGCGCAGACGGAGACGCGGGCAACAGCTACTGTCATATAATTTAACTAGCTTCTGCCCGCGACTTTGTCTGCGTATTATACATATAAACCTTCCTTTCGAATCAATCTATCTATTAAAAAAACCGCATCAAAATCCGTTGCGTAGTTTTAAAGATCTAAGCATACATAGGGACGGACCTACAGCGGAAAGCGACTTTGTTTTATACTATGTAGTGATGTGAAATATAATTAAGCTAAGCCGAAAGGGGCGATAACTGCACACTGTGATTGGCCAGTCAAGCAGTAGGTTTATTACTCGCTTGCAATCGCCATCGTGTTCATTTTGACAGTTCTGGTATAAAATGTGACAGCTAGCTAATTCGGATGCTGATGCAATTGTCAGCCCATGCATGATCTTTTAAAATTAACACGATGGCGGTTGCGAGTGAGTTAGGTAATAAGCCTACAGGTCACTAAAGTAAAGTTGATCTAGTACTTATTATGATCGATATAGAAAGTTAATGTTTAGTCGTTGTGTGGCATAGTCAATAAAACGCGCTTAATTATAAAAACCAAAAAGTAAAATTATTTACTTAAATGGCTTTGGTCCGTTCTCCGTGATCTATCAGATAAAGGAAAAGTAATTGCGAAAAAAATGTATTATGGTGTTAGTTGAAATAATCTGATGACTGTGTTGCCATAATTAAAAAGGATATCCCTTAAATCGTTGTCTAGGACCCATAACACAAGCCTTACTAAGTAGCGCTTACTTTGGGACTAAGTAAATTGTGTGAATTGTTTTCTAATATTTATGTATTTATTGCTACTCTATTTGGTTATGTCGTCTATGGTTGTCGAGAAAGCAGAACTTGACTTTTATCTTAAAACAAAATGTTGGCTGTGACTACGTGGAACGTTTTTATCAGTGTCACATGCATTTTACTATATTTTTATACTTTTGGAGTAACGTACCTCTGAATCATGATCTGGTAATGATCGCGGGAAGCCATTGACTAAGGGCACAAAACCGATGAACAAAATATTTACCTCGCTATTCCGCTACTCACGTGCAAGATAACCAAGCATGTGTTGCCAGTAAAACACATATAAATCCCACAAATTTAATTATCCCTTACACCACACAAACACAGACGCGTTTAGATCCCTCTACGGGATCATTATCAAAGTTTAATGAGCACAACTGTTACACATGCAGCAACATGCAGCAGCAGTGAGTAGCGGAGTAGCAAGGTAAATTTTTTGTTCACTGAAATGGACCTCCGCAAAGTAACGCCTGATTCAATAAAATTGCACAAAACCGATCGTTGCGGATATCCTTGGAGAAGGTCTGCTGATATGATGACAATAATGTACTTGTGAAGAAAAAGGGAACTCTTATAAGAATACTTCGTTGTCCGTCAAGATCCTTTTTCGCAAAAACGCGTAGCGGTGTAAAATTGAAATGAATACCAAAAATTGTCGTCTACGGTTCCTTGTAGCAGAGATTTGAGCAACTTAACACAAGAAATCAACGCAATGAAAATGAAAATAAAATTGTATTTTTGCAGATTGGCCGCCAAGGGCTCTCTTGTAAACACGTCTTTTTGAAACTACCAGCGCATTTGGAAAGACTATCATTGCCAAGAAGAATGCGCCGCAAGAAACTTTGCAGAAATTCATTTTTTCAAAATAAAATACAGTAAAAATACTTAAATTAAATACATTTATAAAAGGGGTGTATAAGGTCCCCGAGCCTTAAATTATATTAATCTATAGTAGAAATGTATTTATAAAGTCTCTACTAGTCAAAACAAAAAAAATATTTAAGTTCAGTGGAGGTGTAAAACGCCTCCACCGTCAAATAAATTAATTGGAGATGTCTCCAATGTCGAAGTGAAAAAAATTAAATAAAAAATTAAACAAAATTTTGAAATATACATTTCATGTCAAGTAAGCAACCAATAAACTTTAATTTAGCAATCAAAAGCTAAAGCCGTTTATGTCGCATTTCCCTTACATTAGTCTAACACTTCAAGAAAACCGTTCTCGGAACTAACTCACCAGTCAATAATGTTCAATAAAATTTCCAAAGTATACGTAAGAAATCCTTTTTGTTCGAAGGAACGGAAAACGGTTTAAAAGGTCTTATTGTGTCTTACGGCGAGTTCCCTTATCTCATGAACAAACTTAAATTTATGTTTTCCTTGAGGCTTTGGAAATACAAGGTGAAAATGTTTAAATATTTTCTTAAAATGTTTGGAAAAGAACGCTCTACAGCGATGCCAAAGCAGTTCAGGTATTTTGGTAAGAATATTTATTGGGTTTTATTACCACAATAATGCTGAACGTGGTCTTTAGGTCTTGTTGCCTTAGGCTCCGCCTTCCCCGTAAGGGATAAAGATGTGATTTATGTATGTATGTATGTATGTTTTACTTTGAAGATAGAGGTTTATGATATTCACATACGTGATATATTTATATTATTACAATAAATAGTTATTCAAAATGAAAAATTACATTTAAAAAAACTCGGACTGGAGCGAAGTCGTGAACAACATTATTATGTAATAATCTATATGTATAAAAGAAAGTCGTGTTAGTTACACTATTTATAACTCGAGAACAGCTGAACCGATTTGGCTGAAAATTGGTAATTGGTAGCTTAGAACCAGGAGACGGACATAGGATACTTTTTATCCCGATTTTCCTACGGGATTGGAAAATTCCGAATTGTTGTACTAATAAAGCTACAGACATTAAATTTAGCATGCCTACACATTATTCCTTGCTTAGTGTAAAGATCCACTTAGTACAAAGGAATTTTTCAAATTGAAGGCGGAACAAAGTTCGCCGGGTCAGCTAGTAAATAAATATCATGGAGTAATTGCCCATTAATGGACAAAAGTGACCTAGTCCTAAGCTAAGCATAACTTGTACTGTAGTTTCGAGGTGGGCAACGGGATAAACGTATAGATAATAATAAATACATGGATAAACACACATTTGACTGACAATTACTTCCATGCTAATATGAGAGCAAAGAAAAGACATACAATGTACCATCTGCTTCTCTTCCCGCTCAGATTGTAAAAGTCCATCGAGGGAACGGGCGAAAATCTTAGCAATCATTTTATAGGCCGTGCGGCTGGCAACCCTTCACTGTTTTGATTCTCCTTTATTTTTGAGAATCTCAACAAAAATACTTAGGTACCTATATTTGTGACATGCATGTTTTTGTATAATGTATTTATTTGTTGTTGATACAATAAATCTATATCTAAATGACCTAACAACCACAACCATGCTAAACGTGGCCTTTGGGTCTTGTTAACTTGGGCTCTGTCTACCCCGTAAGGATACAGGTGCAATTTATGTATGTATTGCTATCCAAGACTCGAAAACAAACACTATTACCCTTTCCTTTTCTTCAGTATCTTATTGTTTGTACAGTTTCGAAAAGCGTATACTTTTGTAGCTTATTTTTGCTGAAGCCCCAACGGCTGTCACTTGCAGCTCATTTTGAATTTCCCTCCGCAACCGCATACTGCGGTTACATAGATGTCTAAGTGCATGCAACGACTCTAATATGCGGTGCGATACATAGTTTCTCACTGCAAGATCTGAAATCGGGTCACAGTTTCCGCAGCAAAGTTTAAGACTTTCTGATTCCTGTCGACTTATTTTGAGGGTAGTCTCTGATTGCGATCAGCTTAACAGTCAGCTTTCAAGATTAGACTCAGTTTCGAAAGTCTTAGGAATCATGTTATAGGCGGTGCGACTAGCAAACCATCACTATTTTGATTTCCCTTTACACCTATACGCCCTTAATCATGCTAAGCGTGGCCTTAAGGTTTTGTTACCTTGGATTCTGTCTACCCCGTAAGGGATAAAGACGAAGAATCTTTGATGATAGTGACACGTCCAACCAAATTCTCAAAAACTATCTCAAAACTCCATCAAACTTCATGATAAACGATAATCGGATCACACCACTTCCATTCGCCGACATCTGCGCCATCGCTTCCAAAGACGCCGTTTCACTGTTGCCTAACTCTTTTCAATTGCTGAAATGCATGCGTTGCACGTGACGTACGACGGTTGCACAGTACATTTGAAAGGCAAGATCGAAGTGGCAATGCGTGAAACGGAGCTATCATTTGTTTGCACTTTTAAACTTCAGTTAGCGCGGTATGGCGAAGTAGATCGAAAATTCTGAATTCATCCATTGTTGGGAATATAAAAGTGGTTGCGTACTTAATTTGTTTGAATTATTGAGGCATTTGTGGTAAAATAAATGGTTTATTGTGTAACTTAATGAAAAAACAGATACTTAAAATGTAAATACAAAACTAAAACTACTATTAAATTAAAATAACTAAATAAACTTTAAAATTAATTATACAAGAGAGGTGGGCAGGGTGCCCATCACGCAGGCAGCATTCCCGCGCTGAACTGCGATTGCGATTCTTTGCGCGAGAAGGCTGCCAGCGCGAGGGTCGCCTGTTGCCTCTCTCAATCTCTTGCTGAGCTCTCTGTGTAGCTCCAGCGCACCCTTACCCCAAGGACCTAGAGTCTCGACACCGAAAGCAAAGAAATGATATTGGGCGCCGAGACAGCTGTATTTTGTGACCTTGAGGCGTTCCCGGGCGTCCGCCGCCGCCCCCGCACGTTTGGTAGTTGCGGGTAAGTAAGACGCCGCCACGGTGTCAGTACAAGTGGCGTCCCACACCAGCGCACGGCCCGTCTTCCAGGGTATCAAAGAAATTCCGTCCGGGCGCTTGCCGTCGCTCCGCACATTGAGGCATTTGAGTTATTGTTGAAAGGCAATAAATAAATAGATAGACTGGCGTGTGCCAGAGAATGTTAACGACGACGAGACAGACTTAAGAAGGCGATGGCGGGATGATTTGGACGCGTATATGGTCGACTGACCTGACCTTGCATGGGACTGGGAGTTGTGGAGGTCGAGGGGAGAAGCCTTTGCCCAGCAGTGGGACATCATAATAGGTTAATAACAAAAAAAAAGTGAAGCATTCCCTAAGAACGCCACGATGAACGACAACTTGCTCCTATGTACCTTTTCGAGCGATTCAGCTATTTGGCTGCCGGTAGCCAGCATCGGCAACGGTCGAATGCTAATCTCCTTTTGGCCTGTCCTCCGTCATCTTCCAAAACGTACTCCAAATCCTTCACAGTTCACTCTGCTAGGCTGTGGAATCGGTTACCGACCTCCATCAGGCAGTCTGCCTCCGTGACGTCGTTCAAGGAAGGCTTGAAGAAGATGTGGCTCACACCATCTCCTTAGATATTGTGTACTCTTATTGTATTTTGTACGTATGCATGTGTGTAATGATATTTAGTAGTTTTTTTTTTTATGTTTTGTTTATTGTACTTAGATATGTACGCTCTATTGTGGCTTTCACTATCTGGAATTTTAAACTTTCATTTTGTCGGTCCCTCGTTTAATGCTCCTCTCATCTACTCAAAGGTTAACTGGTAGAGATCCCTTATACGGATAAGTTCGCCTTTGTGCATGTATTAATGTTTTTTTTTGTGAATTGTATCTGTTTCTTTATATTTGTACAATAAAGCATTTACTTACTTACTTACTTACATGCTAACTGCATCCGAATGCCCACAAATCTCGCAAGGTAGAAGCCATCGCGGTCTTGCCATGGTCGCCACTCCAACTTTTTCCCTCAATTGGTTAATGATCCCAAACTTGGCACCAGCATCCACCGGTTACCCGTGATTTTTGCAATGTCGTGAAGTCACAAACTGAAATAACCTTTCCCCAACAGTAACGGAACCTAGAAATAGCAACGTAAGCAGTAATAACTTAACCAAGACGACTTTGTTTATTCTCCAACAAAACTATCACGAAACTGTTATTTTGTGAAACAAATACTCGTGAAATAGGACTGCGGCGTCTTTAGAATTGCTAAAGCCAATACTAGGCTGACCTAGGAGGAAATTGGGTGAAAAAGTTCGCCTCATTTCTTTGCTACGAAAGTTTTATATTAAATCCTAGCTAGGGCATGAATGCCGTTATGGCGCTGGTTGAAATGGCGTGTGAGAAACGAATTGAGAAAATTAACCACGACTGTTAGATATTCAGAGCGTGAATGTGTAGTAAACTATAGAAAACGTGTGAAGTAAAATTGCAAACGCCCTTCAGAGCTTCAATCAAATTTTATGGAAGTAAAGTAAAATGATGACTTTTAACTGATTTCAAAAAATAGACCGCTCAGGTGCCAATAATTTCACGGTCTGTGTTCTTCTCGTTAGTACGGAGCCGATGAAGCACTGCAAAAACTAAAGTTAATACACAGTAAGTGACAAATCACTAAGAGAATAAAACAAAAAAATATTTATTTCTTGCACATATAAAATACTAGCTTCTGCCCGCGACTTTGTCTGCGTAGAATTATACATAAAAACCTTCCTCTTGAATCACTCTATCTATTAAAAAAAATTGCATCAAAATCCGTTGTGTAGTTTTGAAGATATAGGTAAGCATACATAGGGACATAGGGACATAGGGACAGAGAAAGCGACTTTGTTTTATACTATGTAGTGACAACACAATTACAAAATTGATACCTATATATACAGGTATTGCAGAATTGGATAACCTATTACTTTAACCGATACCGGCACGTTCCGGGTAGGTTTACTACAATCCGACCACAACCTGACTGAGTTTCTTGTCGTTTCTTCTCAATCAGGCTTAGCGTAGTCCTTCCGAAACGATGGTAGTATTACGTTTGCTTGCATAAGTCTCCCTCAGCGTCCAAAGTCCGAAGTCGGCTCAATAGGAGCACCCTTTGGCATGCTAAGTAAAAACTCCTTGCTGAGCTGCCCATCTGGCGACTCGCCTTTTCTCCGGTAAACTGTAAAAGCCATCTGAGGCTCACAGCAATAGTACATTCGAAAAAAAAATTGGATAGCATATTGACATTCTATTGGTTATCCAAGCTTGGTGCCATAGTTGGTGATCCATGCTGGTCTGGAAGCAAAGAAAAAACATACACATACATACATACACACAAATCACGTTTTTATCCCTTACGGGGTAGACAGAGCCTAAGGTAACAGGTACCTACAGGCCACAATTAGCAAGGTTGAGGGCGTATAGGTGGAAAATGGAATCAAAATAGTGATGGGTTGCTAGCCTCATCGCCTAAAACATGATTCCTATAAGCTTCGCCCATTCCCTCGATGGTCTTTTACCATCTGCGCGGGTAGAGAAGCAACGGGTACATTCTATGTTTTTTCTTTGCTCCCAGACCAGCATGGAAGAAAACATACAATGTACCAGTTACTCTTCCCGCGCAGATGACAAAACCGCATCGAAGGAACGGGGAAAAATCTTAGGAATAAGGTTATACGCCTGAGGGCAACGGACGACCCTAACGCCGGCAGTTTTCACGCACAAAGACTCGCAATTGCGATACAACGCGGGAATGCTGCCTGCGCCCTGCCTAAGGGTCCAAATCAATTAAAAATTTTATAAATTTATTTTAACTAGTAAGACTAATATAAATTAAGGCTTGGAGACCTTATACACATCCCTTGTATAAACGTATATTTAAGTATTCTAGTAGCTTAATGTATTTTATATTGAAAAAATGACTTTATTCCAAGTTTCTTGCGGCGCATTCTTCTTGGCAATGATAGTCTTTCCAAATGCGCTGGTAGTTTCAAAAAAGACACGGAAAAGAGCCCTTGGCAGCCAATTAGCAAAAATTAATTTTGAATTTATAGCGTAAGTTTTATTTTAGGTAGCTTTAGTTTATACTTGTATCAATACTTTTGTAATCATTAACAAAATAAGAGTTCATATGTATAAAGGCCGTACAGTATTTATAACTGATGTGTACGTAACAAAATGTCATTGTAAAAAGCTGGGCATTAGAGTTTCCAGGTTATAGGCGATGCGGCTATCACAACCCATCACTATTTTGATTCCCCTTTCCATCTATACGCCCACAATCATGCTCAACGTGGCCTGGTTTGGTTAACTTAGCCTCAATCTACCCCGTAAGTGATATAGACGTGATTTGTGATTGGTTAATTCTTCGGAATTTTTAAACAAGATAGTAGGAAAGCCGCAATAATCCTACTTCACGGGCGATTTTATATAAGCTGGAATCTGTCTAACGAGATCATTGATAAGAGATAAGCCTTACTTTGATGAATAACATCGCAGAATATCGTCAGAGCGCCTTAAGATGAGTTCAAAAGTCTTTCGGATTTCCTTTAATTTAAGTACCTACCTGCTTACTTATCATGGATTGACGCTGTCAATAACATTTTATTTTTATTTTATGTTATGTTAATAAAGGAGTGAACGTTGAGCATTACTTTACAAACATTATTAAACTTACGTTTTTTTTTTAATTTGACTGCTGACCTTTAGAGCGGCATGGTTATCGCTTGTATCGGTCATATCGTTTTGATGTTGGCAGCACTGTGTTGTGGCTGCATTTCGTTATTCCATTTTCAAAAGCGTTTAGATCGTATCTGAATTTCAATCTCAATCCATCAAAAGAAAACAGTTTTGACAGAAACGATCACATCGCTAGTTCAATAAAAATAGTGAACAATTTCTAAAAACACATTGTCATAAAACTATGAGTTATCACTCCGCTGAAAGCAGCATATTCTAAACTACTCGACAACCCCAAAATCGGTGCACGATAGGACGCACAAGACGTTTCGCATCAAACGATTTCCATAAGCAATATTTACAAGAACCTCTGTAATGTAGGATCAAGCAGTTAAAATCTCTGCCTTGGTAACCATATCATATAGGTTCCGACGTGATACGATTTACATAATAGACCCCGACCTTCGCCTATGTAGATCCGTGAGCACTTCTTTCGCGTAGGTACCGAAAGGTATTAAGTGTGAAGACTCCAGATGATTGATACGGTCAGGGTGAGGGAAGATGTATGGCTACCATCAATATCAATAAACGCCAGTGAAAATAGAAATTATTTTTTGTATACTTGTTTTGTTTTTATTGTGTCACGTAGCGGAATTATCAAATGTTTTAAGGTTCGAATTGTTTGAAGTGATTTTGTTTTTGGCGAATAGGGCACACACACAAATCGCGTCCATATCCCCGATGGGCTGACAGAGCCTAAAGTAACAAGACCTAAAGGCCACGTTCAGCATAATTGCCGCATCGCCTATAATCAGGGGGCGGTATTTTTTTTAACAGACTTAAACCGGGCCCCTTATTTGCAAGGTTTCACTCATTACAGTTTTTGGTTACTGTGACATTGCCTGTTACGGATAAACAGAACTTAGAATAAAATCGGCCGTGATAAATTATTTTTTTGTTCCGCTGGCTGTCGAGACGATAGGGTGTTGATGCTCGGAGGCCAAGCTTTTTCTTAAAGAAGTGGGACGCGGGTTACGAGAGCGTGTTCTGGACTGTGATTCCGGACCATTCCTGGCGCAGAGATTGTCCTTCGCCGTTCAGCGCGGCAACGCGGCGAGCGTGATGTCCATCTTTGCGCCCGGAATGATGCGGGGCGGGTTGTTTAGCTAGGTAGGTAATGTAAGGTAGTTTTTTTTTTTTTTTTTTTTTTTTTTTTTATGTGAATAGGAAGGCAAACGAGCAAGTGGGTCACCTGATGGTAAGTGATCACCACTGCCCATAGACACCCGCAACCCCGGGGGGATTGTAGATGCGTTGCCAACCTAGAGGACTAAGATGAAATGCCTCTTGTGCCCGTAATTTCCCCGGCTGTCTTACTCTCCACACCGGAACACAGCAGTTGATAGGTAATTTTAAATTTTGGTTCTGTAATTTTTCAATTTAAATTTGTGTTTATAATTTTACATACATACACAAATCACGTCTTTAGACAGAGCCTAAGGTTTAGCAAGATTGTCGGCGTATAGGCGGAAAATAGAATCAAAATAGTGATGGGTTGCTAGCCTCATCGCCTTTAACATGATTCCTATGCGATGGGTTTTTACCATCTGCGCGGGTAGAGAAGCAATTGGTACATTCTATGTTTTTACTTTGCTCCCAAACCAGCATGGAAGAATTATAATTTTTACTGTTTTTAATTGAGTGGTAAACGAGTATGTGGGTTATCTAGTGGTATATAGCTGATGATAATTATAAGTCTGTGGCAGGTTAGTGTTTAAAATAAAACGACTAACTGAACAGAGAGTGGAATAGATTTTACTAAAGGAATAAACAACGGCATCAAAAACATAACCTTTTAAATTTAACTAATTGCAATTAAAGTGCAATTAAAGTGAAATGGAATCGCACCAACTCCGTTTTACGACTGACTTCCAAGTTGAAAATATCTTTGATACGCTTAGCTTATATTTTCCTTGACACAAAGGTCATTTTGGCTCAAACTTCGCTCTCAATTGTTGAACCTCTGATGTAAACACCTCCAACGGAAGGCCGGTTCCGTCCCTTAGGGATTAAACTCTAATTTGACAAAAGGTCTTTATACCACGGGTGTGTGACATAATCAAGAAGAGATGGTTTGACGCCGCTGTCTCACACAAATAAAAGTTAAAAAGATTATTTTCTTAGAAGTAAATATTTGAATACTAAATTATATTTTTAACCTTTATGTCAACGAGACATCAGCACCGCAGGTTCAACGCCAACGACCAATATATACGTCTATCACTTCAATGCAAAAGCAACCTGCGTTCAATTGGGTTTTACGTCAACTTAAGGCATCATAAAGAAATCTGGCATAGGCGTAACGTTTCTTGTATTTGGGTCCTACTGAAAAACAGCGTTGCGGCTTACCGCAACATTATGCTGAGTGGGGCCCATTTTACACCATATCGGTACTATTCCTAAGTATATTGTATTTCTTCCTATTATATATCTACGTGTATCGAATATGTGTAAATAAATGTTTCTCTCTCTCTCTTTCTCACTCTCTCTCTCTCTCTCTATTTGACGTGGCGGCGAAAAGGTTAAGAATCAAATTGTGTGCAAATCAAAGAGAGGACCTTTGTTTTCACTACATAGTATAAAACAAAGTCGCTTTCTCTGTCCCTATGTCCCCATGTAGGTATGCTTATTATCTTCAAAACTACACAACGGATTTTTATGCGGTTTTTTTTAATAGATAGAGTGATTCAAAAGGAAGGTTTTTATGTATGATTCTACACAGACGAAGTCGCGGGCAGAAGCTAGTAAGAGATAAATCTGCAATTAAAATTACATTTTTAAAATTGGAATGAGTTTTTTTAGAGAAAAAAAACACCTACGAAGCAATGAACAGAAAATATTTACCATGCTACTCCGCTACATATCTTTTGTTTATTGACATGGACCTCCGCAAAATAACGCCTGATTCAATAATTAGGTACCTAAGAGTACTAATGTTAACTAACCAAGGTACTAATCCTATTAATAATATTATAAATAAGAGTAATTAGTTATATACACTCACACTTATATTAAAACATCTTCTATCATGCTCAGCAAAATTATACTGTGTTAGATTTTTAACAAATACCCGATTTTACTTTATATCTTCACTTATACACTCTTGTGTTCAAGTACTAATTTTTATATAAAAAAACATTATGAAGTCTTTCTTTAATACACATGATCATAATTGTATGCAAGGGAGGAGCGGTGCGCCCTGGCACAGGCTTTCATACGCCTAAAAGGGTGTTCCAGCCACTAAAATAGTTGTGTTAAAATGTTGTAACAATAAATCATTTTTCATTTTTCATTTTCATTTTCATAAGAAGCATTAAAACTGGATGATTGAAATTTTGAATTCGAATTGGGGCTGCGTGGAACCTGAAAGCTAAGCGAAGCCTAGGTCTTTCTAAAACTAAGTCTGTGCCCACCAACTCCCACTGCTAGAGTGCATAGGCTAGAGACTATGATGATTTAACCATGCACCGGATAAACACTAGTAATGCCAGATTGCAAAAACGTTGCCAATGTAATAAAGACTTCTATCTCATTCTCCAAGATTTGACTCTCCAAGCCAAAACACCAGCTGCAAAATAATAATATAAAGTGGGTAAAAAGAAGAACCCACTCAAAAACAACAGCTTGTAGTTTGTTTTTCAAAGAAAATTACAAATTAATACCAACCTATTCTGACAGCTTCTAACTTCACGAACATTTACCTCGTATATTATTACATATAGCATTATCATAGACACTTTATCAAGGGTGCTCTAACTTAGTTTGGAACATAACTTCGCGGTCTAAGTTAGGTATTAGATAATTTAACTTGATACTTGACGTATAAATGAAACCCGCAAAGATTTGTGTTCTGATCGCTTGTGCTTGCTACGCTTTGCCAAAAAGTTACGATAGTAAAAAAAATATGATAAAAGATGCAGATTATAAAAGCGCATGAAGGGAATGGGCGGAAAGATCAGTGCGGGAAGAGAAGCAACTGGTACATCGGTTCCCAATCGGTGGAAAATTGGTGGAAGATATCTGCTTCAAAATTGAGTTGCAAGACTCACTTTGATAATTCTAATATGGACTTAAGCCTGGCAATAAAAACATTTGATTTCATTTTAATTTCATTTAATTTTAATTTTAATTTCCATTTTCATTTTCATTTTCATTTTCATTTTCATTTTCATTTTCATTTTCATTTTCATTTTCATTTTCATTTTCATTACATTTCATTTCCATTAATTTCACTTAATTCCGAGTTAAATAAAAGGCTTGTAAAATTGGAATATTTTTTCTCTTCGATACAGAAATAAACGCGACGATCTTTTCCTAGATAAATTGGTAAATTAAGGGTTGTGTGTCGCCAACGGCGATACCGTCTCATATTACATGATGAATTAGGCCTCAAGAAGTTCAGCTCCATCGATAACGGGTAAGTAATTAATCAAGAATTAAAATACAGAATGATTAACGGCAGCTGCTTCACTTAGATTTGTTTTTGGGGTTACCTTCTTCTTCCTCTTCTTGTTTTTGGCGTCAAAGTCATCAAAATATAATTCAAAAATCTTGTGACAAAATGTCGGCAACGTTGTTCGGTAATACGGTCAAAAGGCCCCCCTCACCCGCTGTTGGGCTCTTAGCCAACAGTTAATAATATCCCTCAGAAACTGTCAGGAAATCATAAGCTGATGCCCAGGGTGCACCAGACCAAGCACTGCTCTTCCCCCCGGGCGGATCCTAAAACGAATCGCAGTTTTTGACCACACGCGGAGGTAGCCCGATTCACAACGCGGGGTTACCATTAAAGAATTAATAATAAAAAATAGTTACATCGTTTTTAGCAAAATACGGCTACGTCGCATACTCTATGGTTTTTTGAATGAGGAGTCTCTGTGGTCCATTCCAATGTCTGTTCCCGCTAGCGAGGTAGCAAGTTAAATGTTTTTTGTTCATCTGTTTACGGGCTTATTTTTAAAGTTTTTACAGTAAAAAATGACACCTTAAATTTCTATGCTGGTCCATAACATTTATTTTCAACTAAATTAAAAAAGGAGGTTCTTTTTACGTAAGGTGTATGTGTACAATTACTACAGGTAGAATTAATGATTTCAGCCGCATTTAAAGTTAATGTTTTATTTAAATATTACTATTTCCTATATCCAAACAATATACAAACAAAGGTTACAGAAACCATAACTAGAACAAAAAACTATCAAAGTAGCCGGAATTTCATCAATTTTCATTCTTTGCAATAAAACACGAACAAAAAACACATATTTTTAGAGTGAAGCAGCTGTTTACCATTTGTGTTGTTTCGCAAGTTTTCCCTTCACTAACACGTCGGGTAGTAGAGGTATCCTTTACCTTTCACTCTGAATAATTGGGACATACCTACATTGAATAAGAAACCTAAAGAGGTTTGTTCATATAAAGCTGCCAACTTGCCGTTTGTCACACAGTTTATAAAAATTGTAATTACTTTGTTCGTGTGTCACAAATTGTTATAAATTCCGCCCTCGAAATGTGTCAAGTAATGTAACTAAAATTCCATTTATAACAATCTTCAACTAAATGAACAATACAAATTTTACCTTGTCTAGTCTGCTACTCACGTGAAAGATAACCAAGTCTGTGTGAAATATATATGTTTTTCATGCAAACCCTCCCACTAATGCCACTTAAAACACATATAAATCCCACAAACTTAATTATCCCTTACACAACACAAACATTGACGCGTTTCGATCACTCTATGGGATCATTATCAAAGTTTAATAAGCAAAACTGTTACACATGCAAACCAATGTCATACTGATTTTATTTATGTTTTTTATTGTACACAACAACCTTAAAAAAATCCGACTGCAGCAAAAACAATAAAATACCTGATTCAATAAAATACTTTTAAGTATGAGAAATTATAATTAATGCACACGCTGAGCATTTGAACAATACGCACTCACATTTTCCACACGCTTCAACATCACACTTAGCACACAAAAAAATATAAAATTTTATAGTTTGCGTGATTCACAAGTTAACTGCACCCGTCCAACTTGTTTAACACCGCATCAATTTCATGAAATACGTATGAATAAATAAAATGCACGTGATATTAGTATTTCTGTCGAGTTCTCCATGAATATGCAAGTGGCGATGCTGTGATGTAGCATAAATTTAGAGGCGTACCGTCAGACGGGCGTGATATTGCGACAAGTAATAATTCATGTATTATATTTCATATTAAAATTAAACTGAGGCTTGCGGGTTAAGCGCGGTGTCAGCTGGAGGACACTAAGGCATCGTCCTAAAACGCGAATATGCGCGATCATTGCGCGAGTAAGCGATGCGACCTTCGCGTATTCGCGCGATGTCAAAACTAGGTGTCCTAAAAGAACGCGAACGATCATCGCGCGAATAGATTTACAAACATTTGAGTCGCGCGACCGCGTCGTGCGATTGTCAGTTAGGACACCTATCCGAGTTCAATATGTTTGATCGAACGTTCGTACGAACTAAGTTCGCGCGAATAGATTTACAAACATATGAGTCGCGCGACCGCGTCGTGCGATTGTCTGTTAGGACATCTATTCGAGTTCAATATGTTTGATTGCGCGTTCGTACGAACTAAGTTCGCGCGAATATATTTACAAACATTTGAGTAGCGCGACCGCGTCGTGCAATTGTCAGTTAGGACAGTTATTGGAGTTCAATATGTTTAATCGCGCGTTCGTACGAACTAAGTTCGCGTGAATATATTTACAAACATTTGAGTCGCGCGACCGCGTCCTGCGTTTGTCAACTAGGACACCTATCCGAGCTCAATATGTTTGATCGCGCGTTCTTACAAACTAAGTTCGCGCGAATAGATTTACAAACATTTGAGTCGCGCAACCGCGTCGTGCGATTGTCAGTAAGGACACCTATCTGAGCTCGATATGTTTGATCGCGCGTTCGTACGAACTAAGTTCGCGCGAATAGATTTACAAACATTTGAGTCGCGCAGTCGCGTCGTGCTATTGTCAACTAGGACACCTATCCGACCTCAATTATGTTTGATCGCGCGTTCTTACGAACTAAGTTCCCGCGAATATATTTACAAACATAATGATTTGATTTGATTTGCTGACTGTACGCTTTGCAGATTGTACTTGCATTATCATACGTCCTACATACTTATGTGTTTTAAATTTCAAGTCAATCGGACCAACCGTTGAAGAGTTCCCTCCTGCGGAGACGATCCTGGCTGAGTCACCAGAACTCCAATACCGCATTATTATACTGTCATCCGATTTACTCAAGTTAGCAAAATTTCAGCTCAATCGGTTGGAGACGTGTGCTTCCAATTTGAGTCACAAGATTCCACCTGGACAAACATATTGTTCTATGGATGTATACACACACATACACAAATCACGTCTTTATCCCTTACGGGGTAGACAGAGCCTAAGGTTACAAGATCCACTGGCAACGCTTAGCTTAAGATATGTATGTAAACATTTTAATTCAGTCTACAACTACATATTTACCAAACAGTAGACTAAACGCTTACGCTACCTCTCGATAACTTGTAAACAGCCGTGGGACGCGCATAGGTCAGGAAATGTGATAATCAAACAAAGCATTAAAACATCACAATTTGAAACAAGAACATTTGTAATGAACCAACATGATATATTCGTTTAATTTGCTTCATGCAAATCTATTTTAAGAACGGGTTTTATTTAACAAAAGCATATTTGACTCCACAACTCCACGGCTGCTCATTATATTTTGCCCCACGTTGTGCATGTAAAAGTCTATTTCGAAATAACTGTGCGAAAAGCGGTTTTCAAATACGTTACCTCATGCGGAATACATTATGAAATATTGTTACAGACGGTTTGTGACGGGCACTTTGTGAAAAGCAAATTGCTACCACGTTTTTTAATAAGGTGGCTAACATACATGTAAAATATTTACAGTGACGCGATCTAAGAAACTTGGATATGATGAAGTGGCTAGAGGACTTTCGTATACTTTTATTATTATTATTAGCCCAATTGAGTGTCCCACTGCTAAGCACAGGCCTCCCCATTATTCCGCCATTCGGTCGAGGGTATTCTCCTGCCACTCTACTTGACAGGCGTCAAAGTCATCCCGCCACCTTCTCGGTCTGCCACGCTTCGATGACCATCTCGCGGAACCCAACGGGTAGCGATTAGGGCCCATCGCTCTGTATTCATGCGGCAAACATGACCAGCTCAGGCTCATTTCAGCTTAGTGGCCTTTGCACCCACATCCGTGACTCGGGTTTTCGAGCGCAGGTCCACGTTTCTGATGTGATCAGTAGGCTTATTGTCTAACTTGCTCGCAATTGCCATCGTGTTCATTTTGACAGTTCATGTGTAGGCTGACAATTGACTTCGGAATCAGAGCTAGCTGCCACATTCATACGAGAACTGTCAAAATGAGCACGATGGCGATTGCGAGCGAGTTAGATAATAAGCCTACCGTTCTATTAACACCCAAATACTGCGCTTAGTGCCCTTTGTGAGACCTTGAGCCTGGACTTTCGTATACTTATGTTTTTAAATTCCAACATAAAATTTTGTTTGGATGAGTGTATCGAGCGTTACTCTTACACGCTAATAGTGTCAATTGACAAACTGGATTAGGACACACATAATACATTCACTACAAAAAAATTGCATTACTCCTACGACGCACCAGTAAACAACTTAAAAGAGAAAGTGGGTTCCAAATTCCTATACTTATAAATTTAGGAAGTTAAATAGGTACTGCATCAAAAATAACTTTATGGATGTCATATTCTGTGATTTGAGAAGTTGAATATCGACGGGGAAGGACTAAGATCTCCTATCAAACAAATTTTAATTATTTTAGTTTGAATTCTATTGAGAGAACCAATAGCTCCTATCTTACATTAATCCAAAATTACAAGATAGGAGGTCTTGCTTCTTCACCGTCGATATGTACACTATGTCTCTTTTATAATTGTATAGGTTACTAAATAAGTAATACACTAGTTAGTCCAGCATTTTTTGAGATCAGACTAAAATTTATTCAGTTTACGCAACAAAAACACACAAGTGTTACTCCCGGAAAGTCGTTAAAAAGCGGCGATAAAAATTCTTTTGGAAATTAAAGTATCGTTTCTCAAAACATTTAAGCAGGTCGAACAAGAAACATAAAACCGCGTGGAGCCTACATAAATAAAGTAAACTTCCCCGCTTGAGCATTACACGGTGAAAAATGTCCCAGTCTCGAATCATAAAGCTGAGGCCAGATTTATACACGCCGCGAACAATACCAATACTGCCAGATTTAAGGAATCGGTAAATATCTAAGTTTGACCGTTTGTATAAAGTGCTGCTTTTGTGGACTCGGCCCTGGTTTTGTTTTTTCTTGTGCTTTAAAACTCTCCAATTCGTTTTGTACTTATTGAGAAGATCCGTAGGTGAACAGAGGATACCAGGATGTGCCCTATCCACTTCAAGTGGATTTTTTATAGGTATGTTGAGGTTGCAAACCTTCACAATAGTTCTATAGTGGCCACATGCAATTGATATCAAGTCATTCAGTTTTGTACGAATGATTAACCCAAACTCCATTTTAGATATAAGCTTTTTTGCTGACTGTACTTGCATTGTCATACGGCCTACACATGTGAACCAAATATCAAGTCAATCGGACCAACCGTTGAAGAGTTCCCTCCTGCAGAGACGGTCTTGGCTGGCCCACCAGAACTCTACTACCAGATTATTATTATAGTCATCTGATTTACACAAGTCTGCAAAATTTCAACTCAATCGCAGAAACCTACAGAGCGTTTATGAATAAGGGGGTAAAGGATTGCATAACTCAACAAGGATTCAATTGATTCAAAAAGGCAACATAATGATAATTTAGGTAGGTAAGTCTAAATAAGTACGTAGGTATTTAGACATCGTTACATAACAAGTTTTGGTGAAAAGATTCCTTTTTAACGCAAGTTTTTTCTCGGGCTACACGGACTTTTGATAAAATGTACTAGCAAAATCATTCTTTCCATATTAGGTGTGTTGCGGGTGGTAGGGCCTTGTGCAAGGTCCGTCCGGATCGCTACCACCATCTTACTCGCTAATCCTGCCGCTAAGTAGCAGTGCTTGGACTGCTGTGTTCCGGTGCGGAGAGTAAGACAGCCGGGGAAATTACGGGCACAAGAGGCATTTCATCTTGATCCTCTAGGTTGGCGACGCATCTGCCATCCCTCCGGGGTTGCGGGTGTCTATGGGCAGTGGTGATCACTTACCATCAGGTGACCACTTGCTCGTTTGCCTTCCTATTCACATAAAAAAAAAAAAAACACAAAAGTGAGCCAAGTTTGGTTTGCAAGATTTGGCCCAAAAATCATCAACAACCCAGGTCAGGTTAAATAAAACCTTCTAAAAATGACAACACACAGCTTATTTTTTCATTAAACTTACCTTAATTGCATTTCAAAGATTTCTTGCCAAGCTTCAAGCATCAGGTTTAAAATTACTTAGCGAAGAATCGAGAACTTTAAGATACCTACATAAGAAGACTTTGTATAAACTGATAGATACCTGAACAAACATTGCCCTTACTAACGACTAACGTTCTGTTCGAGTTTTAACCACAAATAAAGATTGTACGTTGTTCACCATGGTGTTATCTTTATCTTTATTTTATTGCAATGTATAATAGACCTCCATACTGGTCTGGGAGCAAAGAACATAATGTACCAGTTTCTCCTCTACCCACGCAGATGTTAGCCCATCGAGGGAATAGGCAAAAATCTTAGGAATCACGTTACAGCCGATTCGGTTAGCAACCCATTACTATGTTGGTTCCCCTATCCATACGCACACAAACTTGTTAACACAGGCTCTGACTACCCCGTAGATATAGACGTGATTTGTGTATGTATATAACAGGAAGTGAGAGTAAGAGTTGTTTTTACTGAAAGCGGCTCAAATAGCCCGACAGACATGCCAAAATTGTTTTTTTGCATCACATAACTAAAGCCTGGAACCAACTTCCAACAATAACATACTGTGAGATACAACCTAAGAATCTTCTAAAACCGAGGCTATTTCTCTAAAAGGTGAGCAACGCTAAGATAATTTCCCTCTCATAACAAGACTGTTTTATAAATGTCTGCTGTCTAGCAGTGATGGTTTCCGATCAAGTGACTCGCTATCTCTTTCACTTGTTAATATAAAAAAGACTAACTATCTAGTTAGTGTAAGCGAAAGCCGCTGCGGCTTGAATGTCGTTCCCTTGATGTTTGCTAGTATAATTTTATTACGGGGGACTGTTTCGCAGTGCTATTAGGATGACAAATGTTCTGTGGGCGGGCCAGCGCTGATCTGGATATAACTAGAAAAAACTGGACTGAACAGCTTTTTGCTTCAGACGTTTTAGTTGTACAAAGATAGTATTTTCGAATGTGGTAATCTGTCTTTCGAATGTGGTGTTCATCTATACTAATATTATAAAGAGGAAAGATTTGTACCTATTTTTGTATGTTTGTATGTTTGTAATGAATAGGCTCAAAAAGTACTGGGCCGATCTGGATGAAATTTGGAACATAGATAGATTATAGTCTGGAATAACACATAGGCTACTTTTTATCCCGGAAAATTGCGTGATTCCCGCGGGATAGCGATAAACGAATTCTCTGCAAACGAAGTTGCGGGCAACGGCTAGTTAGTTACATGAAAAATTTAATTTCCTTCCAATTTAACCGTAAAAATAGTCTGCATATTTCTAATGCTTGATTTACGCAAGCTAATAAAAACATGCAAAAATAAATTGAAAGCAAAAATGTATAACAGACTCCAATATTCCTTTTAGGCAAACAATAAAAAATCTTTTATGAAAATCTTAACAACTCCCGCAGCGCTAACGCATATTAAAGGGATCCGAATAAACACAGAAGTAATCAGTAATGATCCAATAAGAGCATCGTACGAGCGTACGCGAATATTACAAGTCCCAAGGACCCGCTAGAATAATCTATGCATAAAAACAAAGGCTCAAGCTTCCGTTACGTCCAAGAAAATGAGAAAGGTATTAACATAAATAGGAAAATATTTGTACAGTTTGACAACAAATATAATGCGCATCGGCAGTATTCGTTTGCGCAGAGAAGCGCAGACCAGTTTCCGATGGTAGCCGAACGTGTAAATAATCTATATTGAACTTTATTTGCAAGCGCAACTGGCAGAGTATTGCTTGCTTTGCATTCTTAGCTCTGTCCCGCTTACGCGATTTTGCCATTGTTGGTACGAAATCGATCGACCAATAACAGCGCCAGTTTCCCGCGCTACTAAAATTGGTCTACTGCGCAGGTACATTGTGGAGCATAATTTTTGTTGTCAAACTGTAGCCAATCGTATTATGCAACGCATTTCACCAATAAAAAAAAACCTAACCCTAAATATTTTTTTGGTAGCTGTGCTGCTTGTTGACTTGCGATGTTATCCTCTGTAATTTATTGTTGAACAGTCACGTCTTTCGAAGACGTCACTTAACTCACATAAGTGTTCCAAATTTTACATTAAACGGACCTCAGGAGGTGGTTCAAAATTTGCTTGTAAAATTTCACACTTAACATAATCATTGCAAGTTCATAGAAAACTTGTAAATAGGTTTAAGAATTAAGCTATACAAAGATTACTCTTTTGACGTAGAGATAAATTTTCCGATGATATATTTTATATAGCATCTTCATTTAGAATACACCAACGTAAAAGGTAAGTCTAACTGCGACCGAATTGAAACTGGCTGCAAAGAAAACCTTTCAAGCATCCTCAGCAACTCTTTAATTAAGAAAACGAATGAAAACTGCAAGGATTCGCGAAACGGTACTTTTATTAATGCATTTTAAATGTATTCCAGCGATAAATGCGCGCAATAAACCGTTATTTATCTAAAACTAAACTACTACATTCTCATTTGTCTTACCTGACCTACTGGGTAAATTACTACCACAACGGAGGAACCAGTCACAATAACTTGGATCAAGTGAGACTCAGCATCCGTGTTGTATGGGTCTTTCGTTTTAATTTCTTTTTCGTCATCTCTAGCCCATATCCGTTCTATAGCTGACCACAGGCCCCGTCTAATAATTAGGGCTAGGGATTTAGTTCCCACGCAGGCCTAGTACGGATTAGGAACTTCCCACATACCATTGAATTGCCTCGCAGGCGTCCTTAGGTTTTTTTACGACGTGAGGTGGTGATATGTGGAAGGAAGTTCCCCAAATACTCATGACCAATTCTAAATGCTATTTCACACATATATTTTTTGCAGGTGGAAAAATATCAAATAAAATAATAATAATATCTTGGGACAATTGACACCAATTGACCTAGCCCCAAACTAAGCAAAGCTTGTAATATGGGCACTAGACAACTGATAAACATACTTATATAGATAAATACATACTTAAATACATATTAAACATCCAAGACTCGAGAACAAACATTCGTATTTTTCATACAAATATCTGCCCCGACTGGGGATCGAACCCGGGACCTCAAGCTTCATAGTCAGGTTCTCTAACCACTGGGCCATCCGGTCGTCAAATGTCAAAATGGCATCATTCTAAATATAAATCGAATCTATAATCTGTTTATATTTGTACAATAAAGCATTTACTTACTTACTTACTTACTTATAAATGGATTGTTTTCGAAAAATTTCTGATAGACAAACAGAAAGGTTACAAAATGATCCCACGAGGTTACCTTTTTCTTGTCAAGGTACTAAACCTTGAATAACGTCACTAATCGATAAACACTAACTCTACTACGCTCAACATCCGCTAGACTCTGATCTAGTTAAAATAAACCACAGAATAACCAACAGCTGCACTTCACTACAAAACACTGCTCGTTCCCATCACCAAGTATCACAAAACAGACGTCAACAAAACCAATCTTCAGCTTTACTCACAAAGCAACCACGGAAACCCGTTATTTCTTCAAGCGAAGAAATAATTAACCGAAAGCGTGGCTCGTCGCACCTAGTGCGGCAATATGCGAAAATGAAACCCCGCATATTATATTATAAGGGATTCAATAACGGCCCATGGGAACATCTGCGAGGAGAAATTGATCCACCGCGTTCGTCAGTGCAGATGTCTTAAAACGACGATAACATAAAAAGTCACTTACGTTAAATCGCTTTTTGGCGTAGAGCGACTGTTTCTCTACGTATAATAATAGATGCTGACGTGGCTTTGATGCCTGCGCCTAGGTGGAATCAGATTGGAAAACCAGCGAGCAGGTGGAGAAAGAAATAGTAAATTAACTTATTCTCACTCAAATTGGGTTGTAAAGCATAATCTAACTTACTTGTATGTTTTAATGGATAAAAAGAAGACACGAAGAAGAACATCCAGTTCAAATTAATAACTCTGTATGAATCCTCAGAAGACAGAGAGGTATAGTCCATTCCAGTCCAGTTTAACTCTTTTTTAAACAAACTTGTCTCCCCCAGGTTCATATAAAATTTATAATCAGAGTATTATTGTTATAAAACCAAAGCAGAAGTATAGTTTGTTTCATTTAAAATGACGAAAAGTACTTAAAACCAATATCGATTATTTAATTGTTATCTTCAAGTGGGGTTGTAAAATCATTTTGCAGGTAGTCGCAAAGTATACCGTGAACAAACAGGTACCTACCGATACACCTGCATAATGGTTTTACAACCCCACTTGAAGATAGCAATTAAACAATAGATGTTGGGTTTAAGTACTTTTCGTCATTTTAAATGAAACAAACTATACCAACCATTTGTCAACACTGTACTTTTTGTTACCTGATTAAACTATTTCTACATACATACATACATACATATATCACGTATTTATCCCTTACGAGGTAGACAGAGCCTAAGATAACAAAATCTTAAGGCCACGTTTTGCATGATTAAGGGCGTATAGGTGGAAAGGGAAATCAAAATAATGATGGGTTGCTAGCCGCATCGCCTATAACATGATTCCTAAGACTTTCGCCCATTCCCTCGATGGGCTTTTATCTGCGCGGGAAGAGAAGCAACTGGTAAATTCTATGTTTTTTCTTTACTCCCAGACCAGCATGGAAGAAATGGACTAGGTATTTATAGTTTCTATTTTTCCAATTCTATAAAATGTCGTAGACACAGTAGGTACCTGGCCATAGAGATTGTACATCGGTGTTCTCGGCTAATTTCGGCTTTGTAGAACGTTGTCTCGCTCTAACTTATGTGACCAAGAGTCTCTTTCCAAAGACCGAAGTGCAATCTTTATGGCTAGGGTACTGTAACAAATTATTCTGGTGGATGTTGTGAGAATTCAGATGACATTGGTTTGTTTACAAATACGTTAAAGGGATTGAATGGAGGATATACCGAATAGCTTCACAAGAATATTACTTAAGCTCGATACTTAGAGCGCTGATAAATAAAACAAGGTCTTTTTTAGGATTCCGTACCCGGAACACTATTACTGGTAGAGATCCCTTATAGGGATAAGTTCGCCTTTGTGCATGTATTAATGTTATTTTTATTTTTTTGTGAATTGTATCCTGTTTCTTTATATTTGTACAATAAAGCATTTACTTACTTACTTACTTACTTACTAAGACTTCGCTGTCCATCCGTCCGTCCGTCCGTCTGTCACCAGGCTGTATCTCATGAACCGTGATACTTAGATAGTTGAAATTTATTCAGATGATGTATATCTCTGTTGCCGCTATAACAACAAATACGAAAAACAAAATAAAATAAATAATTGAAGGGGGCTCCCGTACAACAGACATGTTTTTTTTGCCGTTTTATAGATAACGGTACGGAACCCTTCGTGCGCGAGTCCGAATCGCACTTGGCCGGTTTTCATTACCATAACGTCATTGGACGTTATGGCTTTCTTCTGGCACCAGATAAGTAGTTAATATTACGGGAGGGATTGAAGTTAAAGAAAAGTTTTCTTTATGACTGTCTTTTATTACAATATGGACTCCAGACTCTTGCCTGCCCAACTGTCAGTGCTGTATTATAAAGTAAAATAAATAAAAAATAAAATAAAAATATAAAAATAAAAATAGCCTTTATTCACTTTGATTATTACATTTTGTTGAAACTTAACCTAATTGACACCCGCCTCATTCGCATCAGGTTGCCCGTTTTGGACATAGGCCTCCTCCAGTTGCCGCCATTTCTCCCTGTCCCTAGCAAATCTGCGAAAGCCTTTAGGTAGGTCATCCTCCCACCTCTTGTGTTGCCTTCCTTTAGATCTCTTGCCGTCTCTGGGGTACCAAAGTGTGATATGTTTTGTCCATTTTTCTCTCGCAGATCTTAACACATGACCTGTCCATCGCCATTTCAGCCTTCTTATCTTACGAGAGACATCTGTCACCTTCGTAGCTTTCCGGATCCTGGTCAGTCTCCACCTGTCGCTAAGTTTTATGTGCAACATGCTTCTCTCCACTCCTTGTTGACATACTTTGACCTTTTGGCTTTGTTTCTTTGTGAGGCCCCAGGTTTGACACCCATATGTGAGCACTGGTAAAATGCACATGTTGTACACTTTGCTCTTTTGTGTTATGGGAATGCCTCGGTTCTTCATTATACTCTTGAGTGACCAGTAGCGAGCCCAGGTATTATTGATCCTCCTTTGAATCTCTTTCTCCATTTGCATACTTGGTGAGATTATCTGACCTAGATAAACATATTCGTCCACATATTCAATATCTTGATCCCTTATAGTAAGTGTATTATACTCAGCATCAAAAAATGTGGCTCTCATGGTATGCAACATGTAGGTATTTTTTTGTATGGAGACCGGGAGAAACTTTGACCTCAGCTGAGTATTAAATTCGTCGAATCACTCACTTCGCGCAGATTTTTATCCACACATGCAAAACGTTACGTTAGTGTTTTAAGTATATTTTAACACTGACCAACTTCATTTTTACTTTACCAGTGATTATGATTCTACAGAAGCTACCTCGAGACTCCATTTCCGCTTTTTAAAAGGTATTTAAAACCAGTTGAGCGCAATCTCTAACGACCGAATAAACTAAAGAGAAGTAGATGCAAACGATTACTTCGCGACGGCCTGCAATTACTTTTAACGTACAAACAAAATGAACTCTGAAAAACAATTCCACCCAATAGATGTTAAGTACCTTAATATCTTCCGTTGTAATCGATGTCTCAATACAACTAAGCCGAGCTTATCCTTTAAGAGTCCCTTACAAATTGGACAATTTTAATTAGACGCGAGGAGGAAAGGTCCGGTCTCAGGGTCCAGAGGCACCTTTATCTTTTTTAAGGGCTGTTAAAAAGATTAATAGAAGGGACGACTAGGTCATTGGATTGTATTTAGTAGCCTCCTGGGTTGAATAAAGCAATGTCTTTATTCGTAACGTTTCTGAAGTTAACAGTTACGCTCGATTAGGTACCGCGTTGGACTGCTTAATGGATATTGGAAGAAGCATCTGGGTAGGTTCTTTGTAGGGTTCTGATAGGGAGTAATGGAGCCGCTTTTTCACATGTTTCGTAGCCGTACTAATTAGAAAACTGATAGTTAATTAGGGAGGCCTCGGTAATGAAATTGAAACGCGTTACGCTGTCTTTTGTGGTGTCGTGTGGCATAATAATTATAAAATATTTTTGATATTTCACGTTTCTGAAGTACACAAGTCCACCACGAGCTAATGTCTAATATGATAATAAGCAAAATATTGATATTTATCGTACAACTTAATTGTACTTTGATTTGCTTTGAATAAAGACTATTTATTGCGTTCCTTTTCCTTTTATTAAAATCGTTTGGAATAAAGTTGTGATAATACAACCTTTAAATGCATTTTTTAAGGAACCAGGTAAAGGATCTTTATATTAAGCTAAGCTATTTGTTAAGTTGTTCGTGTAGTCTCTTTCTTATTCCCGTTAAAAATGTCTGAATCAGATAATTCCCCTTTGTAATTTACAAACGCCTGATCTTATTTTCTTGGTGTTTCTCTTAAAAAATCGTTTAAGATAATTGAAGCGATATTTTTGTTTATTGTAACTAAATATGTCTAGGCAAATAATTTAAATATCGGTGGAAAACAAAAACAAAGCTAAAATAAAATGCTATTTATTATGATGACACAAAAAGTTTCAAACCTGTAACAGAAAAAATTATGTTATGCCTAAAGGCAATCAAAAAGTAAAAAAAAGTAAAATACAAAGAAACCAAGGTTTATTGAGCTAAAAGCTTAGTAATTGTTTACAAAAAAAAGTTTTACAATGTTAAGATTAATTTTATGTAGACTAATTCATGACATCAGCCACCACTGGATAAAGACGAACGAATAGACTTTACAGTTGTGTGTCGTACATGTCGTAGTATCTGTTAAACGTATACTGCTATTTTAAATATAACAACAAATAAAATATCCTGGAAATTACGTTTTATAATTTCTAACTACTTGAGTGAAAAACAAAGGAATTAAAATCTTGCAACTCGATTTTCACTTCTAATTCGAATAAACAATAACATTCGATTACCCGTCGGTAAAAAAGTATCACGTTCAAAACGATATTCACAATATTCAGCAAACACGCTCTAGTAATTTTAATATGTCCCAACCTTCGACAAAATAACAAAACTTACGGATTACGACCCACCATCGACCGAAAACACCATGATAACAAAAGGATACAATTCGGATACTTCCTTCCCGGGCCGGGTCAGCCCAGGTTAATACACTGCGCTGTATCACCCTCACAGGGATACCGACAGGTAACTACGGCATTAAATACAATTGAGGACAACAAAAGTAGTTTTAATACGAGCTCTATTAAAGCCTTTGAAGACAGGTCTGGACTGGTCTGGGAGTCAACATATATATATATATATATATAATGATGTATGTCCGGGTGGAATCTTGCGACTCAATTTTGAAGCAGATATATTCATCCGATTGAGCTGAAATTTTGCACATTTGTGTAAGTCAGATGACAATAGAATTATCTGGTAGTAGAATTCTGGTGGTCTAACCAGGACCGTCTCCGCAGGAGGAAACTCTTCAATGGTTGGTCCGATTGATTTGAAATTTGGTTCACATATGTAGGACGAATGACAATGCAAGTACAGTCAACAAAAAGTACAGTCAGCACAAAAGCTTGTGTCTAAAATCAAATTTTTAGGTTAGGTTATTTGTTAGTTCTAATGACCCTTGAATTGAGTACACCTTGTTTTGACTCGCGAAGAAAAGGGTAACCATTTACTAAAGATAATATTACATCAGTCTCTCAAAAGTGTGCCGGCAAAACAGTTTTCAAAGGCACTTTGAGAACAGAATTCAACGCAGTCGGATATTAAAATTGTTGGTGAACTTACAAATAATTTCAAGTTAAATTGAAAAGTGTTATCTTCAGATATTAACAAAGCAAACGTGTTGTCCTTAGTGGAAATAGTTATTTGAATGTCGTTGAGTGCAGAGTTGACAGTTCACGTCGAAATTCCTGCACTCAGTTTTCAAGTCGTCTTGCAGATATTAATTAAGTCTAGTTTTAGTTCTCTAACCTTTTTTTTTTTTTTTTTTTTTTTTTTTTTTTATATGAATAGGAAGGCAAACCTGGTTTAAAAGTAATCGTGTCATACACACTACGACTTAAACTGCGCATTAAACTTAATGCAGTATTTTTTTTGCTGCGTAAAATAGCTTTTTTCATCAATATTAGTTTTACGATAAATTGAAGCGATTATTCTTTTGTTTCTGTTAAATTAACGGGTATTGATTATTCAATCACTTTATTAGATACATACATACACAAATGACATCTTTATCCCTTACGGGGTAGACAGAGCCTAAGGTGGCAAGATCTAGGCCACGATTAGCAAGATTGTGGGCGTATAGATGGCAAAAAATGGAAACAAAATAGTAATAGGTTGCTAGCCGCATCGCCTATAACCTGATTTCTATGATTTTCGCACATTCCCTCGATGGTCTTTTACCATTTGCGCGGGAAGAGAAGCAACTGCGGGTGCGGGTTGCGGGTGGTAGGGCCTTGTGCAAGGTCCGTCCGGATCGCTACCACCATCTTACTCGCTAATCCTGCCGCTAAGTAGCAGAGCTTGCACTGCTGTGTTCCGGTGTGGAGAGTAAGACAGCCGGGGAAATTACGGGCACAAGAGGCATTTCATCTTAGTCCTCTAGGTTGGCAACGCATCTGCAATCCCCCCGGGGTTGCCGGTGTCTATGGGCAGTGGTGATCACTTACCATCAGGTGACCCACTTGCTCGTTTGCCTTCCTATTCACATAAAAAAAAAAAAAAAAAAACTGGTACATTCTATGTTTTATTAGAAGGTTCATACAATTAAGTATCTATGTAATTTCAAAACCCGCGTCAAACATTCAACAAAACTTCACAACTCGCGTCTATCAAACTAATGCAATTTTCATGTTCCATTTCTAATATTGTCCTCAATTGCAGAGAAAGCCAAAATGAATGTCGCCTGCGGGACCATAAATCCTTAAATATTAAAACTGTGCGGCACTGACCATAGAGCCGGCAAGGGGGGAAATAATGAAGACATTCATATTGTTTCAAAAGGGGTTTCTTTCGCGGTGATTTTGTAAATAAAATAAGTTCTTAGTCTATTTCGAAGAATTTGAGAATTTGGGGCGTCTAATGAAGAGTTGTTTCGTTTAGCTCGTGGCCGTTTGTGACTGGTTACTTTTGTAAAATGTTGCTTGTTATGTTTTGTTGTTTTAGGTTCATTCCGTCGAAATTTCAGTTTACCTTTTTACCAATACTCCTACAACTCAAAAGGACTTAGTGTCAAAATACCTAATTTCCAGAATGCCTAAAATTTTTCTTCATTACACAATATACCCAATATGACTGAATTTTAAAATGTCTAATTCTCATAAGACTCAAAATTCACAACACCTTTATCGCAGTATACCGTATATTCAAAACAACCAAGTGTCAGAATACCTAAATTTCTATTGATGATTAAAATCTATTTATTATTATCTTCTTTAGTGTTGGCTATCTAGGGGCACTTTATCACATATCAGGTTCAAAAAGAGCTCATGATTCTTGGTACAAAAAAATTAGAACCTGTGACATTTACACATTCTGGAGTTTTCAGTTTAAGTTATTTATAAATTTTGTCGTATCTATGATTCGGTATTTTAAAGAAATGTACATTTCGGACATGAGACGTTTTAGGTCGATGTCATTATGACATTTGTGTATCTTAGGAATGAGGCAGTTTAATTTTTACGTATTATGAGCCCTTGGTAATTTGAAATTTAGCGAAATTAATGAATAATGTATTATGAAAATTAGGTGCGATAAGCCTAAAACTTTTGTTTTTGTCTGACACAGGATACGTACTGACATAGGTAGATTGATAGTACACATAATTAATTTATAGCCAAACAAGGTGTCGTATGAAAAAAATATTGACTCTTCAATTAATTTTCTAAACGACACTGAAAATTAGAACACAGAAAAATCCGAAAAGTAAAGCTATGGCCGGGAATCGAACCCGGATCCTCGTCATTCCGTGACGCGTGCTTATACTCCTACACCGCCCATAGCAGGTAGATAAGCCTTCAAATTTTTCTATCTGTTACTAGCTGTCACGCGACCTTGTTACTATGCGAATTTTTGCGGCCAAGCGTCATCTGTTTGAATGATGTGTCTGTACGACACAATTACAAACTCCCGTGGAACAAAACTAATAACTTCATAATATTTGAAAGAAAGGCAAAACATTTATTGTCGCATAAGACAACAATAATGCAAGAATTTGCGAGTATATTGACGATTGTCTAAATATTTATTTGTTGAGTTTTATTAATTTCAGGTTTTCATGTAACTACTTAAGAAAATGATTTCAAAGAGTAGGTAGACTTTTTGTTTATTTATTCAAAAAGTTCCCAGATACCATTCAAAAGTCATATTGTAATATTAAAATTAAGAAAACAATATAATACATACCAATACAAGTATAAAAGTTCAGGTATTGGTACTGCTACATTCACGTATTTTTTTGTTGCTTCACGTTGGTTAGCTTTCTTCAATTTCTCAACCCATTGTCAATTCAGAAACAAAATTTCATTACTTACAAAAGAAAACTCCAGTCCCAAATGAAACCAACTGAAATCTCGTCGCAAATTTTTATTTTTCGAAGTTCATCACCTTAACGAGAGTTCAAAGGGAAACAAATTAAGAGCAATCCCTACTCCTTTGTTCGTTTCAGTAACACAGTGCAAGTTGATGAATTAAGAAAATCATTTAGCCGAACAAACGACGCAAACGTGATCCAGTCTCATGTAACAGGAATTAATAAGTGCCTTTTGTACGGGAGATCAAGTCGTCGACGTATGCTAAAGGGTTGTTAGTGAGTTTGCTACAATCATGTATGCATTACAGACTTTTCTTCAGAGGGGAGTTGGGTAGATCAACTTGCGTCACTATGGATGGCAATTTATTATTTCTATGAAATGAAATGTTTATTTATTCACAATGAACATTATGGTTACATAAGGTCTTATAAATTAGTATTGCTGCCCATATTGCCCGCGCTGCGAATGGCTGCGTTCAGCCAGGTTAGGCATGTGAAAATCTGAGGTCAGCGATTTAGTCGCTCGGTCGATAATAGTAACATTATCCTTGATAAACATAACATTTATATAAAGATGAATGTCTTGTCATTGAATGTAATGTAAAAAAAAAAAAAAAATCTTAAGTTAAACTAAAATAAACTAAACTTAACTAAACAATGTTTTCTTGTGTCATGCAATGCATATCTTTAAATTTGTAGGTTAAAAATATGTCTGTAATGTAGTATGGATTGTCAAAAAAAAATGGGCAAGTAGGTCCTTGTCCTTTTTTCACACAGTCAAAACATTACAGAGATGTATTATTGAGTCAAAATGTCGTATGACGTCACGTCACGGTATCATTATCAACCCCCGACGCCAAAAAGAAGGGTGGTATAAGTTTAACGTCGTTGTCTGTGTTGCTCAGACTATTTAGTTTTATTGCACTGGTTATTTATCAGTAAAAAGGGCTTTTTAGACGTTAAATTATTTCTGATCAGATAGTGTACAGAGAGCTAGAGCACGGTAAAAGTAAGAAGGAGGAAGAGGGCGCTAGTGTTGCCGGCATTTTGTTGGTGTTGCCAACAGTCTCTGTGTGTGTGCATATCTGTGGCGTCGTAGCTCTCAAGCGGGTGGACATTATCTTTGCGGCGATTCTTAGCCATGTTCTGCAGTTCGAAGAGTATCAGCTCTTTTCCAAAACAGTGTAAAGCATTTTTTGCATAAAATTTAGTTATTTTATTATTTACGTGTGAATTCTCGATTAATGCGTGAGGCGTTCAAATATTTTTATTTTTTTTATAACTGAGAAGTGACGACACCAACTCTTACTCCCGAACTTTGACGATCTTTATCTATGTTACTTTTTGTTTGGTTGACGTAAGAAAACGTGTTCAATACTTTTCGATGATAATGTGGTAATTGATAGACTAAAATACTTTTTTCTCATCTCTATTCTGATACGGATGTAACGTACCTCGTCCAGTTATGACACTACAATAAATAAATAAGCGCCGGTCACTACCGCACCTAGTCAACGTCCCTCGAACATAATAATATTCTGCTGCAAAAACCATTTCAGTCATTTTTCACACTAAACTTTTCAAATAAAATAACGAGTAACGTGTTGAAAGCGTCAACAGAAAAGCAATAAAAGGATATTAAATCTTCAATGCTACTCGCATTATGACAGCCCATAATGCACGAAAAGCTTAGGATTGCTGGCACAGAAACATTTTTAGGTAAGCATCAAATTATTGTTGACTGTTTTTTTTTTGATAGTTTACAGGCCAACATTTTAATATAGCCTTATGCCACTACCAAATAATGCGGCTTTCTATTGGTAAAATCATTTTAAAAATCGATTCCGTAGATCCATAGATTACCCCCATTTTTTTTTTTTTTTTTTTTAGCGTTTGGAAAATGCGCCTTATGCATCTCCGCACTCGGGGCAGCACGAACGGAGGTATGACGGGCTCTCCAACTCGCCGCTGCCTTCCCTGTGGAAGGAAGGGAGTGGCCTACCGTCTAAAAACACACACGTTCCCTCCAGGCCTTGTACTGCGGGCGTTGCGGGCGCACTACGGTGACCACCGCAACCATAGATTACCCCCTCTCTCTTTACGATAGGCAGTAGAGCGTTTTCCAAAAAAAAGTCTACATGAACATTTTTTCTAGAATTTAACTAGGTATTTTGGCTTTTTCTTACTCACAATCGTTTACCCTAACGATCCATAAGGATCTTGTATAAACAAGAAAAAAAATTATCCCAAAATTTCCCTTCCAGTTCGTCGCTTTTTTAATATAGGTGGGCATGGAACGTGACGAACAGGAAAAAAAAATAGAAAAATCTGGGACACATTTTTTCTTGTATGAGAATCGACAGGGTAAACGATTCTGAGTAAGAAAGACCCAAAATAATTAAATTGTGGAAAAAAAAATTGTGGACTTTTTTTGGAAAACTCTCAATAACACCCCTTGTTACTCGTAGGTAACTAAATTTAATAACTGGTATTCTACTAGGAAAAAATATTCTTCCCAGCTAACTTGGTTATAAAACGGAATTATTTTTTTCCTTGTAGAAACGAACCGAAGCGTAGGTACAAGGACTATGAAGTACTGGATGAACGCGGAACCTCCCCTAGTGTACACTTAAAATGATAATGCACGTTTTTTCACATACTAAACAACAGGATTTAATCTCGTAGCCCTCGCGTTTACTGATCTAACTCAGTCAAGAAATTACGCCATAGAAGCGCTATCGCTGTACAAGAACACGCTTCGAGCGAGACGGGAAAGCTATGCAGTTTTTCAGCATCGAAAACCATTACTATGTTTAGCGAAATAGCTTAGGCCAGTGTTTTTCAAACTGTGGGTTGCGACCCCCTGGGGGGTCGCAAAGCCTCGACAAGGGGGTCGCGAGAGGTCGCAGAAACTACCTCATCAAAAAAAAGTTGCTTACATAAATATTAATTATAACATAAATAAAAATACCTACACGAAGAAGAAGAAATTTCGCGAAACATTTTTTTCATACTAGGGGTCGTATTGTGAAAAAGTTTGAAAAACACTGGCTTAGGCTATCTTACCGCAACAACTCTGTATAGATTTAATGCTCAAGTTCAAAGATTAGGGTCACTTTGATACAGTAAATTGTGACATCCTTAGTAAAATTTATGTAAAACAAGATCCTTGTAAAGCTTTAAAACTATAATTATACTTATCAGTTATTTTCCAAGTTCTTTTATGCTGGTCTGGGAGTAAAAAAACACAGAATGTACCAGTTGCTTCTATTCCCGCGCAGATGGTAAAAGCCCATCGAGGGATTGGGCGAAAATTTTAGGAAGCATGTTATAGGCGATGCGGCTAGCAACCCATCATTATTTTGATATGATTTTTGCTAAACGTGGTTTTGTTACCTTAGGCTCTGTCTACCCTGTAAGGGATAAAGACGTGATATACGTATGTATGTGCTCCAAGTTTGAGACGGCTATTACGTATTTAAGAAGTAGAACAACATCTTCTAACCTTGTCTAAGTCTCCCAGTCCATTTGTTTGCTTCATGGTAGAATCAATGACCACGTAAAATTGCATGGAGATACTTTGAACATTAAGGATTAGAAAAGTCTATTTTTCTCTCGGGAAATTCTCGGACAGCGTTAATCGAATTTTATGTAGACGACGTCGTACACAACAGCTAATTATTTGCAAAAAACAATGACAGATTGTGTTGTTAACTCAACATATTATTGCATGAATATGACCCATGGAATAGTCTAAGACGAGCAAAATTTAGCAAAGTTGGCTCACCACATTGGCACAGAATCGTTGTTCCACAGTTTTGGCGCAACACCAATACATAGTCTGGCAAGGTATAGTTAAGATGTATAGCTTCACAAAGTGCTAAGGAACTGCAACAGGTGGTGAAAATGGAGAGTGATAACTGGGGCCTTACCATGACGTCTTCGTGCGATTCAAGTCCGACTCAGTTAAGGTTTAAGCTGTCATTTTTAGTATGGATATAGATAAACTGACCGGGAATTTAAAAAAAATCGTTTATTTCAGACAACAGCGTTTGGTCCATATTTCGTTAGTTAAAATCGAATATAAGGTATGTTTATGTTAGTATGTCATATTACAATACGGGCAATCACACTGGCTATAAATATACGACATAGAATAATAATAATAATAAAATGAACAACCAATAGAATTTAATGAAAAGAAATATGTAATTAAACTAATAAAAATAATAATAATGATAAAATGATGTCACAATTATCTCAGCCGGTTACATTATTTTAATTTTCCTTCGTTTACATGTATTATCATTAAATGAATTGAATTGCATTAAAACGTCATGGTAACCCCCTGGTGTTAATAAAGAAGTAATCAATTTTTAAAAGTGTATTTTAATTAAATGCAGTTCGTAAAAGTTAATAGCTTCGGTGCATTTTTTTTTTACGACCAAAAATAATTTCATACAATTTTCAATGGAAAGTAACCCGTTATTTTTGCTCGTAAAATGAAACCAAATGTGACACTTTGAATTCTAACTGATTTATTTTCTTATGCTCACACAGTATATCACTTAATCACATCTAGATCGAGTCCGGTGACCAGAATACCCGCTCGTCCGTCCTCACACCAATAAATAGATTCTGATTCCCACTCCAGAAGAGTAGGGAGTATAACCTGACTACAGTGTTGCCATTCGAAATACGAAAATAAGTCTAAAAAATTATACAATTACAAAGAAAACACGACATTCGGCCATCAGACTACGTACTGCCTCCGGCGTACGGTTTCCTTATTAATTACTACAGTACATAATTCTGCAATTATTAAATAGTCGTAAGTTTGATTCCGTCAAAACATAACCAAGCGATGTAAACAGTTAGTCTTGTAAGTAAACAATTATATGAAAAAAAACTAAAGTAAATCATGCCACATAATATATAATAATATACACTTCACCCGTAAGGAGATTGGTGGAACAATTAAATAAACGAAAACTTATTCGACAAATTACTCTGGAAGAATAATTTGAAGTAGGGCAATACTCTCATTTACGGATGCAGTGCGTTGTAACAATCATTGTCAATCTTCCAGGTTATTTCTACCTTAACACACGACATTCGGTTGATTTGTATGGTTGAAAATGTACAAAAACAAGTTTTTAATAATCACATAATTATTAAATTAATAAGGTATGATATGATATACACAAAACATTGTACCTACTTATCATTCGCTAATTTCACAGATTTCATCACTTTTACTTTCACTGTTATTTATTTCTAGTGCTTTAATATGTATCCACGGCCTAATTCTATCCTCGGATATTACAGTATCGTACGCCTTACCCTTTTTATTAAATCCTGGGACGTCACTTATTTTGTAACGGTCATTTTCTAGTACCTCGACTATTTTATAGGGTCCTACAAACTTAGACAAAAGCCTTGTACTTTTTGCGTCGTTGCTGTAATTATTGCACATAAAAATGGACCCTATCCCATGTCAACAAGGATTTACAACAAACTACCTGACCAAATAAAAAACGAACCAAACATTAACAAATTTACAAAGACATTAAAAATATTTCTTGCAGAAAAAACATACTACACAGTCAATGAATATTTAGACTCCAATAATAACAATTAGATAAGAAACCTACCTACTTAACATTACCGTAAATAAGTGCTTGTCTCTCTGCTACCCTTCGTTTAGAATTGAATTAAGCCTAATAATTTGTATTTCACTGTTTTTAATTAGTCTATTGATAGGGAACCTTATTGTAGTGTATTGCGGTGCCCTCTCAGGGTTGTGTTGAAACATATTTAAAATTAAGACCTTTTGTACACACAAAGCAATCAATAAATGAATAATGAATATTTCGGGCTATTTTGACTAAGTCTCCTACCTCATATTGAGTAGCTGGTGCCCGATAGGAGTCATATTTAAGCTTTTTGCTTTGCTTGACTCCGAGTTATGGTTTTACTTATTTCATTTCTTAATTGGGATTGTCTAAAAAAAAATACCTATCCTTTTTATATTTTTTTTTTTGTGCAGAATAGTCAATTATGAGAAACCAATTTCAATATTTTCTCATATAACTCGGTATGTTTTTCACTATTAATTATTGAAAGTATTTTGGTTGATGACGTCAGAGTTTCCACTGCCGGTGCCACACATATGCTTATTGGATAAATTGATCATAAAACGTATGTGAAGCGCCGCCATTAACGTCTTTTCTATCTGTGGTGAAGTTGGCAAACTGTCATTAGTATCAATGTCAACATGATTCAACAATAACACAGGAAGATTCACGCGATCTTCTCCTATGAATTTTATATTTTCACAGCCGTTACACATACCATAACATTCTGCGCGAAGCAGAAAGGTCCATAAACACATACCAGGTATGATCAAGACAAAACAGGACCCGGAAATAGGACAGTAAACTCAGTAGGTGAAAGTAAAACGAAAAACGTAATATTTCGCTATCCATTAAAATATTTAGCGGAAAATCTTTCATGTGAGCGAAGCACATCGCTGTGCGGATACACTCTTGCCTAATTATCTACCGAAAGTGCTTCTAAATCTAAACTATAATACAACAATATGAAAGTAATCCGTGGAAAAAACAAGAATGACAGTAACAAGATTGTCATTTTGCTTGTCAGCTGTCATAAGATGAATGAAATGTCAGATTGCGGGTCCAAATTGAACTCCGTAGTATAATCCACGCGTAAATAGCATAGAATTTGTAACATTTGCAAATAAAGTACATTTTGGACCGTCTACGTCATGTCTGGGAATGTCAAATGAAGGTCATTGCTTATTTTTCATGTAATAAATTCATTATAGTAAAATAAAATAAAGTAAATACAGAAAACGATTTAAAAAGCATTTATCTCGAAATGGTTTTCGATTGACTATACATTGTAAAAAAATAGACAATCCCAATTCCTGTATACCAGTTTTACAAGAGTTTGTGTCAATATAGAGTTTGTTAATCAAATCTTCTGTCGCAGTTTTTCCAGTGGTGGCATTGACGTGAGCTATTCGGACACCCGGCCAGTATTCAATTTCGAACGTGCATTCACTAATAAGGAGCCACCACCTAGCTATTCGCGGAATCAGAACTCGTTTTGTCAAAGTTATCCTTAAAGCGGCGCAATCGGTAAAGACTTTAAACTGAAGGCCTAACAAATAAACCCTAATTTTTAAAGAGCCCACGACCGCCAGCGTCCAGCTCATAGGAGTGTAAATGTTTTTCTTCAGGGGTGGTTTGCCTGCTGAAGTAAGCCGCGGGCTTCAGGACCCGAGGATCAGCTTGCCATTGCATTAATATGCCTCCTATGCCCAGAGAGCTGGCGTCCGTGTGTACTTCAGTTTCGAGACTAGGGTCATAAAGGGCTAGTATTGGCTTACTCACAAGTCTCTCTTTTAATAATAAAAATGACTTCATCTTTTTCTTGTGTTTTATGTACAATAAAGAGTTATACATTCATACTACATGACTTTTCTTGCTCCGCGGTCCATTTCCAAGGTACGTATTTTTTTAAGTAAGTTGGTCAAAGGATGAGCAATTTCTCCATAATCCTTGATAAATTTACGGAAATAACCTGTGAGGCCAAGAAATTGACAGACACCATGAATGTTTTGTGGGGTAGGGAAGTCTTTTACCGCAACTATCTTCGCAACGCCAGCGGATGAAATCTCGTATCCTAGATAATTGATAGAAGTATCAAAGAAGCGACATTTTGATAATTCTAATATCAAACCAAACTGTCTAAACAATTTAAAAATGCTCTCTAACCGCTGAAACATCTCCTCCTCGTTTTTTTTTTTTTTTTTTTTTTTGAGGGTATCAAGACGTCATATAAATAAGCTAGTGCATATTCGAATCGTTTATTGCCTAGAATCTTGTTCATGATCCGCTGGAATACGGCTGGCGCGTTAGCCAGCCCAAATAGCATAATCACAGTTAGACTCTTCTATTATACATTACGTAATAACTCGTCAATAGTCTCGCGAACTTTTTCACGTTCAGAAAAAGACAAACTGTACGGACGATATATCACGGGTTTATTATCTACAAAATCTATGTTCATTTCTACGTCTACGCACACCCTATCTTGCTTAGATTTGTTGCAAAACAATCACGGTATTCCTGCAATAAAGTACAAAGCCTATCTACCTGTACATCCTTTAATCCGTGCCTATAATTTATGTTACCTCTATTTATCGGTTCTAATTTCAAAACGTCAACGTTAATACGATTAACCTGACAAACTTCCTTTTCTACAAACGGAATTGAACTTGCTATCATGGTATTAGCAGTGATCTGCACAGTTTGCTGCGATAAATTGGTAACGACAACTTCGTCGTGTCGATATTCGACAATCCTCAGTTAGTAAGCGATACTCACTACCAGGTTCTACCTTGCTATAACCTTCTACGAAAATGTTACCAGAAAAACTCTGGTCATCTACACAGATCGGTACAACACCACTTTGAGGAACGTCGACTGTTTCTGTGACAAACAGTTTAAGATTGGCATCTATATGTTATTGAAAGCATTACTAATTGGAGTATTATAAAATATTAGCCTTGTATTATCTTTCAACACCGTGACACATGGCAATTCTGCGAAATTTTGCCCGATTAGTAAAGGGGTTTGCATACAATTATCATGAATAGCTATTACCTCTATAGACGCTTCGACATCGTCTATTTTAATGTTTATTAAACATTTGTACAAGGGAGTAATTACAGATTCTCCAAACCATTTTACAATCGGAACGTCTCCCAAATTCTTTTTAAGTCTCAGCATCCGTGTTTCGAATAAGGCTACATTTAATTCAATTCAATTCAATTCAATTCAATTCAATTCAATTCATTTAATCATTCAAGTCATGTTCATTTCATAAATGCAAAGATGTTACTGTGTTAAATGGAGGTAGGTACATGAGACCCTGTCAGGGTATAAAATGTCAACAATGCTTAATCTAAAAGTATCCCATTCTAATAATATTGTAAATAGTCATCCTCAACTATACAGTTTAGGTACATACAATTTTGTTATCGTGCCAATACTCGTAAAAATATTGAAATATAACAGTCTAATGTAAAGTTCCTAAACCTAGATTAAAAATTAAGTATGTCAATATTATTCAATAACGATAAAAATATAAATTAAGTAGGTACAGTTAAAGAGCAGGTGGGTATACATTTCACAAACGTTTCATTATAATCACAGTTCATCATTTAAAAATCCTCATCATTTAATTCTCTACCGAAATCAATGTAAGCGGATCGTTTGTCGCCGTTTACAATGATTGGCTTAAAAAAACTTTTCGTTGCCATTGCCACTTATGTCAATTTTCAAGATTTTCATATCATTATTAGGAAGATCATTACGCTGTATATTGTCTGTCTTCAAAGGATCTAATTTGCAGTTTTCACTATCATGCCCTATCCTGTTACTTTTTTTTTTTTTTTTTTTTCACTTTGTGATCGGTTTGGGACATTTATAGAAAGGATGACCTTTAGTCTTGCAATTGAGGCCTCTTTACAGTGCATTCATTCACCTTCCTCAGTCAATTTTCTATATTATGCGTCTTATTACAAGGGTTAAATTCGGGTACCACATTATTCAAAGTATTATTATTTAGTACAAAATTCTTACTAGACTCCTTTCCATGAAGTTAAATTAAGTCGATCAAAAGCCTCAAACGACTAAGAGTAGGTAAAGTGTTATAGTTACACCCCCGTTACACAAAAAATACGAATATTTGTGTATTCGGGAGATTTCAAGAGGAAGAATAAGATTTCGTTAGGAATGTACTGGCTAGGTACTAGTAAGTTCACGTTACTGTACTCTAAATGGGCATATAACATATGGTACACTGTACAATCCAAGATCTACCCTCAAACATTCGAACCAATCAATAATCAGGCAATCTGCAGTTCGTTAGCATATTATAATTATAAAGTTCATTTCTACTTATGGCACATTCCACCCACGGGCATACATAGTTCTAAACTGCAGCACACGTGGCTGTTAAATTAAGGCATACTTAGCCATTCATTATACTTGAACGAAACCTATGCATACATAGCTCAAATGCAGCACACATGGATGTTAAATTAAGGCATACTTAGCCATTCATTATACTTGAACGAAACCTAAGCATACATAGCTCAAATGCAGTACACATGGCTGTTAAATCACGGCATACTTAGCCATTCATTATACTTGAACGAAACCTAAGCATACATAGCTCAAATGCAGCACACATGGCTGTTAAATCACGGCATACTTAGCCATTCATTATACTTGAACGAAACCTATGCATACATAGCTCAAATGCAGCACACATGGCTGTTAAATTACGGCATACTTAGCCATTCATTATACTTGAACGAAACTTATGCATACATAGCTCAAATGCAGCACACATGGCTGTTAAATTACGGCATGCTTAGCCATTCATAATACTTGAACGAAACCTAAGCGTACATAGCTTAAATGCAGCACACATGGCTGTATAGGCACGGCATACTTAGCCATTCACTAGACTTAAATGAAACCTAAGCATACATCGCTTAGGTGCAGCACACATGGCTACAAAGCATACATAGTTTCAAGGCACACATAGCCCAATCATAGCACACATAGCTACATTGACATATTTCATTAAGCTTTATTTTTGTTTGTTGCAATTTTGTTTTAATTTGATTTCAGTTATTATTATTATTATTATTATTATTACTATTTTATTCCAATTGACGATCCCTTTGTGAATTACTTATGTTTGACATTGAATTGTACTTTTAAAAGGGTGATAAATAAATCTAATCTAATCTAATCATAGCTTAAAGTCACACATAGCCCAATCATAGCACACATGGCTACAAAGCATACATAGCTTCAAGGCACACATAGCCCAATCATAGCACACATGGCTACAAAGCATACATAGCTTCAAGGCACACATAGCCCAATCATAGCACACTTGGCTACTAAGCCACATAGCTTGAAGGCATACATAGCCTGTTAGGGGGACAGGCTAAAATAATTTGAATTGATTGTTCATACCTATACATAGTATAGCAAAGCACACTTGGCTTAGACTATCTATCAAGCATAAATTAAGCCTTAAACGGCTACTGTATGAATGTAATCTACAAGCAGTGGTATTGGCCGTTTGGCATGCATGAAGGTAGATTCGTAAGAATTTGGAATTGCAAGATTTTATAAGAATTATTAGCAAAAGCAGCCAAAGTGTATAGTCAAGGAGTAGCCAGACCATATACTGCAATGGTTTTACTTCACGTTCAGTAATATCGGGGAGTACCCCGACCAAAAACCGAAACACCAATTTGCTATGCGAATAATTCATAATTCAAATGAAATACATTGATTATGCCAGCGGGAAAGCATACTATCACTGTTAACACCGATCGTATGCCTTTCCAGCTTCAACTTGTCAGAGATTGCTATCAGGGAGTGCCCTGATCAAACTATATCCGACGCTATACGCAATGCATTTTCAAAAAGCAACCGTTCGAATCGCCAATTTGACACAACGCCAAGGATCCCTCACCCATATAGGTTCCGGCTCAGTGGCTAACTTTCAGGGGAACAATACCAGGGAGTGCCCTGGTCGAGAGTTCCACCTAAGTTCAGTGTCAAAAAAAAACGGCTAGTAACGGTTGTTTAAATTTTCATGATTTGTTATACCACATTTAAATTATCACTCTTTAGCAAGCCAACGGTCAATATTCCAAATTATCATTGGTCAGAAATCAACTCAAATTACAATAAAAATTTAAAAAAAAATGTATTGTAATTAATACTTGCGGTTTTTCGGGTTCACTGCGCACTTCTGAGATAAAATGAAACCAAATGTGACACTTTGAATTCTAACTGATTTATTTTCTTATGCTCACACAGTATATCACTTAATCACATCTAGATCGAGTCCGGTGACCAGAATACCCGCTCGTCCGTCCTCACACCAATAAATAGATTCTGATTCCCACTCCAGAAGAGTAGGGAGTATAACCTGACTACAGTGTTGCCATTCGAAATACGAAAATAAGTCTAAAAAATTATACAATTACAAAGAAAACACGACACTCGTCAGTGTGTATTGACAATTAATAATACTATGGTTTTCAGCATTAATTAATTAGATAAAAAGTACATTTTTTATTTTAAACCAAGGGTAACATCCGAATATCTCATTGTTTGAGTTTTTTCGTTTTTTTTTCTCATATTTTTTTTTACATTACCAATTAGGTAATGTTTCTTAAAAACATGTTTTTGCCATATTACTTGCGGCGCGTTCTTCAGGGCATAAATTTACGTCGATTTACATAAATCACATCTTTATCCTTTGTAGGGTAGACAGACCCTAGTACCTAAACGCCACGTTTAGCATGATTGTGGGCGTACAGGTGGAAAGGGAAATCAAAATAGTTTGTAGTGGTTGAATGTTTGACAGCATAGTTAAATGTCCCATTCTTTGTTCACAGCCCAAAAACTAAAAACACGAAGCAGAAATGAACTGATGCGCTGCTATAAAAATGAAAACAATACACTCGTTAAATGCAGTGAAACATTGTTACTCTGCAGCTGTCCATTAAATTTTATTAAACCAAGTTATGGATTTACGCTTGAAGAGGAAATCGAGATTGGTATAAACCCCGTTAAATAGTATATTATCTCGCAGATTATATTTTCTTTGCTTATTTTAAATTAATAAATTTAAAGACAATGAGGTACTTTCTACTTCCATGCTGATCTGGGAGCAAAGAAAAAACATAGAATGTACCAGTTGCTTCTTTTCCCGCGCAGATGGTAAAAGCCCATCGAGGGAATGGGCGAAAATCATAGGAATCATGTTATAGGCGATGCGGCTAGCAACCCATCACTATTTTGATTCCATTTACCACTTATACGGTCACAATCTTGCTAAACGTAGCCTGTAGGTCTTGTTATCCTAGGCTCCGTCTACCCCGCAAGGGATAAAGACGTGATTTGTGTATGTGTATGTAGGTACTGTCTATTTTGCCTCTTCAAGGTAAAACCGAAATTTTTTAAAATGAAATTTGGCAGATAAAATTTAACGTTTTCACTGAACAATAAAATAGGCTACTTTATATCCGAAATTATTGCAGACTTCCTGCACATTAGCTTAAACAATACCATGCAGACAAAGTCGCGGTTACAACTAGTGTCATATTGTCCTCGTTTTCAAAATATACAGCATTTGCCTACTTTAATGATTGGCTGTTATCCATTCTCTAACTCGTATTTGAAGTAATAAAAAATGAAACTCGTTATTTTTCTCTGATCCCCACATACAAAGTGTAACAAAATATTTAATGATCTAGGCACAAACTTTGTAATACCCTGATAGATAAAATTGCTATAACCTTAAGGTAAAACGTAAAGTTATTGACATCTCAATGAAACGTACATCTATTTTATTTATTTCATCATATAATATATGGATTCCATTTTCCACCTATACGCCCACAATCTTGCTAAATGTGGCCTGTAGGTACCGGCTACCTTAGGCTCTGTCTACCCCGTAAGGGATAAAGACGTGATTTGTGTATGTGTATGTATGTATAATATATGGATACTTATAAAACCGCTTATCCTCACTGACTGCAACGCTAAAAGCTAGTTGGTTAAGAAACCTGAAATTTTGGATATTATTTGATACTGTTGCCCGCAACTTCCTCTGTATAGAATTCGTTTATCGCTATCCCGCAGGAAATGGGCAATTTTCCGGGATAAAAAGTAGCCTATGTGTTATTCCAGACTATAATCTATCTGTGTTCCAAATTTCATCCAGATCTGTCCAGCCGTTCTGGCGTTAAAGAGTAACAAACATCCATTCATCCATCCATACTTACAAACTTTCGTGTTTATAATATTAGTAGGATAATTTGGGACATTAAACGAAAAACATTTACCTTATTACTAAAATTGACCTCTGCAATGTTACGCCTGATTCAATAAATTACGGGTATAATACGGGATATGAGATTCTACAACAGAAGCGAAGCCGCAGGCATAACCTAGTATGTAATCTTGCATATCTTTGCGGACTTAATGCCATCAAACTGGAAGAAAGCAATTCTTAGAGTAGTTAGTGAAACATTTAGTAAAACAGAAGCAAAACAAAATGTATTCTAACAAAACGTCCATTCTGACGAACAAAAATATCAGCTCGCTTTACTATGAAGAGTTTCAAAGCGGTTCTTTATTTTTGTTCGTCAGCAAAATTATATTAAGGTTCTGCTGACAAGATTGCCTTGAGACGGTGATGAAAATTTATTCTTATTCACAACGCAAAGGATAAAGGTAATGCGTAAACCACTCCTGGTTGATGGCACGATATCTATCAGGAGTTCAAGTAATGGGGGGGAATTTGCCGCAGCTCATGGTACGTCTTTTTTGTTTACTATTATAGCATGTCAGGTCAATGAACTGGCACCCGGAACTGCTGTACTTGATGAGAAATACAGAATGTAAGAAAGAAAGAAAGAAAAAAAATATATTTCTCAAAAACGACTATAATATACAGCTTGTATTCAAAAGAGCTTCATATCTAATAGATAACATAATTGTTAGTTGTTTCAAAATAGGATTCCAACTCAGCATGTGTCGGAGCACAGGGTGCAACGACGCTGTTTTTCAGTGGATCCATTAAACAACACAAAACTGAATACATTAAATTTTTATTTATATAAACACGTGCCAGCGAGAACCAAACATAAATACGTCAATTTATTACCGGTAGACACAGTTGGCTGGATCGAAGAAGTTTGTTCTATAAGTAGATGGAGTTTTAATTTGCTCTTAAAAGCAGTCAATGAAGTGGAATTTCTTATAGGCGGTGGGATGTTATTCCAGTATCGCGTCGAAAGCTGCCGCGAAATCTAGCCGATTTGTGTCGTGGGCAGGCAAGGCGGGCTTGTCTTACGGGCATACGGGAAAAAACAATTTGTCGAACAGGTATGAGGGTTGTTTGCGGTGTATTATCCCAAACAACAAGGAAGCGAAGTGCGTTGACCTACAGGCTTCCAACTTGAGCAATATAAACACAGGTTTTGCAACAAGGGTTAGATAAAAAACAATGTACGGGTAGGTATGTGGCATTTTCTGCGTTACAAAAACTCAGTCGCTCAACATTTTGTGTTCAAATAATTAACGGGAAATTATGTAATTAAGAAAGTAAAAATTTTGTGGGTGGGATTTCATACAGGTTCCATCCGGATCGCTACCAACCGCTCAAGCTTGCGCTGCTGTGTTCCAGTTTGGAGAATAAGACAGCTGAGTGAAATTACTGGACGTGACTCACTTGCTCGTTTTACGTCCCAGTGAAATATAAAAAAAGTTATATAGATGCTTATCCACTAGAGGCAGCTTCGGGTCGAGCGGCTACCTCGAACCGAGGCCGCGCAAGTTGAGACGCTGCCTCAACGCTGCCTCAACGTCTTAGGCACCGTCGTCACTTGCGCGGCCTCGGTGCGAGGCAACCGCTCGACCCGAGGCTGCCTCTAGTGGATAGGCACCTAATGGACATAAATCGTATACACAATGTAGGGTTCGTCAAAGCTACAAAACTCCGGAGTCGCTTAGGAATCCGAACGAACCTTGCACATAGCCCTATCACTCATAAGTATCAACAATAACATAATCTCTTTAACATCAATCTCAAACCAAGTGAAACGTACACTCGACTAAACAGCAATATTTCAAAATATTGCTTGACAGTTAATTTATCATACTCGTACGGAGTGCACTCAAGTGCAGGCACGTAAAAGTACGGGAAAAATCACAAATATAAAATATTTTCTCACACGCAGAGACTAGTTCCAGTAAGGATTTTGCGTGAGACAGTGCATAGCATTTGACGAATAGAAAAAACTAAACAGATCTATATGGGAAGTGTGAATGGTTGCGTTAGGAGGGGAACGCCTAGACGGACGTTCCGAGATCAAATAGGAGACGTTTCGGAAAAAGGTCAGGTCAGGAGTACCCGAAACCGACGAGCATGTATGAAAAGATTGATGAATGTGGATGAAGCGAAAGAAGTATATCAGGATCGTAGCAAGTGGACCAATGTAGTCTCTGCCTAGCCCTGTGGGAAAGAGGCGTGACGTTATGCATGTATGTATGCACCAACTTACATAATAGTGCCAAATCTTATGTCCATCCGACTGCTGAAAGTAAGTCAAAATTTATTTACAAGACTTGACCTCTCATACAAAGATGCATATAAAACATTGCAAGATGGAAAAAAACCTGAAAAACCGACCTATATTTTTAACTACGTAAGATCCTATCCCAGTAAGATATACAATTTTCTAATGGGAGCAATAAAAGCCATAATAAGCAGCTGGTTCGAGACTCAATCGACATTTAACGCAATAAAAATGGTATTCAGTAGCAAAAAAGGTCATTTTAGATGTGGTACTTATCTGTGCTAGTGTTTTAATTGTACGACATTTTTAAAAAATCCATCCTTATTCGAGATAAAAAAGGAATTTCTCAAAAAATACAGTTTTCTATCACAAAGACTGGCTGGGCGTTGATAAGTACCTTTGTCAGACAGTCAGACGGGACTTTTCCATTAATTATTATTAGATGAAACATATTATTAACACGTTACTTTTTGCAGACAGAATTGGTGAATCTATACGAATACGTATACCTACTAAACAAATGAAAGTGCTTCAAAATTCATAGCCATTGGAAAAGCTACATGTGAAATGTGTTAGTTTGTGGTAGGATACTGTATTTTTACCTGTAAGCCGATTTCTTATTCCTGAGTCAATCGAAGGTACCTTGCACTCGCCGTTTTATAAGTCCCCCATAAAATACTTCGAACCGGCATCCGGAATATTTTCTTGAAATTCAACGTCGATTCGAAAATATGCTTTCATCGTATTTTAATTTTCTCAGAGTGGCATAGTCGCACGGCGGACCAAACCTCTTAGTATATTTCTCTCGATCCATCAAAGGCGTGGCAGATCATTCGTTTCCTTTAAATTTTTCTTGAAAATGTTTAGTGTTTTCTGCACAATTTGTGCGAGTGAGATTTCCAGTAGCTTATTTTAAAATAAAATAAATATATTGCAGCGTATTAGAAAGGAACTGATGGCTGATTTTCTACTGCAAAATGCTTGACTTACTCGACGGTACTTTCAGAGATAAAGGGTGGGGGAGTGGGCGGGGGGAGAGAAATAACTTTAAAACTATTTGTTTAAAATCACAAAAACAATATAGGCGTGGCCTCAAATCCAACCAACAAAGTTTCACAACCCTTTAATATCTGCTAAGCCTTAAACTTAAAAATACAGAAACTTATTTGTGTAGCTCTTATTTAGGTAAGTTAGGTTTGTTTATGATTTTTTCAAAAAGTAAACGTGCCGCAAGAAAATGAAGAGTTGTCCAATAAATTTGTTGTCAATCGACTCATTTGTCGAACGTTTTTCGGTCAAGTTTTAGTGAACGGAACATTTTGCCTTTCTTTAATTTTTTTTTCTTTCTTTCTTTCAATCGTGCAACAAATTTCAGATAGGTTTACGGTATGCGGATCGGCAAACGCAGCGTAAGACGTCCATCAACGAGGTGAACAGATGCCCTGGTTAAAGTCGTGGGTTCAGGTCTATGGGGGAGGCCTATATCCAACAGTGGACATCCTGTGCTGATATGACGTTGATGATGATGCTGATTCACGGAACCTGTGTGCTAGTCTGATTTATATTGACCGCTATTTATACAAACGGTTGGTTCAATCTCCATAAATCATAAACTAAATCGCCAAAGCTTCAGGACAGGGTGCGGTTTCTTTGATACCCCGTCTTAGGGTTCTTTAGTACTTGGTAATCTTATCTGATTAGCCGCAAATGTCTACCGTAGCTGATAATTATTGATACTGGGGATTAAGTTCAAGTTCATCTGGATGTATCTGTAACAAATTTTGGGAAGTCGATAATTTTCTTATATTTTTTAATTTACGTATTTTTAGTCGGCGTTAGATATAATATCGACCAAATAGACCAAATGTGTTAGATACGCTCTTAAGTTCTTGTCATGTCAAGCATTGTTTATTTTCTATAAATGTGTGTATATCATCACTACATAGTATAAAACAAAGTCGCTTTCTCTGTCCTTATGTCTCTATGTCCCTATATATTATATTAGGTGCTTATATCTTAAAAACTACACAACGGAATTTGATGCGGTTTTTTTTTAATAGATAGAGTGATTCAAGAGGAAGGTTTTTATGTATAATTCTACGCAGACGAAGTCGCGGGCAGAAGCTAGTTCTCTTATATTTGTGTGTCTTGCAAAAAGGTTCTTTCTTTTTTTTTCGTTATTCCGATATATTTTGGACACTAGTCTTTCATCGCTATCATTACGAGTTTGTTTTGACGATAACTCTATCTTATTCAAACTGTTCATAATTAAGTGTTTTTTCTAAAATTTACGTACAAATATAATGTATATTTTAGTTCCATTAATAGAAAAATTACGTTGCTTACTAAACAACGTATTGCAACAATGCTCGAAAAATTGACCTACGTACGGCAAGTTTAAAAAATATCACAAGCATTTATGCTACAATAAATTTAAACCAGTACCAGACGTGACCAAAAATGGACACTTAGCTAAAAAAAGTAATACCAAAATTCATATTAAGACAGATTGAGATTAACAAAATTTAGTAACCAGTAGTATAAATACGAAACCTAAAAAGGGATGCAAAACTAAAAATAGAATTAGTCACTTGTCACTACTGTTAAAAGTACAATAGACAAATGCTGGACCGCAAAAAAACGACCAGAAAATGTTCTGCCAAGGCTAAAACTGTCTGCTAAAACATGCATCCCCGCGTACTGTTTTCGCGACAAAAAGGATAATAAAATCCTTCAAAAGTCGACAAACTAGGCCGGAGGCTGGCAACCCACACGCTGTCACGCAGTTTTTGCAGCCAATATCAATTCTCTAATGCAATTTTTGTGTTGCCATTATCGCCCGTGAAAGCTCGGAGGTTACATTTTATGCAAAGTTGCATAAATCATAAACTTTATGAATAACTAGCTCCTGCCCGCGATTTTGAGAATATGGAGATACCTTTACATAAAATACTTTACATACATTTCCTAGAACCGCTTTAATTATAAAAAGGAATGATTGAAACCTCTTTAGAGAATCGTGCATGACGTACTAAATACTGGCGACTTATAATTCGTTAGGAGTTACTCATCGGAAAACTCTAATAAAAAAATCATATTGTTTTCGAAACTTTTTTTTTCTTTTTTCTCTAGCAGCAAACACCAGTACTTACCACGTATAATTTTATTTCTCGAAGTAAAAAGTCTAGCACTGTAGAGTTAAAGAGTAACTAACATACAGGCACACTCACAAAACATCCAAATTTATTAAATTAATACTATAAAGTTGTCATTTCTGACATAATTCATCACAAAACCTCACGCTAAACTCCTTGCGTAACATAAAATTACATAATTGGCAAGGCATTCAAGAATCAATCCTTTGGCAATATCAAACTCCTTTCTAAATACCAGAGAATATACAAGTTAAAAGGAACGGAGGCGTTAATACAAACGTATTTACGGCGTACAAACAAAACAGCCTGAGCTTGAATAAATTTGTTTAAGATATTTGTGAGAGGGTTGCCAGTACTAAGCGGCTGAAAAATGGCTGACAAGCGAAGTAATAAAGCCAGGGAAATCGATTGAAAGAAATTACTGCCTTTGCCTTTACAGAAAACGATGGCGCGGTTAGGAAGAAGTTGCGTGACAAGAGATACGCTTTGTTTTCAGTATTATTCTATTCTAGTTGTAGTTAAATTGCCAAGTTACTCATGTTTTAGAATTTGTTTTTTTATTAGAATAACCGATCACAACGATGCCCTTTTAACCTGAAACAAAAAACTACTATTCTTAGAATAAAAATAACGCGAAAAAATAACTATCCAAAATATTTTGTTTAATTGTGATAAATATTTTCTTGTCCCTCCCGAAAGTGATTTAAGAATTTGAGAAACAAAAATATAACAAATTGAACTATTTTTTGTCACTCATGAATTGTTCATCATTTTCTTTCTTACTATATATCTCATCAGGAATGTAGCATTAGTTCAGTCGTCTCTATTTCACTATATTGCGTAAAAGTACTACATACGTACAAGAAAAAACGATTCCATTCGAATGCGTGGGAGAGCTCTTACAATTCTTGCTAAGCGTGGGTGTTGTAAGGGTAACTGACACACGAAATCAAAATTAAATGTACAACAAAAGAATACAGCTAATATTTGGGCATAGAAGGGGTCTGAAATGGAGGAAAGACCTATCACATTCTCACAAGTGGAGCGTGCAAATCAAATAAGGAGTTCTGATTTAAAATAACTACTTCTTACAGAGTAACTGTTAGAGGCACTACTCAAACTGACAGATGAACGGGCGGACGAATGGACAAATGAATGGACAAACAGAAAGTTAGACGGAAAAACATGTAAGGTACCACACGTCAAACCCCAAGGTACAGAACCTTAACCAGTAGGCTTATTGTCTAACTCGCTCGCAATCGCCATCGTGTTCATTTTGACCGTTCATGTATGGGCTGACAGTTGGCATCGGAATCAGCTAGCTGTCACATTCATACAAGAACTGTCAAAATGAACACAATGGCGATTGCGAGCGAGTTACGTAATAAGCCTGCAGGTGGGATTATGTAGTTACTTAACATTATATTTTTAAATCCAAAAGCTAGACTCAACGTAAAATCATTAATTGAATACATTGCAAAGCATCTGAAATACTTTCTTCACCAAACAGACGGATAAATTGCCGTAAGGACGGGCAGACGGGCGGAAGAATAGATGCACAAACGGAAAGGCAGACAAAACATATATAACACAAAAGCTAAGATTTAAAACCTTAACCATAAGACCTGGATTATCGTTAACGTTATATTTTAATCCAAAAAATAAATAGGTCCCACGTTCATAGACTTATCAATTGATATCATTGAAATGCACCAGAAATCCTCTATCTTGATTGGTTGATTATCTTGAAAGGCATCTCGCAAGTTGCTATGGCGCACCCAGCAATCTAGAGCACTAAGCCTAATCAAGCCATGTTAAGACATTGAGGTACGTAGGCTCAGCTATGCGTGGGCAGAGTTCTTGGTGTGTATCGTAATCAGATTGACGCCCACTAAACTGAGAACGCCAACGCATGAGGCGTTAATTAGAGATAACAATACGTGCGATAACAATAGAAGTTTACAAGATGTGTCAAAATAGCGCTAAGACGGTGTATCCGTATGCTTTGGCGTAAGACTTTAACAGCACTAAGGATATTTCACTAGAACACTCCTGCCCGGCTAGAACGAGAGAGCGCGAGAGTCGCGTCGCGCGAGAGATGGACTATCCGTCTCTTTCCAGAACGAACAGTAAGAAAAAGACGGACAATTTATCTCACGCGCGACGCGAATTTTGTGCGCTCTCGTCTAGACGTGCTGCAAAGGGCTTATAGATCAACTGCTTAAATGAATCCTCGCCCGTGCGGGTACAGGGGCACGGGGTAGGATGACAAAGGGGACCGAGAGCGGTGCGGGCGGGTAGTGCGCCTGCCGCCCGCACCTCTCTCGGCCCCCTTTGCCGCCTACCCTGCGCCTGTGCTGCTCGCGGACTCGTTTTATCGGTCGGTCTATAATTAGTAACTCTTACATTTCAGGACTTAATTTAATTGCATTGTTTTCAAATTGTAAGTAAGTAAATTATACCGAGAACACAAACAAAAACGTGTACGCGATTATGTTCCGATTAGTTGACATAAAAGATGAGTACAACCCGTGAAAGTTTAAAACAGTAACAAGGTAGTAACAATTACAATAAGTAGGTTCAAGTAGTAGTAATGCGGGTGGTAGGACCTCGTTCAAGTACCTTGCTAATCCGCCCGTCAAGCAGCAGTGCGTGGAGGGTAAGACAGTTGGTGAAATTACTGGCACAAAAGGTATTCTCCTAGCCTTCTAGACTGACAACGCATCTGCAACCCAAAGTGTTGCGGTTGTCAGTGGGTGGTGGTGCTTGCTCGCTATCAGGTTACCGACTAGCTCGTTTTCCTTCCTTGTCGTAAAAAAAAGTTTCAGGTTTAACCGCCAAAAGTCAATCCAAAACAATCCTCAAAACTGACTCGAGAACCGCAATAGTTTCACAACGGACTAATTATCATTTTTCAAAAGCACTCGGTCAAAAAATAAACAGTAAATTGCTAAAATCAATTTGAATTATAAACCGGAAAGTACAAGAAAATTAAAAGTCTCCTTCCGCCCTTAATTCCTCCAACCCCTTAACTAAAACTCACTCAATAACCGAGGACTAAACTTGGCAAAATTACTCAAATACATTTCCATAACATGAATTTTTAAAGGTAGTCGTACCTACAGTAACAACCGAAGCCCTACTTATTAAATTGTAAATTTAATGCGTTATGAATGGAAAAATTAAAAGGACATTCTTCGTGAAGCGCTAATGGATCCGTAGGGAATTAAATTTTATTTAACAATGAAGTCATTTGTTGCTCTTTGTACGGCTAAACGACGCGACTAGAATCAATTTGTATCATCCACTTTTTATGATTACATTTCACGTCAAAAAGAAGTTTGATAGAATGGAAGGCTTTCGTTTAACGTGGTTTATTGTCGTTCGAATTTGGAAGACAGATAGGGAACGAAAATAAATTAACTGCCTTTATGATTATGATGCAATTGTGATTTGCTTAAAAGACAATCACGCTTTCTCATCGATCCATTATAACATTAATAAGTAACTTACATAAATAAAACAGGTTAAAAACGAGCTGATGGACGCCAGGGGCCATGACAGGGTTCATGACGTCTTAATGCGATTTAATTCCGATTCAGTTCAAGTTCTTATTCCTCTTATTTGTGGCGTATCAAGTCGATATAGCGACGACAACTTCGCCAATGTCAAAGTACTAAAAATATAATTCAAAAATCTTGTGACAAAATGTCAGCAACGTTGTACGATAGAACACGGTCAAAAGACCCGTCCGCCTTGGCGGGCTCTTAGCCAACGGATAAGGATATCCCTCAGAATCTGCCAGGAAATCATTAACCGATGCCCAAGGTGCACTGGACCAAACACTACTCTTCCCCTCGGACGGAGTGAAAAACGAACCACAGCTCTTGACCACACGCGAAGGTAACCCGACTCGCACCCCTTGAACTGAGTCGGAATGAAATCGCATCAAAACGTCATGGTAAGACCTCTGATGTTGAATGAGCGCCATCACACAAGATTGCAGAATCTTCACTGACTGCTTAACTCTCCACGCCGGAGTACAGTATCGCAATTTATTCTTTTTGGCAAGATCACCGAGCAAGATGGTGGTCGACCCATAGATCAGACCCTATTGCTCTTTTTCAATACGACAGAGTACTTTCAACATGAAACTACCATGAGACTCAATCATAATTACAAAAACGGATAACTCGGAAAAGTCGAATGATTGCCCCTGGGTTGAAAAACTGTTTCAAATATTGCCCAAACAGTGAGTGTGAAGAACGTTTTACGAAGTGACGTGATCAGTGTTGTGTGCTGCCCAACTTTTGACAGTAATAAAAATGACGATGAAAACGAGGGTAGTTGTGCGCCGCTGTCAGTATTCGCGCGAGCAGAGCGGTGCGGGCGAGCGCTCCAAGAGGAAGGCCTACGAACTAGTCCGAAACATTTTTATGCGTGAGTTATCCGTTTGTTTAATTACGACAGGGTTTATTAATGAGACATTTTCATCTCATTAATTCTAACCAATTTCAATAATATCAATGTCAAAATAAACGAAACAGCAACTAATGGGCAACACTTCATTAAAATTCTGTTTAAAGTTGAACATTCCAAAACCACAATTGACTTTTATATTGCCGTTCGCTGAAAATTCAGGCAGAACATGATAAAGATACGGGTTTAACCGGTATTAAATTGCCAGTCAATGAAAACAAGCGTTTTAATTTAAATAAAAAAATAGCATGAATAAAATGCCCTTTTGGATTTCCGCCTGAATGCAAATACTTCATATTCTTTTATCTTTTTCGGTAGACAATTTAATTCTGTAAAATGAATGGAAATTTACTTATAAAAACAAGTGTGGCAGGTGTTTGCTGCTATGGAATATTTTGTATTGCTTTGCGATAAATATAAATAAAATAGCACCTACTTTTACCTTGCTACCTATATTTGTATGTGAAAATTTTCTAGGCTGGCAACGCTTCTGTAATCTTTTGGTGTTGTGGATGTCCATGTGTGGTGGTGCTCACTGACCGTTTAGGTGATCCTTTTGCTCATTTGCTAACCTATCTCATAAAAAATATTTAAGTTGTGTTAAAAAATTGCAGGTCAATTTTAATTTGACCCGCATCTTGTGGTTGGATGCCGGCCTTTATTAAAAGTGGTCGTTTCTAAAAACAGTCAATGTAGAAATTAGTCATTTTCAGAAATGGTGGTTTGGCAAAGTGGGTAATGCAAAAAATGAGTCTTACTAAAAGTAGTTGTATGCAGTAAACATTTTGTGCAGCAAACATTTCACATTACGGGTATTTCGAATAAAGGTCATTATTAAAAGTGGTCATTTTTATTTGTGGTCCCAAATCACCCAAATTAATGTCATGTTTTTTTTTTACCATAAAGGCATTTTTATAATTTTGTAACCTACTTTTTTCTCTTTGTCACATGTTTCGCGCAAAACGCAAAAACATACTCATGAGAAAAGGTACGGGTAAAAATTTAAATCTCATTTTCAAAATTCCATTCGAGCACTCCATTTAGAATTACAGCCGGCAAGTTTCGGAACTCACGTAATAAAGGATTATAAGTAATCAAAGTGGAGTCGTTGCCGTCAAAGTACAGTAAGCTGCGTCTTATCCTTATGACGTATTTATAATTTTGGATTGGAGTGTACGCGGACGATAAGCCAGAATCAACAGCTTCCGCGCATCCCGTTTTAGCAGTTAGAGTAGCTTTTTGCATCAAGTAACAGTTAATATTGTTGGGGTGTTTGAAAATTCTTAAAATGAGCGGCTTTTACGGTATTTATGTCGCTTTTTAATGTTGAAGCGCTTGCTGATGTTTTGGATGGGATTAATAGTAGAATTGGTAATTTGGTGACAAGATGCTATAGTGGTTTAGATTATGTCAGTTGTGTCTTATTTCTGTTTTGTATTATCTGTGACAGTAAGGAAATGTCACGTCAAATACAATGCTGTTTTCCTTGACTTGACTTCACTATATCGCGGAAATAAAATGCTCAATGTTTTTCTTGCGAATCATTTAATATTCAGAGCTTTATTTTGTTTTTCTTCTTTTTTTCTCTAAATTTTTTTTTTCTTTTTTTCTCCAAATAATTATTTTTGCGTTAAAAAAAACAAAGTGACATCTCCTTAAAAATAGCAAGCTACCAACTAAAGCGACTATGTTTAGTAATAAAACGTTTTTAAAATTAACTTTGTCAATCACATTAGACCTCTAATTATACAAATATCGCACGTCAACGAAATTATCGTCAAAATGTTTAGATCGCGTGCTGTATGGAATCAATAGCTGATATAAACATCGGTGGTGCGTTTTGCTGACATAGAAATGGTTCCCAGGGTTCCGTCCAAGCGAAACAATAAGTTATTGTAGCACCTAAAACTTTATTTTTACGTGGCTTAGGCTTGGCCAAAGCATTTGATGGTTAGTAAATACATAGTCAGAGATACCAAACACTTACAATGTACCCCAAAACTTGAACACAATGCAGATTATTCTTATTTTGATCACATTGTCTACAAAGATAAATAATTTTGAAGGGTTATGCCTATTAAAACGCAATGACACTAAGAAGAAAAATTACTCGATTGAAAAAAACCTCTCAAGTAAATACGAACACAACCAGTTTTCCAGCACAACGGTATGCTTTTTTCATTGCGTCTAAGTAGCAAAATGTCTCTAAGCTGCTGGCCCGATAAAAATTTGAAAAATCAACATTTTTTTTAGTGAATCAGAGTTATGTTACTACCTACTAGCTATAGTTAGTAAATTGGCTGAATATCATGTAGTGCTTATGTATAGACCTACGGCTTAAATGGGTCCACGCCCGCGCGGCACAGGGGCGCGGGGTAGGCCGACAAAGGGGACCGAGAGAGGTGCGGGTGGGTAGTGCGCCTGCCGCCCGCACTTCTCTCGGCCCCCGCGGCCAGGTTCATAGAAATAAAATCTGTATAATTTAACTTCAAACGCGTCACTTAAAAAAAAACTACATTTTACCCAACAAAGACTGGCTTTTACGGATCACAACTAAAGCCAGCTTTTTTGTTAAATACAGTAAGTTTTTATTGGACTTGGGGAAGTTTATGAGGTCGCCGCATTAAAAATAATGAGACGCCTTTAATGAATAGCTACTATGAAATGTTACTGCTTCCTGCAATTTGATTATGAAATTATTTCAGTGCTGTCTGAGGAATTCTGTTTGAGTTCGCAGACTAGTGTGCTTTTGAAAAGGCTGATTATATTCAGCTTCGTACTGTCTGCCAAATAAAAATGATCTATAACTTTTCACCCTTCCTATCATATGAAAATGTCGCTGAAGTCAAACTTTCCAGTTGACAGCCACGTCTTATCAACATTGTTTTTTGATCACGTCTCAATCCCTTACGCGGTAGACAGAGCCTAAGCTAACAAGATCTAAAGGGTTCGTTTAGCATGTTTGTGAGCGTATATGTGGAAAGAGAAATTAAAATAGTGTTGGGCTGCTAGCCGCATCGCCTATAACACGATTCCTAAGATTTTCGCCCATTCCCTCGATGGCCTTTTACCATCTACGCGGGAAGAGAAGCACCTGGTACATTTTATGTTTTTCGTTACTCCCAGATATGTAAAAGATAGAAGATAGAAGAAAACCGTAGAATGGCAGACCACATAATTGAGTAATGGTATCTCGCACTCAGGCCAAAATGAAAAATCAAGACTTGTGAATGACAAAGTGAGGCCAGCTTGCAGCTTGCGCGTGTGCGCGTCTTAAGCTGTATTCTTTGCAAGGTTTGGTAGCTCACTTCAGTTTCGCAATTCTTTGGCATATGTCGGTAACCTTAGTTCCACTACGGATATCATCATTTCTGATTCTATCCCGCAGAGAAACCCCGAGCATCGCCCTCTCCCTCTGAGTGATTTTGAATTAAAAAAAAAACAAGTTAGCTATAAAATAATACATCATTGCGTACGTGAAAAAATTAATGTTTCCTTTCTCAAACACTGATCTGATATTTGGAACGTGAGCTCGATTCAACAAAGCTTCCTTGCCAAATAACTGCTAGAGCGAAGTTTTATTCAATTTATTTTCAAAATGGCGCTTTCTTTAAGCGCGGGGCGAATTAAACAATAATGGCCCTTAAATCAATGCATTACTTGCAATCTGAGAGCCAGTTGAACGCCCATTCCGTGTCGCGCCCTGTAACGACCGGCTTACCCGATAATATGGACAGACCGCAAGATTAGAGCTGGAGAAAACCGGGGGCTATTCTAAAATTCGATTTTCCAAGTTCGTATCACACCGTCCTTCTTACTCTTAAGTTAACAGCTATTGGTGTGAGCGGGACCGCATGAAACAAACTTCGAAAATGAGTGTCGAAGTCTGGCCCGGACCGAATAGCTCTTTTAAGTACCGTGTGCAGTCAATGGGTTAAAAGAAACAGTTGCAATTAATTTCTACCAATTAATCTAGCTTTGCCCGCGACTTCGTCCGCGCAGAGTAAATTTGTATCTTAAGCAGCTTAAATTTTCCACACACGTCCAACAATTATCGTTATGTTTAGTTTAATTTATTCAAAAACAACAAATCGACACCTACGCATAAGGTCGTATCACTAAATCGACGATTTTTCAGAAGAGCGATTATAAGAATTTGTCTTGTATTTTTTCAAGCTGGAATATAATTACTGCTTTAAACTTTGGACATATCTGTCCGCAGCGGGTTAATTAACATGAAACAAATATGTTCATTAAAATCAATATCATAATTTCAAAATTATGGCGTAAAACCTAAAGTTACGACTATAAAGTCGTAAGGTTAGGTTTTCAAAAGGATTTATAAATACGACTATAATATGCACGCATAAGCCTTTTCACTACAGCAACGCATATAGTCTTAAGTACGAGTTACGACCCATAATTGTAAAATAAACTGCAACAAAAAGATGTAACTACGACTATTGTTTACGCATAAAGTCGTAACTTATAAGTTAAGACTATTTGCGTACCGTGTGATGAAGGCTAAAGAAGTTGCGCAAATCGTCGAATGTTGTGATGCGACGATTTGCGTGGATAAGTTCATATGGTACGACTATTAGTGATTACAAAACACCGTAATTATCAAAAATATTCACACTTTAGTTTTTTGAAACTTATAGCTTTGATCAATGTCTTTATAACGACAAAAAAATCTCATTTTTGATAAAAAACGTGTTACGGCCTTTTGAGTATTAGTTATCGAAATACTCCGCGTAGGTAAAACCGCGGGAAAATCTCGTATTTTCGTATAAAAACAATACCATCAGCTAATTAATAGAAAACTCGTCGATCATATGTCACTCAGAAAGCTGAACTTTAATCCGGATTCAACTTTAACTTGTCTTAAATTCAAAATTATTACTTTTTTCATCCAATAAAGTAATTTCGCTTCCAAAAAGTTAAAATTTTGTTCAACTTTTCTCGTTAAAAGTTTGCGAGTGAATAACATAATTGACCCTCATTGATGACGCGGCATATCGATAAAGGTGTTTGGTTACGACGTTATTAAAAAAAAAAAAAACCCCAAGCATTAATCGGATAATCATTACGTAAATAAAAAAAACTCAATGTTTAAGAGTGAAATAAAAACAAACTTAATCACTTACTCACTCGCTCACATCCTCACTCACAGACTTTCGCATTTATAATATTAGTAGGTTGTCAAATTCCTTCACAGTCTCAAACCTCCTCCCCTCTCCCCCCAGACTCTACAAGTCAAGTCCAAGTACCGAACCGGGAACATAAGAGGATTGCTAAGTATGACACGAACTTCGAATTTCGGATTTCGGAATAGACCCTCTGGATTCGAATGTTGGTTGAATCAGCATCCATTCCGCCTCAGTGGAAACACACCCTTACAAACCTTTAATAAACAGATCTTATTGATATATATTCAACATATTTGAATGACAATAAATTATCATCAAACAATTTCGAAATAAAATCGCTTTTAATCAGTAAATAAACTATGATTGTTATATCCGCGTCAATAAATATTACACCTACATAAATGTTTATTATCCTGTTTTTGTTTCCAGTTAATTGTGTTATTATTAGGAATTTATTGCTTGTTTACTGAAGGTTAATGAACCAGTTTGATTCCTGTTTAATTAATTTTGCTATGAGTGTTGTAATACAAATTACATTGAATTCATTATTTTTGATATTGTAAGAATCTAAATTTGATTAGATTTTTTTTCACTAAAAAGTCAGCACATTGAAGTAAGCTTTATTAATTAAAAAGTTTTCGGTTTTATTAATAAAAAAAATACAAAAAGGGACTGAAAAACAAATTGAACTATTATTAAATTAAAAACAAATTGAAAACGAAACTAAAACTAATCTTAAAATAAAATAATTAAAAAAGGAGGGGCCACGTGGCACAGTACCACAGACGCTGGCAGCATTCCCCCTTTGGACAGTGATACTAATACGCTGTCCAAGGAAGTTGCCAGCTCTGTGGTCACTCGTAACGTTTATTAGCCTCATTGAAATATATTTAATTTAATCATAGTTTAATTCGTTTTTAATTCCCCTTTTGTATTTTTGTCATTTATCAAAATAAGTTTCAAATAAACTAATCCTAAAAACTTAAATATCTAAACTAAAACTAACTATAAAAACCTATATTTAAAAGTAAAAAAAATACAAAAAGAACTACGCAAATGGAATGTAATATTTTAAACTTCCGCAATTCTCACTCATACTAGCACTATCCGGGACTTAATCGCGTAATTATTCGATGTTTAATTTACCTCGACATTTTCGTCCGCAGTGCAGCGCAGCGGCGTTGTCACTTGTAGACTGCAGGGTATCACAATCGTTTAGTCGAGGTAATTCAACATTAAATGGAGCCTAGTCTAGTGGTTTGACCTGTGGCCTCTCAAGCAGAGGGTCGTGGGTTCGAATCCCGGGTTCGCACCTCTGAGTTTTTCGGAATTTATGTGCAAAATTACATAGCAATTCAATGTTGCCAATTCGCACTGGGGCCGCGTGGGAACTAGAGCAAACCCTCTAATAAATGGAGAAGGCCTGTGTCATGAGGCACGCCAAGTTACGCGATAATAAAAAAAAGTTTACACAATGTACTGAAATTGTAGCGACTTCGGAATAAAAATGTGTCTATATTATTATATTATAATTAAACATTGAATTACTACGCGATTGAGTCCAGAATGAGCACCAAGGGTGTTATGAGCCAAAACGTAAGGAATTTTAGTAAAATATGAAACCATCACATGTCATTATTTTCTAATTGTATATGATTTTCTTTCTCTTTGAAACGTAATAAATGTCTCTGTTCTTAACTAATTAAGTAGTTACCAACCCAAAGGCCATGTACTAAAAAGCTGTACAGCTTCAAATATTATAAAATTATTTGATGGGACGTCAAACGTTGAATAAAATGAATGCTAACCAAACATAGTAAAAAATTGTAAATAACATCGTGTTTCTGCGAAAAAAAAGGCAATATCAGTGGAAAACTTTACTGGCTAAAATCCCTGTGAAACATTAATAATGCTGAAGACACGTCAACATATAACATTTTACTGCTTACGTATATGAAAATTGCGCGTTCGTAACGTAACGGTAATATAGTTGACATATTAAAAACAGCACTCCTACTACACTAAAAAAAAAAACAAAAAATTAAACCACCAGATTCTATAAAACTCTCCGAGTAATCTAATACTATTCTAATCCATTTCAACTGCCATTGTAGTTTAACTGCACTTTATGTTGTTTTAGTATAAAAAAAGCTGTCAGTCGTCCACTCATCATCATATCATCCCTAAATACGTCCCACTGCTGGGTACAGGCATCCTCTCAGAATGAGAGGGCTTGGACTATAGTTCCCACGCGGGCCCAGTGCGGACTGGGAAACTTTACACACACCATACTCATCCACTAGTAGATAAAAATCGACATTATAAAAGTTGCTCAAACGTATTTCAGGTCAAAAAATGCAACTTATTAAGTAGTCACTATTACAAGACATATGTATTATAATTACAATTTGTAATCTCTTGACATGTTTGCTCTCTGACTGATAATGGCGTGAGTGTATAGCCATATTGAATCAAGATTCTTGTAACACTGCAAAAATCTGTGTGATGTGGCAAAAGCCGTTAACATGCGCTGTGATGAAATTATGAATTGAGTTTATTTTTCTGTGTATTTGTATAAATTTGGCTGCCGCTCAGCGTTTCAGGGAGATTTATAATGCGACATGGAATAGCTAATCGCTGTGTACATAAATATAAAATTATACATAATCGTTAAAGCACGAGTTGAATTTTTCCGCGTGTATTTAATGAAATCATGCTAAACGTCCTTTAGTTGTTACCTTAGGATCTGTCTACCCCGCATAGGATAAAGACGTGATTTATGTATTTAAATAATTAAAACACAATCTACCAAGTGACTCATCATCATCATCATCATTATCATATCAGCCGGGAGACATCTACTGCTGAACCATAGGCATTCTTCAAGGGCCTCCATGACTTGAGTCTTTAAAAAAAAAACATACACCAATTTTCACAGCGTATTTGATAACCATCACTATTTTGACTCCCCTTTCAATCTATACGCCCACAATCATGCTAAACGTGGCCTTTAGGTCTTGTTACCTTAGGCTTTGTCTACCCTGTAAGGGATAAAAACGTAATTTATGTATGTTTATTGTCTTCCATGCTGGTCTGGGAGCAAAGAAAAAACATATAATGTACCAGTTGCTTCTCTACCCACGCAGATGGTAAAAACCCATCGAGGGAATGGGCGATTATAATAGGAATCATGTTATATGTGATAAGGCTAGCAACCCATCACTATTTTGATTCCATTTTCCACCCTAACGCCCACAATCTTGCTAAATGTGGCCTGTCGGTACACCTAGGTAGGCCGGTAGGATTATTTTCCTTACATATCATAGAAGATAAACCTAGTACGATATTTGTCCTTTGCTTTGTAAAAACAAACATTTTTGAAAAAAAAAAAAAAAACTATTCGCCTACTAATTTTTCTAGCTTCAGAAATTGCCAACCCTGAATGCCTAGGGTTCGCTAACCTCTAATTTGGGCCTCTCATTGGCTGAACGAAAGCACTCGCTCCAATCGGATTCTTTGTAACAATCGGAAGCTTTTAGGGTTTCCGACATTTTTCGCTCGAGCGCTGTTGGCATCGGTACTGCTTCGTGTGTGAATGTGTGAGTACTAAAGCGTTTGAATAGTGGTAGTATTTATTAGCTTTTACTTAACTTTCAATGTTAGCTTGTTAGTTTTTTTAGGTTAAATTTTACTAGTCGAACCAGAAATTGATGACCACAATCGTCAGGCATGGGGACCAACTGTAGTAGCAAGTTTCTACACAACACGGAAAATTAGAACACATTGAAAAATCCGACAAGAAGAGCTACGGCCAGGAATCGAACCTCTATGGGTGGATTACCTGCTATAGGTGGTGTAGGGGTACAGCACGCGTCACTAAATGACGAGGATCCGGGTTCGATTCCCGGCCATAGCTTTACTTTTCGGATTTTTCTGTGCTCTAATTTTCTGTGTCGTTTAGAAATTTAATTTGTAACGGTAAAACCGTAAAATTAAACATAAAAAGTCGTTAAAAATAGTACCTGTAGTAGCAAGGCAAATATTTTTTGTTCATATAAATTATTTCCTCTGTATAATATTAGTGTAGAAAAGTATTTCCTCATTATAATTGTAACAGACACTCATTAACTATTGCGCATCCAAATTTTTAGTTACAGAGGAAATCAATTTCCTTACTAATAAGTAATAACCCAGATGATTCATCGAACATCCCTTTGTAGGGAATTATGAAAGGGAAAAGGTTTTCCTCTTATTGAACTCGTAATCCTTGCCCGATCAATGCGCTGAAAAGGTTAGTAATACTAGAAAAATGATTAGTTTCCGATATCAAATAACCATCCATGAAAATAGATAGGAAAACGGAGAATTTAATGAGCTATGTTGATGACGTGTTAATAATAAAATTACTGTTTGAATGGATCTCCTTATTCATTGAAGTATAGTATCACAAAATCGTAAAATAACAAATATCATGGGATAATCGACACCAATTTGACATTATCCCAGACTAAAGAAAGCCAGTCCTCATAAGGTACATACTCGTAACTTATGCTAAACCGGGATGAGAAAGAGTTTGAAAAAGTTGTCATATCATATACTTAGGTAAATCACTACACAGTATAAAACAAAGCCGCTTTCTCTGTCCCCATGTCCCTATGGCCCTTTGTATGCTTATATCTTCAAAACTACACAGCGGATTGTGATGCGGTTTTTTTAATAGCTAAAGTGATTCGAGAGGAAGGTTTTTATGTATAATTCTACGCAGACGAAGTCGCGGGCAGAAGCTAGATATATATATGGAATGACAGATTTTTGAACCCCTTTCTCATCGTGGTATAGTATTAGATAAATACATAATTAAATACATAACCAGGCCGGCAACGCATTAGCAGTCCTAATTGAACTGTAGGTGTCTATGAGCGACGGTGATCACTTAAAATTAGGTGGACCCATGCCCGTTTGTCGGCTAAAAAAACATCTAACACTCAAACATTCGTACCTAGGTAATTTTCATACACAATATTATTATATTACCTCACTTCCCCGACCGAGAATTGAATCCGAGACCTTAAGATTTAAGTTAGAATGCCTAACCACTTGACCAAGCGGTGATTAAACAAAGAAAAAAATAAACAAGTGCTACCTAACACGTGAACGAAATAAATCAAATGTGAACACGATTGCTATAAATCTGTTAGCTAATTCTAGGTTTTGTCTGTACTTGTAACTTAAGCTAATAATAACAAAAATAGCATCAACATCCACGAAAATCAGAATGAAAATAAAATTACCAATATCAGGGTATTCCTTAATCAAGTATGCAGCCGAATACAAACGCGTTTATCTTCATTACTGCACTATTAAGGTAGCTATAAAGTTTAATTTTGCTTAATCCACATGCTTTATCTCGATCTATGTTCATACTGTCTTGGATGAATCATGAGTTTGATCTTAATAGGCATTATGGATCACAGCACGGAAAATAGGATTAATCAAAGGTTTCGGTTCGCGATCAACGCAAATATATCTATACGTTACGTTACGTTACGTTACGCTACGTTACTTTAATATGATTTGTTACAATTATTCTTCCATGCTGGTCTGGGAGCCAAGAAAAAACATAGAATGTACCAGTTGCTTCTCTACCCGCTCAGATGGTATAAGACTATTGAGAGAATGGACGAAAATAATAGGAATCATGTTATAGGCGATGAGGCTAGCAACCCATCACTTTTTTGATTCCATTTTTCAATCTTGCTAAATGTGGCCTTTAGGTTTTGTTACCTCCGGCTCTGTCTACCTTGTAAGGGATGAAGACGTGATTCGTGTATGTATCTGTATGTAGGTATATAGGGCAGAGCTTAATTTGCTTCTTATGCCCTTAATTTATTTAATCCCAGCTAAAAATTCAGCGAAAATGTATCATAAAATTCCAGTATCGGACGTCGTTTCCGCGTTGTATTAAAAATGCCAACGACTCTTTCAAACCCCTTTTTAATATTAACATTTCAATTTAATAACATGTCCGATATTACATAACCATTAGGGTATGTAAATGGCCGCGGTATAATTCTCTCGCCGGCAGGGGACGGTTTAATTTAGTCGGCTTATTGACTTCGAAGTTATTAAATTAGGTCAGCGGTGAACTCTATTAATCCGACCAGCCAATATGAATAGCCCGAATAGTTCCCCGTTCGTTTGGAATAATGAGATTTTTTATAAGTCTTTAGCCATTGCCTATAGTTGTTCTATGAACAAAAAATTTACCTTGCTACTCCGCTAGTCACTTACTTGAGTAGCGGAGTAGCAAGGCAAATTTTTTCGCGGAGGTCCATTTCAATGAACAAAAATTTACCTTGCTACTCCACTAGTCACTTACTTGACTAACGGAGTAGCAAGGTAAATTTTTTGTTCATTGAAATGGACCTCCGCGAAGTAACGCATGATTCAATAAAATATAGTTGTTCTTGCATGATTAACTTTAAATTAATCTTGTGAAATCAGCAACACGAATAATTTTACACGTTTTCATGTTATTCTTTTGTAATTATTCATTCACACACACATGCACAAATCACGTCTATATCTCTTACAGGGTAGACGAAGCCTTTTTTTGTAACCAAGAGGAAACTTTACGGATGCCTAGGGGTACGCAGGATACCTCCCGAAGGGGTATACCCAAATTAAATGCTCTCCGACGTTGCCTCAATCCAGTGTGATGGGGGGTAGACGAAACCTAAGGTAACAAGACCTCAAGGCCACGTTTAGCATGACCGTGGGCGTATAGGTGGAAAGGGGAATCAAAATAGTAATGGATTGTTAGCCGCATCGCCAATAACATGATTTCTAGGATTTTTTTCCGCTTCCTCGGTAATAATAACATTATTACACATAAACGGATAACTCACGTATAAAAAGTCGCTGCCGCCGGGGCGAGCGCTCTTGGAAAAAGGACTACGAAATAGTCCGGAACATGTCGAGCATCACTCGACTTTTTATACGTGAGTTAGGTATCCGTTTATGTGTAATAATGATTAAATCTCACGGTAGTTTCATGTTGAAAATAATAACATTCTTGATATCTTGTTTTATAACCAAATTCACTTTCTGTTTTGCAAATTTGTGGTAAAAAAATAGTTAATTTAAAAGAAGAAATTTAAAAATGAGAGCTTGCTGATGCTCCCACGCTAAGCTAACCCCTTCATGTGACGACCAGATTCGGGGTACCTTTGACTCTTTTGACGGGTGACTCTCAATTAATTTGTTAAAAAGTACAATAAGAGAAACTAAATTGCGTACCACTGTGGAACCTTTTCACTGCAAATGACATAATGACTTACCATACACCTGCCAAATAAATTGTTGTGAAATTGTAAAAGAAAAGGTTCCACAGAGGTACGTGATTCAGTTTCTTCGCCCGTACTGTCTGGCTGTGCCGATAGAAAGTCAACTTTACTTTAATTTTATTGTATAAACAAAATTAATGTAAGTCTTCCAAGAAGCAATCTATCAAAGAAAATCTGGCCCGTCAAAACCTTTAGCTTAAATATCTTTTGTAAAATATTACTTGGCGAAGTTTATCAGAATACAGAATCAGACTATAGTGATGTAAAATATAGCCGAGAAGAAGTGCAATGTGTTAGGACTGATTCAAAATGGCGGCGGATTATATTCGGAAGGAAATTTAACAAAACTTTATCCGAATTTGAAAATTTAACTGCTACTTAATGTCTGTCTTTCCCATTTTTCAAACGGGTCCCTTTTTCCCCCAAAATTTTCATTGGTCATTATTCTCGTTCGTCATACCTTATTTCATGACACGTGATAACGTGCGCTTTTCGGGAATTTTGAAAAAGTCATCAGAATTTAGTAGGTTAGGTTAGGTTAGTTCATTGTCAATTAAAAAAAAAGGTTAACTATTTTAGAAATAAAAACTTTATGACTAACGAAAATTATGTCAAGCAATACATTCAGAACTTAAATTTTATGGGATGAAATATAGACTTTTTCATAAGTATGCTTAAAATTATCATTAACTTCACATTCGCTTGTTTTTCTCTATCAATTTGGTTACTAGATATAGAGAAAACAAATTTTGTTATAAAAAATCTGGTTTGTAAGTTATTTTGAAAAATATACCGTCTTACTTTTGAAGCACTCTGCATTCCATCGTTATCTCTTTCTTTTCTTAAGCTTTTGTCAACTGCTTAACATACGTTTGTCTTTATCTGCCACCCTATTGACCTTTGCCAATGTAAACGAAACAAACGTTCACTTATTTGCTTATTTTTTTTTTATTCATTAGAATCCCCACCTTTTTATCGTTAAAGATACATACACATCTTACTTCTTACTTAAAAACTTAACTTATTATAAAGGCGAAAGTTTGAAAGTTTGGATGTTTGTTGCTCTTTCATTGCGCTCAACGGCTAAACTAATTTTATTGAAATTTGGTTTAGCGATAGTTACAGTCCCGGGAAAGGGCATAGGATAGTTTTTATCCCGCAATATCGCATAGTTCCCGCGGGATATAAGCGAATCCATCGCAGACGGAGTCGTGGACAACGGCAGCTAGCATAATATAAATCACGTATTTTTCCCTTACGCGGTAGATAGAGCCTAAAGTAACAAGACCTAAATGCCATGTTTAGCATGATTGTGGGCGAATAGGTGGAAAGGGGAATCAAAATATTGATGGGTTGCTAGCCGCATCGCTTATAACATGATTCCTAAGATTTTCGCTCATTCCCGCGATGGGCTTTCATCATCTGCGCGGGAAGAGACTTACATACCGGTGGACATACTGGTGTGATCTATATTTTTTCTTTACTCCCAGACCAGCCATGGAAGATAAAAAATAGGATGACAGAATAGTGCTGCTGCGGTTAACTTTACACCCGTGGGGAAACGGGAGTTTACGTTTGGCAAAATGTGCTCGAAAAACAATGAATATCCACACCCATAAATCACGATAAGGGGTAGACATTTTCTTTGTTGCTAACTTATAGAAAAAAAACAGAACTGCGCTGGAAATTTTATAAAAAATAACTTATTTTAACATTTTGTGAAGAATTCTTGGTGTGTAAGTATTAGGATTAGTATTGCAAATATAAAACGAAATTTATTTTTGCAAATTGGCCGCCAAGGGCTGTTTTACATGTATTTTTTTAAACTACCAGCACATTCGGAAATACCAATTGCCGAAGAATGCCCCCCAAGTACCTTGGCAGAAAGTCATGCTATTTTAGAGTCTTTGTTTATGTTTATTACTTTAACACTAATCGGTGAGACGTATTTTGGGGAAAGTTAAAACACGTGTAGTTTTCATTAATAGCAAAGTACTAACCAAATCTATAACAAAAACCGACTTCACAAAATAACTGTCAAAGTGCGAGTCAGACCGAGGGTTTCGTACAAGTTTAGCAAAATAATATGAAAATCCAGTGTTTTTGCTAAGCCCTGTTTCTAAGCCAAATATAGGCTGTGTGAGGTCATTTTATTACATAGACAGACACATGCATACATACATACTGTCACGCCTCCTTCCCACAGGGGTAAGCAGAGACTTTGTTCCAATTGCTGCGATCCTGACACACCTCTTTCGCTTCATCCACATTCATCAATCTCTTCATACATGCTCGACGGTTGCGGGTACTCTTGACCTGACCTTTTTCCAAAACATCCCCATTTGGTCACGGAACGTCCGTCTAAGCCTTCCCCTCCCGCACCCATTCACACTCCCCATATAAATCTTCTTTCGTCTTTCCTCTTTACGTCTCATTTCTACTGCATTTATTCTAGACAGACAGAATAATAGATTTTTAGATTTATTTCGGTGGTTGTACAAAATTTTCTCCTTACTGTGCCTCTTTCTAATTCCAAATTCTATGTATATTCTTATACTGTTCAGGCTATACGGTTGTGGAATTCCTTGCCTATAATCATAAGGCGCGCTAAATCGTTACCCATATTTAAATCTATGTTGAAGGAGCACTATCTGTCATCTTGTGCATGAATCTTGTAGCTGGTTATATTTTTTATGGTATGTGTGTATGTGTCTATTTATATCTCCATTTATTGTAAATGTGTGTTTCATGTATAATAATATTACGTTTTTCAGTACTTAGTATATTAATATATATATTCTAAATTGCACCACCTGCTCAGATCTGTTCTATTCTCCAGTCCATTATGGTTGCCTGGTAGAGATCGCTCTGTAGCGATAAGGCCGCCTATTGTTACCTTGTAATATTCTGTATACCTTTTTTCTGTTTTGGTTGTTATATGTGGTGTTCAATAAAGAGTTATTGTATTGTATTGTATTGTATTGTGCAATAACTACCTTCTTATCAAATTTCGAGTCTCTTGGACAACCATACCATACTTGTACCATAGGTTTTCTTAGCATTGGTGATTAGCATGAAAACATTGTTTCTAATGACGGTATCTTTTGATTGCGTAGACTTAGAGGGTAAATTTTTTAACAGCTCTAAGGTTCTGTAGATATTAATTTCAATATTATCCCTTCACACGTTCCTGAGATAAACGGGCGGACGCACGAACAGACGGAGAACATAATAATAATTCATTTTTTGCAGATACGGAACCCTAATACGCTTCCACGCCGGTCTGGGAGCAAAGAAAAACATAGAATGTACCAGTTGCTTCTCATCCTGTGCATATAGTAAAAGCCCATGGGCGAAAATCTTAGAAATCGTCACTCGTCACTATTTTGATTCCTCTTTCAACTTGTACGTCCATTCCCGCTAAACGTGGCCTTTAGGTTTTGTTATCTTAAGCTCTGTCTACCCTGTCAGGGATAAAGTACTTATGTACGGAACCTTAAAAACGTCTTCACCGATGCTAACGCCTTAACTGATAACCGATACACCAATATCAAATTGCAGCTCGCTATGTGTTTGTGTGCATGGTATTAGGAATATCGCCAGTTTTGTCACGAGCCCCATTACGGATTCCGTCGAAGTGCCGACTTAAGCACCCTTGCCAAAGACTTTAGTACTTGATCCGTTGAAGTTTCCCGCACGGCGGAATCAAAATGTTAAACGACGCTTGTTGATAGAATCGTTTGGTTGAGAAGGCTCATTGGCTGCTTTATTCTGTTGAGAGGGCTAATTTCTTTTTGTTGCAACGCTAAAGCCTCGTATTCATGGTAAACATTTGTTTAGCAACAAAGTTGAATCAACGTGTTGCGGAGTTGCTGTCAACATGTTGCTGGCAACACTGCGTGTTTAGAGGTGATAGCGTCATGTTGACAAGCTCTCGCCCGACAAGCGTAAACATTGATTCAACTTTGTTGCTAAACAGATGTTTACCATGAATACGGGGCTTTACTAATACTCCACTGTCCGTCTGTATGTCTGTCTCTCCTGGGGCCTAGGGCTCCGTACCCAAGAGGGTAAAAACGGGACCCCATTACTAGTACTCCACTGTCCGTCTGTTTGTCTGTCTCTCTTAGGGTTCTGCACCCAAAAGGGTAACAACGGGACTCTATTACTAATACTCCACTGTCCGTCTGTTTGTCTGTCTCTCTTAGTGTTCTGTACCCAAAAAGGTAAAAATGGGACCCTATTACTAATACTCCACTGTCAGTCTAATGTCTGTCTCTCCTAGGATTCCGTACCCAAAAGGGTAAAAATGGGACCTTATTACTAATACTCCACTGTCAGTCTAATGTCTGTCTCTCCTAGGATTCCGTACACAAAAAGGTAAAAATGGGACCTTATTACTAATACTCCACTGTCAGTCTAATGTCTGTCTCTCCTAGGATTCCGTACCCAAAAGGGTAAAAATGGGACCTTATTACTAATACTCCACTGTCAGTCTAATGTCGGTCTCTCCTAGGATTCCGTACCCAAAAGGGTAAAAATGGGACCTTATTACTAATACTCCACTGTCAGTCTAATGTCTGTCTCTCCTAGGATTCCGTACACAAAAGGGTAAAAATGGGACCTTATTACTAATACTCCACTGTCAGTCTAATGTCTGTCTCTCCTAGGATTCCGTACACAAAAAGGTAAAAATGGGACCTTAATACTAATACTCCACTGTCAGTCTCTATGTCTGTCTCTCCTAGGGCCTAGGGTTCCGTACCCAAAAGGGTAAAAATGGGACCTTAATGCTAAGACTCCACTGTCAGTCTAATGTCTGTCTTTCCTAGGATTCCGTACCCAAAAGGGTAAAAACGGAACCCTATTACTTATACTTCACTGTCCGTCTGTCTATTTGTCTATTCCTCTGTCTGTCTGTCTATCACCAGGCTGTATCTCATGAACTGTGACATCTAGACAGTTGAGATTTTCACAAGCGAAGTTAACGCTATTACAACAAATACTAAACACCGAATATTTATGTCTGCCTTGTCGATGTAACTAACCAATATAAAATGACCTCACACTGCCTACATTTTGCTTAGAAATAGGGCTCTGCTAACACTGGATTTTGTCTCTGGACTCGTTGCCGAGTCCGAATCGCACTGGGCTGGGTTTTTATTTATCACTAGTTATTGCCCACGCCTTCGTCTGCAAAGAATTTGTTTATCGCTATCCCGCGGGACCCATGCAATTTTCCGGGAAAAAAAGTAACCTGAATTTTAATTTAGAGTATCAGCTATCTCCGTTTAAAATTTGATTCAAATCGGTCCAGTCGTTTCAGCGTGAAGAAGGAACAAACAAACACTCACATACTCCCTAACTTTCGCATAATATTAGTAGGATTTGTTAGTTCTTAACAGGAACCCGAATCCGACTTCAGTAGCGTAGCTACGTAACCAAGGGCCCTGGTGCAAATAAAAAAATGGGGCCCCACGACTATCTGAACTGGTTAGGTTTTATCAAGTAAAAATATTAAATATTATTTATGGTAAGGATTCGAGGGCCCCCTGAGCTTCAGGGCCCCTGGGTACTGCACACCTCCAAGCCCCTAGGTAGCTACGCCACTGTCCGACTTACACTAGCCCGTTTTATTTTACGTCTATTGAAACGTTAGAATCCTAAGAGAGCAATGATTATTCGATCAGTCTTTTAAACGGATAAATACAGTTCAAACGTGCTACGTTTCTTGAAGTGAAATTTATTCTTCCATCTTCACTACACAATGCATTGTTTCCACTTTTTCTGAATTAAATACCTTGACGGTAGTTGTCCATCACAGATACCATAATTATCATAGTGTAACAATGCCAACTAGTAAGCTAACTGGGTAGTCGAGACCGGCCGATTCTATCGCGCGTTGAGATATACAATACAATACAATAACTCTTTATTGAACACCACATATAACAACCAAAATTGAAAAATGGTGTACAGAATATTACAAGGTAACAATAGGCGGCCTTATTGCTACAGAGAGATCTCTACCAGGCAACCATAATGGACTGGAGAACAGAACAGATCTGAGCAGGTGGTACAATTTAGAATATTATTAATATACTAAGTACTGAAAATACATAATATAATTATTATACATGAAACACACATTTATAATAAATGGAGATATAACTAGACACATACACACATACCTAAAAAAGCCAGCTACACGATATAGAAGATAGAGATATAGGAGAGTACCTATCAGTAAAAAAAAAAAAACTTCAAATATAGCTAGTAAAGTTACCAACCAATGTAACATTTGGTTATCAAGTTTTTCAAATGAGGAGGGGCAAATGTGTTTGTGAACTTTCTTAAAAAAAACTAGTGACTCGTCCCGGCATCGCGCTGCTACAATTTACCTATTGGTTTAAACCATATGAAAATCCTCTTAGTAGTTTTAGTCAGACGCGGCGGTAGACTTAGTTTTATAATTGAGACGATAGACCAAGGTTGATAACTCAATCATAATTACACCTTCGTAAAGTAAGCTAAAGGTCTTCGCACATTAAAACAACTCAACGGCGACTCGACTCTATGCTAGACATTGAAATTTAAGCCCTGTGTCATATGTTCTAGGTTTAATTTCAAAAAATGATTATAAAGTACTGTACAACGAGTGGCCTACGCATCGTACACTAAAGGTCAACCCCGACACGTTTGTCACGCAATGACCACACGTCGTCCACGCAACGACCACACGTCGTCCACGCAACGACCACACGTTGTCCACGCAACGACTATGCGTTTGCGACTGACGCGTGACGGTCAACCATTTGGTTAGACACCGCGTTGTCCACTCGTTGACACCGCGTTGTCCACTCGTTGACAACGCATTGCCCACTGACCATTGGGTGGATCAACTAGTTGACTACTCATCGAGAGTGTGAGTTGAGTTGGTGTCGGATTGGCGTGGAGTTGGTCTAATGTGCGAAGACCTTAACTCACTCAGTAAAGTTCACAACCTTCCCCCGATAAATGTTTCAAATTGAGGTTACGTCAACATTGACGCCGTAACAATGTCGTTTTAATATTTTTTAAGTCGCAGTCGTTATAAGTCCTTACCGGTTAACAAGCTAGTTCAGTTTTACCGTTTGAATGTGCGCCGTAGTTAATTTTAAATGGAACGCCTAGTTTTGCACGGGTTACAACTGGTGTTATAATTTTTTTATTCCAACTGAAATTCCAAACACAAAGGAATTACGGGTGAAAAGTATATTTTAAGGGAAGGGATTTTATTCTGATTTTACTGTATGAGTTAACTGGATGGTGAGGCACACAATGAATACATAAAAGAAACGTAGCGCGGAACAACTTTACGGACATTTATTATTGAGAAAACATTGAATTTAAAATAAATCAAAAGCTTATATTGCAAATAGGCCGAAGTACTAATTTTACGTAGGTATTTTTTTCAAAAACAAAAGCATAATAGGTTCTATAATATTAGTGTTATACACTTACATGCACATACACAAATCACTTCTTCATCCCATACAGGGTAGGCAAAGCCTAAGGTGGCAAGACCTACAGGCTACGTTTAGCAAGATTATGGGCGTATAGACGGCAAAAATTGGAATCAAAATAGTGATGGGTTGCTAGCCGCATCGCCTATAACATGATTCCTATGATTCTCGCCCATTCCCTCGATGGGCTTTTACCAACTGCGCGGGAAGAGAAGCAACTGGTACATTCTGTTTTTTCTTTGCTCCCAGACCAGCATGGAAGTAATTAGTGTTATATTATTATGTATCCACATATAATGCGTAAGATCAAATGAGTAGGGAGACCGAGGAGAGTTGAGACAGAGGTGAGTTGATACAAAGCCGATTTCTCTGAACTGTGACAGTTTATCGGGCTGGTAACTTCGCTAATTCGTTGCTCTTTCTACACTCCACAGATTGTGTGAAGTTGTGACCTCGCTAACTGTCATAGGTGCAGAGAAAGAGGCTTTGTATCAACTCACCTCTGTCTCAACTCGCCTCGGTCTCCCTTACGATAAATCTTGAGATTGATGACTGGATTCTAAAGCATCTTAAGATAAATTAAATGTCTACCGTATTTTACATTGCGGACTTTGTAGGCTACAGATGCACTGTATACACAATGTCAAAACTTCGTAACTGCTTAATCCTCAAACGTCCTTAATGAACTACTATATGAGCTCGCTACATGGTACGGTTGGCATATGAATTTATGATGAGCCCACACCCTGCTGACCCTAGGTGATGGGCCAGATTAATATGCTATGAACCTGCGGTCAAGGCGGCACCTAGGACTGAGCTCGTGTTACAAAGGTACCAATTTATGACGAAATTATTCATTTCAGTGCTAACACTGTGCCCGGGATTAACATTTATAGCGCGTTTAGGAAATAGTCGTCATAATACTTATTTATGTAATGTCGGCGTGGATAAAATTTTGTGGACGAAATGTTTCTTTGACAGTCAGACTGCCTTTGTGGCACCGACAATTAAATAGTAAAATCGTACATTTTCTTTGTAACCTACTTACTACTGTCTTGCGCGTTTAGGTGAAGTTGGATTGATAGAATTTTACGTCAGAATGTAATTAATTACTTTTAAACGCACGCTTTAAAAAAATTGGGCCAGCTTTAGAAAAAAAAATGTTTTGTTTATAAATTATTTAAATTTATTTCTTTTGTTGTCCAAACTTGTGATGCTGCTAATTAATTAATGTAAAATAATGCTTTGTTAATTATCGTTTAAAAGTACTTAATTGACAATTTTCAGATACAGAAACATAAAAACTGATTAGACTATTACTACCCCCACTGGCTTCTCCGTAATTTTTCATAGCATGTAATTTTTAAACCGTCACTATTGTCACTTAAATTTAATCCGTTCTTCATAAATAAAAGCAGAGAGCTAAATTTTAATTCAAAACACAGCGGTTTCGTCAGGCGTAGGATTTCACTTTGCCTCTACAAAATAATTACGTTCTGTCTTCGGGCAAGCAAATAATTAATAGCAGTAATAAATCTCAAACTTTTGTCGAGTTTGGTAAGCTAACTTATTTATAATTTTAATATTTTGGCCCAAGTTTTTTATCTCTTGCGGAAGAAAGCGGATATTTTTGTTGGAGAGTTTCGTGGGAATTTTGTACGGTGCATAGAATAACATTGATAATAATCAAATAGACACATTTTAAAGATTAATCAAGAAAAAAGGGTGTGAAATTCAAACATAAAGTTAAGAAATTGTAACTGAAAACGAGTGCATTCCTTACGCAATCAGTTAAAATCTAACAAAATTTAGTGACCCAAATTACAGCTCGTACTGCGCCTAGCAATTAAACATACGAATACTTGAAACTTCACAGAGACGTGACATGTGTCAGGCACGCATGTCTCTAAAGGCAATTAGGGTAACTCAAGAGCAACAGGCGTCAAGGACGGCTTAGCCTATCTATCTGACTAAAGCACCCAGGATATTGGTTTCTACCGTTAATTAATAGCCCTGATCTGAGGATTCATGGGATCAATAGCTCCGCCAGAAAAACATAAAGCATCAGAAGAACTGACATAATTGGGAGTTGGGAAAGAGAAGAAACTATTTAAAGAGAAACTAATATTGTACAATTTTAAGTAAATAGTCGTAATCGTACACTTTTTTAATATTTCCCTCGACGTATTGGACATGCTGCGACAACAATGGCGCAAAATCAAAATTTTATTTTTGCAAATTATCCGCCTGATGTATTTTTTGAAACTACCAGCGCATTTGGAAATACCATAATTGCCAAGAAGAATACGCCGCAAGAAACTTGGCAGAAAGTAATTTTTTCAAAATAAAATACAATAAGAATACTTAAATTCTACTTAAATTAATTACATTTATAAAAGGGATGTATAAGGTCCCCGAGCCTTAAATTGTATTAGTCTATAAGTAGAGATGTATAAAGTCTCTACTAGTTCAAGTAAAACAAAGGTGCAAATGGTCAATGGTCAAAATGGTGCTAGTGAAATGGGTGCAAATACTATTTTATTTAAATCAGTCAGTATTTAACATACAAATTTATGTAAATTCAGGTGTTACTTTGCTTGGATATTTGTTTAAATTCCTACTCCGTAAAATAGTGAAGTTAAGTTGATGGCGGTACGTCAACAATCGATAAGGATGCCTAAGTGAGGGAAATATAATCGTTTACTGTAGTGATGGTTTGCATTCTGAATTTGGTTCCGCTGGCGAAGATTATTTCATTTTCTGAAGCATTCCTTACAGAGCATTTTTCATTCCAGAAAATTCCATATTGATAAACAAAAAACTTTTATAAAAAGTTGTGGACAACATCCAGCAGCAAAGAAATCCTTACTAATATTATAAATGCGAAAGTAACTCTGTCTGTCTGTTACCTTTTCACGCTTAAGCCGCTGGGCCGATTTAATTGAAATTTGGTATACAGATAGTTTGAGTCCCGGGTAAGGACATAAGATAGTTTTTATCCCGGAAAATTGCGTAGTTCCCGCGGGATAGCATAGCCCAAACCACTGGACTAAGAGACTTGAAATTTTGCACATAGATACCTTATACAATGTAGGCATCCATAAGGAAGGATTTTTGGAAATTCCCACGGGATAAGGAAAAAACGGGAATTATATATTCGATTCCGAGTGACGCTATCTCTGTGACTATAATAACTAGACTCTTCAAATTTGATACAAAAGTAGGTGATTACAAAACTTAGAAACTAATTTCAGGATTTTTGGAAATTCCCACGGGATAAGGAAAAAACGGGATTTATCTACGCGGACGAAGTAAAAGATGCCGAGTAAGTATTGTTTGTATTTTATTTTGGCACTTTTGTTTTAGCACTAATAAGGCTTCAATATGACAATAAAGTAAATAAATTCTGTATAATGCTGTACAAAATAAATAATATTTTTGCCTGCAAAGTCTGCTACAAGTGGAACGAAACCATAACAAAGAGCAATAAATTTGCAACAGAGCGTTATCATAACATTCTTTCATTAGTAGCGTGCATTTGATTTTTAGTGCACTTGATTGATTTTTAGACCTCTCTGCCTGCCCTCAATCTCATCTCAGCATATAAATGTACATACCTGTATGATAGCGGTTAAACAATCGAGGAGCTTCTGTGCTAAGCCGCCTCTGTTACATTATTAATAATAATAATAATGAGAATAATATTATAATAAGAAACTTTTCAACACAGTTGCTCGTAAATTGAGTCTTATTGCACCGCATTTAAACTCATAATACAGCTTATTACGCACAAGTGCTGTAATAAAATTACCGCACGAGTGCGGTAATATAAACTTTTTTTTAATCTCAGCAAACGGTTCAGTATCAATAGGAACAAGGAATATTTTCGTGAATATTAAACTATTTTAGTTTAAAGATGATAAATAAACATTTAATTTCGACAAATTATTCATTTTTATCTAAAAAGGGACCATAATTTGCATATTTAAGACATTGATTAATTATTTTATTATAATTTTAATATTAGGCTGTTTAGCAGTCTTGTCAGTGTCTTTGTCACGCGCGTGCTAAGTGCACAGCGCGCATGCGCGAGTGCTGCGTGCGGATTGGCGCGGAGAAATAATATCTGCCGCCATTTTTCACTGATATTGTTGATTCAATCTTTGTTATTTTATTACTTTAAAAATGACTAGTTGAAGTAATAAAGAAATGTAGTGTCCGTCGCTGGAAATACTAAAATATATTCGGACAATGTTCGGACAGTTATATCAGTAGGAAATCCAAGGTGTTAATTACCAAATGATAAAGTAAACTTCTAAAGCAGCTCCAGGTAAGCAATGTCTAGTAACGAAGGTAAACTAAAGTTCTTAAAGTCCTTTTATTAACTAAATTTTAATTATTTTTCCTCGCAAATGTGTTGAAAAACGTCGTATGCGACGCGTGTGCTTTGGTAATTTTTTACACATCTCGGCTCTCTTACCCGCGCTCGCTAGCGCTCGCGCGTACAATACGCCTCGTGTGTAATTACCAACATAGCACACTTGTATCATAATGTACTATTATTTCACCACAGAAATTACAAAGCGCATAACAAGAACACATTGTTACATAGAGATAGGTAGATGACGTTTTATGTGGTAAGTGAAACAGCGGCCTTCGCACTAGACTCTGGGTCTGTATCACGAGTGCCAAGAGAAGTAATGTGTGTGTGTGTGTGTGTGTGTGTGTGTGTGTGTGTGTGTGTGTGTGTGTGAGTGAGTGAGTGTGTGTGTGTGTGTGTGTGTGTGTGTATGTGAGTGTGTGTGTGTGTGTGTGTGTGTGTGTGTGTGTGTGCGTATTGAATGTCCCCTTCCCCGAACCTTCACTATTTTTATTCCCCTTTCCACTTATACGCCCTCAATCACGCTAAACGTGGCCTTTACGTCTTTTTACTTTTAGGCTCTATCTATCCCGTAAGGTATAGAGACGTAATCTATACGTTCTTATGTATGTATGTCCCCTCACGTATTACAAACACATAATTGTACACTAGCTGTTGCCCGCGACTTCGTCTGCATAGAATTCGTTTATCGCTATCCCCCAGGGCATACAAATATGTTTGTTTACATACATTATTATGCATACAATTACCAATATACAATTGACCTTGCTACTCCGCTACTCACGTGCAAGATAACTAAGCCTGTGTGAAATATATATGTTTTTCATGCAATCCCTCCCTGCTACTGCCAATAAAACACATAAATCCCACAAACTTAAATATCCCTTACACCACACCAACACTGACGCGTCTCGATCCCTCTACGGGAAAGATACTGTCATATGAGTACGTAGCCGTAATAGTTGGAATCAGAACTGTTATTTCACGTTTGATAAACCAGCTTGAACTCACACCTCGCAAAATACGCCCGTAGTTTCGGAAACACCTAATTACCGCAACGTAACGAAGTTAGAAGGTGCGAAACGTTCCAGCTCAAAAGTTGCTCCAAATTTCCGGCCGTAGAAGTAGTAGAATATAATGAAAATTATATAATTACGGGGGCCCCGGGCCGCGTTTTGGATGTCGTTCGGTGAGTAGTTTGAACACATTTCGCGAGTTTCAGGTCGAGTGCTTTTGCATGTTGCACGTGAGTAGGTTTCAACAAAATGGAAGCCGCGCCGCCGGTCGTAAATCTGGAAATATGGCGACGGGCTGTCCCTGGACACATGCTTTTTGAAGTCGACGGTTTCACGGGTGACGAACGGAAAGAATGGCCATTTGCTGAGTGATTATTAACTGTTATATTATTAGATAGGTTAAACGGGCCGCCGAGTTATTTGAAGTCGACGTGTTTTGGACTAATGCGTGGTTCTTTGTCAGGGTGTGCTCATACGGATTGCTCACTTAGAGCACCTTATGTATTAATGATTTGAAAAGTAAAAAAAACAACTGAATTGAGATTCTTTCATGCTGGTCTGGGAGCAAAGAAAAAACATAGAACGTACCAGTTGCTTCTCTACCCGCGCAGATGGTAAAAGACCATCGAGGGAATGGGCGAAACTTATAGGAATCATGTTATACATCATGTTAGCAACCCATCACTATTTTGATTCCATTTTCCACCTATACACCCTCAATCTTGCTAATTGTGGCCTGTAGGTACATGTTACCTTAGGCTCTGTCTACCCCGTAAGGGATAAAGACGTGATTTGTGTGTGTGTGTGTGTGTGTGTGAATTGAGAACCCCCTCCTTTTTTGAAGTCTGTTAAAAATTACATTTCAATAAAGAAAGTAAACGTCAAGACAAAATTAGTTTCGATTCTAATTACTGTAGGTACTAAGTTGGTGAAACAAGTCACATAAGTACTTAGTTTTATATGCTATACCTTCCGAATGAAGATTATCTTCCATTCTTATATCAGTAAAATTGTATCATCTCACGCTATCGGCATTGGCAAGAAAACTAAATAAAATCACGGAGCGTAAAATTGGAATATTCCTAGATTCATTTCAAATTTTGCGCGACCGAATAACACGGTCGACTTGCCTTGGTACTGTTGCTTCTGACAATATATCATGCAGTTGTTTTAGCTTTGTGCTTCTGTCGTGTGTATTAAAAAGTTCAGTGACAAGAAAATAAAGATTTAACAAAACGTCGTCGCTGAGAAAGGCAGTTTAGAAAATGCTTAAACACGAGTTATTGGCAGAATCGATTTTAAATTGGTACAATTTGTTGTTGATTTTAAGCTGAATTAACATCGGAAATAATTTTGTGTCGCTCTATATTTTATTGAATCAGGCGTTACTTTGCGGAGGTCCATTTCAATGAGCAAAAAATATTTACCTCACTACTCCGCTACTCACGTGCAAGATAACCAAACCTGTGTGAAATATATGCTTTTCATGCAACACACATTATATACAATATGCAATATATTGGAGTAGCGAGGTAAATATTAAAAAAAAATTAAAAGCGTAATTCCATTTATAAAGAAGTCTAGTGTGAAGAATTTTTCGATTGTTGAATGATTAAGAGCCATTTTAAGTCTGTTAAGGAAACTAACACAAAAGAAAAGGACAACTATATACAAGGTAGCCAGTTGTATCGCTGTCTTCACTTGCGGCAGATAACATAACTACAAAGAAGACAACCCACGAAAACGGTATTTATAATGTTTAAAAAAAACAAAATTCGTTTATTCATTTAAACAAAGTGGTTACAAACTAGCCAAGGTATATATTATTATGTACCTGTATTGAGAAGTCTCGCTCTTCCAAATATAGCACATTATAACAATAAGTCTACAGTTTAGAAAATAAAAGTTTATAAATGAAATTAAGCTTAAAACTAAGCTTATTAGTTACTTTTACTTACATGCTTTTAGGCGTGCGTGTGTGTGTGTGTGTGCGTTTGTGTGCGTTTGTGTTCGTGAGGTACGGGGTTTATAGGTAAGTTTTATTACATTTTATACCGAGTTATGGTATTTAGATTTTCCAACAGCTTCATGTGTGTCATTCACTGAGTGCCTCCTTACATTTATCATGTCTTAAACTATAGAAGTTTATTTCGTTGTTTCATGATATATTCTTTGGATCCAACATTGTAATAAGCGCCATCTGTAGCCTAAATTTGTCACTTCAAATTAATTCGATCACTTTACATTCAATAACCAAGCAGTATTGTTATCAGCTTATTACTGTCCTTTTTACGAAGCTTACTTTTATTGTAACTTCGTCAGATTTCCCCTTAGAAATGGAATATCATGGTAATCTATCGATCATTGTCACTTCGCTGAATGCCCATTGTCCATCCCTTCGACTTAGAGCCTTCGAGAGAATTATCGAATATCGAATGACTATAATATCAGTTGACAAATTAGAAATCGTGGGTGTCTTGTCATGCTCCTGTTGTTTGGACGAGAAAATTGCCTTATTCGTAGGTCATGTTTTATTCGCAAAATCGCATCCGCGGCTTTGTTTTTGTAAATGCTTAGGCAACCACATCGAAATTCCACTTTTCACTTCTAATTTCATTTTCATTGTTTATCTGCTTGTTTTCTGTGGAGTGGAGACCACGTTTGGGAAAGCGTAGCGTGGGACGCCCTGCGACGCGTTGGACGGATGACCTTAGGAGGACAGCTGGCAGTAGCCGGATGAGGGAAGCCCAGGATCGCGAAATTTGGCGCAATATGAAGGAGGCCTACGTCCAGCAGTGGACGGACAATGGCTGTAGATAGATAGATTGTTTTCTATGTAAATAATTTGTCACACCCGATGGTTCCATTGGAAGACTAGAGCTGGCTGTAGAGCCAGCATGATGCTGAGCTGGAACCATTATGTGACAATCTATTCTTAAGTTTTTAAATATGTTTTGTTCGTGTTTTTTTTTTAACTGTCACAAATAAACTTTTTCCTTGTTTTTAAAACTTTTAGTCCGTAACATTTTCGCAAAATCCGTGTTTAGGAGGCGAGTAAAAATAACGACATCTTAAAAAACGCTTAGCAACTTACAATTAAGTAGCAAGAGCAAGGGAGGATTATCAAAATTATGTTAAATATAAAATGTTTCTCATTTAAATTAAAAATTGCGTTTATTTACTTATGTGTAGATAGATTACTTCCATGCTGGTCTGGGAGCAAAGGAATAACATAGAATGTACCAGTTGCTTCTCGTCCCGCGCAGATGGTAAAAGCCCATCGAGGGAATGGGCGAGTCTTAGGAATCATGTTATAGGCGATGCGGCTAGCAACCCATCACTATTTTGATTCCCCTTTCCACCTATACGCCTACAATCTGCTAAACGTGGCCTTTAGGTCTTGTTACCTCAGGCTCTGTCTACCCTGTATGTGATATAGACGTGATTTGTGTGTGCGTGTGTATGTAGATAGAGCTTTCCAATAACACAAGTGCCCATTTAAAGAAAATACTTTTTGAAATGCGTTCAGAAGGCTTAGCATCCTACGTCGTAGCATTTGTAATTGCTTTGCATTGATTTCAATTTTGTCTTATTAAAAAGAAAAAAAAATGCTTTTTCGTTAAATCGCTGTTGCTACTACTACCCCTAAAAACGACAAAAGTGTTTGAATTTGATATATATTTCATTCGAGGATTTTGTTTTCAATCATTTTTTCATTTACCTATGTTTTGTTTACTCAAGACAAGAGCAAAAAATTGAAATAAAATCACAAGTATCACAAACCTTATGCAGCAATCTTTACATAATATTTTTATTTTATCAGCGCCTTAGGAAATATCGTCATTTCCACAGAAAAATGAGATGAAATTGTCAGAATGTATGTAACTATAAAAAACATGACAATTAAACACAGAAGTACATAACTGGAAATACAGAATTCATTGTGCGTAAAGCAAACCTCGTACATTTACTCTCCATTAAGGCGCGCGCTTTGTTCTGCTTTACCCTTTTAACCAGATCACAAGCGAAAAGCTTGCAGCTTGCAGTCTCGTTACGTAACAGCACGTAACAGCCTTTGACAAGTTCTTTGATGCCTGACTAAACGCCAGACAAAATGCAGCGGCAGTCTAAAAACAGATTAGCATCTCTAATGAAAGCGGTGCACTATCACAGATTATTACTACGTAACAGATTCGGCACTCTCTTTTGACAATCGCTATATTTACCAGCCGGCCCATCGCCGGTAATCTTGGTACCTAGCAGTACAGATTAGCATTTCTAATGAAAACGGCGCAGTCTCACAGATTATAGTAAACTAACAGACTCGATACTCGCGTTTGACAATCGCTATTATTTACCTATCAGACAGTTAGCGTGTGTTAGCAGCAGTTGAGTGTCAACTGCCAAGAATGTCGTCACTATGTATCCGTTCCAATAAATAATAATAGTTGTGAAGTGAATGAATGCAAAGACAGAAAAAACGGCTGATAGAAAGTCAAAGCCTTATTACATAAAATATCGTCGACGTAAAAATGAAAATTTGCCTTCAAATTATTGTATTAAAATGTCTTATTTTGAGGTGAGTTATAATTAGAACCGTTAGCATTAGGCTAAGTTCAGATGACCGCGCGGCAACGCGCGGTTGGCTCGGCGCGCGATTCAAGATTGTAACAAATCTATGTTGCCGCGCGGGACAAGATCTTGCGCGCGGTGCACGGCGGCGCGCGCGGTCCCGCGCGGCACCGCGCGCTCATGCATACAGCAACATAGATTTGTTACGATCTTGAACCGCGCGCCGAGCCAAACGCGCGTCGCCGCGCGGTAATCTGAACTTAGCCTTATATTAAGAAAGAGGCCCATGTTTTTGATTGAGCTATGTCAGACGGTGAATGAAAGATGAAAATAATTCAAATCTATACATATAAAATTCAAAGTCCTGACTGACTGACTGACTGACTGACTGACTGACTGACTTAACTATATATCAACGCACAGCCCAAACCACTGGACTTAGAGACTTGAAATTTTGCACATAGATACCTTATATAATGTAGGCATCCACTAAGGAAGGATTTTTGGAAATTCCCACGGGATAAGGAAAAAACGGGAATTATATATTCGACTCCGAGTGACGCTATCTCAGTAACTATAATAACTAGACTCTTCAATTTTGATACAAATGTAGGTGATTACAAAACAAAGAAACTAATTTCAGGATTTTTGGAAATTCCCACGGGATAAGGAAAAAAACGGGATGTATATATTCAGTTTAACGAAATCCTATGAACTATAATTACTAGACTCTTCAAATTTGGCATAGAAGTAGGTGATTATAATAGTAAAATAATATTTTAATGATTTTTGGAAATTCCCACGGGATAAGGAAAAAACGGGATTTATATATTCAGTTCTACGGGATCGATTTTTCGTTTTACTGGTCGTATAAAACTGAAATTTGGCCTTCAGGTTCCTTTGGGGAGTGTAGGGGAGCACTAAAAAAAGGATTTCCCGAAATTCCCACGGGAACGGGAAAAACGGGACTTTTCATTTTACTGGTTGCAGAAAGCTGAAATTCGGCATGTAGATTGCTTCGGGAGTGTAAATGAGCATTTAAGATAGTACTTTCCAAAATTCCCACGGGAACGGGAAAAATATTTGTTTACAAAGAAATACTGCGGTAGGCATGATATGGCTAGAAACTTGAAATTTGGCACACATATACCTCGAGTATCCTAGAGGTGCACTAAGAAGGTATTTTTCGAAGTTCCCACGGGAATGGGAAAAACGGGACTTTTCGTTTTACTGGTTGCAGAAAGCTGAAATTCGGCATGTAGGTTGCTTCGGGAGTGCAGAGGAGCATTAAGAGAGTACTTTCCAAAATTCCCACGGGAACGGGAAAAATATTTGTTTACAAAGAAATACTGCGGTAGGCATAATATGGCTAGAAACTTGAAATTTGGCACACATATACCTTGAGTATCCTAGAGGTGCACTAAGAAGGTATTTTTCTAAATTCCCACGGGATAGGGAAAAACGGGATTTTTCGTTTTACTGGTCGTAGAAAGATGAAATTTAGCATTTAGCTTCCTTAGGGAGTGTAAGGGAGCATTAACAAAGGATTTCCTAACATTTTTACGGGAACGGGAAAAACCAGGATTTTACGTTTTACCTACTGGACACAAAAAGTTGAAATTTGTCACGTAGGTTTATTCGGGAGTGTAGGGGAACACTAAAACGGGAAAAAACGGGATTTTACGTTTCCAGACGAAACAGCGGAAGAAAGAGACTTAACATTTATAACGTGTCTTTCTTTAAAGGCTTTAAGTGTACCTACTCCGAAAGCACTCCCCAAAATTTTCACGGGAACGGGAAAAAACTTATTTTTTCGTTTTACATCTTAGCGCGTAACTACGAAGTCGCGGGCAAAAGTTATTTGGGGTAGGTATATTTTAGGACAGCCCTATAGGTTAGGTTAGGTTTGTTTTATAAAAATCCTGCAATATTTACAGTTTCAGAAAAATTAAGGCAGCGGGGCAATGCGGGGGCTTGCTTGCATGCTTGCTTGAGTCCTTGCTTTGCATGCTTGATTGCATACTTGCTTTCATGCATGCATGCATGCATGCTTGCTTGCACGCTCGCTTGCATGCATGCTTGCTTGCACGCTTGCTTGCATGCTTGCTTGCCTGCTTGCATGCCTGCTTGCATGCCTGCTTGCATGCCTGCTTGCATGCCTGCCTGCATACTTACATGCTTGCAGGTTTGGGTGCTCGCTTGCCTGATTGCTAGCTTCTTTGAAATGCTCATGGTTCACGCGTGCGAAGCCGCGGGCAAAAGCTAGTTAGTTAATAAGCGAACTCACTTCAAACGAAATAAAATTAATTTTACAATTCACGTAAAATTTTACAATGTATTTTACGGATTAAGAAAAAGAATTAGTTTCATATGGACATAAAATTAACAACTTGGAATGTTAAATGCTGCTCAAGCATCGTAAACACGTAAAGGAATTGACTTTAGAAGTGTAAAAACACAAGCACAACCACTCAATATTTACTTCGTGTCTAAGTTCTTTGCGAAATGTAAAACAGTTTCTAGAAATATCGAGGCACTGCAAAGCCCTGACTCTTGTGAATTATTGAAACCGTCCCTCCGGTCTCAGAACGGTGTGCCCTCTAATATACCCCGATTCTCCTTCATACGATATTTATCAAAAGAAACTCTGAGTTGAGATTCCACACGATTACTAAAATCATGAAGTCTTTTTGGGATGGACTGGCATTACTAGCACTATATTGTTAGGTTAGTATTGCAAATGCTAGCAAATCATTTAACGCTGCATTGAAAGAGACCTAAGCATTGGGTGGCTTATGGTTGAAAAAAAAGAAAGCTGCAACTATAAAAACAATTTTAGTCTAAGCGGTTACAAAAAAAATCCAACATATCTAGTAGGTAAATGAAAAATAAGAATCGTCTCAGCTCAACATTAGAGAAATGAAGATGAATATCCAGTCACTAATACATTCATACATAAGACAGAGCCTAAGGGATCAAGATCTAAAGGCGACGTTTAGCATGATTGTGGGCGTATAGGTGGAAAGGGAAATCAAAATAGTGACGGGTTGCTAGCCGCATCGCCAATAACATTCCTAAGCTTTTCGCCCATTCCCTCGACGGGCTTTTACCATCGGCACGGGAAGAGAAACAACTGTTACATTCTATTCTTCTTTGCTCCCAGACCAGCTTGGAAGGAATATAGTAACTAAGAACAGATTAAATCGTAATTTTACTATCAATAGGCACTAACAAGAACACAAAACTATTTATGATATGCATCGCAACTCAAAACCGAACGCAATTCTAATTCCAACCAAAAAAAACCTGACAGCAGATAAATCAGACAGCCTTTGCTTGTGTAAACTGTAAAACCGGAATCAGTTTATCGATTCCCACCCACATAAATCCGAGGGAAAGGTGTACAATGTCACAGTAATCTCGTTAACTACCGCGATACAGATTGAGTGGGGGATCACTGAGCGCCGCTGAATTATGGATGAGGGTGCACTGTGCAAGGGAAAGATAGTGTCGCTCGCTGCTTAGGAAAGGTTGATACAATTAAATGTACACGTTAATCTAGACTGGATTTTAAGGCGGATGCTCGTGTTAGCTCATTGAAGAAGTCCCGTTAGATGGCGCTGTAATCAATGATGTGTCTTTTTTGTAGTTTTTAGAAGATTCTTAGAACACTTATAGATTATCAATTGATTTGCGCACACAGTTTAATACGGCCGATTTTTTGAGACTACACTCAGAAGGTAACAATGCACCAATTCGGAGAATAGCTGCACAAACGCTGGTGTCACTAACGGCCCTATACAGATACTAGGTCTTACACACACATGCAAATAGGAGGCGGCAACTGGCGGAAAAATATTGCAACACCTTGCTAAGCTGTTAGCGTAATTTTTCACGCTATATTTACGTTTTTATATCAACTTTAATTTTACCAGAAATTTTACAAATCTACGTAGGTAGAAAACTTAAGTCGTGTTATTTCAACCATTTATAACTTTGGAATGGCTGCACGGATTTTTATGATTTTTGATTTGTTAGCTTTCTCTCTTCCTCGAATAGCCAAATATCTTATCATAAATATGATAAATGCACAAAAAAAAACTCTTTAATTTTTCGTATGCAGCGCCATCTCTGACAAAAACTGACTTTAAGGCGGAATATTCTTTGCCAGCTCGGCTAGTTACAAATACATAATAATATTATAAATGAGTCTAGCAGATGCAAACATGTGAATCAATGCCACCTTCAACCCTTTTTGAATACTAGGGAGTAATTTTTTGTACTTTGTTAGATAGAGGGCTATCGTATTTGTACTCACTAGTTGGCGCCACTGTAGAGTAAGGTATATATCATATCAGATTATTCAGGATTTCTTTTAATTTATCTTTAATAGCAAGTTATTTATTATCCACCGTGTTGCACAGTCCCGTTTATCCTCTTAATTAGCTGTCATTTTATTTGCCTTCTTAGTTTGGCTCCTACTTTTCATAGTTTTTCTTTTAATATTTTAACAAACCTGTCGTATGTCTGCGAAAATATTCGGAAACAATGTAAAGTAAAGCCGGAATATGCAACTTGTAGGTAGTACTAATTTTACGTTTCTTTTTAATACCTCAAGTTGCAATAGCGCCTCTAGCGGCGAATTCATATGCCGTCATTGCTAGTATCTTGAAATGTCTTTGAGTATTTAGTATGTAGGAACCCGCGATTCATATCTGATATTCGCTCACACGTAGAGACATCATCATCACCATCGTCTGACATTTTATTAATACTCCTATGCATTGCATTACAAACGTTTCGTCTGGGGCATCTAAACAACTAGCGCTGTACTATAGGTATTGTCGTTTCGCGTCATAGGCTTTCGTAAACAGGTAACTTGAGAATCAGCCTGCTTATAACAATGATACGAAGTCATTTGTGCTAGCCATTCGGATCCTTTCCTTTCACCAAAATGCATTGGAGTATAGGATCACATAAAGGAAATTAAATAATAACGCATATCGCGTAGGGACTACGTCTGACTGCTTCTTGGCTAGGGATTTTGGTAGTCATCGGTCGTGGGCCACCTGCCTAGTTCACCTGGGTGGACCACGGGCACATTTTCTTGCCAATGTTCCACCTCAGAACACCCAGGTGAACCACGGGCAAATGACTATGGGTCATGGTCCAAAAAGTGCCCATGGTTCACTTAGGTTTACTGAAGTGGACCATTGGCAAGAAAAATTGCCCTTGGTCCATCCAGGTGAGCTAGACAGGTGGTTTTCGGTTAGATATTTGTTCCGGAGTTGCGACCTGCCTTTTTATTTACTAATTCATGGTACATCGCATAAAAGGAAAAATAATATTAGATAATAATTAATAATTATGATGACTTTGCAATAGGTAGGTACGACAAATAAATAATGACAACTCCAAAACAAATTGAATCCATCTGAACTCACTTTTACTTACTGATACTTACTTCCACAAAAGTCGAACTTCATCCATCGATGGTTTTGAGTAGCGTTACCAACAGTGGGATAAAGCAGATTCTCACGGTGTCTAGTCCACACGCGAAAAATAAAAATTTGCAGCTCGACGCGAATTATATCAGCGCATGGACCAACAACTCTATATGCACAACTGGTTGTGCCAATAGGAATTTCGGGCTTATAAAAATAAAAATTCTCATTATAGATAGTAAAATTAGGTTAGGTTCATTAGGCATCTTCAAATGCCCGAAGGGCAAACCGAATAGAAATAGGAACCCCGCCGTCAATCTTACGGTGGAGTGAAATTTCTAATGGCACAACTAGTAGTCCATAATATAGAGTAGGCCCAGGACAAAAGCGTCATATATTTAGGCACAAATCGTGTGCATAAAAATGACAAAGAATTTTGCTAGTGTCGTGCAGCAATAGCGTCTGTACTATACGCGTGTCGACCAGTGAAACAGGGAACAGAGACGTGCTAAACTACGAAACTCTCTAGATATTTTTTTCGGTCTGTAACCATGATCCACCTGCAGTTTGGCCACCTGGTTTTTGACAGAGCTCCGCTCCTGGGTGGAGCTCCTTTTTCTGGGTATTGGAACCTCAGTGGTTTTCTGGGTGGACAAATTAGGTGGGCTACGGGTAGACTGCAAACAAACTGCACAGTCAATTTGCAGCTAGCTTGCAGTTCAAATGCTGACCGTCTAGTTTATTATAGGCGTTACATGAGATCCCACAATAGCTAGGCCAATACGCCACGCAACACGTGGTATGCGCACATAAGGGTTGATTTATCAAAGCACTGATAGTTTAAAAAAAGACCTCGACATTTTTTAAATAAAACTTAATACTTTTTTAAATGAAAACTCTTTTATGATGTATGTAATCAATCATATTGGCAAAATCAGGCCATTATTATCAGGGTATTTAAAAAGGAAACATTGACATAACTACACACTTCAAAGTCAAGAACATATATTGTAATGATTAGATGTTTTCTATATACCAGGCGTCAGGCTCCAAATGAAAGAGATGAGACGATCACTGACAAGTTGGTACTCTTCTCGGTGATTGTCAACGTCAAGAGATGAGCTTCGCTAGAATAAAAAACACGTCAGGCCATATTGAATCTTATGACGTGTTGTTACGTGTTGTTACGAAATTGTAGTTTGTAGATCACGCAACATATTTCAATTCATAAAATATTACATACCTAACTGAATTACATGTAATGGAAATTTGCCACTTATTTATTGTCCACAAAAAATATTTTTTTGCATGCATACAAGAACAATCATAACTTATTTTTCTACTTAGAATAATATAGGCGGACTTTTTTTATCACCGTCAAAAGAAACAACACGACGAATACAAGCATTATTTTTAAGTTTGGTGTTAAAATATTGCAAATGGTATCATTAAATGATAACTGTCATCATTATCATCCTCATCATATCAGGTGTGGGACGTCCACTGTTGGATATAGGCCTTCAGATACCGCCCATAGAACTCCAGTTGCCTCGGTTGGAAGTGGCTTGCATTCACCATGATACCATGAACCCGCGACTTACACGGTACCTATAAGGTTGCATATGATACTTAGGTCAACCTAAAACTTGGACGTTGATATTAATATCATTCTGTATAATATAGTTTCCTTTTCCTTCTTTCTACCGATCATAGGTAATGGGAACATGAAAGACGGACTAAAAGTCTTCAAGTCTTCAGAACAGGGTTGGCAAATCTCCGCTGTAGGACATCTGGAAATTCACGGTCTTGATAATTTCCCTAGTAACATAAAGTAATTAACCAATTAGAGTGGTAATAGGGGTTACAAAATTTTGCAACACCGCACTATGGATACATACATACATACATATCACGTCTTTATCCTTTACGGGGTAAACAGAGCCTAAGGTAACAAGACCTAAAGGCCACATTTAGCGTGATTTTGGGCGTATAGATGGAAAAGAGGAATCAAAATAGTGATGGATTGCTAGCCACATCGCCTATAACATGATTCCTAAGATTTTCGCCCATTCCCTCGATGGGCTTTTACCATCTGCGCGGGAAGAGAAGCAACTGGTACATTCTAAGCTTTCTTTACTCCCAGACCAGCATGTAAGAACGTATATTGATAGTTTGGATGAAACAAAAACAGACCATATCGATTAAATCGAGATTTTTACTGTAATTAAGACTTTCTTAGGTTTTTCTATGACAGTTTTTGGGTCTCCTGTGCATATATAGATATGTATACATACATACTCAGTAAAGCATAACGAGGTTTTTACCTCGTAACGTTATTACAAATTACCTACATCAATAAAAATCTGTGTTTTTAGACCCAATCAATTTTTTTTGTCATCACACCAGCAGTAAAGTTCTTGCTCTTCTTGCACAACAATAGCAAGTAAAATCTCGCGTCCAGTGAATATATGATTCACTTATTTCCTGTTAATGCACAAAAATTACTTTCCGAATCCAATGTGAATCTGAAAAATTAATTTATTTTATAATCATACTATTAGCGACAGAAAGACGGACAAACAGAAAGACAAACGGACGGATGATTGGACGTACAGATTAACAAGCAGACGGACGGACGGACAGACGGACGGACGGATGGTCGGAAGCATAGACAAACAGACAGACAAACCAACGGATGGACCGCCGGATTGATGGTTGGACAAACAGACAAACTGACAGACAGACATACATACATACATACATACATACATACATACATACATACATACATACATACATACATACATACATACATACATACATACAGACAGGCAGGCAGATAGATAGACGTACGGATGGATGGACTGCCGGATGGATGATCGGACGCACAGACAAAAAGACAGACAGTCAGAAATATTTAAAGAAGATTTTTATTTATCACAAAAGAAGTTAAAAAACAGAAGTATCTAAACATAAAAAAGCTAAAAATATAAAAGCCACTGATAAATAAATTGTCACAAAATGGCCCAGAAGACTGGACAGACGGAAAGATAGGCCGACAAACAGACGGACCTACAAAATATATGTGCTTCTAACAATGGTTCCTTTTTTCTATATGACGTAAGAAACCCTAAAAAAATCAGACAATACAGTCATGTGTGTATATTTCACCTCTCTTATACCTTTCAATGTACATACGTAGTTTTTAATTATCATTTTGACTTGCGTTCGCCGATTCGGACGTAAAATATACATTCATATACAAATCACGTCTATATCCCTTACGGGGTAGACAGGGCCTAAGATAACACCTTAAAGCCACCAAGAACAAGCATGATTGTGAGCGTATAGGCGGAATCAAAATAGTGATGGATTGCCCTATCGCGTATAACTTGATTCCATATATTTTTGCATTTACCATCAACGCGGGAAGAGAAGCAACTGGTACATTCTATGTTTTTTCTTTACTTCCAGACCAGCATGAAAGGGAGTAGAAGATAGCTACCTAGTATCGAGTATGGGTAAAAAAGCTATAGTTAGACAGACGGACAGATTGACAGACATAGACGGACGGATTTGAACAATGTGGCCATAAAATAAACCACGATACAGCGTTAACTTGGTAATAGATAAGCTCCTTTGTGTTCCGAACACCAAAACCTGGCCAAGTGGGAGTCGGACTCTCGTACTAAGGGTTTCGTCCAAATTCGGCAAGTAAATATAAAATCCAGTGTTAGCAAAGCCCTGCCAACTAAGCAAATTGTAGGCTGTGTGAGGTCATTTTATATCGGTAACTTACATACTTAGACAGACAAAAATATTCTGTTTTTAGTATTTGATGTTAGAGCGGCAACAGAGAAACGTCATTTGTGAACTGTCGCCAGACAATCATGATAGCTGATAGCCATATCACGGTTCATAAGATACAGCTTGGTGACAGACAGACAGACGGACAGTGGCTCCTAAATGAAAAAAATATAGCTACGTAATATGGGTAAAAAAGCTATAAAGTTAGGACAGACGGACAGATAGACAGACATAGACGGACGGATTTGAACAATGTGGCCATAAAATAAACCACGATACAGCGTGAACTTAGTAATACATAAGCTCCTCCATTGGTTACTTACATAGAAAGATTGACAAAAATATTCTGTTTAGTATCTGTTGTTATAGCGGCCACAGAAATACATCATCTGTATGCATCATCACGAGATACAGCCTGGTGACAGACAGACGGACAGACAAACATATAGACATACAGACGGACAGTGGAATCTTAGTAATAGAGTCCCGTTTTCACCCTTTGGGTACGGAACCCTAAAAAAGCTGGTCAATAGCAAGTTCGATTCGAGCACTAAAGATTCCTCTAAGTTCTAAGAGTTATAATTAGATGTAAGCGTAATGTATGGTTAGTTGCTACTCTTTCTGTTGATGAGTGTCCAACTGCGGAAGCGACCCTGGCTGGGTCACCAGAATTTCACTTCAAGATTACTGTATTGTCATCAGACTTATGCTTATGCCAGATTTCACATCAATCTGATCAATTAGAAATGGGTCAAAATTCACTTGCAAGATTTGATTACATGCAGACACCGGGACTGAGCACTTCAATTGCGTTTACAAAAATAATTTGTACCAATCACACAAACGTTGGAATTTTGTATCTTACAAAAAATTATTATGATTAATTGATAAGTACATACCTGCACGTGTACGTACAAATAAATATCTACGCTGCGTCCAATATCGTAGCTTGTAACGTCTTTTACTTCCTTCCTTTGACTTAAATTAATTACGAATAAAATGAATAGATTATTTTTATTTTAAGACACCATGTTCTGTCAACCATTAGTTTATGACAATTCATATCATTGTTTTTTTATTACCTGTCTAACCAGCCAGGTTTTTGACTCGCGTGTTTTTTTTTAATTGTTCTGCAATTGAGAAAACCTATTTACTCGGCCTATTTTGTATTTAGCACTTGTCGGATTTCACGAATCATTGCCGTGGTATATATGGCCGTGATTTGATGCAGAGGGTTAGGGTTCGATTCTCGTGAGAAGCATTAGTGCAAAATTAACTGGAAGCCTTTTTTATTTTTAACTTTCTGTGGTCGAGTACTTTTTTTAAAATATATAATACGTGTTTTTAAGGCGGCAATATGACTGGGGGGCGCCACCATCTATTCCAAATTAATAAGCACGTGTGATCCTAATACTAGAGAACTTACTAGGCATGAAAGCTTTGCCAAGTTTAGGACTGGCAATGCCACCCGCTTAACCAGTCAAATTGGCGATGCCTCACTGCTACAAGGTTATACAAAAAAAATACGAAACTATGTGTTAGTTTAAAAAAAAATCTTGGCTAGAGTAAGTTTACCATCACAAGTATATTTTATTTTCAACTAATTGATGGTATAGACCATTTATCGTAAACAGTAAAATCTAATTAGGGTAAGCTTGAGGTTGTTTAAAAACCACTTAGGTAGTACTTTCTTTGGTTTGATTTGACAAGAAAAATATTGAATTTACCACAAAGTTTTCTACATCTCATCGAGATAGTATTACTAAGTAAGTAAGTTATTAAAAACAATGTTTATAAAATTAAAAAAGAATCGTTCACGGCCTCGAGATTTGAACTTGGTCACTAACTATTCAGTCCTTTAAGTCACGACCACTGAGCCAGATTGGAGGTCACGTGACAGCTCGAAATAGCCGATTGGTTTTTACAACATGTTTTATTTGACACTAGCTACTCACACTATTGTAAAATGCATCGAAATTTACTGCATCATACTGCAATTTAGGTATGATAAATGCACTCTGTTTTGTAATTTGCGCAGACAATATATCCATAGCTAACTATCCTCAAAAAACCGCATTGAAATTAAGCATGTGGACGAAATGCAGCTGCACGGAAGGTTTGTATGGAAGAGCAACCGCCTTAAAGTAAAAATAGCTGTGAATGGGTATTGCGAGAGGCCTTAATAAATAAGCGGACAGTGACGCCTTCATTAATAAACGAATTTGTCTTCCCTTTTGCAAACATTACCAGGTTATGGTGTGTCGATCGCGTAACACCCGCTCAAGCTATAGCCCAAGCCCTCTCATTCTGAGAGGAGGCCCAGCAGTGGGACGTATATAGGCTGGCGATGATGATGATGATGATCGCCTACCGAAAAGTGAAAGCTTCTGCCATTATGGTAAAAATTTTGGGAAGCCATCGGTTGAGAATAGTATAGTACTGATCGAACTTCAAGTCCAAAACTATCGTCTAATTGATCAAGTCTGGTCGCTATCCATACTTTTTTCAATTGAAAACAATGTTTTTAATTACTTTCTTTAGATTTATGTCAACCATCAGTTGTGTCAGCAACAATTTCTATTTTGTTCGCTGTCTTCAGCCGTTAAAACTGCCTACCGTTGTTCCACAAATTCAGTTTTGGTCCAATGCTTTTTTTATCTGCCTCCACCGCTCAATCGCGGTCAGCTGTTTTGACACACCCGTGACGCGTTCGGTTTCGAATACAGATTTTATTTCTGTTCATTTTTCAACAGCTCGCTAACGTGCTTAAACATCCGAAAGAAACCTAAAGAATATTTTGAATGTAAATCAAGGGAATAAAGCTAAAGTGCAATAATTATTTATAACGGTTCCACTTTATGAGGTCCGCTATAAAGGCGGCCCTGCTTATTTAGTATTCGATCGGTCTCATACGCTTTGAATACTGGATTCATGTATTCCATCTGAAATCGGTGAACGAATGGAATCGAACTAACTATTTGAATTATTGAACGCAATTTGTCGCACTGACGCCATTGTGATGGCCGCTTCATTCATTCGTTCAAAGCTTAATTTTGTAACTATTTATGGTGGTGTGTATATTTAATCAACTATTTTGTTTGTGAAAACTACTGTCAGGTTTATTTCTAGTGGTAAATTCTGACAAAGGATTTAATTGGATAAATTGTTGTGTAGGTCGGTAAATGTAGGCGGTGTACGATGTTTATTGTGCGTGGTTGCAAAATAAAGGTTCAAATGTAGGTGTTAGTGTAAACAGAACCCGCCATCTTGAATGTCAAATCAATTAAATGACTAATGTTTGTTATGCCGTGCTAGTGTATTAATAGCTTCATCGGGCATTTTTTTTCCAAAATCTTTGAATATTTTTAAAGGATTTTTTAACAAAATTCGTGTGAGATTCACGTTTTTTTTTTTAGTTTATACAAGGGATGTTCGAAAAACTATAAAAGTGTAGCGCAACAAATCTGTACTGAAACGAAAATAGAAAAAGGCGGCAGATTGGTCGATCCACGGGACTCAATAACAATCATGGGAGCAGATAGGCTGGGTCCCCATTCGATTTAGAAACAGACAGTTTCACTTCTACGTTTTGAGGAAAGTTTACAACGAAAATTTTACGAAGATTTTTGTAAACGAATTTCAGAGTATTTAGGAACAATGCATTTTTAATGTTTGCTTCTCAAAAAGTAAGCAAAGACTTGAGTAGGTACTTCTTTATTTTTACGTAGCCCTGGGCCGTATTAATATAGCAAATTACCTCCCGATACGTGAGCGGAAATTTCAACTTCCTGGTCAGGGGAAGACGTAAAATTATGTAAACAACTCGGGCGGAGATAAAGAAAGCCTCAGGTCGCATGTTTATCGTCCTCGCCCTTGGCTCGTGCGACAAATTCCTGCGATCTGAGATGTGCTTTATTTCACTCTCGGAATGCAATGTACTATGAAATACTTCTTCAATTGAAGACTTGCTGCATAGTCATTCAACAAATAACGAGATTACTTCTTCGTACAATTTTGTCAGATTAGATAACGTTTTATTAAAAAAAAGGTAGTGTACTTTTTTGCGGAAGATACTTTTTGTTTACTGTCATTGCGTTGTTAGACATGATAATCCAACACTATAGGTATCGACGGGGAAGAAGCAAAATCTCCTATCTTACAAATTTGTATTATTGCAGATCCAACAGCTCAAATCTTACATTAAGCCGAAATTACAAAATAGGAGATCTTGCTTCTTCACCGTCGGTATGTCAAATTTGGCTTGCAACATTTCGGCCCACGCACTAACACGGCAATTAAAAAAAAACTTGTAGAAAACTACATTGTCTTTATACGTATTAAGCAAATCTATGAAAAACCGAAATAAAATGTTACGAGTTTCAATAAAACAATCTCAGTGAGTATTTTTTGCAAGTCGCTCAGATTGTCACGCAGTACCCAGTGTTCCATCCCGACGAATTCGTTTTAAACAAGTAGCTGACCAAACTGTATTTATTGGACCATGGAACCGTTGTTTACTTAAACTTATGTCTACCTGAAAACATTTTAAATACCTACGACACCTACAACAGAGAACATTTTGTATTAGCCTGATTCGATACTATTTTAATCACTTCCATGCTGGTCTGGGAGTAAACAAAAAACATATAATATACCAGTTGCTTCTCTTCCCGCGCAGATGGTAAAAGCCCATCAAGGGAATGGGCATAGGAACATAGTGTTATAGGCGATGCGGCTAGCATCACTGTTTTGATTTCATTTTCCATCTATACGCCCGCAATCTTGCTAAACGTAGCCTGTAGCTCTTGTCACGTTAGGCTCTGTCTACCCCGTAGGGGATAAAGACGTGATTTATGAATGACCTACCAAAATACAATTTCCATTATTCAAACCCAATAAACAACGATACAAACACGTGGTGTATTTTATTTAATCTTTTGTTTGATCAGCGATATTCTGTGTCTTTTCAAAAGGGCTTAGTTTTCCATAGATTTTGTAGAAAAATAAGGCCTTTTGAATAAACACTCCTTACCCTGTTAAATCACTGTATTTGAAGGACAGTTCGAGATAGTCAGGCTGCTACTTATCGTAAACAAAATTTGGTGTTTCATGCACAAGTGCTGGACAATATACGGCACTGATTGAATTTGTTGAAATTTATCGGATTGATTTAACGTAAACAGTGTATGGAAACCACATATCCTCTCAGACTATTTTAAACAAATGGGTCAATGCATTATATGAATGACTTTCTGCCAAGTTTCTTGCGGCGCATTCTTCTTGGCAATGATGGCCTTTCCGAATGCGCTGGTAGTTTCAAAAAGACATGTAAAAAAGCCCTTGGCGGCCAATTTGCAAAAAAATACTTTCATTTTCATTTTCATTTTCATATAGCATGAATAAATAAATAAATCACTACATAGTATGAAACAAAGTCGCTTTCTCTGTCCCTATGTATGCTTATATCTTCAAAACTACACAACGGATTTTGATGCGGTTTTTTTAATAGATAGAGCGATTCAAGAGGAAGGTTTTTATGTATAATTCTATGCAGACGAAGTCGCGGGCAGAAGCTAGTAAATAATAAAAGAACATCTTGGGACAAATTACACCAATTGAGCCCAAACTAAGCATAGCTTGTACTATAGGTTCCAGGCAACGGATAAACATACTTATATAATGTAGATAAATACATACAACATCTATGACTAGGCACGAACATTCGTATTCATCATACAACTGTCTGCCGGGATTCGAACCCAGGACTATTAGCTTCATAGTCAGGGTCACTAACCACTACGCTATCCGGTTGTCGAATGTAATAGAGCATGAAACACTAATTTTTGTGCGCGATTTAAGTTTCACCCAGTATACCTGCAACCTTGATACATACATATATATATCACGTCTTTATCCCTTACGGGGTAGACAGAGCCTAAGGTAACAAAACCTTAGAATGATTACCACGTTTAGAATGATTAAGGGCGTATAGGTGGAAAGGGAAATCAAAATAGTGATGGGTTGCTAGCCGCCTATAACATGATTCCTAAGACTTTCGCCCATTCCCTCGATGGGCTTTTACCATCTGCGCGGGTAGAGAAGCAACTGGTACATTCTATGTTTTTTTATAAATCTCAAACCAGCGTTTAAGAAACGTTGCAACGGTGGCACCGTTCGTTAATCTACACAAAAAACAAAAGCATGACAACAAATTACTGAGTATATACCTACTCGAAGCGCATGAGAAATCTATCCTTACAATAACGTTGGTTCGCTTGAAGGGTTAGGACGTAAAGTAGGGAAACTTTGATCGTACAAAGTGTACTTCTGTGTTCGGGGAAGTGGTTTTGACGTTCTTGTTTTACGTTCTGCTATGAGTGTGTACGAGAGGAAGTCTGGATCGGTACTTCACTATTTCATTGAAATGCAGCGTGTATTCCTGTGGTGACTTCACAGAGTACGACAATAGTTGCCGTGTTTCTTGCTACGTGTTTAGCCGGTCTCATTTCTCCTCTCATGACGTGTACTTGCTTAACAAAATACACTAAGCCTCATAACTTCCATGCTGTTTTGGGAGCAAAGAAAAAACATAGAATGCACCAGTCGCTTCTCTTACCGCGGAGGGAATGGGCGAAAGTCATAGGAATCATGTCATATGCGATGCGGCTAGTAACCCATCACTATTTTGATTCTATTTTCCTATACGCTCACATACGAAAAAAGCCGTGGTAGCCTAGTGGTTTGACCTTGTGGCCTCTCAAGCAGAGCGTCGTGGGTTCAAATCCCGGACGCGCACCTCTGAGTTTTTCATAATTTATGTGCGAAAATTACATTTGAAATTTGCCATGAGCTTTTCGGTGAAGGAAAAACATCGTGGGGAAACCTGGCACACATCTGCGAAGAAATTCAATGGTGTGTGTTAAGTTCCCAATCCGCACTGGGCGCGCGTGGGAACTATAGCCCAAACCCTCCAATACACGGAGGAGGCCTATGCCATGAGGCACGCCGAATTACGCGACAATTTAATAATAAACAACAACAACAACAACAAACAACATACTTATTGAAATTGTAGCGAATTCGGAATAAAAAGGCTATATTATATTACTAGCTTTTGCCCGCGGCTTCGCACGCGTGAACCATGAGCATTTCAAAGAAGCTAGCAATTATTAAGCAAGCGAGCAACCAAACCTGCAAGCTTTCAAGCATACATGCAAGTATGCAAGCAGGCATGCAAGTATGCAAGCAGGCATGCAAGCCTTCAAGCATGTAAGTATGCAAGCAGGCATGCAAGCAGGCATGCAAGCAGGCATGCTAGCAGGCATGCAAGCAGGCATGCAAGCAGGCATGCAAGCAGGCAAGCAAGCATGCATGCAAGTAAGCACCCATGCAAGCAAGCATGCAAGCATGCATGCAAGCAGGCATGCAAGCAGGCATGCAAGCAGGCATGCAAGCAGGCATGCAAGCAGGCAAGCAAGCATGCAAGCAAGTGTGCAAGCAAGCATGCATGCAAGTAAGCACCCATGCAAGCAAGCATGCAAGCATGCATGCAAGCAAGCGTGCAAGCAAGCATGCGTGCAAGTAAGCACCCATGCAAGCAAGCATGCAAGCATGCATGAAAGCAAGTATGCAATCAAGCATGCAAAGCAAGGACTCAAGCAAGCATGCAAGCCAGCCCCCGCATTGCCCCGCTGCCTTAATTTTTCTGAAACTGTAAATATTGCAGGATTTTTATAAAACAAACCTAACCTAACCTATAGGGCTGTCCTAAAATACATCCTAAATAGCTTTTGCCCGCAACTTCGTACGCGCTAAGATGTAAAATGAAAAAATAAGTTTTTTCCAGTTCCCGTGGAAATTTTGGGGAGTGCTTTCGGAGTACACTTAAAGCCTTTAAAGAAACACACGTTACACACGTTATAAATGTTAAGTCTCTTTCTTCCGCTGTTTCGTCTGGAAACGTAAAATCCGGTTTTTTCCCGTCCCTGTGGGCGTTTCGGAAAATCGTTTCTTAGTGTTCCCCTACACTCCCGAATAAACCTACGTGACAAATTTCAACTTTCCCCCGCTTTTCGTTTTTCCCGTTTCCGTAAGAATTTCGCCAAATAAAGCATTTCCCGAAATTCTTACGGGAACGAAGAAGAAGAATTTTGGGAAATTATCTCATAATGCTCCCTTACACTCCCCAAGGAACCCACTTGCCAAATTTCAGCTTTCTACGACCAGTAAAACGTAAAATCCTGTTTTTTTCCCGTTCCCGTGGGAATTTTGGAAAGTACTCTCTTAATGCTCCTCTACACTCCCGAAGCAACCTACATGCCGAATTTCAGCTTTCTGCAACCAGAAAACGAAAAGTCCCGTTTTTCCCGTTCCCGTGGGAATTTCGGGAAATCCTTTTGGAGCGCTCCCCTACACTCCCCAAGGGAAATTGAAGGCCAAATTTCAATTTTATACGACCAGTAAAACGAAAAATCGATCCCGTAGAACTGAATACATAAATCCCGTTTTTATCCCGTGGGAATTTCCAAAAAGCATTAAAACATTATTTTACTATTATAATCACCTACTTCTATGCCAAATTTGAAGAGTCTAGTAATTATAGTTCATAGGATTTCGTTAAACTGAATATATAAATCCTGTTTTTTTCCTTATCCCGTGAGAATTTCCAAAAATCCTGAAATTAGTTTCTTAGTTTTGTAATCACCTACTTTTGTATCAAATTTGAAGAGTCTACTTATTATAGTTACTGAGATAGCGTCACTCGGAATCGAATATATAATTCCCGTTTTTTCCTTATCCCGTGGGAATTTCCAAAAATCCTTTCTTAGCGGATGCCTACGTTATAAGATCTACCGGCATGCCAAATTTCAGTCCGATCCGTCCAGTGGTTTGGGCTGTGCGTTGATAGATCACTATGTCAGTCAGTCAGTCAGTCAGTCAGTCACCTTTGAATTATATATATATAGACTAGTATTTGCGTGGGGGCCGCGGGCCCCAAGGGCCCCGCGGAGGTCCCGTGCCACCCTGTTTTGTTTTAATAATCCTAACCTTTTTTTTTTACTATATACTTTGGCCGCCTTTTTGAAACCGGCCACATTGGAAACAGTGATTCATACCCTACCGCCCTGTTTTTTCATATATTTCTAACATTTTGTACTATAATCTTTGGCCGCCATTTTGTATCCGCCATCTTGGAAAAAGTATTTCGCGTGAAGGCCGCGAAGGGTAGCCTACCATCCTATTTGTTTTGTTCAAATATTTCTAACCTTTTTTTCTTTATTCATTGGCCGCCATCTTGGGAAAAGCATTTCGCATGTGGGCCGCGGGCCCCACGGGACCCGCGGAGGGTACCCTACCATCCTATTTTTTTTCATAAATTTCTTACCTATTTTTACTTTATTCTTTGGCCGCCATCTTGGGATAAGCATTTCGCATTGGGCCGCGGGCCCCACGGGACCCGCGGAGGGTACCCTAACATCCTGCTTTTTTTTAATTCTTTGGCTGCCATCCTGGGATAAGCATTTCGCATGGGGCCGCGGGCCCCACGGGACCCGCGGAGGATGCCCTGCCAGCCTGTTTTTTTTTTCAAACTTTTCCAGCCTTTTCTACTATAATCTTTGGCCGCCGTTTTGAAACCGCCACCATGGAAAAAGTACTTCGCGTGTGGGCCGCGGACCCCGCGGGGCCCGCGGAGGGTAACCTACCGCCCTATTTTTTTTCATATATTTAAAACCTTTTTTACTTTAATCTTTGGCCACCATTTTGAATCCATCACCTTGGAAAAAAATTAGGTTCATTAGATTACTCCTCCCACCTAGAATGACACTTGGTCGAGTACAACCCATCTATCTCGACTGGCCACTGAGATATAATATTCGCGTTTCAATTTTGTATGGCGGCCATCTTGTTTTCGCAATTTTGATTTTTTTTTACCGGTTCACCCATAGGCTGGCTGTTCTGAGCGACTTTAGTTCCGGGCAAACTCGATAGGGAAAGTCGTTGCAGAGAGCTGGCCCATGTGTCGAGTCAGATTCCACATTCAGGTGAATTTTTCATTTTTATTGTACTTGTGATAAAATTTCTTATGTGATGGTGTATAAAATCGAACCCTATTGCTAAAAGCTGCTGTACAACACAAGTGAGTTACTGACATTACTGACATTACTGACATTACTTTGTATGGCGGCCATCTTGGAAAATGGCGGAATCGAAAAACTAAGTAAAGCGTTTGAATTTGTGGCCTTGAAGAGCCCCGGATGCAAAATTTCAATCGGATCAGAGTAAAAGAAACTTTGGCCGCCATTTTGAATCCGCCATTTTGGAAAAAAAATTAGGTTCATTAAATTACTCCGCTCACTTTGAACGATATTTGTTTGAGCACTACCCACCTGTTGCGACTGGCCTCTGAGATATTTGCGTTTCAATTTTATATGGCGGCCATTTTGTTTTTGCAATTTTGAAAAAAAAATACTGATTCACCTATTGGCTGGCTGTTCTGAGTGACTTTTGTTCCGGGCAAACTCGATAGGGCAAGTCGTTGCGGAGAGCTGGCCCATGTGTCAGGTCAGTTTCCACATTCAGGTAAATTTTTCATTTTTTAAAACTTAGCATGAAATTTCTAAAGCGACGGTGTATAGAATCGAGCCCCACCTCTTATGGGCTCTTCAAAACAACAGGTCAAAGATACAGAAATTACTTTGTATGGCGGCCATCTTGGAAAATGGCGGAATCGAAAAATAAAGTATGCCATTAAAATCTGTGGCCCCGAAGAGCCTCGGGTGCAAAATTTCAATCGGATCGGAGCAAAAAAAAATTTGGCCGCCATTTTGAATCCGCCATCTTGGAAAAAAAATTGTATAGTCAGATTTCCCCCTCAACTCTGAATGACATTTGGTCGAGCACAACCCATCTATCGCGATCTAGGCCATCTTGTTTTCGCCATTTTGAAAAAACTTTGACCGGCTCACCCATTGGCTGGCTGTTCTGAGCGATTTTAGTTCCGGGCAAACTCGATAGGTCGAGCCGTTGCGGAGAACCGCCCCATGTGTCAAGTCCATTTCCACGTTCAGGTCGATTTCGTATTTTTCTGGTGGTCGTGGGGGCATTTATGATACGACAATGTATAGAGTCTAGCTTTACCTCTTCTGGGTTCTTCAAAACAGCATGTCAGTCAGTCAGTGAGTGAGTGAGTGGGTATTCAGCTATATATATTATAACTAGTATTTCGCGTGGGGGCCGCGGGCCCCAAGGGCCCCGCGGAGGTCCCTGCCACCCTGTTTTGTTTTAATAATCCTAACCTTTTTTTTTTACTATATACTTTGGCCGCCTTTTTGAAACCACCACTTTGAAAACAGTGATTCATAACCTACCGCCCTGTTTTTTTTCAAATATTTCTAACAATTTTTTACTTTAATCTTTGGCCGCCATTTTGTATCCGCCATGTTGGAAAAAGTATTTCGCGTGGGGGCCTGGGGGCCGCGGCCCCCGCGGGGACCGCGGAGGGTAACACCACCCTGTATTTAGAGGCCGCTAAGGGTACCCTGCCATCCTGTTTTTTTTTCAAATATTTCTAACCTATTTTTACTTTATTCTTTGGCCGCCCTCTCGGGAAAAGCATTTCGCATGCAGGCCGCGGGCCCCACGGGACCCGCGGAAGGTTCCCTGCCACCCTGTTTTGTTTTAATAATCCTAACCTTTTTTTTACTATAAGCTTTGGCCGCCTTTTTGAAACCGCCACCTTGGAAACAGTGATTCATACCCTACCGCCCTGTTTTTTTTCAAATATTTCTAACCATTTTTACTTTATTTTTTGGCCGCCATCTTAGGAAAAGAATTTCGCATGGGGGCCGCGGGCCCCACGGGACCCACGGAGGGTAACCTACCACCCTGTATTTTTTCAAATGTTTCTAACCTTTTTTACTACATTCTTTGGCCGTCATTTTGAAACCGCTACCTTGGAAAAAGTATTTCGCGTGGGGGCCTGAAGGCCGCGGCCCCCGCGGGGACCGCGGAGGGTTACCTACCATCCTGTATTTTTTCAAATATTTCTAACCTTTTTTACTACATTCTTTGGCCGTCATTTTGAAACTGCTACCTTGGAAAAAGTATTCGCGTGGGGGCCTGGGGGCCGCGGTCTCCGCGGCGACCGCGGAGGGTAACACCACCCTGTATTTTTTTTAAATATTTCTAACCTTTTTTACTACATTCTTTGGCCGTCACTTTGATACCACCACTTTGGAAAACGTACTTCGCGTTGACGCCGCGGCCCCCGCGGGGACCGCGGAGGGTAATCTGCCACCCTGTATTTTTTCAAATATTTCTAACCTTTTTTACTACATTTTTGGCCGCCATTTTGAAACCACCACCTTGGGAAAAGTCTTTCGCGCGGGCCCCGCGGAGGGTACTCTGCCACCCTGTTTTAATTTCCAAAAATGCCTAACCTTTTTTACTTTAATCTTTGGCCGCCATTTTGAATCCGCCATCTTGGACAAAAATTTGGTTCATTAGATTACCCCTCCCGTCTTGAACGTCACTTGGTCGAGCACAACCCATCCATCTCGACTGGCCTCTGAGATATTGGCGTTTCAATTTTGTATGGCGGCCATCTTGTTTCGCGCTTTTGAAAAAAAAACACCGGCTTACCCATTGGCTGGCTGTTCTGAGCGACTTTAGTTCCGGGCAAACTCGATAGGGCAAGTCGTTGCGGAGAGCTGGCCCATGTGTCAAGTCAGTTTCCACGTTAAGGTCGGTTTTGCATTTATTTTGTACTTGTGATCAAATTTCTTATGCGATGGTGTAAAAGCTGCTATACAACACAAGTGAGTCTATGAGTCTAACATTACTTTGTATGGCGGCCATCTTGGAAAATGGCGGAATCGAAAAATAAAGTATGCCATTTAAATGTGTGGCCTCAAACAGCCCCGGATGCAAAATTTCAATCGGAACGGACTCAAAAAAAATTTGGCCGCCATTTTGAATCCGCCATTTTGGAAAAAAAATTAGGTTCATTAAATTACTCCGCTCACTTTGAACGATATTTGTTTGAGCACCACCCACCTGTTGCGACTGGCCTCTGAGATATTTGCGTTTCAATTTTGTATGGCGGCCATTTTGTTTTTGCAATTTTGAAAAAAAAATACTGGTTGTCCTATTGGCTGGCTGTTCTGAGTGACTTTTGTTCCGGGCAAACTCGATAGGGCAAGTCGTTTCGGAGAGCTGGCCCATGTGTCAGGTCAGTTTCCACATTCAGGTCAATTTTTAATTTTTTGGTACTAAACATGAAATTTTTAAAGCGACGGTGTATAGAATCGAATCCCACCTCTTATGGGCTCTTCAAAACAACAGGTCAAATATCCAGAAATTACATTGTATGGCGGCCATCTTGGAAAATGGCGGAATCGAAAAATAAAGTATGCCGTTAGAATCTGTGGCCTCAAAGAGCCCCGGATGCAAAATTTCAATGGGATCGGATAAAAAAAAATTTTGGCCGCCATTTTGAATCCGCCATCTTGGAAAAAAAAATGCTTAGTCGGATTTCCCCCTCAACTCTGAATGACATTTGGTCGAGCACCAGCCGTCTATCTCGACTGGCCTCTGAGATATTCGCGTTTCAATTTTGTATGGCGGCCATCTTGTTTTCGCCATTTTGAAAAAACTTTGACCGGCTCACCCATTGGCCGGCTGTTCTGAGCGACTTTAGTTCCGGGCAAACTCGACAGGTCGAGCCGTCGCGGAGAACTGCCCCATGTGTCGGGTCAATTTCCACGTTCAGGTCGATTTCGTATTTTTCTGGTGGTCGTGGGAGCATTTTTGATACGATGGTGTATAGAGTCTAGCTTTACCTCTTATGGGTTCTTCAAAACAGCATGTCAGTCAGTCAGTGAGTCAGTGGGTATTCAGCTATATATATTATAACTAGTATTTGCGTGGGGGCCGCGGGCCCCAAGGGCCCCGCGGAGGTCCCGTGCCACCCTGTTTTGTTTTAATAATCCTAACCTTTTTTTTTTCTATGTACTTTGGCCGCCTTTTTGAAACCGGCACCTTCGAAAAGTGATTCGTACCGCCCTGTTTTTTTTTTCAAATATTTCTCACCTATTTTACTTTAATCTTTGGAAAAGCATTTCGCATGGGGGCCGCGGGCCCCACGGGACCCGCGGAAGGTACCCTGCCATCCTGTTTTTTTCAAATATTTCTAACCTTTTTTACTTTATTCTTTGCCCGCCATCTTTGGAAAAGCATTTCGCATGGGGGCCGCGGGCCCCACGGGACCCGCGGAGGGTCCCCTACCGTCCTGTTTTTTTTTCTAAAATTTCTTACATATTTTTACTATATTCTTTGGCCGCCATCTTGGGAAAAGCATTTAGCATGGGGGCCGCGGGCCCCACGGGACCCGCGGAGGGTACCCTACCGTCCTGTTTTTTTTTTTGAAAAATTTCTAACTTATTTTTACTTTATTCTTTGGCCGCCATCTTGGGAAAAGCATTTCGCATGGGGGCCGCGGGCCCCAAGGGACCCGCGGAGGGTACCCTACCGTCCTGTTTTTTTTGAAAAATTTCTAACCAATTTTTACTTTATTCTTTGGCCGCCATCTTGGGAAAAGCATTTCGCACGGGGGCCGCGGGCCCCAAGGGACCCGCGGAGGGTACCCTACCGTCCTGTTTTTTTTTCAAAAATTTCTAACCTATTTTTACTTTATTCTTTGGCCGCCATCTTGGGAAAAGCATTTCGCATGGGGCCGCAGGCCCCACGGGACCCGCGGAGGATACTCTGCAAGCCTGTTTTTTTTTCAAATTTTTCCAGCCTTTTCTACTATATTCTTTGGCCGCCGTTTTGAAACCGCCACCTTGGAAAAAAATTAGGTTCTTTAGATTACTCCTTCCACCTAGAACGACACTTGGTCGAGTACAACCCATCTATCTCGACTGGCCTCTGAGATATTCGCGTTTCAATTTTGTATGGCGGCCATTTTGTTTTAGCAATTTTGAAAAAAAATACCGGTTCACCCAAAGGCTGGCTGTTCTGAGCGACTTTAGTTTCGGGCAAACTCGATAGGGCAAGTCGTTGCGGAGAACTGGCCCATGTGTCAGGTCAGTTTCCACGTTAAGGTTGGCTTTGCATTTTTTTTGTACTTGTGACAAAATTTCTTATGCTATGGTGTATAAAGTCGAACCCTATTTCTAAAAGCTGCTATACAACACAAGTGAGTCTGTGAGTCTGACATTACTTTGTATGGCGGCCATCTTGGAAAATGGCGGAATCGAAAAATAAAGTATGCCGTTTGAATATGTGGCCTTGAAGAGCCCCGGATGCAAAATTTCAATGGGATCGGAGTAAAAAAAAATTTGGCCGCCATTTTGAATCCGCCATCTTAAAAAAAAATTAATTAGTCGGATTTCCCCTTCAACTCTGAATGACATTTGTTCGAGCACCACCCACTTGTTGCGACTGGCCTCTGAGATATTTGCGTTTCAATTTTGTATGGCGGCCATTTTGTTTTTGCAATTTTGAAAAAAAATACTGGGTCACCTATTGGCTGGCTGTTCTGAGTGACTTTTGTTCCGGGCAAACTCAATAGGGCAAGTCGTTGCGGAGAGCTGGCCCATGTGTCAGGTCAGTTTCCACATTCAGGCCAATTTTGCTTTTACTTGTACTTTTAATATAATTTATAATGCAATAGTGTATAGAGCCGAATCCCACCTCTTATGGGCTCTTCAAAACAACAGGTCAAATATCCAGAAATTACATTGTATGGCGGCCATCTTGGAAAATGGCGGAATCGAAAAATAAAGTATGCCGTTAGAATCTGTGGCCTCAAAGAGCCCCGGATGCAAAATTTCAATGGGATCGGATAAAAAAAAATTTTGGCCGCCATTTTGAATCCGCCATCTTGGAAAAAAAAATGCTTAGTCGGATTTCCCCCTCAACTCTGAATGACATTTGGTCGAGCACCAGCCGTCTATCTCGACTGGCCTCTGAGATATTCGCGTTTCAATTTTGTATGGCGGCCATCTTGTTTTCGCCATTTTGAAAAAACTTTGACCGGCTCACCCATTGGCCGGCTGTTCTGAGCGACTTTAGTTCCGGGCAAACTCGACAGGTCGAGCCGTCGCGGAGAACTGCCCCATGTGTCGGGTCAATTTCCACGTTCAGGTCGATTTCGTATTTTTCTGGTGGTCGTGGGAGCATTTTTGATACGATGGTGTATAGAGTCTAGCTTTACCTCTTAAGGGTTCTTCAAAACAGCATGTCAGTCAGTGAGTCAGTCAGTGGGTATTCAGCTATATATATTATAACTAGTATTTCGCGTGGGGGCCGCGGGCCCCGAGGGGCCCGCGGAGGGTCCCGTGCCACCCTGTTTTGTTTTAATAATCCTAACCTTTTTTATTTTATTCTTAGGCCGCAATTTCGAATCCGCCATCTTGTGAAAAGCGTTTCGCGTGGGGGCCGCGGGCCCCGAGGGACCCGCGGAGTCACCCTGCCACCCTGTTTTTTTTTTCAAATATTTCTGACCCTTTTTTACTTTATTCTTTGGCCGCAATTTTGAATCCGCCATCTCGGGAGAAGCGTTTCGCGTGGGGGCCGCGGGCCCCGCGGGACCCGCGGAGTCACCCTGCCACCCTGTTTTTTTTTTCAAATATTTCTGACCCTTTTTTACTTTATTCTTTGGCCGCAATTTTGAATCCGCCATCTCGGGAGAAGCGTTTCGCGTGGGGGCCGCGGGCCCCGCGGGACCCGCGGAGTCATCCTGCCACCCTGTTATTTTTCAAATATTTCTGACCTTTTTTTACTTTATTCTTTGGCCGCAATTTCGAATCCGCCATCTTGGGAAAAGCGTTTCGCGTGGGGGCCGCGGGCCCCGCGGGACCCGCGGAGTCACCCTGCCACCCTGCTTTTCCTTCAAATATTTGTAACCTTTTTTAGTACATTCTTTGGCCGCCATCTGGGGAACAGCATTTCGCATGGAGGCCGCGGGCCCCACGGGACCCGCGGAGGGTACCCTGCCAGCCTGCTTTTTTTTTCAAATTTTTCTAGCCTTTTCTACTATATTCTTTGGCCGCCGTTTTGAAACCGCCACCTTGGAAAAAGTACTTCGCGTGTGGGCCGCGGGCCCCACGGGACCCGCGGAGGGTTCCCTGCCACCCTGTTTTTTTTTAAAATATTTCTGACCTTTTTTTACTTTATTCTTTGGCCGCAATTTCTAATCCGCCATCTTGGGAAAAGCGTTTCGCGTGGGGGCCGCGGGCCCCGCGGGACCCGCGGAGTCACCCTGCCACCCTGTTTTTCTTTCAAATATTTGTAACCTTTTTTAGTATATTCTTTGGCCGCCATCTTGGGAATAGCATTTCGCATGGAGGCCGCGGGCCCCACGGGACCCGCGGAGGGTACCCTGCCAGCCTTCTTTTTTTTTCAAAATTTTCCAGCCTTTTCTACTATATTCTTTGGCCGCCGTTCTGAAACCGCCACCTTGGAAAAAGTACTTCGCGTGTGGGCCGCGGGCCCCACGGGACCCGCGGAGGGTTTCCTGGCACCCTGTGTTTTTTTTTTCAAATATATCTAACCATTTTTTTACTTTATTCTGTGGCCGCCATCTTGGAAACAGCATTTCGCATGGAGGCCGCGGGCCCCACGGGACCCGCGGAGGGTACCCTGCTAGCCTGTTTTTCTTTTTCAAATATTTCTAGCCTTTATTACTATATTCTTTGGCCGCCGTTTTGAAATCGCCACCTTGGAAAAAGTACTTCGCGTGGGTGCCGCGGACCCCGCGGGGCCCGCGGAGGATAACCTACCACCCTATTTTTTTTCATATATTTCTAAACCTTTTTTACTTTAATCTTTGGCCGCCATTTTGAATCCACCACCTTGGAAAAAATTAGGTTCATTAGATTACTCCTCCCACCTAGAACGACACTTGGTCGAGCACAACCCATCTATCTCGACTGGCCACTGAGATATTCGCGTTTCAGTTTTGTATAGCGGCCATATTGTTTTCGCAATTTTGAAAAAAAATTACCGGTTCACCCATAGACTGGCTGTTCTGAGCGACTTTAGTTCCGGGCAAACTCGATAGGGCAAGTCGTTGAGGAGAACTGGTCAATGTGTCAGGTCAGTTTCCACGTTCAGGACAGTTTTGCATTTTTTTTGTACTTTTGATATAATTTCTTATGCGATGGTGTTAAAAGTCGAACCCTATTTCTAAAAGCTGCTATACAACACAAGTTAGTCTATGAGTCTGACATTACTTTGTATGGCGGCCATCTTGGAAAATGGCGGAATCGAAAAATTAAGTATGGCGTTTGAATTTGTGGCCTTAAAGAGCCCCGGATGCAAAATTTCAATCGGATCGGAGTAAAAGAAACTTTGGCCGCCATTTTGAATCCGCCATTTTTGAAAAAAAATTTGAGTCATTAAATTACTCCGCTCACTTTGAACGATATTTGTTTGAGCACCACCCACCTGTTGCGACTGGCCTCTGAGATATTTGCGTTTCAATTTTGTATGGCGGCCATTTTGTTTTTGCAATTTTGAAAAAAAAATACTGGTTCATCTATTGGCTGGCTGTTCTGAGTGACTTTTGTTCCGGGCAAACTCGATAGGGCAAGTCGTTGCGGAGAGCTGGCCCATGTGTCAGGTCAGTTTCCACATTCAGGTCAATTTTTCATTTTTTGGTACTTAGCATGAAATTTCTAAAGCGACGGTGTATACAATCGAACCCCACCTCTTATGGGCTCTTCAAAACAACAGGTCAAAGATACAGAAATTACTTTGTATGGCGGCCATCTTGGAAAATGGCGGAATCGAAAAATAAAGTATGCGATTGGAATCTGTGGCCTAGAGGAGCCCCGGATGCAAAATTTCAATCGGATCGGAGCAAAAAAAAATTTGGCCGCCATTTTGAATCCGCCATCTTGGAAAAAAAATTGCATAGTCAGACTTCCCCCTCAACTCTGAATGACATTTGGTCGAGCACCACCCATCTATCGCGACTGGCCTCTGAGATATTCGCGTTTCAATTTTGTATGGCGGCCATCTTGTTTTCGCCATTTTGAAAAATCTTGGACCGGCTCACCCATTGGCCGGCTGTTCTGAGCGACTTTAGTTCAGGGCAAACTCGATAGGTCGAGCCGTCGCGGAGAACCGCCCCATGTGTCGGGTCAGTTTCCACGTTCAGGTCGATTTCGTATTTTTCTGGTGGTCACGGCGGCATTTCTGATGCGATGGTGTATAGAGTTTAGCCACACCTCTTATAGGTTCTTCAAAACAGCATGTCAGTCAGTGAGTCAGTGAGTGGGTATTCAGCTATATATATTATAACTAGTATTTCGCGTGGGGGCCGCGGGCCCCAAGGGGCCCGCGGAGGGTGCCGTGCCACCCTGTTTTGTTTTAATTATCCTAACCTTTTTTATTTTATTCTTAGGCCGCAATTTCGAATCCGCCATCTTGTGAAAAGCGTTTTGCGTGGGGGCCGCGGGCCCCGAGGGACCCGCGGAGTCACCCTGCCACCCTGTTTTTTTTTTCAAATATTTCTGACCTTTTTTTACTTTATTCTTTGGCCGCAATTTCGAATCCGCCATTTCGGGAAAAGCGTTTCACGTGGGGGCCGCGGGCCCCGCGGGACCCGCGGAGTCACCCTGCCACCCTGTTATTTTTCAAATATTTCTGACCTTTTTTACATTATTCTTTGGCCGCAATTTCGAATCCGCCATCTCGGGAAAAGCGTTTCGCGTGGGGGCCGCGGGCCCCGCGGGACCCGCGGAGTCACCCTGCCACCCGGTTTTTTTTTTCAAATATTTCTGACCTTTTTTTACTTTATTCTTTGGCCGCCATCTTTGGAAAAGCATTCCGCATGCGGGCCGCGGGCCCCACGGGACCCGCGGAGGGTACCCTACCATCCTGTATTTTTCAAAAATTTCTTATCTTTTTTACTTTATTCTTTAGCCGCCATCTTAGGAAAAGCATTTCGCGTGGAGGCCGCGGGCCCCGCGGGACCCGCGGAGGTTACCCTACCAGCCTGTTTTTTTTTCAAATATTTCTAATCTTTTTTACTTTATTCTTTGGCCGCCATCTTTGGAAAAGCATTTCGCATGGGGGCCGCGGGCCCCACGGGAACCGCGGAGGGTACCCTACCATCCTGTTTTTTCCAAATATTTATAACCTTTTTTTACTTTATTCTTTGGCAGCCATCTTGGGAAAAGCATTACGCGTGGAGGCCGCGGGCCCCACGGGACCCGCGGAGGTTACCCTACCAGCCTGTTTTTTTTCAAATATTTCTATACTTTTTTACTACATTCTTTGGCCGCCATTTTGAATCCACCATCTTGGAAAAAATTAGGTTCAGTAGATTACTCCTCCCACCTAGAACGACACTTGGTCGAGCACAACCCATCTATCTCGACTGGCCACTGAGATGTTCGCGTTTCAATTTTGTATGGCGGCCATCTTGTTTTCGCAATTTTGAATTTTTTTTTACCGGTTCACCCATAGGCTGGCTGTTCTGAGCGACTTTAGTTCCGGGCAAACTCGATAGAGCAAGTCGTTGCGGAGAGCTGGCCCATGTGTCAAGTCAGTTTCCACGTTAAGGTCGGTTTTGCATTTTTTTTGTTTTTGTGATATAAGTTCTTATGCGATGGTGTATAAAGTCGAACCCTATTCCTAAAAGCTGCTTTACAACAGAAGTGAGTCCATGAGTCTGACATTACTTTGTATGGCGGCCATCTTTGAAAATGGCGGAATCGAAAAATTAAGTATGGCGTTTGAATTTGTGGTCTCGAAGAGCCCCGGATGCAAAATTTCAATCGGATCGGAGTAAAAGAAACTTTGGCCGCCATTTTGAATCCGCCATTTTGGAAAAAAAATTAGGTTCATTAAATTACTCAGCTCATTTTGAACGATATTTGTTTGAGCACCACCCACCTGTTGCGACTGGCCTCTGAGATATTTGCGTTTCAATTTTGTATGGCGGCCATTTTGTTTTTGCAATTTTGAAAAAAAAATACTGGTTCACCTATTGGCTGGCTGTTCTAAGCGACTTTTGTTCCGGGCAAACTCGATAGGACAAGTCGTTGCGGAGAACTGGCCAATAAGTCAAGTCAATTTCCACATTCAGGTCAATTTTGCTTTTACTTGTACCTTTGATATAATTTCTAATGCAAAAGTGTATTGAATCGAACCGCACCTCTTATGGGCTCCTCAAAACAACAGATCAAAGATACAGAAATTACTTTGTATGGCGGCCATCTTGGAAAATGGCGGAATCGAAAAATAAAGTAAACCATTTGAATCTGTGGCCTCAAAGAGCCCCGGATGCAAAATTTCAGTCTGATAGGAGAAAAAAAAAATTTGGCCGCCATTTTGAATCCGCCATCTTGGAAAAAAAATTGCTTAGTCGGATTTCCCCTTCAACTCTGAATGACATATGGTCGAGCACCACCCATCTATCTCGACTGGCCTCTGAGATATTCGCGTTTCAATTTTGTATGGCGGCCATCTTGTTTTCGCCATTTTGAAAAATCCTGGACCGGCTCACCCATTGGCCGGCTGTTCTGAGCGACTTTAGTTCCGGACAAACTCGATAGGTCGAGCCGTTGCGGAGAACCGCCCCATGTGTCAAGTCAATTTCCACGTTCAGGTCGATTTCGTATTTTTCTGGTGGTCGGGCAAGCATTTTTGATACGACAATGTATAGAATCGAACCCCACCTCTTACCGGTTCCTCCAAACAACTCTGGGGTGAGTGAGTCAGTCAGTGGGTATTCAGCTATATATATTATAAAATAACTAGTATTTCGCGTGGGGGCCGCGGGCCCCAAGGGCCCCGCGGAGGTCCCTGCCACCCTGTTTTGTTTTAATAATCCTAACCTTTTTTTTTACTATATAGTTTGGCCGCCTTTTTGAAACCGGCACCATGGATAAAGTATTCTGCGTGGGGGCCGCGAAGGATACCCTGCCACCCAGTTTTTTTCTCAAATATTTCTAACATTTTTTACTATCATATTTGGCCGCCATTTTGTATCCGCCATCTTGGAAAAAGTATTTCGCGTGGAGGCCGCGAAGGGTACCCTGCCATCCTGTTGTTTTTCAAATATTTCTGACCTTTTTTTACTTTATTCTTTGGCCGCAATTTCGAATCCGCCATCTTGGGAAAAGCGTTTCGCGTGGGGGCCGCGGGCCCCGCGGGACCCGCGGAGTTACCCTGCCACCCTGTTATTTTTCAAATATTTCTGACCTTTTTTTACTTTATTCTTTGGCCTTCATTTTGAAACCGCCATCTTGGAAAAAGTATTTCGCGTGGGGGCCGCGGCCCCCGCGGGGACCGCGGAGGGTAACCTACCACCCTGTATTTTTTTTTCAAATATTTCTAACGTTTTTTACTACATTCTTTGGCCTTCATTTTGAAACCACTACCTTGGAAAAAGTATTTCGCGTGGGGGCCGCGGCCCCCGCGGGGACCGCGGAGGGTAACCTACCACCCTGTATTTTTTCAAATTTTTCTAACCTTTTTTACTACATTCTTTGGCCATCATTTTGAAACCACTACCTTGGAAAAAGTATTTCGCGTGGGGGCCGCGGCCCCCGCGGGGACCGCGGAGGGTAACCTACCACCCTGTATTTTTTTTCAAATATTTCTAACGTTTTTTACTACATTCTTTGGCCTTCATTTTGAAACCACCATCTTGGAAAAAGTATTTCGCCTGGGGGCCGCGGCCCCCGCGGGGACCGCGGAGGGTAACCTACCACCCTGTATGTCACTTAGTCGAGCACAACCCATCCATCTCGACTGGCCTCTGAGATATTCGCGTTTCAATTTTGTATGGCGGCCATCTTGTTTTCGCAATTTTGAAAAAAAAATACCGGTTCACCCATACGCTGGCAGTTCTGAGCGACTTTAGTTCCAGGCAAGCTCGATAGGGCAAGTCGTTGCGGAGAGCTGGCCCATGTGTCAAGTCAGTTTCCACGTTAAGGTCGTATTTGCATTTTTTTTTGTACTTGTGATAAAATTTCTTATGCAATCGTATATAAAGTCGAACCCTATTCCTAAAAGCTGCTTTACAACACAAGTGAGCCCATGAGTCTGACATTACTTTGTATGGCGGCCATCTTTGAAAATGGCGGAATCGAAAAATTAGGTATGGCGTTTGAATTTGTGGTCTCGAAGAGCCTCGGATGCAAAATTTCAATCGGATCGGAGTAAAAGAAACTATGGCCGCCATTTTGAATCCGCCATTTTGGAAAAAAAAATTGGTTCATTAAATTACTCCGCTCACTTTGAACGATATTTGTTTGAGCACCACCCACCTGTTGCGACTGGCCTCTGAGATATTTGCGTTTCAATTTTGTATGGCGGCCATTTTGTTTTTGCAATTTTGAAAAAAAATTACCGGTTCACCTATTGGCTGGCTGTTCTGAGCGACTTTTGTTTCGAGCAAACTCGATAGGGCAAGTCGTTGCGGAGAGCTGGCCCATGTGTCAGGTCAGTTTCCACATTCAGGTCAATTTTTCATTTTTTGGTATTTAGGATGAAATTTCTAAAGCGACGGTGTAGAGAATCGAACCCCACCTCTTATGGGCTCTTCAAAACAACAGGTCAAAGATACAGAAATTACTTTGTATGGCGGCCATCTTGGAAAATGGCGGAACCGAAAAATAAAGTATGCCATTTGAATCTGTGGCATCAAAGAGCCCCGGATGCAAAATTTCAATCGGATCGGAGCAAAAAAAAATTTGGCCGCCATTTTGAATCCGCCATCTTGGAAAAAAAATTGCTTAGTCAGATTTCCCCCTCAACTCTGAATGACATTTGGTCGAGCACCACCCACCTATCTCGACTGGCCTCTGAGATATTCGCGTTTAAATTTTGTATGGCGGCCATCTTGTTTTCGCCATTTTGAAAAAACTTGGACCGGCTCACCCATTGGCCGGCTGTTCTGAGCGACTTTAGTTCCGGGCAAACTCGACAGGTCGAGCCGTTGCGGGGAACCGCCCCATGTGTCAAGTCAATTTCCACGTTCAGGTCGATTTCGTATTTTTCTGGTGGTCACGGCGGCATTTCTGATGCGATGGTGTACCGAGTCGAGCCCTACCTCTTGTGGGTTCTTCAAAACAGCATGTCAGTGAGTGAGTGAGTCAGTCAGTGAGTGGGTATTCAGCTATATATATTATAATTATTATTTGTATATTTATTTTCATCTTAGGTAGGTTTTTACAATATTCATATAAAAAGTAATAAAACAATATTAATACAAAATATAAAAACATTATAAAAACCTAACCTAGGGTGCAGCCGGCAGCAAGGCGAGGCCTACGCTACCGGTGGTCAGGGCGACAGAGAGAGGAATCTCCTGACTATCCGAGCCGTGTTATTATTATTATTATTATACGCTCACAATCTTACTAAACGTGGCCTGTATGTCGTGTTACCATAGGCTCTGTCTACCTCATAAGGGATAAAGACGTGATTTGTGTATGTGTTTGTATGTCAAAAATAATCCAGTATATTACTGCAGGTGGAAAATTGCTACCTACGAATGTCAACCTGCCACTCTATTTTTAAAGACTTACCCGAAATTATACGCATTGCTATTTAATACATTTCAATTTTTTTGCTATTTGCAAACGTGCTTACCAAATTATGACATGTATTTTTGTGAGATATATGCTCTTTACACGATCATTGTTAGGAAAAACAAATAAGTTGTGTGTAAAATCTAATTCAACGTTACGTTTCAAGATTTTTTTACAAAATATGTAATCTCGACTTATGAGGGTGTTTATGTCCAACAGTGGATGTCCTACAGCTGATATGATAATGATGCTTATTTTATACGAGCATTTGTGTCAGTTAATAATTTTAGGTCCATATTAGTTAAAGCCGCGATAGAAAGTCAAATCTTAGAAGTCATGTTTGACCCACTTTTATTGTCAGATTGGCATAACTCGAAAGCATAAATGACAGTGCATTTTTGAAAAGCTGGCGTTAAAAATGTGTTTTTGATAAAACACTGTTCGGCCTGTTTGATTTGAACACTACGTTTGTCGTAACAATGATTTTATAAATGAACTAGTAGAGACTTTATACATCTCTACTATAGACTAATATAATTTAAGACTCGGGGACCTTATACATTCCTTTTAAAAATGTATTTAATTTAAGTTGTATTTTATTTTGAAATCTTTATGCCACGTTTCTTGCGGCGCATTCTTCTTGGCAAAGATGGTATTTCCGAATGCGCTGGTAGTTTAAAAAAATACATGTAAAAGAGCCCTTGGCGGCCAAATAGCAAAAATAAATTTCGAATTTTTGCATTTGACTTTTTGAACTACAACCCAACTACGACAAAAAAATACTCTGAATTATTTTTGCAATGTACAAGTAACGCCCTTTTAAATTATACCAAACACGGTATTGTGTCTCTTTTTTAGCAACAGGATGCTTTGTGCCCGCTAGAGGGCGCCACATTAGATTTAATGACACGTCATATAACCTATAACCAGCGGACGATCAAGACGCTTCTAACGATACCTAATTCGTCCAATTCTGCTAAGTATTTTAGGAGCTATGAGCTACACACAAAGCCTGTCAAAATCATAACCCTCCTTTGGCTTTGCCGTAGTCAGGTATAAACAAAGTATACGGCCTATTCAATGTGAGCGCTACATAAGTAAGCAGGTTACATTTGACGTTAGAAAAAGGTATTCCGTGACTGACAAGAGAAGGTAGTAATTTTCCCGAAACAAGATAGACTGCGATGTTATCCCGCCGGTATAATATGCCAACAAATTGAGTCTACCTATAATTAGTGGCAGACTTAATAGTTGGAATCGTCAAGTGGATTACCCGAGCAATTTAGACCAATTATACTACACGCTCGACGCGGTATCGTATTTTATTAGGGCACCGCCAGTTGAGTGTATTGCGAGCGAATTCACGTCGTTTTTAACCTTCTGCGATCGGCATCGCTGCGTGAATTAGTTATTTTATTACGTAGCTTTTTGTTAGCTTAAGAAAATGTTTTTAATACCAAAAAATAAATATATATATAAATTAGAATAAAACAGAAAACTTAGTGAGCTTTTAGATCGACGTTCGGGGTTCGGGTAGCACCGGCCGATTCAAGTATCAAACTCTTAAGAGTGAGTAAGACAGCAAGACTAACCAGTAGGCTTATAATCTAACTCGCTCGCAATCGCCATCGTGTTGATTTTGACAGTTCTTGTATGAATGTGACAGCTAGCTGATTCCGATGCCAATAGTCAGCCCATACATGAACTGTCAAAATGAACATGGCGATTGCGAGCGAGTTAGGTAATAAGCCTACAGATTGTCGTTCAAAGAGCTCAAATACGGAGAGAACTGTATTATATCAAATTAACAGAAGAAGATAATCCCTACTTATATTATAAATTCGAAAAAAACAGGTAAAAGTGGATTTTGTATGGATTTAAGTATGTAATAATCTAAATTATATAAGTATGATTATCCGTTGCCTAGTACCCATAGTACAAGCTATGCTTAATTTGGGACTGGGTCAATTGGTGTAATTTGTCCCACGTTTAAAAAAAAATTTGAAGACGATTTGAAGGCGGTTTTGAACTCTGTTTATCTGTCTGTTGCGCTTTCACGCCTAAACCACTGGATCGAAGAGATAGTTTGAGTTCGATAGTTTTTATCCCGGAAAATCGCGTAGTTCCCGCGGGATAACTATAAGCAAATTCTGCGCAGAAGAAATCGCGGGCTGTTGCTAAGCGACGGATAGAAATAAAAAAAATGCCCTTTTTGACAAAACGCAGCATGCTGACTTTCAGCAAAACTACTTTTTGCCAAGTTTCTTGCGGCGCATTCTTTTTGGCAATCATGGTGTTTCCCAATGCGCTGGTAGTTTAAAAAAAGACAATGTAAAAGAGCCCTTGGTGGCCAATTTGCAAAATTTTTTTTTTTTTTTTTTGCTTAATGTACCTTAGTTTTTTGTTGTAAACTTTAGCACGCGTTTGTGTTGAAGTGTCACATACTTTAGCATTAGTTCATTGCCGTTACGTGCAAGTGGCGTTAATTTGCCCATACTAATTAAGACGTCTACGCCTTCGAGACGTTTATTGTGTCAAAAACACACACTAGACGTTCAAGTCTTGTGTATAAACGTCGATGTGTCCATGATGTTGTTATTTTGCCTGATTAAATTCCGAGTATAGCAGCAAAATGTTAAATTCCAAATTTCTGATATCATTTTCATCCATGCTGATCTGGGAGTAAAGAAAAAACATAGAATGTACCAGTTGCTTCTCTACCCGCGCAAATGATAAAAGCCCATCGAGGGGATGGACGAAAATCATCGGAATCATGTTATAGGAGATGGGGCTAGCAACCCATCACTATTTTGATTCCATTTTTTACCTATACGCCCAGAATCTTGCTTTATGTGGCCTGTAGGTACCTGTTACCTTAGCCTCTGTCTACCCCGTAAGGGATACAGACGTGATTTGTGTATGTGTGTGTATATAACAAAGTCTTTATGTTACTCCATGGTAAGTTTAATAGAGAGAAAGAGATAGAGATCATTTATTTGCATAAATAAATGTGATTTAATATTTAGATTACAAAGTTGTTCTAGTCATAAAATAGTCCGCCATGTTTTGCCTTTCGGCGTACAAATCGCAATATATTTACACATTACAACGATTAAAACTAATTACAGTTCAGTTAAATTAGTACATGTTATCACAATTCATTATCCATATCATTTAAGAATTCATTATTATTTCATTAATTTACGTCTGAAAACGTCATGGAAACCCGTTTAGAACTTTCCAAAATTATGGGGCACGAAAACTGCCGAAAAACACCACTTCATCCTATTTGGACACACTGTGGCTCCGGATTAAGAATGCTAATTAAATAAATGTCTACGCTTCCTTTTTCCACGGAATTACCATAAAATAAACGACTTACACTATCTAACAGTGTAAGTGTTTCACTGTATGCTAATAACACGCGATTAAAGCGTCGCTTGCAGTGCCACCATTTCCTAACCTCATGCCAGACCGAAACATAACGTGAACCAAGTGTATAAGACTGGAAACTGTTTTATTGCACCGTGTTTATACACACATGGAATTATTCTAAGCTGTGATAGTGGATTCTATCGCTGTGACGTAGGGTGGAAAATAGTGGAGAGAAGACGGTTGAAACAGGAAATTTCCTACTCATATCTAACGCCTTCTGATAAAATCTCGCCATTCGGTTAATGTCGCTGCCGTATCATAATTCTAAGTTTAATTAAGAACTTGCTACGACTCGGAGCTGAGAATTTTTTCGCGTTACCTCCATCTTAAAGTTTTTGCGGGTTTAGTGGATTACAAGCATAGAGATAATTACTAAGAGTGGAAGAACCAAATATATTTATATCCTACTCCGCTACCAAGAGCAAGGTTGGTAGAGAACTAACAAGGTATGTATTTTTGTTTATTAATATGGATTTGCGTAAAGTAGCGTCTGACTGAATCAATTATTCAATATGGAACTGTCAATGGAAGATCACTAGTTAAAAAACCACACTTGTATTGTATAAAGAAATTATAGAACAAATTATCATTTTTGTAAATCAGTAAAGTTTACTGTTGCAAAATTCCATAGCTCGTGTTGGTTAATTTATACAAGAGTAAAAAAAAGGTAACGAATAACCCAGCAGTCGTAAGAAATTACAACACACGCGCTATCAGCTAACATTTTGAGAAAACGTTCCACTGCATAAGCAAATAAAATTATTTGATTATAAAATGCGGTCGTAAAAGTGATATTTTCAAAGGGATTTTGACCACTGCCTTCAATAAGCTGACGGTTGGTTGCGGACTGCAAGTTATCTAAATGTTATTGTTCGTAATTCGTACTATTTACTGTCAAATTACTATTAGGCATATATTTCAACTGATATGTTTGGGTCGCATTCCGCACGTTTCTATAGAAGAACAGTTACCGTGCCGTTGCTCCATAAATTATAATGTAGGCGGATAACTTTAGTAAAGTAACAAATCCTTTTACCGTCATCTGTTAAAAATCACCGCAAAAGACTTAATTAAACCGTCTTGTAGACGGATCAATTAGCTAAGCAGTACAGCGAAACGGAATGGGAATTAAGAATAAAATAAATTGAGTTATAAATTGCTTGCGATTAACGGTAGATTTAGAGGCAATTAGGTGAAGTTTCCTGTTTAATTGATTGCAGTTTGAGAGCGAGAGATTATTAATTAATTATTCAGTGGGAACTTGTGTTTTGATGCCGATTTTGATTAAGATGTCTTTTGATATAGTAATTAGGTAAATTAGCAGTAATATGCGCTCAGCAGGATGTTTACATGCAGTGTCTTTTACACATTTTCTTGACTAAAAGTTTTGTTTCTAAACGACACTGAAAATTAGAACACAGAGAAATCCGAAAAGTAAAGCTATGGCCGGGAATCGAACCCGGATCCTCGTCATTCTGTGACACGTGCTATACCCCTACACCACACACAGAAGGTGGGCAAGCCTTCGATTTTTTTTATCTGTTACTAGCTGTCACGAGACCTTGTTACTATACGAATTTTGTCGCCAAGCGTCATCTGTTTGAATGATGTGTCTGTACGACACAATTACGAATTCTTCTATGCGTTCTAATTTTCAGTGTGTAAAACCGTAAAAGTAAACATAAAAAATCAAGAAGTAAATTTTTTTGATTCATTTGGTAATTTTTGTGTAAAAATTTTACACACACAACACACAAAGCACGTCTTTAACCCTTACGGGGTAGACAGGTTAGGCAACAAGACCTTTGCGTGGTGACACCACTATGCTCCCACGGCGCCTCTCCAATGGCAGAGAGGGAATACCGGCGGTTTTTTAGTGGGTAGGCCTCCTCCGCTTCCCCCCGCTCGGGTGGGGGGGGGGGGTGGGGGGGGGGGGGGGAGGAGAGTCCCACATAACTTCCGCGCCGTCCCCACGGCGCGGTCGTATGCGTAACGCATTTTTCCGCCGCAAAAAAAAAAAAAAAAGGCAACAAGACCTTACAGGCCACGTTTACCATTGTAGGCGTATAGGTGGAAAGGGGAATCAAAATGGTGATAGTTTTTTTTTTACTTAAGTACCCAGTTTAGTTTGGTGCTCAGCAAGTCCTAGCGAAATGTGAACGTTAAATTTTTTCAACTATATTCATATTTAAACAGACTCATATCGTGTTTAAAAATTTTCAACGCGCTACATTAAAACTTCCCAACTTTCAGTTACCTACGTTCTAAAATTCATAACCTGGATCCAAGAATAAATTTAATGTTTTAACTTTTTACATAATGTGTAAAGGGCCGGCTTTTTATTATAATAATTATTATCTATACTAATATTATAAAGAGGAAAAATTTGATTGTTTGTTTGCATTGAATAGGCTCCGAAACTACTGGACCGATTTTAAAAATTCTTTTGCCGTTAGAAAGCTACATTATCACTGAGTGACATAGGCTACTTTTTACCGCGGGAAATACCTTTTACTACGGGAAAATTAATTTATCGCGGGCGAAGCTGCGGACGGAAGGTTATAAATGAAACAGATCACTAGTGTTTTTATTGGACTAAACAAATTAACTAATCTTAAACATGATTCCTAAGATTTTCGCCCATTCTCGATGAGCTTTTACTATCTGCGCTGGAAGAGAGACCACTGGTACATTCTATGTTTTTCCTAAACGCCCAGACCAGCATGGATCTTGTTATTTAAAATATATTTACACAGCAAACCTTTCAGTAGACTTGAACATAATAAAATAACAGTAGATAAACGTCTTGTTCCCTGATTTTCTTTGAATTCACCCCGACTTATGCATCATGCGAGTTCAGCAGGTAACGCCGGCAGTGATTCACGGTCCATTTTTACTGATTTACTGGAAGGAAATCTCATTGCACTTATATCAGCTCTTTTACTATGGGCGAACGGTTCAGTCTTTGAAAGACTGGCTGCTCAGTGAACAAAAGTCGAGGTATTTAAAGATGCTTCCATAGATAACCTTAATTGTATTGTTGATACGTAATGTATAATCATTATTCCAATTAATAAGCAACCCAAAATATGGCCGCTCTATAATTGGCATTGTTCATTTTTTTTAGTATGCTCCAATTCGAAAACCATTTCGAGGAAAACCATCAATTATCCGATTTATCTTGTCCGATTTCAAAAATACTTTATGATTGCAGATATTTTTGTAAAAGTACTTTGAACCTTTGTTTGACCGAACGACCGGGTTTTTAGACAGAATCCAGCATCGAATGTTTGCCACAAAAATGAAAAAAAAAAGTTTGGCTACGGCAACTGTCACGTGTCACTGTCAAATCTACAAAACCATAGACAAAGCCGTTTTTTTATAGCCAGCCGAACGAAGGCGATTGGGATTCTGTCTAAATTCACGAATTATCAAACAGCGAAAAAATATTTATTATTAATTAACAAAGCAACGTAAAAGCATAATATTCAAATTAGTTGCTTGAAATAGTCCATTTTATCAAATAAAGGTGTTAAAAGCACAGCTTAAAAAAAATGAACAATGCCAATTCACTTTCCTTTTAAAAATTCACCAAAAAGAGGTCTCACAGCCATATCGTAGTCGTATATTTTCAACCTGCGCCATTTGAGATAGTTTATTCCTTCTATTTAGGTGCGGCGGGATCTTAGAATGTTCTGGTTGTGTAAAATAGTTATGCACGGAGAACAAGCGTTTTGACACTCGCCACGTCAAAATAGTCGAAGAAAATGTTTCCCGATCGTTTCTCTACTCCAATGCAAAAACGTGGCGAATCGAAAACCAAATAAAGCTGAACGCGAGCTGAGCATTTTAATTAAGAGCCCGACAAAAGAGCCTTTCGGTCAATCGTTCACGAAATGAATTCACTAAAATCAGACCCGCAAGCCAAACCCCTTTTACAATGCAACAGCGCAAAAAACGTGCATCCCCGTTGATCTAGTTCAGCGAACTTTAACCCAATAGGGTAATGTTCAGATTCATTTGCGTTTTTTACTTTCGCAGTGGTTTTAAAAAAGGATTTCCTCTCCGCCACACGTACCGCTAACACATTGGCCACATCTGTCACCAGGCAACCCAATATAGAAAAGCCTTCAATTTACAAGATTAAAAATCGGTCAAGTGCAAGGGATATATTCCCGATCGTCTTTACTTAATGTTATTAGGGGGCGTTTCACCTGATATTTTAAGTGACTGTTATCTATGACGTCGTTGCATGTGTGTGTGTAAGACCTTAGTATCTGTACAAGTCCGTCTACACTCCAGCGTTTGTGCAGCTATTCTCCGAATTGGTGCATTATTACCATCTGAGTGTAGCCTCAAAAAATCGGCCGTATTAAATTGTTTGCGCAAATCAATGGATAAACTATGTGTTCTGAGAATCTTCTAAAAACTACAAAAAGACACACATTATTGATTATAGTGCCATCTAACGGGACTTATTCAGTGAGCTAACGCGAGCATCTGCCTTAATCAAAATAACCAAACCACCACATTCTAAGACACCATGTATAAGCTTTTTGTACTACCTATTTGACAGGTAGAAAGAAACTATACTTTATATTATCCGATACGACACTATCAACTAAAATGCCCATTTATCTTAGAGTCAAGTAACTGTACTAGTAACGTGACATGTTCGGTTCAAACTGATTCACCAAAACCGCACGAATTTGCAATCCAATTGGCGCCTGCCGTCGATGACGGCTACAGTCATGAACACAGGTTATGTTGGTAAACTTGTGACATCAAACTGGATTGGTCATGCGAACTTGCATCCGTTACTGTCCATTCGTGTCCATTTAATTATAGACTGACGAACTGTTTGCGAGCCACTGAATGTAAGGCGATTGCAACAAATTGTAAGCTGAACTTGGTATAGCAGTTGGTGGGTCAACTATTTATTTTTGTTATTCTGTCTCGTCTCTGTTTATTAGAAGAAATGTTGTTGCTTAGTAAATAACTAATTATGGCTTTAAAGTATCACAAAATTTCATACCAAGTTTTGAATTTCTAGGACAACTAAATACATGGAATTTGTATAGAAAGAACTTTTTTGAATTAACTGTAGCTTTTCATCGAGTTGAGTTAGAAGGTTTTTGTCACAGCTCCAAGAGCCTGCAGACATTATTTGGTATTAATTTCAACTTTATACCTATACGCGTTCCTGAGAAAAAGAGGTCTCGACAGACGGGCAACAAAGTGATCCTATGTAAGAAGTTTTTTTTTGTCTACGTTCTTGATAAAAATGTTCCGGAAAAAGAATCCAATTCCTTTGGCCTCTCATGTATTTTAGTTTGTATTAATATTCGCCGGTACCAGTATATTTGCAAATTGGATTTCTTATTGTTTACTTCCATAAAGTTTCAATACTCCCGGCAGTAAAAGAAAGGGGGTGAATGGAACAAAATGGAATCGAGGAGGCATAAATTGTTTTCCTCTGTACCTAAGTATAAATATCCAGTAGTGTTTTGTGTCGGCGGAGGTTTCAAACCGAGTAATTTGACGTGACAGAACTATTTCCGGATTCTATTTCTGAATTGAATTTATTTCTCCATTACTGGCAATACAAAAATCTGGGGTGTCTGTAGGGTGCGTGTTTATTGCATAAAAGCCATTGATCTAATAAAAGAAACCTTTTACAATGGCAATATTAACGATCGGCGTATTTGGTCCCTCAAAAGTTTTTCTGCTGTTTAAATGATACTAGTTAACCCTCCCCGGTTTCGCACCATTCCGATGATGCAAACCACATTAAAATCTGTTTCTTTTTGATGAAAAACTGTAGGTATAGATTTTATTAAATATTTCTACAACGCAAAAAAATATTAACAAAACCTTTCATTCAAGGCCGTTAAGCCAAACAAGATTGATACGCAAAAATATATAGCATTTATATTGGCAGCATATGGATTATTCGGTTTAACGACGTGTGCATTCTTTTAGATTATAAAAGGGGATTATATTTTAAAAGCTGATGCAACAATTTAAAGACAAGCTTTTGTGATAATCTTAACATGGAAAAGAGACTTATCAAACTTATTCGGCAAGCGTAGTGTAGGACACAGACTAGAGGAAGCGATGAATTTCGCAAGGTAGCTGGCAAGAGCTAGATGAGAGTAGTCGAGGATCGTGCACAATGGCGAGTAGTTGGAGAGGCCTTTTTTATGGCGTGGAAAATGCACCTTATGCATCCGCCCGGTACGGGGTTACCGGAGGTATGCGGGGCTCTCCCGTGACGGCAGGCATACCCACTAAAACTACACGGATTCTCGGTCGTATGTGAGGTGTTACGGGAGCACTCGGTGTCACCGCGACGCCCCACGACTAGTTAAAGAGGCCTATGTCCAGCAGTGCACTAGTAACTAGTAGTAACTAGCTGACGATGATAATGGCCATGAACATTTATTCTAAAATATGCTATAAAAAGAAGTCCAAAGAGCTAGGTTCTGAAGGTCCTTGAATGACTAAGCTTATTCTTTGTCCGAGGAAGCTACCAGCACACATAGACTACCAGTCTCTTTCTAGAACGAAGAGTATGAAAGAGATGGATAGTCTATTTCACGCGCACTTATCCTAGCCGCTGCTTTACAGTCTATGACGTCAGCTAGGCTCTTCAACTTCAGTAACTCCTCGGACGCGTAATGTATATTTGTCGTTTTCATTCTTTCCGCTATTATTTAGATGTTGCATCAACTGTATTTGAAGCTCTATCTTCTTGCAGTACCATCATTATACTTCCGGAGATCAGCCATCAATATAGGTATTCGGATCGGAGTAGAGAACCAGGTGCTCAACTTCAACGACACGTTTTTAAATTTCTAAGCTATGAAAGTCTTCTTCCAGGTTCAATCCTTCTAATTCCTATATAATATACCTACGTATTAAACAAACGCACGCACGCACGAGAATAGATTAACCGCGGACAGGCACAGGCTCGCCAAATCGGACCGATCCGTGTACTACCTGGGGCCCTCCGTGTACAACTGTCTGCCAGACCATGTCAGGAATGCAGCTTCCATCACAATTTTAAAGGCCGACTGCAAAAGTGGCTTCTTGATAATGTTTTTTTATGATAACGGTGAATTTTTTGATTTGCCGCACTCGCAGAGTAAATAGAAATAAGCTTTAGTGACATGTAATGCCGATTACCAAGAATAAATTTCATTTCTTTTCGTGACAAGACCTAAAGACCACGTTTAGCATGGTTGTGGGCGTATGGATGGAAAGGGGAATCAAAACAGTGATGGCTTGCTAGCCACATCGCCTATATAACATGATCCCTAAGATTTTCACCCAATCCCTCGATGGGCTAATACCATCTGCGCGGGAAGAGAAGCAAATGGTACATTCTATGTTTTTTCTTAGCTCCCAGACCAGCATTTATTTCAATCAGGTTTATATTACGGCCGATATATCATCATAATTCTAGGTATGATAGGTGCTTATACATGTTTCTTTTTCGATCAGACAAGAAATCTACAGTTTACACCAAAAAATTAAAGTGTTCTCTGATAAAAATTTCACCATGTATAAATTATTTTTTCAGCCGTGTCCATCAGCCAACTGACCTGAAAAGAGTTTTTCACGGCTCGTTTAAAGACCCCCGACTCAACATCCCCAGGGTAGGTTTATCTGTAAACTGCAGATGCTCATTTGTATAGAAAACTCCCTGAAGGGCAGAAAGGGTCGGTGTGGATTCACTTAAAGTTACCTTTATTATTGAGCAGGTGATAATTTCATCGCCTTGTTTATTATTATAGCCTCATTTACTTTATTTTCTGATTTTCTCAAGAGTTATTAGCGCTTAGAATTTATTTTATGGGTTCTTGAATAAATTGGTCAGAGAACACTTCTTCCATGCTGGTCTGGGAGGAAAGAAAAAACATAGAATTTAACAGTTGCTTCTCTTCCCGCGCAGATGGTTAAAGCCCATCGAGGGAATGGACGAAAGTCTTAGGAATCATGCTATAGGCGATCAACCTATCACTATTTTGATTTACCTTTCCACCTATACACCCTTAATCATGCTAAACGTGGCCTTAAGGTTTTGTTACCTTAGGCTTTGTCTACCCCGTAAGGGATTAAGACGTGATGTATGTATGTATGTATGTAACACTGAAAAAAGCTTTATTTACTTTTATGTGCTATGAATTTGCTTAATACTATTTTTGACAATAAAACTTAGGCTTAGAAAAAAATTCATTTCGTAAACGGCAATAATGGTATATAAATAATACTATGACTACCAACTAAAAAAACAAAAACTGCATTTTCAAAACTCCAAAAACACTACCGTCCAACGGCAATGATTGTGACGTCATAAAATCAGAAAAATACACCAACAAAACAATCATAATTGTGACGTCAAAAATTAAAAAAATACAAAAGGCGCTTATAGATTTCAAATTGTTACGGAGATACATGCATTCTTTTTCTCAATTCTATCCTCAAGCTTCAAATTACCCCGCTCAAATTGCTCCAAAACTGTGGGAACTCAAAACCCCTTTCAAATGAAGAAGTCATTGGCACTTCAGCGAGCTGTGTTTGTAGTCTATTTACATTCACAGTGGCTGCCAGCAATGTAATCAAAAGCTTTCCGTTTGTCCCAATGTTGCATTATGGTAACGAGGTTTCAGTCTCCGACATACCAACTAGATATAGGACCTTAGGTTGAGGACCCACGAACGTGGCACGCTTTGCGACAAGCGCTTCGGTCGACAGTTAGACTGAGCTTTGCATCCTGTTCAAACTCGTGTTCTAGGCTTTAGAGTACGCACTATCCCGACACCGTTTTGCGTATAATTTGCCGACATCCGATTAAAATCGGATCCGACGCCGACAAAAGGATTGAACGTACGTTTTCTGTCACTACAATGTACATTTCAAACTCATCCTTAGTAAGTAAGTAAATGTTTTATTGTACAAAATATAAAGGAACAGAGACAAATCACAAAAATACCTTAAGTACATGCACAAAGGCGAACTTATGCCTATCAGGGGTCCCTAACAGTTGTTAACCTTTGAGTAAATGAGAGGAGCATTAAGTGAGAGAGCGACAATGAGTGAGTTTAAAATATCCATATAGTGAAAGCCACAATAGAGCGTACATCTCAAAATACAACAAACAATTCATAAATAAACTACTAAATATCATTACACATGCATACATACACACTACGTACAATATGAGTACACACATACAGTATTTAAAGAGATACGCTTATACAAACATAGATCATGCCTCTTTTCCATAGAGTTAGGCACAAGTAGAGACTACTTTGTTTCACTAACATGCCTTTTACGATTATTATTACTAAAATTATTCATTTGAAAGTAAAAAGACTGCCTGTCCGTTTGTTTGCCTGTTTTACCGCTTGAGATGAAATTTGGCAAGAAAATACTTTGGGCAGGGATAAGCTACTTTTACCCCGGAAAATTGTGTAGTTCCCGCGGGATAATGTTAAAAAATGCTTCCCAGATAAATTCGCTGACAACAGCGAGTTAGTGGCAAAAAATTCAAATTCTACAAGAGTGTGCCAATACGTCTCAATACATAATTAAGCTGCCAATTTGTCCATATTTACGTAAGACGATTTTTGTGGCAAAAACTTCACTGAAGGCTCGAGTGGCAACAGTTCACAATTTATTAGAAGCTCGTCTGATTTTCCGAGGTATGAGATTCTCTGTCTGGTGTCAGTAGGTAACATTGTGCGCAAAAATATCGTAATTATGTCGCGCGATGTGTGACTCACTCAACAGTCAGCGAAAGAATATAATTTTGCTTAGTTGTTGCTACCTTCGATATATACGACCTTTTCCTTAGGGCGTTGTGGTACAAATGTAATAAATGCTAAATGTTCCTCATTTCAACATAATGGGAACGTGCATACTAGAATAAGAGAACACTTACCTTTATCGAAGAATCTGTGTAATTTCATCTATAAGCAGAACACAAAAAATGTTTTGTTTGTATCGTAATTTTAATAGCAACCCATCACTATTTTGATTTCCCTTTTCACCTATACGCCCTTAATCATGCTAAACGTGGCCTTAAGGTTTTGTTTCCTTAGGCTCTGTCTACCCCGTAAGGGATAAATACGTGATATATGTATGTATGTAATTTTTTTTTTCATTTGTGAAACGAACTTGTCCGATTTGGCACCGCTTCATACAATTTCCTCTAACTTCTGGCAGCGTGCTTCAACAAAAGACTCAATTATTTTCATAGGCTTAATGGTTTTTCTCGGAACATTTATGTTAGTATCTTCACGAGAAATTTAAAGAAGGTAGCAATCAAATGAAAATCATTCATTTTAAATCAATATAAATACGAACCTTGAACGAGGCTATTCAGCTTTGATCGGTTGTAAAGTTACCGAACTTAAAACATTAAAAATAGCCAAAAAAAAGGTTTATTTCCAAAAAAAAATTTGACTTCGAACACTTATAATTTTTTTTGCATCTGTATAATGCAGATTAATTATTATTCTGTGTTATTCCTCGTCACCTAAATACTTAAAGAAGGCCCGCGTAACGGGGCTCCTATATTTCATACACACACACACACACACACACGCACACGCACACGCACACGCACACGCACACGCGCACGCGCACGCGCACGCGCACGCGCACGCGCACACGCACACGCACACATAAATCGCGTCTTTATCCCATCGTCATTCGTCTTTATATTTATGTAATTAATGGACCTAAAATAATCTAGTCTTGTTTATTGCTATCTAGTTCCATGCTGGTCTGGGAGCAAAGAAAAAACATAGAATGTACCAATTGCTTCTCTACCCGCGCAGATGGTAAAATCCCATCGAGGGAATGGGCGAAAATCATAGGAATCATGGTGATTTGATTCCATTTTCTACCTATACGCCCACAATCTTGCTAAATGTGGCCTGTAGGTACCTGTTACCTTAGGCTCTGTCTACCCCGTAAGGGATAAAGACGTGATATATGTATGTATGTATTTATGTAGTTTATTGAATATTCCTATTTTTAGCCGACAGAGGGATGAGAACGTGGGAAAGTTTGATAAAATTTAAACTAATCTGGAATTGTACAAAACAAATTTTGTACTAAAGTTTACGAAGCTTAAAGTATGTCCACCACTATAGAGGTTAAAGAATCGACAGGAGAGAACTGAACCAAAGTTTTACTATTAAATATTAAATGGACGAATACCTTTCAAAATTAATTATTTGCGACAAGACCAAAGCAAGCCAGCTAACCTATTTAAGTCATAACGGATAAAACTTTCTCACAAATCTAAGTTATCGGGGCAACGAGGCGTTAGACGTGTGATAAGAATAGTGATACAACTGAGAATTTTATTAAGTGTTTCATTGTTTTTTGTCATACGTGGCTTTTATCACAAAAAATGACTAAACGTTATGTCGGACGTAAAATGCCTCGTACCCTGATATTTATGATACTGCATTTTCATGACAGTGATTTCAGTGACTAATATTGTAAATGAGAACAGTTTCCAGTATAACTTTTAAGGTGCAAAGGTTAATTCAAATTTTATTTAACAAAATCAAAAGGTAGATGTACTTTTAGAATCAGAAATCAACTTGTAAAAATGATATTTTAGTTGGTTTTTCAACCCGTAGTTTGAAACAAATATTATTTCAAGCAAAAATGTATTTAAAACTTATATAATAGTTATTTCAAAGTCTATTGTGGCTTTCACTTCCATGCTGGTCTGGGAGCAAAGGAAAAACATAGAATGGACCAGTTGCTTCTCGTCCCGCGCAGATGGTAAAAGCCCATCGAAGGAATGGGCGTAATTCTTAGGAATTATGTTATAGGCGATGCGGCTAGCCACCCTTCACTATTATGATTCCTTTTTCCACCTATACGCCCACAGCCTTGCTAAACGTGGCCTATAGGTCTTGTTACCTTAGGCTCTGTCTACCCCGTAAGGGATGGACACGTGATTTGTGTATGTGTGTGTATGTATGTGTATTCAAAGGCTAAAACTAGCAGTAAAGTACGTAATATGAAACAGCAAAAAAGTCAGTATTAATTTTCTTCATTCGCAGCGTAGGTTTAATCCCATAAGAGCCAATATTGCGAAAGTTGGTTCGGGATTCGGCCAGTTCATACGTTTTTCATAGAGCTCTCGAAGTCGGAAGAATTATACCAAGTTAATGAAGACGTGTGTTCAGTGTTCACATAAAAAGGATTTATGCAACGTAGTGCTTGAAAGTCCAAGAATTTCATTTATTTTAGAAGTTTTCAGGCCATTTTTTTCTGACAGCTAAAATGTGATTTCTACACACACACACACAAATCACGACTATATCCCTTACGGGGTAGACAGAGCCTAAGGTAACAAAACAGAAAGGCCACGTTTAGCATGATTGTAGGCGTATAGGTGGAAAAAGGTATCAAAATAGTGATGGGTCGCTAGCCGCATCGCCTATAACATAATTCCTAAGAATTTCGCCCATTCCCTCGATGGGCTTTTACTATCTGCTTGGGACGAGAAGCAACTGGTACATTCTATGTTTTTCCTTTGCTCCCAGACCAGCATGGAAGCTGGAAGTAATTTTAAGTTTAACCAAAAAATACCTTGAAAAAAATATCTATGTTTCTATTAAACCAAGCCAAACTCCTTCGAAAAGGATGCAAATTTAAGAAACATCAATAAATAATAAAGATGCTTCCCTACCACTAACAAAGTTCGCATTCGAAATTGTGGAATAGAGCGAACATCACGGCCAATGTACGTCGAGCCGTCTCGCTAACCATGTTGCACCTGAAAAGGGCGCAGACAAACTGGCCGTTGCCAAACTGCGGCACCGGTAATGCAGCATTATGTAAATGTGCCTTGTCTAAATAAAGCCAAGCGGGAAATATGAGAAGCACTGGACAAATTACCCGGCCTAATAAAGATGGTAATACTGTACTAAACAATTTGATATTCTAGTCCCTTTATGCGTTGTCTAATTGTGTACAATGCACGCTCGAATTTCCAGTTCGCCGACGAAAATGGTAGGTATTACAATAAGTAAATTCGTATGCGTTCGTGTAATGTGTACGACGTTGGTTTGCATGTGTGACAGTTGTGCTCATCAAACTTTGATAATGATCCCGTTGAGGGATCGAAACGCGTCAGTGTTTGTGTGGTGTAAGGGATATTTAAGTTTGTGGGATTTATGTTTTATTGGCAGTAGCAGGGAGGGATTGCATGAAAAACATTATATATATCACACAGGCTTGGTTATCTTGCGCGTGAGTAGAGGAGTAGCAAGGTAAATTTGTTGTTCATTGAAATGGACCTCCGCAAAGTAACGCCTGATTCAAAAAAATATTTAAATTCGTTAGCCTTAGAGAGAAGGTGAATATTTCACAGAAAAGTTTTGTGTGAATATAATTACTACTAACATTATAAACGCGAAAGTTTTTAAGTATGGATGGATGGATGGATGTTTGTTACTCTTTCACGCAAGAAACGGCTGGACAGATCTGGATGAAATTTGGAACATAGATAGATTATAGTCTGGAATAACATAGGCTACTTTTTATCCTGGAAAATTGCGTAATTCCTGCGGGATAGCGATAAACGAATTCTATGCAGACGAAGTTTCGGGCAACAGCTAGTAGATACATAAATCACGTCTTTATCCCATACGGGGTAGAGAGAGCCTTAGGTAACAAGACCTAAAGGCCACATTTAGCATGATTGTGGGCATATAAGTAGAAAGGGGAATCAAAATAATTGTAATAAACTTCCATTATATTGGTCATTTTACGCTATTTGTATTGTATATACGTCATCACCAACATACATTATCTCTCCGGAACAAAATTTTTGCATGTATTTACTTTACATTTTCTTCCCTCCAAGATTTTTCTTCTTCCTGTTTTCGCGCCGTAGATGCGATGCGCCCGACGCTGTGAGTGTTCGCTTTCCTGCATTTTCCGTAGAAAAATCACGACCAACGATTAATATGTAAAACACTGTACATCACACGTGGATAATGTAATAAAGAGCACCACATAAAAATCCCGTGTTTTCGTTAGAAATTACCCCCGCGCTACGTTCTGGTCGCTGGCACAAGAGAAAGCGATTAAACCAAATTTTCTACCAAGACAAAAATACCCGAGTCTCGAGCCTTAACACTCTCAAATACAAAATTCGAAGTTCTCATCGTGCCTCGTTCATGCTAACAGCAGGGTTTGTCAACCAGTGGTTCACAGGGGCCGTGACATGTGTGCCAGGGTCCGCAGCAAGTCAGTTAACCCTTCACATATAACTATAAGTGATTTCTAACATTAGGTTTCGTTTTCTTTTCCTACAATAAGCTTAGACAGGGGTCCATCGACATTTTGAATCTTGAAGTTTGAGAAACACTTTCTGAAGTAAGAGAGACGGCATGATATCTTAGACAAACAAAAATCAAAGATAGGGCACGGGAATGAACTTAGTTCCTCGTTTTTTGTGACACTTGAAATCCAATACACCATTGAGAATACAATGTTGACATATTTTTCGTTACTAGAATCGGTTATTTTTCAAATTGCTTAGTGAGACTTGTCGCACGTAACAGTTTTTGTTGCGTTACGGAATGACGAGGATCTAGGTTTAATCCCTAGTTATATTTCTTTAAATATTGTTATACGTTTTCTCGTTTCACTTATAACATAATTATTTCCAAACGGATTCTGGCTAAATTATTTAACCTGAAATTGAAAACCGTTAATATATTGACAGTAACGCAAAACTCAATTATTAAGTCACAAAATAAAAATGATGAAATATTAAACAAAAACAGACAGTAAGGATTAGAAGGAATAAAATAAAGTATGCAAGTTTCTATGCATATTTTGTTTGTGCTTTTCTTTACTTTGGTGAAAATCGGTGTTGAAAAATTTTAACAAACATTTTTGCACACACCACGTGAAATAATATTATGCGTATCTGTCGAACTGTTTTGGCAGACATGGCTATGAATAAACTAGAATAATTTTCCAAAACAATTATCTCAGACCTGCTATGGGTGATGTAGGGGTGCACGCGTCACGGAATGACGAGAATCCGTGTTCTAATTTTTACTGTCGTTTAGTTTTTATCGTTGCAATAATTACCGTCTGAATAAAGGCGTTCATTTCATAACCGCTATGAGTTTATATCCCAAGCCCCTCCTTTACCGCGTTCATCATTTTAAATTGGAAACTCGATACTCCAGATAGGTTCATCCTTTCTGAATGTTTTTTGTTGTAACGAGTTATACAAATCAGGGACGTGAAATATTACGTGGCACCCAGTAGCCAGCGCTTTTGTTGAAGTAAATAATGTCGTTAATTTTGTGAGGCAAAGTGCGATATTATAGTATCTAAATTCACATTAATTTAACCTTTTAAGTATCGAGCGATTAACTAACTGCAACAAATTTGGTTACTTATTTTCCTTGACTTTCTTTTCCGAGCAAATTTCCGTGGTTGCCGTCTGCTTCTAGCTTGCTTTATTTCTATCGTTGTAACAAAAAAATTATTGATTTCTGAAATAAATGATGTTTGCATTTTTTCTCTTTGACTGTTTTTTTTCCTCCAAAAATTGTGACTACTTCTTTGTCCAATTTAGTAGTAGGTACACAAAAACTTTGTAAAAATTGCGTAAGTCTGGACTTAGGTTTAAATCCCCAGCTCAACGGCTGCGGGCGGTAACTCAAACCGCTTACTTACCAGGTTTTTTACCAGCTTAGAATATTCCGTATTTTCCATTTCAAGCAGATTTTTTTCGGATTCCGAATAATACTGTTCAATGACAAAATCGAACGTTTAAGCCGTGTGGGATTACACGCAGGTAATCCTTTTATGTTGTGTCCAGATTTATTTTATCTGGTTGTTTCTAGATATTTTTTTTTACAGCAGTGTCAGAGTTTTTTAATGCGTTTTATTTTTCAATTTACGACGACATAATATATTTTTTAACGTTGAGAACAATTTATTAATATACAAACCATTAAAAACTAAATAATAATAAGGATCACTAAAACTACGAAAGTTGATTCAAAGTAAATCATGTTAAAAAATATTAAAAATTAACCTAAAAAATATCCGCCTGTTTCATGCCTGGTTCAAAGGTTCCCATTATGTTGGCCGCGTTGCCTCTTTGTACTGCTATATTTTATTAAAAGCCTTTTTTTTAGTTCATACCACGACTATATCACGACTTTATCCCTTGCGGGGCAGAGAGAGCCTAAGGTAACAAAACCTTAAGGCCACGTTTATCATGATTAAAATTTATTTAACTTAAGAAAAAAACAGAAATCTTGAAAACTCTGGATCGCATTTGCCAGTTTTTCTTTTCAGAAGAACGACCATAGTCTACTATAAAATAGTTATTGAAAAACAGAGTTGTATCTTTTTGTCAGTAAGACTTTTGTCGTCCGTACGTTTTAAAAAAAATGTTCTTTAATTGCAGGTCTACCTTTTATGATCAAATAATTATTTAGCCACGTACTCCGTAACGATACTAACTCAGCATTAAATCACACGGCGCAATACCCAGTCGATTTAACCTCGGTTTATGCACGCAATAGGCATCTGGCTGATCATAATTTTGCTCTAACGCATACCCAGCCATTAAACGCATTAGTGCAACGCAACTGTTGAGCGTAGACGCGTTTGCGTTTACGTTGCGATATTGCTTACGTTTGTTATCGCGTTCAGCTGTCGCTGGGTAGTGTAAATGTTTTGCACGAACGGATTAATTGCAGCCGATTGCTATGCAGGCTGTTAGAAAATTATGTTACGGCGCTGCCTCGTTTTTTTGTTAGATAGGTATTATGTTTCTATGAAACTCGCGTGTACTAGTGGAAATTATTTTGACGAGCATCAAAGTGATGAACTGTGGCAGACATTTTTTTTTATGTGATATTGAATATTTATGTCTCTTGTAAAAAATGTGCAAGCCAAGCAACGTGGCGTGACGGTAGAGGGCCCTATGACCAAGTTTTTAAATAAACAAAAAAGTTTCTCGAGTGCTGGGCGGGATTTTAACCCACGTTAAGGTTATACGCGACAAGCATCCTAGTAATTGGACCAACGGGACTTCTGACCCAGGCCTCCGAAAAAGAATACCCTGTGGTGCCATCTACACAAAATTGTCTACAAGTCACGACACGACTCCTAAAAACTCCTTTTCGTGTGCAGGCCGGGAGCTGATCAGACATTGCTGTAAAAAATAGTATTTTAACCAGTCAAACAAAATATATATATATAACTATAACTTTAATTCTTAATTTGAATGTATTAAAATGCATGATAGAAAATAATATAATATTTGTACACCATTATTATGGTAAAACAAGATTGGACATTAATACACTGTAACATCAGTTTTACTTTTGTTTATGCAAATAAAAATTATCTTATCTTATCTTATCTTATCTTATCTTATAGGTAAATATTTTACTGAGAAAGTCACTCAATAAAAGCTAATTGAAACAACGCTGGTGTGACGTTAAGGTCGGCTTACTCGATGTAATCGGCTCAACGGAACGTGGGTACACTGTCATATATTACACTTTCGTATATTTTTCGCCATAAGACGGGTTTAATCCTTGCAGATGAATTATGTCACCGTGAACAGCACGCGGGAAATTAATTAAGATAGCGATTTGTATAAGTGGTGGTGTTTGCGTTGGTTTTGTTATAATTTTATTATCCTTTTTACTCGTATTCTGTTACGCCAAATTCCGTGCGTAATTTTATAATTAATTAATTCATATTTAGAAGTAAGAATCTTGTCTGTCGACGGGCTTTATTTTTCGGTTTACTCATAGAACCTGGATCTATCACTGAAAACAGCGCCATCTCTCACCCTAGATGAGCAGTGAATGTTTCACGGGAGTAAGTGATTGTGTCAACATTATTCAACCAGATGGCGCTTGGCAAAAAAATTGCGTAGTAACGACAAGACGACACAGCTGATACAGATGGAAAAAATCGAAAGCACCTACCTGCTATGATGGCTGGTGTATCACGCATCAAGACGAAGTGAGGATCTAGGTTCGATTTCCGACCACCAGAATTTACAGTCGTTTAAAAACATAATCTTGAGTAGCATAACAGCCTCAGTAATCTTTAATACCTTTTCAGCAACCTTGTATTTACTCCAAAAAATACTAATTCCGAGAATCTTTAGTCCTAAGTATTTAACTCGACTTAGCAATAGCATTTTATTCCGTTGATTGTATTACTTTATTTAAACAGCGACGATTTGATACAAACGCGTTTAGTTTCTCCTTAAATATTTATATAGAGACTGTCAACATCTTTGAGATTACCTGCTCAAATAAACTGGCTCCGAGAAACCTATTACGGGCTTGTTTTGGCACAATTAAATCAATTAAAGGGAGACAACATGTTTTCTGAGATCAAGCGCGAAAAGGCAAGTACGGAGCGGAAAGATGACGTGTACGGATCACAAAGCCTTTATAATGTAGATGCCTTTAGGTTAATCTTTGCCCTTCTCAAGGAGCGACGCAAAGAGTATGATTGCAAAGCTTCTGGAGGAAGTTTTTGGCAGAACATGAATAAAACGAATGAAACTTATACATAAATGAGGCCATTGAAGAAATATTTAAGCAGCAATGCAAACAGTCAACTAAGAAAACTTGTTTCATTAGATGCTTCAATTGCATCGTCTTGCTTTTTACCCCCCGACGCAGAAGAGGGGTGTTATAACTTTGACAACAAAGAGTGTGTGTGGCATCGTAGCTCTCAAAGGGATGGTCCGATTTCAATGCGGTTTTTTCGAAGAAAAGTTTCCTCGCGGTGGTTCTTTGCCGTGATTGGTAAAAGAGCATTTTCCAAAAATAGTCCACAAGAAAAATTTTTCCAGAACTTAACTATTTTGGGTTTGTCTTACTCATAATCGTTTACCTTGTCGATCCTTATACAAGGAAAAATGTGTCTCAATATTTACATTCCAGTTCACTTTTTTAAAAAGGTATGAAACGTGACAAACAGAAAAAAAAACCATAGTAAAATCTGGGACTCATTAAATATTTTACTTTGAGATCGGTACAATCGACCTCGTCACACATTTACGCTCTATTTGTGGCTTTCACTATCTAGAATTTTAAATTCACACTATTTCAGTCCCTCGTTTAATGCTCCTCTCATCTACTCAAATTTTAACTGGTAGAGATCATGTATTTATGTTTTTTTTGTGAATTGTATCTGTTTCTTTATATTTGTACAATAAAGCATTCACTTACTTCTATCTATCTATCTACAGCCATTGTCCGTCCACTGCTGGACGTAGGCCTCCTTCATATTGCGCCAACTTTCGCGATCCCGGGCTTCCCTTTTTTTTTTTTTTATGGTGTGGAAAATGCGCCTTATGCATCCGGCCCGGTACGGGGTTACCGAGGGTATCTGGGGCTCTCCCGAGGCGTCAGGCATACCCAGTAAAAAACACACGGATTCCCAAATTTGGCACTATTGTGGGACACCACGGGAGAACTTTCGTGAACCGCGATGCCCCACGGGCCCACCCCAGGATGGGGCTACCTCCCTGCGACACCTGTGCAATGCAGGATTGGGAATTATCCCGGGCTTCCCTCATCCAGCCACTGCCAACTGTCCTCCTAAGGTCATCCATCCAACGCGTCGCAGGGCGTCCCACTCTACGCTTTCCCAAACGTGGTCTCCACTCTAGGATACTTTTGCTCCAACGGTTGTCAGTTGTACGACAAACGTGACCAGCCCATTGCCATTTCAACGTACTAATCCTTCGGGCTATGTCGACGACTTTCGTCTTTTGTACTTTCACTTACTTACCTACTTACAAATATACGCCCTTACCAGGATTTGAACCCTACGCTTGCTTTGTAGGTCCTACAAACTAGGTCAATCGCGTCGTCAATGTAACTCTGTCTGTGTTGTGCGTCTTAGAATTTAGAGTTGAGTTGTTTAATTCTCAGTCACAACTGATCCAATTGTGTGCTCTATATTATCTCAAATTTGATATTTCCTCGCTTAAAATTCACCACGCTTTAAAATAATAAATTTATATATGCGTAGATAATTTGATACGCCACAAAAACCAGTATTATGCACATAATTTGGAAGCGTAAACGGAATTTTAGGAGGAAGCGACATCATAAAATGTGCTATATAGTTGAAGGGAGTTTTAAATTTTTATGCTTTATTACGAGACGATGTCTTAAGATGTTTTTTTGTCAAAGGGTTGCGTTCAACTGGTGTTTTAAAGGTTTCCTTTTGTTGTATTTTTTCTTTCAAGACTAAACTTGTACAAGATTTCTTTTAGTAAGAATGTTTTGTTGTGTTCATTTTGTAATGGATACCTATTGGTTAGAGTACCCATTCGTTTTTATTAAATTAGTTCTTCATTTATTTATTGACATATTTCTTCCATGCTGGTCTGGGAGTGAAGAAAAAAACATAGAATTTACCAGTTGCTTCTCTCTTCCCGCGCGGATGGTAAAAGCCCATCGAGGGAATGGACGAAAGTCTTAGAAATCATGTTATAGGCGATGCGGCTAGCAACCCATCACTATTTTGATTTCCCTTTCCACCTATACGCCCTTAATCATACTGAACGTGGTCTTAAGGTTTTGTTACCTAAGGCTCTGTCTACCCCGTAAGGCATAAAGACATGATGTATGTTTGTATGTTTATTGACAACATAACCTAGCTAAAACTAAAATACTGCCCAAAAACTGCCTTTTTTCCTATTGTAATAAAGACGTTGTTGATGTCAACGCGGAATTTACACTGCTTTAGTTACTTTATCTAACACTAGCGGCTCTGTATCATGCAAATGCGTGTGCTCCATAAAATAAGGGAATAAGCAAGCCTTTGCATTTTTAATATTCCTAGTGAAACTAGGATTAGGATACGGTTCTTGTTAAGTCAAATGCCAAACATAAATGTGTGTCTCATTATTTCACACGTTACTTTAAAACATCTCGTGGCAATCAGCGTCACGTCAAAACAAGCATCGAAATGTACCAAGGTCCTTCCGTACTCAGCCTGTCACGTTCTTTTCGCTTTACAAAAAAGAAACGGGACATAACGTCATTTCCTTTAGCGGCACGACTGGCTCTGACCGGAAATGGGCACATTTCACCCTTTTATCAAAACTTATCACGGTATATGTAGCTGAGAAATTCGAGTCCCACGCACTTCGACGAATTTTTTAGGCGAAATGGTTTCTAATAAATAATAATAAAATCCATTTATTTCGTGTAACTATGTGACACATATGTTGTTAGTACTACTCACACTAAGGGGTTAGTTACAATTGGCATTGTTCATTTTTTTTAGTATCCTCCAATTCGAAAACCATTTCGAGGAATACCATAAATTATCCGATTTATCTTGTCCGATTTCAAAAATACTTTATGATTGCAGATATTTTTGTAAAAGTACTTTGAACCTTTGTTTGACCGAACGACCGGGTTTTTAGACAGAATCCAGCATCGAATGTTTGCCACAAAATTGAAAAAAAAAGTTTGGCTACGGCAACTGTCACGTGTCACTGTCAAATCTACAAAACCATAGACAAAGCCGTTTTTTTATAGCCAGCCGAACGAAGGCGATTGGGATTCTGTCTAAATTCACGAATTATCAAACAGCGAAAAAATATTTATTATTAATTAACAAAGCTACGTAAAAGCATAATATTCAAATTAGTTGCTTGAAATATTCCATTTTATCAAATAAAGGTGTTAAAAGCACAGCTTAAAAAAATGAACAATGCCAATTACATACACACAACACATACAATAAACGTACGAGCTGTGCCCCCAGCAAAGTACATACAACATAACCACATTATTACACTGGTGGGGGCATGTAGTTCCCCACAATGTGTCATATAGGCACAATCCATCCTGCCCGCGATCATACTTAAGATGGGTGGATGGTTTCTGCTTTGTCCTTTTTTTAAGCGATCATTAGGTAAGTACCATCGAAGAAACTGATTTGTAATACACCGGAGCCTTTTTACAGTAAACATCTCACCAATTTTTTGTGGACTTTTGCGGGCATTTTGTGGGAAAAAGCATCAATTATATAGTTTAACCCCCTTATTCATAAACACTCTATAGGCGTCTGCTAACTTAGCAATCGTTTGTCCTTATCTGTGAAAGGTAAATGTCAAAGTGACAGATAAGGACAAACGATTGCTAAGTTAGCAGAAGCCTACAGAGCGTTTATGAATAAGAGGGTAGGTATTTAACCACCTACCAGATAATATAATAATAATAATAATAATAATAATATATTTATTTACTTAGGCATTAATCCCATTACAATTACAATTATCAAAATTTATTAACTAAAAAAAAAAATAACAATAATTAAATGACATAAAACTATATAAAACAAAAAATCACATATTAAAAGACGTCATGGCAAGGTGACATGCATCGCAGACGTTCCTGACCAGTACATTACTGGATCTGTGCACTCTTTCCATAAAAGACCACTGGCGTTTCCTCATAACAGCAAAAAAGTCATCCACTCTGTTCGAGGCAAACATGCCAGACGCACTGCAACGCCAGGGTAGCTTCAGCATGGCACGAAATGCGTTGTTGTATTGCACTCGTAACGAGTTAAGCGACCGTTTAGTGTAATTGTACCATAACTGACTCGTATAAAACGCCTGACAGTACGACCCGAACAGAGTGATCTTAGCTTGATCTGAGCATTTGGCAAACCTTCGCGCCAGCATATTGCTCTTCACAGATAAGGCACGACGTTGTCTCTCTAGGTCCTGATCATCCGTCAATCGATCCGTTAAGATATGACCTAGGTATTTGAAAGAGGAAACTACTTTTAATTCTGATCCGAGCAAATATACTGGCGCGACGATGTCTGGCCCCTTATCATATTTAAAAACCATCAGTTCAGATTTCTTGACATTATACTTAAGACCGTGTGAGGCAGCATATCCTTCACAGAGAGCGATTAGTTTTCTTATTGCGCTAATGGAGGGACACAGAAGTGCCATGTCGTCAGCGTAACTATAGTTGTTGGCACAAACGCCTGCGATGTGGCAGCCGACAGCAGCATTGCTGAGTCCCTCCAGAAGATCATTGACATAGAGATTAAACAAGACCGGCGATGTTAGCCCCCCCTGTCTAACCCCACATTCTAACTTGTATGCTTCTGAGTAAGTGTCATCCCAGCGCACCATATTCGTTTGGTTCTCATACCAAAATCTCAACAGGCAAGTTACCTCAGACGGTACTCCAGCTTTAATCATCTTTGACCATAGGAGTTTATAATTAATGGTGTCAAAAGCCCTGCTCAGATCTAAGAAGCAACCATACACGGTGGTTTTTCTTTTTAAATATTGCCTAATGGTATTCTTCAAGCAGAAAAGATAAGATATGAAAGAGTCTGAAGAGCTGAGAGTATTCTCGAAAAATCTTGAACGTTATATTTAGCTACAAAACCCTTTTACAGCCTCGATGAGAATTTTGGTATATTTCATGATAAATTATTGCTTTTGGAATTTAATAAAATAAAAAGATATAATGATATAAAACGGCGTGAAAATGAAGAGGCCTTTGCTCAGCAGTGGGCAGATGTGGGCTGATTAGACAGATGACGATATCACTATCACTATCACTATCACTACATATTATAAAACAAAGTCACGTTTTCTGTCCCCATGTCCCGATGTATGCTTATATCTTCAAAACTACACAACGGATTTTGATGCGGTTTTTTTTAATAGATAGAGTGATTCAAGAGGAAGGTTTATAATGTATAGTACATGCACAATATACCGTGCGAAGCCGGGGCGGGTCGCTAGTATATTTATAAAATAATAACTAGCAAATTAATAAATTTCATAACAACTTTCTTTTGTCAATTGACTAATCACGATTTAGCAAAAACAAAGAACTTAATACAATCATGGTTGTCTTTATATTTTTAGCTTCAAAAAATGTGTTTGGATCCATACTGTGTCAGCGCCTTAAAAGTATTTCAATAAAAATAAAACAATTTCCTTTTGTAAGGTTAGTGAAATATGAATATACAAAGGTGTTTGTATATGTATATTTCAGAGGGTATGTAAGCTAATACTTAATAGGAACGTCAGGGTGCGAAAGAGACAGAATGCGTGATTTTATTGATGAAAGACAGAGACGTATGAATAGTGAGTTTGAGCGATGAATGAAAGGGAAGATTAGTCTATATAGGGTTAACGTAATGTGTTAGAGAGGGACAGACGATATTGTAATAAATGCATTATGGCGATTAGATCCTGTGTTTTAATTGTCACACTTTTATTTCTTCTTTTACTCGAACAGGGTGTTGAAAGGGTAACTATAACTACCACATTTGGCGTACGGCTACAACGACAACTTTTAACTTACACGCCAACTTTCCGGGCCAATTAATTTGAGTACTCAACTCATCTTTATGCAATGGTTTGTTGACCTTTGTCCGAGTTTCGATCGAAATAACACACACATAAAACAACGCCATTTAAAATTCGAACAGCTTTAAAACATGTCATTTTTGTAACAGGCCACCTCTTCTTTGTTATTTGTGGCGTATCAAGTCGTTATAGCGACGACAACTTCGCCAATGTCAAAGTAACAAAGTATATTTAAAAAATCTTGTGACAAAATGTCGGCAACGTTCTACGGTAATCGTCAAAGACCCCCTCCCCCCTGTCGGGCTCTTAGCCAACGGTCAATGATATCCCTCAGAAACTGCCAGGAAATCCTTAGCCGCTGCCTAGGGTGCATTGGACCAAGCACTGCTCTTCTTCTCGGAGAGATCCAAAAACGAACGCTCTTGACCACACGTGGAGGTAATCCGACTCGCAACAGAACACAGTCATCGCTTTCTTAGTTACACTCGATAAACCAAACAAATTATATCTTACGTCAATCAATTTTCTTTATTTTTTTTTACAAAAAGCAAGGCAAGTGGGTAACCAGATGGTAAACCACTTTCACCCATCATGGACCCACAACACCAAAGGATTGCTAATGTGTTGCCAGCTTAGAAGGCAAAAAAAAATGCCAGTAATTTATTAACTAGTTATTTCACCGGCTGTCTTAATCCTGAGGGTAGATTATAATAATATTTAATGCATGTGGGTAGATCAGCTGGGAACAATAAACAGTCTGAATCTTGCACTCGTGTTTGACTTACGCCTTTCTGTCTCTCAACAAATCCCACGTCGGAACACACCAGCGCAAGCAAAAATTGTATAGACCATACATACATTATATCACGTCTTTATCCCTTATGGGGTAGATAGAGCCTAAGGTAACAAAACCGCCACGTTGAGCATGATTAAGGGCGTATAGTTGGCGAGGGAATGGGCGAAAATCTTAGGTTTCATGTTATAGGCGGTGCGGCTAGCAACCCATCACTATTTTGATTTGCCTTGTATAGACCATGATGTTTCAAAATTTGTTTGATTTAGTTACGCACTCGAAGGGTACAAACGGGCCCTACCTATTTTGAAGTTGGCCAATTAACTTTTTTAAGGGATTTTCGTTTTCGGTTTTCCACTCAGAATCACAGGCACAATCGGATAATAGGAGAAAGAAGCGTCCCAAAATTTCCATACACTTTGTGGCCAAAATTTTCGTTCCATTCCGTTACCGTCATATAAACTATTATGAACGACTAGCTGTTGCCCGCAACTTCATCTGCATAGAATTCGTTTATCGCTATCTCGCAAGAAATTCGCAATTTTCCGGGATAAAAGTAGCCTATGTGTTATTCCAGACTATAATCTATGTATGTTCCATTTCATTCAGATCTGTCCAGCCGTTCTGGCGTGAAAGAGTAACAAACATCCAAACATCCATACTCACAAACTTTCACATTTATAATATTAGTAGGATAGGATTATAATATTAGTAGGAAGTAGGATAGCTGTTGCCCGCAACTTCGTCTGGATAGAATTCGTTTATCGCTATCCCGCAGAAGGTTCGCAATTTTCCGGGATAAAAAGTAGCCTGTGTGTTATTCCAGACTATAATCTATCTATGTTCCAAATTTCATCCAGATCTGTCCAGCCATTCTGGCGTGAAAGAGTAACAAACATTCAAACATCCATACTCACAAACTTTCACATTTATAATATTAGTAGGAAGTATCCGAACGCAAAAGGCAAATAAAATACATAAACATTAAAAAGTGTAGGCACTACTTCAAAAAAAATGGCCCACGAACAACTTTTTAAAGTAGTGGCGATACTCCGACACGGATACAAAGTAAATAAAATAAAAAAAGTTGCCAGTCACTAGGAATAAGAAAGTCCAGCGACTTCTTACTGTCGCAAAGCAAAGCAAAGTGCAGCAAATTGGTAGTTAATTGCCTGTGCGGACGCCGGGGATCCCAACAAATTTAATCTTAAAACAATAAAGGAATGGCAAGTTTGTCTTAGAGACTCGCAGTTGCGAGCGATGCGATTATGACTCGGTTCAAATTGTTTGAACAGGGTTAATGAGGTTTTTTTAGGGTTTTTATAAGTGTGCAGTGCATCCAATTTTTAACCCCTAACGTAAAAAGCCATTCTTCCATGCTGGCCTGGGAGCAAAGAACAATTATAGTATGTACCAGTTGCTTCTCTTCGCAGATGGTATAAGCCCATCGAGGGATTGGGTGCAAATCTTAGGGATCATGTTATATAGGCGATGTGGCTAGCAACCCATGTTTTGATTCCCCTTTCCATCCATACGCCCACAATCATGCTAAACATGGTCTTTAGGTCTTGTCACCTTAGGCTCTGTCTACCCCGTAAGGGATAAAGACGTGATTTATGTATGTATGTATGTATGTAACGTAAAAAGAAGGGTGTTATAAGCGTGATGTCGGCGTGTGTGTGTGGCTGTAGCATCGTAGCTCTCAAGCGGATGGATCGATTTCGATGCGGCTTTTTTCATTCAAAAGCCAGTTTTCTTGCAGTAGTTTTTAGCGACGTTTGGTAAAAGTTGGTGCAGCAGGTTGAAGAGTTCTTTTCTAAATTTATATAGGGCATTTTTTGCGTTTTTTTTTTTTTTATTTGTTTAAGTGCCTTATTTTGTCATAAAATTGAACCGATAAGGGTTGTTTCTTTAACTACTAGTTTTTCCTGCGTTTGCATTTTACAATTTTTTAATTTATATGTTACTTGTTATATTATAAGTGTGCATTGCACTCTTTTTTGTATTTAGAATTATTTTGTTCACAAATTTGTAGCTCGCGTGAAGCTTCAGATCTGGTACTTAGCTAAAATTTCGGGGAGCGACTAAATTCACGATTAAGTTTTAAAAAATTACATTCCGACTCCCAAAAAGGCCATCGAACAAAATTTGTTCATTGATTGAAACACGAGACTGAAATGACGCTTGTTGGGGTACCACCAAGGCATTTGTGCAAGGACCCCATGCAGGCTCGTGCATCATGACGCACTACTCTATGTAAATGAATTACTGACATTTGTTAAGGGGTACGAGTTAGGTTTCCTCCACTTGTGGTCAAGAACTGCGGTTCGTGTTTGGATCCGTCCGGGGGGAAGAGCAGTGCTTGGTCTAACGATTTGCTGGCAGTTTCTGAGGGATGTCATTGACCGTTGGCTAAGAGATGTTGATGAATAAATAAATCTAATCTAATCTAATCTTTGTGGAGGTCCTAATGAACAAGAAACATTTACCTTGCTACTTCGCTACCATACGTGCATGGCAGCCAAAATAGACGTGGTAGCCGGTAGCAAAATCATTGAAGTATTTCATTCATTGAAATAAATGTTTGATCATTTAATTTTGACTATAACTTTGATCACTACTAGTGAAGTTATTTGGTAGCTATAACATTACTTCCATTTAGTTTATTTACACGACGAATAATGTCACAAGTAAACACCGAATTCACACATTTCACAAAAATCCCAACATTCACCCATTACACTTACACGTGCAACTCAAAATTGTGCTCTGATTTATCAACGCTATGAAAAAATGGGGGAGTTTCACAGGTGCGTTTATATTCTTTCTGAAGCTGAAATTGGGTATTATAATGTCTCGTTTCGCAGTATGACAGCGAATTTGCACTTTATAAGCGTAAAATTGTTCATTAGGCTCCCGTCGTCAAATAAGCGAAGCAATAAAGTGTGAAATATTTATGCCGCCTGCAAACGGTGGCATTGGTCTTTATTGCAAGTTACGAGTAATGCCGTACTGCGGGCGGAAAACCCATTTTATTCAATGCTTGTTAAGTTTATGTCACCTTACTTTATCTGTCACCATAACTGGTGCAGCCTCGGCGATGAACAAAAATTTGATATGGGTAATTTAAAATTTTAGTAATAACACCACTTTATTTACTCAATAATTGAACTTAATTCTGTTTGAGACGTGTGTAAGTAAATTACGTTTACTTTATTGATGGATTTGTGTAAATTGTAACTTGAAAAAAAAAAACATTTGTCATTAAAACGGGTTCTGTCTATATTATGTCACATCTGGTAAGAGGTGGCGCCTTGTCTGACAAATTGACACCGAGCATTTACATAAATGCATAAAACATCCAAATGCCACGAGCAAAAGACGCGTAAACGCATTTTCTATTGACATCAAGCGCAACTATAACTGTCAACTACATTGCCTTAATTTATCGCCATAAAAACAAAAGACAGAAAACAAATGCCCAGGGACTTCAAGAAAAAACGTTATCCTGCTATTTGGCGGTGGCATTTATAATGCTCGCTCGGGACTGGTTAGTACAGGGCGAGTGTTATTTCATACCGTGAACTGTTTAGTAGCGATCAGCAAGTTACAAGTCGAGTAGCATGCGAAGAAACCAGATTGTAAACAGAGCTTAGTAACAAAACCTGAAGACCACGTTTTGGGGTGCGAGTCGGGTTAACTCCACGTGTGGTCAAGAGCTGCGGTTTGCTTTTAGATCCGTCCGGGGGAAGACCAGTGCCTGATCCGGTGCACCCTGGGCATCGGCTAATGATTTCCTGGTAGTTTCTGAGGGATATCATTGACCGTTGGCTAAGAGCCCGACAGGGGGGAGGGGGTCTTTGACCATTACCGTACAACGTTGCCGACATTTTGTCACAAGATTTTTTTATTATATTTTTGTTACTTTGACATTGGTGAAGTTGTCATCGCTATAACGACTTGATACGCCACAAATAAGAAGAAGAAGAAGACCCTAGCATAATTGTGGGTGGGTAGTGGCGGTAGGTTTAGGGTTTGTAAATAGGTAAGGTGTTACGCATTTTTATGTATTTTTTTAACGAGTTTCAAAAGAGGTTATATTATTATCTAAACTGAATTATTTAAGTATTAAAAACATCAGCTTGAACGTCGGATATTTTCAAAGCAATTCGATTCAGAAGCGTCGCACGTTGGAGATTTTTTTTAATAACGTGAGATATCTGGTTTAGTTAATTAATTATTTGTGTCTAAATCTCGCCATAGTTTCTTATTTCAAACAGAGAATAATAATGTAGTCTACCTACCAACAACTAAGGTTTTTTTTATTTCATTTACATAAAAAATAGATTTGTAATGTCATTGTTAGTTTTTGAAAAAAAATCTAAATACTTTTTCCTCTGGAAATCATTGGCACGTAAGGAGTTTTTTACATGTCTTTTTTTAAACTACCAGAGCAATCGGAAAGACCATCATTGCCAAGTAGCATTTGTGTCGCAAAAAACATGGTTAAACAAAGGTATGCTTACTAAAAAAAAATCTGTCGGTTCACGTCAGCTCGCTCGGTTAGCATACTAATTCGGTGTAAACGAGCCCTAAGGAAACGTGGGTAGTACAACGAGGTCCTCCTCTAATCGTCATTTTATTGCGCCTATTAGATATTTTTATGACAATTTTCGTTGAGTAATTTTATTTCTACCACGCTTAACGTAAAATTTTACTAGAAACCTCATTTAATGGTGTGAAGAAATTTGAATATTCGATAGGTACTTAGGTTCGCATACTTGCCTACTTTAAAAACGTGGAGTAAGACATTTTATACTTCTCATACTAAAATTTACTTATGATTTTTAAAATATTTACACAATTTTCAGCTCCGGTGTCTTCACGCATTCCTTAGAAAAAAGGTCTTCACAGACAGACGAACAGACGGTAAGGTAATCCTAGAAGGGTTCCATTTTCGACCCTAAAAATAGCCAAGGGAACGCAATGACAAAATAATAAGCAAGATTTTCTCATGTTACTGTCAGTAAAATTATTGTCGTGCAAGCTACGTAATGCTACGTAGCGCTACGAGTTGCTACGAGTGTAGTTAGCAGTTTAGAGCGCGTGCTACGCCGTAGCACAGTTACAACCAGTTGTGTGACATTTCGAGCAATTGCTATTTATGTTGACAGAATTCGATGGCTTGTTGATTCATCTTAAATTAAACAGAAATAGTTACCTTGATACTTTAGGCTATACCTGTAAGGGATATAGACGTGATTTATGTTTGTTTGTTGATACTGCATAGGTTCCAAAATAGTCCCGTTCTTATTTTTGTTACTCGTAATTGATATGGATCTACGCAGATTCAAACAATTACTAACTCTTAAAGGCATGGTGTAGGATGCAGCCTATGATGGCAAAAAACTTAATATTAAAAAAAAAACAATATTTAGTCCATTCCATTGCCTTAATAAAAAAAATTGTGCATTTAAAAGTTATTTTTGTTCCAAAATAATAAGCAGCCGATAATATCAATTTAAATTAGTCTACAAGTTAATTAAAAACTAATTTCCGTTTTGCGGAATTGCAAAAAAATACGAAAAATTCCATCAAAAATCAACCCGGCGCGTTGACCCCGAAACATTTATCAATACGCGAGCGGGCCTAATTAAAATTTCTCAACAGCGGCCCGAGCATCATTTCGTGATATTTTTCTTGCGTACAAAGCGGGCGGTGTATTTTTTTCCGTAACCGAATTTACATATCGGGCGTCGGCAACGATACCTTTTATTCAAATCGAATCACGTTGCGTCCCATAAAATAAGCGTATACCCTACAGATTCCCAGCGCTTGATCCGTCGTTCGCAAGCCGATTTAGCATGTCAACAATGTTTATTCGATCCCGCACCGAATGAGTGCGACGAATCTCCGATCTCGTTAACGGACGCGATCGCCGATTGTTTTTATTGGAGCGCCGGGAACATGCGGGAGAGCAAAGTGTCAATGAGAATCAAGGATAACTGTTTAGTTGCCGCTCCGATGGTCGCTCGAAGAATCGACAACCGCCGAGTATGCTTCGGGTCCCTCCGAAAAACTTTGACGGAGTATTGGTCATGGTGGTGATTTTGTTTGGCTGTGCTCGGGTTACCCCCGCGTTCGTTTTTGGATCCGTCCGCGCAGAACAGCAGTGCTTGGTTCGATGCACCCTGGGCATTGGCTAATGATTTCCTGGCAGTTCCTGAGGGATATCATTGACCGTTGGCTAAGAGCCCGACAGGAGGGAGGAGTCTGTCCATTACCGTGCAACGAGATTTTTAATTATATTTTTGTTACTTTGACATTGGCGGTTGTCGTCGCTATAACGACTTGATACGCCACAAATAAGAAGATTTTGTTTTGCGGGTTTGGTTGCGTTTGCGTCGATTATTTAGATAACGCAAAATAGATATACCTACGAAGACGTGTCGATTTAAAAAAATTAACCTCTAATTACATAGTAATTGAAACCACGGTGAGCGCAATCGTAAATTGTACCCACTAGCTATTACGTAGTGCCAATACTACATAGACATCATGGTCTTTATCCCTTACGGGGTAGACAGAGCCAAAAGTAACACAACCTTAAGACCACGTTTAGCATGATTAAGGGCGTATAGGCGGAAAGGGAAATCAAAATAGTGATGGGTTGCTAGCCGCATCGCCTACAGCATGATTCCTAAGACTTTCGCCCATTCCCTTGATGGGCTTTTACCATCTGCGCGGGAAGAGAAGCAACTGGTACATTCTATTTTATTGAATCACGCGTTACTTTGCGGACGTCCGTTTCAATGAACAAAAAAATTTTGCGTTGCTACTCCGCTACTCAACTAGTAGCGGAGTAGCAGGGTAAAATTGTTCATTGTTGCATTCTATGTTATTTCTTTGCTCCCAGACACGCTTTGAAGGAATATTCAACTGTGCATTTACCCTGATACGCTATTAAAATTCGCGAAAATATGATTTTGTTTCATTCCAATGTGGACGCCAGCTTAATCGGCCGTGTATGGTTCCGAATAAACAATACACTGATTGGAATTGAGATTCTAATTCGTTTTTCCGACACGTTTATTGGCACGTGAACACAGACCACTTGTGACACAAATTGGCTTTAATCTGCGGACGAAATTAAGCGGGCAGCTGGTTTCTGACTCGAAAATTATTAGAGGCTGTATAGCACCTGATAAGTGCTGATAATGTGATCTATTTACATGTAGTAGTGTTCAAACGGTTGTCTAAGCAACAGAGAACGTTGTGCTTATAGACTACAAGCCCATGGAAAAAAAAAAGTTAACACGGATTTTGATTGTGCACTGTCCGCGTATTACGCATACGCGTTTGCTTGGCTCCGATACGGTGTGGTACTGTGGGGAAACTGCAATGAAGCCCAACAATTATTTATCATGCAAAAAAAGTGCATTCGTATTCTAACTAACATTCGTATACCAGAAAGTTGTCGTGAGCATTTTAAAAAACATGAAATATTAACCCTACCCTCTATTTATATTATTTTATATGTTTGTCCGCAAACACCCCGAGCTGTTCAAGGCCAGCAGAGAAGTAGGTACTACTAGGCCTCAATATAGAAATAAACTGCTATTACCGAAATCTAAATTAGCCATATTTAAAAAAGGCCCCCAATATAAATGTACCCAGATCACTAATAAGATCCCAGACTATATCCGAAAAGAAAGCTGTATAAATATTTTTAAGAGTAAACTAAAGAATTTCTTAATTAATAAATGTTACTACTCGGTGGATGAATTCCTGAATGAAGTCTAAATCTTAATGTTTTATTAAATTAGATTAAATTAAATGAAACAGACATCTCAATAATGTAATTATCGCTTAAGAATTTAAAATAATAATATTATAGCTAATATTTCTGACATATAGGTACCTATTATTTATTATTGTTCATGGTCACTTTCTCTTTTTTGTATTGTAATGTAATCATTTGACAACTTAACATTATTATTGATTAAAAATAGACATAGAATGCATGAAATGAAATCTAATTTAGTTTTTAAGAGTTTATTAATCTAAATTGTAATTAATATTGTGTGCCCTTACAGGGCGTCATGGACTAACCTAAATCCATATCTTATAACACCTGTAAATTATGTACATGACTATACAATAAATATTATTATTATTATTATTATTATTACAAAACATGTGAAATGAACCAGCGTGAATAACGCTTAGAAGGCTGTTACTATATCATAAAATAACTCTGAGCGCTATGCCGTCATTTATTTTCTGAGCGGTACAGATTTTTACTCATACATTGAAAAAAAAATTGCACTTCATTTCGGCACCAACACTTTACAGCGGCAATAGGTTTTTCGACATTTACTTTTAATCATCTATAAGCTATTAAAACGCCGTAAATTAATAATTAGTCGTAATTCCTCACTTGTACCTGAGAAATTCCATACCAGTACCGATCAGAAATGACGGCATACCGCTCAGAGTTATTTTATATAGTAACTACAGCCTTCTAAGCTTCATTCACGCTGGTTCATTTCACATGTTTTTTTTTTCCATGGGCTTGTCTTGTAGTCTATTAGACATGACATGAACAATTGTGTTTGCTGATTTAGACTGACCTGATGTTTTTGCTTTAATATACATTATTTACTGTTAAATCTGACTGCTCATTTCCACATAATCTCGTTTAAAATATTAAAAGACAATGAACAAAATACATTGGCTTTGCTACTTGGCTACCACAAGACAAGACAGCTGTGAGAAAAATAAGGCGAGCTCAAAATTTTCCGGAATATATTGGCAGGTTGGTTAGTTTGTCTCATTAGCCCTGTAAATGTTTTTCATACATACTAATAAACATACACAAATCACGTCTTTATCCCTTACTGGGTATACAGAGCCGAAGGTAATAAGACCTACAGGCCACATGTAGCAAGATTGTAGGCGTATAGGTGAAAAATGAAATCAAAATAGTGATGGGTCATCCTCATCGCCTATAGCATGATTCCTATAATTTTCGCTCATTCCCTTGATGGACTTTTACCATCTGCGCAAGCAACTGGTATATTCTATGTTTTTTCTTTGCTCCCAGACCAGCATGGAAGAAACTTGAAAATATTCAGTAACGGATGGTCGTGATAAAATGCCTGACAAAATTGCACACAACGTAATAAGAGCTCCGACGAAAACTCAACTTTACCCATTTGGGGATCCAAATCAGGAATTCACTTTTGTTAAAGTATGGTATGCATTTTACACGGGATAAGTTAACAAGACTGTACCGGAATGTGCCTTGTTGTAGACGAAAGCGTGCAGCAGACTTTCAACCATATTCGGTGTGTATTAAACATGCAAATCGGTTAATAGGCCAGCCGACTTTACCATCTGAGACAAGATAGATGTGCTTGGTTCTCAGCAAAATTTCGAGGTAAATTCTTTTATATTTTCACTTGACGCTCGAACTGCCTGTGGAGTTACTTTAGGTAAATATTAGGTTGGGAAATTCTGCATCAGTGTCATGTTCTGTTTTGGTGTTTAATACTTTGTGTAGCTGTGAACAAAAGTCGTTTCAGTAAAACGCACGCTGAAGTCAGCTACTGAAATGTACTTATAGGTGAAAGCTATTACTAAACTTAGTGGTATTTGCTGATCATGATCAATATGATAATATCAGACTTAAAAGATTCGCGGTTTATTACATAAGACATATTTATTATTAACGAGGCACAAACCACGAACACCTCCCGATATCTTGACGGATAAGGATGCACCATGACCACGTGAAGACTGAAGAAATTGGGAGTGGTGGTGGTCTTAGCATTGTATTAATAGTATATAGAATCGACAAGAAAAATATCGGCTACCGGCTATAAGGTTTGTCCGTTATTATCCACTATTTTTATTTGCGCTGACTGTAGGTGACAAATTAAGAGTAGGTAAATGGAAATTCGTACTACTGTATTCGTATTCGTACTGTTTCTTCCACGCTGGTTTGGGAGTAAAGAAAAAACATAGAATTTGCCAGTAGCTTCTCTTCCCGCGCAGATGGTAAAAGCCCATGCCAAGCCGTTGCGGCTAGCAACCCATCACTATTTTGTTTTCCCTTTCCAGCTATACTACCTTAATCATGCCAAACGTGGCCTTAAGGTTTTGTTACCCTAGGCTCTGTCTACCCTGTAAGGGATAAAGACGTGATATATGTATGTATGTATGTGTGTAAATTCGTAGCTAAAAAGCCAATTTTTAAGCAAACTTCACTTAAACAAGATAATTTTTCTGGAATATTTCAGAAGATCGTTGGGTTGGTTCAACTCAACACCGCTGTAAAGATATTTTATTCAAATTTTTGTTCCCAAATTTTTTCCGCCCTTGACGCGGTACACTTTGAACATCGATCATTCAAAAATCCTGAAAAACCATTACAAGGCAATTTTTTAAACGTCACTGAAAATTAGGACACATAGAAAAATCCGAAAAGTAAAGCTATGGCCGGAAATCGAACCCGGATCCTCGTCATTCCGTGACACGTGCTATACCCCTACACCACCCATAGCAGGTGGGTAGTCTTCGATTTTTTCTAGCTGTCACGTGACCTTGTTACTATGCGAATTTTTGTCGCTAAGCGTCATCTGTTTGAACCGTTAAAGTAAACATAAAAAATCAAGAAATAAAATTTCTTGATTCACTTCATAGTAGGTACATTACAAGGCAATATTAATTTAATCAAACTAATCCAACCTCTATCTGACATATTCCGGAACAATCTAAAGGGAACCTGTATAAAGGTGCTATTACACTTGAGCATTCACTTGTAGAATAGCGAGCATTCGCGATTTTCATGCAAAATGCAGCGAGCATTCGTGACATTTTGTAAGCTTTAATCATTACAAGTGAATGCTCAATTGTTTAAGCACCCTAAAAACCAAGTCCAAGTTCTTAGCGATGATTCCGCAAAAATCCAATGCATTTAATATGCAGGATGAGCTCGCAGCAAACAACTTTGTAAGCGGCCAATCAGAACGCTCACTTTGTTATTCAATCTCCGTCTCATACTTTTCAGAAAAGACATCTTCTAAGATACGAAAAGAGTCATTCACGGGACGTTTCATATCAACTGAACGTGTGTGCGTTTGTCGAGGATCGGGCAAACACGACGCACTCATATAAATTGTACACTGCACTTAGTGAAGGCTTTCTACCTTTTGCGTGGTTCGCATAATCGGTGCAATCTTGCTTTTTTGCTTGCTTTACAGACGTGGGGCACAGTGTATGGAATGCAGAGATATCGCTTGTAAACTACAAGCCCATGGAAAAAAAAACCTGTGAAATGAACCAGCGTGAATAACGTTTAGCTGTTACTATATCATAAAATAACTCTGAGCGCTATGCCGTCATTTCTGAGCGGTACAGGTGAGTACGTGAGTAAATGGAATTTGTCAGGTACAAGTGAGGAATTACGATTAATTATTAATGTACGGCTTTTTTATAGCTTATAGATGATTAAAAATAAATGTCGAAAAACCTGGTGCCGTACTAAATTGGTGCAAATTTTTAATTCGCCGGTAATTGTAGAAGCAATATATGTCATTCATTACTGTACGGCATTTGTGTAATTATTTTTGTATACATAATAATAATGATACTTTACCCATGAACGCCGTACATATTTTCAGCGCAGGGGTCGAAAGCCAAGCCTTGTAGTCTATTGGGTTGAGGTTTGCTGCTTTTGGAATAATTTTTTTTCTTCATCAAAATCGGCCACTTAGCTTGTAGCGCAAGGAATGCAACAATTTAAATTTTTTATACAAGATTTTTTTCTTGCCTCTTACATTATGTGTCTACCAAAATACAACGCAATTTTATCCTTTATTCACCTTACGAGTTCTTAAAAATCTTCAAAAGAATTTTTGGCATGGAACATCTGTTTTTTTAAATATACTGTTTATTTACAAGCTGTGGACTTTCCTTAGAATCCCTTGACTCCGTTGGCTTAACGATAAGCATTCCTGGTAACAAGCTACCAATGATGGCTCATAGGAGCACTTGCATTTCGTTTCCGCCATTTTTTCCCACGTCATTGTCGTTATATTTTATAAGCTTCCTGTTGAGATAAGGGGGTTAAATAAAGAACAAAGAGAATTGTTTTAGAGGTCGTTCTTTTTTCTTTCATACACAAAATATCGTTAATTTTACACGCGGCAACATATTTTTTAAATTTTGACTGTTTGACGTTATTGAGAAAAATATAATGCTTCGTAAATTTTGATTAGCAATGCAAGGGAACGAGCGATACAATACGCGTAAGTTAGGACGAGATAGAGAGACGAGACCATTTTAATTACACGCTACGAGCCTCTATGAATCTAGTGACACTATCAATTTTTCTGTTTTTTTTTCGTAACTTCTTTACTTTTCCTTTATACAAGCGTCAATAGACTTCAAACCGACCTTATCTTACGGAAGTGAGTTCTAAATCTATGAAGCGAACCTTAGATCTCTAGAGCCAATAATTGATGACCCAAAAAATTCAACTAATGCTATTGGTTGATGTTCATCTCTGCTCTGCTCTAAAAAAAGCCTTGTTCCTCTTTGATAACCAAATCTGATAACTGGTTTGATACCAGGAAAAACAATTCTTCCTACCTGACCAGGTTAACATTTTTTTTCGTAGAAAACCAAATAAAACACCTGTTTCGTACGAGGAAATAAATAGGTAATCCCACAACTGAGTTACGTACGAAGAGTTATTTTTCTTTATATAAAACCAGTTATCAAACTTGGTTACCAACGAAGAACAACCGGAAAAAGCACAGCACATAAATCTCGGCTGGCTAGACAACGAAGCCAATTCGGAATTTTCGATTTACGAGTACATGCGCAGTACAAAGTCTACCAAATTTCATTTCGACAATACGTAATTTGGCGATGTACTAATGTCAGCTTAAGTCTTAAGCCTCTCTGCGGGGTATGCCGGCAAGCCTTAGCTGACGTTTCATTAGCATTTTGCGTGCCTTTAGAGATGAGGTATTCCATTACGAACGTACAAAATAAGTTAAAAATACTCCATTGAAATATATTCTAACTTTGATAAAATATTGGTTAGATAAATCATTTGAATAGTAACAAAACTTCTTAATGTGTTTTTTTACGACAAGGTAGGCGAACGAGCAGGTGTGTCACCTGATGATAAGCGAGCACCATCATCCATGGACACTCGCAACATTAGAGGAAACCTGAAAGGCTAGGAAATAACTCTTGTGCCAGCCATTTCACCGGCTGTCTTACTCTCCACGACGGAACACAGCAGTGAGCAAAAAAAAATGACAATCGCAAAACAAATAGATAAACATATGTTAAAAAGAACAGATACATAATGCCACAAAATGGTCTCAACTCAGCATTTGCAGGCCTTACAGCCAGCGCTTCTTCTGTTGGGACAATAGCGATTAGCGAGTAACCCCCTTATTCATAAACGCTCTATAGGCTTCCGCTAACTTAGCAATCGTTTGTCCTTATCTGTCACTTTGACATATACCTAACACAGATAAGGACAAACGATTGCTAACTTAGCAGAAGCCTATAGAGCGTTTATGAATAAAGGGATAAGACGCTGGCAGTAACTCACGGACCTTGCACAAGGTCCCACCACCCGCAAAAAATGTGTTAATAATGAGAAGGAAATACATATATTGCGCGCATTCTGCCCGTACTAGTCAGACGCACCAATACCAGTCCCTGTCCAATACTTTGGCAAATGGAAAACCGCCCGTTGTCTACTTTCATCACGAATGTGTGACAAATACCCAGTTTATACTTGCATGAAAAATCCTCTGAATTTCATTACATTGGCCGTGATGCGAAATTAGAAGTCTTTGAGCGAAGGCCGCAACGTCGGTAGTGCGTTTTGCAGGATTTTATGGCAAGCTATATTAACTTGCAACGTATGTGTGTATGTTGGTCCGGGCGGAATCTTGCGACTCCATTTTGAAGCAGATATCTTCATCCGATTGAGCTGAAATTTTGCATTATTGTGTAAGTCAGATGATAATACAATAATTGTCTCTGCAGGAGGGAACTCTTCAACGGTCGGTCGGATTGACTTGAAATTTGGTACGCATTATGTAGGACGGATGACAGTGCAAGTAAAGTCAACAAAAAGTACAGCCAACAAGAGCTGGTATCTAAAATGAAATTTTTAGGGTAGGTTATTTTCTTGCATGCCAAAACTGGGCTCCATACAAAAACATTTTGCAATCGCCAATGCAGATACCTTTACCCTTGGGCCTAGACTGCTCTCCAAATTCTCGAACGGCAAATCTAATTTACCCTACACCATCCACGTTTTCTGTAACATTGTGCTTTAAGCAGGCGATATAAAGTTTGTGTTCGCTTAACTCCCATTGTGGGAAGCAGGTGGGTCCCTAAAACTGCTGTTATTGTAACCACGATAAATTGTAATGTATGATAATGGACAGGGCACTAAGGGATACGAGTCTTATTGATACGGGCACAATGACCCGCTTTTTATTGAGTGAAAATAATGGGGTTTTCCTGAAAGTATTCTTCGGTTAGGAGAGTTTCTCTGCCGCACTGAGAAATGTCAATTAAATGGTAATGGATCTCGAAGCCGTTGTAATTTTGAGAACAAATTTTATACGGGATATAGAACGCAGTTACCTTTAGTAAGTTGCCAGTTTAGTTTGTCAAAACACGCGTTAAAATTAACACAATTATCCTTACAGAAATACGAACATTCTGTAGCTTAAAATAGACACATACACACACATACACAAATCACGTCTTTATCCCTTACGGGGTAGACAGGCCTAAGGTAACAGGTACCTACAGGCCACATTTAGCAATATTTTAGGCGTATAGGTGGAAAATGGAATCAAAATAGTGATGGGTTGCTAGCCTCATCGCCTATAACATGATTCCTATTACTTTCGCTCATTCCCTTGATGGGCTTTTACCATCTGCCCGGGTAGAGAAGCAACTGGTACATTCTATGTTTTTTCTTTGCTCCCAGACCAGCATGGAAGACCTTAAGCTTAAAATAAGTTGTTATAAATTAGTATATACATTTTCCATTATGGTACTTCAGTAAACAGTGCTGTTTTGTTTTATGATTGACCATAAAACTGCCTGCCAGCCATGATTACAGTTATAAAACACTGAGTGTGTGGCGGTTAAATTTAATTGAAGTTACTTGACTCGCGAGCATTCCATAAAAACAGAGGTAATAAATTAATAACATTTCATAATTCTTAAGTACGAAATTTATATGCCGTTGGGAGCGGTAAACTTCTATAAAATTCTTGGCGAATACAAGTATTTTTTGTAGATACAACTCCATCATCATTATGTACTAGAAGTGGGTCAAAGTTGACACAGTTAGTTGAACAATAACTTAAATTTGTTTTATTGAATTAGGCGTTAAGGTCCATTTCAATGAACAAAAAAATACTTACCTTCCTGAGCTCCGCTAGTCAAACGGGGCAGAGCCGAATATCTTAACGTTTGGTAGTTGCGGGTAGGTAGGACGCCGCCACGGTGTCAGTACAAGTGGCGTCCCACACCAGCGCACGGCCCGTCTTCCAGGGTACTTAGTTAATGTATATATCTATAGTATCATGGCTAATTGTGGCATATAAATTTTAATGAACATTAAAATCCCCTTTCAAAGCACGTTAACTTGCTGGTCTGGGAGCAAAAAAAAACATAGAATGTACCAGTTGCTTCTCTTCCCGCGCTGTTGGTAAAATCCCTTCGAATTGGGTGAAAATCTTAGGGATCATGCTATAGGCGATGTGGCTAGCAACTCATCACTATTTTGACTCCATTTCCTACCTATACGCCCACGATCTTGCTAATTGTGGCCTGTAGGTGACTGTTACCTTAGGCCAGGGGTGGCGAACCTTTTTTGGTGGACGTGCCATTTTTTCACAAATAAAGTAATATTTGGCTCTGACCTGTCATCAAAGACCCTATTGTCTTAAGAAAGTGTTGTTATTTTACCATTATATATGACCACATTGCCCGTTTTCCGCCCTATCACTACATAGGTAGTATAAAACAAAGTCGCTTTCTCTGTCCCCATATCCCTATGTCCCTATGTCCTTTTGTATGCTTATATTTTCAAAACTACACAACGGATTTTGATGCGGTTTTTTTAATAGATAGAGTGATTCAAGAGGATGGTTTTTATTGTATAATTCTACGCAGACGAAGTCGCGGGCAGAAGTTAGTTTTATAATAAAAGAATCTTAAGTTGGTGATTTAATGGACAATAATAAACCTTTTATATTATTGGCGTGCCAAAATTATTTTGAAGCGTGCCAACAGTGGCACGCGTGCCATTGGTTCGCCATCCCTACCTTAGGCTCTGTCTACCCCGTAAGGGATAAAGACGTGATATATGTATGTAAAGCACGTTAATATAGCAACATTACATTTCTGTGTTCCTCTTTTCAGGCAACATATATTTGCTGCTCGGATGAGGCTTGCAATGCCGTTGCGTTCAGACAAAGCGAATGCACTTTTTTTAAACACTTCGACATCACAAAGCGTTGCTTGCAATAACTTAAAGTTTTTGTTTTCTTCATTTGTTAGGAACATGAATGCCGGAATAATTTATTGACCTGACGAACGATTTCAATTCTACCTTTGACATATTTGAAGCGTGGCCTTTGGGTCTTGTTACCTCAGGCTCTGTCTACCCCGTAAGGGATATAGACGTGATTTGTGTGTGTATGTATAATTGAAATATTTTTGATAAGTTTTTTATTTATAAGAAAACTAGCTTCTGCCCGACGGGATAGGGAAATAATCACCATCGCCCAGGGACACCTGCAAGACTTGGGGAATCACAGCTGCGTTGCCGGCCCTTTCAAGAACAGGAAGGCTCGCTAAACATAAACGAACATATCAAGCCAAAACTTAAAACTAGAACATTATCTTTGCTTGTGTGCGCTACAGTAGCACAAAAGGGCCATGGCTCAGTGGTCAACATAAACATGAACCATACAAAACATACAAAAGTGTATTTAATTAATTAACCACGGCATTAGCTCTATTATACATGTAGTACCACACGCAAATGTTTTTCTAACACCAAATAGGAACAAAAGAACATCACATTTTTGAGGTAATGTGTTTCAAAATACTCAAATAGAGGCCCTACTGCTGCCGCACACTTATTTATGCACACGCTCTCGGGTATAAACATCAACAGCTCTTTTCAAAATGAAAAGAAAACACTGCGTTGTTTTTAGGACAAGGCTTCACTGTTAGGGAATGCTACTGCAAGCGTTTTTACTCATGATTTGATGTTAAAGGCAGACCCCCTTATTCATAAACGCTCTGAAGGCTTCCCCTAACTTAGTAATCGGTGTCCTTATCTGTCTCTTTGGCATTTACCTTTCACCGATAAGAACAAACGATTGCTAAGTTAGCAGAAGCGTATATGAATAAGGAGTTACGTCCGTAAGAAATCCTTAATAATATAAATAAATAAATAAATAATAAATATCTTAGGACAAATTACACCAATTGACCCAGCCCCAAACTAAGCAAAGCTTGTACTATGGGTACCAGGCAACGGATAAACATACTTATATAATGTAAATAAATACATAATTAAATACATACAACATCCATGACTCGGTCACAAACATTCGTATTCATCATACAACTGTCTGCCCCTACCGGGATTCGAACCCGGCACCTCTAGCTTCAGTCAGGGTCACTAACCACTAGGCTATCCGGTCGTCTGGTCGTATTATATATGCGAAAGTAGCTATGTCTGTCTGTCTGTTTGCCTGTCTGTTACCTTTTCAAGATTAAACATAGACACAGATAGTTTGAGCCCCGGAAAATTGCATAGTTCCCGCGGGATAGCGGTAAGCGAATTCGGCGCAAACAGAGTCGCGGGCAACAGCTAGTCAGCAATGAAACTAGAGACAGGAATTTTCTATTTCGCTTCTTCACAATGCTTGATGCAACTATGACCACTTAAACAGGGTCAATTGTTATGGACTCTCGTCATTATCGCAGAGATAGAACCTTAGCCTTAAGGGCTACTAAAACTAAAAATAAGACTAAAAATTTATCTAATATAACATTCAACTATACGGGAAGGAAAGACGGATCACAATGAACAGACAGCAGTAAAATATAACAACATTACAGCACAAATAAACAAAACAATAGCCAATTTCAGCGGCACCACAGACACAATGTCAGAACTAAATAACATACCTACAATATTTTCGCTACGGCATATTTTTTTGTATAGCAATATAATGTGCTTTTAAACGTTTTTTAAATTATCAGCAATTGTCAGCGTCTGTTGCGCTAATTTCAACCCTAACGCTCAGCACTGTGTAGGACAGTGGCCTTAGATTAATTCCATGGCACTCGGCGTGATTGCAAAGTCCAACTCAGGACTTCCGTTCAGAGGTACAATCTTAAATTGTTTACGCTTTCTTGCTCCTCAAGAGATGCTCAATAGATTCCGGATGCTTGTGCAAATATACCTTTGTTAAAACATTGATAAAATAATTGACGGCTGCAAGGTGTCGCTGTTGTTAAAAGGGTAAGTTTAAACAGGCGCAAGTTATTTCGAGCCAATGAAGATGACTCTTCTTATCTTGATTCTATTTGCAGTAGTAAATGTTGTATTGTTTTGCAGAAATTTTACTCAAGCCTAGAAGCAGGACTATGGAATAGTCTGACACATCAACTCTGCAATTGTCAGCTATTCTCGATCGTAGTTACGTGTTATTGTGTTGTATTGCAATACAGTTTGACAACAAAAATAATGCTCCACGATGTACCTGCGCAGTAGACCAATTTTAGTAGCGCGGGAAATTACGATACACCAATGATAAAATAGAATTCTACGCGCGCTAAACTCTGGCGCTGTTATTGGTCGATCGATTTCGTACCAACATGGCGGCCGGGCCGTGCGCCAATGCCAATATAGATTATTTACACGTTCGGCTACCATCGGAAACTGGTCTGCGCTTCTCTGCGCAAACAAATACTGCCGATGCGCATTATATTTGTTGTCAAACTGTACGATATTATTCTTTTTTATTTTTATTTAGTGTTAGCAACACTGGTTAGATTGTTCAATTCGAATTTACTCTCTTGTGTCAAAGTTTGAAACATGGCTGGACGTTGTTCTGTACCATATTAATTTTATATTTGAATGAAGTTAAGTGTGATAAATTGGGCTTTCACTTATAGATTCCCTTCAATCCGTATATGTTAAAAACGTGTAAATCTCATCGTAGCATTAAAAATGGCTTATTTTGTTTTTATTCTTGACCTAATTAATTCTAAAATTATAAAACGGTACCGCCGACGCAAAAGGTCCACACACACGTTTGAACTTTCTCAAGCAAATCATCGCAACACAACATTCGATAATTTCCGCCACTCCATTAGTCTTTTAGCTGCTTTTTTTACAGACAACCGTCGGTGGAGACAAGTTCTCGAGTGGAGACCAGCAACCGGAAGATGCAGTGGTGGCAGGCCTCCCACTAGGTGGACCGACGACATCGTGAAAGTTGTGGGAAACCGGTGGACGCAGGTGGCGAGTTGTCGTTCATTATGGTATTCATTTGTTCAACAGTGGACATCTTTAGGCTGATGATGAAGATTTTTAACATACATAAGTATGTGTGTGTCACGTATTAAATTATAAAATTAATGTCTACGAAAACTAATGAATGCGCAGAACTTTATCTTAAACAAATATCTAATAACCATTAGTCAAAGTAATACGCGTTTTGTCTATAAATAAATTGATCGATTGATGTTAATTTGACATTGGCAACTATAAACCCTCAAGCTCGGCTGCCGAAGTCAAACATGTTGACAGAAGCCTTCATTTACTTGCTCAAATATGACATGTTTACGGGCTGTTTGTTTTGCCTTATAATTTGACTGGGAACCGTATGTGTTCCGCTGTGCACCTGAATAATTTTATTTAGTTCAATATTTAATTTATTTAACCTAACCATTTAATCCTAACTATTTATGTAATTAACAATTTAGGGTATTTTCGTTTTAGGTTTAGTATTAGTCTGCTTTTAAATAATTATCTATATTACAATAAATTTGAGTACCTACAGTAGTAAAAAAAATAAACTCATGTATTTGTTCTTCAAGAAACTCTCCCCAGCCTAAGCGTTTATTTACACATACTAATTACGTCTTTATCCCTTACGGGGTAGACAGAGCCTAAGGTAACAAGTATTAAGGAATAATTATATTTAGGAATCACGTTATGAGCGGTGTGGCTGGCATCCCATCACTATTTTGATTCCCCTTTCCATCCGTGTGCCCACAATCATGCTAAACATGGCCTTTGGATTTATTACCTTAATCTCTGTCTACCCCGTAAGGGATAAAGACGAATACAAAGGAAGACGTAAATACTTAAAGGTCCTATGAAGGTGTGTTTGAAAGATGCTCTTACCTACCTATTTTTTTATGTAGCCTTACTTTCACCGAAACCATTATATAAATTAATACGAGTAAATAACCTACTTGTTAAAATATAAATGATTTTGTTGACCACAGGTACAGCAGGGAGTAAACTCGATCGTTGTGAGCTTCAATTTGTAGCTGCAAAATTATGATTTTACAGAACATTATTTGTTTTTGCTATCATACGTAAAAAAAATGCAAATCAACGCTTGGACGAAAATTGACTTTTTTTAAATCTGTTTATGCACGCTCCAATAAAAAATATTTATATCAGTGACATTTTCCATTTATGATAAGATAACAAAACGTTTTTTTTTAATAATGGGTACTCGATTAGTGAGCGGGGGTTTTAAACATTTTTAATTTATTGGTATTGAACCCCAAAAGGAACTGTAGCAAAATAGAAACAGTTAATTAACGACACCGTTAGACTTTATGGTTTATTAATAAAGTCTATAATTAAGCGGTAATTGTGGTAATGAGGCGTAATGAGACTAAATAGAGCGTGACGGCATAGTTCGGTACACGTTTTGAATTAATTATACTGTTTGGAGCCCCAAAATGGAACAAGAAAATTGAATCGATATAAGATTTAGTTAAGTCTTCGTCAGCGCGTGTTTGAGGCTACAATAAATTTTTTTTCTTGGATTTTAACTTTTTTTGCATGGATCTCACATGGATCTACTCAAAATCAATAGCACTAGCGATGCTATATAGGGGAAAAAAGTGTCCCGAGGTCACATTTGTTACTTTTCATACATGTTTGAAAGTAACAAAACCGACACTAATTTTTGTAGGAAAAACTGGGGATGTTTTTACGCCATTATAATCGATTGATCCTGAGCAAAAATTGACCCATGCAAAAAAAATTTAAATCGGAAAAAAACATAATAGAAAAAAAAACAAAAAATCAAAAATGTTTTTTAGATTTAGATTTAGATTATTTATTCATTCAATAAAAATTACATCATAATTGTTCATTGTCAATTTAGAAGAATTTAGATTGAAATCGTCAAGAGTAGGTAAATAAAATAAAATTAAATAATACAAATATATATATTTATATTTCACGTTTACAGTCATCTAGGTTGGAACCTTCCTTTAAGCATGAGAAATGTTCCGCTATTTCTTAATTTGATGGCTAACAAAACCCAAGTAGAACCAAAACTAATTCTATCACTAACTTAACTACTGCGCATGGGTGTGTGTGTGTGTGTGTGCGCGCGCGTGCGTGCGTGTGCATTGTATCCTATTTCTGAAACTCCCCAAGTTTAAGATTTATTACCATTGATTTTTGTGTATTATGAAATGAAATGTAATCAAACTTATTGTTGTTTTGAGCAATTTGTAAAAATATTTTGTAATTTCATTTATTCTGTTTGACCTTTTTCTGCATGGTACTCTTTTTGGCATAACTCGTATCCCTATTCAAATTATAACCATTTAGTTTCATCACAGACTACCAAGAATTTTCATGTTATGATAAGATTATTAGCGGGAAATTCTACGAAATTATATTTCAGCATTGAGAGGAGATACGAATACTCCAAAAATGTAATAAGGCTTTTAAAACTTTCGAAAAGTTCACCCCGTATCCAACTTTTTAATGTACGCAAAGATTTCTCAGAATTAATATAAAATGACTTAATATAGGTATAAAGTTATTTAAAATAGAAATACCTTCATACTTTAAATTTGTTTTGTAACAGCCAAAGAAAATGATCTTAACCCTCTTAAAATGATGTATTTTTTACTATACAAGAAATTGCGAGTTGCTGTACATTGCGGCGTCAGTGCGGCAATAAATTGTTTTATTAATGGCCAATCATCGACATTCATTCATTTATTCTTCCATGCTGGTCTGGGAGTAAAGAAAAAACATTTACCAGTTGCTTCTCTTCCCGCGCAGATGGTAAAAGCCCATCGAGGGAATGGGCTGGCAATTCATCACTATTTCGATTCCCGTTTCTACCTACACGCCCACAATCATGCTAAACGTGGCCTTTGGGTCTTGTTACCTTAGGCTCTATCTACCCTGTGGGATAAAGACGTGATTTATGTATGTATGTTTCTTCATATTTGTACAATAAAGCATTTACTTACTTAGGTACTTCAGAATCAAAATTTCGAAAGACAACATTCAACAATCCTGAAGTCATTAGGCAACAACGCAGATTCTATAACTGTTAACTGGAACGGTGATTTATTATTGTCTCATAGTCAATCAATTAATCACAATTTGCCTTATTTTTCATTGAAACAAGAAGCGTTCATTCATCATCGTTAATATTTCGATTGGGGCAAAAGATTCATGGGCGCAAGTTGAGGAGCGCGCACCATTTCATCGATCATTCTAGATTTTTGATACATTTTACATGATAAACGACTTTAAAAGACCCAAATCGGGGACGGCCAGCGTTTTTGTAACGCCCATGGCTGAGGTCACTAATGATTTCGGTAACTTATTTTCTGGCCGCCATTAACGTACATTTTTTAAATTTGTCTACTCGAACTATTAGTACTGTATTAACTTCTCTTACGCCCTTATTCGTAAACGCTCTATATGCTTCTGCTTGCTTAGCAATCGTTTGTTCTTATCTGCACGTCTAGCACGAAAGCGCAAAAGAGTCGCGTCGCGCGCGAGATAGGTTGTCTGTCTTTTTCTTACTGTTCATCCCAGAAAGAGACGGGTAGTCTATCTCGCGCGCGACGCGACTCTCGCGCGCACGCGTGCTAGCCGGGCTGTGAAAGGTAAATGTCACAGTGACAGATAAGGACAAACAATTGCTAAGTTAGCAGACGCCTACAGAGCGTTTATGAATAAAGCGGTTAGAATTTAGAAAACTAATTGATTTACGTTCAATTAGACAAAGGCCGTGCGTACCCTTCCGCCGACTTTCTTCCCGTCAAGCGTACGATCTCCCTGCCAATCTACATGTGCTTAATGTGTGTTTTCGCGCTATTTATGGTCATTTTGGTCATCCTTCGTCACGATTTGATTAGATTGGCCCTGAAATAAAAGACTAGAGCAAAACATTCAACTGTTTTAGTCTTGTGGTTAAGAAAAATGACTACTTACTCGTAGTTCCAATTGCTAAGATCCTGACATACCTCTTTCGCTTAATCCATATTCATAAATCTCTTCATGAATGCTCGTCGGTTTTGGTTATTCCATACCTGACCTTTTGTCAAATCATCTCCTATTTGGTCCCGGAACGTTCGTCTAGGCCTTCCCCTCCTACCACCCCGGGGCGGCCAGTGGACGTTGCGGTGGTCACCGTAGTGCGCCCGCAACGCTCACAGTTCATGGCCAGGAGGGAACGTGTGTGTTTTTAGACGGTAGGCCTCTCCTCTCCTTCCATAGGGAAGGCAGCGGCGAGCTGGAGATTTTATGTCTGTCGAGTTTTGAGTTCTCTGGCTGTGCTGTCTGACAGTGTGTCAGATAGTCAGTTTACTTATAAATACAGAGAAGTGAATTTTGCATGCAAGTTTCGTGCATTTGTCACTAATTTGTTTTTTAACAGCCTTAGATAACCTAAAGTAAACACCCTACGTTTGCTCTGAACTAATTACTATGAGTGTAAGTTTCAACCTCATTATACATCTTCGTAATGAATTTGCAATATTAATGCTTCTGCCTGAGGTTAATTTGCACAATTTGCTTATTAGGCGGAAATTGCTTTTCTCTAATTACATAACGTGGGGTGTTATATAACGGCAAACAGTTTATTTTTAGGTTTCCGTGAACAAACAAAGTTCTAGCTGATTGTTAGGAACGATCAAACGAACATTTAGAGTAAGATTCTGACTCGTATAAATTGGTATCAAGTGTATTTTGCTCGATAATTACTTAATTTCCTTTGTATTGAAGTTATGACTTTAACTTAGCCAAGCCATTTTTAGCTTGACGGTAGTAATACTAAAACTATTATGGTCTGTTCGGGCATGAATTTCAAAAATATTTGTAGCAGCAAAGAGGTTGTATTGCTTAAAGTAAACTATTTTTGCTTATCTCCTTGCTATCAAAAGCCGCGGGTTGTCAATCCTTCCACCTCTCTTTCCCTCAATTGATGTGACCATGGTATTTTTTATCTTATCAAAAATGGTTGCAGTTTGATTGAAAACGGTTAACAAAATAATTCAAAATGAATTTTAACATTCTAAACGACACTGAAAATTAGAACACAGGAAAATCCGAAAAATAATGCTATGGCCGGGAATCGAACCCGGATCCTAGTTATTCCGTGACGCGTGCCGTACCTCTACACCACTCATAGCAGGTGGGTAAGCCTTCGAATTTTTCTATCTGTGACTAGCTGTCACGTGGCCTTGTTTCTGTGCGAATTTTTGTCGCTAAGCGTCATCTGTTTGAATGATGTGTCTGTACGACACAATTACAAACTCCCGTGGAACATCTACTGCTCACCAGGGACGAGAGAAGGCACTGTTATTCAAAATGATAGGTACTATCAAATGAATCGAGAATTTTTATTTCTTGATTTTAACATCAATGAGAAGTTTAGTAGGTACCTACAGCAATTTTAGATAATTATAGACAGAACTAAAATAAGACATTAAATTTCAAAAAATCACAAAAAGGGTACTTTTCAATTCCGTACAAAATAATACTTACCCAATACCATTTAGCTTTCAAATTTGTTGAAACTAGAAAATGTTTTTTTTAGCAGCCGTCAATATTCTTTTCAAGGACAGCCTTAAGAAGTAAGCAGCCTGATTCTTTCCCCCACTTTTGAATTCAGCACCTGTGACAAAGCGACTTAATTTAAACGAATTCAGGAGAGAGTATAATCAAGCCTCGTAGTTGGTTTTTAATGTCTTTTTCATTTACTTTCGCTTTTTCCCGTTCATTCGTCTTACGCAGAAATTTGGGGTATTGTTGAATTGTTTAACTTAAATGTTTGATAATTAGGGGCATGAATAAAACATGGCATGTTAAGTACGTTCTCCTCATTTAGTCTCTTTGCTGTCATTTTTTACCATTAACATAACGCCGAGACACTTGAGTTTCATTTATTTCGTTATTACAAGTCGACAGGTTCAGTTGTCCACACACCGTGTTTTTTTTTTTATGTGAATAGGAAGGCAAACGAGCAAGTGGGTCACCTGATGGTAAGTGATCACCACTACCCATAGACACCCGCAACCCCGGGGGGATTGCAGATGCGTTGCCAACCTAGAGGACTAAGATGAAATGCCTCTTGTGCCCGTAATTTCCCCGGCTGTCTTACTCTCCACACCGGAACACAGCAGTGCAAGCTCTGCTACTTAGCGGCAGGATTAGCGAGTAAGATGGTGGTAGCGATCCGGACGGACCTTGCACAAGGCCCTACCACCCGCTATGTGTTATTCGAGGGGTTTATTTTCAACTTCATTTTTGAGAAATTTCAAGGTTTAATGGGTTTTGGGCACACTGTACAAATGCAACAATGAAACTTAAATCACATACTCGTAGGTGAAAGAATTTTCTGTACAAATATTTCACAAACGAAGGTAAAAAAAGAAAAAAAGAGCAGTACTTACGAGTATCTGTATACCTACCCCTTTCTACCTTTATAGGTACTCATAATCATGCTAAATGTGGCTTTTAGGTTAGGTTACCTGGTATGTATGTTAAATTTTGGATAAGATTATACTATTCTATCTAAACGACATCAAACACTAATGTCCAAGTAAAAACATCACACGCATTCTACTTCTGTTTTGTAAAACCGTTCACATTTTCCAAATCCAGCACAAACACATTTTAGATAACTTCCGTTGACCTACCCTTTGAATGAGGAGCCGGAAATTCGATTCGAACTACCCTCACACCCTCTGATGAGGCAAAGCGAAAGATTTTCAGCGAATTGTTTGGCGATACATAAACTTACATTATGTTTGGAAAAATCTTAGGCGAGACACAATAAATGGTTTTGTAAAGCTTATATTTTTAGATAATGTCTCAGATTTGTTGGCGTTATTTATTTTTTCATCACAATTGATGTGTCTTTTTCATTTGTGTATGTGAATGGTCTGTTTTTTACATACACACATAAATCACGTCTGTATCCCTAAAGGGGTAGACAGAGCCCAAGGTAAAGGCCACGTTTAGCATGATTATGGGTGTATAGATTGAAAGGGGAATCAAAATAGTGATGGGTTGCTAACCGCATCGCCTATAACATGATGCCCAAGATTTTCGCCCATTCCCTCGATGGGCTTTTACCAGGAAGAGAAGCAACTGATACATTATATATATTTCTTTATTCCCAGACCAGGAAGAAAGAGTCTGTTTTATACTTTAGAATAAGAGTAAACTAACAAAGGATTATGAAAAGTATGTAGGTATGTTTAAGTCTTTATTGTATAAAAACAAGGTAAAACTGATCATTAAATTTATTAAACGACAGATAGGCATCGAATGAGAAACGAAAAGCGGAAAATTGTTCAACATTACTGGTAACCCTGCATAGCTTTTATGGTTACTTTAAAAAGTTACTGTAACTAGACTACCTGTGTACCTTTATAGTTTTCAAGTTTCATATACTAGACATTGACTTATTTTATTAAACATGGAATGCAAAGACCACTAACAAGATGGTATATCCCATTTCAGAAGACTATCTACGGGTTAATCTCCCTACCCCTGCCACTTTAAGGTACTCTGTCTTCTTAAACCTCTTAAAGCACATCGCCATCGATCCATAAGGGGGTCTTTCCACCGAAACTATGCGAGGAAGCTGCGTTATCCAAATTACGCCAAATTTGTAAAGCCGAGAGATTTGAGAGAGGTAGAGAGAGCTCGGATACAGTCATATCAGTTAGTTCAAAACTACGCGCGACCAAAGACGCACGGCGAGCGATTTTCTATTACATTGCGTGTGTTGCCAGGGAACAGTGCTGGATAGAGAAAATCGCGTGGAGTTGTGATGGCGTTGTAGCCGTTGTGGCGTTCTAGGACTGAGTAAATTTGTCATGACGAGTTCAGACCCATGATAGCCCAGCCCAATATGGCTCCAAGAGTTCAAGGACATGGCTTGCAAAAATGAGGGTAGACCGTGTGTGGTCTATGCTACATTAACATTCACCCGCAATTTTTTCAGACTACCCGTGCTCATGGTGCATGTTCCGTCGAAATATCGGGAGGTCGTTTAAGGAACTCGCGGTCTATATCCCGTTTATCAACGGCCACTATTTCACCAATTCGACAATTGTCAATGACAAGTGACAGCCTGGTCAATATGAAGGTAACCGGCGTAGATTCTCGTTGAGTTTGTAATGTAAACAGAATTGTCACTGTCACTGACAATTCTCGCTTTGGGGTGCGAGTCGGGTTACCTCCACGTGAGGTCAGCTGCGGTTCGTTTTTGGATCTGTCAGGGGGAAGAGCAGCGCTTCGTCCAGTGTACCCTGGGCATCGGCTAATGATTTCCTGGCAGTTTCTGAGGGACATCATTGACCGTTGGCTATGAGCCCGACAGGGGGAGAGGGTCTTTTGACCGTATTACCGTACAACGTTGCCGACATTTTGTCACAAGATTTTTTAATTGTACTTTTGTTACATTGACATCGGCGAAGTTGTCGTCGCTATAACGTCTTGATAAGCCACAAATAAAAAAGAAGAATAAAAATTCTCGCTTTGGTGAATTAAGGGCCTGATGATTCTGATGTGACCGAGAATCTTTCTGGTATCATAAGGCTTGTTTCAGTTCAGATGGAGTGTCAACCTGAGAGGGATCCTTAACCGGAGATAATTTAGCTCGCTTCATAAATGGTGCGTCAGTGCGTCATCGCTGAAACCTGCGCAGCACGTGTAGCTACGTAAATAATCACGGCAACGCTTTATTTGCGGCGGACTTGACACAGCAGTTTTGTGCAGGCAGTCTACTTTAATATAAACTTGTTGAACCTTGGAAAAATAATAGCTTTAACTGATTCACTGTTGCTTTGCACATGTTTCTTACGGGATGTAGTTATTACTTTGGTGTCCTTACCACCCACCACAGACAGCAACTTTTGTAAATGTTTCATTGAATCAGGCGTAACATTGCGGAGGTACCAAAAAACATATATATTTCACACAGGCTTGGTTATCTTTATCTTGCACGTGAGTAGCGGAGTAGCAAGGTAAATATTTTAAGTTTATTTTTTGTTCAAGCAAGTTTTGTATTTTTATTTGAGTTTTCGATGCGCATTATGAGGACGAGAAGACTGTCGAAATTGCAGGTGGATATGAAATTTTGATGCAGATCGAGCTCATTTCATGCTGCTTGTATCCCGTAGAAAACGGTTTTATTATAATGTGATCAACTGTGAACCATTATTAGCTGTTAGAGATAAAAATTATTGCACAACGGTAAGGATTTAAGACGCAGTTAACACGAAATCTCGCGAAGGCGACACCAATCATCATCATCATCATCGTCTCCAGCCTATTATAGGTCTCTGCTGAGCACTCGAACAGACTTAAATTTTGCCGACTTATCCATAACAATTCTCTTCTCTCTAATTAAAATCTCTGTCTAGAAAAACAGAATTTGAAAATGGAGTTTATATGGCAGTGTTTTACGAAGTCCCGTGTCGTATCGGATGGATTATATTTCCCGTATTTCTTGACCGATATTACTTTTAATTTCACCTTTTGTCGTATTTTGTTAAGAAACGTGTTTTATTTTAATGTATATTCCCTATTCCCGGTGATCTTATGCGCCTTCTTCGCTTGAGCACTCCTCGCCCGGATATCAAGGGAGGCTCCAATTTCGTCACGTATAGTGACGTGCGCTTTGTCATTGTTGGGCTGGATAAACGTCTTTACCGGGCTAAATTAAACATTTACTGCAAAGCCGGCGCTGTGCGGCAATTTGTTATTCACCCTTTTTCTATATACGCCCTTGTATTTTCTTAATGTACCTATAGCGGCGTTCTCTTGTACACCGGGTTTTTGACTTGTGAAGTAATATTTATATATTTATTTAATTTATTTATATAGCCTTTTTATTCCGAATTCGCTACAATTTCATTTTTGTTGTTGTTGTTGTTTCTTTTTATTATTAAATTATCGCGTAATTCGGCGTGCCTCATGGCATAGGCCTCCTCCGTGTATTGGAGGGTTTGGGCTATAGTTCCCACGCGCGCCCAGTGCGGATTGGGAACTTAACACACACCATTGAATTTCTTCGCAGATGTGTGCAAGGTTTCCTCACGATGTTTTCCTTCACCGAAAAGCTCATGGCAAATTTCAAATGTAATTTTCGCACCTAAATTCTGAAAAACTCAGAGGTGCGCGCGCCCGGGATTTGAACCCACGACACTCTGCTTGAGAGGCCACAGGTCAAACCACTAGGCTACCATGGCTTTTTGTGAAGTAATAAAACCTGTTTTAACCCCCCACGCAAAAAGTGGAGTGTTATATGTTTGACGTTATGAGTGAGTTCCATTTTCGCTTATTTAGTTTTTTGGTTTCATCTATCTGTTTATCTAATTCCTTTAATTTAATACGAATTTCAATTAAATTTAATAATAATTAAATCTGAGTCTCGAAAACGACTCACTCGTACGATTTTCATGTAATTTATTATGCAGGGGGTTTCTGGGGCGGTACCTAAATCAATCTAGCTAAGTAGGTTTCTTTTATAGAATCATCCAGGTATTTTAACCTAATAAGATAAATGTTGGTGCTTTGTAAATTAAAACTAGCGGTCATATTTTTTGGTATGGTATATATTTTTTTGATGTTGTTAGGTAAATTTGCTCTGACTTTCTTTTCTAAACATATTAAATTTTATTCTTGGAATTATGGATGGTACTGACTTATAGTATTTTAACAAGATTTGTTTGTCATTTACGCATGTTTCCTCAAAAATGTTTTTTATTTAATTGAAGTGAAAATTATTAAGCTGGCTTTGAAATTGAGATTAGTTTATTAATGAACTCTGAATATTAAATGTTTCCCGTAGGAAAGGAAATTATTAATAGCCTGAAAGCCTTTTAAATGTAGATCTGATGAAACTTAAAGTTTTGCATATTATTTTCTATGATGGACCTGGTTTCTATTAATATTATGTAAAAGGCCTTTTAGAGCTCAAACAAACTACGATATTTTGCACTGTAAAAAATCCTTCTTAATTCATATATTACTAGCGACCCGCCCCGGCTTCGCACGGTATATTATGCATGTATTATATATATAAACCTTCCTCTTGAATCATTCTATCTATTAAAAAAACCTGCATCACAATCCGTTGTGTAGTTTTGAAGATATAAGCATACAAACGGACTTGGGGACAGAAAAAGCGACTTTGTTTTATACTATGTAGTGATAGTGCAGTGATGTTGCCTGTACGTTCTCATTTTTACCTTTGGTAAATACATAAATCAAGTCTTATTATCCCTTGCGGAGTAGACAGGGCCCAAGTCAACAAAAGCTAAAAGCCACGTTGAGCATGATTGTGGACGTACAAGTGGAAAGGGGAATCAAAATAGTGATGGGAAGCCGCATCGCCTATAACATGATTCCTAAGATTTTCGACCAAACCCCTCGATGGGCTTTTACCATCTGCGCGGGCAGAAGCAACTGGTACATTCTATGTTATTTCTTTGCTCCTAGACTGGTATGGAAGATTGATGATGATGATGTTGTGGGGACGTCTAGCTGGATCAGGCGGGCTGTAGATCCGCTGTGGCGATCATTCAGCCCAGTTCCTCTTGGTTGCAGCCGCCGGTTACTGAATCAGCAGCGCTCCCACACAGCAACTCTCCTCGAACCTTCATATTTTCCTGCTGAACATAAGGGCATTTTTTATTTTGATGTCTCTAAGCTCGTCCTCCTCCAGTTCGTCGCTCCCGAATGCTTCGAGCCGCGCTGCCGCGTCTTTCCCACAGTGTGAGCAGGAGGGATCATTTATTATACCTACACACACACACACACACACACACACACACACACACACACACACACACACACACACACACACACACACACACACACACACACACACACACACACACACACACACACACACACACACAATGTCTGTGGACTCACTCACTAACAATATCGTTTTTTAGCTTCATTTTTTGTTTCTGTGTTAGTTTTAAGCATGCTTCGCTTAACTGTATTTCTGTGGTCATCTGTTATTGGCTTTTTGTTTAGTACCTAAGTCTCATTACAATGTACTGTATTGCTGTTGATGCCCCAAATAAAATAAATAAAGAAATAAATAATACCTATAATGCTTAAGTGCCTGTTTAGCGTGTTATGGCCTGTGATGATGCCATTTATTGTTCTTAAGCTACTCTTGCCTAGATTCAGGAGACTACTTCTTCTGTGGTGTATGCCTTCCAGCATCATCTTAGACTGTCTGCACCCTGAAGCTTGGCTCCATTCTACGTAAAAAATGTTAGTAGCTACGCAAAGATTGGTGAGTACATAATGGTGATATTAAATATTTATTAATTAAAATACGTAAATTCAGGCCCACCCGGCGCTTAATCATTTCAAGGAAATCTTTATAGTCCTGACGATATAATGAACTATAATTACGAAAATCGTAATAACTCGTTTATAATTTGGAGAGGCGGTATCGATTAATTACATTTCAACGTGGAAAGTTATATTTATTTCATGGATTTATATGTTTTAAGCAATGTATACTCATACATACATACACAAATCACACACTTCGTCACACATTTAAAAGATCTCCATATCTGTAAGAAGATAAACAGCAACTTACAGTAATGCAAAAAATGTATTTTCATGAATCTGCGATGGATGCGCTTATTACTATCCCGCAGAAACTATAATATTTTCCGGGATAAAAACTATCTTATGTCTTTCCCCGGGACTGTAAATATATCACAGATATTATAGTTTTTTCTAATCAGTTCAGCCGTTTTGCCATGAAAGAGCAACAAACATTCAAACATCCAAAGTTATAAACTTTCGCCTTTATAATATTTAGTAAGATTTATATTGATATTTTTAAAGTTAGAAACCCTTATGTTTTTGAATAAAATGGTATTCAATTTTATAAACCGTGGTAGCCTAGAGGTTTGACCCGAGGCTTCTCGAGCAGAGGGTCGTGGGTTCGATCCCGGGCACATCTGATTTTTTCGGAATTTAAATGCGAAATTTTGAAATTTACCATGCGCTTTTCGGTGAAGGAAAAACGTGAGGAACTGCACATATCTGCGGAGCAATTCAATGGGTCCGCGTGGGAACTATAGCCCAAGCCCTCTCATTCTGAAAGGAGGCCTGTGCCCAGCAGTGGGACGTATATAGGCTGGAGATGATGATTATTTTGCAACAAATAAAGCTACTGTCCAATTTTCTCGAATATTCGAACTAGATTTTAAATACAAGACGCAAAAAGGCGCTCTCTTTTAGGCTTTGACAAAACGCTTCTATGGCGTTAGCTGCCTTTGCCCTTTGAGCAACGCGATTCATACGGATTCCAATTTCGTCATACTTTTAAAAATGGCGGAATTGTTGCGCGTAAAAATTGAAATAAACCAAACTTTACTCATAAACGAGATAGGCTGTAGTTTGTCTGTCTCCGAAAATGGTTGTACTTTCCCGGGGTAAAAAGTATCTTAATAATAAGTAAATAAATATCTTGAGCCAATTGACACCCAGTTTGAATATGCATTTGCATATTTGCATATGCAAATGCATATAACTCACTGATGACGGCGTTAGCGCATATTTCAGCCTTTTTTTTTACAGTCGTGCATATTTCCTTTAGTAGCGGGAGGTACGCATAGGGACCTAGGTGACGACGCCGTGTAGGGCGGCTTACTGAATGACGTAGGTTGATGTAGAGAGCTCGGTTTTGGCGTAAATATTGATACTGGGTGACAAACATCTGAAATTTGCGCTCGAAAATATTGAACAATATATAAATATTTGCATATATTGTCACAAAAACTATGCGTAAATTTAATAATATTTTGCGATTTTTATACCGTCTTTAATTAAAATGTATAAAAATAAATATGGTTTTTTGATATTGCATTGTGCATATTTTGGGCATTACAACACTTTTTAGTGCATATTTCGGCACTTTGTTAGTGCATGTAATCCGATGTCTAGTCATAATTAAAGAGCAAAAAGGAAACGAAATGGAAATTGGAATTGTGTATACATTATTTTTACAATTCATACATACACAAATCACATCTTCATCCCTTACGGCGTAGACAGAGCCTAAGGTAACAAGACCTAAAGGCCACGTTTAGCATGATTGTGGGAGTGCAGGTGGAAAGGCGAATCAAAATAGTGATAGCCCCTTCGCCTATAATTATGATTCCTATTTTCGTCCATTCCCTCGATGGGCTTTTACCATCAGCGCGGGAAGAGAAGCATCTGGTACATTCTATGTTTTTTCTTTGCTTCCAGACCAGCATGGAAGACAGCATAAACAATTAAGTCTTCAATCTTGTGTAAAACCGTACACCCAAGTCTCGCTTCAAACGTTAAGTGGGTCATACACATAGCAAACTAGCAAATACAACTTCCACATACTTATCGCTCGACGCAATATTTGCCCGTATATTTCTTCTGCTTCGGACGTATATTCAATTACTGCACGTCGAGTGTCAAAGGCTCTGAGTGTCGTGTGTCGCTTAATTCAGGACTCTAAACGGCTCGTCCGCATCCGCTTTAGAAATTTGATATAATGCACTCTTTTTAGGCGTCCATACCTTAAAAGGAAAAAGGAATCACTTAACTTGGTTGCTCGTTGGTCAGTCTTGTTAGGCCATTTTTCTCAAGACTGTGTAGTACTGATCATGTTGAAATTAGTATGAAATACTTAAAGCTTAATGTTACCGTGATACGAGTTCAAATAAGTTTAACTTCACGCTTTCAAAAGATACATTGAACTAATTATCTAAAAATATTTTTAACTAACGGATTTTCAAATGATTTTTACTAGATTGATTAATAAAAAGGTTTTTTGAAAATTGGTTGAAAAATATGACGATAATTTTATTGTAACAGCGCCGTTTCGACGTAAATTTTTAATACTGAAACAAGTTTGTACTTGTCATCGTAAAATGTCCTAATCGAACTTGTCAAATTTCTTAAAATAACCTTCAAATGTCAGTGTTATTCCAATCTAGTATATTTCACGTAACGCAGTCGTTAACAAAATTCAAAATTCAAATTTTACCAGCGCATTCGAAAATACCATCATTGCCACGGATCGCCGCAAGAGACTTGGCAGAAAGTTTTTTTTACAAAATAAAATACTTTTACTACAATACTTATTCTACCCAACTTAAACACATTTATAAAAAGCATGTATAAAATGAAAGCTTGCCAAAATAAACTTCTTTTTAGTAATCAAAGTGTTTTCAAAGTATTCCAATAGACTAAGCTCATTAACTGAAGTTAACAGTTCAACCGAGCTATGTAGTACAGCGACAGTTCACTTCTAATTAGCTGCCTCTCTTTCACAGTATATTTCAGCTTCATTCAATTTACGGGTCGAGTTGAAGGCGGTAGCCACACAACTATCAACTTAGATTCAGTTGCCTGGAACAGAACGCTCTGAATTGTATACTTCGTAATTTTCTTTAGGTATCTGTTTTCTGTTTCACGTAGTGTTCAAAACATACTTAATTTTGAATCAAAAATTACGATGAAAATACCTTCAGAAAAGTTTGTAATTGTGTCATACAGACACATCATTTAAATAGATGACGCTTGGCGACAAAAGATCGCATGGTAACAAGGTCATGTGACAGCTAGTAACAGATAGAAAAATTCGAAGGCTTACCCACCTGCTATGGGTGGTGTAGGGGTATAGCACGCGTCACGGAATGACGAGGATCCGGGTTCGAATCCCGGCCATAGCTTTACTTTTCGTATTTTTCCGTGTTCTAATTTTCAGTGTCGTTTAGAATTTTTCTTTAGAGAAGAGTTTAATCCAACTTATCCAAGCACCTGCTGATATTCGAGAACATTTTTAACCGACTTCAAAAAAGGAGGAAGTTCTCAATTCGTCTGTATTTTTTTTAAGACACCTTATTATGTCTCAAATTTTACGCGTCAATCATTTAAGTTACTATTATCAACTCTATACGAGATTGCCACTGCACTCCAGCCGTTCAGTCTCTAATGTAAATTTTTAATGTCGGTACTGTGGCGGTGTAACTCAGATGGCACTATATAGTTTTAAACTATTAAAGAATATGCACCTTAGATTATTACTTCGGTATTTTATACTTTAGATTATAAATTCAAGATTTAATACAATTGCTTCGAAGCTCTAAGCCTACTGTTTCTTTCTCCTTGTTTATGAATTATTTTTCGTTTTAATATAAACTTTATTTTATAAATTCAAATGAAGAATTCAAATAGGAGTAAAGAAGGAGTCATTACAGTACTCAGCAGCAAAATAATTGCCCACACAACAAAACAACCTATAATTGCATTTAAGACCGCCTATTGTCTACCTTGTTCTTTGTTTCTGTATTGTTTGTACTGATTTGTGGTGTTCAATAAAGAGTACTATTTGTATTGTATTGTATTTGAGGCCCAAACTTTTTGGCGCTGAGTATATTACAAAAAAGTCTCGAACGCGTTCGCGTAAATGTCTCTGTTAACGCCTTGCATGTGTGCACAAACCCACACATGCATTCGTCGCTTCAAAAATCCCTCTTGCGGCAGCTCTGTCACAGCGCTTGTTTCCTTTCCCTTTCTTACATTAACATGAGCTCGACCGAAGCATACACGCATTTATGTATTATGTTTTTACATTTTTAAATTATCCTTTTAAAAATCAACCATCGTTTGCCGTTACGTGTCATCCTGTTCTACAGTTTCAATTAGTACCTATGAAAAAAATTGCAGCGCCACTAGCGACACTTCACGGTAACAAACAAATCCACAGTTATTTGACAGTCAGCCGCAGCCAGAAAAACCTTGACACATCTAGTACTATCCATATTAATTATTCAGTACCAAGAAGCAAGCAATCAATGAAGCTAATAATGCGTGTATAAACATCCAAGTGATACCTGTGCTTGCCTAGATACCAGCAAAAAACATGAAATAAAGCGTGTACCTACACATAAAAAGCGATAATGCTGCTTGAGGTCTACATTACATTTCAAATTAGCTACATTATAGGAAAAAGATCTAAAGAAATATAATTTTAACTTTTAATTAATGAAGACTTATTTGTGTTATGGCCGGCTTCGAGAAATACATAACTTTCTATGACAACCACGCTTTCGTGTTCCGTTTAATAAGCCAGTGGATTTCTCATAAAAAAATACCTAACTGTTAAAGGAAAAAATACGTTTGGTTTGAATATGGCGAAGCGAATGTCCAAGTGACACATAAAGACAAACGAATGTTTAAGGTTACAGATAGGGTGTGAGTCAGATAAAACCCTTGTGTGCTTGAGCGTTACGGTTCCCTTTAAGGAGGGAGGGGGGGATTTGTGTTTAGGCCGGTGCACCCAGGGTCTTCTCATATTTGGCTACTCCTGCTGAGGGGGTACAGGTCAAAATACATATAGTTTGCTACACTATTATAAGATAATCGGAGGCAAAAAAACCTGGTCACTTTTCATAGAAAACTCTCCCGAAGTGCCCCGGTTTCTTAGCTTCCGTGTATAAATAAGTACAGGTAATGATTATATCATCCACATAATTGCGCGTATTTATCATTTGTTTCACTTTTTTACACACATTTTCCATCTACCCAATCTAATCCCGCAAGTGTTATACTTGTGATCAAATTTATATTAAACGTACAAGTTAAAAAAATATGAAACGAAAGTAACTCTTGTTGATACTCTTAATAAGCAAAGTTCTTAGACTCAATACGTCTGATCTCATCAAATACGTCCTTGTTAAAACGAGCACTTACGCCGTTCTGACGCGCACCACAAAGCAAAAGCCACAAGCGTTCTTAGGCCGTCTTACCGGAAAAAAAGGATGTAAGTGACCAGTGTTGAACAAGGGCACATTCCCTTACAGCCGCCACACGTAACATGGGTCAGAAGGACAGATGACGTGACCACAAGGGCAATAACAAGTCCCACACTTGAGATGGGACTTTTAATATCGGCCCAGTGTGACGTGGCCACCCTACGTAATATTGTTGTAACTAATTTGACAGGACACTTTGCCGTGTTACGGCCTCGGCACGTGTGATATGAATTTGACAGGGTGACGTTGATTTTTGGGGATTCGATGGGACCATAAAATTTATTAGTTTCATAGGGAGGTATAGGGGGTGTTATAAAGTTTTTCTCCTCTTGGCGTTTTTATTCTTGTGATAGATTTAATGGATAAAAAGGTTAATAGGAATATTTAAATTCTCAAAGTCGCTATGAGAGCTGTTTTCAGTTCAGCGCAAACGCGCGTGCACCGATGCGAAATCATGTGATTGTGTTTGCTTATGTACTTGATTTTGTGACATTCTTTATTAATTTTTCTGACGACTATCTTTGTATTGAATTCATAAAAAATTAAACTAAACTAAATTGATGTCTCGAAAAATTTAATATTATTTATTGTTACAAAACAGAATTTACGCGATATTAGGCGACGCGGCTAGCAACCTATCACTATTTTGATTTCCCTTTCCAGGCAGCTATAGGTACGCCCTTAATCACGCTAAACGTGGGCTTAAGGTTTTGTTACTTTAGGCACTGTCTACCCCGTAAGGGATAAAGACGCGATATTATCTATGTATGTATTTATTGTTAAAAATGTTGTAAATAAAGTCTCTAGAATAATTTCGGAATAGTTTAAAAGGTGAGTAGTGAATTTACACTCCTATATAGATTTTTCATCTAAGTTCTTTATTCCAAACTACCTTCTGCCCGCGACTTTGTCTGCGTAGAATTATACATAAAAACCTTCCTCTTGAATCACTCTATCTATTAAATAAACTGCATCAAAATCCGTTGTGTAGTTTTGAAGATATAAGCATACATAGGGACATAGGGACAGAGAAAGCGACTTTGTTTTATACTATGTAGTGATTCAGTCCCGCTCTTGACGCTGTTCCCTTTAAACAACAATCAGTGTATGGAAATATTTGACAACTAGGTAAGATATATAAATCCTAATGAACATTACAAGGCTATTTAATCAAAGTAATCAACCACTTGCTGAAAGAGACTTGCAAACTGTGGCTCGCGACCCCCTGGGGGATCGCAAAGCCTCGAGAAGGGGGTCGCGAGAGGTCGCGGAAACTACCTCATCAAAAAAAAGTTTGCTATACAAATGCATAAATGTGTCGTATTAATTGAATATTTGTAACATAAATAAAATACCTACATGAAAAAAAGAAGGGGTCGCGAAATATTTTTGTCATACTAGGGGGTCGGATTGAGAAAAAGTATAAAATGTATCGAAATTGACAGCATCTTGGCAGGATAATGACAATCTTGGCCGCATAACACGGAGGCTTGAAGGTTATTATCCATAATATAATGATAAATTGAAAACAGGTCATTGATCCGGCAACCCTTCACAAAAATCTGGAGGCATTGTGTGGTCAACGTTCCCCTGGTCTTTTATTATATGTGAATAAAAAACAAGCTATCAGTCATACTAACGTTATAAATGCGAAAGTTTGTGAGAGAGGATGTGACAGTGGGCCTTCTTTACGCTGAAACCACTGGACGAATTTGGAAAGGATATAGCTGGTACCCTAGATTAAAAGTTGGCTACTTTTTATCACGGAAAATTGCATAGTTCACGCGGAATAGCGATAAATGAATTTATTAACAGACAAAATCGCGATTAACAGGACAAATACATAGTTTCATTTGTTTTGTGCAGTTCAATATAAACATTACAAACACTTTCATTTATAGCGACAAACTAGTTCAAAACAAAACACTAAATAGTTTGAAAAGTTTTTGTCATTTCCCCGGACGTATATAACAAAAAGCTGGTAAAGACGAGACTTGTTGTGTTTTAGTTCATTTTGTCTATCCGAGTCACGTCTGTCCCATTTAGTTTTTCCTCCCTTTTACTGTACCTTTTAGGAATCCGCGGCTTAATCGGTTCTCATCGAAAGGTTGATCACTTACTAAAGCACATTTTTAGTTGATGTCAATTTGTCTATACGACACAATTACAAACTCCCGTGGAACATCTTCTGCTCACCAGGGACGAGAGAAGGCATGGTACATTTTGTATAATTATGGATTTTATAGTAGTCATTTTATACACGTTTGTTGGATTTACGATAATATTATTATATTATATTTTTTAATTATTATATTATTAGTTTGATTAATGTGGTTGAAGCGAAAGAAGTATGTCAGGATCGTAACGAATGGAACGAAGAAGTCTCTACCAACCCCTAAGGGAAAGGGGCGTGGCGGTTACGTATGTGAAGTTTGTTTATCTCTGTCACTTTAAACACTAGCCTTTGAGAGAGAGAGAGAGAGAGAGAGAGAAACATTTATTTACACACATTCGATACACACATTCGATTTGGTGTAAATAGCATGCCTTTGATGGTGATGATGAAACACACTTAAACAAGAGGTCGTGTTTACAATATCAGACTCTTGCTTGACCACTTTTTATTACCAACACAACTGTTTAAGAAGGTTCTATTTATTCTCGATGCAAAGTCATAAAAGAATCTTTTTGTTTCCAACTTTACCGCTCGATTCGCCCTTATAGTGCAGAAGGTATGTTCAACACTTACTACATACAAACATATATACATAAATCACGTCCTTATCCCAAAGGGGGTAAACAGAGCCTGATGTTACAAAACCTAAAGGCCACGTTTAGCATGATTGTGGGCATATAGGTGGAAACCGCTGGGGTAAACGTGTTCTTGAGTGGAGACCGCGACTTGGCAAACGTAGTGTAGGACGCCCTCCGGCCAGGTGGGATGACGATCTGCGAAAGACTGCAGGCAGATGCTGGATGCGTCAAGCTGAAGACAGGGCGCTATGGCGCTCATTAGGGGAGGCCTATGTCCAGCAGTGGACTAACATAGGCTGATGATGATGATGATGATGAGGTGGAAAGGGGAATCAATATAATGATGGGTTGCTAGCCTCATCGCCTATAACATGATTTCTATTATTTTCGCTCGTTCTCTCGATGGGCTTTTACCATCTGCGCGGGTAAAGACGCAACTGGTACATTCTATGTTTTTTCTTTGCTCCCAGACCAGCATGGAAAGTAATAGGAATAGGTGGAAAGGGGAACCAAAATACACGACACTTACTGACATAAGAAAAGTGGAAAAAAATGTCACACATGACGTTTTACATACAGACAGACAAACATACATACAGACAGACAAAAAATATAAAATCTACTTTTTTGTGTTTTATTGCTCTTCCCTGATCGTTAGCACTCTATTTTTGATGAATTTATTTAATGTACTGACACGAACTTTCTACTGATTTATTATTTGTATAGAAAAGATCTATAGATTCGTTCGAAACAAATGAACAATTACTTCTTCATTACAGAGTTCAACTATGTTTGCACCAGTATATGTAAACATAAGTTCTTTGTTACTAAATACATAATACAAAGACCTTTACGTCGCTAAAATAAACAAACCGTAGAAATATTTCCAAATGTGATAAGACATTCTCCTGGATTCCACAGATTACGTTCAAAACAGCCAACCCTGTTACTATCACGCAAGAACTGTACAAAGAAAAACAGAGGGTTCATTTGAACGCCCATCTTCAAGCATCACACTCACGAGTGACGTAATACGATTACGCATTCTTGGATATTACTTGTCAAAGGTTTACCCGACACACGCCTCTGTTCCGCTGCTGTGATTTAGGTAGGGGCTAGTAGATAAGCGGGTATTTTTATAAGTTTTTATTTAATTTACAGTGTTCATATATGTAGTTAAGTTCCTATAAGCTGTGCCCACGCTTCAACTCATCAATGGTTGGTGTGATTGACTTGAAGTTAATAAGTGTTCGATCATTTGAGGAACGTTTGAAAAACAACTTATTTTCCAACTCTTTAATATGTGCTTAGCCGTAAACTTTTTAAAAAACGAAACACCTTCACACATTTAGGTTAGATCATGTTTGTTCTATAACTATAAAAAATTTGTTATGTATATTAGTAGAAAATAAAGTGCTGACAGAATGAATTAGTTGTCAACCAAAACATTTGACGTTTGTCAGTCTTGATGCCTTTCAAATATATTATTTATATATACAGCCCTATACTTTTTTTGACGTACCTAATAACGTCTTATAAATCGATGAACGTCGGCTGCACTCACGAAAAAGCATGACTCACTATCACGTTCTGCGTGACGTCAGAGTGTGCAAGCGAGAGCGTGGAACAAGCGATAGAGAGGCATGTTCTGCTAGCAGTTCGAATAGGTTTATTTATGACGCTATCACGTAAAACTATGGTTCGACTTTATAGACAATCAGATTTTATTTTTAATGTTTGACCGTGTTTAACACTACACTGCGTTTCAAAACGCGCATTGCTGACGGAGGCCAAGACTGCCAAGCCAAAGTAAAAGGCTGGTCACGTTAGCCGCACGGATCCACACAGATGGTGTAAAATAACCTTGGACTGGATATCACAAGATGGATGACGGCGGCGGGATAGGCCCTGGAGGCGCTCGCGGGATGGCTTATACGCGTTTTTTGAGAACTGTCCAGACAAAGCTCAAGATCGGGGCGAGTGGAGAAATCAAAGGTCAAGAAAGAGGGGATGAAACGGGGAGGCCTTTGTCTAGCAGTAGGACGCTTATTCAGGCTAATGATAATAATATTTTTAATGTATCCGCTAATTTCGTGGCCGCGGGCTATCACATAATCCCCCACGTCGGGTATTTCTTGGATTTTGATTTAAAATATGAGCCAGGCTTAAGGGTTTCTTAAATGTGTTAGCTTAACATTAACTTCGTTTGAAGGAATCCCGATACAATGCCGTGATGGAGGATTTGTTTTTATCCTTTTGAATAATCATTTTGAACGCTTCCAATTTGTATTCGAATATATCTATAGATATGTTTTTGTTTCGAATAATCGGAACAGCCCGGCTAGCATGAGAGTGAGAGAGCACGCGAGAGGCATAGACTACCCGTCTCTTTCTGGAACGAACAGAAAGAAAAAGACTGGCAATCTATCTTACGTCATAATAGATTCGAATTTCAAACAAAACTGAAATATGGCTCATTCATACGTCATGCCAAAAATCAAAGATGTCACATATATATGTGTACTGGAATTTAAACTGTTTGGTACAAACTGAAGGTTTATTTTCCACAAATGTTCTGCTCTTTATGATCAGCCTGACTGCGTCGATACCTTTGACGATCTGTGCTTCCTGCTATTTTTACCTCATTGAACGTTCCGAATTTATTGGAATGTTGCTGCTCTTAGATTTATGACGAATTGCGTGTTCTGATGTTATTAATCTCTAAATAAGATGTAACGAATTTATTGAAATTTAATGCTGTTCCGAAATATTTGAAGACCTCACCCGCTTCAATGTATCTGATGGCGGCTGTACACATTTTAAATACGTAAGCAAAAAATAAGTGTGTACCAAAACAAAATATTCCATGAACATAATTTTTTTACCTTGCTACTCCGCTACTTATATGCAAGATAACCAAGCTTATGTGAAATATACATGTTTTTTATGCAACCCTCCCTCCACTACTGCCAATAAAACACATATATTTCAGACAGGCTTGGTTATCTTGCACGTGAGTAGCGGAGTTTTTTGTAACAAGGTAAAAATTGTATGTTCATTGAAATGGACCTCCGCAATGTAACACCTGATTCAATAAAATATTTAAAATATTCCGTGTAATTATTTTTTCCAAACAAAATTCTACCTGTAATGTCAATAATTAGTAAGTATGTGTTGAAATTTCCACAATCCAGGACATCCTGGACAAAGCACTAGGCCCAAACTAGTCATAAATAAAAGTAAACCGTTTATGATGCGACCGCGATATCACCCAGAAAATACAGTTTGCAAACCGAATGCCTTGTGCGGGGTAATGCGAAAACTTCGCCCATATAACCGGCACCCAGCTATAGGTTTGTATGAACTTTACTAATTTAATGTTCACTAAACTATGCTTGTCTTCGTTCATCATAATATTAAGCAATTTGATTAATTTATGACGCTTACGTCATTAATGAATTAGTACAAAATTACCGCATGCAACAGGAAAGACTATATTTATTAAGTAAAACAGTTACAAGGTCACAAAATACAGCTGTCTCGGCGCCCAATATCATTTTTTCGCTTTCGGTGTCGAGACTCTAGGTCCTTGGGGTGAGGGTGCACTGGAGCTACACAGAGAGCCCAGCAAGAGATTCAGAGAGGCAACAGGCGACCCTCGCGCCGGCAGCCATCTCGCGCAAAGAATCGCAATCGCAGTTCAGCGCGGGATGCTGCCTGCGTGATGGGCACCCTGTCAAGAGGCCCACCTCTCCTTTACAATTAATTTTTAAGTTTATTTAGTTATTTTAATTTAATAGCAGTTTTAGTTTTGTATTGACATTTTAGTACTATATTTACAAGGAAATAATATAAAAATACATACAAGAATAGGAGCAAGAATAATAGCAACCAAAAGAATAGTCATGTGAAAAAGAAAGATCCCGTAGGAGATGCGCGCCAGGAACTTCCACAGCCATAACGAAAGATACCAGCTGAGCGGACCACTGTGACAACTTATGCTCCTCTCCCTCTGAAGACATGCAAGATGTACCCGAATAGCATGCCGATGAAGAAGGTCGGTGACCGCACCAAAGTGTTAATGTTATAATATAGCATGTACTCTTCAACGTTCCCCGTAGCTGCCCAACCTAATCTTTACAGAATCCCTGCTCCGTCGTCGCAGCCAAGGGCTTTGATGTGCCTCCTTGAGCCTCTCAATCTTATCGACACTGCTCTTATGACTGAGATCTGTAGGGAATATTTATGTGGGAATCTATCTTGCCTCAATAAAACAACTTCGTTTAATCACTAATTTTATTATTTTAACTCCAAATACTATTTAATACAATTTTTACACACGCAGATCTTACTTTCCGTTCGCCGTTCAAACTGTTCTCCCCGTCTCTCTCACACCTCTCTCCATCCTTCACACACAAATACGTCCCGTTTCACTCGATCACCTTACGTTCCAATCCTACATTTATGTCTATTTCATAATTTTCATTGAAAGCTCTTACGTAATAAACAACATGAGAAAAATATTTTTCAGATTACTATAAAAACAACCGAGATATAAGCTATCAAAGATATGTCTGTAAATAATCGGTGTTACTATTTCCATACATGGGGAATTTCAGTGAAAATGAGTGTGACAGATAATAAAGTAAGTACCTAATTATTAAACTATTATTAATTATAGGTAAGCTTTTGAGTCTTTATCTGTCACGTAATGTTAGTTAGGGGAGACCGAGGCGAGTTAAGACAGAGGTGAGTTGATACAAAGCCTTTTTCTCTGCACTTATATGACAGTTAGCGAGGTCACAACTTCACACAAACTGGAGTGTAGAAAGAGCAACAAATTAGCGAAGTTACCAGCCCGATAAACTGTCACAGTTCAAAGAAATCGGCTTTGTATCAACTCACCTCTGTCTCAATTCGCCTCGGTCTCCCCTAATCTTTTACGGTATATATATGAACGAATAGCGATATGGACGAACTTCGTTACCGACATCTGACGAACTGCATAATGGACGAACTGCGTATTGGACCAAATGCGTATTGGACGGCCAGCTAACAAATCTTAGACTACATTTTATCCCGACATTCTTACAGGATTAAGATTTATGCACGTAAAATGCCAAAATTTCAACCGCTGTTCGTGCAACGTAACTCAAGATTGCGTTGGGATTTAAGGAATTCCCACGGTATTTCTAGCGCCTGGTTTAATGAGTAAAGCCGCGCGTACAAACTTGAATTAAACATACATATATCAATACATAGTATAAAACAACTTCGCTTTCCGCCGTCTGTCCCTCTGTCCCTATGTATGCTTAGATCTTTCAAACTACGCAACGGATTTTGATGCGGTTTTTATTAATAGATAGAGTGATTCAATACGAAGGTTTAGCTTAGCTCTTATAGCCTGAAACACAGGATTTCCTAGTTAAGGCATATGAGTTGTTAACTTAGATTTATAAGGAAACTTTGTTCTTAGTCATAAATTTGTAAAACATTTATGAATAAATTATCTTTATCTTATCTTATCTTATTTATGTGTATGATTATACGCAGACGAAGTTGCGGGCAGAAGCTAGTATATACATAAGTTACCCCGACGTCCTTTACCTGCTAGACGGAGTCTAAGGTAACAAGAGCTAAAGACCAACTTTACCATAACAACTATGGGCGTATAGGTTCAAATACATACATAAATCACGTCTTTATCCCTTACGGTGTAGGCAGTGTCTAAGGTAATAAGACCCTTAGGCCACGTTTCGCAATATTGTGGGCGTATAGGTGGAAAGGGGAATCAAAATAGTGATGGGTTGCTAGCCGCATCGCCTAACATCATGATTGCTAACATTTTCAACCATTCCCTCGATGAACTTTTACCATCTGCGCGGAAAAAGAAGCAGGTAAATTCTGTTTTTTTCTTTGCTCCCAGACCAGCAGTAGATTAGATTAGTGATAGGTTTTTAGCTGCGTTACCTATAACATGATCCCTAGGATTTAGACGGAACCTAAGGTAACAGGTACCTACAGGCCACATTTAGCAAGATTGTGGGTGTATAGGTGGAAAATGGAATCAAAATAGTGATGGGTTGCTAGCCTCATCGCATCGCCTATAGCGAGATTCCTATGATTGTCGCCCATTCCCTCGATGGGCTTTTACCATCTGCGCGGGTAGACAAGCAACTGGTACATTCTATGTTTTTTCCTTCTCTAACAAACATTGAAGATTAACATGCTTTCAGATATAGTATCAATATTTTACCGCGACTACCAACGCCAGTCTATCCACTCCGTGCTCTTTATATCGTCCACAGATAAAAATACTTGAATGATAAAATATTCCTAAGCATTCCCTCCAACCACACAGGACAGGCTAGCCAACAATGACGTGACAAGAAAGCTACGCCGACCTGTACCCAACTTACACTTGCAGCCATGAACAACAAAAACAACCTTTAAAGCCGTGCCTCCTCTGACAGTTCCAAGTCTTGGCGTACGCATAATTATCCTGGCACCACTCATACGCCCTACGCTTGTTTATCACGATTATCCGGCACATTACATGCGACGATCTCGTGTAACGTTCGTAAAAAGAAACGACGTGATCTTTCTTTCCTTTTTAACGCTACGAGTTTTTCCGGCCTGTTTTGCGCGTTGATGTAAGGTTCAATTTGTTATTTTGAAAAAATATGTGTTTACACTTTATACTCTCGCGGGCCTGTGGATGCTGATGGCGGCTACATACGCTTTACTTAAAATACAGAGTTACAAAACTACCCTTAACCTTATTGACGCCAACGACAAGTCAAGAGTGAAGTAGTCGAGGGAATGGGCGAAATGCGGCTAGCAAGCCATCACTTTTTTGATTCCGTTTTCTACCTATACGCCTACAATCATGCTAAACGTGGCCTTTAGGTCTTGTTTAGGTGTTGTTGTTGTTGTCTTTAGGTGTTGTTTCCACCTTTACGCCCACAGTTGTTGTGGTAAAGTTGGCCTTTAGCTCTATTACCTTAGACTCTGTCTACCCCGTAAGGGATATCAGGGTTATTAATGTGTGTACTAGTTTCTTCTTGCGACTTCGTCTGCGTCGAATCATACACATAAACCTTTCTCTTGAAGCATTCTATCTATTTAAATATGTGTGTGTGTGTGTGTGTGTGTGACAAGTATATCAGCACCGCAGGTTCAACGCCAACGTCCATTACTTCAATGTAAAAGCAACCTTTGTTGAATTGATTTTTGGTTCAACTTCTGGCATCGCAATAGAAGAAGAAAAAGAATAGAAGAAAATAGCAATAGGGAAATCTGGCCAACCTTCACACACACCAGTGAATTGCTACACAGAATGTCTGCAGGTTTTCCTTCACAGAAACGCTCTTGGTAAATTTCAAATAATAATTTCACAAATAAATTCCGAAATACTCAGTGCGAGCCCTGGCTCGAACCCACGAACCTCTGCTTGAGAGGCCACAGGTCAAACCACTAGGCTGCCACGGCTTGAGAATGGCGCCCCAAAATACACTTCAAGATAGCTACAGCCTGTGATATCTCTACAATAGTTTATCTCACACGTGCCGTAAACCAAACACCACGACCTCTTTCCATAATAACAATAACGCAATAACGTCTCATCATTATTCCAAAGGAAGGTTTCCTCCATTCGTCATACTGCGTATTAATATCAAATTGTTCGAAGTCGCACGACCGCTCAAGTATAATACGCCTCAGAAAGTTTTCTGAAGCAATAATCCAATTGTACCGTCGATATTATTTGAAGAATCACTTATTGAGAGATTACAACCGAATATTATTGGAAAACTTTAGGCAGTACGTTATTATATTCTTTTGCAAGAGCAAACTAGAATGGTAATTTACTTTGCTGGCTGCTTCCAATATCGCTGCGGTTGAGTGAAGGTGACTTCTTCGTTTCGCCCACAAAACACTCATCTATACGTAGAGACTGATTAATTGAGTGACGCACTGACTCACTGAATGCCTGACGCACTGATTGACTGACTCACTGATTGACTCAATCACTAATTGGCTGACTGGCTGACTCCGGAATTTGATATTTCTATGTTACCTGCTATATGACCTATGGTGGTGTCCCTACACGCTACTACTACCCTACTAGCACGTGTCAGGGGATGACGAGGATTCGGGTTCGATTCCCGGCCATAGCTTTACTTTTCGGATTTTTCTATGTGTTGTAATTTTTAGTGTCGGTTAGAAATTAAATTTCTATGTTGGTTTGTAAGGATGTATTATGTGGGTAAGGTTAGTAAGGTATAATGCTACCAGAGGTCGCCTATTGCTTACCTACCTTGTCATTTTCTATATGTATGTGCCTGTTTTCTGCATTGTTGATGACGTGGTCTTAAATAAATTAAAGAGTCTTTGTATTGTAATCTCTGAAATACTGAAATGATTTTAAAATGTTTCATTGTTAGAATGCTTCACTATCCTTGTTTAAGCAAAAGCTATTTTTATTCTAAGGTTGTGCAAAGTTCCCAGGGGACGCGACAAAGTTGCTAGTTGGCAATAATTAGCAGACTGCTGAAGCAAATGTTTTAGTTTCAAAGTTTTTACAGTCAGCTAATAGGATCTGACGACCAGTATTCCAATGAGGGTATTTTCACAGATGATCCTCATTGTTAATAATCTTCGAAAGAGTCTATAATAATTTCATCAAAACTATGAACCGGCCAATTACGTGTCGGGCCGAGACTATTTGATATTTTTAAGTCGGATAATGGTAATTGTTATGTTTGTAAACGCCGCTATCTGCATAAGGCAAGCCCTGCCGCTACCCATTATTAGCGTGTTCTGTGATGCGTAATGAATTAATTACCATACGATTAACATAAGCAAACCTTACATGCATACTAACATTTTATATGCGAAAGCAACATATCTCCGCCTGTTCACTACGTCTTCAGTATCGATGTATTAGTGTAAGTTATTTGTAACATACGTCTCGAACGCTCTTGCGTTCAAATGCCAAATACTAAGAGGACTGTTTGTTGCCGTTTTGTTTCGCTAGTGGCGCTGTCAACTTACCCTCATTAATGAAAATTTTAACACGAACTTGTTACATACATTTTTCTTTAACTTAAACTAGAGCATTCGATCTTGGGGATATTTATAACATTCAGGGCAAAAATTGGTACCTATAACATTATTAGATTATTATAGAGTGTAAAAAATTATTGATACCGTTGCCCATTTTTTCTCGATCAATTTGCTACGCCCGATCTAATAATATTGCGTTAATCTTTTTTTTTATATAAATAAAAATTAATCGTCTAAATGTGCTTACGCGCCTAACTTCCAAACAACTGTTCCGAATTGGATAATTATTTTTTAGTCGTGTTTGTTACTGTTTGGACAAGGTCTGCATAGAATAAAATTAAAAAAAAATGCAGTGGAGGCGAAGCCCCGGGCAACAGCTAGTGAAGAATAAAATACCTGCTATGGGTGGTAAAGCGCTGTAGCACGTATCACGGAATGATGAGGATCCGGTTTCGATTCCCAGCTTAGCCGGATTAGCTTTACTTTCCGGATTTTTCTGTGTTCTAATTTTCAGTGTTGTTTAGAACTTTCAATAACAAAACGATTTGATATGTTGATGATTTAATCTAATACTTTCCCTCCTTTATATTGCCAGCGTCAATACACATTGCATGTAAAACATAGCATAAGTCATGCATTACCAAATACAAAGAATCAGAACGCTTACGTTTAGTAAATTTGCCGTAGAACGATTTTATATAGGCTGTTATGTGCACTCGGCCTACGAGTTTAGTACTTTTATGGCATGCTCATAAAAATGATAGATCTCTATATGTGGTGGTGTTCTTAACATAATAACGTGGTCGAGTTCTGGCTATGTTCTAGGTTACTCGCGGTTAGCTTAAGTTTATGGTTGAAATTTATTTTGCTGGGAATTGTTTTGGCAACTATCCGTGGGCGAAACAAGGTTCGCTTGGCGTTATTAGACAAGACCCTTTCCCATAGGGGTAGGCAGAGACTTCTTTGTTCCACTGGCTACGATTCTGACATACCTCTTTCGCTTCATCCACATTCATCAATCTCTTCATACATGCTCGTCGGTTTCGGGTACTCCTGTAGGGCCCTTTTTTCAAAACGTCTTCTATTTGGTCCAGGAACGTCTAGACCTTCCCCTCCCAACGCAACCATTCACACTCCCCATATAGATCTGTTTAGTTAGTCTACTTTCATCCATCCTCTCTACGTCACCAAACCAACTACTTCTCTGAACAATTTTATGCAAGCCGATTTGGACCCTAAATTGAAAGGTAAATAAAAGCTTGTATGTCCTTATGTAGAATAAATGTTTGTTATTACAATCTCTTTAACAGTAAACAGCTCTCTACAAGAATCGATGCACACCAGTCCCATTTTCTGGGCACTGTTCGATCAATCAATCAAAAGGGAGAAAGAATTCTTGAATCTGCGAAGCATGTCTGGGAATCTAATTTCCTGTGCTGACCATCGCTGAATATGGGAGTCCCTGATCAAACGAAAATACGTATAGAAGTGAAATGTGAGCGAATATTCCGTATATTCTAGCACCTATTACGTTAATAATATTTCGGAGCGGCACAGAAAATATTTTGTATTTTTCTTCAACAGACGTACCTAATAATCTTTGGAAATTGCTATACACAGATCTCTAGTTGAGATTGATAGGTTTAACTTCGATTTGAAATCTATCTGCTTCTGAAAAAGAGTGTTGTATGGACAATTAGTACTTTAATTAATAGAAAAATAGGAAGTTAGTGGTGGCCTTTTGATGCCGTACTAACTTTACGTTTTGAGCATAGAGTAATGTATGGAAAAAAATTATGAACCATAGTAAAAAAAGTAGTGTATTGTTCAGTGTAACTCTTAATTTAATCTCGTTCCAAAAACTTCTAACTTACTTTACGCAAACTAACAGTGAAGAAAATTATCAACTATGTCTGTTCACTGTAACATTATAAGATACTTATTCTCAACATGTTATGAAATATTCATGTTGTGTTCCTTATAATAGGCCGCGAAGTGTAATTTTTAGGTGCGACTAGACGAGAGGTCTTTAATGGAATTTTATACAACATTGCTGGCCTAGGCCGGCAATGTGCTCTTTACAATTTCAGTTTACGCATTTTTGTAACATAGCGTCTCGGCATTTAGCCATTAAAAAAATCTATAAACAATTCTTGCTTTCCGAAGTTACGACAATCTGACACTACCTTTATCAAAAAAACAATAAACGCGATTTGTTATATTTAACAGTTTACTTTTAGTTTGTATAGAAATAAAAGTTTAATTTCTTGGAAGTTATTAAATTTATTCCATTGCATGTTTGAGAAAAGCACTACTAAGCCTTCCGGGATAACTACCGCCGGCAATCCCTTACTTTGCTTCCGGTACAGTAATGTAATATTACTCAGAGTAAATCCTTGAATAAAAGCAGAGCAGAACATCGTGACGGAGCCGCGGCTAAAAGCTTATCGTCCATAAATTAAATAACCAACGTTATCGCATCTCATATCGCATCATATACTGCAAGCAACGTTGTCATCTCGCACATATACTATTACTGTTTCCAAGTGTACGCAAATACGACTGTTTTATCTTATGTTTACGAGCTCCGAGCATTATGTGTGGCAGTTTGCCGGAATTTAAGTCCCGTTCACGTTTATTTAGCATTTGTTGTGAAAGTTGAACATTCGTACTTGGTGTTCGTTAAGAATTTTATTCTGTTGTTTGTTTAAGTATTCGTGTAATGAACTTTCTTTTTGTTCTTGATATCGGAGTTTGCAGTCAATTTTGAGTTTGGATGAACGTTCGTTTTAATGATGTATGTTAGGGTTTTCCATGCTGGTCTGGGAGAAAAGAGAAAACATAGAATGTACCGGTTGCTTCTCTTCCCGCGCTGATGGTAAAAGCCCATTCCCTCGATGGGCGATAATCTTAGGAATCATGTTATAGGTAAGACGGCTAGCAACCTATTACTATTTTGATTCCCCTTTCCACCTATATGCGCCCACAATCATGCTAAACGTGGCCTTTAGGTCTTGTTACCTTAGGCTCTGTCTACCCCATAAGGGAAAAAGACGTGATTTATGTACCTATGTAATGATTTATGATGAAGATAAATACCACCCGCCACCACCTACTTATAAACTTTCTCCAACTTATTTCTCTGTCGCATTGGTTGTCTGGTAGAGATCGCTATTAAGCGATAAGACCGCCTATTGTCTACTTTGTTCTTTGATTCTGTATTGTTTTGTACTGATTTGTGGTGTTCAATAAATATTATATGTATTGTATTGTATAAATATCTTGTTACTCTACTGGATAGTGCGTTATGACGTGTTAATAAGGAATAATATTTTTTAATAAAATTTATTTATAAAAATCAAATAACTATAAAAATAACCGAGATATAACATTAAGCTATCAAAGGTTTGCCTTTATTTATTTCTTGAAAAATTGAATTTTAATACAGAGTTTATATGGAAGTTGTGACATTATGACATCACGTGTCATATCGAATCTCTCTTTCTAATGTCTGACTGATTAGTAGTTGAAAACTCTTACATTTTCCGTTTTTTCATTTTGCTTTTAATTTCTTTTTTGTCATCTCATTTACGATATTATCATATTGTATATTTCCTATTGTCACTCTCTATTGGTATTTAAAGAGAAAAAAAAACCACCGTAGTTAACCTTATTTTTCTACTCGTTGAAATAGTATTTCAGCAGTATTATGTTTGGCATAGAGCTCTGCAAAAAAACGCCTGAATCAATACGGTAAAAATAAAATTCTATATTGTGAACAAATAGTTTCGACAACGTGTAAAAATATGAAGAGTAAACGCTACGTAGAAGATTGAAGAGCTAACTAAAAGACGAAAATAGTAACAAGAAAGTATTTGCTGAACCTAGAAACAACATGTAATTTTTTTTTGACATAGAGTGATGTTTTATTTACAGCATACATAGCTGTTGCCCGCTACTTCGTTTGAAAATAATTCGTTAATCGCTTTCGCTGGAACTACGCATATTTCCGTGATCAAAAGGTACCCTATGTGTTATTCCAAACTTAAACCTATCTATGTTTAAATTTTCATCAAGATCTGTTCTGCTGTTTTGGCGTAAAATAGTAACAAACATCCATACTCACAAACTTTTGCGTTTATGATGTACTAGCGACCCGCCCTGGCTTCGCACGGTATATTATGCATGTATTATACATATAAACCTTTCTCTTGAATCACTCTATCTATTAAAAAAATCCGCATCAAAATCCGTTGACTGGTTTTGAAGATATAAGCATACATACGGACACGGGGACAGAAAAAGCGACTTTATTTTATACTATGTAGTGATGATGAAGCTAAACGACAAAAATACCTTAGTAAAGCATTTGTTGAACCTAGAAAAACTTTAAGGGCTAAAAAATACGTCGATTTTAGCAGTGTAAGTGATGTTTTATTTATAGTATAAAATCCCAGAACGAGGCCACATTTCCGACCTGTATATTTTTTCACCCGTCATATCCTCAGCTTTCAATAATGTCCCGATACAGTGCCGGTATCCGGATGTATCTGAAGATATATCGTCGAGATTAAGTCTCTATAGAACGTTTACCTTTATTTTGGTCTCGGCGACACACATTATACGTCTTACGGGGTAGTACATAAGGACTCAAACGTTGTGTGGGAATAATAGAGCTGCTGGTTGAGATGATTTATTTGTGTTTTCCCTCTTGGAAGTTTAGGATGGAGTTCGCTTTAAAAGGTCATGATGTTGACAGTGTTTATGAGTTATCGTAAACCTTTTTGTTCAAGGCTTTGGACTCCGGTTAAATGTATTCTATACCTATAAAGCAAGCAGTACATGTACAGTAAGCGTCAAATCGTTCGTGACACCCAAAGTGGCCAAAAAGTTAGCAACTGTAACAATAACGTGTTGCGAGCTATTTGGCTACTTTGGGTGTCACGAACTGTTTGAAGCTGACTGTATTACATCGGCGTAAACGCTCGTATTGATCACTAGACTTGACACCACAACTATCGTACTCAATAATCAGCAAGCAGCAGTGCTCTAGGCTGGCGATGCGTCTGCAATCCTTTGGTGTTGCGGGTACCATGGATGGTGGGGTCCTTACCAGCAAGTGACCCACGTTCTCATTCAACACCCTATTTCATACAAAAAACGGTTGTGGCAACTTTACTGTCCCGACCTTTGATTTTATTTTTACTATTAACCCGTAGGAAATGATACTTATTTCTAAACGACATTGAAAACTAGAACACATGGGAATAGAATAGAATATATTTATTTGCAAAGAAGAGAAAAAAAACTACCGTAGTTAACCTTATTTTTCTATTCGTCGAAATAGTATTTTAGCAGTATTAAGTTTGGCATTGAGCTTTGCAAAAAAACGCCTGAATCAATACGGCAAAAAATATATATATATAGATATAACAATGTCATTGGGTGGCACAGAGACAATAGATTGCTTATTCTGCGATTTGTACAATTTTATCATACTAGAAATCAAATTTATTATTTTTTTGATTTGCTTACATTATACAAAGTGATTTTACAAGAGGAAATCATTGACACTATAGTAGTTTCTAGTAGGGAAAATCTGAGGATGTATTGTGTGTAGTTGAGTTAACATAAATTTAACTAGCTTTTATGAATACGGAGAACAGTAAGCTTTTGATTTATTACCTTGAAAAGAAACCCGATAAATCTATTAGGTTCGGTCTAGACCAAACGCACATTGTGATGCAGTGCACATCGCTGGCTGCAACGTATTGCACTTAATACATTTTCCACTAGAGTAATTATTTTCAATCGGTCTTTTCTGAAACGTTTGATATGAATTATTGGCTGTTGGTTTGGCTGATTGGGATTGTTTTATTCGGTTGTGTTTTGCACAAACGTTTTTTCTTGCCACTTGGATCGCAATGAAATCGGAATGCATGAAAAAACCGGCACAGTGCGAGTCGGACACGAAACGAAAATAAAAAATGTGTTCCTTATTTTTGTTGAAACTTAAGGCACGATAATAAAGATTTGGAAAACTTTCTGTAAAGGTGCATACATACATTTATCACGTCTTAATCCCTTACGGGATAGACAGAGCCTAAGGTAACAAAACCTTAAGGCCTCGCTTAGCATGATTAAGGGCATATAGGTGGAAAGGGAAATCAAAATAGTGATGGGTTGCTTGATTCTTGAGACTATCGCCTATTACCTCGATGGGATTTTACCATTTACGCGGTACGAGAAGCAACTGATAAATTCTGTTTTTTCTTTACTCCCAGACCAGCATGGAAGATTCTTTAAAGGTTCCTTTGTCATTTTGAGGAAGTAAAACTTGAAAAAAATTCAAATACAACCCAATCAAGGTTAAATCACCTGTAATTCAAGCTTAACTCCTCAAGTTTGTTACTGGTCACGCGACGTCGTATTTTACACATCGGAAAGTAGTTAATACAAGTTCCGAAGTACGAGAAGCCAATGAACCGCCCCTGATGAAACTTTAACGTCTCTCAACAACGGCGGAAGTTGAGAAGTTAAGAGAATCGCCTAAGGGATAATTCATTGTCTCTGTTCAATGCTTAAGTGGATCAGATTTTCGAGTTACACCTCAAATAAAATGCCGGGGAAGATAAGGAATGAACTTTTGACTTTAAAAGTCAGAATGCTGGTGACGGTTGAGATTAAAAAGCGACGAAGTTATGCACTAGCTCTTGCTCGTGGCTTCGAATTCGAAAAATAATGAACGTCAAATCGAACGAACGTTCCATTTTTAAATCTCGAGACTAGTCTCTTGTCAGACCAATGAAATGTCGTACCTATTCCTACAGTGCCTATTTTAAGTCCACTGTATGTACAATCGGGCACTACTAATAGTACTAACCCTAGCCTAAATCCATTTACGTCTCACCTAATTCATACGCCGTTAGCTACTGTCGCACCTGAGCTCGTTTAATATGATTGTTTACCAGCAACTGCATGTGGCTGACTTAAGTGGGTCGCATAGGAGCGCGGAACGTGAGAAGGGAAGCAATTTAGCCATAGTGTGTAAAATAATACGTTGAGGTTAGTGATCTTTGCTTGAAACAAAGGCAAGCTAACAATACTTTGCCTTTTATACGTCGACGATCGAATAGATTAGTGTTTCCCTTGCTGTGAAGTTAGAGTTCTTGGTTTCAAATCCCGGTAGGGGTAAACACTTGTATGAGGAATATGAAAGTTTGTATTATAATAATTTTAAATGTAATCTTGGATATAAATTCTAAAAACATCAGTCTGGGTTTAAACCCACGACCATCTGCTTGAGAGGCTATGGGTTCAACCACTACGCTACCATCGCTTATTCAGTATCAAAGTTGCTGTAATTCTGAAATGTAAAAGTAAATTACAATACATACCTACACATACATAAATCAGCATAGTCTTATTATATACCTAACTCGCTCGCAATCGCCATCGTTTTCATTTTGTTAGTTCTTGTATGAATGTGGCAGCTAGCTGATTCCGATGCCAATTGTCAGCTCATACATGAACTTTGCTGTCAAAATGAACACGATAAGCCTTTAGGTCTTTATCTCTTACGGGGTAGACAGAGCCTAAGGTAACATGACCTAAAGGCCGCATTTAGCATAAATGTGGGCGTATAGGTGGAAACGGGATTTAAAATAGTGATGGGTTGTGATGTGATTTGTGCGTGTGTGTGTGTTAAGGTTAAAAATTACCCGTATCCATCTGGAAGTTCAGTAGTCACTTAGTCTCTTGGCTAACGATTAAAAATAATTCCTGGTGCATAATAAAACAAAATGCGACGTTCCTAATTAAAATTCATTCCTCGAACGCAAACAGCAAATCAATGTTCTTTCCAACATCCCGTTCAATAATTCACCGAAACAATCCTAAGCACGTACGCCTAAATGACAAACAACTTAAAAAACTAGCGATCTCAGTACTTGCAGTAAATCATGTCCCGTCCGAACATTTATATCGACTTTATGCAGCAGTTATTAGTGTTGCCACTCCATGGTCCACTATCGAAAGTATTTCGATAGACCATCGAAAGTTTGAGCAAAAATAGTATCAATTGTTTTGGTAGACTTTTTTTTTATATGAATAGGAAGGCAAACGAGCAAGTGGGTCACCTGATGGTAAGTGATCACCACTGCCCATAGACACCCGCAATCCCGGAGGGATTGCAGATGCGTTGCCAACGTAGAGGACTAAGATGAAATGCCTCTTGTGCCCGTAATTTCCCCGGCTGTCTTACTCTCCACACCGGAACACAGCAGTGCAAGCACTGCTACTTAGCGGCAGGATTAGCGAGTAAGATGGTGGTAGCGATCCGGACGGACCTTGCACAAGGCCCTACCACCCGCAAAAAAACGTAGACTGTACACAAACATAGAAAAACAACGCTCACCCACATAGCCAAGAGAAGTAGATCGTTGAAGTGGCAATGGGCAGGCCATATAGCACAAAAAACGGATGGTCGTTGGGGCCAAAGGTTCCCACGCGGAGATCGCGGATCAGCAAGCGCAGCGTCCTACGAGGTGGACGCATGACCTGGTTGAAGTCGCGAGTTAACGGTGGATGCAAGCTTCCAACCGAGGCAACTGGAGGTCTATGAGGGAGGCCTGTGTCCAACTGTGGAACTCTTATGGCTGATATGATGATGATCGGTCACAAATAGATATCGATAGTTTTGGTAGACTCAATATTACACAAACTACTGATACTGTCGATACTATCAATAGCGTTGAACAATCGATTGTTACCTTTATAGATGTGCCTCCTGAGGCTCCGTAGAATAACAACACGGATAGGCACACCAAAGTAGAATAGAGATATCAAAAGGGAATGGAATATTTACAATAAATGAACGTGAGAAAACTGTAAAAAGACTGTAGCAAAAGCGCGTGTTATAAGGATTGACTGCAGCAAGGGGCTGGTTCACGAGACCGTCTGTGTCGCTGGATCGAAGGCGAATGAGGGTCCTCGGCATTTCAAGCGACTGCGCATGCGCAGTTCCATGCGTCGGTCGGCAGATGTTTCGACACTATATTGCGAGCACGCGCAACAGACTGCGTCCAAGGAGTAACGAATGTATCTGGCCGCTTCACCTTCTTCTTCTTTTTAATATCGCTACCTTGGGGCTCAATTGTCGTAAACGCCATTTTGACGAAAATGAGATTTAAATGCAGTCTTGCTCAGTTTTTTTTTCTCTATCGATCTGTGTATTTAAAATTCTCCAAATCCCGAAAAAATATCGAATACAACCTCAATTTTCTGTTACTCTAAACAAGAAATAAAAAAAAAACGAGCTATAAAAGCCAGCTACTCGGAGTGTGAAAAATGCAAAGGTATTATTGACCCTAAATCAAGATTTATAATTGGCATAAAGGACATTGCTTATCAAACTTGGCGTATACGACCTTAACGATTTCTGAAAATTGAACAAAGTTTATTATACAACCTGCAATTACGTTTCATTTTTAAGATATATAAGCCACCACTAAACCATTTTGGTGAATACGACCTGAGTTATTTCCAATAACAGAATAAAGTTTGGTGTACGGCCTGCAATAGCGTTTCATTTCAAGGCAATAAACGCCAACCAAAAATAATTTTGGAGTAAAAAGAGCGTTAAACACATAACTTTTATAAAATAGATTGTTTTTGATTGAAAGAGATTAGAAGTATTAAATGCCCTATTCTTGTTGCTACTTTTATTTTTTATCGTTTTATGTGTTACTTGAACAATATTTTTAATAATAACAACGATATTTGTGTTTTTTTTTCGTTGACATTGATTTTTTCCCTTCAGCGATATATTTTTTTTCTATACGAATTTTTTGTTACTACCAAACCCTCCAATCTTTTTAATATGAATGGACTTTGAAAGTTAAATACGATTCTCAAACTGATTTGGTTTATACCTACCTTATCATCGTTATCGCAGTAAAGTAGTTTTGGGTGTATATAGATGATTTATATTTTTACAGTAAAGTACCTAACCAAAAACAGAAAACCGGCGACTAACACCTTTGTTTTTTTCAATAAATCGTAATAGCTGACTTTTACGTCCTAAGTATCATGTACAGCAACTATTATTTTGGTCATAAGCGTCATGTTGTTTTGGTTTTAAGAAGCGTATACGCCATCTACTTTCTTTGTTATGGGTTCTATCTTAAATATTATGAATTCATATTGTTCTACTCATAATTTTAAGAACTTTCATCCTACGAAGCTTCTTTATAACTATTAAAACAAAAGAGTTACAATTTTTTTTCGTTTTTCTTTTTAGTTTTTTGGCTCTCCTGAAAAGTCGACTTTTGGCTTATACGACAATTGAGCCCCAAGGTAGCGATATGGCCCCATCGATCAATGCGTTGATTTCTCCAATGTCAAAGTAATAAATGCAGAATTCAAAAATCTTGTGACAAAAATGTCGGCAACGTTGTACGGTAGAACACGGTCAAAAGACCCCTCCCCCACTGTCGGGCTCTTAGCCAACGGATAACGATATCCATCAGAGTCTGACAGGAAATCATTAACCGATGCCCAGGGTGCACCGGACCAAGCACTGTTCTTCCCCTCGGACGGATGCAAAAACGAACGTGCTTATCTATAGTTTTTGTTAAAACCATCGATAGGGACACTGCCGATTTTGTGGCACCACTGGCAGTTAGTTACCCGGAATGGTACAGAAAGTTAGGTTTGTTCGAGCATATGCGCTGCGTTTTGTTTCGACGTGACGTATTGTATATGGATTGCACTAACTTTGGATTGGACTGGTTAGAGGTGGTTCGGGCGAGTTCAAAGTGAATAAAACTCGGGTTTGTTGTCTATTGACCTAATAATTATTTCAACTTTAAAAATGTATCACTTAAGTTCCATTCTTTTCCATTTTGATGCTTTTGGAAATAAACTAGTCCTCCCTCTTTATCGTCATCATCACCATATGCAGCCCATATACGTCACACTGCTGGGCACAGGCCTCCTGTCGGAATAAGAGCGCTTGGGATATTATTCCTACGCGAGCCCAATGCGGATTGGAAACTTCACATACACCATTGATTTGCTTCGCAGAAGTGTGCATGCTTCTTCGCGATGTTTTTCCTTCAGCGAAAAGCGCATAGTAAATTTCAAAATGAAATTTTGTACATACATTCCGAAAAACCGCCCGGGATTCGGAACCACGACCCCTCTGCTTGAGAGGCCACAGGTTCAAACAAACCACTAGGCTACTACGGCTTTTTCCCTTCCAAGTTCATATAAAAAGAATTAAAAACCATAGTGGGAACCTTCCACGCGGGTCTGGGAGCAAAGAGAAAACATAGAATGTACCAGTTGCTTCTCATCCCGCGCAAGTGGTATAAGCCCATCGAGGGAATGAGTGAAAATAATAGGAATCATGTTATAGGCGATGCGGCTAGCAACCCGTCACTGTTTAGATTCCCCTTTCCACCTATATACGCTACCTATGCTAAACGTGGCCTTTAAGTCTTGTTATCTTAGGCTCTGTCTACCCCGTAAGGGATAAAGACGTGATTTGTTACGTAACGTAACGTAACATAAAATGTTACGTAACGTATTAATGTTATGAAATAATGTCGTGAGATAACATGATCCTTCAACAATCCGGTGATTCCGCTAATTGCATAGTATGAGTGACTGTGTGGCAATTTCGATAAAATTGATTTGTTTCCAAAGGTATTTAAATGGATTGAAATGGAGTATATCAAATATGTAAAAAAGTTGTAATATATTACACTTATTAAGTGCACTAACACTGGCTCAATATCCATTTTGTTTTAGTGTTTTAATTGAACGAACCAATCATTCGATCACACGTTACGCCAAATCCCGAAAACTTCATTTCTACCCTCGAAAATAATGATAAAAATAGTAGTTTCCAAAACTGTCGGCATTTCGATCAGTTAAGTTGACAGAGCACGTCTGTCCGTTTGGGACGGTTCGTTAGGGCTGCCTAGCGATGTCAAATGTCCACTTGAACGATACTAGAAGCCGGCTAGGGTCATCACACCCTTGTTATTTTTTTAATTTTTTTTTTCACAATTAATTTTTTTGGGTTAATGCTTTCTTGGGAAATGAAAAAGATTATAGCAATTTTTGTATATATACCTGTATATAATTCGAATCTCGGAAACGTCTCCAAAGATTTTCATGGAATTTAGTATAAATCGATCTAACTAGGTTTCATTTTTAGAAAATGTACAAAAAAAATTAGTACCTATTATTAAAGTAGCTGTTGCCTACGACTTTGCCCGCGCAAAACAAAATTTGTATCCCAGGTATAGCTTGATTTTTCTTGTCACTTTCAACGATCATGCGTACAATCATGCTAAACGAGGCTCTTAGGTCTCTGTCTACCCCGTAAGTGACGTGGTATAGACGTGATTTGTGTATGTATTTATATGTTCAACGATTATCGTTACCAAATTATTATTATTTTTTTTTTTTTTTTTTTTTTATATGAATAGGAAGGCAAACGAGCAAGTGGGTCACCTGATGGTAAGTGATCACCACTGCCCATAGACACCCGCAACCCCGGAGGGATTGCAGATGCGTTGCCAACCTAGAGGACTAAGATGAAATGCCTCTTGTGCCCGTAATTTCCCCGGCTGTCTTATTCTCCACACCGGAACACAGCAGTGCAAGCACAGCTACTTAGCGGCTTTTTTCCCGCAGGAACGACGCAATAGTAGTCCCATAGTCTTCCATGCTGGTCTGCAGCATGGAAGACTACTATGGGACTACATAGTTTTAAATTAAATAAATATTATCACACAAGGTTCTGATGTCTGCCCTATTCGAGTGGCCTTTGTCCGATATATTTTGGTCTGAATCCGGAAAATACAATTCCGCTGCAGAAAATATCCCAACAAAAGGTTATTCAAGATCTTGCGCTGCGCTTTCAGGGATTTATTTTCAGATTTTTGATGGAACTGTCCTTTTTGTGACTTTAGTGGAGATTGCGCTTTTAGATCCACGATCTAAAACGAAATTATGCCACTCCCCGACAAAAAGTTTGGACATTGACTTCACAAAGTAACGGCGGATTCAATGATTCTTTGGCTTCTAATTTCGGTTCGGCTCATAAATAATCCTACTAATGTAAACGCGAAAGTTTGTAAGGATAGATGGATGTTTGTTACTCTTTCACGTCAGAACTGCTGGACAGATAGATAGATTATAGTCTGAAATAACACATAGGCATTTATCCCGGAAAATTGCGTAATTCCTGCAGGATAGCGATAAACGAATTCTATGCAGACGAAGTTTCGGGCAACAGCTAGTAATTCTATAATTATTATTATAAATTATAATTCTATACCGGCTTAGTGGTTAGTGACCCTGACAAAATATGGAGCCAGAGGCCCTGGGTTCGAATCCCGGAGCTAGCACTTCCGATGAGTATGTAACTATTTATAGTATTTATCTATTTAAGTATTATCAAATGAATCAAGAATTTTTACTTCTTGATTTTTTTATGCTTAATTTTACGATTTTACTGTTAGAAATTAAATTTCTAAACGATTCTGCAAAGTAGAACACATATATATTTTATTTACAACTGACGATTTTTGTGACTATCTTATGTTTCGACTTAAAAATATAAAGTAACTTACAAATAGAAATAAATTCATCTATCTCGTAGGGTCAGCAGCAGCTGTCGCAGCAAGCGAGTGATTAAAAGTAACCTAAACATTGCAACCACAATCACACAACACAACAACACAGGGAATCTTTAAAAAGCTAGTGTACCTACTCTTTTCTTAAAGGGCATAACAACGTACCCTTAAGCCCTGTGTTTAGGTGGCCATGGGCAGCGATGATTGCTTTCCACCAAGCAACTCCCGTGCTCATTTGGCTCGTGTCTCATAAAAAAACTGCGTTTCTTTACTACTTTTTACCACCTCCCACGAAATCGCTTCAGATTTGAAAACGTATAACCAAATACCTTCCGTAGTTCAAACAAATCTACACGTTTCTACCTCTGCAATGTCTACAAGAAAATAACAGCTAAGCAAAACAAACCACAGACAACAAATAGAGGTAGAACAAGCAATATCTATTAATAACCGCCACCAAAATGTCCCTGCGAGCGAAACCACAACAAACAGATGCCGCTTTGTTCGTTCACCAATTAAAAGTTGTATTGAACACACGATTAGCAAAAACTGCACACGCACCACCGACAAGGGAGATAAATGGGGGGCAAGTTTTAATTACTTCGGCCACAGGGTGTTATTTTGGTGCAAGGCACGAGCATCTTGTCATATCAGCCGAAAGACGTCCACTGCTGGACATAGGCCTCCCCCAAGGCTCTACTCAGACCGATCCCGCGACCCTGATCAGTAGGCTTATTACCTAACTCGCTCGTAATCGCCATCGTGTTCATTTTGATAGTTCATGTATGGGCTGACAATTGGAATCGGAATCAGCTAGCTGTCACATTCATACAAGAACTGTCAAAATAAACACGATGGCGATTGCGAGCGAGTTAGACAATACGCCTACAGGTCGTCACTCCATCTTATTGGAGGCCAACCAACAGTTGTCTCCTGGTCCGCGGACGCCATTCGAGAATCTTCTGACCCCATCGGCCATTGGTTCTGCGAGCAATATGCGCCGTCCACTGCCACGAGCATCATGCATAAGTTTTAAGATACCAAAATTTTAGTTTTTCACCATTAAAGTAAAAATTATTTTGAATACAAGCTTTTTTGATGACTTTACTCTTTGCTTACAGTACAAGTTATTGTTAAGTATAGTTATTTTAAATCGCTTTGCCCCACTAACTTGCACCCTAAAATCACACCAGTTCAAACCGGTTCCGACCAATCAGAAACAAGAAATCTGCATCTAGCTTCCTTCGATCGGAGCGGACTCGCAATAAACGATATGGGACGTACAAACAAACGTGATCCCATTTTGATTGGTTGCGTTGATATCTTTCATTGTTGAACCAGTTGTTTTAGAAAAAATGTTTCAACTGGGTAAATGTTTTATATTAAGGTTAAAAATGGAGTAAGTATAACGTGAAATAACTGATGTAGCATTTAAGTATTACGGAAAACAGAACAACCAGAACTTCCAAGCTGGTCTGGGAGAAAAGAAATGTACACTTCCGTATATTTGACAACTTGTTTGTGAAGTGCTTCCCTTTTACGTTAAGTTACGTGCCGACCGAAAATGACCGAGGTCATCAAGCTTTCGCCTGCCGCCAGCATGAGGCTCGCTTGCCGTTCCTTGCCCGGGGCGAACAAGCAAGTACAAGGCTTGGGGTCACCCCCGTCCCCCCCCATACGAGGCGTTTGGCGCCTCCAGGTTTGTTGCAGAGCTTTTCACCTCCTGGCACCGCCGGAGCACGGCACCAGTGGCTATTCAGCCGCAGAGGCAGAGCAGCTGCCCGGCAGCTACCGCACACCCCGTCCCCCCCTAGGTTCCCACCCCCTCAGAGAACGAAAGGCCTGCCGGTAATTAACCACAAAGCAATACCTACCGCTTGCGGGTGGTAGGGCCTTGTGCAAGGTCCGTCCGGATCGCTACCACCATCTTACTCGCTAATCTTGCCGCTAAGTAGCAGTGCTTGCACTGCTGTGTTCCGGTGTGGAGAGTAAGACAGCCGGGGAAATTACGGGCACAAGAGGCATTGCATCTTAGTCCTCTAGGTTGGCAACGCATCTGCAATCCCTCCGGGGTTGCGGGTGTCTATGGGCCGTGGTGATCACTTACCATCAGGTGACCCACTTGCTCGTTTGCCTTCCAATTCATATAAAAAAAAAAAAACCTTTCGCCAGCTCCAGGCCGAGTGGCGAGTACGGCGGGAGGGGCTACTCGGTAGGCAGCTCAGTTCGGCCCGGCAGTACCAGACGCTTCTGTCCCTCAGTGTCCCCAAGGCTCCCCTTCCCCCCAAAAGGCGTTTGGCGCCTTCGGGTCTGTTGCAGAGCTACGCCTCCTTTCACCATCTGGCACCGCTCCGACGGCACCAGAGGCTACTCGGCCGCAGATGCAGAGCAGCTTCCCGTCAGCTACCGCCCGCCTTTCCCCACCTACACATTACCTCCCCTAATATAAAAAGGCTTACGCCCGTCCCTCGACACAAATATATACATATACATAATAATCGCCCCGCCCTGTTATATATTCTACTAAAACATTGAATTTTAGAAAAACTTATAAAACAAACCTAACCTAACCTAATGTGAGCTACGTCAAAATTTTTCGATTTTTAAAAAAGTTTATGGTTTATCAGAGATATGAAAGGGGTTTCAAATGAAATGATTGTCAAATCTTTACCTCAACAAATGGCTCACCTTGAGTGGCAGTGAGCAGGGCACATAGAACTGATGGCTGATTGGGCCGTAAGGTTCTGGAGTTGTGACTGCGTGTGTTGGTAGACCTTCCGCAAGGTGGACTGGACGCACGCTGTAGAAAAAATTGACGGAAACCGATGTGACAGCCAGCTGATTCTGATGACAATTGTCAGCCCATACATGAAGAAGACCTGTAGGTAATCTAGCATTGTAATTAACGAAAATTTTAAATATTCTCAAGGGAAGCAGAAAAGATACCTGGCTATATAGATAGTTAATACTTAAAAAAAATAAGATAGAAAATTTATAATAAAAGCAAATTAGGATATCGTTTGTAGTCGAATAACTTTTTAGCTGACTTGACGTTTTATTGATTAAAGATAAACAGCAACTGTTACTAATTGATAGATTTTAACAATCGAGCGTAGATTGGGTATTCATGAGTACCCACAATATTATAATTCCTTTCTAAAAATACTTCTGTAGGTAAATGTCTCGATGCTTGTTCTGTACCTTGAAAACCTATTTGTATTAAATATTTGCCTGGTCCCGAAATAAAACAGCACGATTACTATCAAAGCAAAAATCACGGCTGTTTCCGGCATGACTTAAAATAATTTTGGCGGAAATACTGGAAATAAGTTGTACCTCAACATAAAGGAGAAAACACAAATAAAATATAGAAATTTCAGTGCTTTTTAGTTGTGTTTGTTTTGACAATATTTGTATAAAATAAAATTTTGAAAAGAAATACTGGAACGAGGCAAAGCCGCGGGGAACAGCTAGTACGTACCTTATAATCAATTTGTGGGTTCATTTGACATTCGCGTTATAATACCCGACTTCTGATTGTTTCGTTTATTTTTTTAAATATTTTTTTATTAGTTACCATTTTATTTGTAAACGACGCTAAAAACTAGAACAAATAAAAAATCTACCCAAAATCTTTTTTGTATGTTTAAAGATTTTTCATTCATACAAAATTCTAATATAACTCTATCTAATATTACTCTTTCCTTTTAAAATATTCTGTTGGCATTTCGTTACTGAAATTAAATGTAATTATCAATTTCGGGCCAGCTTCTTTAATTAAGTGAACACCCCACAATAACTGTCAAGGCAAAGAGTTGTGTTGCGCATACCAATTGCAGCTGAATCAAGCTGTTAGTTGAGTAACTTTATTTAACAGTAAGTCAAAAGCACGTTCCATGTCTTTCAGGCCTGGGAGTAAAGAAAAAACATAGATTGTCCCAGTTGCTTCTTCCCGCGCAGATGGTAAAAGCCCACCGAGGGTAATGGTGAAAATCTAAGGAAACATTATGGGCGATGCGGCAAGCAACCCTAGTTCCCTTTTCTATCTATACGCCAATCATGGGGTAAGATCGTTTTCCAAAAAAAAGTACACATGATTTTTTTTCCAGAATTTAACTATTTTGGGTTTTTCTTACCCAGAATCGTTTACCCTATCGATTCTCATACAAGAAAAATTGTGTCCTAGATTTACTATGGAATTTATTTTCCTGTTCGTCACTTTCCATACATATACTTATATTATAAAAAGTGACGAACTGGAATGGAAATTTCGGGACACATAATTTTCTTGCAAAATAATCGATAAGTAGACTTTTTTTTTGAAAATTCTCGTAATCCAGAAGCCGCGTTACAATATCCCCCACAATATACATGTAACATAAAAGAAGTACTTAGTGTTTCCAGAATCAAAACTAATAGGTTTTTGCTGAAAATTCCATTTTGACTACAAGCTTTTTTGCTGAATTTACAAGCATTGTCATACATCGTTCATATGTGTACCAAATTTCAAGCCCATCAGACCAAGCGTTGAAGAGTTTTCTCCTGCGAAGACGGTCTTGCCCGGGCCACCATTATTCTACTACCAGATTAATGTATTGTCATCTATCGGTTAATCATATCTGTTTCAAAATTCAGTTGCAAGATTCATCTTGGACAAACACTCATACTCACATTGCAAGTTCAATAAAAGATTGTAAAAACGCAAGCGGGTTCTTCCACTTCGATCTACTCGGTGATCTCATTGAAGGCCGAGACATTAAGGATATAATTTATGCCATACGACGTGTTCTCAATGATTGTCTGAAAGAGATCGCGCTTAAGCCATAAGACCGCCTATCTTGTTATTATATTCTTGTAATGAAGAATATTTGTATTTTATTGTGTTTAGCAATAGATAGTTGCATCTCTGCTAAAGAATTGACTATAAAAATAAATAAAATGATTATTACTCTCTATTGACAGTATCATTGTATTTCTTCACTATCACTACATATTCACTATCACTACATAACATAAAATAAAGTCGCTTTTTCTGTCCTCATGTCCCGATGTATGCTTATATCATCAAAACTACACAACGGATTTTCATGCGGTTTTTTTTAATAGATAGAGTGATTCAAGAGGAAGGTTCATAGGTATGTATAATACATGCATAATATGCCGTGCGAAGCCGGGGCGGGTCGCTAGTCTTATATAAGTCAAATGAGCATTCGGGTGTTTTTTTAATGTTATAGTTTATTCAGTACGTGGCACGACATTTATCACGTTACAATTTGTATTGACACATCTAAAATTTGTATCGTTTCTAAGCCTAGTAGTTCATAGTTTCCGAACAGCCCGAGTAATTAACTTGAGCTCTGAAGCAAATCCTCCACCTACAGGCTGAAGTTTAAAATTCAATCAATTCCTCGCCCGGTAGCTTCCATTCGGGTATTTTGAACCTTCCCTTTAACCTTTTTGTCGGCTGCAAATGAAAGCCGTTTATGAACACCCTTTTTGCGTTCAAAGGTACAAATAGGTTTTGCCTTTCACGTCAACGCTACGTATGTTTTTAATCGATATTGGACGGTAAAGTTCTGTAACGAATTTCATGTTGACTTTTTTACGTCTCAACCGTTACTTTTTGCATGTTTTCTTCATTAACTTTTATCTCCCATGTATGTTCCATTGGAAGGACGCAGGTTTTGTCTCAGAATGGAAGAGTTTAGGGTCTAGTTATTACGGGGTCCAATGTGGATTAAGAACTTAACACACTGATGTGTTAGTTCTGTGGCGACATTCTCTTTGAACAAAAGGTTCAACACAAATTTAAAGTCTTAATTTAGATGAATAAATAAAAACGATTCGTTCATTCTTGTTCAATTAAAAAAAAACCGGTCAAGTGCGAGTCGGACTCGCGCACCGAGGGTTCCGTATCATTATCTATAAATATCTAAAACCAGTGTAAGCAGAGCCCTGTTCCAAAGCAAAATGTACGCAGTGTGGGGTTACTTTATATTGGTCACTGCTATATACAGACATACATACACATTTACGGTTTTCGCAATTATTCTTTAATCTGTGCTATAAGACCTACCTTCATACCAAATTTCAAGATTCTGCGTTCACGGGAACTACCTTGTAGGTTTTGATTCCCTTAAGAGTTGAAAATTTGCGGAAATTTGCGGCATAAACGGCTGTATCTTTTGATTGCGTTGGCTTAGAAGTTTGATTTTTTCACAGCTTCAAGGGACAGTAGACCTGAGTAATTGATATAAATTTCAGCTTCATACCTCCACGCGTTACTGAGAAAAAGGGTCTTGACAGACGGACGGACAGACGGACAACAAAGTGATCCTATAAGGGTTCCGTTTTTTCCTTTTGAGGTACGGAACCCTAAAAACGAAAGAAAATAAAATAGTTTTCTATAAATATTTAGTATGATGTCAAGAGAGGATCAATGAATGAAAAAAACTATTCTTTACTTACCAACTTATTCTAAAAATTCTTCAATTATTACACTAAACAAAATTGAAATAACCAAGAATTATCTATTATTGTACGACCACATTATTCTCAGATGGAACTTCATCTTTTTAAAATCACAGTTTCAATGTTATTTAATATCAAAAATACTGCATAGCGTAGAGATATTTTGCTTTCATTTCGTACCATTAAGTTTGTGAAAATTTCAACCTGACGGACTGGATTAATTCAAGTCGAGTCGAGATATTAAATTGTGTGAAGCTAAACAGAAACTAGTTTGAATTTATTTTTTATGTACTCGATCGTTCTGTCCGCTTGTTTTTTGTACATAACAAAGTAACATTACCGGGACATTCTGAGGTAAAATAAAGACTATTTCTAGAGTAAAACAAACATGTTCGCGACTTAGCTGCAACTAAACCTAAATTTAATTTATCCAATTTATAAATTTATTTGTAAATTTATCCAAATTAATCATCTTACTTTAGTTTTACCAGTGTGCTGGTAATGTAACCTGGTTATTTACAGAGAAAAAGCAGTTGTGTCATGTATATTTAACTTACTCTTAAAGAGCAAATACAAGAACACCATAAAAAATAAAAATATTCGCTTTAAAACTTCACTTTGGAGACTTACTCTCTCACGCTGGAAAAAGTCTTCTAAAGCTGGGTACTCATCTGCAAGCTGTAATCGCAACTGTTGTACAGTAACTAAACACCTATCCTAGTGTGGACGTGGCGTTCCGCTCGCGGCAGCCTCGCGAGGCACGTCAACACGGTCCACACGCCCACGGTCCACGCGCCCACGGTCCACACGGTTTTTGGTTGCTGTAACGTTACAGCTACGGTTACAGCTCGCAGGCTCATCACAATCATCAGCCTGAAGACGACTCTTGAACAAAGGCCTCCCCGTAGCACACTAAAATGAACGACAGCTCGCCGCTTGCATCTACTGGTTACCCGCAACTTTCACGATGTCGTCGGTCCACCTAGTGCATGGGCCTGCCGATACTGCGTCTGCAGGTTCGTGGTCACCACTCGAGAACTTTTCTCCCCCAACGGTGGTCTTTTCTGCGAGCAATGTGGCTTGCCCGTTGCCACTTCAACGTACATACTCTTGGAGCTATATGTCAGTGACTTTACGCAACGGGGGTACCTTCTTTTTTTTATGGTGTGGAAAATGCGCCTTATGCATCCGCCCGGTACGAGTTTACCGGGGGTATGTGGGGCTCTCCCGCGACGGCAGGCATACCCACTAAAAACCACACGGATTTCCTATTCAGTCGTTTGTGAGGCGTTACGGGAGCACTCGGTGTCACCACGACGCCCCACGACCACCCCGGGATGGGGTTCCCTCTTCGCGGTACCTATGCAATGTAGGTTTGGGAAATCCCGCCCTCCCCCTGCTGCTGGTGCTGCTTGGGTTTTTTATAGAGGTAGACAACCTCGTGGCCCCCGTCTTGAAAAAGACAGCGGCCCACGTTCCGACCCCACGGGCCGGGTTAACAGCGGGGGTCGTTTCCGACTTAATAACAATGAGTTAAGTCAATTTTTCAATGTTTATGTAAAAGTTTTTAAATTACATGTCCAAAATATCTCTTTTTACTCCGTAAAAACAATCTTTACAGCAGTATGCACGTTTTAAAATAACGTTGTAAAAAGAAACATAAAAAAGAAAAATTTCGTACCACTCTCTCAAAACAACGTGTGCAGCAAAATTCGAAGTTTCGCTAATATTTTTGGCAGCTGTGTCGGTCGGGTCTAAACAAAAAGTTTGTTTCTGTAGAAATTCACCCTACTTTCAGGAGTCCGCGAACTTCAGACCTATTCAGAGATGTTTCGCAGTTTGTTATTAGATTTTGTGCTACGTTTGTGTATGCTTTTTTGAACTTGCTTTTTATTCTTGGCGATATTAATTCTCAGCTTAATGTAAACGGACATTTCTACTTTCCACACAAAGTCTAGAATAAGTAGGTGTAGATATTAATTGTTAATTCTTACGCAGTGCTTGCTGTGGTTGCAGTACTGTGTTCCGAATTGGGGAGATACCCCCTTATTCACAAACGCTCTATAGGCTTCTGCTAACTTAGAAATCGTTTGTCCTTATCTGTCACTTCGACATTTACCTTTCACAGATAAGGACAAACGATTTCTAAGTTAGCAGAAGCCTACAGAGCGTTTATGAATAAGAGTGTAAGCTAGCGCTTTAGGTTGGTAACACATCTGTGATCCTCTAGTGTTGCGGGTGTCCGTGGGTGGTAGTGCTCGCTTACCATCAGGTGACCCAATTGCTCGTTTGCCTTCCTTGTTGTAGAAAAAAAACAAGAATAAATATAATGATGACAATGATTTTTTTGCAGTTCAAAATAAATCACTCCTTTGATCGTCCAATGTAATAAAAATGTCAACAAAATTAAAAAAAAACTTCAATTGGTGTGTTCAGTCTTAATAACCAATTTGCTGAAATTTTCCAGGATTATTTTGAGACACCTTGCACGAACTCAATATTTTTAGATACTTTACTATACTGATTTTAAAAGAAGCTCGGAACTGAAGCGTATTTTCACAAAACACATTTATACGACGACGCGATTTTGCCAAAGAAATACGATTTTAAACGTACTAAATACGCCTTATTTAATAAACGGCTCTGTTAGGAAGCCATTAAGATGAAAACGGACTCCCAAACAGAACTCCTATATTCTACGTGACGATAACGAACGTCACGGCGAAGTGATTATTGCGATCATTTGGTATTGTGTCACGAACGTTTATTCGGTTCCAAATAACTGGTTTAAAAAAATATTTAACGAGTTCTCTCGTTTAAACTGTGAAAATGTATGTTGAAATCAGATTGTAATCTTCAAAAAAGAAAGGTTATATTAATCAATTGTTCACCCGATGCCATGACATGTCAAGTAAAGCCGGTCGATTTTGCCACACATATCCAGCGACATCGCGCAATTTATGAAAATAGCGACATCAGGCGAAGTCGTGCGACTTTGCGAAACTTCACTTGACATATACGGCGACATCGCGGCGCTGGCGATCCGTGTCGCGCGATGCTGCCAGATGTCGCTGACGACACGTGTCGCAGGACCCCCGTGGCTTTACTCTCTTAAGTCTACTCGTGATCAAATTGTGCTTTATTATTCTGATTGCCAGTATGATTCTCTGGCTGAATCTGTTTTCTTTGGTCTCGATTTAGTGAACGACCATTTTTTTTATTTTTTATTTTTTTTTATTTAGAAACAAACAGTATCTTATAGCTACCTATATGTATTACAATGAAATTTTTGTAAAATCTAGTCTTACAGTTTCCTATGGAAAAATATTGAAACCATACATTAATCACGCAAAACTAAGAAGTTTACAGAGTTACAGTGCATCAAAAACAAAAAGTACCTATACATTTTTTCTTTGTTAAAAACCTACACAAACAAAAAAACAGCCTAATCATAATCAGTAATACACTGCAAGGATTGTCTCTTAAATCTACTTAACTTGTTACTGAAAATATCCATTACGTACTTATTTACTAGGATAGCTTTATTAACAACTTTTGATTCAAAATTAATCCTCAGTACTTAGCATCGCACACGTTTTCAGAGTCTCGGTTTTGACTACTGTGCCCTAAGTAATAAAGTTTTGTGCGCAGTATCCAAGTCTCCCGGGTGCTTAGGTTATTGTGTAACTTAATATTGTAACTCTGAACGTTTCACGCTCGTTGAGCGACGTAGCCCTGAACGCAAGCTAACTTCTCTTTCAGAATGTTATTACGAAGGTAAGTACAGTCAAGTAATTTATAAACAGTTGGCATACATATACATATATACTGATCACGTCTTAGGGGTAGACGGAACCAGGGGTAACAAAGCCTAAATGCGACGTGTAACATGATTGTGGGATAGGTGGAAGAAGGTATCAAAATAATGATGGGTTGCTAGCCGCATCGCCTATAACATGATTCCCAAGATTTTCGCCCATTACCTCGATGGGCTTTTCATCACCATCTGCGCGGTCAGAAAAGCAGCTGGTACGTTCGAAAAAAATATTAAAAATATATGTAAGTGCTTCTTTTAAAGGGTAGTATTTAATGGTACTTTGAAGTACTTTTCCTTGTCGGTTAAAAGTAGCTATGCTGGTCTGGGAGCTGGGAGTAAAGAACAAACATAGGATTTACCAGTCGCTTCTCTTCCCGCGCAAAATGATAAAAGCCCATCGAGGGAATGGGCGAAAGTCTTAAGAATCATGTCATAGGCGATGCGGCTAGCAACCCATCGCTATTTTAATTTCCTTTTCCACCTTTACGCCCTTAATTATGCTAAACGTGGCTTATGGTTTTCTTACCTTAGGCTCTGTCTACCCCGTAAGTACGTGATATATGTATGTATGTATGTATAAAAGTAGACTCGTTTCTGAGAAAGAAAAACCCAAAATAAAATTCAGGAAAAAATGTATCATGTGGTTTTTTTTTCATAAAACGCTCATGAACTGTTGTAAGAAGAAAATGTAACCGTGGTTATTAAATATTACATACACATACACATACACAAATCACGTCTTTATCCCTTTCGGGGTAGACAGAGCCTAAGGTGGCAAGACCTGGGCCAAGATTAGCAAGTTTGTGGGCGTATAGATGGCAAAAAATGGAATCAAAATAATGATGGGTTGCTAGCCGCATCGCCTATGACATGATTCCTATGATTTCGCCCATTCCCTCGATGGGCTTTTACCATCTGCGCGGGAAGAGAAGCAACTGGTACATTCTATGTTTTTTTCTTTGCTCCCAAACCAGCATGGAAGTAGTAAATATTGATTGAAGTTATATAAAAAATAACCATTTGCAAAGCGTCAGGTCGTCTCTTTTAAGTTCCATATTTAAGAGATTTAAAAAGAAAATATTTTCATTAAATTACTTCGTCTCATCAAAACGCATCGATCTTGTTTCCTCAAGATGAAGCTGTACGAGATGAAAATAGCGGCGTCATCGCTCATCTTGTGAAATGGAGGATGATCCAAGGAACTTGTTGGAAACTTTTAGACGAAAACGGTTGCAGCAAATTTGAACGAACTAATAACAGACATTCATTTATTTATCAAAGGAGAGCACACCGGCTGCCCTACGGAAAAAGAAAGTAACTAACATTTTTGTCAAAACCGGTGTTTTTGTATTTTTAGCACTTTTAGACGATAACGGATGTTGCTACATTCTTGGAATCACCAAAAGAGCCTTAGTTTTAGAGAAAATTTTTCACCAAACACAGTAACTGCAGGCACTGACTCACAATATCTACGGAAAAACAAAGTAAACCGCAATTACAACGCATAAATAAGGTAATTGCATGTCGTTTACTTTGTTTTTAAGTTGTAATTTGATCCACTTTAGTTGAGCAAATTATTTGACACATTACTACATTTAATAAATGGTGGAATAGTTAATAGAACGTTTTAAATTAAGTTTTTTCGGTTTTTTCGTTCTCCTGTAAAATTTACTAAACTGCAGTTACTTTCTTTTTTCGTAAGGCAGCCGACACAGCGTTAAATCTAAATTAGATTCAAATATTAATTTAAAAATTTGAAATATCCCCACGCAAAAAAGACTTATAGTGAATACATAAATCGCGTCTGTATCCCTTACGGGGTAGACGGTGCCTAAAGTAACAAGACAGGTCACGTTTAGCATGATTGTGGATGTGTAGGTGGAAAGGAGAATCAAAATAGTGATGGGTTGCCAGTCGCATCGCCTATAACCATGATTCCAAATATTTTCGCCCGTTCCCTCGATGGGCTTTTACCATATGCGCGGGACGAGAAGCAGCTAGCACGTTCTATGTTTTTTCTTTGTTTCCAGACTAGCATGGAAGTAAACTTATATTAGTTTATAGTGGAATCACTCTGACCTGAATCCTTACCATGACAACTTAAGTGCGATTCAATTCCCATTCAATTTGACGCTTTAGCTGTCATTTTTGACACTTACTGTATGGATCTGACGTAACATACACAAACCAGTCGTGATCTGACCCGTAATTTGTCTGGTTTTTTACTATATAACTGCAGCAAATATATCGTGTTTGTTACAAGACATATTATGTTTATAAATGTAATACCTATATAAAAATGTATAAATGTAATATACTAGTAAGAGTATCTATTTCATTCCGACATACTCCTGGAAGCCATCCAAACGCCATGAAAATCATATTTTCGGTAACCAAGTTGCCAACATTGGACATGTTACTTGAGTTAGGTTTGTTTACATAGACCATAGAAGAATTAACCTTTAGAGTAGAAATTCGATTTTTCAGTAATTTCATCGGCCGTCTTACTCCTCACACCGGAACATAGCAGCGCAAGCGCTGTTGCTTAGCGGCAAAATTAGTGAGTAAGAAATTAGCAATCCCGACAAACCTCGCACAAGGCAACGCAGTCGGGTAAAAACAGGTTAGTTAACAATAACTCTGGTCTCTGAGTAAGATACTTCTTTACTTACTTTTCTGCAAACCAGGAAAGAATTATAATAAAAAAATCATAAATCATCAAAAAATTTGCTTCACGCGAGAGTAAAGTACGCCCAAACAATATAGAAACTGTTTAAGGAACTCGTTTGATTCGTTTTGGCAGAAGTGCACACGTGACGCCTAAATTCGGTTTTAGTAAATTAGTAAGGTAAATAAAAACATTTCACAGACACCAGGTACACATGTCATGCAAAATCCTTTTCCACCGTCTCGGATCTCGGAAAAAATGATCGAATTTGTATGTTATTTGGCATGCTAGTTCAGTCAGACTCAGACACGTCAGCATCATTCGGAAGTAATCGTGGGTTCACGATGGCAAACGACTATGCACTACATCTGTAAAGAAACGCTTCCTTCCATGCTGGTCTGGTATACCCCCTTATTCATAAATGCTCTATAGACTTCTGCTAACTTAGCAATCGTTTGTCCTTATCTGTGAAAGGTAAATGTCAAAGTGACAGACAAGGACAAACGATTGCTACGTTAGCAGAAGCCTACAGAGCGTTTATGAATAACGGGGATAGAATGTACCAGTTGCGAGAGTGCCCTGTGGGAGAGGGATCGCAGCTTAGGCGTTTTTTAGTTAAACGCATGCGTTTAACTGCATGCGTGCATGCACCATGACGTCATAATTCGTCAATTCCAACTACGTACGTATAAATTTATGTTAAATATTTAATTTCTATTCAGTACAACTAAATGCCTCCAGGTGAATGCGCTTATTAAGTAAATTTAATTTAATTTTCAACTGAATAACTTACGACGCTACAAATTTAACAAATGATACTGACTGGAAATTTCATTATCTCGCATTGTTTACGGGTTAGTGAATATTAAATAGGTAAATTAGTTTAAATATTTCGCTCTTTCTCTCTTCCTCTCATCTATAAACGGATCTGTATCAAAGTGGATGAAATAAGTATGGTGAAATGTATGAGAACCAAGCGTGTAAATTTTTAGCCGACTTAATCATAAGATGTATGGCTTATAAAATAAATGAGATCAAAAAAAGGAGCGTCAATTTTATTGAATGAGAATTCAATCGGAAATCATTTAGGCTGGTTTTAGTCTCACGCCGACGGCACGCGCACCGCGCTACGCGTCATTCAAAAACGCTTCCTAGAAGTTCATATATCACGGCCATCAGCGCTGACGGTTCTGTCGGCTGTCTGTATTTTTGATGATTTTTTTCGGTCCAGCAGTTTAAAGAGCTCCTTTCTAGAGGCATTGTAATCACTAAGCCACTTTAAGTTACAGTAGACCACGTCTAGAGACACTGTAGTCACTTACCCCCTTATTCATAAACGCTCTAGGCTTATGCTAACTTAGCAATCGTTTGTCCTTATCTGTCTCTTTGACATTTACCTTTCACAGATAAGGACAATCGATTCCTAAGTTAGCAGAAGCCTATAGAGCGTTTCTGAATAAGGAGGTTGGTTTCGTTGCCTACCTACGACTGCTAAGTTGACAATGCAACGTTACAAATGTTGGGATAAGATTCCAAGTTTAAAAACTTCTTGTACCAAGCTCCGCGGCGCTAGTTTTCAAATTTGTTCTTTTTGATTGCAAGAAACTTTACATCCAAGGTTCTAGTTGGTATTATAAAGTTTGAATTCAAAGTATCTCGCCAGATAATAATAGTAAAAACTGCTGATTGGGGCAAATACCCTCGGAGTTTTCTTGTATTAGATAATTTTCACACAAAATGTATAATAAAATAAATGGGTCGTGTGACAAAAAGTTCATTAATTGGCAACACTTAATTTGCTGTTGATCCGTAAACTTTTTTAATAGACCAAAGGACTGAATCGCACACATTTATTATTAAATTGGATCAGTTTATTGTTCTAAAAAGTAGTAGTAAGAAAATAAAGGGTTGTTAAATGACAAACACATTGAACGGTTTTGTTAAACTATAGTACTGTTTCTTCACAAACGATGTTGAAATACGATTTAATAGACGACTTCGATTAATTGCTTTAATAAGGCCTAGGTGGAAAGTCGTAAACAATTATAGATATGTAAAAAAGGCAAATAAGTGCGTATTAAATGCCATACAGAAAAGCAATATTTTTGCCTAAAATGTGGCTTTTGATACAAAAAATTAAGTCTAGTAAAAATGAATGTTGAAAACGAATTTTCGATGTTTTTTTTCTTAAATCAGTTCCTGCTATTGGTATATTGCATATGAAATTATAATTAACCGAACCAAATTGACATTGTATGGTCTATTGGGCACAGGAGTAGATATACCTACAACACAAGAATGCTGAGGTTTTCAATTTTTTCATTCGTTTAAGGTAAATATTCGTACATAAATCACGTCTTTATACCTTACGCGGTAGAGAGAGCCTAAAGGTCACGTTTAACATGATTGGTAAAATATTCATTCCCATAAAATATCACATTTCGACAAACGCTGCATTAGGAAACGTTTGAATTGTCCCCGGAATCGGGATCATGGCAATAGGTATCTTAATTATGTATTACGGTGAACACAAGTCCCGTAGAAATCCTGACGTTAATTCGCCGAATAATCAAATATTTAACGCTCTAGGGACTCCACGTTTCTACAATCGGCCCGAAAATTATTCAGGTCAGTAAATCTATCCGGGGTATGTTTTATTTTCGAACGTCGCGGGAGTTCGCCATATCATTTTTTTTTAAGAATGATATTCAAAAATGTTTGAACGCGGAATTGGTTTGTGCGAACGAGGGCTGATTTATTTGATGTTATGCTTTGGGAAATCAGCGACGCCCGTGAAGCGTGTTATTGTGACTGTTTGTAAAGCCTTCTAAGAACCGCACGTTAATTGGTATGTATGACATCAGACTAACTTCAAAGATACACGTGTAACTATGAACACCAAAAACGGCACTTAAACCTGTAGCAATCAAAACAAACTCCAAGAAACGAACATGCTTAAGAGTTGCTTTCGAAAATCAATTTCAAGATAAAACTGTGGAAGTCTCATGTAAATTGGATCAGCGACATGAAAATAAAAGCAATATTTCTCGCTCTTGTAACGACCAGCTATGAAACACTAAAATTTGAAAGTGAAAAGTCATTTCTCGCCGCCGCGTGATCCGAGTCTCAACGTGGTCTCAACTAAAACATACATGACATCGACTTTGCGAGTGAAGAGATAAAATATTCTATGAATAATTCACGTGTCATACATCGACAGAGCCGAATAAGATCTCTATTCGTCTCGTTGTCGCTGTAAGTGTGTGAAAAAGTGTGGATGAATATATTTTTAGCGGATGCTTGAGTGCCTGGTTGGGGCGCGGGAGGGAATTGCATAATAATTCTAACGAGAAATTCTTTCATGACATTTTTGTATCGAGGTTTTGAGGATAAGGTTTCGTAAACTTTTACAATGTTATGATCCAAAAATACAAAATAAAACTGGTGCGTTATTCTTAAACGTGGATTGAACGTTGTAGAGTTAAGAAAATATATCTTAGTTCCATACATCTGTACACTTCTTTCTGGTGAGAAGCCTAAAAATAAATAAATTACAATACTTTTACTTTTAGTTTATTTAGTCAGGCACTACTATTAAAAAAAATATTGATTCGGTGAATTTGCCCTATTCCGGTTTTACGAAAGAAATAAGCAAACTGAGAATTTATTAGCTACCTACCTAAGTGCAGAGAAAAATGTGATCTGACATAATATTTATTTTTATTGTGAAAAAGTTATAAAGCATTCGACTTCAAGCTTTTGTTGATTTAATTAGAAGTAAATATAAGAAATGTTCGTTCAAAATTGCTTGGAAGACGAAACGTTCGCTCAAAATTAAAACTGAATTAACAAATAACGGCCATGTCTTTATTAATTTTATTCCAATAGCAAGAGCAATAATAAAATTCGAGCCAGGGGCGGATTTTTATTAAAATCCTGATTATTTAAACCGTTTAATTTACTCGCAATTTTGTTTGGCAATTAGAATAAAAAAACTGCTCCTTCCCCCAAACCACGGACTAATTTTGACGAAAACCGGAGCGAGGTAGTCGGGTCACGACTCAGTTGAATTTCCCTGAAGATAATAAACGTTTGTACAAATTAAACGGTTGTCACAATTTACATTTTTTTTCTGGGGCGGCGCAAATTCCCGTATATCATTTCTTCACGTGTCATTTCGTCTCTACACGCTTTAATGATCGTATAAAAGTCCTATAAAAGTCAGTGTCACGTAGCGATTATTATTTTTTGTGAACGTATTTTGATGATAAAAAAAAGTTGTACCGACGACGCGTGACACTCGAAGCGACACGTGCGGGCACAGATTATATACCTTTATTATGTTTGTTTTAAAAGAGTACTTGTAAAAATGCAACCGCGTGTCAAGCAATGACAAAAAAATATACATAGACTTTGATGGCAACGCTAAAGTTAAAATATATATATTTTTAAACCTTTGTTACAAAAATCTGAACAATCGAATGTTATTATCCACTAGCTCGTTTGCCACTATTATGTCATGTACCTAAGTGAATCAAAATCTACAACATACATACCTACACAAATCACTATATCCCTTACGAGGAAGACAGAGCCTGAGGTAACGAGGCCTAAAGGCCACGTTTAGCAAGATTATAGGCGTATAGGTGGAAAGTGGAATCAAAATGTACAAGCATTACCTATATCGATTTTACAGCCCGTGGGCTCTTAGAATGCTAGTAGGGATCTCGGCACCATCGGCTGATTTAAGTATGAAACCCATAAGAGTGAGTGAGACAGAAAGACAAACCCGAATGGCATTTTAATCTTCTTATTCATAAACGCTCTGTAGGCTTTTTCTAACTAAGCAATCGTTTTGTCCTTATCTGTCACTTTGACATTTACCTCTCACAGATAAGGACAAACGATTGCTAAGTTAGCAGAAGCCTATAGAGCGTTTATGAATAAGGGGGCAAGGTTTTACGGACTGGAGGCAACTTGGATTCAAACGCGGCCAATATTACAACAAATGAAAAACCCATGCTGGTCTGGGAGTAAAGAAAAAACATAGAATGTACCAGTTGCTTCTCTTCCCGCGCAGATGAGAGACCTTGCGAAAATCTTAGAAACCATATTACAGGCGATGCGGCTAGTAACCCATCACTATTTTGATTTCTCTTTCCACCTATACGTCCACAATCATGCTAAACGTACTCTTTAGGTCTTGTTACCTTAAGCTCTGTCTAGCCCGTAAGGGATAAAGACGTGATTTATGTATGAAAAACCAACTTTGCAAAATCCATTTGCTCAAGTTCTTTGTTGTTTTAATAGATCAGAACAGAACTCCGTTTAAATGGAAACACGTCAAGATGGATAGTTGTGCGATATCCAATATTGGATTTTCCAGCTGATTGACGCAGCGTTCTCGGTTCTAGAAAACATACTCATGCATCCCGCACTCAACTATGGCAACCTTCTCAGGCATAGAGGCTTGGAATTCACTTGGCGGAGTCTAGCATACTTCAAACTGTAAAATAAAACACAAACGTGTTTTACTTAGTTTTAGTTCTCCCCGGGAAAGTCTGAAATGGATATTTCACGCGGCGAAAATTTAACGTTGCAAAATTCACCTTGGTTAGTTGAGGTAAAGTTGGAATTGATTTAAGGGTATCGTGATAAAATAGTAATAATTCGTACCATTGTCGAACACCGTCAGAATAATGTGACTGGTGATATAATCTTATAACCACGAAAGTTGGTACAAAGCGAACGCTCGATAAAATCCCAGCACGGGTTTATTTATTACTTGATATTTGAATTGCAACTCCATAACTTGGGGCACGCGAATACTGCATCCACTATACATTTTGGGAAGTTGAATTAAAGTTAAGCTGGAACTGATGTTAATTATTCATACTAATTCAATTTGTTTGTAGAGTACAGTGGCGTGCACAGAGTTTTGAGACAGGTCAGACAAAAAATAACTACCTAATTTACCAAAACTGCTGCTTAGCAAAAAATTTTGTTGTGAAGTCGGTTAATTATGACGCAAGTAATTAACCACCTCAAATATCCGAAAACAGATAGCAATTACAGCAGGATATACTAGGCTGACGGCACCAGTAATGGACATGGACTCCTGGTGCCGTCACCCTGTCTTTTTGTCTTTATGAAGTGCACTGGTGTACTCTACACTTAGGAATTACTAAACGTTTTGACGACCGGATAGCCTAGTGGTTAGTGATCCTGACTATGAAGCTAGAGGTCCCGGGTTCGAATCCCGGTAGGGGCAGACAGTTGTATGATGAATACGAATGTTTGTGCCCGAGTCATGGATGTTGTATGAATTTAATTATGTATTTATCTACATTATATAAGTATGTTTAACCGTTGCCTGGTACCCAATAGCACAAGCTTTGCTTAATTTGGGGCTAGGTCAATTGGTGTAATTTGTCCCAAGATATTTATTTATTTATTTATTTTTTATACTATTTTTAAATTTAAAATTTTAAACGATGATGAAAATTAGAACACAGTAAAATCCGAAATATAAAGCTATGGCCGGGAATCGAACCCGGATCCTCATCTTTGCGTGATGAATATAACGCTACACTACCCATAGCAGGTAAATTTTCAACACGAAATTACAGTGAGACTCAATCATAGTAGCACAAACGGAAAACTCACGATTTTTGCTCCCAGATCAGCATGGCATCAATCTCTTCATACATGCTCGTCGGTTTCGGGTACTCCTGACCTGACCTTTTTCCAAAACGTCTCCTATTTGCGTCTCCTAGCGTCTCCTATATCCATAGATAGAAGTTAAAATCACTTTAAAATATCCATCCTCCCTTCCATGCTGGTCTGGGAGCGGGGAAAAAGCATAGAATGTACGAGTTGCTTCTCTTCCGGCACAGATGGTAAAAGCCCATCGCCCTCGATGGCTCGATGCCCGTTCCCCAACGGGCAATAATCTTAGGAGTCATGTTATAGGCAATGCGGCTATCATCCCATCACTATTTTCATTTCATTTCGCTCCCAATCATGCTAAACGTAGCCTTCAGGTCTTGTTACCACAGGCTCTGTCTACCCAGTAAGGGATACAGACGTGACTTGTGTATGTATGTTTAAAATATTTATTCCAAGAACCCATCCAGCAATTCTTTCTCTGCGCTTCATTTTTTGTAAACGCCCCACGTAGATGCACCAGCCACGGGTGAGGGCAAATAAATTCCACGATTTGTGGTTGGAAGGCTTCCAGCATGTTGTTGGTGGTCAGGTCCGAGCTGAGATACCCATTATTGGTGTTGCAAGTTATCACCGGTACTAGTTCTAAGCGGCTATTTATGGCTCTGCACCGCATATTTGGCTACGTCCAGTCAAGCGGTTAGGTGGGAGTCACTAATTCAAAGGCCTTGTTGAGGCTGAAATAGTTAGCTAGTGTTATCGTTGTAGTTTAGATTAAACTTCTTCTTTTCTCATTAATGGCGGCCGTAAGGCTTGGGCCAATGTCAGTGTGGTAAAAATATAATTCAAAAATCTTGTGACAAAAATGTCGGCAACGTTGTACGGTAATGGTCAAAGCCCCCCCCCCCCCCCCCCCTCCTGTCGGGCTCTTAGCCAACGGATAACGATATCCCTCGGAGACCGCCAGGAAATCATTAACCGGTGCCCAGGGTGCACCGGAACAAGCACTGCACTTCCCCTCGGACGGATCCAAAAACGAACCGCAGCTCTTGATCACACGCGGAGGTAGCCCGACTCGCACCCCGTAGTTTAGATTAAACTCGTCACAATAAAAGGCCCAATTTGACATTTGTCTTCGCGACGTAACTAGTGATGTGACCACACGACTCGGTTCTCGGTACGATAAATCGATTCAAGTTACCATGAGTATTTGATCGATTTATTTTTATAATTAACCGATTTTTAAAAGTCTGTGGACAAAAGTCTGCAAAGTCGGTTTACGAACGATAGTTTTACATGATAAAATTTGATCCAAATCCGTCCTGACATTTCAGCGTGAAGGAGGAACAAACATACATCCTCACTGTGGAGGAAAAACTCCTTTTTATTGCCAAAATGTATTTTATGGCTGGCAGTTGTAAATCTTGTGACAGCAGCATCTCATTTTTTATAACTGATTCAGTTCCTTACGAACCACGTTAGGAGGTGCTGCTGCCACGAGGTCACTCATCTTATGTACTCTTAGTTCTATTCCTATACTTATTAAAAAGTTCATCATCATAAGCCGCTTTCATCATCGTCATCATCACTACATAGTATAAAACAAAGTCACTTTCTCTGTCCCTATGTCCCTATGTATGCGTATATCATCAAAACTACACAACGAATTTTGATGCGGTTTTTTTTAATAGATAGAGTGATTCAAGAGGAAGGTTTTTATGTATAACTCTACGCAGACGAAGTCGCGGGCAGAAGCTTGTTTATAATATACAGTCCATCGCCACGCTCACATCGTTGCAAACTTTCGCATTTATAATATTACTAGCTTCTGCCCGCGACTTCGTCTGCGTAGAATACATAAAAACCTTCCTCTTGAATCACTCTATCTATTAAAAAAACCGCATCAAAATCCGTTGTGTAGTTTTGAAGATATAAGCATACATAGGGACATAGGGACATGGGGGCAGAGAAAGCGACTTTGTTTTATACTATGAAGTGAAGCAGGATTTGGACCTCAGTAGTAGCTCCTCGTTCAATTTGTTGCCTTCAATTTTTAGCCAGCCTTATTTACTGGCCAGCAATAGTTGGGCAAACAGCCGCGGGTGGCGGTTCGTTAGCGCTTGAGGCACAATCACGCCACGGGGCGAGTCAACAGCGCCCGCCGCCTAATATTTCAGTATTTGAAACGTTCACCGCATTGCGCGCTCTTTGCGACGCTGGTAATTGGGTACGATTTGGTTATCTTTAACTTTTTAAGCTATTACAGGGTGTTTAGCATAATCAAGGGCATATAGGTGGAAAGGGTAATCAAAATAGTTATGGGTTGCTAGCCGCATCGCCTATAATATGTATCCTATTCGCCCATTCCCTCGGTGAGCTTTTAGCATCTGCGCGGGAAGAGAAGCAACTGGTAAATTCTGTTTTTTCTTTACTCCCAGAACTGCATGGTAGAACGTGCTAAACGTGGTTAAAAAGTATCCTATGTCTGTCTCCTGGTTTTAAGCTCTTTTCACCAATTTTCAGCCAAATCGATTCAGCCGTTCTTAAAACTGTTACAAAATCAACATACGCAGTTTTTACATAATATATATGCCTATAAATGATGACGGATGACGACGCGGTTGGTCTAGTTGGTAGTGACCCTTTTTTTTAACGTGGAAATGCACCTTATGCATTCCCGCGCTCGGGGCAGCAACGGGAGTATGACGGGCTCTCCAACTCGCCGCTGCCTTCCCTATGGAAGGAGGGGAGAGGCCTACCGTCTAAAAACACACACGTTCCCTCCTGGGCATGGACTGTGAGCGTTACGGGAGCACTAGGTGTCACCGCGACGCCCGCTGGCCGCCCCGGGATGGGGCAGATGGTAACGGCACCGTTGATGCGGGTTCTGGATCCCTCGCCCTCCCCCGCCGGGGTTGGTAGTGACCCTGCCTGCGAAGCAAGCATCCCGTTAGTCATGGATGTTTTTATTTATTTAAGTATGTATTTCCCTATATTAGTATGTATATCGTTGTCTAGTACTCATAACACAAGCCTTACTAGCGCTTACTTTGGCACTAGGTAAATTTGTGTGAATTGTAAGTAAGTAAGTAAGTACGTAAGGAAGTAAATGCTTTATTGTACAAATATAAAGAAGCAAAGGCAAATCACAAAAAAAGAAATTAAATATAAGCACAAAGGCGAACTTATCCCTATAAGGGTTACCAGTTAACCTTTGAGTAAATGAGAGGAGCATTAAGCGAGAGACCGACAAAGAGCGAGTTTAAAATATCCATATAGTAAAAGCCACCATAGAGCGTACATCTCAAAATACAACAAACAATTCATAAATAATATAATTTTTTCCTAATATAATATTTAAAAGTCAGTCAAGTCGTCATTAGAGCCATCACGCCACTTTTTATTTTAAATCATGAGTCTAGTGTAAACGCCTCGGCCCTAAATTCTAATGAGTAATTATTTTTTGTTTTACCACCTTCTAGTACCGCTTAAGCTCCCGGCGTAAAGTAAATTTTGTAGCTCCATTTTTCTCGTCGGCGTAATTTGGTAATCAAGAATAAGGATCTAAATTAAATTGGGTCATTCACTGAGACACTTAAGTGTGAAACGCATTAACAGACAATGTAGAGCGATGAGTTAGGTCATTTTAACGTTTCTAAATCGCTTTGAAAGCTTTATGTAATGCAATTGATCGTTTAGTGTTACGAGTATAAGTAAAAAAAAATCATAACCTACTAATATAAAGAAGCGAAAATTTTGTAACGAAATAAGATAAAATTTGGTTTGTAGACAGTGGGATCACTTCAATAACGCATAGTTTTCTTTTTGTTCCAATATTTTGACGAACTTGGGATGGACGCCTGCAAAATCTTAAAATCCCAATGGCTAGTGTCTAGAGAAATTAAATTTTTCATGAATGATATTCACGCAACATAAATACGATGAATTTTTTGGAATTCCCATTTTTCCCAAGCCTTCTCATTCTGGGAGGAAGCCTCTACAATAGGACGCTTAAGTGAGCTAAGGGCGATAATTCTTAAGTGTGAAATCTCAGTCAAGTTTGGACAGAGTAACTATTATATTGCTCTAATTACAAAACGACTCCGAAATAACACTGCCTCGCTCAAAATATCCGAATATTTTCTAAGGTAGAGTAAATTTGCCCTAAAACAATAGCGAAGGTTAACCAATGAGCATTAAAATTAAAAGCGCTAAAACTGGCTCCAACACATTCTGCTGGCTAAAAATACAAAACCGAAACCTTTTCACTTTTAACAGGTTAAAACAAGTCAGCGCTATTTTCATTATGCCGCAGACAGCCTTTGTCCTGAACTAGGAAGCTATAAATTCATGTAGCTAGTGGAGTGTAAAGTGCCCAAGCCGTCACCTGGACTGCAAGTGTGGACGAGTAATGTGAAGGAATATGAAGGAGAAGCCTTGCGCAAAACAGTCTTCGAGCAAACGGCATGAATTAGGCGATCAATATTATTGTGATACTAGTACGTCAATATAGATCGCGATACGCGGCGATCAAAACATCAATATTTAAGGCTGTAAACGCTAAGGATAGCGGTATGCCGTCTAATTTATGCCAACTATAATCGTATGCCAGCGTTCAGCGCTTGTCACCGCTTGCATGATTTAAATTACTTCAAAAAGCAAGCATTATAATAGATCTAAGCAAGCGTTCAAGCGTGTCAGCGAGCAAGCATGCTAGCAAGCAGGTAAAGCGGTTAAGCTTACAACCTAACTTTTAAGCATACAAGCGTGCTAGCAAACCCAAAGTTCACAATTCCTGTAGACATAAAAATACATAGACCAAAAAACATTATAGATCTGTTCGCATTAAATATTATCATAGCGTAAGGTACGTATAAAAATACATGAAGTTCGAATAATGGTTCGTATGCAAAAAAAATGCCAACTAGTTATAAAATAAATCTAATTTAACCTAAAAAAAATCTATAAAATACGCTACCAAAAAAGTTTATCTAGCTGATAGTTTCACCGAAAAAAAATGCATTATGTGTTTTGAATCATTATACATTTCAAACTTTATGTATTTTGACCCGCACCCCATAGCTCACTGTCACTTTGTGACAAATTAAAAGTGCATTCCAACATTTTATACTAAGGATAAGATTGCAAAATATTTTAACCATCTCTGATATTATACCTCCCCCGTGCTACAGTTACACGTTGCTTTCAGAAATTATGTCGGAATTAAATTACTTCCGCCGTGGGAACAGAATGATTGCATTAAATAATTTTACAACGCCAAGTACTAGTTTGCAGGCAATTCCTTTCCCCGGCAGGTGGTGATAAACTGTTATTTCATTTGGTTTGTTTTCATCTCTGTAATTTGGAAAACCGGTAGTCAACCTTAACCTAACTATTATAATATCTAGTAAAAAGTTGTCTGCGCTTGAAGCCGCCAAGCGTACTGCAAATTGGCCTTGAAGGCCTAAAGCGCGGTTTCAAGTCCCATCTGACATTTGAAAAACTTTTTCGTTTTTAGTAAAATTTAGTTTTTGCTTCGCAAGTGGACTGCTTTAAAAACAAGTGCGAGTCTAACTCGCTCACCGAGAGGTTCCGTACAAATTAGGCAAGTTATTATAAATCCAGTGATAGCAGAGCCCTACTCTTAAGCAAAATGTATGCAGTGTGAGATCATTTTATATGTTGGTTATTGACATAGACAGACATACAAAAATATTTTGTTATTAGTATTTGTTGTATGTAACAGCCTGGTGACAGACGGACAGACAGGCACACAGATGGACGGACAGCGAAGTCTTTGTATTAGAGTGCCGATTTTATCCTTTGGATACGGAACCTAAAGAACGTTGGATAAATAATAGAGAATATCACTAATAAGTACTTGTCAACTCATTCGCATCATGGCCTGGCAGAGTGTCGAAACTTGTAGGATCATGCGAGTCTGAACCGGACTTTTAATTGTTTTTCGCAACCTAGTTTAAAGATGATTCAATCGCATTCAAAGTACTAAGGGTATACCTTCAGGGGAATAAGGGGATTAAAGACGGTCGTCTACGTAGAGTTTCTTAGCATTTTTTGAGAAGTCTGATTTGAAACTGTATTTTCTTTCGAAGATAGATTTGTTTTATCAATTGACATAGTAAACGTGTCTCATCCACAACGATCAGAAACTATCAAATTCTATTTAAACAACCGAAAACTTGGACAAAAAGTAGTTGTAGTTTCTAATGAAATACAAGTTTCTTGTTGTTTCATTGCCTTGCACGGCGAACAAACACCACATCTCTGCAGTAACTAACCAATTTATCTCCCATTGCACCCGCTTTATCAACGCGAACGACTATAATTGCGTTCAAATAGCGTTGTTACACTAACTATGGTTAACGTTCGCGGGTAACTTAACAGTTTTAGGTTGATTTTGGGTTGTTTTTACTTTATTGTTATTTGCTGCGACGTAAAATGTTTTAGATTTCCAAACAACGTGGGCGTTATTTCGTTGAAACGAGTTTAACTAGCAATTTTGTAACGTTGCATAATTTCCTTCCAAGCTGGTCTGGGAGCAACACTACCAGGCTAAACACAGCAGCGTTAAATTGCTGCATGGCGGTAGTAAGCGAGTAATGGTGGTAGCTATCCAGATGGGCTTCACACAAGGTAGCATCAGCATGTTAATTCCAGCGTTAATCAGCATTCCTTGCACATTTGTGTTCCGACGTCGGAAATAAGACGATTAAATTGCCGGCATTGCATTCCCACTCAACCCTGTACGTTAGGAATGGAACATTGTGTGCATTTCCACTGATACTGCCTGTGTTTACGGGTAAGAGTAATTACTAATGATAATCCAAGGAGCGTCAAGTAGTTACACCTTCAAGCGCAAGCTGAAGGATCACTTATTGATGCTCCAAAAATCCTAACAATAGTCCTCCAGCACTTTGCACATTGATATGCCAGCCTGTTAATTTTGAACAATTTAGTTTTCCCTCCTTTTTTTTAGTAACACATAAGTCGGGTTCTATCTATTTATTACTTTGTTTACGTAAAAGTTTACGGATTATGTAGTATATTTTATCTGTGTATCGTTTCGTGAGTCACAGACAGTTCTGGCTGAAAATCAGTGCTGCAGGTGTCTAACACCTCAGCGTAATGCTGAGCCAGCGACCGTTTCACTTTTGCGAAGATACACAACGCTGAGCATCTATTTAAAATGTCTGTGTTTTTTTTTGCTATAAAATTGTGTATATTCTCTTATTCTTATTCTTATTCTTTCTTAATTAATGATAAATGATTCCTTATTCAATTTAAATTCGTACTATTATAAAAAACCGTGGTAGCCTAGTAGTTTGACCAGTGCCCACTTAAGCTGTGACGTCGGAATCCCGGGGTTGCGCCTCTGTGTTTTCGGTATTTATGTGCGAAATTATATTTGAAATTTACCATGGCCTTTTCGGTGAAGGAAACCTGCAGAAATCAGCGTAGCAATTCAATGGTGTGCCCAACAGTGGGACGTATATAAGCTGGAGATGACGGTAGAAGATAGAACCTCCCTCGCAATAAAAAATAATTAAATTTTACGCCAAAAATGCCTTCTGGAAAAGATAATCTTTAAACTGCTGGACCAATTTTTACCAAACATAGCTACAGTAAGAACTACTGCAAGGAAACTGGCTTTCAAATGAAAAAATACCGCATCCAAGTCGGTCCATCCGCTTGACATGATTCCACAGACATACTTACACACACAAACATTGATGTCAAACTCATAACACAACTTCTTACGTCGGGGGTTAAAAAGGGAATCAAAATAGTGATGGGTTACTAGCCGCATCGTCTATAACATTAGTCCTAAAATCTTCGTCCATTCTCTTATTGAATTGGGAATGGATGATTATTTTAAAAGTGCTTGGTGATTTTTTTATTGATAGGAATAACCATTCTTAGCTACGGAAAAAAGTTTCAGATTTTTCCGTCGAGCCATATATTTTATAAAAATAAAAACATTTTACTCAGTCACTCGGCGGGGTCTATACGGCAGTAAGCAGTACGCCAATGACATATCAAATTAAAAAAAAATGCTGCTTGAATCTGTGGTACACAATGACATTTTGTCACTGACATTGATTAATAGCACCGCACTCGGAAGCTAAAACAAGCAAAAACAACGGCTAAGTGGCGCCGTCTGTAGATTGTTGTTGGTACTAAACCACCTATTTGGGATTTCATTAAAATTACCATAAATTTCTCATAATTACTTTCAGTAGTGTTTTTGATTCGGAGTAGAAATAACCCAATAATTCCAAAACCTGAGAAAAAAATACATATTATGGTAATTTTTATTGAAATTCCCCATGTTTGGTTAGTAACACGAACAATCTACAGACGGGGCCACTTAGCCGTTGCTTCTTTTAGCTACAAATGCCATCGTGTACCACAGATTCAAGCAGCATTTTTTTTTTTTAAATTTGATATGTCATTGGCGTACTGCTTACTGCCGTATAGACCCCGCCGAGTGACTGAGTAAAATGTTTTTATTTTTATAAAATATATGGCTCGACGGAAAAATCTGAAACTTTTTTCCGTAGCTAAGGATGGTTATTCCTATCAATAGAAAAATCACCAAGCTCTTTCAAAATAATCATCCATTCCCAATTCTTATTATCTGCGCGGAAAGAGAAGCATCTGGTAAATTCTTTGTTTTTACTTTGCTCCCAGACCAGCATGAAATGGAATGTTTACTTAAATTTACTCCGTACTGTTTCCAAATAACAAAGTGGAAGATTTATTTATTAACTAGCTTCTGCCCGCGACTTCGTCCGCATAGAATTATATTAAATAGCTGCTGTTGAAAGTAATATTCTGCAATAATTATTTACGTTGCGACTCTAGGCAGCTATGACCTTCCATTATGTTTATCACAATCCCGGGGGAACTTTGGAATTTTCCGGGATAAACAGTAGTACATACACATACACAAATCACGTCTTTATCCCTAACGGGGTAGACATAGCCTAAGGTAACAGGTACCTACAGGCCACATTTAGCAAGATTGTGGGCGTATTGGTGGAAAATGGAATCAAAATAGTGATGGGTTGCTAGCCTCATCGCCTATAACATGATTCCTATAATTTTCGCCCATTCCCTCGATGGGCTTTTAGCATCTGCGCGGGTAGAGAAGCAATTGGTACATTCTATGTTTTTTCTTTGCTCCCAGACCAGCACGGAAGAATACTATAATAAACAGTAGCCTATGCGTTAATCTAGGGTACCAGCTATCTCCCTTCCAAATTGTATTCAAATCCGTCCAGCCGTTTGCGCGTGAAGAAGGTACCTAGTTAGGGAAGGGGGTAGGTGTCTTGTTTATTTTGCACAATAAAGAGTTTACATACATACATACAAACACACACACACAAACTTTCGCCTTTATATATTAGTGTGATATGATGTGATTTTACACGACAAAGACCCAAAACACTAACCATATACTAATGTAATAATTCGTAAACATAATCCCGGCAAGAAAATTAAATTCGCATCCTCCTCAATGGTGGCCTCAGTAAATTAATTTTAGTAAGTAAAGTTAGTTTCCGCGACGGACTCATTTGCCCCGGGTTGAAGGTTCGAACCGCCTTTGAATGACTCGAGAGAGTATCGTAGAGAATTATCACAAGTCATCAGATACTAGCGGTTACCCGCAGCACTTAACCTTTTCTTAACAAGTCGGAACAAGTTTAGTGTAAAATTTTACCGCCACTGAAAATTAGAACACAGAAAAATCCGAAAAGTAAAGCTATGGCTGGGAATCAAACCCGGATTCTCATCATTCCGCTACGAATAATAATAAGTCAAGAAGCGTAACTAAGCCCGAAAAATCATTCCACGCGAAGTGGTATTAAAGTATGTACCGCGCGGCGAATTAGTTCAGCCGGGACGCTCGAGCCGTTATCGTGACGTTATCATTGCATTTTTGCGCTAATACATTAGAATAATATGCCATCGTGTTGTGTGAAGTGGTGTAGAAGCCATTCAGATATGAAAAATAGAGGACTCACCTTTCATATGTATGTATGGAAATAAATATTTTAGGACACCATATTTGACGACTCTGGATGCATGCGATCCACGCACCCTTCCCTTACCGCAAGTAGGCGGACACAATCACGACGCGCGGACTAATCGCGTGCAAGTATTGTCTGTAGGAGTGACAGGTGTTACGTTTGCATTGCTGTTAGTTTGTGTGCGTAAGTGGAATAACAATCGAAGCTGCAACTGTTAGGGAATTACGCTTCTTGACTTATTATTATTCGTAGTCATTCCGTGATGCATGCTATACCCTATATATGGTACGTATGTATTACACAACACTTTGGTGCGGTCACCGCCTTTCTTCATCAGCATGTTATTCGGGTATATCTTGGATGTGAGGAGAGAAGATTAAGTTGTCACAGTGGTCCGCTCAACTGGTTCCTTTCGCTATGGCTGTGCAAGTTCCTGGCGCGCACCTCCTACGGGATCTTTCTTTTTCACATGACTATTCTTTTGGTTGCCATTATTCTTGTTCCTTGTTTGTATTTTCATATTAATCGCTTGTAAAAAAAAGAAACATGTATACATAATGTGGAAAGCCCCTAAATAAAGTGGAAAAGTTCAAGCATCTGGGCCATTGGGTGACCGAAACGCTGAAAAATAATGATGTCATTGAGTGGGAGCGCAGGGCGCTTTCCGTCCGTAGCAATATGTTGGCCCGCAGGTTTGCTCGTTGTAGTGAACCGGTTAAAATCACGCTTTTCGAAGCCTACCAATTGTTCTATACGTGTAATCTGTGGGTCAGTTTTATGCAAGTGCTGGAATGATATTCCTCCCCCTATCCAAGGAGCGTCAAGTAGTTACACTTTCAAGCGCAAGCTGAAGAATCACTTATTGACGCTCAAAAAATCCTTACTAGTCCTCCAGCACTTTGCTCATTGATATGCCAGCCAGTTATTGAACCATTTAGTTTTCCGTCCTTTTTATTTCTTGTTTATTGTAAATTTATTCATTTTTGACTACGACCTTTGACATGTTTTCCGCTATCCCGCGGGAACTGTGCAATTTTTCGGAATAAACAGTAGCCTATGTGTTAATCTAGGATACCATCTATCTCCCTTACAAATTTTATTCAAATCCGTCGAGTAATTTCAGCGTGGAGAAGGAACAAACATACACACTCAAATCGTCACATCCATCCATCCTCATAAACTTTCGCATTTATAATATTAGTGAAATTAATAGTCAAGAATGTTCCCGCTCCATCTTGTAAATTGAGCCGTTCAAAAAATATATATAATTACATAGCGTTGACATTGTTTTATTTGTGTTTCATTTGAACTATGTCTTAGAAATTTCATGTTAAATTGACTTATTGAAATAGCTTAAGAAAATAGTCGACTGTTGTTTTAATACTACGGTTTTTTCAGCGTTACAAAGAAGAGAGCACAAAATTCTGCGTCGGTAAATCTTTGTAGTCAAGTCAGGGACCGTAACACAAATATAAATTAGTTATCGATATGGATTATTATTTTATGCTGGTCTAGGAGCAGCAAAAGAAAAACATAGAATGTACTTGTTGCTTCTCTTCCCGCGCAGATGGTAGGTTAAAGCTCAACGAGGGAATGGGTGAAAATCTTAGGAATCATGTTGTAAGCGATGTGGCTATTTTGATTCCTCTTTCCACGCTAAACGTGGCCTTTAAGTCTTGTTACCCTAGCCTCTGTCTATCCCGTAAGTGATAAAGACGTCACTTACGTTTATGTACCTATGTGTCGATACAAGTTTCGACATGTTATAATAATGCAGGTGATTGTAAGTGTCGCCTTTTCGTCATCATTATAATCATATCAGGCATAGGACGTCCAGTGTTGGACATAGGCCTCCCCCATAGACCTTCAGTTGCCTCTGTTGGTAGCGGCTTGCATCCACCGTGAACCCGCGACTTTAAAGGATAGGGGTAACCCGCGATGTTGGTTGGTGTAATCTAGTTAGTGTAAAAGTATAAGTTGATTTTGATTTTAATTTTAATTTTGATTTGATTTGATTTGATTTGATTTGATTTGATTTGATTTGATTTGATTTGATTTAATTTAATTTAATTTAATTTAATTTAATTCAATTTACTTTAATTTAATTTGAGCTAATTTATTTATTGATTTTAAGACATATAATTTTTCACTAAATATTTTATTTTATTATTTGTAAATTCTATTATGGATGTAAGTCTGGAATAAAAATCATTCATTTCATTTTCATCCATTCATTTCATTTCATTTCATTTAACCAGTATCGCCTTTTAGCTTGTTATTATTTTCCATAGACTCTAAAGACAAGGCATTTATTTAACATTGTGATAAATATCTTTGTTGCCACATAAACATTAAATTGTTATTTAAATGTGATGTTTCAAAATGATTAATCATGTTGCAGTACGTATTTAATACACTAAAGTTAATTGGTTAAGGTAATATATTACACCGATAAAATCAATGATTAATAGAAATTGAACTGACTGTATCTATTCAAATCAATACGGAGCGAATTACAACTAGGTATCAGTGGCGTGGCGTCCATAAACGCGATTCCCACCGGCTGCCTAATTTAAGGCAGTTGGGCACTTTTATTGCGCAGAATTAGAGGGAAAGGCTAGTTAAAATGCCCTTCGGCTTGGCTTCTAATATACTTGACGCGGCGCCACTGCTAGGTATCAAATAACACAGTGACTGTAGGACTTTGTCCGAAAGAAATTATGACATTCGTTCGAACAAAAACGCAAAATTAAAAATTGTGAGAACCCACGACAAATACAATCCAAATTAATGATCACAAATATATGTACCAGTTGCTTCTCTACCCGCGCAGGTGGTAAAAGACCATCGAGTGAATGGGCGAAACTTATAGGAATCATGTTATGGGCGATGAGGCTAGCAACCCATCACTATTTTGATTCCATTTTCCACCTATACGCCCACAATCTTGCTAAATGTGGCCTGTAGGTCTTGTTACCTTAGGCTCTGTCTACCCCGTAAGGGATAAAGACGTGATTTGTGTATGTATGTATGTATGTAAATATTCGAAAAGCGGAGTTATATGGGGAATGCTGATGTCCAACAATGGATACTATTGGCTGATATGACGATGATTTGAAAAATGAAAAATTATTATTTTGAAAACACACCGACCTAAAAAAAGCAAGTAAGGAAAGATAAAAGTAAAATGCAATGAAGAAATATTTACACGCACCTATTTACATTCACCTACCTATTATTAATATGACAAATCTATGAAAATCCCCCGGCAGCTTCGTGAGGAAGGTTTTGGTATTGTAGGAATAGGTTCTGCTATAAAAAAAAAAAAAAAAAGTTTCTGCTAGCTTTACACTGGCAGGTTTCGGTTGCTGGCTGCATTGAGACAGTACAAGTTCCAAATATCGAACACTCGTTCGATATTTAAAAATATTTTGTTTTGGAACTTGGGACGGCTCTCAGATCAGCTTGGACCGAAAGCCTTGTAGGGCAGAATTTTATAAGACTCTGTAATAAATGATTGAAGCTGAAATAAAGTCAAAAGTATCTTTACAAATGTTTGCGTTTTAACTCTTAATAGTTTGGGTCTTACGCTATATCAGTTTGAATAGGAACACTTTAAAACCGATTTCCCGTACAAATCTAAGTGCCTCATCAAGGCAGCTCTACAGTAGGGTTTTCAAGGTTTTTATAAATTACTATAAAAATGACGATAATTGAGACAGCGCCGTGTTATTATCTACAATATTTATTACACCCGTATGACGCCGGGGCGAGTAGTTAGTTTAATACAACTTGGCGCCTTAAAATTTATTAATCACCAAATTGCCAAAGGAAACAGTGAAATATAGCGCGAGACCTTCTTAATAGTTGTTAATAACCGTATAGTACTCCGGAGACCTAAATATTACTATCAGGATATGAACATGAGCTGTGTAATCTCCATTCTCTAAGAACCCTTTGAATAAACCGGCTCAGAATGAGCTACCGCGCCCCCCTTGCTCATACTAAATCAGGAGGAAGCGAGGATTACGGGTTGAACGACATGGGGTCATGACAACTTGGTGTGCACAGGGCTCCCGCAGAAACTAGATAATTCAATTTAAATTAACGATAACGCGTACTATCAGCGTGACCTGATGTAATTGAATCGTAAATAATCTTAACAATAGCTATTTATTATTCAGGAGACAGTGGCGCGGTTGTGGCGATGTGATGCTCGTTTGTTTATGAATCTAGTATTAACCGGAACGGTTGCATGTAGGCGGCGGGAGCATAGATTCGAATTAGAATTTAAAGATTGGCATAGCATCGATAATAAAGGTAATCCATTATTTCGAAATCATCAGCTAAGTCTATGATTTAAATTTCTATACACTGAAAATTAGAACACGTAGAAAAATCCGAAAAATAAAGCTATGGTCGGCAATCGAACCGGGATCCTAGTTATTCCGTGACGCGTGCTACACCGCTACACCACTTTAATTTAATTTCTAAAGGTAAAATCGTAAAAGTAAACATAAAAAAATCAAGAAGTAAATTGATTTATTTGATAGTATCTTGTTTTGTTGAGAAATAAACAGGTGATTCACATATTGTCAAAGTCTAGTACGTTCTAGTCATGTTTCAGATTATAGACCGACCGCTTAAATGAGTCCACGCCCGCGCGGTGTAGGGGCGCGGGGTGGGACGATCAAGGGGCCGAGAGAGGTGCAGGCGGTAGCCGCACTACCCGCCCGCACCTCTCTCGGTCCCCTTTGTCGTCCTCGCCCGCGCTCCTCTGTCTATAATCCGTAGCGTTTGTTTCGGCGGCAGTGACACAGATAAGTTATTATACGACAAGGAAGGCAAACGAGTAAGTGGGTCGCCTTATGGTAAGTGAGCACCACCACCTGGTGACCCTGATCACCGACACCTTCGAGACTAAAACAAAACACCCCGTGTGCAAGTTATTTCACCGGCTCACTCAAGTCGCAGCGCAAGCACTGCTGCTTGGCGGCACGATTAGCGAGTAAGTAAGACAGCCGGGGAAATTACGGGCACAAGAGGCATTGCATCTTAGTCCTCTAGGTTGGCAACGCATCTGCAATCCCTCCGGGGTTGCGGGTGTCTATGGGCAGTGGTGATCACTTACCATCAGGTGACCCACTGGCTCGTTTTCCTTCCTATTCATATAAAAAAAAAAAAAAAAAAGTAGGTGGTAGTGATCTGGATGAACCTCTCACTAGATCTTACAATTTGCTGTCATCCGTTTCTACTACAATTTATGAATCTCACAGTAGTTTTACGTTAAAAATCTGAAATTGTGGTTCTAAAAATACTTATTTAACTTGATATAAAACTGCATTGTATGTGTATCAAGAATTAAGCTAATAACTGCTCTATGTTGACTTGAGACGCTGTTAGTATATTTCTAAACGACGTTGAAAACTAGAACAGAAAAATCCGAAAAGTAAAGCTATGGCTGAAAAACGAACTCGGATCTTCGTCCGTTCATGATGCGTGCTTTTACCCTAACCCTGGTAAAGGTGGTATAAGGGTTTTTAATGGGTAAAAATCAAAAAATATATATTAAAAATTAGTTTCGGTTTTTTGTTTTTGTTAAATAGTGTGTTATATCGACAACATTCCAGCGATCAGGAACATCACTGCTTTCCACTGAAATAAAACGATTGGAGCCGTACAAATATTTTGGGAGTTATTTTAACAATTCGTTAATTCTCATAAGATTTATTTCAACTGAAAACGAGGATACAAATAAATTTAATTTATTGCATAATAACCCTTATGTTGCGGCCGGCGGATTTTATTTATTACTGTCATAAATGGAATTATGATACGTATTTTTTTGTTTGTTATTATATTATTTTTTTAGCATTTTGTGCTTCTTTTGGGTTAACTGCACTAACATCATTTTTATCCTTGCTAATGTTATAACGTGTAATAAAAATTCTAATCCATTTTTTACCAAACATAGCTAAGAACCACCGCAAAAAATCGGCTTTCGAATCAAAAAAACCGCATCGAAATCGGCCCATCCGCACACACAAACATCGATGTCAAACTTATAGCAACCGTCTTTTTTCGTCGGGGGTTAAATAAAGAATTAATAGAATTAAATGACCACAAACGAAAATAAGCTTACCCGTTATTTCAAGACCGTTTTGTAATAAAACTAATTATCAGGTAGAAAACAAACAACAGGATATTGGATCCGTCAAAAACACTTAGACAAAACCAGGGACGGAAGCCCGCGGAATTATAACAAAAGGGCAAGCACGACTCGAAAGACCGGAGGACAAACTCCGAGTCGGATTTTTAATATCTACCTCCAATCTCCGCACCGATTACCCGTCAATAGAATTATTCTTCCTTCAACAAAATATAAAAGAAACTCGCTTCATTTCCATGGAAAGCGATCTGGGGCTGACTCGATCTCGATTATTGAATTCAAATCACGGCGAGGACAAAAACTTGGCGTGCAAGTGCTGTCGACGGTTTGAAATTTCGCAAAAAACATTTGACAAACGCATCGTTTAACAAAGTTGTCATTTGGCACACCTTTTTTTATTTGATTATCTGCTAAAATACCTGTGTATAATTTTTCTTTTTGAAAAGTTGTAAAACTATAATTGTACAAAAATATAAATAAACAGATACAATTCAAAAAAACATAAAAAATAACATTGATACATGCACAAAGGCGAATTTATTCCTTTAAGGGATCTCTCCCAGTCAACCTGTTCATTTTCAAAAAAGTTATAAAAATGCCCTACCTAATAATTCATAAAAAAAGAAAAAGGATACAGCTAAAAAACAAAACTGGTCTCTTAAAGCTTAATTAATCCTAGGAAATGTCATTAAAATTGGTAAAGCACTCGGTCCACATCGACTATACGACAAATTTGACCGCGATCCGGCGCCTGTAAGTGCAGCATTAAGTCCCCTAAATCCCATTACTACTGCGATCAGTTACTAGTTCTATTAAAGTTGCATAACTGCACACCAACAGTTCCTAGTTGCTAACTCGCCTAGACAATGTCCCAGAGGACCGCCGGCGAACAATTATAACTTTGAGATTCATTGTTTACCAAGAATTGGTTATGCCTTGGAAGTAATAGTGCGACAAATATGACTTGCACCACGTGGTTTAAAGAAAATACAATGAGATATTAGGGGGTCAACAGTGGCTCCAAATGGTTTGTGTAATATTACATACGTTGCTCCTCGCCAGTTCTGTTAGCTTGAATTTTGGCTTGACGCGCTACCGCGTGTCTAGATTTTAGGTAACACCTGTTTTTCATTTCTCTCGTCGCTTCAAAATTGAAAACAACTGAACATCATAATGGAAAGTAGAACTTGCAAAGAACTTTTATACGTTTAATTATTTATACTATCAGCTCTTTCGGAAAGGGCATCATTGTCAAGGAGAAAATGTGCCAAAAGGCCCGCATGACGCTTAATAAAATGTCTTTTCATTTATTATACTTAACAACACGATAATGCAAAATACATTTAGCACAAAATTTGAAAAATACATTAAATTGGAGGCAGTTTAAAATAAATAAACTTTGACATACTTATAGTTTGTCAAAACGGCTTAAAATTTGATAGATTACACGTATAAAACTCTACAGCACGAACGCTTGGGTGATATTTTTTCAGCAAAAACTGCATTGTCAAATTTGAGCTGTGTAACAAATGTTTATGTTTACCAAATTTCAAGTCCATAAATTAAATTTGAGCACGCAAATTTCAAAGTGGACAACTAACATACGCTTGCAAAGAACAGTGCGAGTTAAAAAGCATTTAAAATAGAAGAACATCAAGAAAATTTCACGCCCTAACCCTCGTGAGTTCTCGTGTACCTTATAAAGAACAAATCAATGCAAGAGTAACTGCCAAATGTACAATACAATGTACAAATAATTAAATGAAAAACGAACTGCTGCTGAAACAAACTCCAAAATTACGAAACTGGTGATGCTCGTCTGGGTCAAGAACTACGTTTATTAAAAAAGTAGCTTCTGCCCGCGACTTCGTCCGCGTAGAATCACTACATAGTAAAAAACAAAGTCGCTTTCTCTGTCCCTATGATTAGATAGATTAGATTAGATTATTTATTCAGTCAATATAAAATTACATCATAAATTGTACAATGTTCAATGTCAAGTTACGAGAACCCCTATGTATAAGTCTAAGTGTGTGTTATGTCTAAGTTATGTCCCTATGTATGCTTATATCTTCAAAACTACACAACGGATTTTGATGCGGTTTTTTTAATAGATAGAGTGATTCAAGAGGAAGGTTTTTGTGTATAACTCGCTTCTTCCCGCGACTTCGTCTGCGTAGAATTATACATAAAAACCTTCCTCTTGAATCACTCTATCTATTAAAACAAACCGCATCTAAATCCGTTGTGTAGTTTGGAAGATATAAGCATACATAGGGGCATGCATAGGGGCATAGGGATATAGGGACATAGGGACAGAGAAAGCGACTTTGTAGTGATGTCGGGACTTAGCATACACCGTTGTCAAATTTATATTTAAAAAATGCCAACTACAAAAAGTGAACGTAAAATCAATTGCCGCAGTTTAGCGGGGAAATTTGACAAGCTACTATAAATCCGGTTTAGGGCGGAACGTCAGGATTCGAGATCTTAATTAAAGGTCGGGACCATGTCGGTACCCTTCTGTCGAACAGCTTTTAATCTTGATAGTGTGCTAATAAACTCCGCTAGTTAAACGGGGTATGTGTTTGAATTCGGGGTTTATTTACTGGTACATAACACCTTTTAGTTACGTGTGATCTTTTGGGGCTCGTCAGTGAGGGTGAATTACAATTGTTATTATTAAAAAGCCGATCTAGTGTGCGTCAGAATAGATCATTGAGGATTTGGTACAAATTAAAAAATATTATTTTACAAGGTGTTTATTTCACCACACGTAAAAAAATCTTTGAAGATTAAAGTTCTTTCTATTTAAATTTAATTTTAATATTTCTTTACTTTCTACAGTTATAATGTTTCATTGAGAGATTGTCTTTTCAACGCATGAAAAATCATGTGTCTTAAAATAGACACCGTAGTATTAAGTAATTTACGATTCCTTTACAATATAAAAAATGTTCATGAGAAAAAATTTCGACTGACAATGTCCGTTTAACCAGGTGTTCCTATGATTAAGGGTTCATTTTGAGGTTTAGGACCCTAAAAAAGAATTTAATATTGATACATATAAAATTCAAGTCCTTTAACTTTAGTTTTTATAGTAGTACTAAGCTCTTCTGTTCCGTGACGTCTACGAGTAAGGGCGTTTTCAAAAAAAAAAAAAAAATACAGACGAATTGAGAACCTCCTCCTTTTTTTGAAGTCGGTTAAAAAAGGCCCACAATACATGTTCATTTTTTAAGAATTAAAATATTTTGCGTTTTTCTTACCCAGAATTGTTTACCCTATCGATTCTCATACTCGTACAAGAAAAAATGTGTCCCAGATTTTACTATGAAATTATTTTTCCTGTTCGTCACGTTCCGCACTTAGGTACTATAGGTAATATTAAAAGAAGTGACGAACTGAAATGGAAATTTTGGGACACATTTTTATTGTATAAGGATCGATAGGGTAAACAATTCTGAGTAAGAAAAACCCAAAATAGTTGCATTCTGGAAAAAATGTTCTTGTGGACAGTTTTTTATTTAATCTGTCAAATATAACGTTAATTTGTGCACGTAATATGTCCAAAATGGATTGCAGTCGAATTTTTAAACGTTAAAATGACAACAATGTGATATAATTATAATTCAAAAGCCTCGTACGAAAGAGGAAGCGACGCGTGAAAATTTTAAACACCGCGCCATGAATGTTTCCTTCCGTTTTCATTTGGCGGGTTCTCTGAAAACGTTTTTGGGTACAATAAATTAACTTTTTTTCGCTGCCGTATGAATGGGTTTATGCATGCGTCACATATTCCTTTTCGCGACGGGATGGGTTCGGCAAAAGGTCAAACAAACGTCTGCAATTATGGAAAAACCTTTCATGTTGCTCATTATTGGATAAAGCCTACTTGTACCTGCCTTCTTTGGATTTGATTGGCCTAAACGAGATATACTTCAAGCTCTCGTGATTACAAAGTTTTATTTTTATCAGCAATATGTGTATTGGATCATAAAACGTAGGCAATTTTGCCTCATGAAATTATTGCCTTTATTTCTTAATCGATTGATGCTATCTACTTACAACGAATTAAAAGACTGCGATTATATTTTACAACTTTGTCACTCCACAAAAGTGACAAATTAGTCTAGATGGTAGGAATTAGCTTCATGCTGGTCTGGGAGCAACAGCTGCTTTTCTTCTCGTACACATGGTAAAAAGCCCATCGAAAGAATGGGCGAAAATATTAGGAATCATGTTATAAGCGATGCAGCTAGCAACCCATCACTATATTTATTCCCCTTTCAACCTATACGCCCAAAATTTAGGTCTTGGTACCTTAGGCTCTGACTACTCTGTAAGGGATATATATACGTGATTTGTGTGTGCGTGTGTGTAGTCTAGAAGCGGTCGATAGTACAGTACTAATAACTGCACATTGCTAGTAGAGCTGCTGCTGACCGTCGCGGCCGTAAGTTTCAGGAGTGACGACCACGTTACGAAAAACGTCATATTGGCAGGCCTTCCGCAAAGACGAACGATCAGGCCCCTTTGTCACCAATTCGACAATTTTGCGGGTGGTAGGGCCTTGTGCAAGGTCCGTCCGGATCGCTACCACCATCTTACTCGCTAATCCTGCCGCTAAGTAGCAGTGCTTGCACTGCTGTGTTCCGGTGTGGAGAGTAAGACAGCCGGGGAAATTACGGGCACAAGAGGCATTTCATCTTAGTCCTCTAGGTTGGCAACGCATCTGCAATCCCTCCGGGGTTGCGGGTGTCTATGGGCAGTGGTGATCACTTACCATCAGGTGACCCACTTGCTCGTTTGCCTTCCTATTCACATAAAAAAAAAAAAAAAAAAAAAAAAAAAAAAAAAAAAAAAAATTGTCGCTGACAAGTGACAATTCGAATTACAATGCGTGGTCTATGAAGCCAACCGGCGTAGATTCTCGTAGAATTTGTAATGTTGACAGAATTGTCACTTGTCACTGACAATTGTCGCAATGGTGAAATAGGGGCCTAGTAAAGATCGAGGGAAGCCGTAGACATCGGCAGTGGGAAGCACGAAACCGATCACCGTGCACGAAACCGATCTTGAGGAAGTCAGGTCAGTGGACGTTTTCCAGCTGACCCAAACTAATGTAGTAAGATGAATTTCGTACTTACCAGTCCACTCCACTTCTGTGAACCTGGTCAACAAAATATTCCTAAAGTAAGACCAACGAGCCGAGATAAAATACGTAAGCAAACGGACCGCTACTGGTTACTTAGAAACGTTGTGTTAGTGAGCGATATTTTGTACTTACCAGTCCACTCAACTTCTGTGAACCTGATCAACAAAATATCTTCCTAAAGTAAGACCAACGAGACGAGATAAAATACGTAAACAAACGGACCGTTACTGGTTACTTAGATACGTTGTGTGAGCTAGCGATTATTATCTCTCCCCGTAACTGGCATAATGGCGTCAGTTGGTCGATGACAGCTGCCGTTGCGTGATTCGTGGTACAGAAAAGCGTTCAGTACCGCAGTCAACGTTCGAACCCTAGAACGTGTTTACATTCTTTATCTTGGATCGCTGGCCTTACTTCAGTAGAGTAGGTAGTAGTCGTAGAAAAATTGCCCCACAATACAACATACAACTTCCGAATAGTTCCTAACGTTCAGTTCCACTGTACGGGATTACCACTGGATCCGCATCCACTCTGCAGCTATTTAGTTTCCTTTAGCGAGCTACTTCGCAAAACTCGTTTGAAAAGTTTTCCTTGAATCCTACTGTTGGCAATTTTACACATTTCACGGAGGCTCAATACGGTCCAATAAAGGCGAAAAAGAGCGCACCGACTGTGCGGGGCGAGGCGACAGTGTCGGCGATATCCATTGAAACTGTTCTAACAATTACACTGTGGGTTAAGGTTTGTATAAATATACTATATACTTATATGTATATATTAAAAAAATACCATTAGTTTCATTTTTTTATGGACAGAAGATCCATGTTCCTTGGAAGCAGATACTTTTGTGAAGTCTTCCGGGCCAATCATTGGTGTGGGAGAGGGGTTGGTCCCAAAGCTGGTTCATACCAAATTCAACAGAGATAGCTGGCGTTACTGCGGGTGTTTTTGGTACATTTAAGACGGTTTGAATTATTTAAAAGAAAGAGACAAAACGCAGTGTTTTGAAAACCTTTTAAATGTTTCATTGACGACGTATTAATATACTTAATGGGTTATATTAGCTAGACATCTTTTCGTGTTGTAGGGTACAATGTACAGGTTGGTTTGCTAGATTAGGTTTATTTAATAACAATCTTGTTGAGTATAAAAAATATAAAAGCCGTGGTAGCCTAGTGGTTTGACCTGTGGCCTCTCAAGCAGAGCGTCGTGGGTTCAAATCCCGGACGCGCACCTCTGAGTTTTTCGGAATTTATGTGCGAAAATTACATTTGAAATTTGCCATGAGCTTTTCGGTGAAGGAAAACATCGTGAGGAAACCTTGCACACATCTACGAAGAAATTCAATGGTGTGTGTTAAGTTCCCAATCCGCACTGGGCGCGCGTGGGAACTATAGCCCAAACCCTCCAATACACGGAGGAGGCCTATGCCATGAGGCAAGCCGAATTACGCGACAATTTAATAATAAAAACAACAACAACAAAAAAAAAGAAAAAAAAATTTGTAGCGAATTCGGAATAAAAAAGGCTATTATTATTATTATAAGAAAATTGCAATATGTATTTTCTTACGTTCCGGTTTTATTTACCCGCTCAGAGTGTGACCATACATCTGTCTCGAGTGGGGAAGGCAGGGGAAAGAGGAGCAGTCCTGGAATGCTAGCGGGACTTAGTACTAAAGGTGACACATGCACCTTAATAGCACTGCAAGGTTTATTGTGGTTGCAATTTTCAGATTGGATTTCAAGAACAAGTCGTAAGATATGACTGAAAGTATTTCTGTCTGAGTTCGACTTCACGTCTGATATTTTCAAGCGAAATAGAACATACAAAACTAGAATGTAAAACGTGAACGGGTTATAATATTGTGGTTGTAATTGTTCGTTTTAGTTGAAAGAAAAAGTGGTAAGTAATAACCAAAATTTAAAAATATAAAAAACCGCTAGACCAATTTTTACCAAACATTGTTTAAAACCACTGCAAGGAAACTGGCTTTCGAATGAAAAAACCGCATTGAAATCGGATCATCCGTATAAGAGCTACGATGTCACAGACAAACACACACATACATCGACGTCATTCTTATAACGTCCCTCTTTTTGTGATGGGGGTTAAAACGACTAACTGTGTATTTTATTTTGATGTTTTGTGAAGTTTACACCATTGAGTTTCTTGCATTAAGGCGGATGCTCGCATTAGCTCATTGAAGAAGTCCCGTTAGATGGCGCTGTAATCAATGATGTGTGTTTTTTGTAGTTTTTAGAAAATTCTTAGAACACTTATAGATTATCAATTGATTTGCGCACACAGTTTAATACGGCCGATTTTTTGAGACTACACTCAGAAGGTAACAATGCACCAATTCGGAGAATAGCTGCACAAACGCTGGTGTCACTAACGGCCCTATACAGATACTAGACTTACACACATGCAAATAGGCGGCAACTGGCGGAAAAATATTGCAACACCTTGCTAAGCTGTTAGCGTAATTTTTCACGTTATATTTACGTTTTTATATCAACTTTACTTTTACCAGAAATTTTACAAATCTATACGTACAAAACTTAAATCGTATTATTTCAACCATTTATAACTTTGGAATGGCTGCACGGATTTTTATGATTTTTGATTTGTTAGCTTTCTCTCTTCCTCGAATAGCCAAATATCTTATCATAAATATGAAAAATGCACAAAAAAAACTCTTTAATTTTTCGTATGCAGCGCCATCTCTGACAAAAACTGAGTTTAAGGCGGAATATTTTTTGCCTGCTCGGCTAGTTACAAATACAGAATAATATTATAATATGAGTCTAGCAGATGCAAACATGTGAATCAATGCCACCTTCAACCCTTTTTGAATATTAGGGAGTATTTTTTTGTACTTTGTTAGATAGAGGGCTATCGTATTTGTACTCACTAGTTGGCGCCACTGTAGAGTAAGGTATATCATATCAGATTATTCAGGATTTCTTTTAATTGATCTTTAATAGCAAGCTATTTATTACCCACAGTGTTGCACAGTCCCGTTTATCCTCTAAATTAGCTGTCATTTTATTTGCCTTCTTAGTTTGGCTCCTACTTTTCATAGCTTTTCTTTTAACATTTTAATAAACCTGTCGTATGTCTGCGAAAATATTCGGAAACAATGTAAAGTAAAGCCGGAATATGCAACTTGTAGGTAGTACTAATTTTACGTTTATTTATAATACCTCAAGTTACAATAGCGCCTCTAGCGGCGAATTCATATGCCGTCATTGCTAGTATCTTGAAATGTCTTTGAGTATTTAGTATGTAGGAACCCGCGATTCATATCTGATATTCGCTCACACGTAGAGACATCATCATCACCATCGTCTGACATTTTATTAATACTCCTATGCATTGCATTACAAACGTTTCGTCTGGGGCATCTAAACAAGTAGCGCTGTACTATAGGTATTGTCGTTTCGCGTCATAGGCTTTCGTAAACAGGTAACTTGAGAATCAGCCTGCTTACAACAATGAGACGAAGTCATTCGTGCTAGCCATTCGGATCCTTTCCTTTCACCAAAATGCATTGGAGTATAGGATCACAAAGGAAATTAAATAATAACGCATAGCGCGTAGGGACTACGTCTGACTGCTTTTTGGCTAGGGATTTCGATAGTCATCGGTCGTGGGCCACCTGCCTAGTTCACCTGGGTGGACCACGGGCACATTTTCTTGCCGATGTTCCACCTCAGAACACCTAGGTGAACCACGGGCAAATATGACTATGGGTCATGGTCCAAAAAGTGCCCATGGTTCACCTAGGTGTACTGAAGTGGACCATTGGCAAGAAAAATTGTCAGTGGTCCACTCAGGTGAGCTAGACAGGTGGTTTTCGGTTAGATATTTGTTCCGGAGTTTCGACCTGCCTTTTTATGTTGTGTCATCATAATTCATATCACTAATTCATGGTACATCGCATAAAAGGAAAAATAATGTTAGATAATTATGATGACTTTGCAATAGGTAGGTACGACAAATAAATAATGACAACTCCAAAACAAATTGAATCCATCTACTCCATCAACTCACTTTTCCTTACTGATACTTACTTCCACAAAAGTCGAACTTCATCCATCGATGGTTTTGAGTAGCGTTACCAACAGTGGGATAAAGCAGATTCTCGCGGTGTCTAGTCCACACGCGAAAAATAAAAATTGCAGCTCGACGCAAATTATATCAGCGCATGGACCAACTCTATATGCACAACTGGTTGTGTCAATAGGAATTTCGGGCTTATAAAAATAAAAATTCTCATTAGAGATAGTAAAATTAGGTTAGGTTCATTAGGCATCTTCAAATGCCCGAAGGGCAAACCGAATAGAAATAGGAACCCCGCCGTCAATCTTACGGTGGAGTGAAATTCCTAATGGCACAACTAGTAGTCCATAATATAGAGTAGGCCCAGGAGAAAAGCGTCATACATTTAGGCACAAATCGTGTGCATAAAAATGACATAGAATTTAGCTAGCGTCGTGCAGCAATAGCGCCTGTACTATACGCGCGTCGACCAGTGAAACAGGGAACAGAGACGTGCTAAACTACGAAACTCTCTAGATATTTTTTTCGGTCTGTAACCATGATCCACCTGCAGTTTGGCCACCTGGTTTTTGACAGAGCTCCGCTCCTGGGCGGAGCTCCTTTTTCTGGGTATTGAAATTTCAGTGGTTTTCTGGGTGGACAAATTAGGTGAGCTACGGGTAGACTGCAAACAAACTGCACAGTCGATTTGCAGCTAGCTTGCAGTTCAAATCCTGACCGTCTAGTTTATTATAGGCGTTAGATAAGATCCCACAATAGCTAGGCCAATACGCCACGCAACACGTGGTATGCGCACATAAGGGTTGATTTAGCAAAGCACTGATAGTTTAAAAAAACCTCGATATTTTTAAATAAAAGTTAATACTTTTTTAAATGAAAACTCTTTTATGATGTATGTTAACATATCTGTACACAGTTAAACAATAAACGTTATTCTATTCTATTCTATTCTATTCTAATCAATCATATTGGCAAAATTCAGGCCATTATTATCAGGATATTTAAAAGGAAACATTGACATAACTACACACTTCAAAGTCAAGAACATATATTGTAATGATTAGATGTTTTCTATACCAGGCGTCAGGCTCCAAATGAAAGAGATGAGACGATCACTGACAAGTTAGTACTCTTCTCGGTGATTGTCAACGTCAAGAGATGAGCTTCGCTAGAATCAAAAACACGTCAGGCCATATTAAATCTTATGACGTGTTTATTTATTTTTCACTTGACACGAGATTAAATCTTATACCATTTAAAATAAAGCTCAGTTTTCTAGTGTGTTGCATACTTTTGGATACTTTGGCTACTACTACTACGCTACCAGTGGCGGTTTGGATGTTACGGTACTAATGTTGGCTTGAATGTTACTAAGTATTTGGCGATGTGCGTGCTCCAGTATATTTGTGCACGATGGATGTCCCGAACAATTTGACCGCTTTGGTTGAGTCACTGTTAATGACCATTTTGGGTGTTTCCAAGTAAATGAAGGTCTTGACTTCTACTTACTATATAACGCTGACTGTACATACACACATAAAACACGTCTTTATTCCTTGTGTAGTATATACAGTGTAGTTATCACCTAAGAAAATAAGACGAAAAATACAAGCCTTTCCAAATACACGAGTATCTCGATACGAAACTCAAAATATTTATTAACTTATCAAAGGATGTCACGAAATTGTAGTTTGTAGATCACGTAACATACTCAATTCATAACTGAATTGCATGTAATGGAAATTTGCCACTTATTTATTGTTCACAAAAAATATTTTTTTACATGCATACAAGAACAATCATAACTTATTTTACTAGGTACTTAGAATTATATAGGCTGACTTTTTTTATCACCGTCAAAAGAAACAACACGACGAATACAAGCATTATTTTTAAGTTTGGTGTTAAAATATTGCAAATGGTATCATTAAATGATACCTGTCATCATTATCATCCTCATCATATCAGGTGTGTGACGTCCACTGTTGGATATAGGCCTTCAGATACCGCCCATAGAACTCCAGTTGCCTCGGTTGGAAGTGGCTTGCATCCACCATGAACCCGCGACTTACGGTACCTATACGGTTGCATATGATACCTAGGTCAACCTAAAACTTGGACGGTGATATTAATATCATTCTGAATCATACAGTTTCCTTTTCCTTCTTTCTACCGATCATAGGTAATGGGAACATGAAAGACGGACTAAAAGTCTTCAAGTCTTCAGAACAGGGTTGACAAATCTCCGCTGTTGGACATCTGGAAATTCACGGTCTTGATAATTTCCCTAGTAACATAAAGTAATTAACCAATTAGAGTGGAAATAGGGGTTACAAAATTTTGCAACACCGCACTATGGATACATACATACATACATACATATCACGTCTTTATCCTTTACGGGGTAGATAGAGCCTAAGGTAACAAGACCTAAAGGCCACATTTAGCGTGATTTTGAGCGTATAGATGGAAGAGAGGAATCAAAATAGTGATGGATTGCTAGCCACATCGCCTATGACATGATTCCTAAGATTTTCGCCCATTTCCTCGATGGGCTTTTACCATCTGCGCGGGAAGAGAAGCAACTGGTACATTCTACGCTTTCTTTACTCCCAGACCAGCATGTAAGAACATATATTGATAGTTTGGATGAAACAAAAACAGACCATATCGATTAAATCGAGAATTTTACTTCCCAATACTGTAATTAAGACTTTCTTAGGTTTTTCTATGATAGTTTTTGGGTCTCCTGTGCATATATAGATATGTATACATACATACTCAGTAAAGCATAACGAGGTTTTTACCTCGTAACGTTATTACAAATTACATCAATAAAAATCAGTGTTTTTAGACCCAACCAATTTTTTTGTCATCACACCAGCAGTAAAGTTCTTGCTCTTCTTGCACAATAATAGCAAGTAAAATCTCGCGTCCAATGGATGTATGATTCACTTATTTCCTGTTAATGCACAAAAATTACCTTCCGAATCCAATGTGAATCTGAAAAATTAACGTACAGTCAGTACAACAAAAGGATAAATAGATATTTTTTAGGCTTGCTATATTTCACTAAGAATTAAACTCAATTCAAACGTTTTCTGGATACAAAAATACTTGTTTTGCACATGTATACTAGTTAAGATGATTAACATAGACCAATTGAATGCTATCTCACTCGCAAAATAAAAATAAAACAATTGAAATAAAAATCAGTTCACAACATAGGAAACCAACAAACATACATACTGACACTCACAAACATAAACAGACCACATAAACTTCCGCAAGTTAAATTCAAAGATTATACAAATTTATCCCCACTTTATAAACACTCAGAAAAACGTTACCAAAAAAAGTTACATGATGATAAACTGCTCGGCCCGAAAATTCTTGAAAAAATCTTTAGAAATTAATTACCTACTCGAAAACTACAAAAATCGGCCAACATACATGGGGTGTATTCGGATAGCCCCGGATGTGAGGCATGTAAATTTTTTTTTTAGACGTCAGTCCTTGGACCACCCTGTTGAAAACCGCATGAAAATCCGTCCAAAAGTTTTGAGTTTATCGTAAAAAACACACAGACAGACAAAACGACGCGGCAGATGACTTTATTATATAATCATACTATTAGCGACAGGCAGACGGACAAACAGAAAAACAAACGGACGGATGATTGGACGTTACATATTAACAAGCATACGGACGGACGGACGGACGGATGGTCGGAAGCATAGACAAACAGACAGACAAACCAACGGATGGACCGCCGGATTGATAGTTGGACAAACAGACAAACTGACAGACAGACATACATACATACCTACAGACAGGCAGGCAGACAGATAGACGTACGGATGGATGGACTGCCGGATGGATGATCGGACGCACAGACAGAAAGACAGACAGTCAGAAATATTTAAAGAAATTTTTTATTTATCACAAAAGAAGTTAAAAAACAGAAGTATCTAAACATAAAAAAGCTTAAAATATAAAAGCCACTGATAAATAAACTGTCGCAAAATGGCCCAGAAGACTGGACAGACGGAAAGATAGGCCGACAAACGGACGGACCTACAAAATATATGTGCTTCTAACAATGGTTCCTTTTTTCTATATGACGTAAGAAACCCTAAAAAATCAGACAATACAGTCATGTGTGTTTATTTCACCTCTCTTATACCTTTCAATGTACATACGTAGTTTTTAATTATCATTTTGACTTGCGTTCGCCGATTCGGACGTAAAATATACATTCATACACAAATCACGTCTATATCCCTTACGGGGTAGACAGAGCCCAAGATAACACCTTAAAGCCACCAAGAACAAGCATGATTGTGGGCGTGTAGGTCGAAAGCGGAATCAAAATAGTGATGGATTGCCCTATCGCGTATAACTAGATTCCTAATATTTTTGCATTTACCATCAACGCGGGAAGAGAAGCAACTGGTACATTCTGTTTTTTCTTTACTTCCAGACCAGCATGAAAGGGAGTAGAAGATAGCTACTATATGGGTAAAAAAGCTATAGTTAAACAGACGGACAGATAGACGGACGGATTTGAACAATGTGGCCATAAAATAAACCACGATACAGCGTGAACTTGGTAATAGATAAGCTCCTTTGTGGTCCGAACACCAAAACCTGGCCAAGTGCGAGTCGGACTCTCGTACCAAGGGTTTCGTCCAAATTCGGCAAGTAAATATAAAATCCAGTGTTAGCAAAGCCCTGCCAACTAAGCAAATTGAAGGCTGTGTGAGGTCATTTATATCGGTTACTTACATACTTAGACAGACAAAAATATTCTACTATGCTGCTATGGGTGGTGTAGTGGTATAGCACGCGTCACGGAATGACGAGGATCCGGGTTCGATTCCCGGCCATAGCTTTACTTTTCGGATTTTTCTATGTGTTCTGATTTTCACAGACATTTAGAAATTAAAAATATTCTGTTTTTAGTATTTGATGTTAGAGCGGCAACAGAGAAACGTCATTTGTGAACTGTCGCCAGACAATCATGATAGCTGATAGCCATATCACGGTTCATAAGATACAGCTTGGTGACAGACAGATAGACGGACAGACAGACGGACAGTGGCTCCTAAATGAAAAAAATATAGCTACGTAATATGGGTAAAAAAGCTATAAAGTTAGGACAGACGGACAGATAGACAGATATAGACGGACGGATTTGAACAATGTGGCCATAAAATAAACCACGATACAGCGTGAACTTAGTAATACATAAGCTCCTCCATTGGTTACTTACATAGACAGATTGACAAAAATATTCTGTTTTAGTATCTGTATAGCGGCCACAGAAATACATCATCTGTGAAAATTTACTTTATCACGGTTCACGAGATACAGCTTGGTGACACACAGACGGACAGACAAACATATACACATACAGACGGACAGTGGAATCTTAGTAATAGAGTCCCGTTTTCACCCTTTGGGTACGGAACCCTAAAAAAGCTGGTCAATAGCAAGTTCGATTCGAGCACTAAAGATTCCTCTAAGTTCTAAGAGTTATAATTAGATGTAAGCGTAATGTATGGTTAGTTGTTACTCTTTCTGTTGATGAGTTTCCAACTGCGGAAGCGACCCTGGCTGGGGCACCAGAATTTCACTTCAAGATTACTGTATTGTCATCAGACTTATGCCAGATTTCACATCAATGTGATCAATTAGAAATGGGTCAAAATTCACTTGCAAGATTTGATTACATGCAGACACCGGGACTGAGCACTTCAATTGCGTTTACAAAAATAATTTGTACCAATCACACAAACGTTGGAATGTTGTATCTTACAAAAAATTATTATGATTAATTGATAAGTACATACCTGTACGTGTACGTACAAATAAATGTCTACGCTGCGTCCAATATCGTAGCTTGTAACGTCTTTTACTTCCTTCCTTTGACTTCAATTGATTACGAATAAAATGAATAGATTATTTTTATTTTAAGACACCATGTTCTGTCAACCATTAGTTTATGACAATTCATATCATTGTTTTTTTTATTACCTGTCTAACCAGCCAGGTTTTTGACTCGCATGTTTTTTTTTAATTGTTCTGCAATTGAGAAAACCTATTTACTCGGCCTATTTTGTATTTAGCACTTGTCGGATTTCACGAATCATTGCCGTGGTATATGGCCGTGATTTGATGCAGAGGGTTAGGGTTCGATTCTCGTGAGAAGCATTAGAGCAAAATTAACTGGAAGCCTTTTTTATTTTTAACTTGCTGTGGTCGAGTACTTTTTTTTAAATATATAAGGCAAAACGTGTTTTTAAGGCGGCAATATGACTGGGGGGCGCCACCATCTATGCCAAATTAATAAGCACGTGTGATCCTAATACTAGAGAACTTACTAGGCATGAAAGCTTTGCCAAGTTTAGGACTGGCAATGCCACCCGCTAAACCATTCAAATTGGCGATGCCTCACTGCTACAAGGTTATACAAAAAAAATACGAAACTATGTGTTAGTTTAAAAAAAATCTTGGCTAGAATAAGTTTACCATCACAAGTGTATATATTTTATTTTCAACTAATTGATGGTATAGATCATTTATCGTAAACAGTAAAATCTAACTAGGGTAAGCTTGTGGTTGTTTAAAAACCACTTAGGTAGTACTTTCTTTGGTTTGATTTGACAAGAAAAATATTGAATTTACCATAAAGTTTTCTACATCTCATCGAGATAGTATTACTAAGTAAGTAAGTTATTAAAACAATGTTTATAAAATTAAAAAAGAATCGTTCACGGCCTCGAGATTTGAACTTGGTTACTAACTATTCAGTTCTTTAAGTCACGACCACTGAGCCAGATTGGAGGTCACGTGACAGCTCGAAATAGCCGATTGGTTTTTACAACTTGTTTTATTTGACACTAGCTACTCACACTATTGTAAAATGCATCGAAATTTACTGCATCATACTGCAATTTAGGTATGATAAATGCACTCTGTTTTGTAATTTGCGCAGACAATATATCCATAGCTAACTATCCTCAAAAAACCGCATTGAAATTAAGCCTGTGGACGAAATGCAGCTGCACGGAAGGTTTGTATGGAAGAGCAACCGCCTTAAGGTAAATTCACTTACTATCAAATGAATCAAGAATATTTATTTCTTGTTTTTTTATGTTTAGTTTTACGGTTTTACCGTTAGAAATAAAATTTCTAAATGTCAGTGAAAATTAGAACACAGAAAAATCCGAAAAGTAAAGCTATGACAGAATTGATGACGCTTAGCGACAAAAATTCGCATAGTAACAAAGGTCACGTGACATCTAGTAACAGGTAGAAAAATTCGGAGACTACCCACCTGCTATGGGTGGTGTAGGGGTATAGCACGCGTCACGGAATGACGAGGATCCGGGTTCGATTCCCAGCCATAGCTATACTTTTCGGCTTTTTCTATGTGTTTTAATTTTCACTGACATTTAGAAATGTAAGTGCACTTGTAAAATAACTATTGTAAAATAGCAACAAAAAAAATAATCGTACTAGGGATGTTCGTTGGTTAAATTTTGATTGTACTACAAAAAATCATTTTAATTTTCATTGTAAAATTAATTATAGCTGTTTCGGAACAGGGATAGGTTTGCTAAGCTAATGGCTAACCTCCAGTAATAGAGAGGCACTATGTGAAAAAGATCCCCCAAATCTTCTCGAAACCAAAATAAATGATCCAAAACACATCAGTTACCTTTATACTGAATTTACATTGTTATCCTAAATATACCAGAGCTCTAACAATAGGGCATCTTACCTTATTACCGATAGCAATCCGCTCCAACGAATATTCTTATAAAATACCAATAATTCTAACCGCAGGCTTGTGACCTTCTGCATTCTTATACTGTCTGAAGGGGAATCCAAATAAATGTCCAGCGATATTTTCTACGCGAAACGAAGTGCATCGAGCATTTTCTTTTTAAAAGGCTTTGTTTTTCTTCGCTCTTTTTTAGTTTCTTTTAAGGTTGCTACGTAAGAGCCTTTTCATTGTGTGTTGTCCTTTATCTGGACAATGACACCCCAGCTACTTTCAAACTATACGTAAGTACTCATGAACCATGTTTCCTTTTATACCGTGTAAGTTTGTGAGAAAATAGCTATGGGCAAATGTGGAAAGGATCGTAGGATTAGGATTATTTTCGATCGTTGAAAAGAAGATGAGCTGCTTGATCAGAGGTGGCCAACATCCGCTCCAATCTGTCGTGGCAAAGCAGAAATTAATAAATTTATGCAGAAAATATCTTGACAAAATTCAAAAAATTTAAAATCTATTTTTGCAAATCCGCCAAGGGCTCTTTTACATGTCTTTTTTGAAACTACTAGCGCGTTCGGAAAGACCGTCACTGCCAAGAAGAATGCGCCGCAAAAAACTTGGCAGAATGTCATTTTTTCAAAATAAAATACATTAAGCCACTACGATACTTAAATTCTACTTAAATTAAATACATTTATAAAAGAGATGTATAAGGTCCCCGAGCCTTAAATGATGTTAGTCTATAGTAGAGATGTATAAAATCTCTACTGGTCAAAGTAAAACCAAGTATAAGAAGAAGGAAAGAGAAAAAAAAAATTTCAGTGGAGGTGTAAAACGCCTCCACCGTCAAATAAATTAATTGGAGATATCTCTAATGTCGAAAAGAGAATAATAATAATAATATATCGGTAATTTCTAGAACATGACGCATAGGCAGTAAATATAGGACCTCATAAAGTTGGCCACGTCTGTGTTCGATTTTAATACTTATGCTAAAAAATTCTACACAGTTACTAACTTAGTACGGACGGATTTAGATGTAAAGTAAAAGTAAAATTAGTTTATTGACAATCAAATATTTACAGAATAGTTATTCAAATCATCAACAATTTATAATATTTAGGTATAAAATACATTAAAATGCGATTGTACTAGAAATTACTTATAGGTAAAATTGGTAATAAAAAATAAAATTATTAAAAAGTTACAAAAACCTGAACATTAAACATTATATTATAGTATATTCCCTATCCTGTAGCTCAGTTTTACTTACCCCCCGCTAAACTAAGCCTGATATTTAAAAAATAATAAAAAATCAAACCAGAACAATCTACGATACACTTTAATACTATCACTTCACCAAATTAATAAATGGAACGACACAATAGTTCTAACAAGACGCAGTAGATGCAATAAAGATAATTTTATATTTTCAGTACAATGAAAGCGCATTGCAAACGTGAAACAACAATTAGTTTAATGCTTAAACAACTTAAGTGAAACATAAACACAAAAGCTGCTTATTTATTGCTCGCATTTATATCCTGTGGGCTGCAGCCCATTGTAATTATTTTGCCAAACCATTTTAACTGCGCCAGGGAAACTGTTTTAAGATAATTTTCGATTTGATCTTCTCTTAGCTATACTTACCATGAATATAGTCGACTACCTACAAAATTTAGACGCGCCAATTTCCTATGACTAACTTGCATACAAATGTATTGTAGGTAAGTATATATATTTTTAGACGATACTGAAAACTGCACAGAAAATAAAATTTGCGTAAGTAAATAGAACTGTGCCTGTGAAATAGGATGATTTTTTGAAATCCCACACGAGTACCTAAACGGAATTTATGTTTATAAAAACACCTTAAAAATTATCATAGATCAACTATAGAAATTAAAAACATAAATTAAAAAAATAAAAACGACCATAGATCAATTATGAAAAACAAGTAAATAAATTATTAAAAAAAAAAAGAAAAACCCGACTGCGTTATTTTTCATAATTTTGATGTACCCACTGTCACTCTCAGTACTAAGACGAATAATAATGTAACCTCTCAAGCTCAAATGCGACAAGCCATTTAGGCTCTAGAGTGTGCCAAAGAAACATGCATACACTCGAAAAACATAACTCTCCTTATGACACAACTAAAGCAAGCACAATGTAACACGGTTAGTGACCCATATAGTACAAACACTCTATTGGCCCAACTCAACACATTTCATACTGTCATAAAATAAATACTCGTAATTGTACGGGCATCTGTCACAGAATCGAAGACAAAACTAAAATTCAGACTTGATTGGAACTTAAATCATTGTTCAAATATAGAACGCCTACATGTCTACACCAACACGTTACCACTACATGCAAACAGAGTATGTTTATTAATACCGTCCGTATAAATAGACGCGGCGGTTCTTCATTAGAATTTCAGGCACTTTCATAATAGTTCCACCCTGATCACCAATCAGTAACCACCAATTTCCGTAAAGGATCGAACGAACTGACGATTCACACCCGCATCGGCCGCCTTTGAAATATTGATGACGGCACTGCCCCAGGGAACGATTATTCGAACCAAATCTCGGCTGGATACTCTCCGGGTAACGAAAAACCTGATCCACGAAACTGTTTTCCAGTTGAGCGATTTGTGCTTTTAAAATTATAAGATTTGGTTATAAACTGGCCGGATTTTGAACCTTCTAGATAGAACAGCGAGATCCAGATATACCTAAGAAATTGTAATTATGGTTCAACGCTGTTTAGATAAAAGAGGTTAGTGACTTTTTAAGAAGAAATAACACATACCGTCACCGCCCTTTCGCACAGGGGTAGGCAGGGACTACTTTGTTCCACTTGCTATGATCCTGACACACCTCTTTCGCTCCATCTATATTCATCAATTTTTTCATAAATGCTTTGCGGTTTAAAGCAAAGAGGTTAGATAGTTATACAAATGGATAACTCAGTTGAGTGTTGAGTTGAGTATTCGCGTCGCTGCCGCTAGGGTGAGCGCTCCATGTGGAAGGACTACGAAGTAGTCCGAACCATATTGAGCATTACTCGACTTTTACACGTGAGCTATCCGTTTGTGTAACTACCATATCGCTAAAAAAATCTTCGAAGACAGGAGCGGTAGTACGCCGAAACCGAATAGTGGATTACAACTTTCACTTCAAAAACGGCCACAAAGCGGTGGCCCGGCAGACCTAGACGGTGATGGCGGGACGAGTTGGACTCCTTCTTAAGGGACTGGACACGTACCGCAGCAGCCCGAGAGCAGTGGAAGCGTTGGGGGGCCTTTGGTCAGCAGTGAGACACAAAAGGCTCATTGTAAATTATTATTTATAAATTGTAATATTATATTATTTTTAAATTGTAATATTTGTTTAAATTTCATGAGTTGTTCTTGACATGAAATGACATAAAATAATGATAATAATGACATGTAATAACTATAATTATTATGAATAAATGAGTTAGTATGAGTATGAGTATGAGTATAAATTATCATTAGGTTTTTATAATGTTTTTATATTTAGTATTAATATTGTTTTATTACTTTTTATATGAATATTGTAAAAACCTAACCAGAGATGAAAATAAATATACAGTATAATAATAAGAATACAAAAGGTGGTACTCCTGGATACGGATCGGATAGACAGAAGGTTCCTCTCTCTGTCGCCCTGACCACCGGTAGCTTAGGCCTCGCCTCGCTGCCGGCGGCACCCTAGGTTAGGTTTTTATAATGTTTTTATATTTTGCTTCGCTGTTGCCCATTTTGGAAATATCAAAATCTCCTATTAGAAATTGACGACTTTATCAAACAAAATTTAGAATCGATCCTTAACATTCAACTCAGCGAAGATTCCTGGTCTCAAGCATCCCTACCCATCCGCTATGGTGGGCTTGGGATCCGCAAAATTACGAGTGTGTCTGTTCCAGCATTTTTGTCTTCGATTCATAGCTCAGCTAGTCTAGTAGGTAAAATCCTTAAGGACTTGTCCTCTAACTACTTGACTGCTGGCTTGGATGAAGCCAAAAATGCTTGGACAATTGCCAACCCAAGCTCAAAATTTCCCGATAACCCAAATTCACAAAGGAGCTGGGACGACATAACTTGCAAATTAGTTTTTGACAACCTCATAAGTAATAGTTCGGGGTCTGATCGAGCGAGGCTTTTAGCAGCGGGAACTAAAGAAGCCGGCTACTGGTTAGAAGCCTACCCTTCTCCCAACACCGGAACCTTTTTAGACCCCGAAACATTTCGTATATGCACCTGCCTCCGCCTTGGTCTTCGTTGCTGCACACCTCATAGATGCCCCTGTGGCAAGGATGTAGACCCCTTAGGACACCACGGATTGTCTTGCCTAAAGAGCGCTGGCCGCTTTTCGAGGCACGCCGCGCTGAACGACATCATCCGCCGGTCACTTGCCTCTGCCAATGTCCCTGCCTTGTTGGAACCAACGGGCATCGCTAGGGACGACGGCAAGAGACCGGACGGTATGTCTATGATTCCGTGGAGTGTGGGACGTGTGCTGGTAGGGGGTGCAACGTGCGTAGACACACTAGCCTCGTCTCACCTTCGCGGAACCACTAGTAGAGCAGGCGCGGCTGCAGAAGCGGCCGAATCAGCCAAGGTAAATAAATATAGGGGTCTCAGCACCGAATACAACTTTGTCCCTTTCGGTGTTGAGACCCTTGGTCCATGGGGTCCCAGCGCTATTAGCCTCTTCAAAGATATTTCGAAGAGGCTAATAGACGCTACGGGTGACCGCAGAGCTGGCAGCTTCCTTGGACAGCGTATTAGTATCGCTGTCCAAAGGGGGAATGCTGCCAGCGTCTGTGGAACTATGCCACGGGGGCCCCTCCTTTTTTAATTATTTTACTTTAAGATTAGTTTTAGTTTAGTTTTTAATTCGTTTTTAATTTAATAGTTTAATTTGTATCAATTTATGTAATAATAACCCGAAATATACCTTTTGTATTAATATTGTTTTATTACTTTTTACATGAATATTGTAAAAACCTAACTAGATAAAAATAAATATACAGAATAACTTTCACTTCAAATAAATACTGTAATTATGACGTGTCTAATACACGTTTAGTTACTGTTCAAGCAATGTGATAAATTCAAAAGTGGAATTGGATGCTCTTAGCGACGCGATATTTCGTAATTGGCTCTCAAGCTAGATTTGCGACGATTTTGACTGCGCCACTCAGTCGCTCTATGAGTCCGTTTACGTGGATGATTCGATGTCCTGTTTTGATGGTTTTCATTTGGTTGGATAAGTCTTTCAAAAAGTAATGCTGTAACCGTTAAAAATACTGCATTGGACTGTTGAAGTGAAGTCAAACTAACAGCGTTATGGAGTCGTGTGTTGGTTTTTAAGTTTAACTGGCTGGCCACTTTTTACTTGAGTAATATTTTTTAAGCTGTGCCATAAAGTTTTTAATATCGTTCTAATGAGATTTTAATGGGAATGGGTCGAAAACCCACTATTTTGATTCTTTCCAACTATACGCCCACAATCATGTTAAGCGTGGCCTTTAGGTTTTGTTACTTTAGGCTCTGTCAGGGATAAAGACGTGATTTATGTATGTAATACTCTCTGTTAAGTGCCAGTTATCTTAAGTGTCAGTTATCTATGAAGATGTATGTCTGATTCGTAGTAATATTAGTATTAAAACTAACAATTAAAATAATAATTCTTCCAGTAGGAGTAAAGCAAAAACATAGAATGTACCAGTTGCTTCTCTTCCCGCGGAAATGGTAAAAATCCATCGAGGGAATGGGCAAAAATCTTAGGAATCATGTCATAGGCGATGCGGCTAGCAACCCATCAGTATCTTGAGTCCCCTTTCCACCTATACGCCGATAATCATGCTAAACGTGGCCTTAAGGTTTTGATGCCCTGGGCTCTGGCTACCCCGTTAGGGATAAAGACGTGATTTGTGAATGTGTATGTATGTAAGAAGCCAGTATTTTTAATACATTTAGCGACTGTTTCACCACTTTCTGTTAAGTTCCCATTATCTTAAGTGTCAGTTATATATGACGACGTCTGTCTGTTTCGTAGTAATAGTAGTTAGTATTAAAACTGACATTTAAAATAATTGGAAGATAATGGGAAGTTGTGAAACAGGCCCTAAGTTGAGTTTTTTACGTCCATATTTATTCTTAATCACTTTCCTTGAACGAGCGCGTTTGTACGTTTTCATTCTTTGCGAAATGAATATTTTTGAAATGTATATTTACTCAATATTTCATCACCATAAAGTTCGTATTAAATTTGCAATATAAAGCGTGTTCACATTCGTGCAACACCGAACCCCGCCAGCATGCAATCCGTTCACTAACCTTTTACGCCTCTACACTAAAACCATATCGACAGTTTGTTTGGTTGGTCACGCATAGCATTTACAGGTCGACGATATTCGACTCGCAATAGTTTTCGTCAGTTATTTTCGAGTTTCTATCGTTGAATACGGGCACTGGAATTGCTTTTCAGTTCTGTGAATGCTTCGATAACAAATACATTTTTAGAAAAACCAGCTTTACTGTTACCTTGTTTTAACTGCAACTATGAGTCTATATTCTACTTTATAAATCTACTGACTTTAAAAGTAATGATGATATATCTTGTTTGTCTATGTTGAAGGAGCACTATCTGTCATCTTGTGCATGAATCTTGTAGCTGGTTTTTTTAGGTACGTGTGTATGTGTCTATTTATATCTCCATTTATTGTAAATGTGTGTTTCAGTACGTATTTCAGTACTTAGTGTATATTAATATATATTCTGAATTACACCACCTGCTCAGATCTGTTCTGTTCTCCAGTCCATTATGGTTGCCTGGTAGAGATAGCTCTGTAACGATAAGGCCGCCTATTGTTACCTTGTAATATTCTGTATACCTTTTTCTGTTTTGGTTGTTACATGTGGTGTTCAATAAAGAGTTATTGTATTGTATTGTATTGTATGATAGTATATTCTGCAATATTTATTGACCTCGCCACTCTAGGCAACTACGACCTTTGACATGTTTATCGCTATCCCGCGGGAACTATTCAATTTTCCGGGATAAGAAGTAACCTATGTTTTAATTATGGGTACCAGCTTGCTCCATTCCAAATTTGATCCAAATCCGTTTTGTCGTTTCAGCGTGACGAAGACACAAACATACACACTCACATCCTCACAAACATTGACATCTATGTTTCGACAGTTCCTAGTCTATTTCAACAGAAGAAATCCTACTTATCCCTCTATCATTTTGCAAGTCTATTGAGTTGTTGGTATTCTGTCTAACGCCTATTATATAACACCAAAATTAGCCCAGCAAGCTTTCATCCAACTGTTTCGCAATTCATAATAATATTCATTCCACCAACTTATACAGGTGCATAACGCCGAGCCATTTGAAACTGAGCTGAGACCGCACTTTCGACCCTTACATTGAAACTTGTGCACTAAATTTGCGTCCACTAAATAATACGGTCAGTAGCAAAATTATCTACAGCTTCAACAATACTACCCCTAGGGGGGCTTCCACAATAAATTGCGCCCGTACAGCCGGGGTAATTGGCAGGTGACCGGTGCGATTATTCAATCTAGGCATTGATGAATTTAACATGGACGCATGCGTTTGCGTTACCTGATTTCGCTGTGTGATAATATGCTGGGTTTTTATTGGGTGAATAAGTTTTAGGAATTCATTCTGTGATTAATCAAATTAGGTACGGAAATAAATATTAAATACTAGCTTTTGCTTTAAGGTCAGAGTGACAACATACCCCATACCACTCATGTCTACAAGTATAAGGTTTTTATTTCCTATTCCGTGGGAAATTCGGAAAATCCCTTCTTAGAGCACCTACGTGATCCTCTAGGAATATTATCTACTAGTTATAGTCTTAATTATTTACCTCGTGTTTTTATCCGTGGGAAATTTGAAAAAATCCTTTGTAGTGCACCTTTATACTAATGAAGGAATAATATGTAGGTATGCCAAATGTAATGTAGCTTTATTGGTACAACGTTTCGGGATTTTCCAATCCTGCGGGAAAATCGGAATAAAAAGTATCTTATATCCTTTCCTGTATCTAAGCTACCTCTCCGCCAATTTTCAGCCAAATCGGTTCATTCGTTCTCGAGTTATAAATAGTGTAACTTTTTTTTTTTTTTTTTTATATATTATTGTTATATCTGCCATCAGTCGCAAGACTATAATCAGATCTGTTGAGAGTTTAGTGGCGATTGTGAGGAGGTGGACCATCGACCAACTCTCACATCTTTAAGGGAATACATTAGCCCTTTTTAGTCGTTTGAGATTGCTAGATATTATATATAGTGTAACTAACACGACTTTCTTTTATGAACATAGATTGTCCATATGCTGTGAATGTTTGGCACTTAGACGCAAAGGCGTACAATATAACAACACGTTCAGGATGCTGTTTAGGCTGCCGTGGTGTTGCAGCCTTCTGGCATGTTCGCAGAGGTTAGGACTGATAGGTTTCTCGCCATCATAAAGGAGCGACTACACTGCCGCGTACATGCAGTTTCTCACCGTTTTTTCATACATTTTGTTGCGTAAACGCACCGTCAACGTCTTTTACGCACCGGTGTGATTGCACCTTTAAGAAGCGCTGTGCTTTTATGCTGAGTCGATGGCGTGCTAGTTGCAATAGCATTCTGAGTGTGTTGGCTGACAGGTGAGACTCTCCAATGCTGGGTAGGTTATCTATTCTCTCCCCTTGAGGAGGGATTAGTTTATAGCATGTTTATAGTATTTCATTTATAGTTATTAATTTACAAAATTATGCGTTCGAATTTTAATGTTTTGATTTTCCATTTTTGAATATAATTTTACTATTGTGTCCGTAATAAAAACTATCTTATATCCTTCCCTGGGACTGTAACTATCGCTGTACAATCTATCTATCTATATAAATAAAAATGAATTGCTGTTCGTTAGTCTCGCTAAAACTTGAGAACGGCTGAACCGATTTGTCTAATTTTAGTCTTGAAATATTCGTGAAAGCCCAGGGAAGGTTTAGACGGTAAGAAAATATTGAAATTTAGAAGAAAAAAACGGGAGCGAAGCCGCGGGGAACAGCTAGTCAGTAATATCGTTAAGCCGTTTCGCCATGAAAGAGCAACAAACATCCAAACGTTTAAACTTTCGCCTTTACAATATTAATAGGATATTATTATTTTGCGTTGCACACTTTCAATAAATCCGGTCCATTTTGACTTTTCAAAAGGAATCTGACAGCTCCGTCGCAGCACTCGAAATGACTCTCATAAACAGTAAGAAAAGTTCAAGGAAGCCCCTTAAAAACTTACGGAGTCGCGCAAAAGATTCATTTAAATGAAAAAGGAACTTTGAAAACTATTGATTGCGTCTCACAGACGGCGGGTGAATGAAAACTTTCTTCTATTTAAATAAGATTGAATAATTTCATTTATGGACGACCTCTTTGAGGCCGGTTATTGGAAATCTAGATGATGGGATCACATTTCTCCGTCGAACAGCTCTTGGTTTTTATGCGTCAGAAATATTTTCTTGGAAACGTACTGAAGGTATTTGATTTACTTGCTTGTTATTGGGTTAAAGGCCATCGTATAGGCATTGTCTGTTGGATTTTCTGTTGGCATTGTTGGTAAAAACTTTTGTAAGACCTAGGGGTGTAGTGATACCTAAATATTTATGAATTATTTTCGTGTCTGCTTCTTATTGCCAGGCTTTCGTTCTATTTGTTATATACCTACGTATTTTTCTCTCACACAATGTTTTTTTAACTAATGGTTGAATTTTAACCATGTAATGTAACCAAATTAAAAAAACAAGTTCAATGCATCTTTCCTAATACGTATAACTACTAGCTGTTGCCTGCGACTTCATCTGTAAAATCATAATACTTATTAAGAGTATAGTTTTTACCCCGTTTTTGGTTGGATCCCTCCAGAATCGTCTAAGCGAGACATTACTAATTATTTCACAAATGTGTTAAAAGAAAAGTCATAATATCTTGCTGGGGTTCCCTTTATACCTAATATAGTTAAGGACAAATTCGGGGTAAAATTTCCACAACAGATGAACCTATTTACAAAATAATACGAAACATAAGCTTAACTCTTTTATTTACGAGTGTCACTAAAGCTCCTCCCGTATAACTATCTCGCTCTTACCTACGCATATTATCGTTCTCTCACGCAATGCCGATCTAATACTATCACCTTGCTACCATGTACTGGCGTTTTCGGTTAGATAAACACGCAATAGTAAGCCTTCTTATTTTACTATCCGACATAACTCCGACACTGCATTAAGCGTAAAAACATCACTCCTGCCGGTTCTCTGGTCCAGGGTTACCGCACGTCGAGAAAAATACCACTATTATTCTTATCCTTTATTTATGCTTCAGTGTAGCAGAAGATTTGTGGGACTGGGATCGCGATGTGGCGCCGCTTTTATGAATTTTGAAAATGTTCAAGTGACGCAAAGCAAGTCACACAGAAAAGACGGGGCGCGGGGACGCGTCGCGGCCGAATTTAAGGCATCCGCAATGTATGATCTCGCTTAATCTTTTACGGATCTAACAATTCGGGCATGCTGGATATATCTGGCAGCGTCAATGTTTTAGTGTCTAATTCCCAAAGTCTCATGGAATTGGGCCGAAATGTGTCTTTTGAACCAGTGGCAATTGAATTTGTCACTGAGTGTATTACTTTCATGGCGATTAAGTCCAATAATCTGAAAGCCTAGTCTGTTTAGTTTGGCCGGTTCCCGGAATGCCCAATTCTCCGAATGTCTATTCTCCCAAACCAAAAAATCCTGTCTTCTAGTCAATCTCGTATTTATAATTGATAGTCAAACACTATCTTAGATATCTTATTCTGTAGCTATTGTTGTATCTTTTGATCCAATTTGCCGTTGTACGAGTCAAATCTAGCAAGTAAAATTTTACTCATTTCTACTAGTCCGTTTGACTTGAAATTTCGTTTAGATACATGTGAAAAAAGTCAAATTTCTAAACGACTCTGAAAATTAGAACACAGAAAAATCCGAAAAGTAAAGCTATGGCCGGGCATTGAACACGGATCCTCATCATTCCGTGATGTGTGCTATACCCCTACACCACCCATAGCATTACTAGCCATTACTAGCTATCACGTGACCTTATTACTATGCGATTTGTTTTTTACCAAGCGTCATCTGTTTGAATGATGTGTCTGTACGACACAATTACAAAGTCCGCAAAAAGAAACTTGTATTAAAAATTAAATTTTGTTTTCTTCGAAAGATAAGACATTTTTAGTATTTTCTAAAGCGATGGGAAAAAGATCACTCTTTTATCGTCTTGAACTCGTACGAACTCCAACCCTACCCACCGCGTAATCCTAAAAGGGGTAATATTTTAACAGAAAATAGCCGCTCCCTTCTCTAGTGCACTCAAGTATTTACCGCGCCCATTAGCGCGTAGTGCTTGGACCATAACGACAATGCTGAGGTCAAATAAACTCCTACCATTGGGGAGTTAATGTGATAAAGTAAGGATGTATGTAAATTTTGAGGAAGGATATTTTCAAAAAAGTTAAAATAAAAGTTGCATTTTTTTGTGTTTTTTTGTCTGATTTCAGTTGTAAAACTTGTTTGCTTCTATTGCTTGAAGTCGCAATTGCCTTAATGTGGTATTTGTGTTTTTTGTTTGGTATTTTCATTGATTTAAAAGCGAAATTATTTATAAAAAAAATAATTACGCTATTTTAAACGTTTTGATGAATTAAAATATATACCTAACTAATTTTACTAAAAAAAAATATCCTACGAAAATTGTACTTTAAAAAACGGACTAGGAGTGCCGGCAGAAGTGAAAACTACACACGTACACGTCTTTATCCCTTACGGGGTAGACAGAGCCTAAGGTGACAAGACCTATAGACCACGTTTAGCAAGATTATGGGCGTATAGATGGAAGATGGAATCAAAATAGTGATGGGTCGCTAGCCGCATCGTCTATAACATGACTCCTATGATATTCGCCCATTCCCTCGATGGGCTTATACCATCTGCGCGGGAAGAGAAGCAACTTGTACATTGCACGACATTGCGCGGCATTGATTGTAAGTGCACGACGTACTTCAAAAAAAAAGAAGAAAAAAATATTTTTCTACATGAGATTTGAACCGCGGTCACCGGAGCGAACGCACTATTATCCCACACCTTATAGCACTAGGCCAAACTTAGCTTACGAGTGAGTGACGAAATCAACGTACGTATCATTACGACACTGCAGCAACATTCCGTCCTACCTGACGCGAGTTTTACATTTTTTACCTCCAAAAAAAAAGCCGCTAAAGAACTCACTTCAAAAAAAATTAATAAATTGACACCATTATAGAGTCGGTCTAAAACTATGTTGTTAAACTTTAAACAAAGCATCATACAACTATCATTAAACAAAACAAACCACCAAGCCACAATAAAACACTTTGCCGGAACGCAATTAGGATTTCACACATTATTAATATTAATGTTGTGACCTAAAATACTGGCCTAGACTCCTAATTTTCCTGTGAGATATTTTAATGGGGTGTCTTGTGCAGATAAGATAGAATAAATTCCAAATTATGACATAGTAGCAAGCGAGTTCGGTAAGTAGGTACTATAAAAAAGTTCTTCTTTAATTTTTCTTTAGTAGTACGAGTTCTTGGAATCGCAACGTAAATAATCATTGCGGAATATAACTATCAACATATAAGTTCTTAAATCGAATTCTACGCGGACGAAGACACAGGCAACAGCTAGTTTAAATAATAAAATAAATAAATAATAACAAACAGGGCACGCTGATAAAAACCATCATCTTACTCGCTAATCCTGCCGCTAAGTAGCAGTGCTTGGACTGCTGTGTTCCGGTGCGGAGAGTAAGACAGCCGGGGAAATTACGGGCACAAGAGGCATTTCATCTTAATCCTCTAGGTTGGCAACGCATCTGCAATCCCCCCGGGGTTGCGGGTGTCTATGGGCAGTGGTGATCACTTACCATCAGGTGACCCACTTGCTCGTTTGCCTTCCTATTCACATAAAAAAAAAAAAAAAAAAAAAAACCTTATTAAAAAGCTTGTAAAAATATTGGACAACGGCAAGGATTTTTTTTGTCTTTTAGTACAGTCAGCTCTTAGTTACAGCTATTACGGGAGGTAGAGGGAGGGGGGGTCACCTTTCTCTTCAGCTGACTGTACAGGCTGTTTCAAAATGATTTTAAATTTTTTAATCCCGTAACTTTTATACTGTGCAGAAAAAAATACGGAATTAATGAAGATTTTAACAGTACTTGACTTATACGAGAACTTGTCAAAAAAAATCTAACTTTTTCTTACGCAAAAAGGACGTTCGACTTTCCTATGAAGATACGCTCTTTTGCCTAAGCGACTCAAAGAGAGACTCGGTAACCAATTTTAGTTCGATTTTGACTACGGAACCCTACTTCATACCCATACGTGGTCCGACACACACTTGGCTAGTGTTTTAAAGTTGTGTTACGTTATTTTGTATCTTCCACCGACATCAGTATGTTTTCGTTTGGCCCAATGATTGAGTGGCAGCGAACATAATTTTAAATCAATGAAATAAGTCTCTTATAACACAAAATTATAGACATCTGAAGGTCATAACTGTTCGGAGTAAAATCAAAAATTATGGAACGCATTTTCATGTAATTTTTACTAATAGATAGAATGATTCATGAGAAATTAGATGTACAATTTATCAAGGTGTTAGTACATTGCAGCCGTGCAAGGTCGGGCGGTTCTAGTGTGTGATAAAATCTGTACAGTTTTATGATTATTTTATAAATGACAGATCGCCTATGGTTTTTCTTAGAGTGACAGCACCAGTAATGTACAAAGACCCAATAATTAACAATATTTCTTATTTAAAAGAAACCACTTACGTCCATTGGTTTGGGAGCAAATAAATAATAAAGAATGTCCAGTTGCTTTTTTTCACGTTAATATGGTAAAAATCCATCAAGAGAATGGGCGAAAATCTTAAGAGTAATGGTATAGGCCAGGGGTGGCCAACAGGTCGATCGCGATCGACCGGTCGATCGCGACTGTTAGTCCAGTCGATCGTGGCAAGGCAAAAAATATAAATACGTAGACCAGACTGCCCGACGTTATCACCAACGAATATTTAAGGTTTCATGAAGTATGTAATTGGTAGATCGCACAGGGTTTCGTTAGTAAACAGGAGATCTTGGGTCTGATCAGGTTGACCACCCCTGGTATAGGCAATGCGGTTAGCAACCCATCACTATTTTGAATCCCCTTTCCCCTATAAGCCCACAATTATGTTCAACGTGGACTTTAGGTCTTGTTATATTAGGCTCTTTCTACCCTGTAAGTAAGCGATATAGACGTGATTTGTGTATATTATGGTCGATTTCCCCCAGACTTCATCAACGTCATCTCCGCTATTGACTGACAACAATTTCTCGGACAGGACTTCGCGATAGTCACGCCTCACCTCACGATCTTTCAGCCTATCCACGTTCAGAGACGCAGGCTTTTTCCCTAACGATCTCCTCGGGCGTCTAAGGCGAAGTCGCAGCCTGGTGATAATAAGCCGGTGATCCGTCCAACAGTGCGCTCCACGCATCGCACGGGTGATCTGCACTTGACTGAGGTTTCTCTGCCGTATTATAGCATAATCGATCAGATGCCAGTGTTTAGATCTTGGGTGCATCCACGTTGTTTTGTGCTTAGCGGCAAGCCTAAACATAGTGTTCGAAATTGCCAGCTCATACTGAGCACAAAAACTGAGTAGTAACTGTCCATTGCTGTTCACGTTACCCACTCCGTGTCTACCCAGAACTCCAGGCCATGCCTCATAGTCTCGTCCAACTCTGGCATTGAAGTCACCCAGCAATAAAATCTGCTCTTTGGAATTTATGCCATTAAGGCATCGAGTCAGTTCGTCGTAGAATTTGTCTTTTATGTCATCAGGCTTGTCTAGCGTTGGGGCATAGACACTGATGACATTAAGGTAGTTGTCCTTATCCAAATGAAGGCGCAATGTGGTCACGCGGTCCGAGATATGCACAGGATTCTCCTCTAGTCGTTTCACTAAATTGTTTTTGATAGCAAAACCTACACCTGAACGGCGAGACTCTGAGGCAGCAGTACCCTTCCAGAAGAAAGTGTAGCCACCGCCATTTTCCACCAGCTCACCTTCGTCGGCAAGATGTGTTTCGCTGAGAGCAGCCACATCCACGTTATAGCGGCGAAGTTCACGAGCTACTATGGCGGTTTTGCGTTCAGGGCAGGCGTTACCATCCCGATCAATAAGCGTCCTCACGTTCCACGCGCCAAAAGCCATGATGGGTGTACCAAGTGTATTTTTATTTTTGTTGCGTCGACCACGAATTGAAATGATGCGATGGCAGCCGCGGTTACTACCACCTTTCGGAGAGGGACGAGCATTTTTAGGGCACCTTTTCTAGCCCCCTCCCCGACTGAGCGAGGAAAGCAGTGCCACCCTAAATAGGGCTGCTTTGTCGTTCTAGGTGCTGCCGAATCCGCACTATCGCCCCAAATTTGCAGTGCGAAAACGACCACGGCATGTACTCACACCCCTAGAACCGCCTATGTGTACACCCCACAGGTAACGGGAAAGAAGTCTGACTGTTCGCCATCTACCGCGACACAGCACTGCATACCGTCGTGCAAGAGTCTAAGGAGTCCTACAAACTTCTCCGTGCACCCTAGCTTCGTGAGCACCAACCATAGGGCTTCGCGAGGCACACTGTCAAACGCCTTCTCCAAGTCAACAAAGCAGAGGTACAACTTACGACCTTGTTCCCTGCTTTTCTCTTGCAGTTGACGCACGGAAAAGATGGCTTCACAGGTACCTCGGCCAGGTCTGAAACCGAATTGGGTTTCAGGCAAGATCTTTTCAGACAAAAGCATCAGACGGTTCAGCAGTATTCTAGCAAAGACCTTCCCAGGTGCTGTTAGAAGTGAAATACCACGGTAAGAGTTGCAATCTGAACGATTGCCTTTGTTCTTATACAGAGCCTGGATACGAGAAACTTTAAAATCTTCTGGGACTCGTTCTTCTTCCCACATACGAGTAAACAGTTTCCAAATAAATGTGTGCAACTCCTCACCGCCGTACTTCAACAATTCTCCCGGTATAAGATCTATGCCAACCGCCCGCTTGTTCTTCTGCTGCCTGATGGCAGTGACAACCTCATCACGCGTCAGGGGCTCATCCAGCTCGATTGCAACAGGTAATTGGGGCATTGATCTGATATGTACTAGATCTGCTGATCGATCTACGTTGAGCAGGGAGTTAAAATGTTCTGCCCAACGCTGCAGAACCTCATCCCTGCTGATCAACAATTGGTTGCCATCCGCGGACCGCAAAGGAACCCTCGCTCTGCAGCAAGTACCAACAAGCTTGCGCACCTCGCAGTAAAATTCCCCAAGCTGATTTGTATCAGCAAGCCACTGCATCTGACAGGCCTTGTCCCGCCACCACCTGTCTTTTATTTGTCGAGACAGCCTACGCATTTCAAGGTCACTCGCTTTGACTGCCGCGTCGTTTCCACCTCGTCTACTATGCTGTCGTAAAAGGCTCCGATGTTTGTCGAACGCTGCCCGAAGGACCTCGTCATTCTCATCAAACCAATCTTCGTTACGTCGGTTTTTTCTACCCAGAGCAACAGAAGCGGCATCCATAATGTGAGTAGACAAAAATTTCCGTATACATGGCGATTGTGCTGCCAAACCTTCTATACTCGTCAGATACGTGGTGTGTGTACCGTCACCACATTCGCACCTTAGACCGTTTCCACCTTAAATGCTTGCGTCTCATAGTAAATATCAGATGGTCTGACCGAGTGCGAAATACCGAAGTACTGCGACAAGCTAAGGTTGGTGGTATCGAGGCTTATCTAATGCGTCGACAGCTTCGGTGGTGCGGTCACGTATCGCGTATGGCGGAGAAGAGAGTGGCGAAGCGCGTCTTTTATTCTGAACTCAAGGAGGGCAAGCGAAAGCAGGGCGGGCAACTCCTCAGATACAAAGACGTTCAGAAACGTCATCTGAAAAGATGCGACATCGAGCCTTCTCAGTGGGAGGGTTTCGCGGCACAGCGCTCTGAATGGCGCAGGTTGGTGCAGAACAAGGTTCGCGAGTTCGAGGAGCAGCGTTTAGTTGACCTCGACGCTAAACGCGATGAACTGAAGACTCGCCAGCCGGTTGCCATTCGCTACCATTATGTCAACGGTGTGCTCACGTGCATTCATTGTGCGCGAGGTTTCACCGCTAAGATCGGCTATATAAGCCATCTTCGGGCGCATGAGCGTCATACTGACTAGGAGTCGAAGTGGTCGCCATGGCCGAAATCGGTCGGAAGGATCATCATCATCATATTATGGTAAAAAAAGGAGTAGTAATTTATTTTACAACATTCATTTTTAAATTAAGAATGAAGTGTCCATTAATGTACTTGTCAGTTTTAAGTGTCCAATACCTTGACGTCTGACAGTCTTAGCGCTTCAGCCTGTACGTTAAACCCCCTCAGCACTACCAACCTGAAGGAACAGTCGGCAATCGTCACGTCTCCCTTTACGTGAGCAGCAAGCCTTCGCGGAATTACATGAGACCCCGCACCATGTATGTTTTATGTTACTATGTAAACTGGATAGAGTTATTAGTATACGGCAGATAAGCAGTAAACAAACAAATGAAAAACAGAATCCCTAATATCAGGGCCTGCAGTGAAAACGGGAATGATTCAAAATGGCTACTTTTCAGTAGAGGCAAAAATCTTATTTTTGTCGTTTTTTAGTCTACATTACATACAAAAATCACGTCTTCATCCGTTACGGGGTAGATAGAGCCTAAGGTAAGAAAACCTAAAGGCCACGTTCAGCATGATTGTGGGCGTATAGATGGAAAGGGGAATCAAAATAGTGATGGGTTGCTAGCCGCAACGCCTATAACAAGATTCCTACGATTGTTCCCGATTCCTTCGATGGGCTCTTACCATATGCCCGGAAGAGAAGCAACTAGTGCATTCTATTTTTTCTTTCAACAAACACCATGATCTCAACGCTTATAATAATAGCTTGGCTGATTGCAATAAGTTTTTCGTACCTCTTTTATTGTTTCATATCTATTATAAGCTAACTTGGTTGTCTTGATCCTCCATAATACATTTTCAATTCCAGTTGCCATAAAACCTATAACTAACTTAATTATATTATTAACTTCTCCGATGGTGTGAGTCAGGTTACCTCCGCGTGTGGTCAAGAGCTGCGGTTCATCTTTGGATCCGTCCGAGGGTAAGAGCAGTGCTTGGACCGGTGCACCCTGGGCATCAGTTAATGATTTCCTGGCAGATTCTGAGGGATATCATTATCCGTTTGCTAAGCCCGACAGGGAGGTTTTCTACCGTACAACGATGCCGACATTATTGTCACAAGATTTTTGAATACTGTATTTGTTACTTTAACATTGGCGAAATCATCGCATCGATCGATGGGGCCATATTTGAAAAAAAAAAACAAGTTCTCCGATGGTTAAATTTACTAGACCTCTGCGAACTTAACCTCTGTGAACTACAGTTAATTGTCTTCATTTACATTTGGTTAGTAAACACAAAAATAAATTGACTGTTGCTCGAAATTTTCAGACGAATCTCCTCATTTCTTGGACGCTTTTTGCTTTATTACGTACCTATTCAATTTGCATTTCAACTGGAAACATTAGTCTGAGCTGTTAAGAAGACTTTTCCCGTCTACAACTCAGTCTAAAAAAAAAAAAATGGTGCATTAAAAACTACATAATGTAGTATAGTGATAATTAAGGCATGTTTCAACCAACAAAAGCCGAAAGAGAAACCTAAAGTATACTCGTGTTCGTGTCACTCCATTGATATTACTCCTCTTTTCTTCTATTGTCTGTGATGTGGTTGTTTATGCTTATTCTGTATTTTTCTCTCTTTTAAAAGGCAAAGGGGTTTGTGCCCAGGCAGCCACATTACATTAACATTAAGTTTGTTTTTGTTTTTATTGTCGTATTGTTTATATATTTATCTTTTAATGTACACATCATCCGATGGCCCCAACAGAAGACCAGCGTTGGCTGTAAGGCCAACAAATGCTGAGTTGCAACCATTTTGTGGCAATCACTACATATTATAAAACAAAGTCACTTTTTCTGTCCTCATGTCCCGATGTATGCTTATATCTTCAAAACTACACAACGGATTTTGATGCGGTTTTTTTAATAGATAGAGTGATTCAAGAGGAAGGTTTATATGTATAGTACATGCACAATATACCGTGCGAAGCCGGGGCGGGTCGCTAGTTTATTTATAAGTAGCTTTTACGTTTTTTTTTGTTTTTTAACAACTTTTGTGACTGTTATAAGTAAACTTTTTCTTTCTTTCGTTCTTTCTTTCAAACGAAAATGAATTCACTTAACTAACTTAATAATATTCACGCAGCGCGAGTGAAGACTTCGTACGAACTATGCCGTCATGAGGAAGCATCTTGAGCGTGTTTGCTTAAAGAAAGTTCCATATTCATAATTCATACAGCGTTAATTACTTCATTCATTTGCACTCGCCTTAAATATGTATGAGCGTACGTCAAAACTTCTGTAAGAGATCCGAACTGAGGAAACTTAAGTATTACTCAAACTTGGTGAAATTCTAGTGGGTAGGAGTTTAAGCACCAGCGCTATTAACGTTCGGAGACAATGTACAGCCAAATACAATATTCAGGAAAAGCCATTGTAAGGGAAAATGTTTCATTGTTCATTCGACCATTGTTGGGAGCGTTCGGTACTTACTAATGGAGACTGCATTGTCTTGAGACGAGCGAGTCAGCTAAACCGGTTTGATTTAGTTCACATTTTGATTGCATTTACGACGATACCGATAAGTTTGAGGTGTGCTCGACGGACAGTGAATGGTTCGTATTGTGATGGTCCGCGGTTTGGCAACTTTGTTGAACGTTTCTGACAATGCTGCAGTTGATGATATGAGAAATTATGTATTACTGCTTACTACCTACTAAATAACGTTTTTAGAAAAGTAATATGAAGTTTTCGATACATACACATACATACACAAATCACGTCTTTATCCCTTACGGGGTAGACAGAGCCTAAGGTGGCAAGACCTACAGGCCACGTTTAGCAAGATTGTGGGCGTATAAATGGCAAAAAATTAATAAAAATAGTGATGGATTGCTACCCGCAACGCCTATAACACGAGTCCTATGATTTTCGCCCATTGCCTCGATGGGCTTTTACCATCTGCGCGGGAGGAGAAGCAACTGGTACATTCTATGTTTTTTCTTTGCTTCCAGACCAGCATGGAGTTTTTGAGAAATTTCATAATTCGTTATCTTGATGAAGCAATAGAAAAAAATCGTTTAGAAAAAAAGACTGCTTTTCGATCTTTAGAAAGGGACAGTAAAATTGGCGTCACGTAAGTTGGAGCGAGACAACGCCAAAATTTGCCGAAAATACCGATGCGCATTCTTTTATATGGCCCGGCACTGAATGTATTTAAGTAACATTAATGATTATTAACATAGCTGTTACAATGTCATCGCAAAAAGAAATACGGACATTCTCAGAACAAGATTCAATAGAGTCGTAAAAGTATAAATAAAAATTTTGCAATATAAATTTGACCCTATTTTAATTACTGTCCTATCACGTACTTACCTACTAATCTCGCATAACATCTATTTTATATCATGCACTTGACTTTAGAATGAATAATTAGATAGATGAATATAAAAGAGTTATTATTCTATTACCGTGTTACGATTCTATCAAGTAACTAACATCAACATTCTTAATTTCGACCTAAGCACTAATGAAGGAACAACTGTTTACAGAAGACATGGCATCTCAAGTATACAGCTATTTTCAGCTTTGCATCCAAACATTTACCTAAACCCCAACGCAAACCTCGAGAGGCTTGATATTTTGTTTTATCACCAAATCTCATAAAGCTAAAGGAGTACGTGAACCTTTTCACTATGGCTGTTTAGTTGTTGGTTAACCTGAGAAGAAGCTACTGCCTGTGACGAGGCGGCCGCGAACCGGCATCCAAACTGCTTCATCAAAGCCCGGGAGGTATTGCGGATACAAAACAAAAAGGCATGTGGTTCAGTAAGAATTTTCGACAGTAAAATATTGTCATATTAGAACTAAATAAGTACTGGTGGCTGGATGCCGTAGTCGACTTCGCCATTGTTAAAAAAAAAACTGTATCGACGAAATCAATACTCAGAATTTTTCAGCAGATGGTTGGATTCGTTTGACTGAACAACCCTACAAAGATTGTACCTACATTCGAAATTTTGACATCTAACAACATTCAAAGTGTTAGTTGTCTATGATTCCCTCTTTATTTATTACTACAAAACAGACAGAGATGACATCATAGATAACTGACACTTAAGATAGCCGGAACTTTACAAAGAGTGGTGAAACAAACCCTTAATCAAACTAACCCTTCTAAAATATTCCGGTACAATTTTAAAAGACCCCGTATAAATATTGAATCGGTTAAAATAGTTCTTGACAGTTTCACACTAATTGTTCTGTAGATCGTTATAGTACTGTTCCATTTTGAACATTCTTGACACACCTAGATTGTTTTAGGTTGTGAGTCTATTGCATTTTCCTTACTGATAGATCATCAACATACAAAACCAAAAACTGCAAAGGCTTAAGCTGAACTTTTTTTTTGTGTAAAGGCGTTCCAGGAACGGTGACAATTTTTCACGGGACAGAGAGTTCTTTAGAGATAAACTCCTTACGCTCAATGTGGCTGGATTTTTCAATAATTATTCGATAAAATATCTACTGATAGCGGTTGAAACTCTCGTAGAATTTCTAAGCATCACAAAGGTTATTAGAACGTGCAACTGTTGAGCGAAGTTCTCGCTTTTTGCCATTATTTTTCTCGACAGCACGCTTGCAATTTCAAAACACATCTTCATCTCGAAATTTTTAGGGTTTCGAAGTCAAAATTATTAAAAAGGAACCCATATATTTTCACCATATCTGTTTGCCTGGCTGTCTGTCTGGGCCTTAGTTCAAAGACCATTTATACTAGAAAGAAATTTATGGGTTTGCAATGATCATGGCGCTAGTGTCCCACAGGTAACCTGCCTTGTAAGTAAAGGGCATGGTTGTTTTTTTTTATTGTCTGCCTCGTAGTGTGGCATATCGTTCAATACACCTTTTAAAAACATGGCAGTTTATCTAGAGCAATTTTTCGAATCAGGAAATCAGCTTAAAAGGAGACATAATTTTTTCTTATGGTCCCAAGTGTCCTGTCACTCGACTAATTCTGCATAGGTAACGAATTTACATGTTAAAACTATGCATGTTATCTAGTAGTAGTAATCGCCCAAAAACTTAATACTAAATATTTAGTGTATATGATTCAGTAGGCACGGAAAGCTACACTGCGAATGGCCCGACACACGCTTGGCCAGTTGACGCGACCCTTATTTTACAGCCAATAAAAAAATAAACATTTCTCTAACTCCAAATTCTCAGTTACTCACATAGTCTGCAATTTTTAAGAAAAACAATACATCATTCTCTGTCCCAGAATACGACCCTATATCGAAGTCACGCGCCCGCTTAAGGGGACCACGTCTGAAATTAAAGAGCCAACGCGGTCTCCGTGGCTTTTTGTGTTTTGTTGGAGAATCATTTGAAAAAAAAAACTCCTAAACGACGACATCGAAACTTGGCCCACAAACTTATCCTTTATGGTATATGGACGTGATGGGCATTCTCATTCGGGCAACCTTTTAGGTCGAGTCCTTTACAACTCAATCTGCAATGTAGATAAGCAGGGCAACTCTTTTGTCCTTTGTTGTGCTAAATTAAAAGAATAACGAGCCTTATCTGTTACGGTGATAGCAATCCGCAGGCTTGAGTCCCCGTTTAAAATGAACTGAATTTCAAATGTGTTTTTCTGCAATGTATTTTGAGAGGGTTTCTTTCTAAATTAACTTGAGCGAAATAATAAAGGGTGGCGCGGAATAATCATTGTTTATAGTGTTTGGTACAAACGTTTTCTGTGGTAAGTCTGTATTGATTGCTACTGCCATCTACCTCGCTAATTATAGCGCAGAAATATGTTTCCGCGTGAACAGTGGGCATTGCTCGAATACAGCAATCGCCGTAGTGGTTTTTTTAAACACATACACGTACACTTAAATCACGTCTTTATCCCTTACGGGGTAAACAGAACCTAAGGTAACAAGACCTAAATGACACGTTTGGCATGGATGTGGGGCGTATAGGTGGAAAGGCGAATCAAAATAGTGATGGGTTGCTAGCCGCATCGCCCAAAACATTATTCCTATGCCCACTCCCACGATGGGCTTTTACCATCTGCGCGGGAAGAGAAGCAACTGGTACATTATATATGTTTTTGTTTACTTCCAGACCAGCATTTTTTTACAGTTCAAATTATGTATTCATTATTTTGGGTAAATTCTTCTTACTTATAACAACTCCCAATCTGTGTGTCAGGGCTTCAAATTATAAATGGTAAATATTAAATGTAAATGCACCCTATTCTGTGAAACATGAAGGCGCGAATCGTTGCTTGAGCGGCCATATTGGATTTCTGGAAGCTTCCCAACATCGGGTATTCAGAAACAACAATACGCTGTGACACGGAACCGGCGCGACTCCAACTCATAACATGGTTTTGTTTCATGTCACGTCCATGGCATCCTGCACATCATTCGGCGTACAGACGGATTCGGCTAACGAATTCGGCGAACCGCGTCCATCGCGCTGATCCGCAACGATATCGAGTAGCATAAATCAAGCTCAGTTGCTTCATTAAACAGTCAGTTGACCATCAAATTTGGCCGTTTAAATCAGCTGCGCGACCAATATTGTCGTTTCAATTACGCGCGGAATCCGTAGCGGAATTAATATTTGCGACATCGGTAACGCGGAAATCGATAACATGTTAGAGCTGTAAAGGATGTCTGTTATGAATAGAAGAATATAGAATTGGCATTGTTCGTTTTTTTTAGTATGCTCCAATTCGAAAACCATTTCGAGGAAAACCATCAATTACCCGATTCATCTTGTCCGATTTCAAAAATACTTTATGATTGCAGATATTTTTGTAAAAGTACTTTGAACCTTTGTTTGACCGAACGACCGGGTTTTTAGACAGAATCCAGCATCGAATGTTTGCCACAAAAATGAAAAAAAAAAGTTTGGCTACGGCAACTGTCACGTGTCACTGTCAAATCTACAAAACCATAAACAAAGCCGTTTTTTATAGCCAGCCGAACGAAGGCGATTGGGACTCTGTCTAAATTCACGAATTATCAAACAGCGAAAAAATATTTAATATTAATTAACAAAGCTACGTAAAAGCATAATATTCAAATTAGTTGCTTGAAATAGTCCATTTTATCAAATAAAGGTGTTAAAAGCACAGCTTAAAAAAAATTAACAATGAATAGAATATATTTATTTGCAAATAATGAGTAGATATAACAATGTCATTGGCTGGCACAGAGACAATAGGTTCCTTATTCTGCTATTTGTACAATTTTGTACGGAATCTATACAATTACGTATTATTACGGAATTTATACAAATATGTACGGAATCATTCTGACATATAAAAAATAATAATTTTATTTAATATCTTATTTTAGACGATGGCGGATTCTTCTATGATGGTCTGGGAGGAAAAAAAACAGAATTAACCAGCTGTTTCTCTTCGCACACAGGGCCCTGGCCTTATACTCCGAAATTCGATTTTCGAACTTCGTGTCATACCGTCCCTTTCACTCTCAAATTAATGACTATTAGTGTGAGCGGAACGGAACGAAACGAACTTCGAAAATCGAATTTCGGAGTAGCCCCTCTGACCATGACGTCTTCGATCGCTGTCAGATCTATAGGTAGGTCTAGAAGTGTCAAAAATGACAGCTCGGAATCGGAATTGAATAGCATTAAGACGTCAATGGTAAGGCTCCGGATTGTATAAGCCCACTGAGGAAATGGGTGAAAATAACACCAGGTCAAAAGTGCACAAAAGGTCACGACAAAAAGTCCTGTCATGTTATAGCGATGCAGCTAGAAACCCATTACTGTTTTGATTCTGCTTTCCCCTTATTAGCCCACATTCTTTGGGTCTTGTTACCCTAAACTCTGTCCACCTCGTAAGGAATGAAGATGTGACCACCTACTCCCTAAGACTTCCATGTCGCTTGTATACAAGAGACGCAAGGTAAGCAATGTGAATGTAAAACTTAATTTATTGTTTATTTCGCCTCCCACGAGTTACCTAAGAACGTCTCTACATTTTGGTAACACAAGCAAGCATATTTTTACTGATTTTTTTTGTATAATTTTATTTACATCTTAGAGTACATTATTTCGCAACACCATAGCCGTTGTATTCACTATCTCTTTCTATCAAACAGTACGAGATGGCAATAGAAAGAAGAAAAATACATTTTAACGGCACACGTCTGACATCAGTTAAAAATTTGTTTGACATGAATTTTGAAGCAGCTAATTAAAATGTTAATTCAAGAACAATCACAACAATCTGCATCATTAAGTTAAAGTCAGTGTTATGCCATCCCTATTCGGAACCGGTTTAATCCGGCCAATACCGGCCGTAAGCGGATTTGTCCGATCATGTTCGTTAATACTAAAGCTTTACAATTATCATTGCTGTAATTCTTGGCCGGAAACAAGCGTTCATCATCATGAATGCTAATGATCACGGTCAACACGTAGGTATTTTAACAACACATTATTCTTTCACTTGCAACTAATTCCTCTTACTAATAAACGCTTATGAAGTTGGTACATTTGAACATTGACGAATGTATAGATAACATTTGACAAATGCGTGGTAGCTTAGTGGTTTGACTTGTGGCCTCTCAACCAGAGGGTCGTGGGTTCGAATCCCAGGCTCGCACCTCTGAAATTTTCGGAATTTATGTGCGGAATTACATTTGAAATTTACTGTGAGCTTTCCGGTGAAGGACTGCACCTGCGTGGGAACTATAGCCCAAAACTCTCCCATTCTGAGAGGAGGCCTATGCCCGGCATTGGGACGCATATAGACTGGAGATGGTGATCAGATGATTTGACAAGATGAATTGAAAAATTCTTAAAACCATTAAATTTACAGGGGTATTCAATGAAACTAACCGAAACATCCGACCTTGTATTACATAGTTATTAAAGCCCATGGGACTTGGCCAGTGTTGTGTCGTGCAAGTAAGCTACTGGATATTGTCACAGTATATATATAAGCTAAAGCAGTAAGGAACCTACGAACCAATCGGTTGAAACGAAACACGCACACAGGCGCGCGCTTTACACGGCCCCTAAGCGGACCTGAGCCTGAGCGGAGTGGACGAGGTCCCCTTAGGGGCCGTGTAAAGCGCGCGCCTGTGTGCGTGTTTCGTTTCAACCGATTTGTTCGTAGGTTCCTTACTGCTTTAGCTTATATATATACTGTGATATTGTTCTGCTGATTTTAGTATGGAGTAATCCGTTGGAATCCGGTTATCGCTTGCTTTAGTGCAGTGACAAAATAGCTTCCGCTGTGCAGAGTTCGGAGTTTACTCTTGTAGACGCAGGTATAGTCCAGACATTATTGACGGAACCTATGCCTCAATCAGCGAGATCTGTACATACATAAATCAAGCTTAATGCTTTACGGGGTAGATAGCCTAAGGTAACAAGACGCAAAGGCCACGTTTAGCCTGATTGTAGGCATATAAGTGGAAAAGGGAATCTAAATAGTGATGGTTTGCTAGCCGCGTCGCCTATGACATGGACCTCGATGGTTCCCTCGATGGGTTTTTATCACCTGCGCGGGAAGAGAAGCAACTGGTACGTTCTAAGTTTTTTCTTTACTCCCAGACCAGCATGGAAGAAATTTGTAATGTACGTATTTTTAGGGTTCCGTACCTCAAAAGGAAAAAACGGAACCCTTATAGGATCACTTTGTTGTCCGTCTGTCCGTCCGTCCGTCCGTCTGTCAAGACCCTTTTTCTCAGGAACGCGTGGAGGTATGAAGCTGAAATTTATATCAATTACTCAGGTCTACTGTCCCTTGAAGCTGTGAAAAAATCAAACTTCTAAGCCAACGCAATCAAAAGATACAGCCGTTTATGCCGCAAATTTCCGCAAATTTTCAACTCTCAAGGGAATCAAAACCTACAAGGTAGTTCCCGTGAACGCAGAATTTTGAAATTTGGTATGAAGGTAGGTCTTATAGCACAGATTAAAGAATAATTGCGAAAACCGTAAATGTGTATGTATGTCTGTATATAGCAGTGACCAATACAAAGTAACACCACACTGCGTACATTTTGCTTTGGAGCAGGGCTCTGCTTACACTGGTTTTATATATTTATAGATAATGATACGGAACCCTCGGTGCGCGAGTCCGACTCGCACTTGACCGGTTTTTTTCTAAACAGGTACAGTTTGACAACAAATATAATGCGCATCGGCAGTATTCGTTTGCGCAGAGAAGCGCAGACCAGTTTCCGATGGTAGCCGAACGTTTAAATAATCTATATTGAACTTTATTTGCAAGCGCAACTGGCAGAGTATTGCTTGCTTTGCATTCTTAGCTCTGTCCCGCTTACACGATTTTACCATTGTTGGTACGAAATCGATCGACCAATAACAGCGCCAGAGTTTCCCGCGCTACTAAAATTGGTATACTGCGCAGGTACATCGTGGAGCATTATTTTTGTTGACAAACTGTGTACCTACTCTGTAAAATCCCGGCCAGATTTTTTAAACCAAAATAGGCGTGTGTTTGATAACAATACGCCTGATGGTAAGCATAGATGTATTGTAATGCTTTCAGTGGATCGCTTCATGGCAAGTAGAGGGCAAAGAGCGAGTACCTCAGGTCCCAGCTGTTTCACTCTCTATGCCAGAACACAGCAACGCGAGCACTGCTGCTTCCCTTGGTCATATTATTCACCCAAAAAGATTACCAAAGTTACCTTCGTACATATTTCCTTAAGTTTGTTAAGTTAGTGCATGAAACATTTCACTAGACTAACTTCATCCTGTGAGTTTGTACAGCGTGTTTACAAAAATATAGAAGCTGCTTTCTATCGTACGTGATCCTCTTTGCGTTAACGTCATAGTCAAGTACAAAGTTTTACCTCTAACATTATACGGGTTGTGAACTATAGTCTAGTCAATTAGGACTAATTTGGTATAGAGTATAAATCTTTGCTTTTTCTTTATGACACTTATCATAAAATGACTGCAAGTTACCCAGAGGGCTATGGAGAGAGCAATGTTGGGCATTTCTCTCCGCGATCGGGTTCGCAATACCAAAATCCGCAGCAGAACAAGACTCACTGACATTGCGAAAATCATAGCCCAAAGGAAGTGGAAGTGGGCTGGCCACATATGCCGCAGATCTGATGGAAGATAGAGTAGGAAAGTGCTGGAGTGCAGAAGATGGGCCGATGACCTCATTCAAATAGCGGGGAAGGACTGGATGCGGAAAACCCAAGACGGCAGCAATTGGAGGGCTATGGAAGAGACCTTTACTCAGCATTGGGTAGAAAAAGGTTGAAGAAGAAGAAGACTTATCATAAATCACGTCTTTATCTCTTGCGGGATTGACAGAGCGTAAAGTAACATGACCTAAAGGTCACGGTTTGCTTAATTATGCAGGTATAGGTGAAAAAGGGAATCAAAATAGTGTTGGGTTGCTAGCCGCATCTCTAGTAACATGATTCCTAAGATTTTTCACCTATTCCCTGATTTGACACACACACACACACACAAATCACGTCTTTATCCCTTACGGGGTACACAGAGCCTATGGTAACAGGTACCTACAGGCCACATTTAGCAAGATGTATGATTTGATGTATGCTTAAAATTAAAATGAAGGTCTTTCTACAGCTTTCTTGACTCTACTTTCTACGTAATCAAATTAAGTTTGTATTTATTTATTTGTAGAGGGATTACTTTTTGCATTGTTTATTTATGTTAATATAATAATTTATGTTTTATTAATGTTCCGTTTCTTAATTTCGTTCCTGCAACCTTCTTTACCGGATCGAATTGACTAGATATGTATTTCAGTAGAGGTTGCCTTTAAGCGAAAAGTCCACCTATGATATAACTTGCCCTTTTATTTTGTAATTTCACTGTCCTGATTCGAGACGACTCAAAAATAATGTTTGTATTGTATTTTATTGTCTTCCAATTATTGCCATGGTCTCTGAATTAGTTGACTAGTCTATACCGGTAACTCAGTGCTTGAGATTTGACATAAGCCGCTTGACGCTAAGAAGTCTAGCCAGGCTGAAATGCATCTAAGATTTAATACAATTGAGTACCAACTAGTGATGGGCAAGTGTAATCTAGCTTCCACGAGGTTTTATAAAAACAAAAACATGACGGAAAACACAAATTTTATATAAGACTAGTCGTTGCCCACGATGCCACTATTCTGTGCCCTCTCTAGGGTCTTAAACTATCTCCATGACTCATTTTAACACGATTGGTTAAGTAGTTTACGTATGAAAGTGTGGTAAACTTTCAAACTATCTACATTCGCATTTCTAATATTAGTTAGGAAGGCAAAAAACGCTCTTCCGTCGTGCGGAGAGGTTTTATAGAACTTTTCTAACAGTCCACTGTCCTTATTAAAGACATAATTATTTGCGAACCAGAACAGAACTATCAATTTTGTCAACTTAAAAAAATGCCTACTTTGTGAGCCGGACTCACGCACCGAGGGTACTTAACTTAAAAATTTAAACATTATGTACCTACTCAGTGTAGAACTCTGAAAGCATCAAACGTTGCTCTTAAAAAGAAGATTACTTTGTGTGAACGACAAATTTAAATTTGCAGTTGGAATATTCAATCACCCATTTTTATTCAGCTCAATCTCAGCGCAATCATGAGTTAATAATACTTACATTTTTTTTACCGATAATGTTTTAAGAAATTTATTTGAAACTGCTATCACCTTTTATTCGTATTCGTATACCGTCGAGTATATTGTATGAAGAGATTGATAAATATGGATGAAGCGAAAGAGGTATGTCAGGATCGTAGCAAATGGAACAAAGTAGTATCTGCTTACCCGTATGGGAAAGAGGCGTGGCGGTATGTATGTATTTTTGTATCCATGAATTATAGTAACAAGCATGATGTCAATTTTTGATACGTGTTCTATCGACTTCAAAAGATTTGAGAAATTTTATCCCATCACTAGTAGAAACCATTGTCAGACACATAGATTACAGAGAATCATTTAACATGTTCAGAGGTTGCCTTTACATTTAAGATAGCTAACTCCTTTATCAATTGTTAAATATAAATTCACCTATATTTTAATTAATACCTAGAATTATTTGACATTATACAATGCATGCTATAATAACATTTAGAAAGAAAGAAAGGAATAAAGAAAGAAGGCATTTATTCCTTTTTGCAAGACACACAAATATAAGATTATTTTAGATAAGAGATTTCAGAAGTGAGTGCCAGAAAAATGGTCTTTTTTATATAATTTATTTTATTTGACTTTCTGATGAATCACTAATACTCTGACTGTATAAGTGACTGCCAAAAAAAAAAGGCTTTTTTATTTTTAATTTATTTATTTCACTTTTTGACAAATCACTAAACTCTAACAGTATAAATGAGGCCAGAAATAAAAGACTTTTTTTATTTTATTTATTTTATTTCACTTTTTGATAAATTTCTATACTCTGCTAAAACAAAAACTTAAAGAAAAGACAAGACCTTACACACCACATTTTTTTTAATTACATCGTAGTTTATTGATATTTTTTATTCAAAGTGACGTAAAAGAATAGGATATAAATGATTTATTACTCAACCAAAGATAATTCGTCGTCTTACTTATTACTTAACGCCTTATGCCTTTTCGATAAACGCCATAATGATGATTTATGACACGTAGGTTATCAAACAAATAATCAAAATGATCATCAATCAACAGAAATATGACTATAATTATACTAAACACGTTATTTCATCATAACACAGTTAGCTATCGATCAGTAATACCAAGACAACGGATTGATGCTCAAAATCCGTCTCAGCATTCTCTGTAAAATGAGTTCTGTAATAAACACAACGCGGCACGACAACAGTTGCTACCAACTTACAAAGTTACCGCTAGATGGCGCTGTCTCCTGTACAAACATGCTAACATTTGTTCGCCGCGGAACACTTTAAGTTAGTTTTTAAGATTTGCTTTAATTATCTAATTTCAACTACTTGTAAGTGTACTAGATCGATCCTGGAACTCCGGGTTGGTTAAGGACCTTACTATCATAGGCTAAAACATAATTTCATATGAACATTATCGCGCTAATATATTATTTTCTTTGAGTAGGTATATTGGTTTTAATCACCAAACGCTACGCTCCTGCACTACAGTTCTTACCTATATAAATTAGCTGTTCAGTAGAGTTCAGTAGCTAACTAAAGGATTTAAAGTAGTTGTCCTCCAGGGTCCTTGGATATTTTTTTCACCTTGTATTATGTAAATAATTCGGAGACTCGCCGAAGAACTAGAGTCACCGATATATCTCGACGAGTATGTGCGTTGAAGTAGCAATGGGTAGGCCACATCGCTCGTAGAACAGACAACCGTTGGGGGAGAAAATGTCTCGAGTGGCGACCACGAACCGGAAGACGCAGTGTTGGCAGGCCTCCCACTAGGTGGACCGACGACATCGTGAAAGTTGCGGGAAAGCGGTGGATGCAGATGGTGAGTTGTCGTTCATTATTATGGTGTGCTAAGGGGGAGGCTTTTGTTCAACAGTGGACGTCTTGAGGCTGATGGTGATGATGATAATTATGTAAACACTTCAATGTACAAAAATAAAAAAGAAACAAATCACACTCAGGTTTTCCCAGTTCAGGCCCTTGATTTATGAGGAAACTTTGTAAGTACCTACTTCTTTTATTAAGTTACTTTGTCAAATCAATTTTTGGCAAAATTATCTTACCGTTCTTTGTTAAATGTCATCGCCTGAAGAGAGTATTGGCTTGATGAATCTTCTTAAGTGGACTTAGTTTGTTTTGTGTGTGTGTATTTATGTTGTGGCCAGGTCTTGTAAACTAAGGCTCTTTCTACCCCGTAAGGGATAAAGACGTGATTTGTGTAATGTCTAATGTGTAATATTTATGTATCTGACATAATATTAGTTTATCGTATTTTTAAGGTATAAATTCGCCTTGTCACATCTGTTTTTCTCATTACCTGTAAAATTAATGTATTTATGTATAATCAAGAGTGATACATACATACACACATATTATGAATTGCAACATGCATGAGCACACAGCCTTAAGTTAAAATGTGTGTCGCATGTCCTACAGTCTATATAAGGGTATACGCCAGTGTCGACACAGCTTAGCAGCGCCCGCCCCTTTCGTGTCACTAGCTGTAGGTAAGTATGAAAGCGCCTTAATAGAGTACACTGAGAGCTTGGGTAATAGGGTTATTAGGGTAATAGTGATAATAGTAAAGAGATGTTAGTGGGTAATCAGCTTGGTTACAAATAGGGTCCTTTTTGTTGGAACGCGTTGCGGTAATTGGGTGACGGTATTGTTTTGAGGCGTGGTAGCCTATGTTTGGACCCTTTGATCAGGCCTTAACATGATAACTTAATGCGATTCATTTTAGACTCAGTTCAGGATTTAGCTATCATTTTTAGTATGGATCTTACAGCGAGCGAACAACAACTTTTTCGGAATTCATGCGCGAAATTTAATTTGAAATTTACCATGAGATTTAGGTGCAGGAAAAACATCGTGAGGACCTGCACTCATGTGAGAAGCAATTTAATAGTGTGTGTGAAGTTAAAGGAACTATAGCCCAATCCCTCCAATTCTGAAGGGGAGGCCTGTGTCCAGCAGAGGGACGTATAAAGGCTGGGGATGATGATGATGATTGTTTTGCTGGTTGTCGTGGGTAGTTTTGATACTTTAGTGAATTCAAGTAAAAAGTTGTCGTTTAATTTTATTACACCTACACTTAACTATTTTTCTTATACCTTCGCCGCTACCTTTGACTCCGGCTCAGAATCCTATTTAGGGGTGCGCGTCGGGTTACCTCCACGTGTGGTCAAGAGCTGCGGTTCCTTTTTGGATCCGTCCGGGGGGAAGAGCAGTGCTTGATCCGGTGCGCCCTGGGCATCGGCTAATGATTTCCTGCTGGCAGTTTCTGAGGGATATCATTGACCGACAGGGAGGGGGGGGTCTTTGACCATTATCGTACAACGTTGCCGACATTTTGTCACAAGATTTTTTAAATATATTTTTGGAACTTTGACATTGGCGAAGTTGTCGTCGCTATAACGACTTGATACGCCACAAATAAGAAGAAGAAGAAGAAGAACCCTATTTAAGAGGATTTGTATTGTAAAAGTTCTAGTTCCACCTATTGGTCAAGAAAAAGTCATCTCCGCATCCACTGTCAACTGATACCTAAATATTTAGCTACCAGCTTACCCACCGCAGTACAATTTATAGCCTTCAAAACATTTCCTTTCTCAATCCGGAATAAACCTGCAACCTGAAAATCGCCTGCATTTCCTTGTCCAGTGGAAAAAAGAAAAACACCTTTTGGCGGGCGTCCAAAAATTGGTCAGTGCATCGGCCTGCGAACCGCGATTTGGACGCTCTCATGTGAGAAGATACTCTTGAAGCTTAATCAGGCTTGATTTATCAGGGACTAGCGTATGTTCCCCAAAAAAGGAACGTCCCAAATGAATTTATAATGTTACTAGCTTTTCCCCGCGACTTCGTCCGCGCACATAACGCCAGAGTGACGACACACCCCATATATCCACTCATGTCTCCAAGTATAAGGTTTTTATTGCCTATCCCGTGGGAAATTCGGAAAATCCCTTCTTAGAGCACCTACAGATCCTCTAGGAATATTATCTACTAATTATAGTCTTAATTATTTACCTTGTGTTTTTATCCCGTGGGAAATTCGACTTTGTAAGTGCATCTTTATACTAATCAAGGAATAATGTGTAGGCATGCTAAATTTAATGTCTGTAGCTTTATTAGTACAACATTTCGGAATTTTCCAATCCCGTGGGAAAATCGGGATAAAAAGTATCCTATGTCCGTCTCCTGGTTCTAAACTACCTCCCTGCCAATTTTCAGCCAAATCGGTTCAGCCGTTCTCGAGTTATAAATAGTGTAACTAACACAACTTTCTTTTATATTTATAGATTTGTGTACATACGTACATTAAATAAATTCATCATAAATAGAGTGCTAACGATTAGGGTAGAGTAATAACACACAAAAAAGTACATTTTATAATTTTTATCTGTCTGTATGTAGGTTCATTCACCTATGTCTGTGTTCGCTAATCCCCGAAACTGTTGGACCGATTTGAATAAAATTTTGCGTTGTGGTACCTTATATCCCTGGTCAATATTTTAGATACTTTTAATCCCGGAAAAATAAGAAGTTCCTGTGGGATAGCGATAAACATGTCAAATGTCGCAGCTGCCTAATGTAAGTCTAATTCTACGCGGACGAAGTCGCGGGCAGAAGCTAGTATTTAATAAATAAATATAATATTAGGGAACATTTCACACAAATTGACCTAGTCCCAAAGTGAGTAGTAAGGCTTTATATTATGGGTACTAGACAACGATATACATACTTAAATAGAAGAACCATCCATGACTCAGGAACAAATATTCGTGCTCATCAAACAAATATATTCGAACCCGGGATGCTTGCTTCGCAGGCAGGGTTACTACCAACTAAGCCATCCTCGTCGTCACATATGAATCACGTCTTATCCCTTAGGTACGAGGTAGAAAGAGCCTAGAGTAGCAAGACCTAGGCCACGTATAACATGATTGTGGGGTTATAGACGGAGAAAGGAATCAAAATGGCGGGTTGCTAGCCACATCGGATTTAACATGGTTCCTAATATTTTCGTTCAGTCCCTCGATAGGCTTTTACAATCTCCGCGGGAAGAGAAGCAACTGGTATATTATATCATGTTTTTCCTTTGCTCCCAGACTAGCACAGTGTAAGTTGCATTTAGAACCATACATATCAAAATTAATCTCAAACAATAATAACTAGCTTTTCCCCGCGACTTCGTCCACGCACATAACGTCAGAGTGACGACACACCCTATACATCCACTCATGTCTCCAAGTATAAGGTTTTTATTGCCTATCCCGTGGGAAATTCGGAAAATCCCTTCTTAGAGCACCTACAGATCCTCTAGGAATATTATCTACTAATTATAGTCTTAATTATTTACCTTGTGTTTTTGTCCCGTGGGAAATTTGAAAAATTCCTTTGTAAGTGCATCTTTATCCTAATTTATTTATTTATTTATTTATTTACGGAGATCCAACAGCTATGAAATACAGTGTGAATTAATAAAGTAAGTTAAGTAAGTAAGTAATCAAGGAATAATGTGTAGGCATGCTAAATTTAATGTCTGTAGCTTTATTAGTACTACATTTCGGAATTTTTTCAATCCCGTTGGAAAATCGGGATAGAAAGTATCCTATGTCCGTCTCCTGGTTCTAATCTACCTCTCTACCAATTTTCAGCCAAATCGGTTCAGCCGTTCTCGAGTTATAAATAGTGCAACTAACACGACTTTCTTTTATATATATAGATTATACTAACCACGGTGAATGTTATCAAGAATAGCACCTATTATAGACGCTTAAACGAGTCCTCGGCCGCGCGGCACAGGGGCGCGGGGCAGGCGACAAAGGGGGCCGAGAGAGGTGCGGGCGGCAGCCGCACTACCCGCCCGCACCGCTCTTGGTCCCCTTTGTCGTCCTTATCCGCGCCCCTGTACCCGCGCGGGCGAGGAATCATTTACGCAGTCGATCTATTTATGAAAAAAAATCAGCCTATTTCTTCTATTTTATACATGTTATGAAGATAATTTTGTACGATGAGTAAATAAAAGTAGGTATTTGTGGGCGTTTGGCGGAAAAACTATCTCTTTAAAGGTAAGCAAACTCCGGTTTTGTTTGTACTCCCAAAACATACCTACTTAGGAATTCTGACAGGCAATCTGAATATCGAGCCAAACACTCAGGAAAGTTTCCAAAATGGATGTATTTTTCATCAAAAAACTAGACAAGCGCGAGCTTGAATTCGGAAACAGGTTCCCGTGCATTTATCGTGAAACTTAAATACACTTAATAGTTCTAAGACATGAGAAGATTTACAGAATCAACCAATCCATTCCATCTCCAGCCTATAATATATCCCACTGCTGGGCACAGGCCTCTCATATTGCGAGAGCTTGGGCTATAGTTCCCACGCAGACCCATGTGGATTAGGAACTTCACACACACCCCTGATTTGCGTCTCACATGGGTCCTCGGGTTTTCCTGCACCTTAATTTCAAATTTAATTTCGCGCATAAATTGTATGGTTTCACTATGTTTTCTCTAAATGCTCATGAACATTTGGAAACAAATGAGTGACACATAAATTTTGTTAAACTCAGAGTTGCGATCCCAGGTCTGAACTCAAGGCCTTCTGTTTGAGTAGCCATAGGTCAAACCATCACGGCTTTAAGAATCAACCAATTACATTAGCTTAAAAGCACTACTCGCTCCACTCCCCTTTTAAAATGCGTCTGTGATTGGTCGATTCTTTACGTCTACGTTTCCGTTTTATTATCCATCAATGAAGACGCGCCCTAAGTCTTGAAGTAAAATTGATACTTTAAAAGTCTTTGTTATCATTCAAATCGATAAACAACAAAAAAGTAAAAAAAAAAACCATAAACAATTATTGTAACGCACGCACACTAACACAATGACATGTGAAGAACACCGTATTGTATCATTCCACCTTATTACCTTAGTATCGATGCATGATATCTATTTCAGCTGCGGATCTCTTAAAATCCTGAAGTCATGACTTCAAAGGACCTGGTAAAGACTTAGTCAAAAGCTGGAGTGTTAATTGCTGATCGCTATCAAGGTTTTCGTGCAACTGGCTCTTTTGTACCTGTGTAAGAACAAAAACTTTACACATAAAGCCGGCTACCGAGGCACTTCCATCGAAACGGGGGATGAGCCGAAAATGCACGGGAAGTTTTTCTTTTCGGTACGTTTATAGTTAGAAGGAAGTGTGTCGTTTCATTTAATTCTTTGTCTTGTCTTAGACTGCCGTTGTAAATGGAAAAATGGTTCTTTTTGCCTTGTTCCTGTCTAATGTAGTACCTACTTACCTCAAATGGTAAATTTTCAGCCTTTAGTTCACTGCACTTGATTTTTTTTTCAGATGTCCGTAACGTATAAATTTTATTATCTTTCTTTAATTTAATTAGCTATAGTATACATCATATTCTCTTCCATGCTGATCTGGGAGCAAAGAAAAAACATAGAATGTACCAGTTGCTGCTCTACCCGCGCAGATGGTAAAAGCCCATCGAGGGAATGGGCGATTATAATAGGAATCATGTTACAGGCGATGAGGCTAGCAACCCATCACTATTTTGATTCCATTTTCCACCTATACGCCCACAATCTTGCTAAAGGTGGCCTGCAGGTACCTGTTACCTTAGGCTCTGTCTACCCCGTAAGGGATGAAGACGTGGTTTGTGTGTGTGTGTGTGTAGTATACATTTCTAAAATTTCGTTCATTTCTTGCATTTAATCAGCGATTTATTTTGTAATATTTCGTTCTTGCATAGTTTGAAAACAGCACCGAAATTGCTGCATTGGAAACGAAATAAATTTTGTATCTAAATCACCAACCATTTACGACAGGAGTTTCCTGTAACCTAGCTTACTCTCGCACTGTATTTTTTTGACATTTTCCGTAGGGGAACGAGATTGGTATATTATGTATGTGTATCACACACCATTGTTCGTGGGGCGAGATTATGTTTAAATACACGCATGACACACGCGGACCATCATGTGAAATTTAATTCGTTCCTACAAATAATACAGAAACAAAACTGTCTTAAAAATGGAACGTACGTAAATGTTGCACTTATGGCTGATGTGGTCATTGCCTGTCATAATTAAAACGTGTGCATGACCATGACCACCTCTTGTGGTAAGTGCTTAGTGATCCAAATCCATCATGTCGCACTTTTTAATAAAACTGGTATGGACTTGATTTATACGTGTTTTGTCTGGTCTGAACAAGATGGCGCTAGTAATATCTAGCTGGAACCGGATCACGCCGGTTTCAAACCGCATTTTTTCACTTTTCATAAAATGTTGCACTTGCAGCTGTTATCCTTGAGTATTGGCTAGGCAGATGGTTTACCTAACTATTTTTAATAATCATAATGTACAATAACAGTAAAAACCTTAAATAAATATCAATTTAAAATTGATGTCACGTAATTCTTCCCAGATCTTTTCGTGGTGTGCACTTCCATGCTGGTGTGGGAGCAAAGGAAAAAACATAGAATGTACTAGTTGCTTCTCTTCCCGTACAGATGGTAAAAGCCCATCGAGGGAATGGGCTAAATCTTAGGAATCATTTTATAGGCGATGCGGCTAGCAACCCGTCACTATTTTGATTCCCCTTTCCACCTAGACGGTAACAATTATTATGCTAGACGTGACCTTTAGGTCTTGTTACCTTAGGCTCTGTCTACCCCGTAAGGGATAAAGACGTGATCTATGTATGTAAGTATGTATCTTGTCGTGGTACTACAACGATTTTTACCATTTTACCTAGGTTATTAAAAATAAATGCCAAGTAGAAAATCTAACAGTTCACAAGGAACAGCTCCCTGAACTCTAACACCACAAATACACGCAAGTACTCATTCCAGCTAAGCTAAGACTCATCAACCCCCCAATGGCTCTGTAAAGACCGAACATCTATTACCAACTACTTTCCTTTAATGAACAAAAGTCCAAATGCCTCTCACGGCCATACGACTGGCCCGACAGAGAACTTTTCAATATCGTGTCGCTACATATTTTAGTGCAAGACGGCGAGATGTCGAACTTATCTCGGCTAGCGAATGGTGATGGGAAAAGGATATATCGATATGTGGAAATTCTTTACTGGTTATTGAGACATCGTTTTCTTTATCTCATGTGAGAGTAGATAGCAACGCTTTATTGCCAACTGTTAATTTCAGACTGCAGCACTGCGGTGAGGAAGGCAAGGGGGTACCATTATTTTCCCGTAAAGGGTTCAAGGTCCTCAACGGTTATCACAATCACGCTGAGAAAAGGGAGATAGATCATTTCGTTTGTGATGTTGGTCGACCTTGAATAGATCCTTGATGATTCCTGATTGATAAGTAATATCAACCCTAAAAAAAATTACAGTGCTTATCTCAGAGACATGAATTAGTATCATAATAAAATTATTAAACAAATGCAGTAACATAATAAGAAAACTTTTAAACAAACAGCATAATTTTATAATTTAAAATCTTTACAATTTTTTAGTTTAATTTAAGCAAAAACTGATTTAATTGTAAATAAAATGTATAAATGCAAATTAAAAACTAAGGACATAAATTAAACTTCAATGTTCATCAGTGGCGTCAAGTATATCAGAAGGCACAAGCCGAAGGGAATTTAACCAGCTTTCCCTCTAATTCTGCAAAATAAAATTTGTGCCCAACTGCCTTAAAATAAGCAAGCAAGATATTCATACAAATTAAAGCGCATAAGACAATTTAAACCTTAGGTTAAACCTGCATCGTGGTACTCAAACGCAAGATGTCCCATCCCTAGCCAGCTATCTTCCCACTGTCTGAACCAAACTTGGGAGGGTGCTGCCCAAAATCTTAGGAAATAAACCCCACTTATCCACCGTGTACTCGTGAACAAAATTTATTGGATGGACCTTTTTCTCCGGGTTTTATATGGAAACTCATCCATTCATATTGACCTCTTTAGACCTTTGGATAACGCGTGATGTGTCAAAATTTGTTTCCACAGAAAAATTAAATGAATGAGGAAACGTTTACGTTATTAAAAACTCACACACGGTTTAAAAAAATTTAGATGAAACTTGTAATGGTCGAATTGACGTGGCAATTTTTTAATTTGACATAATATAGATCAGATGACAGAAACTAATGTAGGATACATGCATACAAATCACGCCTTTATCCCTTACGAGATAGAGCCTAAGATAACAAGACCTATGGGTCACGTTTAGCATAATTTGTGACCGTATAGGTGGAAAAGGGGAATCAAAATAGTGATGGGTTGCTAGCCGCCTAAAATGATTCCTAAGATTTAGCCCATTCCCTCGATGGACATTTAATACCTGCGCGGGAAGAGAAGCAACACTACATTCTATGTTTTTGCTTAGCTAACAGACCAGCATGGAAGATATTTATGAAATAGCAGTGTGGAATGTATGATGAGTAGAAATCTTGTCCAAGTCTTGAATTTTTTTCAACGTTTAACAGTAGCACGAAGTCATAAAACCGTAAATAAATACTTTGTAAAAATAAAATAGCCAATTTTCATAAAAAAAAACACAGTAAAAGGTCAACACTTCAATGCTACCCACAATAATATATAAATTACTTTGCAAGTTTTATGCAGGGTCAGCAATGTCCTGTGTCCGTGTATTTATATAGTCTGCCATCTAGTGGCAAAACGGTACACGTAATTAATAGGTAGACTCGGGACAAACCTGAAACAGAAAGGAATGGCTAAAAAATTTACATGACTAAAATTTTGCGCCATCTCTCGTTGAATTTGAAAACAAAATAGTAAAGAACGCGGCGGTGCACTGCGACTTTGAGAAGTTAGAAAATTGCGCCATCTATCGAAGGGTAGCAGAACTTATTACCCAGCTACCCCTGTAAAAGCCTCAAAATTACTTCGTTAGCTTTTTAACTAGTGCTTGGTTTTGTTAGTTCCAGAGTTTGTGAATAGATGTCACTTATTTGAAATTGCGCGAAGTGTGGACATGAGTTTTATAAGTTCAAGGTAATCTTAACAATTACTACCAGTTGCCCTACCTGTTCGTCTGTGTGTCTGTTAAACCACATTTTACTCTACTATGTAACACAATTTGTTTTATTCTAAGACTGTCCAGGGTCAACTTTTTGAAAGAAAGAAAAAAAATGTTTAGTACGACTCTTCTACACAAAGAGTTATAATTATCGATCTTATCTATATCTTATTATGTACCTATATATATATAATATGAAAATGTGCTGCTGTTCGTTTGTCTCGCTATAACTCGGGAATGGCTGTAACTACTGCCTAATTTGAATAATTTCGGTTTACAAACATTTGTGTAAGTCCAGAGAAGGTTTAAACAGCGAGAAAACATTAAACAAAACAGGAACGGGGACGAGGCCGCGGGCAACAGCTAGTATTATAAAAAAAATACAAAACAAAAGGATTAGTGGCACATGGTTTGACGTCAGCAAATGCTGACCAGTGATGAGCTTCAGGGTTTTTCAATGCCTATTTGACATATGAAATTAAAATTAAAACTATTACAAGAATAAGAGCCTATGAGAGCTACCAACCTTTGCTGAACTAAGAAAATACGAAGCTAGCACAGAAAACCAAGTCTAAATCTCTCCAATTGTTCTGGAGATGAATGGGAACAGTATTCAGTACGGACGTACGGACAGTAGGAACGTTCGCGTTTTACATATAAAAATACTGCAGCGCCCCTGACGGACAAACACCATAACACCTGCCTAAGAACTACCGCTAAAGAAACACGAACCTAATACTGAAAACCGCACTTAAATCGGTCCAACGGTTCTCGAGATAAATGGGAACATTCGTTTGCGGACAAACACACACACAACCCTACACACACACACACACACACACACACACACAAATCACGTCTATATCCCTTACAGGGTAGACGGAGCCTAAGGTAACAAGACCTACAGGCCACGTTTAGCAAGATTGTGAGCGTATAGGTGGAAAATGGAATCAAAATAGTGATGGGTTGCTAGCCGCATCGCCTATAACATGATTTCTATTTTCGCCCATTCCCTCGATGGGCTTTTACCATCTGCGCGGGACGAGAAGCAACTGGTACATTCTATGTTTTTCCTTTGCTCCCAGACCAGCATGGAAGCCCTACACGCATCACCAAAATACATTTGCGGACAAACTAAATACGTATACCTTCTCCGTTCCGTCGTGGAAAAAAAACAATCAGCAAAACAACGAGAATACTCAGTCCTGACAATTGAAATACCAGAGACTAAAAAAAAAGTCCGTCAGCGCCCATATTTATTTTACCCGTTGAGCTGTGAACTGAGCGATAACTTGCGGTTGTTCCACTCCTAACGGGACGTCGAAAATTTACTTTTACCCAACATTTTCCGTACCTATCCCATTTTGCTGAACGTTTTTGGCAGTCTCTTGTTGCAGAGCTTTTTCCATGCTCGTAGTGCATTGAATAAATATTGTTATATATTTCTCTATGGTGAATTGTCAAGGACGGATTATTTGATGATACCTAAAGCAATGTTTCTGACTTCTCTACATCAATTCAGAAGCGCTGTAACAGACCACACGCATAACGCCCTTCAACACCCGCAGACGAGATCGTTCGTACTGGGCCAAAGGGTACAGATCCGAAGTAACACCGACAAAGCCAGAAAATGGGCATTTGGAACTGTATTACTATCTTGTGGAAACAGATGATGGTGAGACCTGCAAGCGACAAGTCAACCAGATGTTGCAGGCGTCAATAAGAGCGCAGAACTAGCAGAAGTCTTCAGGATTTTAGGGCGGAAACCTGTTATATATTTCTCTATGGTGAATTGTCAAGTTCGATTTTAATGGATTATTTGATTATTCCAATAAATGGATGATACCTAAAGCAATGTTTTAATGAATATATTACAAATATCATGAATAAAAATCTTTTACTGGCCAGCGTCAACAATATTATTTATGCAACAGAAAGTCGCAAACACAGGTATACTTTATTATTGTGGCCATAATGTTAGTATAAATAAACATATTTTTGCAAGTTTGTGTGTAGGTAGGTACCTAAGGGTCGTACTGTGGCCCTAAAGGGTAACTTTTGACTTTGGGATTTAACTCGGTCCAAATTTTAAATTGCGTTGAATTTATGGCACTTTGCCACATGATTGGTGGTGTTGTAGCTTTTTAGTAATTGTAGTTATCTTGCCATGATATGACCTAATTTTACCCTTCGTTGGGTTGACCTTGACTGTCCCATAAAACATTTTCCGTAGATAAAAAAATGTTGAAAAAATTATTTTAGAATATTAGTGTAGCGGGAAGAAATGGGTTTAGGTACATTCATTTTATGCCTAGTCAGGGAAAGCGGAAATTTCTCCTTAACTGAGCAACTGTTGCCTAACACAATCGTATGTTCTGTAGAGGACTGAATATATGTTAAATCATATATGTAAACTCGTTTGAAATAGTCCTGCTTAGTGTTGTGGAATGATTTTGGTACCCTTGGCTGATATCTCTCCGATTTCCAGTTGGTTGCGAGGCTTGATTAGTGTTCTAATGCTCACAAGCCTGATACTAACCCTGTGAAGTTATTGAGGGAGTTCAAAACAGATTGGATTCCATTTTGTAAACAGGGGTAAATACTCGATATTAATTTTCAATTTTGATTTTATTTTAATTTGCTATTTATTGTATTTTTATGCGATTGGATGTATTGATTTTAATTTTATATACATCTCTTTACTCTTTATTACAAAACGTTTAAAAACTTAATGTGTAATTACTTAAATATAAAAATATAAATATATTACAAGATATATTAATTAAACTAAAACTAAAATAAATCTAAAAACGTATCCCGCGGCATTGAGCCAAAGATGCTGGCAGCATTTCCCCGCTGTATTGCAATACTAATTCGCTGTGCGAGGAAGCTGCCAGCTCTTTGGTCTCCGTTGCAGTCCATCAGCCTCTAAGATTTTAATTTTAATTTTGAAATAATTTTGTTATTGTACGGACCTGGGGCCCTACTATGGTGTCTTAATGCGATTCAATTAGTAACTGATGCTTAACCAAAACTCCTAGTTTGGACGTGGCTTGCGAAGGCTTTCGGTTACTGTAACGTACAACAGTAACGGTTCCAAGTCGCAGATGTCGTTTACTAAACTTTTCAGGCTACCAAAATTATGTGTCTAATATGTACAAATACGTGTATATTATTATTTGTTCAGTCAACCGCTAAGAACCCCTATTTCCCGTAACGCCTTTCGCGCCCTTCAATTTGTTTGGAAGCCTATAACGCAAAGTACGCCGCAATCCATGACAATGTGACAATCTTTTATTTTATGCTCCGACAAAAATGATCGAATCTCGTCCTATTGCCTTCTTTTAGTGTATTTTTGTCTATATTGCTCACAAAGCCATCTTATTTCGGTTGCCTATACTGCCGTCCTAACTCAAAAGGGCGCATGTCCAAAAAAACGGATTTAGCTTTTTACATTTTTGGGCAGATTAGACATCAATCTGTTATAACGACGGGGAAGAACCAAGATCTCCTATCTTACAATTTTTAATTATTGTAAATTGAATTCTATTACATATCTTACAAAATAGGAGATCTCGCTTCTTTACCGTCGATAATCTTCTCGAAAGCTACGAAAGATATCGACGGTGAGGAACCAATATAGCTCCTATCTTGTAATTTCGGATTAATGTAAGATAGGAGCTATTGGTTCTCTCAATAGAATTCAAACTACAATCTGATGTCTGACAGATGTCTAATCTGCCCAAAAATGTAAAAAACTAAGTCTGAATTTTTGGACATGCGTCCTTTAGAATTAGGTCGGCAATATAGCTCATCTGCATCATGTTTCATCTGCCTTTTTTGTGGTTGCGGGTGGTAGGACCTCGTACGAGGTCCATCCGTATCACTACCACTGATTTACTCGCCAAGCGGCAGTGCATGCGCTGTTATGTTACAGTAAGACCGCTGGTGAAATTACTGGCACAAGAGGTATTTTATCTTAACCCTCTAGGCTGGCCTTACCATCAGATTTACCATTAGTTCGTTTGCCTGCCTTGTCTTATAGAAAAAATTGAGGTGTACATTATAAAGCTCTGCGGTGCTCTAAATCAGTCTCGTCTCTAGAGTCACCGCTACCCTTTGCAGACAATCGCAATTTGACCCCTTCACTAGAAGACTTTAATGTGAAGCCGGGCGTCTTTATTAGTTGGACAATGGACCATTTTGCCAGTGTCAAAGTAAAAGACAGTTTTAAGACGGTCAAAAGACCCCTTGGCCCATCGGTCAGTGATATCCCTCAGAATCTGCCAGGAAATGTACCGATGCCCAGGGTGCACCAGACCAAGCACTGCTTTTCCTCCCGGCTGATCCAAAAACATGCTTCCACAAACACTTAACCTACATTGCGTTCATACTGCGCCAATAAATCACATTAACTCATAATATGGGTCCTTAAAGTAAACTTTCGTAGGAAACTCCGCCAAATTTGGCACACGGTTTTTGCTGACACTTTATCGAGCACTGGACTGTAAATATGGGGAACAATTTAGTTTCACATAGCTGTTGCCAGGGTACCGTACCCATAGGGTAAAAACGGGATCCTATTACTAAGTCTCCACCGTCCGTCTGTATGTCTGTCACCAGGCTGTATCTCACGAATCGTAATAGCTAGACAATTGAAATTTTCACACATTATTTCTGTTGCCCCTACACATACATACACAAATCACGTCTTTATCCCTTACGGGGTAGACAGAGCCTAAGGTAACAAGACCTAATGGCCACGTTTAGCAAGACTGTGGGCGTATAGGTGGAAAGTGGAATCTAAATAGCTATGGGTTGCTAGCCGCATCGCCTATAACATGATTCCTAAGATTTTGGCCCATTTCCTCAATGGGATTTTACCATCTGCGCGGGAAGAGAAGCAACTGGTACATTCTATGTTTTTTCTTTACTCCCAGACCAGCATGCCCCCCATAACAACAAATACAAAAAACAGAATATTTTTATGTTCGTCGTTCTATGTAAGTAACCAATATAAAATGACTTCACGCTGCATACATTTTGCGTAGCAGGCAGAGGTATGCTAACATTGGATTTTAAATTAACTTGGCAAATTTGTACAGAACTTTGGAACCGGACCCGTACTTGGCCGGTTTTTAAAGTCATATATTGCGAAGCCGAGTTGCGTGTTTGCGATGGCAACACTTGCCACAAACTTGAGCACTTAGCGCATTTTAGGTGACTTGGGTTTTATTTCTGTTGAAGTTGTATAAATTCCAAATGTGCACGCGAAAGTTGTTCCAATTTTATATAAAATGCGAGTTAGTTTTACGCGTAAACTACTTCGATCGTAAATTTTTAAATGTCACTGAAAATTAGAACACAGAAAAGTAAAGCTATGGCCGGGAATCGAACCCGGATCCTCGTCATTCCGGGACGCGTGATATACCCCTACACCACCCATAGCAGGTACTTCGATCGTGTTATGGTAAGCAGATAGGTTGAGACCCTGGTAAGGACATCAAATATTTTTATCCTAGAAAATTGTACAGATCTGCGGGTGATAAACGACTAGGGAATATTCATGATTTTTTTCATGGCTTTCATTAAAAGCTCATTAACGTAATAAACAAAATAAAAAAATATTTCTCAAATAACTTTAAAAACAACCGAGATATAAGCTATCAAAGATTTGTTTCTATCGTTTTCTAGAAAAACGGCATATTAATATGGATTTTATATGGGCGTTGTGACAAATGACGTCACAATATTATGTCATATCGGATCTCTTTTTGATCAAATAGGGCTATTTTACATGTCTTTTTTGAACTACCAGTGCATTTGGAAAGACCATCATTGCTGCATCATTGCATACTTCCGTGCTGGTCTGGGAGCAAAGAAAAAACATAGAATGTACCAGTTGCTTCTCTTCCCGCGCAAATGGTAAAAACCCATCGAGGTAATGGGCGAAAATCATAGGAATCATGTTATAGGCGATGCGGATAGCAACCCATCACAATTTTGATTCCACTTTCCACCTCTACGCCCTCAGTGTCTTGCTAAACGTGGCCTGTAGGTCTTGTTACCTTAGGCTCTGTCTACCCTGTAAGGGATGAAGACGTGATTTGTGTATGTATGTATCATTGCCAAGAAGAATGCGCCGCAAGAGACTAGGCAGAAAGTAATTTTTTCGCTGACTAATTAGTAGGTAGTTTAAAATTCTTATATTTTCCATATAATCTTGACTGATATTATTATTTATTTCACTATTTGTCATCTTTTTTACGATAATCTCATATTTTATAAAGGAATGTGATATTGTTTTTTATTGCATTATTCCCTTTTATTCATACATAAAAAGAAGCACATTCCTTTTAACGTCAAATGAATCTTCTTGGAGTAACAGTACAATTCAAAGGTGGTGAAACAAAGAATGTCTCAGATCGCAGGAACTTGTCGCACGAGCCAAAGGCGAGAGCGATAAACATGCGACCTGAGACATTCTTTATCAACGCCCGAGGTGTACACTATTTTACGTCTTCTCCTGGCCAGGAAGGGGAAATTTCCGCTCGCCTAGCGGGCGGTAAATTGTTAGTTACGGCCCGGGGATAGCGTAAAAAATAATTAATGTATGTTTACGATGGAACTGGTGATCCTTTTCATTAGGTATTTGGTATTGGCAGAGTGCAAAGCGGGTGGAGGGGGTAGCCTAAACGATCACAGCGCTCGCTACGGCTAAAATTGTCATTTTTGTCGCTGACTTGAGCTGTCAAATCCATATTGCAGTAAACATTTTCTAATCGTTTTTGAGATAAAAATATGGTCCTGGTAAGATGTGTTGTTGTGAATTGTAATAACACCAAGAAGAATAGCGACTGTAAATTTTACCAATTTCCAAGACCATGGTGGAAACGAGACCAAAGAAATAAGTGGATATTTGCCGTAAGAAAAAAAAAGTAAGTTACCTAACCTCTAAAATTTCACTGAAAACAACAATTTTAATATTATTGGCAATAATGTTACTGACTACCATTGTCCAAAATTGTGTAATATAGTAAAATAACACAAGATTTCATTAATATTTTTCACCATATTTACTTACTTCTTGTTTGACAGCGGTGACAATATTGTCCATAGTGGCCGCCTGTCACGTGGCGCTGTCGTCGCGCTCGGTCCTAATAGCACCCGGTACAGAAAAGTGTAAATTTACGTAAACATTTAGGGTTCTATATGATAATATCCAAAAGAAACGAAAGAAAATTACCTCAAAAACGGTCAATATCTGGATTAAAACATGTTAATTAAAAAGAAATCGAAGTAAATAATCTACCTGTATAATACCTGTATTGACATTTAAGAGCTTAGCCAGTATTTTAGAACTGAGTTACCACAAGACAGGCCACCGAATCTGTTCTGAAAATAAGCACAAAAATCGAGTTTCCGTGGTAACTCTGTAGAGGCACAAAACCGTGTGGTTCATATTTTCCACGCTTTACACTTGCTTGGCTCGCAAAATATATTCTTTACCGCGTTGGTAAACCGTTCTTACCTTGCTTGTCAGTCAATTACTTTGAATTATTTTACTATGAAATATAATATCGTTGAACTTTGGATGACATTCTGTTCTTCAAATAAGAGTGTCAGTACGCTGCACGCAACAAATCCCATACTAATCCTCAAATTTTCCTACCTACCTCTTTATCGGTATTGTTCTTACTTCTTTTGATCAATAAATATTTTTTAAAATAAAAAAGCAGAGGCTCGTGTACAGTTTCGAAGATAAACCAGGATGTTTTCACTTTGTCAATTTCATTTTCCAGTCTTTTATTAACGGTACTGATGAAGGTAGAAAAAAACAGAAAATCTGATTAAGAAGTGCTTATGCGTTAGACAATAACGGTCTCGGGTCCCTTAATGATGAACGTCATTCCAAAAAACAACCTCTAACACCAATGATAACTCAGTCTCCGAAATTGACATCATTGCGTAAATGTAACAAATTTAAACATTCATTAGTGAACCGAGTGTGCCGAGAATGGTTTGGAGGGAGCGTGTCATGAGTGCAAATAAATTGCGTTAAATCCTCAGCACCAGTACTTGAGTGAATCCTACAGAGGCACAGCTTCGTAGAATTCTACGACAGGCTGCTTTAATGCCTTCATCGTACAGTTGGCTGTCTGTATGTTCGATATTTCTGTAAAGATTCGCTTCTTAATGAAGACTACGCTAAGTGGAGGAGAAATGTGCAGAATTAACCAATCGCATTCGTTGAAATCCGCGACACAATACGCGTAAGACAAATAAAACGTATCGCAGGGTTTCCGTGTGGCCGTGGTGGTGGAGGTCTGAGTATGCTAGCTGGCATTTTATGGAGTCAGGTTTCTTTCCTTTGGCAGTTGGTATTGAGTCAATACTATTGACCAACGTCAATACACTTAAATCCGTAGAAGCACAAGCAAAAGAGTTTAATTATGATCTACTAGGCGCAACAATACCTGTTCCTGAAGTGATGACCACGACCATACTGTTAAGAGTGATACCGACAAGGAAGAAAGGAGAAGCAACAATGACTTAACTGGCCAGGTTCGTTTACAAAAACACTTCCAAACACTTCGCATATGGGCATTTGTTTTAGATGGGATACTCCTAATACGCGCCGTTTAGGAAGCTGCAAGGCATACCTAACTCATAGTCATAACAGTCAACGGCTTCATACTGTCTGCTAACCTTATTAACCTAAATTTGCTGGTAGTAATCGGGAGTATAACTGGAGTGCGACACCGAATGTGCGAAGTGTCATTTGTGCGACACTCATATTAAACGACAGTGCAATTATGCGAAGTATTATTGTGCGACGTATCAATATTCAACAAAACAAATGTACGACATTATCTAAGTGCGAAGTTTAATTGTACGACATCTTACAGTACGACAATACAAGTGGGGGAGTATAACTGGAGTGCGACACCGAATGTGCGATGTACGACTGAGCGACATTCGTATTAAACGACAGTGCAATTATGCGAAGTATTATTGTGCGACGTATCACTATTCGACAAAACAAAATGTACGACATTATCTAAGTGCGAAGTTTAATTGTACGACATCTTACTGTACGACAATACAAGTGGGGGAGTATAACTGGAGTGCGACACCGAATGTGCGATGTACGACTGAGCGACATTCGTATTAAACGACAGTGCAATTATGCGAAGTATTATTGTGCGACGTATCACTATTCGACAAAACAAATGTACGACATTATCTAAGTGCGAAGTTTAATTGTACGACATCTTACTGCATTAATTTGCACAAATTCGGTAAGTAGGTAAGTAGTAATCATAGGTAAGTCCTATCATCCGTTGTAAAAGTAAGCTCTGTCTCTGGAAGGTATTTACACGTGGCACTGGCCCGAACATTTGTCTCTGTTTCACCAGGTGACTAGGGTGACAAAATGAATAGAATAAAGAAGAACTTCAGTCGTTACTTTGTGGTTTAACCCCCTTATTCATAAACGCTCTATAGGCTTCAGCTAACTTAGCAATCATAAGGACAAGCTATTGCTAAGTTAGCAGAGGCCTACAGAGCGATTATGAATAATGGGGTTAAGTGTTTAACAAGATACCGGTTCACAGTTTCTCAGGGGTGAATATATCACAAGTATCACAAATAAGTTTTATTCTTATTTTGCTACAAATTTATCACTCTCACTCCCACTTTTTGGACTATTTGTCTACTATAAGTCATTATTTACTTTTGGCTATGGTTTAATTTCCTGTGTAAAATTTGGGATCCGATAATTTTAGCAACCAATATCTAATTTCGACACTTCACACACTCATCATTCGCCAAGTCTGTTGCTTCCACTATTCTGATAGTTTTTACTTTATCTGCATTTTCCATCTGTTGGAATAGGGGTCAATTGATCATCATCATCATCAGCCAGAAGACGTCAACTGTTGAACAAAGGCCTCCCCTTTAGAACGCATCCACTGCATCCACTGCCGGTTTGATTATGGTATTTATTACTTTGGCAAAATCATCGCATCGATCGATGGGGCCATATTAGAAGAAGAAGAAGATGTAGTGAGCGTCGATATTATGTTCGAGTATCATCAATGTCTCCTCAATGATCAAATGGAGTCACATCCTACAAAATAAGTACTTGCCTTAATAACTTTAAAGTGCCGTTTATGGCTTACGTAAGATGTAAGTACATTTTCGCTTTTTACCATAATTTATATTCTCATACAAGAGGTACTTAAATCATAAATTATGCTTGTATCATTTTCCACGGTGCGGACAAGTTTGGTCCGATGCTATTTTGTTTTTACCCTACAGCAGAGCTAAAAGGAAAGTTTGTGATTTGTGTATTATGTTTGAATACTTTTATTTAGGTATATTCCACTGTAGCGTCGAAACTAGGTACTGAGCCTCTAGTGTAAGTTTTCGCATATAAAAACGTCTCGAACGCATTCACGTAAACGTCTCAATTAGGTACTATGGAATAATTGGCAGCGCCACTTGCGGATCGAAACGGCAACAAACTGTTCTCATAGTATTTGACATATCAACGCAAACGCGCTCGAGACGCATTTTGTTACCGGAAAGCTACACTAAGCATACTGATATTATTATGATTTTGAGGGATACGTATTTTTCGGGTAATGTCACCCGCCAAGCACTGGCTGAGTTTTACGCGAATAAAAATGTTAACAAATGCTACGTCCAAAAGAACCGATTCCCTAATCTTTATTGTTGCCAGAGTATTTTCATTGATTAAAAATATATCGTCTCGTTCAGTTAAAACAAGATTATACTCTAAAACTTTTAACTCAAACATAAAAATACCTTAAACTTTTTTATTTAAGAGCTCTATCAGTCAAAACAATTATGTCCTTGATCGTTATGTTTTTTCTTCGCGTGTTCCTGACGCAAGCAACATTTCTCCACGAAGGCTTAAAAAACTTTATTTCAACCTTCGATAACAGAGAGCAGAGGGAAAATATTTTAATCCCATTACACCAAGGAATTGCGGCTGAGGAAATGGAAGTTTTCTTAACAAATTGATTCGGAACACCGTCTATTTGCAAGTGCTCTGTGAATAGCAACGAAGCTGGCCTGTTCACTGTTCATGTCGATTCGGAAAAGTTTTTGACGTGACAACGTCTTATAAATTGGTTTGCCGGGTGACACTTCAAGAAACTGCGTTACGCTCCGCTCACGTTATGCGCTCACAATGAGAGCGAGTGAGAGGCATGGTTAGCCCGCCTAAGAGCGAGAGAGACAGACATAAAAAGTGAAAGGCACGCGTCCCTTCCACTCGAGCACGAATGAATATTCACATTAAAATTATTTTACCACTCAAAGTCGTTGTCACGTAAAACTTTTTGTTTCTGTTAAACCTTCTTGTGTCCTATGGTAACAGTAAACACCCTGGCCACTTTTGATAATATTAATTTATAATTTAGAATACGCTTTATTCTGTTCTATTGTGTCAATTACTTGTCTCTGTACTCTCTTGCATACCGTTACAACTAATATAATTTATTTTTATCCCTGCTCTGCTTATTTTACTTCAAGAGTTTCTAACCATAATTTAGGCCGAACTATACTTCATTCCATCATACTTCCATGCTGGTCTGGGAGCGAAGGAAAAACATAGACTGTACCAGTTTGCTTCTCGTCCCGCGCAGATGGTAAAAGCTCATCGATGGTATGGGCGAAAATAGGAATCATGTTAGGCGATGCGGCTAGCAACCCATCGTGCGTGCGTGCGTGCGTGCGTGCGTGCGTGCGTGCGTGCGTGTGTTTGTGTGTGTCTGCATGCTTCATTAGACCCAGAGATATTCAGAGGTATTCAAGAATCAGTAATCATCTATACAAATATTATAATTACTAGTCATTGGTAATCAATGTCGATTCCAAATTACAGGGAATTGTTGACTTGATTACTTATCAACGGATTCAACACCAAAATTGAATGTGAAAGTAAAATGCTAGTATGACAATGTCATACTAGCATTTTACTTTCACATTCAATTTTGGTATGTAATGATGTAAACCAAAAACAATTTTATTTGAGTGACATTAACAAAGTTTTAAAAAAAGGTTTGCCAATGTAGTAATCTAGTTTGGAACTGGAAAAAGTAATTCAGATTACTTAAGTACTTGACTACCGAGGAATCAAGATCACAGCAGTGGTTTACAATACTGATTCCAAAGAAATGGATTACAAAAAGTTATCATAGTACAGTATTACAGTAATTTTGACTATCCATGTAATCGATTACTGAAGAATCACGACTACCTATAATGTAATCGTGTAATTCCAAAGTAATTGATTACGCCCAACTCTGGTTAGACCACAATAACTACGAGAACTTAAGTGTATTTTTAGTGGGATATAGACAGTGTTTACCTTTGTATAGTATAAATAGATTTATGATAATCCTATTCTTCTAATTTATAACATAAATGCCAAATTTTAACCGTATGTCGGCCTGGCTGACACAAATACGGCTGGAGGAATACGAATGAAATTTGGTGTGTGACAGTAAAATACGTGGAATAACATAATTAATGTATAAGCCACTTTTATCCACGGAATCGAGATTAGTATACTAAGTCAGGATACTTGTAGTTTTGATCGAATGTTCTACATGCAACATGAAAATGACAATGATATTATAAAAATAACATATTGTTTTTTTAAACACTGATATTTTGTAAAATAATTTCATTCCAACCGCCAACTCTACTGGTTGAGGCGAACGAAACCGCGGGCAAGAACTATTTAATTATAATTAACTAGCCTTCCGTCCGCAGCTTCGCCCGCGATAAATTAATTTTCCCGTAGGAAAAGGTATTTTCCGCGGTAAAAAGTAGCCTATGTCACTCAGTGATAATGTAGCTTTCTAACGGCAAAAGAATTTTCGAAATCGGTAGAGTAGTTTCGGAGCCTATTCAATGCAAACAAACAAACAAACAATAAATTTTTTCCTCTTATTATATATATACATATTATAATATTATTAGTACAGACTAACTGCTGCCTACGCCTATAGCCTATGTGTTAATCTAGGGTATCAAACATCCATCCATCCATCCATAATTACAAACTTTTGCGTTTATAATATTAGTAGGATAGTGTGATTAATTACGTAGATCGGAATTATATTTCTCTTTCGTAATTTCGGTTTACCTGGTACCTACTACAAATCAAAACACGACACCAATCAAATATCGGTAGTTTCCACCAGAAGGCAAATCGCGACCAATTATCATAGTTGTTTATCAAAACTGTTGTTCATCGAAATACGGCAGCTGCTATGTCATACAAAATTGACGAAGTTTTGAACCTAGCTTTACAAAGAATTTTTGAGTTTTTTTAACGTACCTATGCACTAACTTTATGTTTTGTTTTTTAACTAGAACCCAAGATTTAACAGTCAGCATTCTGTTGACATTTTCTTTTTGTGTTACTGTTAATAAAACTGACTTTTCCTCTTTTGCCGTCAGCTAAATTAATAATGATCGAAAATCGTTGGAATCATGTTTTAGGCGATGCGGCTAACAACCCATGTTTTGATTCCCCTTTCCACCTATACGCGCACAATCTCGCTAAATGTGGCCTTTAGGTCTTGTTACCCTAGGCTCTGTCTCCCCGTAAGGAATGAGAACGCGATTTACTATGTATATCGTCAGCTATTTTTTTGTAAGAAACCGTGGCAGCCTTACTTAGTGTTGTGAACTATGGATTCGGCTTCGAAAGATTATGGGTGCAGAGGGAAATGAATGCGCAGAATACACATATGACTCAGTTTGATGGTGTGTAAAGTTTATCAATGGCCGATTATCTCGCGTGAGAACTACAACCCAAACCTCTCGTGTTGTCAGTATAGTGAACTGAGCAATGTACATATTTTAGACCGGATATTTTCTAAAACAATGCCAATAAGTCTTCAGTCGGAGCGCCCCATCTTAGTAGCATTACCCAAAAAGCGATTTGTTCAAATCGGTCAACAAATAAATTGTTGGAAGCAAACGTTGCGACCGACCATCCATATGTTTTATTTCCACGTCATTTGGTCGAGATACATCGTTTCGGGGTAAGTACTGAGGAAAATTCTGGGACATCAATGATATCTTTTCTTTCCGTCCACTTTATACTTGCTTGCAAAAACCGTTAAGTATATCATTTAGACGTGGCCAAACTTATAAAACTTTACGTGGAAATAAAACCAATAAGACTCTTGGTCAAAGTTTATAATAGAAAATCTGGCTTTAAATTTGAAAGGATAACGGTAACTAATTCAGTTAATTTGTCTTTATGTATTTTGTCTATTTTTTTAAATGGAAGCAAACAATTTATATTAACTAATATCTCTGAGTGCGGACTCCAGCAAAGTAATAATAAATATTACATTTAATGATGTAGACAAGAAATAGAGACAGAACTTTCTAAATTTCCCCGGGATGGGCAGTTTTGCTTTGACTTTTATTTCACGATAGTAATACAGTGCGGTAGTATTTAAAAGATTTTCAGGTTTGTCTAGCTGCCTCACTCACACTTATGGGTTAGACACTCGAGTCGGCCGATTGTACCTGAACCCCAAATGTCGTTCAAGGACTTCACGGACTTATCATTGTATTGATCGGGTTCATAACAGTCATTTTATCAATTAAGACGTAAGAATTTATCTTACTGACCCAAATGCATTTCTGTCTTGGTTTAGATGGTTTACCCAGCTTCCCAGCTAGTTTGGAAGCAAAGAAATAACACAGAAAGTACCAGTTGCGTCTCTACCCAAGCCCATCGAGAGAATCGGCGACAATCATGTTACAGGAGCAACACTTCACAATTTGATTCCACTTTCCACCTTTACGCCCACAGCATGCTAAACATGGTCTATAGGTCCTCTTAACTTAGGCTTTGTCTACCTCGTAGGGGACTTGATTTATGTAATGCATGTATGCAGTACCAATTATTGGCCAAGTATCGCTATGCAGTCGCAATTTCGTGAAATGTTCGTTAAGACGTCAGTTGGTAGGCATCTCTCCTAAAGATATCTTTAGCTATCAATCTTTCGCTGCTACTCCCGTCCATCCTCCTTACAGCGGCAAATTGCGTAATCGATTAACAAAAAAACTTGGTTATCGAGTAGTAGCTTACTTGCATTCTGATCGGTTTATATAACCTGTTTCCTCAATATTAACAACGCATTCCTGTTTAAATTACCTTAAAGTAATAATATCATTTAAGTAAGCTTCGTTGTGTCTGCTATAAAAAGGCGACTGTAGATGTGAATCCGGCTGACCACAATTTGAATTGAGTGGTGTCTGATTATCTTCTAATAAATAATGCAAAAGGCTAGACTTCTAGGCGCCGCCTGTGTTTTCATTACTAAAACGCAATGAATATAGTATTGATAGATCAGTCATATTTCATATACTATTTTGGTGTAGGTATATGGCAGAAGTTTCAGCTCGAATCCTATTCTTCTCGTTTTAGTCTAGTGTAAACATATAAATATACAAGAGCTCCCAGATTTTTTCCACAATATGTGCTTTGTATGTGCTTTTATAATTTAAATGAATACTTTTGTACGAATCATTAAAATATAGATATAAACCAACATTGGGGGCGGCAGACGTAAGCTTGCCTTCGGAGTCCAAAAGCTTATCGGTTACTTACTTGACATGAAATGTATATTTCATAATTTTAATATTTCTTTCTTCTCATATTTTGTCTTACTTAGACTAGTAGATGTAAAAGAGCCCTTGGCGGCCAATCTGTAAATATAAAATTTTGTTTTTTTTTTATTTGACAACTTCGCCAATGTCAAAATAATCAAAATGTAATTCAAAAATCTTGTGACAGAATGTCGGCAACGTTGTACGGCAATACGGTCAAAATACCCCCTTCCCCCCTGTCGGGTTCTTAGTCAACGGTCAATGATATCGCTCAGAAACTGCCCGGAAATCATAAGCCGATGCCCAGGGTGCGCCGGACCAAGCACTGCTCTTCCCCCCCGACGGATCTAAAAACGAACCGCAGCTCTTGACCACACGCGGAGGTAACCCGACTCGCACCCACCATTAATGTCAAAGTAACGTGAAACTCGATCTAGATGACGGTGTGTCAAATGCAATCAGACTCCATCTTTCCCTCAGGTCGGGTAAAACATAATGAAAGAACCTTGAGGAATGGGAGTTTAAATGGAGGAAAAATTCCCCATTAATTTTCTGAGAATGGCATTTGGTAACAAACTTTCCGAAAGTAAAAGAAAAGAGTTAAGTGTACTTTGAAAAAGTTCCAGAACGTTACGGAACAAAAACAATCGTGAAATTGGACTTTAACTAATTTTTAGATTTGCGATGTTTTCAATCTGGGAAAAGTCTTAATCAGTGATTGAAAAAGTTTAAACAGAAAAGGGTAGCTGGAGGTAAAAAAATCAAATTTGCAACAGCGGCGTTAAAAGTTACTTTAAACGCTGTTAACGGACTTATATAAATATATTTTACGACGGTTGAATGAATTCTGTTTTATAACAAACAGTCGACTCATTCAACGCTGTGGTTTTATTCGCTCGATGCTTCTTCTCACTTTGACTGTCAAAAATCTGATAAAAAAAGGCCCATTTCATCATAACAGACACATTTGTAAGTCCGTAGTATAAGCATGTGAAATTACTATTCAGCTTTTAGGTTTTTCTAAACAATTCAAACATTGCCACATCTATATCTCTCTCACAAGCTGCTTCTAACCTAAATCATATAATAAGTATACACACACGCAAATTTTACACAGTCTGTATGTTCATAAGCTTTATACTCGTGAGTCATAATGTCTAAACTTAGTATAAAATTAAATTTTGTTTTATGAATAATCTCAATCATCTGGATTGTGAAAACACTACAGGTTTATACAAAAACAGTTGGGACATGGGAAGCTATTATAACAAATACTAAACGAAAGAGGTTCTTATTAAAGAAAAGCGAGTCCAATACGCATCTCCTCAGTTTTTTAGTACGAGTACAGTCAAGGGCATGAATATTATGTACTTTATTAAGACGTTAAAAACATCTATACACCTTAATGCAACAAACAATAAGGGGATACAGTAGGGTTATTAACAAACTCGCTTGCAATCGCCATCGTGTTCATTTTGACAGTTCATGTATGGGCTGACAATTGGCATCGGAGTCAGCTAGCTGTCACATTCACACAAGAACTGTCAAAATGAACACGATGGCGATTGTGACCGAGTTAGGTTTTAGTCTATAGCCTAGGTTTAGGGTAGGTTTTAGGTATAGGTTTATTAGTTATGGCTGTATTAGTGTTTTATGCCTTCGGCTGTGTAGTTCCAACCACTAGTGTCCTGTTGCGTATGTTCAGGAAATGACAAGCATGAAATTGTAACAGATTTAGTACCTACAGCAAGCGTAATATGAAATGTTTTTTATAAAATCTTTGTATTCCTTGTGCTCGGTTTGGCTTATTTCTTCAATATCGGCGACAGTATGGTTCAATTGAAAAGCTAGTATAGCTACATGCATTTTTTTCCATTTGCCAAAGTCAAAAGTTAACTTTCAATTCCCTAAGTTGGTACCTATCTCGTTCCACTAACGAACCGTTCAGATGCATCAGTATAGTACAAAGTTTTTTGGCACCGCCACTGATTTCAACGTATTGTTCGAAGAATTCATCTTCCTTCTATGCAGTTAACGAAAATTAAAACTATTTTGGCAAGATAACAGGTGGATGGTTTGCTTTGTTTGTTTCTGTTAAGAAACCGGGTGCCTTTTACTTTATTAAAGTAATAAGTAAAGTTATTCTCTCGTCCCTGGTGAGCAGTAGATGTTCCATGGGAGTTTGTAATTGTGTCGTACAGACACATAATTCAAACAGATGATGCTTAGCGACAAAAATTCGCATAGTAACAAAAAGGTCACGTGACAGTTAGTAACAGGTAGAAAAATTCGGAGACTACCCACCTGCTATGGGTGGTGTAGGGGTATAGCACGCGTCACGGAATGACGAGGACCCGGGTTCGATTCCCGGCCATAGCTTTACTTTTCGGATTTTTCTGTGTGTTCTAATTTTCACTGACATTTAGAAATTTAAGTAAAGTTATACCTATTCGTACTTTCTGTTGAGCTTTAATCGATTTTTTTTTAGTGCAAAATTAGCTGGCGTTGGCTTTTAAAAGGTGTGACGCATTTTAAATCAACCATCACAACGATCAGGCTAAACGTGGTCTTTAGGTCTTGATAGCTTAGCCTCTGTCTACCCCGTAAGGGATAAAGACGTGATTTATGTATGTATGTATGTACGTACGCTTTTTTAATTTGTTTATAAAAAAATATTTCATTACATGCATCAAAAAATTCTCTTTGGATAGACCCTTTTTTCCCCATAAGTTTTGTTCAAAATTTCATTTTTAACAAGCTTTTTTGCTGACTGTACTTGTATTTTCATCCATTCTACATAGGTGTACCAAATTTAGGTATTAATTAGTTAAAAATATTCAAGGTAATTCAACAGCTATAATAGTGGGTCAAAGACTTGCAAGATTCGATTCAAAGAAACAAACAGGTCAATATTAATCTATATTTATAAAAGACACTCGTGTTAGTTACACTATTTATAACTCGAGAACGGCTGAACCGGTTTGGCTAAAAATTGGTAGGGAGGTAGCTTAGAACCAGGAGACGGATATAGAATACTTTTTATCCCGATTTTCGCCGGGATTGGAAAATTCCGAAATGTTGTACCAATAAAGCTACATTACATTAGGCATACCTACATATTATTCCTTGATTAGTATAAAGACGCACAGCAAAGGATTTTTTCAAATTTCCCACGGGCTAAAAACACGAGGTAAATAATGAAGACTATAATTAGTAGATAATATTCCTAGAGGATCACGTAGGTGCTCTAAGAAGGGATTTTCTGAATTTCCCACGGGATAGGAAATAAAAACCTTATACTTGGAGACATTAGTGGATGAAGGGGGTATGTCGTCACTCTGACATTATCTGCGCGGACGAAGTCGCGGGCAAAAGCTAGTTGGTAATAAATACTCTTTAAAACGTACACACGTTAGAATTAAGGTAACACCACCGAAGAGGAAGTGAATTAGACCTTATAGGTCTAATACGTTGAATTCCCCGAATGTCTATTACCGCGAATTTAGGTTAGGTTCGTTAGGTATCTCCAAAAGCCTCAAGGGCAAACCGAATAGAAATAGACTTAATAGTGAACAGTCGACATTTTTATAACTTGACTAGTCATTCCGGGAATGGATGTATGGTGACTAGACATTCAGACCATTAGCCGTCATGGTCCAAACTGAATGAGATGGACGCTGGTCCGGGCCAAGTACTAACTGTCATAATTGCGTAATTTAACTCCAGCCAGTCCTATCTTAAAGCGACATAAACAAGATCTTTGAACTATAAAATAATAAAGCACCACAATATTTCAAGCATCAGTATAATGGCCCGGCCTTTTCATAAGCATATTGGCTGCAAGCCAAAGACGTTCAAGAAACCTGCTGAATTGAAACTGAATATTCGAACGTGAGAATTTACTTCTGACACTTTGCTGTGTTGTCAACTGCATGGTGATACTGCAGTGATGCGAAAATGTGCATAATTTAAAAGTACATTTCGAACGACGTTTTTTAATCCAGTTGCGACTTTGACAATAAAAAAAATATCAAATTAAATGTATTTTTGTTAGCTTTCATATTTTATAAGGCAATGATGAGGATGAATGAGGCTTTTGCTGTCCAGCCAACTCAATGACAGATTTTTTATCAATTTTTTTTTACAAGAACTAAATATTTTTATAACATTAAAGACTTTATTATTATTACCTTAGTATCATTATGTTAGATTATAAGTGTATAGAAATGTTTAAATTGTATAAACACAAAAAGAACTGGTTGCCTTTAGAACCTTAAAAGTCATGCTTGCAGTTGGAAAAGCGCCTCCACTTTGACAGGCGTTTCGGCAGCTATTGCCACGCTATTCAGTCCCATCCAGACACCTTAATAAGAACTGTTTTTAGGTATTCAATATTTAAATCTCATAAAGTCGTGAATTGGAACAAGTACAAATTAAAAAAAAAAAAGAAAAGTAAATCGCACTAGTTCGCAAAAACGAACTTTTTGCACGCGAGACAGCAAAAAAAAAGGGCACTTTTTAAGCAACTGTATTGAAAAATAATTTTATTTCTTGGTAAGATTTAAAAAACTGAATATTAATAAATTCCACTGAATCTCGCGATAAAGATACAAACATATACAAACCACGTCTATATCTATATTCCTTACGGTGTAGACAGGGCCTAAAGTAACATGACCTAAAGGCCACGTTTAGTATGATTGTGGGCGTATAGGTGGAAAATGGAATCAATATTTTGTGATGGGTTGCTAGCCTCATCGCCTATAACATGATTCCTATTATTTTCGTCCATTTCCTCGATAGTCTTTTACCATCTGCGCGGGTAGAGAAGCAAATGGTACATTCTATGTTTTTTCTTTGCTCCCAGACCAGCATGGATGACAATATTATATTATATTCTATTCGTATGGCGAATATTTCCGGTTTTCACATCACTTCGTACGTTGCAATATTTAGTTCTCTCCCTTGCATCGAGTTACATCAATATTGCAATATTTGATTTGTAACAGTCCAATAGCCTTGTCAAAGAAACCTGTTTGAATGGAATATATTATCCTTAAAAGATTGTTCATTTTCAACCATGATCATGACTTATATATTGTAAAATCACGTACATTTGATTTTGGGACGATTGATTTTAATGTTGAGTAGTGTATTACAAACAAAACGATTAGCTAAAAAGTGTGAAATACTTTTTCCCTAACATTGTCGTAAATGTCGTCATTGTATTCTAAGTAACAGAACACATTACATTGCAGGCGCGATTTTCTGACCATAAATCGGATTGCTGGACTGTTTTTCATTTGTTTTTAATTTTTTTTTAAGTCAAAGAGACTATGGAATAATGAACAACAATGTCATACAGCCAAGTCGATGGCTGAGGAGTGCGCGTTTTGTTCGAGTCTAAGGTTTTTATTAATGTCTTATATAGCTTACGGTGACAGATGAAATAAAAAAACTTAAGAGAAAAGGCAGGGAAAATCGAGTGAGCAAAAATCTTAGGAATCATGTTCTAGGCGATGCGGCTGGCAACCCATCACTATTTTGATTCCCGTCTCCACCTATACGCCCACAATCCAACGTGGCCTTTAGTTCTTGTTGCCTAAGTCTTCTGTTTGTATGGTTACCATTCCACAAAGCTACATAATTACATATTCACAAGATTCCAAGAAGCGCACTCTATTTTCAGTAGTCATAAATATTCTACAAGCAAAGATGAGGTAACAGTTTTCAGTGTAGTTACTGCAATATTTCATTCTAGCTGGCGAGTAGTTGTTAGAATGCTGACGTTTACACTGTGTATTGTGTATTTATATTTTGGTTCCGCACTTTTAAAGAAAAAAAAGGAACCCTTATAAGATCACTTCGTTGTCCGTCTGTCTGTCCTGTAGGCTTATTGCCTAACTCGCTTCCGATCGCCATCGTGTTCATTTTGACAGTTCATGTATGGGCTGACAATTTTATTGGCATCGGAATCAGCTAGCTGTCACATTCATACAAAAACTGTCAAAATGAACACGATGGCGATTGCAAGCGAGTTAGGAAATAAGCCTACTGTTCTATGGGGCACTTCCAGTTGTCCTAGAAATTTGGTGTGGTAAGGTAGCTCTTATAGCACAAACCTTGTAGTGTGAGCTGTGCCACACTCACACTCCTTCAGTATGTAGTACCCCTATAAGCGTAAGCATTTAGTATAAACGGTAGTAGTTATTAACTCTAAACTTGTCTACATCTGTTGCCTCCCAACGCTCATCCTCACAATCTAATGAAATAAATCTAAAAAAGTATAATTTTTACGAGTCTTTGGTCTGTCTATATAATATTCCAATATAAAGATGACCTCACGCTGCCAGCTTTTCGCTTAATAGCAAGGTTCTGCTAGCGCTGGATTTTACATTCACTTGCCGATTTTTCTCGGAAAAAACCGTCGGTGCGCGAGTCTGAGCACTTGGTCGGCTTTTATTTGTTTGGTTAAATTAAGGTCATTGCTCTTTTAACTCTTACTACTACTATAAGCGGAACACTTAAGTAAATAAAATGTTGTATGTATGTTGTATTTTTCGAATTTGGAACGTCAATTTGTCTATTCGCACACATTACTCACACATACAACAGGTCATTTACTTAGCTTTTCACCTATACTCATGCTTAAATCAAAGTCCAAAGGTCGCATTGACATGTTTGTTATTTTAAGCCATCTCTTCGTGGAATATCTTGTTAAATACAGACTTAGAAATTAAAAGTTTCTCAGCATATTCGTGTGTATTTCAAAATAATGTTATCCAAAATTTTTCAGCAGTGTTTTCAAGATAAGCAAAGCAGTGTTGTTGATGCCTATGCTGTGTTATACATTTGATTTAAACGTTGTCTTTTTTAAACGTATTTTTAGTTTGAAGATTTCGAAATTAAAATATGAAGTGACGTTCAAATATTTTTATTTTGTACGACATAGAACCGCGCTTTAGATTAAACTCTTGTCTCCTGCTTTCATTTAAAATCCTCTAGTACAGAAAATGGCACCACAACATTCATTATATTTTTAATGAAGCGTTCAAGGCAAACAAGAAATGATATTAAACTCCCGGCTTGATTTTACAGTCTAGTTTTAAAATACATTTTTATAATGCGTTCAGAAAAGATTAACGGGCCAAGCAAACCGGGGTCACTTCGTCTTATCATTATGGAAAACAACATCAGACATTATACTCCGAAGTTCTTTTTATGCCACCCTGCTTACACTAATAGTGAGGAACGATGTGATACGAACTTCGAAAATCAAATTTCGGAGTAGCCCCCAGCAGCCGTTACTTTGCGGAGCCGGGAATCGAACCCGGATCCTGTCGTTCCGTGACGCGTGCTATTCCCCTACACCACCCACAGCAGCAGGTGTCACGTGACCTTGTTACTATGCGAATTATTGTCGCCAAGCGTTATCTGTTTGAATGATGCGTCTGTACGACACATAAAATAATAAATCAAGAAGTAAAAATTCTTGATTCATTTGATAGAACAAAAATATCAGTAACTTTGAATTAGTACTAGATTTGCTAGTTTACGAAAACTCAATCATTTACTGTGAAAAAGAGGTTAAAGTTAGTAGACAACAAAAAAGCGTGGAGTCGTTTTTAAAATTTGTACTTTCAAACTGTACAGTAACCTATACATTAACTGTAAATCACTTCAGATATATACATTATGTCAAAAAAAGAGTAACTTTTGCTATAAAATCAATTCAAATAGCGTAATCTTCAGCTGATGGCTGGAAATAGAAACAGCTGGTGGAGCCAAATACTCGAAGAAAGCAATTGTCATACAAATATAAAAATCCCGACCTCCCGAAGTCTTGAAAACTGGTCACGGATTTTCGTCGAGTTTTGAATTTAAAGAATTTTTCTTTCACCGCCACCTAGTTGCATTTTTATTCGCGTGAAAGTCACAAGAAACAGGATTGTTCAAATTCTTTTTTTTTACCTATCGGTGGCTAACGGACAAAGAATCAGCTGATGGTAAACGATCACCGCCACTCATGAACACCCATAACACCGCGGGATTGCTTATGCGTTGCCAGCTTGGATGTCTAAGATAGAATAACTCATGTGTCAGTAATAATTACTGGCTGTCTTTGCTACTTATACAGCAGAATCTATACTATTATCTTAAAGATGTAAATTATGTTCGTTCGTTTGTTTGTATGTATGAGTAGTTCCAAAATTTGTTTAGGATCATCTTCAAAATTACATCTGTAAGATACCATCTGAATGGTAAACATCTGTGTCATTATTGCCAAAAAATACTGCTGAAACTAAAGTTTTTTATATTATTTAACATCTGTACTTTTTAACTGAGTATTTTACCTACTCATATTTCTAATTCATTAGAAATTGAACATTTTTCAATATGATTTTAAAATTTCTTGACTTGGGTATCTACCGTAGTTTTGCGACAAATGGACCATAACCTGTTATCGTCCTAATTATCCTAATAAATTAATTTATTTTTATACTTGCGAATGTAAATTTTGTTTGATTGTTTGTTATACTTTCACTCGTAATTTACTCAAACTATCATGATACAATTTGGCATGGAGATAGTTTGAGGCGTTGCAAAGGACATCGCATACATTTATCCCTGAAAATTGTACAATAAGGCCCTTCGTACACAAGACTACGCAAATCTACGACACCCGACGATTTTGGTCACCAAACTACTACCGCTACAGGTACGCGTGCCACTGTACGAACCTCCATAAATTTGTATTGTGGACCAAAATCGTCGACTACTGCAGAACTGTGTAGCCTAGTGGACGAAGGGCCGAAGTCTCCGCAGGCAGTCTGACCGCCTATTGTCTACCTTGTTCTTTGTTTCTGTATTGTTTTGTACTGATTGTGGTGTTCAATAAAAAGTATTTGTGTTGTATTGTATTGTATTGCAGTTGCGGGTAACAGCTTGTTTCATTCATAAAGATGCGGTTTCTTACGCTCTCGCGTACTTCTTGGCCCAGGGCTATCTTGACGCGGCCAGGTGTAAGCAAATAACTGAGTCGTCGCATTGCAGTGTGAGGATATCATATTTATATTATTGTTGTATGCCACTCAACGCACCGTATTTAGATATTCGTAGCCATTTCCGACAGTCTTTAAAATTAATGACATTAAAAGGCAAGATTACCACTTTAAAGGACCGCAAGAAGTTTATAGTTTAGTTAATTTAACTCGTTTTAATATTTTACGTAAAAATTATATTAAGTAAATTAACTAAACAACACTAATCGATGTTAAATCATCCATGTAAATTTTCAGCTACATCCTGGGGTCACTTTGATGATATTTTGAAATAAAGGGATTTTAAGCAACCTTCTACCAGTCCACAGATTTCTATGTTCAAGAGTTAACCTTTGATAAGTCAATCAATCAGTACTTGTCTGTTTACACTAAAAACTTTTCAGTGAAGACGTGCAATTTACCCTCGCATTAAAACTATGATTCGCCGTAAGCCAATAATTCCTTTAAAAATAAAACAGTTGGCATATCAGGATCATTAAACTATGCAAAGAGCTCCGCCATTCGGGGTGCAGTAAATTGAGCCAATCCAAACATTTGCACAAACTCCCCTACGGCGATTGCCCAGCTCATTCTTTGCCTTCAAAATTTGCTAAATCGGTTTTTTCATCAGATGCGATTCTAGCGATCTGATTTTGTTTTTAATCGGAATCTTTTTAAAACCAACGCTAAAAGAGAGGCGTTATAAGTCTGACGTCGATCTTTCTTTCTCTCTCTATTTGTGTGTGTGTGTGTGTGTGAATTTCAATGCGGTTGCCATGTTTAGTAAAAATCGGTCCCGCAGTTTGAACGTTTTATAAGTCTAGATTTAAATAAATTAAGCGTCAATTCTGTAAAGTACTTAAAAAAATGATAAATTCCCTTTCTTTGCTGGTCTGGGAGCAAAGAAAAAACATACAATGCACCAGTTGCTTCTCTACCCGTGCAGATCATAAAAGCCCTTCAAGGGAATAGGCGAAAATCATGTTATAGGTGATGAGGCTAGCAACCCATCACTATTTTGATTCCATTTTCCACTTATACGCCTACAATCTTGCTAAATGTAGCCTGTTGGTACCTGTTACCTTAGACTCTACCCCGTAAGGGATAAAGACGTGATTTGTGTATGTGTGTATAATTTTTTTAGTTAAACATTAACTAACAATCTATGGATATTAATCTGAAAATAAATATTATTATTATTATTGTTATTATTATTCATAGTTGTAATAGAAAACTGCAGGTCTGACTTATCAGCATCTAAACGTCAAGTTTAAAAAAATAACATAGTGTTGCCAGTAAATATTATCAAGTTAAGTGTATAATTACCTTGAGCAAATATTCATTTATTCATTTATTCATTTATTCATACACATTTTAAGTCATGTTCATTTGCTATCGGTGTTACGTGGTAGGGTGGTAGGTACATGACACCCTGTCAGGGTATACAATGTCAATACTAAAGCTATAAACTAAACTAAAACTATTACAGCCATTTACTCATTAACTACGGATTGAATATTTCATGTCAATAATAATATATATATAGCATTATTACAGCAATTTAATTAATTCAATACAATGTCAATTTTAAATGTTAAAGATTATATTGTAGAGTAAATAAATAACTTGAGTGATAGTGTCGATTTACTATTAAATTTCTGCAGAAACGCCATTTCCAATACAATCCAATCCAATATAGTACAATACAAAGGCAATGACGATTTTCTTAATCTACAATAAAATTGTTAGCTATTTTTACATTTTACCAGCGAAAATACACTAAATTGATGTTGGAATTTTTATGTCAGAATTTGTCACTTAAAAAGTCGTCGATCCTATAGTAGCATTTATCGATAAGGAGGCTTTTTAATTTGCTTTTAAATACTTTGTCGTCTTTTTCCACTTTTATGTTTTCCGGTATTTTGTTGGCTATCTGTATGCATCGGTAATAGGGGCCGTTTCTGAATATCGCGAGGTTCGACTTTGGTAACAATAATTGATTTTTATTTTGCCTATGTGATCTTAATTCTTTTCTTATTGTAAAAAGGTTTGGGTGTTTTCTAACAAATAGCGCTGCTTCCATTATGTATATGGAGTGTAGTGTTAGGATTTTCTGATTTATAAAATGCGGACGACAGCTATTTGGTATACGTGTGTTGGTAAGAATGCGTATACACTTCTTCTGCATAACGAATAGTTGGTGGCAGTCGGTGCTCGCTCCCCAAAGAATCACGCCATATTTCAACCAAGCATGTGCGTACGCATAATATGCTGATAAGGCTGTTTCAATGTTAGTGTTAACTTTAAGGACACTTAATGCATATATAAATCTCGACAATTTTAGTTTAACATTTTGTATATGTGATTTCCAGTTTATATTGGAATCAATTTTAATGCCTAGTAGTTTAAATTCATTTACTTCTTCGATGGTATTTTTATTAATTTGTAATGTCATTTGTAAAGGTTTCTTTTGTGTCGGTTTAAATTGTATTATTTTTGTTTTTTTTAGATTCATTTTTAAATTATGGTCGTCTAGCCAATTTGTTACGGTTTTAAATATTTCAATGAGGCGTTCGTTACATTCTACGCTGTTCGTGCAATTAAGTAGTAGGGAGACGTCATCGGCAAACATAATACACGTTGTATCCAGTGTCTTTGGCAAATCGTTGATGTAAACCAGAAACAGGATACAAGATACAACACTTCCCTGCGGCAGTGAGCAAGTGGTGCTACGCATTTGTGATGTGACTACTTTGACTTCTCCAGACTCCTCACAAAGGTAATCAATCTGTACGCATTGTTTCCGATTTTCTAGATATGATTTAAACCACTCGTGTGCTACCCCTCTGATTCCCATACCATATAATTTAGAGAGTAAAATTGTATGAGAAACATGATCATAGGCCTTTGTCATGTCCAATAGTAGGCCCACGCCATATTTTTTGGAATCAATTTGTGAAAGAATTTCCTGTATGTACTTAAATACAGCAATAGTTTTGTTATATATGCGAGAACAGGGCCCACAGGCGTTCGTGTAAGTTGATATTAATTAAACAACAGAAGACGTTTAATAGGGTCCAAATGTAGGGTCCCCGTTTAGTTAATATTTGAATACGATACGCTAAGTGTGTGCTTTGCCATGTGAAGCATTAAATTGGGGATAATGGAAGCATATCGCAGTTAAAATTTAAATTAACATTGACTTTAGGAATGAGATCATAGTAGTATTCGGCTACGTTTTAATAGTCTTCAAGAAATAAAAAGCACGCAGGATGATGAAAATTGGTCAACGAATCGAGTTTAACCTACAAATGCAATTTAAATTGATTCCGTCTCTATTTATTACTACGAAACAGAAGGAGACGTCATCATAGATAACTGAAACTTAACAGAGAGTGGTGAAAAAGGCTTTTTTTGTAGTAGTATTTAACAATGTAACCAATGATTCTGTATGCAACCAATCCCGACACAATAATATTTACAATACAATACAATAACTGTTTATTAAACACCACATATAACAACCAAAACAGAAAAAAGGTATACAGAATATTACAAGGTAACTAACAATGGGCGGCCTTATCGCTACAGAGCGATCTCTACCAGGCAACCATATTGGAACTACTATCTACGCGCAATACCAAAAAATAAATTCAAATCTTGTTATTTTTGGCAAATCAAATGGCAGATTTCGGGATCGGCTTTGAAGTATCACTGTATTTATTTGTAGGTTTGAGGGTTTTACGTTAACAATGTCAGTCGCCGAAAAGTTTGACAGGCAACGAGTCTAAAGCCGGATAATCCCGAAGTACATGTATACAGTCGAGATTCCACATATTCGCACAATATGGACAGAAGCGATGTGAGAGAAGATTTGACCCAGAATTTCGACGGAATTTTGTGTTTTTGTCTGAACATTTGCTATTGTTACTTGGTAATAGCTTAAGCGAGTGGTTATTGTATAACTTGAAAAAGTTATGATTCTTTATACACACACACACATACACACACACAAATCACGTCTCTTTAGAACAAAACTGACCATAGGCCTGGGGGACTATTCTGAATTTCGATTTTCGAAGTTCGTATCCTACCGTTTCTCTTACTCGGTCTTCGAAAATCGCATACATACATACATACGTAAATCGCGTCTTTATCCCTTACGGGGTAGACAGAGCCTAAGGTAACAAGACCTAAAGGCCACGTTTAGCAAGACTGGGCGTATAGGTGGAAAGTGGAATCTAAATAGTGATGGGTTGCTAGCCGCATCGCCTATAACATGATTCCTAAGATTTTCGCCCATTCCCTCGATGGGATTTTACCATCTGCGCGGGAAGAGAAGCAACGGTGCATTCTATGATTTTTTCTTTACTTCCAGACCACCATGGAAAAATGATTCTTTATTCTTTATAGAAAGTAAAACCAAAGCTAAAACCTGAACTGAGTCGGAATTGAACCGCATTAAGACGTCACGGTAAGGCCCTTGGATTCAGTTGCAATAAAAACCAGAGCAGAAGTTGTCATAATTAATTTTTGCAATCAATACTGATTTGGAAACTTGTATTTGAAAGAAAACTATAGAGAGAAATAGTACTTATATCATTTGGTCCTGTAGATGTGCAGGTTAATAATTGTATAATATAATCAATTTGATTTCTTCCATGCTGGTCTGGGAGTAAAGAAAAAACATAGAATGTACCAGCTGCTTCTCTTCTCGCGCAGATGGTAAAAGCCCATCGAGGGAATAGGCGAAAACCTTAGGAATCATGTTATAGGCGATGCGGCTAGCAACCCATCACTATTTTGATTCCCCTTTCCACCTATACGTCTACAATCATGCTAAACGTGGCCTTTAAGTCTTGTTACCTTAGGCTCTGTCTACCCCATAAGGGATAAAGACGTGATTCATGTATGTATGTATGTATCAATTTTAATGATTATCACTTATTGTTTTTAATGGAAAGACAAAAACAGTACGAAGTCAGACACTGATTATAATTCTACTGACATCAAATAAGAATTCAAATTTAAACTGATTTAACTTACAAAGGGCTTATCTTTACGGACAAAGATCACGAAACTCAACACTTACATAATAATTCGATAAGACGCCGACTTAGAGCTGACAAAAGTTCAGACAATTGAGTTCATGTGTTTGACAAAAAAGTACGTCGAGCAGAAACTTTCGCCTTTGCCTGTTTGTTAAACTGAAACTGATTTTGCCAAAGTTCCAAGTTCCCTTAAATTTACTTTCTTCACAGAAAACAATGTTACAACTTGAGAGACTTTGTGTCAACTGCTAAATTTTAAGTTTCTATCTTAGGTGCTTTTGGGGAGGCCTGAGTTTAGCACTTGATTAAAAAAAAACGTCTGCTATCTTTTTATTGTTTTCCTTCCACTTGAGTGGTATAATACAAAGAGTAGAACCGTTACAGCTCCGCTTTATACTTACGAGTATAGTCATCACGTGTCCCCTTATTTTGTAGACAGAATTTTCACATAATTTCATTTCATAGATTTTTTTTTCAAAGAATATACATCTATTAGAATATTAAATCCAATAGTTTCATTGCAAATACTCTTCATTTCAATGGAACATATTTTAAAGAAAATTTGTTCAATGAATTGTACTACGTAGAATAGTTTTTCCAAAAGATGACATTTGGTAGATTTTTTTTACATAAGTTTATTTTTAGGATTTCTAAGATGAGGGTACAATAATGTAAAACAAACTTAACTATTGTGAATATAAGAAGTACAACGACCACAACAAAAAACAAATTCAACCAAGAACGCAAGGCTATGTTACCTGTAAATCATCTGGCTGAAATAAAATTAGCAACCTTACACATGAAATGGTTTTCATTGTTATAACTATTATATTAACTAAATAATATAAGAATTAATAATATTTGATTTGTCATTCTACCATTTATGTATAAAAATAAAAATAATATTGGTTTTAAAAATCAATGAATTGTGATTATATGAAATGAGTTTTTCATGAATTGATCATTCTATAAAATGAGAATATGAGAAACAATTTCTGTGAAACAAAATTCTATAAAAATATTGTCTACAATACAGTGTACAACCAGTCAACACATCAACTCAAATCAATTGCCTTGCTTCTCCGCAATCATGAAAAATTAGACCTCCGCAAAGTAACGACTGATTCAATAAATACTCAACACGGTCTATAGGAGCCTGACCAAGTGCAGATCCAAGGCAACTTCGAAGAGGACGGTCCTGAGTTTTTCCACAAAGTTTTTCGCGGCTGAAAAGTTTATGGACTTTAATTCTGCACAGTCATTGTGAACCCAGAAGTTTAAACTCAAGCTTGAACCTCAAGCCACTGTTTGCAAGACATTAGGTCAACCATTTAGGAGACGTGTCTTTTATTTACTCATTTTGCGGGAATACGGCTTATAAGATAAAATAGCTATAAGGAATAGTATTGAATTAAAACGTATCCACAGTAAAATACATAAAGAAAGAAAGAAGACATTTATTCCTTTTTGCAAGACACACAAATATAAGAGAATATATACACCATTTATTTTATAGAAAAAAAACACACATACACATGAAAAATAGATCATCAGCGATGTGTGTGTCTTCGCAAAAGTGAAACGGTCGCTGGCTCAGCATTACGCTGTTAGACACCTGCAGCACTGATTTTCAGCCAGAACCGTCTATGACTCACGAAACGATACACAGATAAAATATACTACATAATCCATAAACTTTTAGGTAAGCAAAGCAATAAATAGATAGAACTCGACTTATGTGTAACTAAAGGAATACATAAATTAATTAAATAATAACGGTTTACAATTTATCACTAAATTGTCGGTGAAACTATTACATATACAATTTGTTTTGATCGCGTAATCTACAAATTGGTTTAGGTTATGTTAGGTTTATTTTGTAACAGTCCTATTAAGTGGCCATTTTCTGAGAAAATTGCATTATAGTTATACATACATACATATATCACGTTTTTTTCCCTTACGGGGTAGACAGAGCCTAAGGTAACAAAACATTAAGGCCACGTTTAGCATGATTAAGGGCGTATAAAGGGCGTGTAAGGTGGAAAGGGGACCAAAATAGGGATGGGTTGCTAGCTGCATCGCCTGTAATATGATTCCTAAGACTTTCGCCCATTCCCTCGATAGACTATTACCATCTGCGCGGGAAGAGAAGCAACTGGTAAATTCTATGCTTTTTCTTTACTCCCAGACCAGCATGGAATAATTATAATTATACTTTATGACTCATTATGCATTTCAAACTATGTGTATTTTACTAAATATGTACCCCTAATTGATATCCCTTGATCTGTACATGTGTATTTCAAAATATCGGCCTGAAAACGTTTTATATATTTCACTTGGACTTCTTAGAATAATAGAATCCGATACCCGGCGTCCAATACATCAAACGCGGTATATTTTTGTGGATCCCAGAGATCTCATTTGTCACGTAGCCCCGATATTTCCTAGGGGAGCATCCCCAAATAACGTCACTAAATTTTTTACCACAGAAGGCGTAGTTCCCGCGGCTCACGTTGCCTAAAGAAGACGTAAAATGAAAAAAAATTGTACAACCACCAACTTTGTGTTTCGTGGACTATCATTTATTTACCCAATGCATGATTCGAATCCACTAGTTGTAAGGAAGCTGTCGTTGTCTAAAAACTTGAATTTCTGTCTCCTTTCCCATTACGGTTGCGCCAACATTTACATTACATTACGAGCCTTCCTGTTCCTCAAAGGGCCGGCAACGCACTTGTGATTCCTCAGGTCTTGCAGGTGTCCCTGGGCGATGGTGATTGCTTTCCATCAGGTGACCCGTCTGCTCGTTTGCCCCCTCTTATGTATAAAAAAAAAAAATCGCTACGTTTACAACGTACTGTTTACGGGATACCCAATTCTTAAATTGGCGAATTCCATCCAAGGTCCCTCGAATCCTTTAAAAAGCTTGTCCTCGTTTCGGATCCCATTTGAATTTCATGAATATTAATTGACAAATTTGTTCGGATGGTAATACCGACCGATATCGGCATCACATCTTAATATTCCGGCTTTGGTTGTTGATAAACTTTTTATATTTAAATTTAATATCGGCTACTGCGCGAGACTTCTAATTACCCGGCTGAAAGGGAAGGGAAATACTAATTTGAATACGTTAATTACAATAACAGAGTTTGACGCCATCAATATTATCAGTTTGAAATAGGAACCTATTTGGTATATTCACTCACTGTCGAATTATTATGGCTCCATGAACCGAAGCTATATTGTCTTATGCGCTTGCAATTACAATGTATGTTCCTGCTGTATCTGTCTTAAGTAATCTTGTACTGTTGGAAATAGTGATTATGATTACGATCTGTTAGGCATTAAGTATTCCTCTTAAGACCTGACTGCCTGTTCAAATCTTAGTCCCCAAAAAAATACCATTGCGTTTTGTGTGAACAAAATCTTTGTTCAATAGATGATATTATTATTACTATCCTTTACAACTGTTTTTAAGTAAGTAAACTCTTTATTGTGCGAAATAAACATAAGACAACATCACTTAATGCTCCTCTCTTTTACTCAAAGGTTAACTGGTAGAGATCCCTTATAGGGATAAGTTCGCCGTTGTGCATATATAAGTTCTTTTTTTGTTGATTTGCTTCTGCTTCTTTATATTTGTACAATAAAGCATTTAATTACTTATACAATATAATCTAGAACTTACAAAATATGTAATTCCATTCAAGAAACAAATTCGAACAATTCGACGATTCAAGAAAGTCGACATTCAGCTTTACGAAAATTCTGCCGCTAACCCTTTTTAACCACAAACTAAGCGTTTAAGCGTATACATAAATTGCGTTCAAAGCGTTTTCAACGCAGATACCATTATGGCGTGAATTCTAAAACCCAAGAGGCTAACTAGACTTCCAGCAGCGTTATGTATGGGGCCTATTACGGACCTAATCTTGAAGCCTTTCTCATATAAATTATCACCACCGAGCTATTTCCCGAGAAATTTCACTGATATCCCGCACGTAAACAGCGGGGGCAATTTAATAAGACTCGCTTTAATTTAGTGTGATGATGTTTTAGTGGCATTTGTTATTAGTTTAGAAGTTCTTTTTATGTAACAAATGAAAAAAAAATCGTATTTTATAATTTTAAATGTTGCATTGTTATTAGAGTTCTACCAATGCGCGAAAAAGCAGTGTGACTGCTAGAAGTGGATCTAAAATACGTAACAAAGATGCATGCATACATAAATCACGTCTTTATCCGTTACGGGGTAGACAGAGTTTAAGGTAACAAGACCTAAAGAGCACGTTTAGCATGATCGCGGGCGTAAGGATAGAAAGGGGAATCAAAACAGTGATGGGTTGCTGGCCACATCGCCTATATAACATGATCCCTAAATTTTCTCCCAATCATCAAGGCAACAAGCGTCAACAACAAGAGTCAATAAGAGGTACATTCGCAAGATTTGAAGAAATTATAGATACAAAATTATGTAAGTACCTTAGGAAGTTAAAATAAGTTTCAATGAGAATATTCATTTTTTTAATTAGACCGAAGGATTTGGTAGAATCAGCGTCTCTAACATAGCCTTGAGACAGCTTTTCTTGCTTGCTTTGCTCCTATATGATTATTCAACGGTTGTGTAAACTATGCTGTAATAATGTGACCGAATGTACATTAGGTATTTTTTCTATTAAAGTTATGCCAAATTTATGAGATTATTCTCTCATGGCCCACGGTGATGTTCTAAAAAAATGAAAAATCCGAGAGTGAAAAATGTTGCCAAAAAGATTTCAACGTCCATCTATTACTGCAGAGGTGCCCGTGTTTTGCCATAAAATGCTGCTTCTGCACCAAAAACTCAAAAATGTCGTCAATTACGAGTCCACTTGGTGAAATTTCGCCACTCGAAAAATTTATATGTAAGTAGGTATAACATGTATTCAAATCGTCATCGTTAAGTCTAACACATCTAAATATAACTGCGAAAGTCTTTTACTTCACGCTTAAGCCGCTGAAATGATTGAGTTGGAAATTCGGAATAGATCTGATAGTTTCAGTACCGGGGAAGGACATAGGATAGTTTTCATCCCAAAAAATGGTTAAGTTCCCGCGGGATAGCGATAAGCGTATTCTGCGTATACGGAGTTATGGGCAACAACTAGTCACTACATAGTAAAAAAGAAAGTTGCTTTCCTGTCTGTCTGTCCTTGTGTATGCTAAGATTTTTAAAACTACGCAACGGATTTTGATGCGGTTTTATTTTAATAGATAGAATGATTCAAGAGGAAGGTTTATATATTATGTATAACTCAACGCGGACAGAAGCTAGTAAGGTATAAATAATTTAAATTTGGCCCTTATTTTTAAGGCTATGCAAGCCACAGATCATCTAAAAACTGCAAACAAAAAATAATTTATACACAAGATTTTTTGCGGACTGTACTTGCATTGTCATCCATCCTACAAATGTACGCCGTAGGAGTGCTGCTATAAAGTAGACATCAAACGTCTAGACACCTTTTACCTTAAATGTATTTGGTCTATTCTATTTACATAATAGTAAGTCTATTTTAAACACGGAAGCACGAGTAGATACTGCGGCGGAGTGGTTTTTCATTAGTAAAAACTCCTATAATCAAACAGCAGTTTGGATGCAGTGGTCAAGTTAGCATAAACAAAAGTAAATTGTATAAAGCAGTATTCTACTGCGAACTAGTTTGAAAAAATATGGACGGGATGGACAATACAAAAAGAGTATCCTTGTGGCTTGTGCCACCGGATCGCTGGAAGGACCAACCTTATTGAAAATTTGAATGATACTGAATGACACACAAGACTGAGATAAGAAGAGAAGCGTTTAGAAGACCTTGATGCTAAGCGTCATCATCATTACTCGTCCCACAGCTGGGCACAGGCCTCCTCTCAGAATGAGAGAGCTAAACAAAACGACATGATGCCTACAAAAAAATTGTGTTTGCATTAGGGCTAGAACCTACACTTGACCACAGCTTTTTTCTTCTACCAAACAATCGATCTGGAAATATATCAGTTTTTACTCACTTGGCGATGCTTTGGCACGTCTGATTTGTATAGTCCTTTCTTTTAAGTTCGATTTTGCAAGCCATTTCAGAAGTAGCCATAACGGTATCCTGGATTAGACAACCGAGAGAGAGAGAGAGAGAGAGAGATGATAAATTAAGATAAGTACCAATGCCAACTTTCAAGTCAGTCTTTGTAAGCAATATAATTTCTGTAATCAAACGATGTGACAATAAAAATATACTTGTCTTCTGTGTCCGATTGCTACAATATAAAGAATAAGGCACTGAAGACTCATGGCGAGATCGAGTACACTTCCCTTTTTACTGTACGATAAAAAATGTTTCAAGATGTCGACCCATAACACGATAACTTCATAAAGATCAAAATCAATATTACCGCGCAAACGATAAACCCTTTTTATTCGGGATCATAAATATCAGCTTTCGCTAAATAAGGCTTTACGGGTAATCATCGGAAAATAAGCACTAAAGTAAAATACGACCGACAGTATACGAAATATCGAACGCAACTGTTCGCTCTTGAGTGAACTAGAAGTGATATCTGTTGTGACAAAGGTAAATTTTACAAAATAATGTTAAAACAAGTGACGGCAGTACCAAAAGATGGGTTTACGATTCTAGAAGTCGAATGCAGTCGTCGATGTAGTAAAATTAACTGTAGCGTTTGACTGAGACCACTCAATTTCTTTTGTTAATGGGTGGAGCAACTGTATCTTATCACTCGTTGCTATAGTCATGTTCTACTCGGTCACTCTTTAAACCGTAAGTTAATTGGCATTATTCATTTCTTTAAGCTGTGCTTTTAACACCTTTATTTAATAAAATGGACTATTAAAAGCAACTAATTTGAAAATGATGCTTTTACGTAGCATTGTTTTTTAATAATAAATGTTTCCCACGATCCCAATCGCCATCGTTCAGCAATAAAAAAAACTGTTTTGTCTATACGTCAACGTCATAGATCTTGTGAAGTCAAAGTCAAACTCAACCAACGTTTGTGTGGTCGAATTCTTTCCGTCCGTTGGTGTTGTTATTGTTGTTGGTCTTGTTTGGTGCTGTTTTTGTTTTTCTCTTTTGACCCCTGCACATCTTTCTCGACTTCTTCTACTTGCATTAAAGAGGTCTTCGCAACACTACATCGCGTAAACTTTGAAATATTCCATTTTAGCTTACGTACACCGTTCCTTCCGCAAATCTCTGATTTTCACAATGATTTTGTTGGGGCTTTTTCAACACAGCACCTTTGGGCACTTCTTATTCGGTTTTAATATGATTTACTTTATTCATCCTTATGTGTCTTACATCATGTAAACAAACACTTCTTAAAGACATTGTCACACTTTTCTTTTGGGTTACACAATAGTTATGTTGTTGTAGACTTAAAAAAACTCATGAAGTATTAAATCGACCAAGTGACCACAGAAAAATATTATTTTTAATAAGATTTTCTCCAATAATCGTAGGAACGAATCAATCAACTCGAGAATATCTGCAACCTGAGTAGCGCCACAAAATCGAAAACGTGATACAAGTTCTATTTATTTTTAAAGCGAAATAATCAGTCACGTTTTATGTATATTTTATCAACATTTCTAATCACTACTAGTCATTGCCTATTATCACTTTTGATGTTACGTTTGTTTACTTGATAAGACAAGTAAGGATGAATCGACCATAGTTATATGTACCTAATTAGTTACAGATTTCATTTCAGTTTCTTAGTAAACAAAAACTCACTGGTAGCGAAGTAGTAGGGTAGATGTTTTTGTGCTTTAACGTAAATCTCCGCATGGTAGCGCCTGATTCAATCTATTTTTAAGAGTTCCAATTGTGTGATAAAATGAAGTTTATACTTTGACAACGTTTTCTCTCAGTTCCTTGTACTCTAGCGTAAATGCAAAAGGTCCACGTAAACCGTTCTATTCATAGGCTCTTCCGTAATGCTGAATTCTTTGGCATGCGAGCAGCATTCGTCACGTACCCCGGTCATATCCGTCGGGATCTCGGAGACATTCTTAAATTTTCATAGCGAACACATTTCTCTGCGCCCTACGTGTCACGGCGAAAAGTGAAAATACGAAATTGCGAATAGAATTTTATGTGAACCATTCCCTGCCGATTGGGGACCCGTGCGTTCGCCGAGTGCAGTTCCAGTTCGTGTATAATATAATATACTTCTGGAGAATGTAGTATTTGAGAAACGGGCGGTTTTGTCAGATTTTCCTTAAGAAAATCTCGTAGTTGTGAATGAAGAATAGAACAAATGAATGAAGAATAGCGGATGATCCAAAAGTTTAGAAAGTAACTGCTATTCCTGTTAATTGGTTAGTATTTTACTTCAAAAGCATAAATTCGTTGTTAGCGATTCACTTCTAACTAATAAAATTTAATAAAATCTTGTACTTGACGTATTTTTTCACGTAGCTTTTTACATTCGGGTAATCAATTTGCAGCATTTAATTGTTCGTGTCGTATTTTGCCCTAGACGCATTTCGCCGCGATCGATGTTTGTTTGCACTAAAATTTTGTAATACAGGATCGAGGAAATGCGACTAAAACTAATAACGACTAAAAAATAACGATTCAGATACAACACGAAACTTATAGCGACTGAAAATAGATATCGCGATAGATCGCACACACTCACACACACTTTCTTTCTATTTTTCTATTTTTATTTTGTATTGTTCTTATATTTTGAGTAACTCACTTGGCACTCACGATAGAGACCCAGAGTCTAGTGCGAAGGCGGCTGTTTCACTTACCGCATAAAATGTCAGCTACCTATCTCTATGTAATAATGTGTTCTTTGTAAAATGTGCTCTTTGTAACTTCTGTGGTGAAATAAAGGTAAATCGCTACAGGGAATTACCTTAAATTTCTTCAAATAAATTAATGATTTAACGAACTTGCCTGAAGTGAATTTCTATCATAAATGCGAAGGCCAAAGCCGAAGAGATGTTTCGAATAAGAGAATTCCAAATTGTTCAATCTTTACCAGATCTCAATTGCGTTTGAAATCCACAATGCAGTCGAGTAGACCAAAAGTTGATTTTCAAATGACAAACGAGGAATTGTTACTGTCGTTTTGTATAACATTCCCGCGTATTATGATTGAACGGTAACCAAACCTCAGGCTGTCCCCACAGGCTGAATTGGCGAGCAGATTATTCATCATTTTCCTATCGTTTTTCCGGGTCCGTTATATTTTTAAAGTAAAGAGCGCGCGTAAAAGTTTTCACAAAAGATTAAATCATTTTGACGATATTTCTTAGCAATGCTTTTTGGCTAAATTTGTCTACTAACAATATGTAGTTATGGTAAACAAAATTAATTGGTACCTATTAAGTATTTTAGTAAAGAAACAGATACAATTCACAAATTGCTTTCGAGACAGTAGGACTTTGATCGGCGGACACAAAAAAAAAGTACTTTCGACACGGTTAGCGCTGGCCACAGGTGACCCTAGGGCTGGCGCTTACCTCTCTCAAAGGCTAGGAATAGCAGTTCAGAGGCAATGCGGTCAGCGTCTTGGGGTCGATGCCTGTGGCGGAATATTTTGACGACCATATTGACTTTATAGTTTTATAATTAGTAGTAGTTCTAGTTTTAAAAGGTATTAGTCTGTTTATAAATAATTATCTTTATTCACAAAAAAATAAAAATAACATTAATATATGCATTAAGGTTTTATACAGACGAGGGAAACATTAAACTCGCACTAAAATATTTTTATTACTCATTACAATTTAATCGGTTCTCAACTACTGGGGGATGCCATTAACATACTTATAACTAAAATACAATTCAAAATTAAATTATTACCAAATTTTGCCGAATTAAGTTACCTGCTATACTGACAATCATTTTACTATACTGTGAATTATGTTGATCAAGATGGAGTACGTCTGTTTTAATTACCATTTTATGTTTTTTTTACGCAAGTAATTCAAATTCTACCTTCCACTAAACCACAGCGACTGTGCTGACACAGGAATGTATTGTATACAGTGGAAAATAAGTGTCAATTGATTTGTTATAAAAACACCAGGTAACTGTAATAATTGCGGGTATTTATTCGATGATTCAACAATAAATATTTCATGATGAAATAAATAATTCACGAAGTACGTGAAATAGTGTTTTACAAAACAAAACGCATGATCAAACAACTAAAATAGAGGGTAGTTGTGCGCCGCTGTCAGTTGCGTCGAGCAGCCGCGCGAACAGAGCGCTGGCGCGCAGTGTTCGTTTCGCTGCCGCTCGCTGGGGCGAGCGCTCCGAGAGGAAGGACTACGAAATAGTCCGAAACATGTCGAGCTTCACTTGACTTTTTATACGTGAGTTATACAACAAATACAAATACAAATATTCTTTATTGAACACCACAAATCAGTACAAAACAATACAGAATCAAAGAACAAAGTAGACAATAGGCGGTCGGAGTTATCCGTTTATGTGTAATTTATAACTAAAATAGTTTTGTTTCACATGGAAGAAAATGAAAATAGGTGCTATTATCGCGAAAAATCTAAACGTTAGTACGGTAATATTAGTGAAAATCACTATATAATATTCGAATTGGATGGACTAATACATTTTTAAATGTGTAATTCTTATGAATTCAAAAAAAAAGCAAAATTTATTTTTGCTTATTGGCCGCCAAAGCCTCTTTTACATGTATTTTTTTAAATTACCAGCGCATTCGGAAATACCATCATTGTCAAGAAGAATGCGCTGCAAGAAACTTTTTTTTTCTAATAGTTCATGTTAGACTGTAACAAATAAAATTTGCACAAACAAAGTTTGTAACAAACGCTTGTAATTCCCAATTTCGCGAACTCAAAGGACTGACTGAGCCTTGACATTAATTGCTTAATTATTTTTGTCAAGAAAACAGATTAATGTACTTCAAACAGTCTCATTGACGTCTTTCGCACCCCATTTCTTACCGACCGAGGAAATTAGCGCCGGCCGAAGTTCAAGGGTTTACAGAATCAGCGGGTAACAAATTGTTGTGACATAAATACTGTTTGCTTTCGGGTATTTATGAACGCCTTTGTTGACTCACTTCAGCGTTTTTTTGACAGTTTCTTTTGTATTTCCATTCGCAAATGGCACTTCACTTTTAAACACGGTATTGGATAACAACGGTTATGAGACTTTAGTAGGTACCTATAAGGCTAATATGTAATTTGAAGTTACAAATTCGAATTTTGTTAAGTTCCTTTCTGCTCACACTAATAGAATTTCTTATTAGAGTGAGAGGGATGGAGTAGGCGACGCCCATCACTCCATTCCATTTTTTGCCATTTATTCGCGCACAATGTTGCTAAACGGGGCCTGTAGGTCTTACCATCTTAGGCTCTGTCTACCCCGTAAGGAATAAAGACGTGATTTGTGTATGTGTATGTATGTAAAACATGCACAAATCCCACAAACTTAGCTACTTTCCAAGATATACTGGCTAGTTAGACACGGGGAGTGGCGGGGTAGCAAGGTAAATGTTTTTTAGTTCATATAGAAGCTGAGGTAAACCTTAGAGAAAGCGCTAACGCCTAAAATCTAGCTGTGATTAATATTCATGAAAATACAAATGGAGACACTGGCACGAAATGACCGGGCTTTGCCGGCATTAGTTATCGAAATTCCTTAATTTTGTACCGGGATTAAATTCTGCCGGTAACCGTTCCCGCTATTAAAGTTACTGGTTGAATAAAGTTCCTGGGCAATAATTACATTGTGAGTAAACGGCGGGAAATTGAGTTTAGCTTTAATTTTGTTAATAACTAATTTGTTTAATAGACTTGCAGTCGTGGTGCGTCAGTTTGGACCGCGCATGAGAATTGAGGGTAGTTTAGTGGTATTGTTTTGCATGTTTGTCTATTATATCGGGTTCTGGTCTCGTCCGCGTGTCGTCAAGAGCTGCGGTTCGGTTTTGGATCCGTCCGAGGGGAAGAGCAGTGCTTGGTCCGGTGCACCCTGGGCATCGGTTAATAATTTCCTGGCAGATTCTGAAGGATATCCGTTGGCTAAGAATCTGAGGGGGAGGGGTCTTTTGACCGTGTTCTACCGTACAACGTTGCCGACATTTTTGTCACAAGATTTTTGAATACTGTATTTTATATCTCTAAAAGGTGGGATACCTTTTAGAGATAAGTTCTCCTTTGAACATTAGTCCTGTATTGATCTTATTCTTGAGTTTAATGTACAATAAAGTTTAGTGTTATACATACATACTATTTTCTACGACATTTTTTCTTTGGTGAATATTAACTGTTTAAGTACCTACTAGCAAATGAATCAAGAATTTTTATTTCTTGATTTTTATGTTTACTTTTACGGTTGTTTTACGAATAACTGTTTAGTTTAAAATGTCTAAAATTATTTTGATTTAGTTTTACCAGTAAATATTTTCCTTCCATTTTTTTATCTTGTTTATTTTTGCAGTTCCGTTGAAAATATTTGGGCTGTTTCAGTTTCATTATTAAAAAAACGACCAACACTGAATTCAAGTCTGTAGACTGTTTACTGACAACACTGTCTACTGTGTCTACACACTAAAAATCCATTACATAAAAAGTAGAAAAGCAACAATTCAATCACCTTTAGACTACTTATATCAGCAAGCTCGTAATGTAAAATTCATTTAACGTTGGATATTTCAATACTAACCAAATAATAAAATATTGAAATCCTAATGGACGTTTATAAATATTTAATTCGTTCTCGATCTCGCATTCAGAAATATTCATATTTCTAATTTTATATTCAGCAAAGACGGCCGTGTCATTAAAATCCATTAGCGCAATAAGACAACAAAAGCTAAAGAACTAATGGGAAACAGAAATAAAGTGGGATAATCATTGACTTGCTGATAAATAAGCTATAACGGCATTCTTTGAGAGCGCGGGTGGGAAAGTCAACTGCGGGTTCCGTACCAACCATAGACAGGAGAAAACACACGTGACAAACAAGTCAAAATTATCATGCTTAATTCACCTACTAAATGGAGGAGGCCTATGCCACGAGGCACGCCGAATTACGCGATAATTTATTAAAAAAACTAGCTTCTGCCCGCCACTTCGTCTGCGTAGAATTATACATAAAAACCTTCCTCTTGAATCACTCTATCTTTTAAAAAAACCGCATCAAAATCCGTTGTGCAGTTTTGAAGATGTAAGCATACATAGGACACAGGGACATGGGGACAGAGAAAGCGACTTTGTTTTATACTATGTAGTGAAGACAACAACAATGTACTGAAATTGTAGCGAAACGGAGTAAAAAGGGGCTATATAGATTCCACCAAATGATTATTTAGGTTAGATGTAGACACCCATTTGTATGGAGTATGTATTTTTTGCAAGTTTTTATTTTATTTAGATGTATGTATAAATGGATGTTTGTATATAAGTGTGTTTATTTTGTCAAATTTTGAAGCAGATATCTTCAACCGATTGGTTGAAATGTCGCATATTTGAGTAAATCGGATGACAATGCGAGTACAGTGAGCAAAAAAAATAGCCTCCATTAAAAATGTAGTTTTTGACAGAAGTTTATTTTTATTTTGCTTTATTTTGTGTTGTCTCCGTTTCACTTTGGGTGTAAATGCTTTTGTAAGTTCAGTTGTGTCTTCCTCTACAATTTGAATTCCTCAACTTATTCCTGTGATTTTTTTTAAAGGCTTCGAAACTTAATTTTTTTTTAATTTTGAAATTATGGTGATTTTTAAATCGACATTTGTTTAGTGGCCACTAAAATGCAAACTATCGGTGTTTATGGAGCTACACAAAAAAAGTTTAAAACAGAGAAAAAACCACGTTTTTTAAGCCATTAGCCATCTACTATTATTAGAATTTTATTTACAATAGCTTACTGCGCTTTTCGTTTCATTTTAAATACGCAATTAATTTCATTTTTACTGACCGTAAAAACTATAATATTTGTGGTAAATACTCGTAGTCAAATAAAAATTTAGAAGCACCGAACCCTACTGAAAGATAAATATTCCTTTTGCATTTTATTTCTATTTTATTCTCTTGGCCTTCCCGTTTTCTTTTGTTCTGAATGATTTATGGAGTACTCTAACCTTACAAAACATTAAACATTGGAACGAAGGAATGCAAGCAATCATACATAAATTTCATACAAATTCGTATGATGGGGGAAATGAAAGAACGTAATGTCTTAGTGGGGGAGAGAGATTTAGATTTATGTAATTATTTCCCCCCATTGTGGTTGTTTCAATTTAGTATTTTTTAGGATTTATGGACAAAGGAGGTACCTACTGAAATGATTTCAACGTTTTTTTGCAAAACAATTATGTTGATTAAAAGAAAAGTAAGAAAGACATTTCTTTTAAAAGTTGAAAGTTTTAAACTTATATTCGTGTGTTATTTTTACGTGCAAAACAGTGACCTTGTTATTTTTTGCCTAACAGTTCGTACACTCTGTATAGAAAACAACTACGTTTCTACACAAAAAAACGTAACAAAAAAAACAAACCATTTATATTCATTCTATTTCACAAGCGCAATGACAATCCGACATAAAGGAAATATTTATTTACCTACCCCTCCGCGATAAAACATTACCAGAAAAAGTATATTATTTTCTTTTACCACGGAACATACTATAAAGAATAATAGGCAGGAAACGTGGATACCCCAGGACAACAAAACGCGTTCCTTTACTGACATAAAATAAATAATACGTTTATACTTTTGTTTTTGTAGCTTTGAGACTACTTGGAGGTAATACGAATTACTAATTTATATATTGTGCTAAGAAATATTACTTCTAAAGCCAAGCCCTGATCTATTGGAGGCTTTTGATCCCTCAAGACTCTTAAAAGCTAAAGGTACACCGAGGATAAAAACTGTAGGCTTATTATCTAGCTCGCTCGCAATCGCCATCGTGTTCATTTTGACTGTACCTGTATGAATGTGACAGCTAGCTGATTGCAATGCCAATTGTCAGGTCATACATGAACTGTCAAAATTTCCATTCCAGATCGTTACTTTTTTTCATATAGGTGTATGGAACGTGATGAACAGGAAAAAAATCTATAGTAAAATCTGGTGCACATTTTTCCTTGTACATAAAACCCAAAATATATAAATGCTGGAAAACGCCCAGTTACCGTCTCACACAACGCTTGCAGAGTCGCGGTCTCGACTCAAAAACTCGTCTGCCCCAACGGTCATTGGTTGGCCAGCCCACTGTCACTTCATCTTACTTATTCTGTGTGGTGTGTGCTAAATAATACTAATCGAATAATGCACAGAGACGTCAGGAGTGCCCGAAACCGACGAGCATATATGAAGAGATTGATCAATGTGGATGAAGCGAAAGAGGTATGTCAGAACAAAGTAGTCTTTGCATAGCCCCATGGGAAAGAGTCGTGACTATATGTATGTATCTATGTATGAATAATGCACTAAATTATTTAATGAACATTTTAATTAATAGTGTCAACTTAAGTAATAGACGATACCTTGAATGTTTTCAAACAAAACGTTTAACGTGCTATAAAGTGCGAACAGTTACAAAATTCCAATTTCTGCGAAAATCTGTTTATCCGAAAAGCGAAATATCAAACCGTAAAACTGTTACGAAAATTAAATTTAATGTTTGTACGCAATTTAGTTAGCACAAACTTTTAGTATTGTTCGGTTTGTTCAAAATTAATTTGCGTCAATGCATTTTGGATACCTACTATACTCAGGCACACAAATGCTCATATGTTTTGTGTGAAATTATTAATCGCATTGGGTAGGTGTATCTGCTTTTAAATATTCCAATTTGTATCTTTTTGAATTGTATTCGAACGCATTATTTTAGGTTTGGATTGATACACATTGAACCTTGATTTCAGATTGACTTTAAAATATCTAATTAGATGCAACTTGATGCATTGAAATCTGAAGTGAATACAGAAGAACGAGAGGAAGTGAAGTGAAGCGAGTGTAGGTATATTCTTTTTTCTGTTTTGGTTGTTATAATAATATGTGGGGTTCAATAAACAGTTGTTGTATGGTATTGTATTGTGAATGTGTGGCCGGTAGGCCTATAAAAATCATCAATATAAAGTAAAACCCCTAGAGTCTACGCAAGAGCAATGTTGCACCAATTCATTGCACTTGCTAGAGTTTGTCACTAGGCTTGCTCCGTAACAGGTTAAAATAACATTTCTATTTCACAAACATACGTAAATCACGTCTTTATTCCTTGCGGGGTAGACAGAGCCTACGGCAACAAGGCCTTAAAGGCCACATTTAGCGTAATTGTGGGCGTATGGGTTGCTAGCCTCATCGCCTACATGATTCCTACGACTTTCACCGATTTCCTTGATAGGCTTTTACCATCCCCGCGGGAAGAGAAGCATATGGTAGATACATTGTATGTTTTTTCTTTGCTCCCAGACCATAATTTTATTTAAACTTGTCATTACTTTCTACTTAACTCAGAAACCGTTGAATTCGTCTTTTTCCCACAAAGTAATTTTAAATAAACTGAGTTTTATTCAATACTTCCAATCCATTTCTTAAATTTACTCAATCCGATTAGATTTTCACTACTCAAATACTTTTTAAAAACTAGAGAGAACGTGATGAAAATAAAACAGATAGTCGTAATCCAATTTTTTAAACTTAAATAACAGAAATCGTCCAAATCGCTAGCATTAGGCAGGATGCCCACTACTGCCTGCATTGCTTCGTTGCAAATCTTTGGCAACACGAATTGCCCTAAGAATGAATGACCCTTTATGAACACGGCATAGAAAAAGCATTTCTACGAAACTACAAAACTATCTACAACTAAAGTTAAAATCCCCCAAAATTTTCATTGTAGCTAAGTTCAATTTATCATTAAAATAGCATTAAATTATAAAATATAAACCCATCTTGCATTAGTTGTTTACCTAAAATTCAATTTAATACCTAAAATACCTTGCATCATTTTGAGTTGATACTCTCAAACTGCTAAACCAATTTTTACCGCATTTAAATTGGAAACACACACACACACACACACACACACACACACACACAGCTTCGTCGATGACAAACTTATAACAGCCCTCTTTTTGCGTTGGGGGGTTAATAACAATCTACCAGAAAAACTTGCATTCAAATTGGTCTGGCCAATGACATAGGCCGATATTCTAGCCTTTCATTTGCCCGTATTTCATGTGCAATATAATGTTTGCCTTATTGATCTTAGCTATAACTATTTTCTTTGAAAACGTATTTTTTTCAGGAGCTTTGAAATGGCCACCTGTACAACTATTGGATAGGTTATGTTAGTTTTATAACAATCCTAAATAATCAACAGTTTAAGAGAAAAAAGCGTTACAGCCAATGATAAATTATGACAAATGAAATTATGGCAAACGATAGGGATACTCCAATGCAGAAGAGCATGCAGTTTTTACATGGGTTGACAAAGTAATCATAGTTATCGCAATAGCACTGTAGAAATCATGTGTGGGACAGGCATCACGGCCAATGTGCGTTCTACATGGAGCAAATCGGTGCTAACGAGATCGTTCATTGATACGACATTCGATAAAGCTATGTCCGACATTCCTTGCTATCTCACAGAGATCCGAGCTACATAACATCGATGTCAAAGGTTCGTATGTAGCGTGGCTAAGTTTTAGCTAAAACTCGAATCACTGCCATATGAGCTGGTGATTTTATGCCTTATATCCAACGCAAGAGTTAAAGTTAAAGACTAAAAAATTTAGAGAAGCGCTAACCGGAGTCGCGCAACGATTTTGTGTTTAGCAAATTTAACATTACTCTAGCTCATAAACTTACTTAATTACGAAACATTGCTATAACGAAATTACAAGTTGCATCAGACGAAGTTTTTTTTGTATGAATAATAAATTTAGATAATTATTTAAAAACAGGCCAATACTAAAACTTAAAGCACTACTAATTATAAAACTATAAATTAAATATACCGCTACAGGCATCAACCCCAAGACGCTGGCAGCATTACCTCCCTGAACTGATTCCTGACCTCTGAGAGAGGTAAGCGCCAGCCCTAGGGTCACCTGTGGCCAGCACTAAACGTGTCGAAAGCTTTTTAGAATACACTTTACGAATAAAATAAATCCACCAATGCAAAAAATGCAATTGCAAAAGTATGTTTTCCGTGACATAACTCTACATAAATACATACTCTTACATAAATCATGCCTTTATTCCTTGCGTAGTTGACAGAGCCTAAGGTAACAAGACCTAAAGGCCATGTTTAGCATGATTGTGAGCGTATACGTAAAAAGAGAAATTATAATGGAAAATAACGAATAAAAAAATATCAAAATATGTAGATAATAATCGGAGAAAATTTTGTTTGATAAAGATCCTTGCTGAAATCCCTAAATTATAAGAATAAGAAAACTTTATTGGCTGATACAGAAACACAAACGGAACATTACACATGGATACTTATTCCAACCAGCCAAATGGCCGCCACTCAGCTATGTGTCACGATAAGATCCAGGATAATATCGTGACGCTGATTTTCAGTGACGCCAGTTACGGAGTTAAGTTAAATTTAGTTATGAGTAAAAAAATTAAACATCATCACTACTAGTATAAAATAAAGTCGCATTTTCTGTCCTCATGTCCCGATGTATGCTTATATCTTCAAAACTACACAACGGATTTTCATGCGGTTTTTTTTAATAGATAGAGTGATTCAAGAGGAAGGTTTTCATGTACAATACATGCATAATATACCGTGCGAAGCCGGGGCGGGTCGCTAGTAACATATATATTGAAATGCGAAAACCTCAAAAAGAGCCACGTTGTGTCTACTTAATGGAATCGCCAGTGTATGTTTTGAATGGAGCTTGTTAGTGTTGCATTTATTTGTCCTTTTGACAGCACCTGCATTATGTCCGAGCGCTGAATAAAATTATTAAACGCTTTTTCATATTAAATTGTGGCTTTTCAGGATGTCCGTTTTATGTCAGAATAATTTTGATATTACCTTTAATAATCCTCTTAATTTCGCAAATGTTGTTATTTAAAGCCATGTATCAAAATAAATAAATTATGTATGTTCAATGAACCTTAGACTTTTTTTTGCTATCAGATATTTAATTACCTTGAAGCAATCTAGGCCAATATATAAACACCACTGTGTTATTAATTCCTTAATTACGTATTCAGATATTTTTAAACACGCCAACTCTTTATTTCAAATACATACATACATACATACATACCGTCACGCCTCTTTCCCACAGGAGTAGGCAGAGACTACTTTATTCCACTTGCTACGATCCTGACATATTTCTTTCGCTTCATCCACAGTCATCAATCTCTTCATACATGCTCGTCGGTTTCGGGTACTCCTGACCTGACCTTTTTCCAAAACGTCTCCTATTTGGTCTCGGAACGTCCGTCTAGGCCTTCCCCTCCCAACGCAACCATTCGCACTCCCCATATAGATCTGTTTAGTTAGTCTACTTTCATCCATCCGCTCTACATGCCCAAACCAACTAAGCATACTTTTTTCTATCCTAGTCACTATATCCTCTTTCACACCAGCACGTTCCCTTATCACACTGTTCCTTATTCTATCTTTCATTGATACACCTTCCATACTTCTTAACGCTCTCATTTCTACTGCATTTATTCTACTTTCATGCTTCTTTTGCCATACCCAAGTCTCGCTACCGCAATAAACAATAACAATATCAATCAAATAACAAATAACAATATTAAAACAAATAACAACACTAAAACAATATTAAAAATCAATAGTATCAGAGTTTACTACTAAAGCGATGTAATCTTGTTTCTAAAATAGTGCTCAGAAATATGAACACGTATGTGGCAGTCGAGGTCATTAATATCGATACAGCTATCATGTCAAATATATGTGTCTATACACCTTTATGATTAGATTAGATTAGATTTATTTATCACCCTTTAAAAAATACAATTAAATGTCAGACGTTAGTAATTCACAAAAGGATCGTCAATTGTAATAAAATAGTAATAATAATTATAATAACTGAAATTAAATAAAAAACAAAAATAAAGCTTAATGAAAATGTCAATGTAAATTCACAAAAATATCGTCATTGCCACATATGCCACAAACAATAAGGTCAGCACCTTATTGTTTGTGGCATACTTGCTTCTTTATTCATTTGTTTGTTTTGTCAATTTAGTACTAACCTCTTAGTTTTATAAGATTTAAATGTACTTCTAACCATTTATTTGGACTCAGTCTGAAATAAATTATTATTATTATTATAAAGGTGTATAGATGTTTTTGACGTCTTGGTAACGTACATAATATATTTATGCCCTTGGCTGTAAGCGATTGACAATAAGATAGCGTTCACATATTTTTGAACTTCAACACAGCTGCAGCAATTTATGTGATGGCGCGCTGTGCAAATAAAGCAATCACAAATTAAGCCACAGATTAAGCCAATACCGAATAATACAAGTGCACATCTACGGTTTATCTCAGATCTCGTAATACACCGTAGTTAATCTGTGCGCCGAGATTTATTTCGTCCCGCCCGCGGCAGAGTTACGAACGAGCTTAAATATTAAGGCGGCTGTCTATTTGTTATCTGCACACATTTCTTTTGTGAAAAGTTACTTTAGTTATTTATGGTAGTTGCTAGAAATTTTTGCAGAGAATATTTTAAAGTGCAATTTTCAATGCAAGTTTGTGTATTTTATATATCTTTATACATAAAGCCACGGATAATTAACGCAGAGTAACGAATACATTTTTCATAATAAGCACATAATTATAAACTTAAAGCCACGTTTAGCATCAACGTTTAGCAAGGGAAATCAAAATAGTGATGGGTTGCTAGCCGCATCGCCTATAACATGATTCCTAAGACTCACCCATTCCCTCGATGGGCTTTTACCATCTGCGCGCGAAGAGAAGCAACTAGTAAATTCTGTGTTTAAGGTTTTGTTACCTAAGACTCTGTTTACCCCGTAAGGGATAAAGACGTGGTATTATGTATGTATGTATGTAGATAATAATACGTCATGTTAAATTCATTTGATTAACCATTTATTAATGCGAATGAAAATATTTTTTTAAATCTGCTATTTAGTTTAATAAAGTATTTTTATAAAAAATGAGTCTTGAAATTACCGATTTATTATGAACAATCTTTGGTAAATTATATCGCTTTTTTTTCTCAAACAGGAGCGGATTAGAGTTAGAGCTGCATAAAAAGTTTTTTTTTAATCAAGATGCACAGCGGCAAAGTGTTTTCAGTTGTTTTCAACAGACACACGATCAATTTAAATAAACTTTAAGTGCATTGGCTCGTACCGGTGCCGATCCAGGGAATAACGAACAAATAAATACGGCAACGAATTCATATTAAAAATAAAATGGTTTCCGTTGCTGCCTGGGGAGTAGACCCAGAACTTAAACTGATAAAAGGTGGCACGAGATGGCGTTGGTATTCTTACAACCTTCCAACTAAAAAAATGTTTAACATATAAGTAGGATGTCAGATTTAATAATTTAACTTTGATCTGTATTCTTAAATTTCTTTCGAATCCAAGCAGCCCTTAACACCTTACAAAACACTCAATATGCTGCAAACAAATGAATTTACACATTCTCTTGAGACAAGAAAACCACTTTTACTACAATACAAGTACTAAAAAAGAAACATTATTTGTTTGGCATTACAATTACTAAAACTTTCGTGAGACAATTTTACGTAAACTACTGATAAAAACGCTTTAATTTACAATAATAAAGACTCTGATTTTACTCGCCCCACTGTCTTTGTTGTTTTGGATAGATAGTACGGGGTGCGATTCTGTGTTGCACCTTTAAACGAGATTTTCTAAAAAGATTGAATGTTGTTTGTAATTTAAATAATAATAATGACAGTTGAAAGAAAATTTTGACAAAAATCATTGTGATTTAGTGTAATACATTATTATTTACTTACGGGGTAGACAGAAGGTAACAAGACCTAAAAGCCATGTTTAGCATGATTTAGGGCGTATAGGTGGAAAATGAAATCAAAATAGTGATGGGTTGCTAGCCGCATCGCCGATAACAAGATTCCTAAGATTTTCGCCAATTCCCTCGACGGGCTTTTACCATCTGCTCGGGAAGAGAAGGAACTGGTAATTCTGTTTTTTCTTTACTTCCAGACCAGCATGAAAGATTCAATAAAATAATGAAAAACTTGTAAAAATGGTTTCAAATGCTATGCCGTCAACGAGAGTGCATCCATCCTAGCGGGCCCAGCCTCATTTGCATTCCTACCGTCGTTTGTTTAAAAGCGAAGGCTATTGAAAGGCTTCATCGCTTTACATTCTGTTTAAATATGGATTCGCTCGGAAAACTATTTTATTCGATATAATTCAGAAAATTTAAATTGTAGTAAAAACAACCATACATTTTTATTTTATTTCAATTTGTACACGAATTAATTTATTCAACACCACGACTAGGGTTTTTATTTTTGTTCAAATTTAAGAAATGCTTAGATGCGCACATGAAATAACAACGCGAAAAACAGTTACTCCGCCAAGCTTGTGTGAAATACAATTATATCGCTACCTTGGGGCTCAATTGTCGTATAAGCCATTTTGACGAAAATGAGATTTGAATGCAGTCTTGCTCAGTTTTTTTCTCTTTATCGACGTGCGTATTTAACATTTTCAAAATCCCAAATAAATATCAAATACAACCTCAATTTTCTGTTGCTCTAATCTAAATTTATTTTCTTTGTTATGGGTTCTACCGTAAATATTATGAATCCATATTTTGTTCTGCTTATAATTTTAAGAACTTCTTCTAAGCTTATTTATAACAGTTAAAAACAAGGAGTTACATTTTTTTTTTTAATTTTCTTTTTATGTTTTTGTCTCTCCTGAAAAGTCGACTTTTGGCTTATACGACAATTGGGCCCTAAAGTATCGATATGTTTGCTTCCTTGCATGCAAACATGTATTCCAAATTATGACTTACATCCTCGTGTTGAGCCCCCTAACTTCTATTCGACGCAAAAACAAATCTAGTGAAAGCTCACTGCCGCGTGAAAGAAAAAACCTATCTGTGATGAATGTGTTTTCCCCATTGAAAACAGAATGTAATCCCGTAATAGATTTACCTGGCTATTCAATAACGAAATGCATGCTCTGTAGGTCTTTCAATGTTTTTAGGGTTCGGTGCTTCGATGATGTGTACTCTTGATAAAACATCAGTCGCTTGAATACAAATCAGAACAAAATTAGTCAAAATCACTTTGAAAAACAGAACCCTCACACAATGACTTCATTGGCAGTCTATCTAGATGTTTGTCCGTTTTATAATTATAACTGTCTATAAAAACGATAAATTTTTGATAGTCATCAACTGCAAAGTTATGTTTATCTTTGAAACCGATGTAACGAATGCTTTTATAGTTTAAGAAATTTTGAGATACGGACCCTTGGTGAGGAATTACAATCACACATTGCCAGTTTTCTTTTCAATCGGCATTATTGATGTATTACATTATAGTCTATGTGTTTTTGCCGGATATTTTGTCTCTGAAGCAGATGCACAAGAAAAAACTTTTCTCTTCTGTTGTCACATAAACAAACTTATAGGCAAAGATAACAAAAGGGAAAATAATTTATTTAAATACCCTGAACTAGGAAATATGTATTCTAGGAAATAGGTTTATCTTGACGGTCGTTTGCCTTAATGAAATTATGTCTTTTAGAGAAAAAATGGAGTATTTTAATAATAAATAGTGTAATTAAGATTTATGTTCTTCACAGTACAAGGTATAATGTCATGTTTTATTTTAAAAAGTGTTAGTTGAACATTTATTTTGTATTTGATGACCATACAATTTTAATGATTGAACGTTATCGAATCGAATTTTGACTTGCGAGATCTAACGTTAATTAACGAACACACAAACATTGCAAGGTAAAAATAACGAAAATTTTGTGACAAACTTTCATAATGGGTTTTCATGGAATATTGTATCAACCGTTGTGATGGGTTGTACGCAGAAAAAGAAAAAAGAACTGTAAAAATCTTGACTTGTTTTCAAACGCGCAAAAGACTACTATCGCTTTCACTTGTTTCGTAAAACGAAAGTCTCATAAAATGTCAGTGTGACTTTCCACCCCGTTCGCTCGCTTATAAACTCTGTATCGGAGGCATTGTGTCTGTAATTGGACTGGTAACAATGCCCGAATATCCTGGATATAGGCCATCGATTCACATCCCACTCTTAATCAGTTTGAGAGCCTGAATCTAATTAAACCAGGGCGGGTAACGCGAGAAGCTTTTGTGACTGCTTCGGATGGAAGACTTTGCGGTGAATACTAAACAGGCTTACCTGGTATACGGAGTGCGATGGTTGACGCCGTTAATTGTATCTGTTTTTAACTCCCAGAAAAAGAGGGATGTTATAAGTTAAACGTCGATGTGTGTGTGGCATCATAGCTCTCAAGCCGATAGACCCATTTGGATGCGGTCTTTTTCATTCGAAAGCAAGTTTCCTTGCCATATTTGGTAAAAATCAGTCGTGTTATCAGCTCTTTTCCGAAGTGATATTTTAGTGAAAAAAAAAGTTTTTATTTATGGTTTCATTACTCGTGTAATGCGTGGGGTTTTTTTAATTTTTAATTTAATGTTATGTATCTATATGAAAAAGGTCTTAAAATTATTCCGGAATAATACAGGTTGGGTTAGTTTGGGTTCTTCCATGCTGGTCTGGGAGGTAAAGAAAAAACATAGAATTTACCAGTTGCTACTCTTCCTGCGTAGATGGTAAAATCCCATCGAGGGAATGGGCGAAAGTCTTAGGAATCATGTTATAGGCGATGCGGCTAGCAACCATTCACTATTTTGATTTCCTTTTCCACCTATACGCCCTTAATCATGCTGAACGTGGCCTTAAGGTTTTGGTACCTTAGGCTCTGTCGGCCCCGTAAGGGATTAAGACGTGATATATGGGTTAGTCTGACTGAACACAGCTGGAAAGATTTTTTGAAATTGCAGTCAACATTTTGGTTCCTTTTTAGAAGCTGTTTATTAATTTCACCTGTTTGTTTTTGTTGTTTGGGTCAAATCTTGCGAATCAACTAATCCCATTCCCGGATAGCTTTGAAATTTGTTTTTTTTTTTAATTCTAGACTGGTGTGTTCGGTGTTCTTTAACTTTGAGGATGATCCCGAAGAGGAATCGAAACGCGTCAGTGTTTTGTGTGGTGTAGGGGATAGTTTAGTTTGTGGAATTCATGTATTATGTTTTATGTGGCAGCAAAAGAGGATGAGATCGCATGTAATAATTTACATATTTCACACAGGCTTGGCTATCTTGCACGTGAGTAGCGCAGTAGCATGCTAAATGTTTCTTGGTCATTTTTACTAAAACTTATTATTATTGTGACTATACTTATACGCTGTGTTTCCGTCACTTCACAAAACACTTAAAACCGTAACGATTTCAAAGAGCTCTTCGTGTACCTAGTCAATTGGTACTTAAAATACAAATGAGGGTTATTTCCTCGCAAATAAATACGTACTTAAAATGCTGCAAAGCGTTTACGAACGTTCACTTGTCAATGGGCTGGACAGCTGAAAAATTAACACGTCTCGAAACTAATAACTAAAAGATTAATAGTGAAACTAACTGCTCCTGCTGGAATATGGACCATGAATAATGGTCGCAAACTTCCATTATGGTGAAAGCAATGTTTGCTGTAGCACAATGCTTTAGTGACTTGCTACCTCATTTCTCTCCTCATTTTTCTTTAGCGTTCTAAGGTAAAACGAAATGGCATCTGAAAATCGTTTTGTGCCACAGCACAGAGGGTTGGAAAGGCCTTGTGGGTGTGAAACGTGACTCATGCTAAGCAAGAATTAACGGGTCACCTAGCATACAAAATTATAATTACAAGCCCACAAAGTTGCAGTTTATTTGCGGTTTGCCTTTTATGGGTACCGTTGGAATTGCTGGTGCGTTGACAGCCTTGCAGAGAGTGGCGCACTCGCCATCGTATACAAGAAAAATTGTGTCCCAGATTTAACTATGGAATTCATTTTCCTGTTTGTCACGTTCCATACACAGGTACCTATATTTAAAAAAAGTGACGAACTGGAATGAACATTTTGGGACACATTTTTTCTTGTATAAGGATCGATTCAAAGATATATTAGTAAGTAGGTACACAACAAAAATTTAAGAACTAAACTATTGATTCGACATAAAACAAGTCCGCCTACGCTTACAACGAAAGTAGATATAAACTGTGCATATTAAAGTTACCTTAAACCTACTCATCAGTATGAGACAGACCCAGCCTGCTCTTACCTTTAATCCTGGCATATAATAAAAAGCGGCCGTAAAAAAATCTCGAGCTATCCTGATAGCTCATCTCTGAGATCTCGAGCCCCGCTAATGTCTCATTGTGCGAGGCGAGACAGCGTTCAAGTGGCTTTTCACATCAAAGGCAGTTTTCACTTTGAGCCACCGTGCATCTAGGAAGAGTGATATTCGTGGGGGGAGGCAGTCTGGCACAGGCGGCGATACAAAGATGTGATGAACAAGCTGAAAGGTTTGAAAAATAAGTTTCGATCAGGAAAAAATTGTCGGTCGGCTTTTGGAAATCGTAAATGAAACAATAAAATGTGGTAATATTTTTTTATGACAAACATCAATACTGGTATTTTAATCTTATTCGCTTATGTGAGCGTTAAGTCCATCTTTGATTTTATTTATTGATAAATTTATAGACCAAATTGTCTAACACAGTATTATTTAATTTAAATTTGATGAGTTGGGTTGGAAATTATATGTAAAGCTAATTTTAGCATCAACTATTAACTTTATCGACTTTACCGAAGTTAGGTACTGCCATAGAGAAATTGAAAACCTTTCGAGAGGTCATACACTACATTTATTATTATTTATCGGTCTTAAATTTTAATTACCTGGATATTTTTGGGACGTTTTCTAAAAATGAAGCCTAGCTAGATCGATTTATCTGCCTCGAAACCCCCTGCATACCAAATTTCATGAAAATCGTTGGAGCCGTTTCCGAAATTCAGATTATATATAATATATATATATTATTATTACTATTTTACAAGAATTGCTCGTTTAAAGGTATTATAGAAACAATTATTTTAATCATATTTTGAAAATTGTCAATACATGGTGTTTTGTTCAAATGAATACCTACTTCTATAAGAATAATTATAATCAAGATAGAAAATAGTTTAATATAGTAACTTTATGTTTTACGTCGGAAATGGACAAACTGTTGAAACATAATACAAAGTCATTTTTTTTTTTGCAATTGTGCACAATTTTAAACAATAAACGATTTTCTATTTCTTATTTAATTCTTGTCAAATTCATTCTGATTCTCATTGCTATGGCAGCCGATAATAAAAATGCTTCTAAGCTAGGGGTTTCATGGGGAATGCTGTTAGCGGATTGGCCGTTTCTGGGATATTTTGTTTATTTTGCGTTTTTATTAAGGTCGTGAGGAGGAATTCGTGAAAAGAGCTCCTTAGAAACTTGAGCTTTTTAGGTTTTATTAAAGAACACTCCTTTCGGTTCGCGTTCCCGTACAGACTGCAGTAAACCGTTTAAGACGACTTAGCAAATAAAATTATTATTCAAGTTTTTTCACTGCTTTAGTGTAACTGCATAATTTGAAGTACTTACATCTATATCTATACTAATATTATAATCTATACTAATATTATAAAGAGGAAAGATTTGTACCTATTTTTGTATGTTTGTAATGAATAGGCTCAAAAAGTACTGGGCCGATCTGGATGAAATTTGGAACATAGATAGATTATAGTCTGGAATAACACATAGGCTACTTTTTATCCCGCAAAATTGCGTGATTCCCGCGGGATAGCGATAAACGAATTCTACGCAGACGAAGTTGCGGGCAACTGCTAGTATTTAATAAAATTTCTAAACGACAATGAAAATTTGTAACACATAGAAAAATCAGAAAAGTAAAACTATGTCCGGGAATCGAACCTGGATCCTCGTCATTTCGTGACGCATGCTATACTACACCAGCCATAGCAGGTGGGTTGGGTTAGTCTTCGATTTTTTCTACCTGTTACCAGCTGTCACGTGACCTTGTTACTATGCGATTTTTTTGTCGCCAAGCGTCATCTGTTTGAATGATGTGTCTGAACGACACAATTACAAACTCCTGCTCACCAGGGACGAGAAAAGGCGCTGTTCTTCAAATGATAGGTACTATCAAATTAATCAAGAATATTTACTTCTTGATTTTTTTTACCTATTTAATAAGTAAAGTTTGTAACAATTATAATAATAAATTTAACTGCTATAAAACTACTTATTTTATTATTACACTTAATTTTTTTTAATTACTTTCAAAGAGATAGAATAAAAACAGTTTACAATGTTGAATCTTGAATACACTGTCCAAGCTATTCCTATTACAAATATGTCATCCATTTTAGCGTCAACATTCTTAATTTTATATTTTTTTAAGTTGAAGGAGGTTTACAACTCATTACAGTTATATTATAATACCTACTGAATTGTATGATGTTAAATAACAATCAGTATTCATAGTCTATGTACCTAATTCAAACTTAAAATCATCTCGAATTTTACCATTTTACATAATTATTTCTCCAGAACAAGTATGATACATACAATAAATAAATAAATTCAAAACAACATCAAAATTAATTAATAAGTTCTTCCATGCTGGTCTGGGAGTAAAGAAAAAACATAGAATGTACCAGTTGCTTCTCTACCCGCGCAGATGGTAAAAGCCCATCGAGGGAATGGGCGAAAATCATAGGAATCTTGTTATAGGCGATGAGGCTAGCAACCCATCACTATTTTGATTCCATTTTCCACCTATACGCCCACAATTGTCAATCAAAATTACAATTACATAATACTAAATTAAAATCAAAATCAAAAATTACAATTACATTTACATTACATTTTCCTATTAATAAGAATATAATGATAATAATATTTATTATCAAATTATTATCCATAGCTTTTTATAATTATTCTATAAGATTACTTATTTTTTTAAAACACACACAATGAATTTAAATATACAAACACTAATTCTAAAAACCTAATAGTTCGTTAACTTAAGAACGTATACGCGCAAAAATATCAATAAACCTCTAATAAATAAATAGGTTACTTGGACCCGAGCCCGAATCGCCAAAGGCTTCCTTGACCAAAACTTCACTTGATCAATAGAATCCTATTAAAAATAAATATTCAGCTCCGTCATCGGATCCAATCTTGCCAATATTGTCGCTCTCCAACCGAGAATCGAACCTGTAAATAATCTTTCAATTACAAATTCAAGTTCCAATTCATTCCAATTAACTTTTACATTGATCTGGGAATAAGAGTCTCGAAAGTCTTTTTTATTCAACTGGCAATTTAATGAAAATATCGAGTGGTTTCCATTCAGTTTGCTACTTTTGTACCAACGGTGGTGTTGGAGTAATGAATTTAAACGTTATTTTTAGTATAGTTTCTTCCATGCTGGTCTGGGAGTAAAGAAAAAACATAAAATTTACCAGTTGCTTCTCTTCCCACGCATGGTAAAAACCCATCGAGGGAATGGGCGATAATCATACAAATCATGACAATGTCATAGGCGATGCGGCTAGCAACCCATCACTATTTTGATTTCCCTTTCCACCTATATGCCCTTAACCATGCTAAACGTGGCCTTAAGGTTTAGTTACCTTAGGCTCTGTCTACTTGCCGTTAACACCCATTTTGGAAAGCAACCTTGTGCGTGGTCCTTCTAGGGGCGCAAACGTCCTCTCAAGGATGCAACCGTCCTTCTAAGGGCGCAAACGTCCTTTTCAGGACGACGAGAGGGATCCTTCGGGACTTGACAACCGTCCTTTTAAGGGCGAACCAACCGTCCTTTTAAGGACGAACCAACCGTCCTTTTAAGGGCGAACCAACCGTCCTTTTAAGGGCGAAACGTCCTTCTGAGGGCGCAAACGTCCTTCTAAGGGTCGAAACGCCCTTGGTTGCTGGAAGGGGTGGGTGGGCAGACGGCCGTTAACACCCATCTTGGAAAGCAACCTTGTGCGTGGTCCTTCTAGGGGCGCAAACGTCCTCTCAAGGATGCAACCGTCCTTTTAAGGGCGCAAACGTCCTTTTCAGGACGACGAGAGGGATCCTTCGGGACTTGACAACCGTCCTTTTAAGGGCGAACCAACCGTCCTTTTAAGGGCGAACCAACCGTCCTTTTAAGGACGAACCAACCGTCCTTTTAAGGGCGAACCAACCGTCCTTTTAAGGGCGAAACGTCCTTCTGAGGGCGCAAACGTCCTTCTAAGGGTCGAAACGCCCTTGGTTGCTGGAAGGGGTGGGTGGGCAGACGGCCGTTAACACCCATCTTGGAAAGCAACCTTGTGCGTGGTCCTTCTAGGGGCGCAAACGTCCTCTCAAGGATGCAACCGTCCTTTTAAGGGCGCAAACGTCCTTCTCAGGACGACGAGAGGGATCCTTCGGGACTTGACAACCGTCCTTTTAAGGGCGAACCAACCGTCCTTTTAAGGACGAACCAACCGTCCTTTTAAGGGCGAACCAACCGTCCTTTTAAGGGCGAAACGTCCTTCTGAGGGCGCAAACGTCCTTCTAAGGGTCGAAACGCCCTTGGTTGCTGGAAGGGGTGGGTGGGCAGACGGCCGTTAACACCCATCTTGGAAAGCAACCTTGTGCGTGGTCCTTCTAGGGGCGCAAACGTCCTCACAAGGATGCAACCGTCCTTTTAAGGGCGCAAACGTCCTTTTCAGGACGACGAGAGGGATCCTTCGGGACTTGTCAACCGTCCTTTTAAGGGCGAACCAACCGTCCCTCTAAGGGCGAAACGTCCCTCTGAGGGCGCAAACGTCCTTCTAAGGATTGAAGCGCCCTTGGCTGCTGGAAGGGGTGGGTGGGCAGACGGCCGTTAACACCCACCTTGGAGAGCAACCTTGTGCGCGGTCCTTCTAAGGGCGCAAACGCCCTCTCAAGGATGCAACCGTCCTTTTAAGGGCGCAAACGTCCTTTTCAGGACGACGAGAGGGATCCTTCGGGACTTGACAACCGTCCTTCTAAGGGCGAACCAACCGTCCTTTTAAGGGCGCAACCGCAACCGCATTCGTCCTTTTCAGAGCGAGCGGGTAACAGTCTTTTTCAAGACTTAATCGTTCTTTTCAGAGCGGCGGGGTCCTCCGGGACATGACGAAGCCGTCCTTTTAAGGGCGCATCCGCAACTGCATTCGTCCTTTTCAGAGCGAGCGGGTAACAGTCTTTTTCAAGACTTAATCGTTCTTTTCAGAGCGGCGGGGTCCTCTGGGACATGACGAAGCCGTCCTTTTAAGGGCGCATCCGCAACCGCATTCGTCCTTTTCAGAGCGAGCGGGTAACAGTCTTTTTCAAGACTTAATCGTTCTTTTCAGAGCGGCGGGGTCCTCCGGGACATGACGAAGCCGTCCTTATAAGGGCGCATCCGCAACCGCATTCGTCCTTTTCAGAGCGAGCGGGTAACAGTCTTTTTCAAGACTTAATCGTTCTTTTCAGAGCGGCGGGGTCCTCCGGGACATGACGAAGCCGTCCTTTCAAGGGCGCATCCGCAACCGCATTCGCCCTTTTCAGAGCGAGCGGGTAACAGTCTTTTTCAAGACTTAATCGTTCTTTTCAGAGCGGCGGGGTCCTCCGGGACATGACGAAGCCGTCCTTTTAAGGGCGCATCCGCAACCGCATTCGTTCTTTTTAGAGCGAGCGGGTAACAGTCTTTTTCAAGACTTAATCGTTCTTTTCAGAGCGGCGGGGTCCTCCGGGACATGACGAAGCCGTCCTTTTAAGGGCGCATCCGCAACCGCATTCGCCCTTTTCAGAGCGAGCGGGTAACAGTCTTTTTCAAGACTTAATCGTTCTTTTCAGAGCGGCGGGGTCCCCCGGGACATGACGAAGCCGTCCTTTTAAGGGCGCATCCGCAACCGCATTCGTCCTTTTCAGAGCGAGCGGGTAACAGTCTTTTTCAAGACTTAATCGTTCTTTTCAGAGCGGCGGGGTCCTCCGGGACATGACGAAGCCGTCCTTTTAAGGGCGCATCCGCAACCGCATTCGTCCTTTTCAGAGCGAGCGGGTAACAGTCTTTTTCAAGACTTAATCGTTCTTTTCAGAGCGGCGGGGTCCTCCGGGACATGACGAAATCGTCCTTTTAAGGGCGCAAACGTCCTTTTCAGGGCGAGAGAGGGATCCTTCGGGATATTACGAATCCTTCGGGATGTCGGCAAAACGTCCTTCTTAGGACGAAACCAAAACCGTCCTTTTAAGGACGCAAACGTCCTTTTCAGGACGAAAGTGGGAGGGGGTGGCTCGAAAGTGCATTTTCAGCCCTGGAGAGCAACCCTCTTGTGAGGAATCCTTCGGGACTTTGAGAGGACAGGGGCGGCTTGAAGGGACATTTTCTGTCCTGAAAAACCACCCCTTTGTGACGGAGGCGCCTTAGGGTGCCTGTCGTGGCTACGCGTAACCTTGGTGTTCCTAATGCCGAGGCCGCGGGTTACTGCAGTGACTGTGAGGAGAAAACCTCTATAAAAAATCCGCGGCACCTGCGGGGGAGGGCGGGAATTCCCAATCCTGCATTGCACAGGTGTCGCAGGGAGGTAGCCCCATCCCGGGGTGGGCCCGCAGGGACGTCGCGGTTCACGAAAGTTCTCCCGCGGCCCCCTGCAACAGTGCCAAATGTGGGAATCCGTGTGTTTTTTACTGGGTATGCCTGACGCCTCGGGAGAGCCCCAGATACCCTCGGTAACCCCGTACCGGGCCGGATGCATAAGGCGCATTTTCCACACCATAAAAAAAAAAAAAAAAAAGGCTCTGTCTACTTTGTAAGGGATAAATACGTGATATGTGTATGTATGTACGTAAATTGAGTTTTTAACCAGTGCACGAAACCGACTCGAAATTAGCCGCTTTTTAACCCCCAACGGTAAAAGAGGGGTGTTATAAGTTTAACGTAGATGTCTATGTGTCTGTCTGTTTGTGGCATCGTAGCTCTTAAGCGGATTTATCGATGTAAAAATTGGTCCAACAGTTTGAAGAATAAGCTTCCAAAATTATGTAAGGCGTTTTTGGCATAAAATTTATTTATTTCTCGATGAATGCGTGGGTTAATTTTTAAATTTCATGTTATAATTAATTTTGCCAAACCGACAATAATAGTATAAAGTTGCCCTGAAGTTAATCCTTTTAATATAATAGTATATATAAATCAACTTTATATGACAAATTCAAAGCCCGCAGCGCAAAGCGTTTCATTTATTTCACTTCACTCTAGCCTGTCCAATTATGAACTAGCAGTTCTCGACATCAAAAGATATTCAAGTCTCACTCGCATAGATTAAAAGTTAATCCAATTCCAAGCTTAAAAAAGCTCGTTTCTAGCCCGCTTGTGAGCTTTTCAAACTTTTCCATAGAAAACTTCTGAAAATTTAATTCAGATGAAACAAAGACATTTTTCATATGTAACGAAAGTTTTGTACAAATCAAAGAGCTGTCTTCACATGAAAAATTAAGCCGTATGTACTTTGGAATCACAAAGAAATTTAAAGATGTAGTTTTTTTTTTTTTTTTTTTTTATATGAATAGGAAGGCAAACGAGCAAGTGGGTCACCTGATGGTAAGTGATCACCACTGCCCATAGACACCCGCAACCCCGGAGGGATTGCAGATGCGTTGCCAACCTAGAGGACTAAGATGCAATGCCTCTTGTGCCCGTAATTTCCCCGGCTGTCTTACTCTCCACATCGGAACACAGCAGTGCAAGCACTGCTACTTAGCGGCAGGATTAGCGAGTAAGATGGTGGTAGATCCGGACGGACCTTGCACAGGGCCCTACCACCCGCAATATAAGATAAGTAAAAGGTAGGTATTTAAATGCTGAATCTTCTTAGTAACGGTTTTATTTGTTTTCAATCCAGATATAGGGGTACTTAGTTTGAAGACTTTCTTTTTTTCATTTAAATAAAGTAAACGAAAACCTGTTCAATGAAAAAAAAATTGAGCTTCATTTTTTCGCCTCGATTAAATTGATACAACATTTTCTTGAGTGTTTTATTTATTTCAGCGTATTATCGATAGCTTTCCAACCACTATTGTGTATCACCACAACATTCGTCTCCTGGCGCATCACAAACAAGCAACTTTATTTCTTCAACCCACAAAAACAACTATCAATCTATCAATATCCGAATTCCTGAGTCCCATCTGAGTGGAAGTCAAAAATTCACAAGTCTTCTAAAAGATTGCGGCGGCGTTGTTTGCCGCAAGCAATATGTCAATGTCCCCATTACTCATTCTGCCACCTCGAATCACAGCAATCTGACAGATAAACATTTACTTAGGCCACACTATTTTAATGTAACATCTTATTTGAAGGAACATTTTAGCTACACTGTAGCAATTTTACATTAAAAACAGAAGAGAATAAAATAAATAAATCTATATAAATAAAAATGAACTGCTGTTCGTTAGTCTCGCTAAAACTCGAGAACGGCTGAACCGATTTGTTTAATTTAAGTCTTGAAATATTCGTGGAAGCCCAGGAAAGGCTTAAATGGTGAGAAAATATTGAAATTTATAAGAAAAAAACGGGAGCGAAGCCGCGGGCAACAGCTATAAATAATAAATAAATATCTTGGGACTAATTACACCAATTGACCTAGCCCCAAACTAAGCAAAGCTTGTACTATGGGTACCAGGCAACGGATAAACATACTTATATAATGTTTATAAATACATATTTATGTACATACAACATCCATGACTCGGGCACAAACATTCGTATTCATCATACAATTGTTTGCCCCTACTGGGATTCGAACCCAGGACCTCTAGCTTCATAGTCAGGGTCACTAACCACTAGGCTATCCGATCGTCAAATAGAATAAATCTGTACCATTAAGATATTTAAATAGAACTACTGTTACATACATACATAAATCACGTCTTTATCCCTTGCGGGGTCGACTGAGCCTAAGGTAACAAGACCTAAAGGCCACGTTAAGCATGTTTGTGGGCGTATAGGTGGAAAGGGGAATCAAAACATAGTGATGGGCCTATAACATGATTCCAAATTTTCGCTCATTCCCTCGATGGGGTTTTACCACCTGCGCGGGAAGAGAAGTAACTGGTACATTCTATGTTTTTTCTTAACTCCCAGACCAGCATAGAAGAACTACTGTGGGACCCACCTAATTTAGATACTAAAGCAGAATACGTTGAAGTATTATAATTTTGTTCTTTTTTTTTCCTTTTCGACATTAGAGATATATCTTCAAAATTAATTTATTTGAATAACTAGGTACTTTGTTTTACTTTGACTAGTAGATACATCTCTACTATAGACTAATATATAATTTAAGGCTCGGGGACCTAATACATCCCTTTCATAAATATTTTTAATTAAAGTAGAATTTAAGTATTCTTACTGTATTTTATTTTGAAAAAATGCCTTTCTGCCAAGTTTCTTGCAGCGCATTCTTCTTGGCAATGATGGTCTTTCCGAATGCGCTGGTAGTTTAAAAAAAGACGCGTAAAAGAGCCCTTGGCGGCCAATTTGAAAGATAAAATATTGAATTTTGAATTGCGTTTCAAAACTTTCAAAGTAATTTCGCTTTTTAGGACTTGTGATCATAAAGGCATTGCACATTGAACAGTGCGTGGAAACAAACTATACTAGTATGTTTATTCGTTCCTGATTCATAATGCAAGCAAAATTAATGCAATTTGAGACGTTTAATTTTATGCAAATTGTTCCATAAATATTTATTTATTTGTTTATAATGCTATTCATGATGGACTGCCTGTATTTTCAGTGACTGTTCATAATACAATAGGATTTGAATCATGTGACTGACTTTTGCTGTTGTCCGGCAAATCAGTTGGAATACTTTTAAATTTTAAACTCTACCATTATTTACGTCAAATTGCATTTTTTTAACGCAAACAAAGAGTAAAATCCGGGTGTAAAATAGAATTTTATTTTTAAAAGTCTCATCAGTAACAATCACTGTCATTCTGTGGTAATAGTAGCTATACAAACACTTAAAACGTTTTTTTATCACCTCAAATTTAACATACATATCATACATCAGGTTTTTTTTTTTTTTTTTTATATGAATAGGAAGGCAAACGAGCAAGTGGGTCACCTGATGGTAAGTGATCACCACTGCCCATAGACACCCGCAACCCCGGAGGGATTGCAGATGCGTTGCCAACCTAGAGGACTAAGATGAAATGCCTCTTGTGCCCGTAATTTCCCCGGCTGTCTTACTCTCCACACCGGAACACAGCAGTGCAAGCACTGCTACTTAGCGGCAGGATTAGCGAGTAAGATGGTGGTAGCGATCCGGACGGACTCTGCACAAGGCCCTACCACCCGCAAAACCCCTTATGAAGTAGACAGAGAGTAACAAAACCTTAAGGCCACGTTTAGCATGATTAAGGGCGTATAGGTGGAAAGGGAAATCAAAATAGTGATGGGTTACTAGCCGGATCGCCTATAACATGATTCCTAAGACTTTCGCCCATTCCCTCGATGGGCTTTTACCATCTGTGCGGGAAGACAAGCAACTGGTAAATTCTATGTTTTTCTTTACTTCCAGACCAGCATGGAATTTATGAGCTAATTAGTATTGTTGTTTTATTATACCTGCGTTTCTTCTGTCTATTTGTTTCTGCCGCCTACTTAAACAGTCTCCAACTTATATCTCTGTCTTATTATCTTTTATCTTTGTACTTTTTAGGGTTCCGTACCTCAAAAGGAAAAAACGGAACCCTTATAGGATCACTTTGTTGTCCGTCTGTCCGTCCGTCCGTCTGTCAAGACCCTTTTTCTCAGGAATGCGTGGAGGTATGAAGCTGAAATTTATATCAATTACTCAGGTCTACTGTCCCTTGAAGTTGTGAAAAAATCAAACTTCTAAGCCAACGCAATCAAAAGATACAGCCGTTTATGCCGCAAATTTTCGACACTTGCAAGGGAATCAAAACCTACAGGGTGCTTCCCGTGAACTCAGAATCTTGAAATTTGGTACAGTCAAGGGCAAAGATATATATGCAAGTAATGTGAAAGAAAATAAGTAATCATATAAAGTTAAAAAGATATATACTCATTCAAATGGGAATTAATATGCAAACTACACTGGCAACATAAATATGTACCTGGCAAGTCCAAAAACTTGTATACAATCAAAATTCCATTATTAGTATCCTGCAAATAATGCAAAATATTATAGTCATACTTATGTAATTAAATATAGATTCAGTAATTGCCACAAAAATATGTATACAAAATGTAATCTGCGAATATCAACTTTACGGCCTAGGCACACGAAACAAATTTGTAAAGTATGTTTTGACAATTCACGAAAACAGTACAGACTTGTCATTGCATATGTTTGTCGCATGTTTTGACCTGTCACCACGACGTTATCAATCAGCATGTTTAATAGATTTTACAGATTCAGATTTCGTTGATTTTGATTGAAGATGAAAACGCTAGGTAAATTCAGGGACAACTCAAGAAGGCTTGTGTTATGGGTATCTACTAGTTACGAGTAGATGACGATATACATACCTATATAAATAAATACATACTTAAATATATAGAACATAGAATGTACGTATGTATGTATGTATGTGTGAATGTATGTATGTATAAGAAAAACATAGAATGTACCAGTTGCTTCTCGTCCCGCGTAGATGGTAAAAGTCCATCGAGGGAATGGGTGAAATTCTTTGGAATCATGTTATAGGCGATGCGGCTAGCAACCCATCACTATTTTGATTAATTTTTCCACCTACACGCCTACAATCATGCTAAACGTGGCCTTAAGGTTTTGTTTCCTCAGGCTCTGTCTACCCCGTAAGGGATAAAGACGTGATATATGTATATCGTATGTATGTATGTATGTAGAACATCCATGACCCAAGCACAAATATTCAAGTTGATCACACAAACATTACCCTGGCCGGGTCTCGCCCCGGGACCTTCGACTCAGAAAGCGGTTGCTTCACCACTGAGCCATCCGTGTCGTCAATATCAAATCATACAGTAATTGGCGATTTACGCTATTTTCAATTTTTTTTTTACTTCATCACCATCATCATCATTTCAGCCATTACAAGTCCACTTTTTTACTTAATAAAAGGCAAAGTATACTTAAAATAACTGTATAATAAAGAAAACCACTCCTTAAACTTAAGACAAAGTGATTAGAGAGTAATATTTTCTATAGTACGTTATTATTAACATGTTTAATATTTCTTACCGTGATGCCTAATTCGTCAGCAGAGCTATATCAAGCACGGATATACCTTCCTCGCATAAGGCAACAATCCTATGTTTTAAATGATCGCTTAAACGATACATTTTCTCCTTCAAAATTAATGAAAAGCCGCCAGATAAACCATAAGAAACGGTAAGTCAAATGGAATTAAAAAATCCAAAAGTGACACATGACACATGCACATACATATGCACAAATCACGTCTTTATCCCCTACGGGGTAGACAGAGTCTATGGTAACAGGTACCTACAACCTACAGGCCACATTTAGCAAGATTGTGGGCACATGACATGATTTAAAATAAATAGAGTAATGATCAGTTAAAGAGTTTGGAATAGCAGTTGTTGTATACGACTTGAAGCTTCAAGTGGTTGGCTGATTACATTAAGATTACAGAGTTCGATGTTACGCAAATACGTTCATAAGCTCCTGACAATAGAGTTGTGTTAATAGAATTTTGGATTGTTTACATATTTTTGGTTATCATATTAGATACATAATTAATGGTTAAATAGTGTATACATATTTTTGAACTTTACAGTGTTTCTAAGTTTATGACTTAATACATGAGGACATAATATTGCAAATGTTGTATACATAGTTATCTCTCAAATCATGTATACTAATTTATGTACTTTTGTATGTTGCCAAATTTATGACCATTTAGATGACCATGCTTTTTGACACTCAGTGGTGTTTACATATCTTTGCCCTTGACTGTACGAAGCAACGTCTTATAGCATAGATAAAGGAAAAATTACGAAAACCATAAATTTTTAGTTACATCACATAATATTTTTTTTTTTAATAATTTTAACCTTACTACCCATTTCCTCATAAACGCGTAGAGGTATTAAATTGAAATTCATACCAAATACTCAGGTCTATAATACCTTTAAGCTGTGAAAAAATCAAAATTCTAAGCCAACGCAATCAAAAGATACAGCCGTTTATGCCGCAAATTTCAGTAAATTTTCAACTCTCAAGGGAATCAAAACCTACAAGGTAGTTCCCGTGAACGCAGAATCTTGAAATTTGGTATGAAGATAGGTCTTATCCACTTTATTTTGAGCAGACCGAACAGATTGTCATCACACAACACTTATTTAAAAAGTAAAATACTTATTTTAAACGTAAACGACTTATTTTTACGTATTACAGGTAACCGATTAAGTCTCACAATTTGATATGTGGGTAGTTCAAGTAGTTACCTTAGGCTACTTTAGGGTATCCTAAGTACCAGTATACAACACAGGGTATGGTTAAGCGTGGTTTGGCTGATCTACGTTCGTTTTATGATTAATTGTATAGAATATCTTAGCTGCAGCCCGGTCGGGCAAATCCGCGGGCAACCGATGCGGGATCGGCTCGGGTAGGTCGGCCGAAGCAGCCGGGACTAAACCGCCGGTGACACAACCGGAATCAAACACCGTGATCAAACGCCGTGATCAAACACCGTGATCAAACACCTCCTGGAATACACCGGGGCATTGGGTTGTAGCAAGCGGTTATGCAGGCGAGCATAGTGACTCTAAATTCCACTTCCGTTGTGCAAAAGCAAAGGTGGGTAGGCTTAGAAAGTTGAAAAGTGGTAAGTGGAATGGCTCTAGATGGTCCAGCAGCGCGCTACACACAAGGGACTTCGTCCCGGGTATCTTCCAGAAGCATTCCGCTCGGGGCGGAGTAAGAAATTTAGTGAATAGTTTTAATGAAGTTATTATTGAGAAGGTAAAAGTAAATAAGTAGGTAGGTTACGGTTACGGTTACCCAGTGGTAACAGATCACAAGAATGAAAATATGCACTGTCAGGGCGCAGATTAATGGTTAATTTAATTTGGTAAAATTATAGAAAAACATCCAATTCCTCAGGAATTGGCTAGGCCAAGCTCAGGAGAATAAAAGAAGATGAAAATTCGGCACTAGGAAACGATCTGGGCCCGAAATTGCCCACAAGACACTTTGGGCAATCTACCCCCGAAGTAGCAAGGATATGCAAAGCGAACTTACTTGTCAGAGGCGGAATCAGGGTATCTGCGGGACGTGGACGCTGGGACCGCTTCTGCGACAGCTCGGCGGAACGCGGCGCAGGTGGAAGATGTTTTAATGCTGAAATATGGTAACCAAGATTAATTGAATGTTCCAACCAGATCCCTAACCTCGAACGCGTAATACGCTGTACTTACAATTTGGGGGTAGGCTTCAGTCTTGCCACGCAGCAGGCCAGATCGGAGCAAAGATTATCAATTAAATGGTATAAATTCTAGGCCAGCGCGGAACGTGGCGCTGTAATAAAAAACCAGAGAATAGTATCACGAAATACTTTACGAACACTAGCAAGCCAAAGGTACAATTTGCAAGAACTCACCTGAGTAGAACGAGGATTTAAATTAGCACTGAGGGTAACAATTACGAGGAGACTTTCCGCTGGAGATTATTAATATAAAAGTGCTCGTCATCTTCGGACAGACAAATTTATCCCCTCGATCGAATGAGAATCGATACATTCACAAACTGAATGAATGTAATCATGAATGTGTTGCCGTAATCGAAGGTAGTTCCTAACCTCGAAAGGTGGGTAAATCTAATTATGACAGGAGTAGTTCCAACAAGGGTAATCTGACATGATTAGTCGGAGATAAAATATTCCGGATCTCTGAAACGATAACATAACAACCAGGAAAAAATGTGGGATGAATAAACAACAACTTTGAGGCTAATATTCACACAAACAACCATTCAGCTGTCGTTATTTCCGGGGTAAAAATTTAGAAACTGGTAACACTTACGCTAGAGCGCTACCACAGAATATGCATCGATGGAACTCGAATGAACTTGATGAATGGGCTGTCTGTCGTAAAGAATCTGAAAGGAAAACCATAAACAACCTGCTGCATACTATACGATTATGAATGAACAAACAGGCTCGGCAACATAATGAGGAGCGTTTAATTTTGACGTTTCCAACGATGACAAGACAAGAGGTGTTAACCTACATTCGCTTGACAGATGATGGTTAGATTTCTTGTAAACAATGTCTCCAGGGAGTGAAAACTGTGAATTTAAATGTGAAAGTATGCTAATTATCAGCTTCCGCCACCAATTTCCTTCTAGGCCAGTACGGGAACTAAATTGAACTCACAAAACTCACAAGTGCGCAATTTTTTGTAGACAGTTAGAATTGACTGAGTACTACTGGTAAAAAAAAAATATAACAGATTTTGACATTGCGTTATTTAATATTTAAGTTTTTGTTAGTAAAGCGTGTAAATCCATAGAAAAAATATACAAGTGTAATTTTTCTGTACTAGATTATTGCATTTAACTATAAGAACATCACCTGTAGTATTCTAACAGTTTTGTCAAGAGCTTAAGTCAGCATAATTAGAAACTCGAAAAAAAATTATAAATTTCTAAAAAAAAATTACAAGTGAATGGTGGCTGCTGAAATGTATTCAAAACTGTCAAAAGTAACGACAGTTTTGAATTCTAACAGATTTGTCAATAGCGTATTTTTTTATCAACAGCGTAATTTTCAAAATGCTCTATTTTCCATAAAAAAAATCTCATAATTCTCAAGTCGGCTTATTTGATTCGGTTTCATTGTAGTAATCTATAAGCAGAAATTCTAACGAATTCATCAATAGCTTCAAATTTTATTAACTAATCAGTTCTATAAGAAACGAATGTAGGATTTGAATTGCGCGGGAACCTTGTACGCCGGCAGAGCAACGGCTGGACCAATCACAGCACGGCTTTGCTTATCGGCTGCGCCGGCCGCAGTCAGCTGTAGTTCACGTACAGCGCGTTGTAAACAAAATAATGCTAAAGTGTCGAATGGCATATACCAACGAAAAGTGTGTAAATGCAGTCATTAAACGAAAAGAATGCCAAAATAAGTCAAAAGAATTAAACGACATTTTCAATTTTGAACAAAAGTGTCTGTTTTGTGTCGGTGATGCTTCCGCGGATTTTACAGAAGTGCAAATAAAATTACCGGCTTCGAAACGAATAAATGTTTCTATGGTAACAAAAGAAGAAACAAAACAATCTATCGAGCGGTATGGATTGAGATTGATCCACGATGACGCTTGGAGTAAAGAAGTAAGTAACTAGTGCTGTCACGTTGAATCTAGTAGGTATGTAATTGTTGATCGAAGGGATAATACAAATCCATTGTGCATCCACTAGGGTAGTGGACCCAAAAGATGAACAACACCCAGAAGTTGAATGTTTGGCCTAAAAACTGCAATAATTAAATCGTGGCCCATTTTAGACGCCTGGGAATGTTTTTTTATAATGCTATAACACTTAGCCGATGTGAAAAATATAATTCCATGACAATTGTGTCACCCACGCGAATGTGAGCGGTCGCCGCGTCTCGGGTTCCCGACAAAAGTGCCAGTTGTATGAAATCCTTCTTAAAGTAAGACCTTCACATTTTAAGCTTTTAATTGCATATAAAATTGAATAGACATAGACATAGCTTTATTCGACATCAAAAAATACACAGACTCTTAGACTAATACAAAAACACACTGAGTTGATGATGCCGAAAAGTTATTCGACTCAGCATTATGCTGCAGTAGGTGCCTACTACAATAATAATAATGCATTGACTAACATTTTTATGCTTGGTATGTATTCTTGACTATGTCTTTAATATTTACGTAAATAAATAAATTTGTTTTTTATATTATTTAATGATATAATCGCTGTTCAAGTAATGGTTCCAAAATCAGAGGTATGAGCTAATAGTTGAACGGTGTTCAACTAATGGGCAAAGTGGTCTTTTTTCAAATGCATTTATAAATGTCCAAAACTTGAACGAAGAAATGTTACTGGTTCAACTTTTGGTTTCTATTCAAGTAGATGAACATTGAATCGATTTAATTAGTTCATCTTATAGATTTCTTGGCTTAAACTTGAAGTAACAACATTTTGTCGTTCATGTTTGGGGTACGGTATTTAAGTGAACATTTTTATAAGGTAAAAAAATGTTTTTAGTGTAACTTGTAACTATAATTAATTAATTTAGAATATTCAATATAGATACAAAGGTACCCTTGAGATCGTAAAATTTTATTTGAAATTTTATTTTATATGGCCGCTGGGCCAAATTCGAGCGAAGCAACCGTCAACTTTGCCTATGCTGGCAAAGTTCTAGGTGATCTGATAAATCTACTGCTCAAGTAAGATTATACATACATACATAAATCACGTTATCATCCCTTACGGGGTAGACAGAGCCCAAGGTAACAAGACCTTTAAAGGCCACGAAAAGGTAACATTATTCTACTGAAAATACACGTCTTGGAACATTTCGTATATAAAAGATCAAAATTAATGTGTGGTTAACCACTAGGTATACGTCGCTTTAGTACTTTCTAGCTATTTTGTACTAAGGAATCGGGCAAAGTTGGACTACGCTATAGCTTGAGTTAAAGGAGTTGAGTGTAGGTTTTTGCTAATTGGTATAAACGCTGGATAGCTTAACCGCTTACAGCGGATGTTTAATTATTTATATAATTTTCGTGAATTGATAAGATCCAATATTGTCTTTGATTTCTGCGATATACATTCATGAAATAAAACCGTTGTTTTAAATTTTATTAGAGACACTTTTACGTGAAACCTACTTAAAAGAAATCAATGACAATCATTAGTTATGTTTTGGGTAAGTGCCGTAATATAATAACGTTTTTTTTTATAGGTGGCATCCAAAACTGAAAAAAAAGAAAGGCTATATGAACGGGCTAGATTCGAAAAAGCCGTAAAAAGATTCGCAATAATCAAATAAGTTTATCTCAGGCAAGCTCAACCTACAATGCAATGGAGGTAATTGCAAAGAATCTCCAAAGAAATCGCTTGTTCGGTCCTAGATGATTGGGGAATCGGCAGATCCCGAGTACGAGCATACTAACATAGCGACGGTGAAGAAGCAAGATCTTCTATTTTGTAATTTCGGCTTAATGTAAGATATGAGCTATGGGTTCTCTCAATAGAATTCAAACTACAATAATTAAAATTTGTAAGATCGGATAAGGAGATCTTGCTTCTTCCCCGTCGATACGCAAGATAGCTTAGATTAACCAAATGATTATGATTATTATTAAAATATTTATTGTAAAGAGGTTTCTACACTTACATAATTTTCGTGAAATGTGTGGCTGGCAACTGTTTGCATCTTGTTTTTGTGTTCGAAATAAAGCAAGATGCAAATAGTGACCGGCCACATATTTCACTAAAATGATGACCCGTTCGGAACCTCTAAACAGAATGGAACAATAAGGGCTGATTTGTTAAATTTGGATTTTATTTATTACATTTTACAGTATCTCTATAATTATGACAAATCTATTAATTTATTTCAGTATAAAAATGCACTAGGATACAGATATATATTTTTTTTTCGTTTATTTCAGAAATACACATAACTACACGTTTATTCGTGTATATTTCGCACCCTTCGTGGAAGAAAGACATAAGTCCTGTAGAGCCTTAATAGGACTTACGTCTTTCTTCAACGAAGTGTGCGATTTGTTTAGTGGGCACTGTTCAATTAAGGGCACAGTTAACCACCTATCCACTATTACTTTACTATCAATATATTAGTTCATCTTTTGGGGTAAATTCGTTCATAAATAGAGCACATCGTTCAACTTTAGGGGAATTTGCCATATTTTGGCAAACATATTTTTTTTTTATAGATCCGTTTGTAATTTAAGGGTTTGAAGTCGTAAAATGCAAAGTCGACTATGTGCTTAGCGTTATAAAAAAAAATCACTATCAGACATGGCTTACAACACTTCGAAAAAAGGGTTCAAAGGAGGGGTAGTCGCTTCATCGTTCAACTTTTGGTGACTTCACCCTAGGTACTACGGCACCAATAGACATGACCCAATAATGCACAAAAACTCTTATTTAAAAGACACTAAGGCAAGGGTCATTCCATTATCGCGGGTGTGCAACGTTTGGACGCCTGTTTTAGTTCGGCCTGGTTGAGTAGAAAACATTTTTAATTAAATTAGTGTTTAAAGGACTACATTTTAGTATGCTTACTTTATATTAACTTTTTTGTTGATTGGTATAAAGTAAGCATACTAAAATGTAATTTTTTAAAGACTAATTTAATTGAAAATGTTTTTTACTTTAAATAAATGACTATCCCTTAGTTTCTATTTAATAACACTCATTGTCCATTACTGGGTCCTTGTCCAACACTGGTGCCGTTACCTTAGTACCTAGTTGATTTTCATTGAATAATGAATACTTTATTTAAAATTTGCGTTCTCAGGCAAAATGTACTTAATACATAATATATGTAGCTTGTTGTCAATAAAACGAGTTCCAGACAAACATGTCTCATTTCTAGTTAAACAAATAAAAAAAAACATCCCTTTTTCGTCTATTTTTTTAGGTGATCCCACGCTTACAAGGAACATTTACGTAAAAAGTAACTATCTATGGGATTCCTATTTAATTATGAATCATAGTACTTTTCAACTAGCTTGGGTTCGGTGACATTTGTGTTATTTAATTAAAGAACTGGGTTCAAAATTCTGAGTTACTACTGTAATTGGGTAAGTTTAAGTTTAAGGGCTCAAGTTTTTTTTGTTTGACATCGATTGACATCTGTCATCATGCATGTGAAGATGTGAATAGTTCGAAAATAAAACTACTTATAGATTTCTTACACCGAACGCGGCACGGCTTTGTATTAGCGCGGCTCGTATTACGTGATTGGCTGACAGCACGCTGCGCCTGGTTCGCGCGAGTCGCGCGCGAATTTAAATTATGGATATAACTGATAACGTAATAGAATCTAAAGCTATTGACGAATTCGTTAGAATTTCTGCTTATAGATTACTACAATGAAACCGAATCAAATAAGCCGACTTGAGAATTATGAGATTTTTTTTATGGAAAATAGAGCATTTTGAAAATTACGCTGTTGATAAAAAAATACGCTATTGACAAATCTGTTAGAATTCAAAACTGTCGTTACTTTTGACAGTTTTGAATACATTTCAGCAGCCACCATTCACTTGTAATTTTTTTTCAGAGATTTATAAAATTTTTTCGAGTTTCTAATTATGCTCTTGACAAAACTGTTAGAAAACTACAGGTGATGTTCTTATAGTTAAATGCAATAATCTAGTACAGAAAAATTACACTTGTATATTTTTTCTATGGATTTACACGCTTTACTAACAAAAACTTAAATATTAAATGACGCAATGTCAAAATCTGTTATATTTTTTTTTTACCAGTAGTACTCAGTCAATTCTAACTGTCTACAAAAAATTGCGCACTTGTGAGTTTTGTGAGTATAAAGGGTAATTAACACGTTCCCGTACTGGACTATTCCGAGGAGCACTGGAGACACGCAACTGTGGCTTGCAATGATGATGAAAGCTGAAGGAATGTGAACAATCGTAAGTTGGTAAGATATAACCATTACAGCTTACACTGGTTTTAGATATTTATAGATAATGATACGGAACCCTCGGTGCGCGAGTCCGACTCGCACTTGACCGGTTTTTTTTGTATTGTTTTGTACTGATTTGTTGTGTTAATTAAAGAGCATTTGTATTGTTTTGTATTGTACAGATTAAATACCATTTTGAAGTCTCGTTTAAGTACTTCTGGACATAGGAAACAAAATGTGTACAAATATTGTTAACTACGTGATAGAACTTGTTGCTGTGTTCGTATCACATACTCGCCGTAACTCATTAAATTTATTTATTTGTTTAATGCAATTCACATGTCATTGGTACAATAAAATGATGGCAATATGCACAATAAAACAAAGGAAGAGATAGGCCGAAGTTACATTACAGAAATGAATATGGAACTTGTGAGACATAATAGTATTCGTAATTACCTATGTATATACATATAAATCACAACTTTACCATTGCGGGGTAGGTGCCTAACACACAAACAACACAATACCTAAAGGCCACGTTTAGCCTATAGTGACCGGTTGCTAGTCGCATTGCCTAGGTACTTTAGATTAGCCCAAAGGAGTATTGTTTTTTATCAATGGGACGAAGTCTAGATAAGCGAACATTGAGTATTTACTTACACAAGCAAGCTTAGTTTGGAAGACTTAAAAAATCCCTTCCCGCGAATTCAATTACATCTTGTAAGATCCTTAGAGGGATCTCAAAACAAAGGAAAGGATTACACATGGAACAAGGGGATGAAGAGATACCGGCGCTCGCGCCCGTCTTTTAATTAGAAAGAACCTAATTATTTCACTGTACAGGTCTTTATAACTGCGATTATGCTTTGTCTGATAATGACGCATTTGAAAGGGAGCGGATCAGAATACATAAAGTTTAAAATGTATAATGGGTTAAAATACATAATGGTTCAAAATATATAACGAAATTTTCTGTAAAAACTATTAGCTAAATGAACTTTTTTGATATCGTAATCTATAGATTGGTTTAGGTTAGGTTAGGTTTGTTTTATAACAATCCTGTTAATTTGTAACTTTCTGAGAAGATCGCATTATAAACCATTATGTATTTTAACCCATTATGCATTTTAAACTTTATGTATTTTAATACGTACCCATTTGAAAAGGCTTTGGTTTTGAAGTATTTAATATTCGGTTTTGAGGAAGTAATGATGAAGTGTCTAACGTATAAAAAACTTAATGTTTTTCTGGAATATTTTAGCCATGTTTGGTATAATTTAATCATTAAGGCCATGTACAAATTAGATCTAATACTTCTTGGTAATTTTACAACCATGATGACTCATTAATTATTACTTACAACCTAGACATTTTGCTTACCAGGGCATTGTACATAGACTTCTTGCTTACATAGTCGTTATGCAAACTAGTCTTTACCAAGCTAACCCAAATTAATTCACGGTAATTATATCCAAGATGATTCGACTAGTTTTGATATTTTTTAAGGGCGATAAATGTGCGTACACTTGAGTAGCTTAGAATATATCTCTTTCGATGGGACATGAAGATACTTCCTTCGAAATGTCAACACAGAAATTCTATCATTAGCGACTAGCTAGCTTATTAAAGCAGCATCTCGCAAAAATAATTAGAAGCCTTATCAAAGCCACACCTAGATGACATGCAGTCTCGAGTCTAGCTTTCCAACTACCCACTTTAAGGTGTAAAAGCGAATCGGAACGTTTGAAGTTTCAGAGGGGACTTTTGACTCGCAGACGCACCGAGTGACACTTGAAACTTCAAAGACTACGATTACGGTGTATGTTAGTCGAGGGAGTAGCTTGCCGGTCTTGGGAAATTAGATCTGTTTGAATATCTTGGATTTTCAACATGAAACTACCGTGAGACTCACTCATAATTACACATGATGGTCGGTGCCCCCGAGTTGGAAAACTGTTCTAAATATTGACCAAACGGTGAGTGTGAGCGAACCTTTACGGAGTGACGTGATCAGTGTTGTGTGCTGCCCTACATTTGACAGTAATAAAAATGACGATGATAACGAGGGTAGTTGTGCGCCGCTGTCAGTTGCGTCGAGCAGCCGCGCGAACAGAGCGCTGGCGCGCAGTGTTCGTTTCGCTGCCGCCGGGGCGAGCGCTCCAGGAAGAAGGACTACGAAATAGTCCGAAACATGTCGAGCATCACTCGACTTTTTTATACGTGAGTTATTCGTTTATGTGTAATCTTGGATTTTTATTATAAAACTCATTATGGCTCGCGGCTTTGTCCGCGCTGAATTAAAATTTGTATCAGGCTTGACTTTTCCCGACTCTATCAATTATCAGTTAATTCCATCATTTGAACTAAATTACACAAAACCTTTCGGAGTTTCGAAGTTTCTTCCATACTGGTCTGGGAGCAGAGAAAAAACATAGAATGTACTAATTGCTTCTCTTCCCGTGCAGACAGTAAAAGCCCGTCGAGGGATTAGGCCAAAATCTTAGGGATCATGTTATAGGCGATGCGGTTAGCAACCCATCACTGTTTTGATTCTCCTTTCCATCCATACTCCCACAATCATACTAAACGTGGTCTTTAGATCTTGTTACCTCAGGCTCAGTCTACCCCGTAAGGGATAAAGACGTGATTTATGTATGTATGTACGTATTTCGGAGTTTCGGAGTTTTTCGGAGTTCTTCGGAGTTTCTTTGCGCGACAGAATACGGAGATTCGCCGAAGAACTAGAGTCACCGACATAGCTCGAAGAGCATGTACGTAGAAGTGGCAATGGGCAGGCCACATCGCTCGTAGAACAGACAACCGTTGGAGAGACAAGTTCTCGAACGGCGACCACGGACCGGAAGACGCAGTGTTGCCAGGCCTCCCACTAGGTGGAGCGACGACATCGTGAAAGTTGCAACCGGTGGATGCAGGTGGTGAGTTGTCGTTCATTAAGGTGTGCTAAGGGGGAGGCCTTTTTTCAACCAGTGGATGTCATCATTATTGCCTTAGGCTCTGTCTACCCCGTAAAGGATGAATGATTTATGCATGTATGTTTGTATAATTGATAACTAATGTAAATTTCTAAATGTCAGTGAAAATTAGAACACATAGAAATATCCAAAAAGTAAAGCTATGGCCAGGAATCGAACCCGGGTCCTCGTCATTCCGTGACGCGTGCTACGAGTATACCCCTACACCACCCATAGCAGAAAAGTAACTTATGTATCTAAACCTTTCACCTAAGTCGCTCTGAATCTGTTCAAGAAATTCTGAGTTCATCACGAACCGACGGACGCGGCAAAAGTTTTTGTTTTGTAGTATGTATTGATAGCTTATTCCCGTGGGTTTGTTCCCGTGGAAGAATAAAGATGTCGCATAAAAACTTACCACGATTTCAAGGAATAGCGAATAGCTAAAATTTGAGTAGCGGAGTAGCAAGGAAGATATTTTTGGTTATTCAACGAATACATAAAAAAACCAGTATGGCGCCAACACATTCATTCATTCGTTTTTATTACATACAGATACATGCATGACGGCTATATCCCTTACGGAGTAGACAGAGCCTAAGGTAACAAGACCTAAATGCCACGTTTACCATAATTGTGGGCGTATAGGAAGAAAGGGGAATCAAAATAGCCGGGGAAATTACGGGCACAAGAGGCATTTCACCTTAGTCCTCTAGGTTGGCAACGCATCTTGCAATCCCTCCGGGGTTGCGGGTGTCTATGGGCAGTGGTGATCATTTACCATCAGGTGACCCACTTGCTCGTTTGTCTTCCAATTCATATAAAAAAAAAAAAAAAATAGTGATGAGTTGCTAGCCGCATAACACGATTCCTAAGATTTTCGCCCCTTTCTCTAGATTGGATTTTACCATCTGCGCGGGCAGAGAAGCAGCTAGTACTTTGCTGGAAGTTTCATTTTTATTTACATAGAATAAATACGTTGGGAGAGGAAGGCCTAGACGGACGTTCCGAGACCAAATAGGAGACGTTTTGGAAAAAGGTCAGGTCAGGAGTACCCGAAACCGACGAGCATGTATGAAGAGATTGATGACTGTGGATGAAGCCAAAAGAAATATGTCAGGACCATAGCAAGTGGAATAAAGTAGTCTCTGCCCACCCCTGTGGGAAAGAGGCGTGACGGTATGTATGTATGTATGTATGTAAATAAAAAAATTAAGACGCTAGGCAAACGACAAAAATAGTACATTACTGCAGAGGCCGTGAAGTAAGGGATTGCTGGACGAGTTTGGGGTAGGTGGCCGAGTCGAAGACGAGGCCAGATAGAACGAGTCCTGCAATCCCTGTTCCGGCCAAAGCTTGTATAGTGTTTTTCTCAAACAATGTGAGGAAATATTAAAATTAAAATAACTACTAGACAATCAAGTAAAATCTCTTTACTTTTTTCCGGTAGCATATTTTGCATAGCTAAATTTGCCTCCTCTTTTAAATGAGGCGGAGTACAGTTCATAAGTTCCCCGTCACTTTCATCACTAGAAGTCATTTCTATTTCTGTTAAATTATAATAACAATCACTACGAAATACGCATAAGCAGAAAAAAAGATTTTCGATTTGCCACCTTTTTTATTTTTTAAATGTACTAATTTGATCTAGCTATTTGAGCACCATGTTTAACCGCACATAAATATAGTACCATAGATTTTTCTTTTTTATGTCGCAATTATGCTTAGGTACAGATTGTGGTGGTGGTTGGCTGTATGTAATTTTTTCCTTTGCCAATTTAATTTTAGTATAGAAATTTAAAAAATTAGAGCAGCGGACAAAAATGGATTTTCATACTAACATTTGTGGCCTAAGCCAAGAAGTAATGTAGGGAGCCATAAACGAGAAACTTCATGTCCTCATATCGGGACATTAACGCATACATTTCCGAGCATGTTTGAGAAAACGTTCTTCTTTATTTACAGGTTTTGCGCAGAAACGGTTTAGTTTATGGAACTGAAATAAATATGAAGATAATCTTGATCTTACTCTACGACTTTGCTATTTCTAAAACGAAATAAGGTAAGAAATAGTATAATATTTATTTTATTCGTCTAATGTTATCCTTTTTAATCATACTCTATTATTTTTTACGTTACAAACGTGTTTGTGAGTTTTTTCTGAATTACCACATCAAATTATTTATTTATATATACCGGGAATTGGATCACACATTGTTAAAAAGAACCGAATTTTAAGGAAAGCAATCACCATCGCCCCAGGGCCAGGTGACCCGTCTGCTCGTTTGCCCCCTCTTGTATAAAAAAAAAATTAAGGGGGACTATCGTTTCTTTGCTCACCAGTTGGCGCCACTGTTGACTAAGGTCCAGAGGAGCTGTCAAAGGCGACTTTATAAGATCGTCGCCGAAACCAATGGCTCAGAGCCCGACACGGGGGGAGGGGTCTTTTGACCGTGTTCTACCGTCCAACGTTGCCGACATTCTTGTCACAAGATTTTTGAATACTGTATTTATTACTTTGACATTGGCGAAATCATCGCATCGATAGATAGGGGCATATTAAAAAAGAAGTAATGCGATATTACTAAAACATTTCAAGTGAGGTTTCATGGCGAGGGAATTAAATTCCTTGTCTGAACGAGGGTAGTTGTGCGCCGCTGTCAGTTGCGTCGAGCAGCCGCGCGAACAGAGCGCTGGCGCGCAGTGTTCGTTTCGCTGCCGCCGGGGCGAGCGCTCCAGGAAGAAGGACTACGGAATAGTCCGAAACATGTCGAGCATCACTCGACTTTTTATACGTGAGTTATCCGTTTATGTGTAATAATGATTAAGTCTCACGGTAGTTTCATGTTGAAAGTCCTTGTCTGTACGTGAAAATTCATTACTATTTACCATCATTGTCGCATTTACCCGAGCTTACCTCACCTTACCTTAATTTGCATTTCTCTAATAGCCTTGTCAGCCTTGCACTAGCGAGGTTGGTATCGTGTCATGTTATTGTTGGCTTTACCAAGGTGACGTTGCCAAGCTGATTTACTACACTAAGGGGTTTCGCCACCCATTGACTAATTTTAACTGACGGGAAAATGTAATGCCGTCTCCGTCTATTCGAACAAAACAAACAGGGACGGCATCACATTTATACGTCAAATTTGATGGTACAGGAACAGGGGGTAGCAGTCCAGAAACTTAATAACCACATCGTTATTTAAATAGTTAAAGATGAAACAGGCAGAATATTCTGCCCGCGAAGTCATCCACGTAACGCAATTGACTTGTTATCGCTATCCCGCGGAAACCTGGCCGGTGATTTTCTCAACAGATTAGTAAAGTTTGCATCATAATCCGTTCAGCTGTGTTCAGCTGTTTTCAATTATACAGACATTCTAAAAAACTGTTGGAACGTGTTCTGTTATGGATTCTAAATATCCCCAGCCAATTTTTTTAATTATCTTTCATGTACAGACTTTCGACGCTCTTCAGCTTTATTGTATGTATAGATTGTATGAAAGACCAGTTATTATTTGACAGGAATACAGACCTTTTTACCATACTACGGAACAAATAGTACAATTAGGACATGCCATAATTACCTATTATATACATACATAAATCACGTCTTTATTCCTTACGGTAGACAGAGCCTAAGGTAACAAGACCTAAAGGTGGCCTTTAGCATGATTGTAGTCATATAGGTGGGAAAGGGGAATCAAAATAGTGATGGGTTGTTAGCCGCATCGCTTGTAACATGATTCCTAAGATTTTCACCCATTCGATGGGCTTTTACTACGCGGGAAGAGACACCACTGGTACATTTTATGTTTTTTCTTTAGTTTAAATATGTATAAAGTATTTTAAGATAGAGAAATCAGAACAGCGCCATAAAAAAAAACACCACAAAATTTATGAATACAATACAAATACTCTTTATTGAACACCACAAATCAGTACAAAACAATACAGAAACAAAGAACAAAGTAGACAATAGGCGGTCTTATCGCTTAATAGCGATCTCTACCAGACAACAAATAAGAGAAATAAGTTGGAGACAGTTTAAGTAGGTGGCGGAAACAAATAGACAGGATAAACGCAGGGATAATAAAAACAACAATATCAATATAAATATAATACATGTAGCTAAATCGCTAAATTTATCGGGTGGTAACCTTAAAAATCGGGTAATATCTCAATAATAATTATACTTTAATCACTTTTCTATTTCACGCCTTTCCTTTGTGCCCTTCTTAATTGATATTGCGTCATAACCGGAACGATACCAACACCTTGGATTATACCCCAATTCTAACACCCTTTCCTAGTGCGAAATTCCGTGGCAATCTCCAATTATCATTTCAAACATTGGGGGGATTAATTAAATTCCACTCTTGTTTGAATCGGAATCGAAGGGGGACTCGTAATAAACTGTGCGTTAAATCGTTTTGCGAATTGGTTCGTATGCAACGCTATTCTGTTTGGCTTTATTGCGTTGCACCCCTGTTGGGGGTGCGTTATGAAGTTGAAGTCGAAATTGACCGCGAACGGCATGTCATCGTACGTCTTTATGGCGCCGTCAAGGTCGGGATTTGACTTTTAAATAGGTACTTCTACTTTCATAAGTTAGCATTCAGTTGGTATCTCAAAAGGATGTGTTAGAGCATCACCGTTGTCAGTCTGTATCTGTCTAGCAAGACAGTTTTTCTCAGGAATGCTTAAGAGTAGTAAGTTAAAATTAATGTTTAATACTTAGGGCTGTGGTTCCTTGCAATTGTAAGAAGTTCATGCGATGAAAAGGCATACATACACATATGTAGATAGAGGCTAAGGTAACAAGGCCTACAGGCCACGTTTAGCAAGATTGTGAGCGTATAGGTGGAAAATGAAATCAAAATAGTGATGGGTTGCTAGACGCATCGCCTGTAACATGATTCCTAAGATCGCCCGTACTCTCAATGGGCTTTTGCCATCTGCGCGGGAAGTGGAGCAACTGGTACATTCAATGCTTTTTCTTTGCTCCCAGACCAGTATGTAACGATCTTTTAATTGTGTCTTTTATCCAAAAATCTGAAAATCAAAGCCTCATGGGGCCTTGACGTAGATGTTGAGGATCCACAACACAAATAAAAGCAAAATTAAAAAAAAAAGCTATTGAGAATAGATATGGCTTTATTCATTATGAGTTTTGTCTGATTTCCCGAGCTAAGTCCATTTTCTATAAAAAATATTGTGAAGCAACTGAATTCCAAGCATCTAAGCCTTCTATGCGAATAAAATAAACAGGAAATCGTATCACAAAGCATCAATACATTCCACAGAGAACCCAAAACAAACGACGTCCAGACCAGCGAGCACAAACAGTAAACGTTCATAAATATTTAATACCATTTCGTAAACTTAATGTTATTCATGTAACTAAAGAAAGGTTTCATTAAAATAGGCAAGGATCCGCCCGGAGGGTTTTTGGATCAATAAAAAACTAATTGGGAAGGTCCGGCTATTACAAAGGCTTGTAAACAGGCAAAATACATTTTCATAGGCTGAGGGCCTAAGCTTCGAGATTTATACAGATGCAGATAAATTGGAAGGGTAGATGGGGAATTTCAATATTCAATGGCATTGCCAGGATCCTTGAACCTTTTGACCAGTAATGGCTGTTTATGATTCTTACATTAACCCTTGGTTTGATTAAATGTGCGTATTTGTGAACTGGAAGATTATGTCTTTTTTTTTTTTTTATATATGAATAGGAAGGCAAACGAGCAAGTGGGTCACCTGATGGTAAGTGATCACCACTGCCCATAGACACCCGCAACCCTGGAGGGATTGCAGATGCGTTGCCAACCTAGAGGACTAAGATGAAATGCCTCTTGTGCCCATAATTTCCCCGGCTGTCTTACTCTCCACACCGGAACACAGCAGTGCAAGCACTGCTACTTAGCGGCAGGATTTAGCGAGTAAGATGGTGGTAGCGATCCGGACGGACCTTGCACATGGTCCTACCACCCGCATGTCTTGGAAAAGTTGGAAAAGTGTTTGAACAAGTTATATTTTAATAATAATTTTAAGATCGTGTAAAATATCGTTCTGTATGTTTTATTGTTGTTGACTTTACGATAAAACAGCTGAACAGGTTTTTTTTAATATACAATGAGGAAGGCAAACAAGCAAGTGGATTTCTTGATGGTAAGTAGTATATTTCTTTCTCCAACTTGGATAACCGTAAATAATGATTACAGATGCATGGTCAGCCTAGTGGGATATGAGGGAATAACTCGCGTACCAGTAACTCTCCACGCTCAGAGTACCTACAGCAGCACAGGCAGTGCTGCTTAGCGGAAGGAATAGCAAGTGAAATGTAAATGCAAGTGGTAGCAAGGACAAGCCCTTCGCAAGGTTATATCATCCACAGTTATATTATTATGTATTAGTAACTCAAATAATGTTAAAAAAAAATTAAGATCGTGTAGGTACGTCTCTGTTCTGTTCCAACGAAAGCCCACCTTAACACCATCAAAAGCAATTTTTCGTACATACAGTCATACACATACACAAATCACGTCTGTATCCCTTACGGGGTAGATGGATGCTAAGGTAACGGGTATCTACAGGCCACGTTTAGCAAGATTGTGGGCGTATAGGTGGAAAATGGAATCAAAATAGTGACAGGTTGCTAGCCTCATCGCCTATAACATGATTCCTATTATTTTCGTCCATTCTCTCGATGGGCTTTTACCATCTGCGCGGGTAGAGAAGCAACTGGTACATTCTATGTTTTTTCTTTGCTCCTCGACCAGCATGGAAGGCTATTTTTCGTACAATCAGTTATTTCAGCACTCTAATAATAATGATTAATAACACGCCACACACAAATAAAAATGATTAATAATATTCCTTTATTAAATCTGGCAAACACAGAACATGTCCGATGACGCGTCTAATCTTTACTTTGATCAATGGATTAAAGCGTCGTTACTATGGAAAATTTCTTTGTTTGTTTTGACACAATCTCCCGTTTATTTTCCGGCCAGTTTTTAACGCCTCATTTATCTGTATTTCAGATTTTTTCCGTTCATTAGTAGACGTTGTAACGCTGGTAATCATTAATATAGTACCTATTTACTAAAAAGTAAGATGATACTACAACAGACGCGAGAGCAAAAAAATTTAAAACTCGAGTCTGGTCCATCCCCGGATATTCCTCAGCCAAGACTTCCGACGACGTCAGGGTTTTCTCTACCGAGCTCTTTAAACATAAAGGTTACCCAGGGCTAGGAACCGGTGCCAAAAGTACCGGAAAGACACCGGTATTTATAGGTTTTCGTTTTTTTTTAGTTTTATTTATATGTTCGCATTAGTATGCTGGTACCAAAGGAACCGATTCAAATACCGGTATCTTAAGACCTGGTTAGACCAGACGTACTAAAAATGCCATGTCATGTAATTGAGAGCGAAATAATAGGCACTGGTTTTCGGTGGAAACAAAAGTGTAATCAATCAATCTTAAAAACCATAAACAATTAAAAAGGTAAAAACTATCTAAAAAGGTTGTGCAGTCTTGCACACCATGTATCCAGAACGAAGTTAACTTACGCTGTGAACAAATCAACAAAAACTAGTTTCCTATCTTAACACAAATCAAACCCAAGACCTTGCCAAGTGGCGCCACTCTGCCGATCGGCCCAAGTAAATACGCTTTATTTGAATAAAGTGAAGTGCGCCAGGTTAATTATTCAATTATACACGCTGCCGGCTCCTGGCCAAATTTGGGATTTGCATAAAGGTCAATCAGAGTCATCGAGGGTCGAGATTACAGGCAGCGGTCTATTTGGGTAGGTAGGTCTTTGTTCGGGCCTTATAATTAAGATGCTTATTCGTTATGCTGAGGTTCTGGCGGCGATGGATTTATTCGAATTTTGGTCGTCTTTGATCGTTTCCGAGTGTACGTACATGTATACGTACATCAATCACGTCTTTATCCCTTACGGGGTAGACAGAGCCTATGGAAAAAACTTAGTGTCAACAAAATTCCGAGCTAACTTGTAAAACCAGCCAAGTGCGAGGCAGACTCACACACTGAGGATTCCTTAGACATTTATAAGACAGCAAAAAACATTTTTGTACTTCGTAGTATTTTATTAAAGGGAACATTATTTGTGCGATTTTCCGACTTTTCCTTTTCTTATGTTGTGAGACCTTACTTCTTGCCTTTCGTAATTCTATGTCAACACGAAGTACCTACAGTGCATCTATTTTGTTTATGTCTCGGCATCATCAGACGAAAGTCTGATTTGGTTACAAATGCAACTGAACACATTCCAAAAAAATGTGTTCAGTTGCATTTGAAACCAAATATTACATTCAGTGGCAATCGGAAAATTGTACGGTCACGTTACTTAAGCAATTGGCTGCTTCCCAGGCCTCGGCATTAATGTACTATGTTGTAACTTTGATCGTGTTAAGTAATAACTTAACTTTTACGGATTGTACAGACCATAGCCCTATTTATTTTCAACTTGATACCTCCTCGTGTTTCTGCCAGACGCCGAAGTACAAGGGTACCGAGTATTAGTAAGTATCTTTTTCTTTTTGATGTTGGAACCCTAAAAATGTTCGCGTAAACCGTCTTTGTACTTTTATTAAATTTTTCTTGATGTTCATGTCCATGGTTCGTATGAACAAGCTTAAATACCGTCGTGTTAATTAATGTAATAAAATTGAAAATTCCTCGACGCGTCTCTCTAGTGTTTCATAAATGTTTCGCATATTCAACGCGACACATTTTTCTTATATTAAATCGTCCCTGTTTTAATGGTTTAAAGTTTTTTTTTTATTAATTCACTGAATGAAACATAAATGTATCGAATCTTTGCTAAATAACATACTTATCCGTAACGAAGTACTTAATTGAAATAGAAAACAAAGTTTACTGATTTCATTAACAATTTGAAAAAATGTAAGCGTAGTTTTCACCAAAATTCGTTTTGAAAATAATACATTCGGAATTAAACCTCAAATATCAAAGTTAATGGATACGTTTATATTTGTACTTTACTGTCGTATCGTAAGGTCCCTCGAGGGGCAATCTATTTCTGGCTCTGCCCCATCGACATGTTCGGAAGACACGCCATTACTAACGACTTTCAGACAATCATAAAAGTCTATTAACATCCCGAAGAAGGGAGCAAATCAATAAAATAAGGTCACGACTCCCGGCATTATCTCGAAGGCTGTTATCGATTCCAATAAATGCCTCTCCTTTATTTCAGTCGAGAAAAAACGAAATTGCAGCTAACAGCTGAAATTCTCATTAAAATTCCATTACGCCGCTCCGAATATGACTATATTTGACGGTGGGGAATTTTTGTATATTTTTTTCATTAACGACTTGCATAACAAGGGGTTTTTTTGATAACCTGACAAAGGTAATGATGATTAGGGTGTTTCTGATCACCGGCTTTTTGTATCGTTGGATTTAGGTGACACATTTCGAATTGAAACGTGGCGGGACAATTCTTTGGTTTTTTTATTGACATAATGACTCATCTTTGTCTGCAATCCGGGGCTTATAAATTTAATACTTTTATCCGGATAATAAAATTTTATACTTTTTGGAATTAAAAATAGGATGTTAATAATTGTAGCTGCCACTCTGAGTACATACATACAAATCTCGTCTTTATACCTTACGGGGTAGACAGAGCCTAAGGTAATAAGACCTACAGGCCACGTTTAGCAAGATTGTGAGCGTATAGGAGGAAAATAAAATCAAAATAGTGATGGGTTGCTAGCCGCATCGCCTATAACATGGTTCCTATGATTTTCGCCCAATCCCTCGATGGGCTTTTACCATCTGCGCGCGAAGAGAAGCAAATGGTACATTCTATGTTTTTTCTTTGCTCCCAGACCAACGTGGACCCAACGAATGAATCGGAGTAATAATTTATAAAATCTATTCGTTCCGATGTGAACCTCCTGTCTACAAATGCTGAAACAAACAAAACACTAGCAGACGCCGAAGACTTCGTTTTTAATTTTCTGGGATAAAAACTATCGTTTGAACTCAAACTAAATGCTCTACTTACTTGGGATACTAATTTCTAACCTCATGACTCCCCACATTTTTTATCAAATCTATTGCTAAAGATGCAGACGTAAATCACCGGTTTTGAAAATTTTCACCTCATTACAGCATGTAAAAATATAATTATGCAGCATGTAATTGTGTCGTACATACACATCATTCAAACAGATGACGCTTAGCGACAAAAAATCGCATAGTAACAAAGGTCACGTGACATCTAGTAACAGGTAGAAAAATTCGAAGACTACCCACCTGCTACGAATGGTGTAGGGGTATAGCACGCGTCACGGAATGACGACGATCCGGGTTCGATTCCCGGCCATAGCTTTACTTTTCGGATTTTTCTATGTGTTCTAATTTTCACGGACATTTAGAAATGTAAAAATATAGAAAATACATGAAATATACAGTTGCTTTTTTTTCCACGCAAATGGTAAAAACCCATCGGAGGAATGAGCGACAATCTTATGAATCATGTTATAGATGGATACGGCTAGGTTTTAATATATTTCAGCATGTTTTAATAATATTTTTACTGAACATTTTGTACTTCTTCTTTTTGAAAGTTATTCCTACTATTAATTTGTCCTTTGTAAAACACACGGGGACTCACAAGGATACTGGCATGCGGTATATATTTTATTTATAACTTTTTAAGAACATAGTTCACACTGTTGTATTACAGCGATAGGTACTGTGTCGTATTACCTATTAGCGACACGAGTGACCCTTAGGGTTGGCACGCACTTGACCTATTAGTAGAACGTAACGACCCGCGTAAAATTGCCTTTTGTCAACCCTACGGCCAAAATAAGTGCGTTGTGTGGCCCCGAGGAATCACAATAGAAAATCCGCGACATAGAAATATAGTGACAAGGGTATTTTTATTTTCATGTGTTAAAGACTTCAATGCTCTAGTGTGGTATAAAAAGTTTTTTTTCTACAACGAAGGCAAACGTGTTGGTGAGTGACCTGATGGTAAGCAAGCGCCATCACCTATCAACACCCGTAATACTAGAGGATTGCAGGTACGATGCCAGCCTCAAGGGCTTAAATAGATGATCTCATGTTCTACGCTGGAACACAATATCATTACAATCCCTATTATCACTGTATCTTTATGACGTCAAAAAGACATTGCATTTAATAAGCATATCTGTTCTATAAATATTTGTTAAACATTGCTGCGTAGACACAATACGAATGTTCCAATTTCAAAACGTTTCAAAATTAAATTGGCCCTAAATTTCTCTGGTGTTGCCAGATAAAAATATTGTCAACAATAAACCCAGGGAACCGCTAATGCCACAAAAGTACGGGAATAAAGCACGGTGTTGTTGTAAACCTTCCTTATCACGACCCCGCAGACCTTGCGCTGGCAACACTTTCTATTTTAATATTTCCGTATTCGCGGTAAAGGTTAGAGTTGCCATGTTTAGGTGTTAGTTGGTTTCGTGAAGTTGTGTTTCGTTTTAATGTTGGTACGAAAAAGTTGTCATTTCTGATACTGTTCCAAAATCGCCCAAGTGGGAGTCGGATTCCCGCTTTGGTCATTCGTTACAAGCCCGGAAGAAAATACTAGATTGGCTTTGAAATAACTTAGATAGAACCAAACTTTTTAACTTGGTCCTCTTGTGAAAAGAATAATAAGATTTATTTATTTTATTTAAGAGTGTTTTGCGTCCATACAAGCCCACAGCGTGGAAGAAAAATGTTCTCGTATCTTGCTTAAATTTAGGTACCTAACCTACCTATACGATCTTTCTCTTGCGGTGCCTATCAATAAAAAATTCTGGGATCAATTGACACCAATTGACCTACATAGTCCCAAACAAAGCAAATCTTGTAAGTATAATTACAGTGGGCGTATAGCCCACCATGCTAAACGTGGCCTTTAGGTCTAGTTACCTTAGGCTCTATAATTACAATACTATATGGTAACAGCTTAAATAAATAGGTACCAAGTAAAAATTTTACGCAAAACCTAGATAGAGTTTCGTAGTGTTTCTCTATCCACTCGACAACTGGTCGGCAACGTGATGCTGGATATAAAATTTGTCATTTACCTACTTAAATACAAATAGAATGGAATGGCCATTTTGTGTAATAACACAAAATGGCCGCCAGCTGTCAGGCTCATAACCGTCCGCTTCGAGGGGTCAAGGCAAGAGTCCTAGTTACTTGAGCCGCGATGCAGGAAATCCTGATTTGGGGTACTGATTGTCACATGCCCATAAAGATTTGATTACGGCCAACGTCCTTGTGAGATGATTCCGGAATGAACTAGTTCATAACGCCTTATGCTTTCAAATCATTCAATAACAGCTGATTCGACCTCGTTATCAATATTTTTTAAAATTTCACTGTCAACAAATTTCGCAAGTAAATCAAAATATACTGGATACTTCACATGAAATTTGCCAAAAAAGTAAGGTTTATTTATGGCACAAGAAAAGAAAGAAGACATTCTATAATTGTTTCATTGTAGCAGCATAATCTACTACAATAAAAAAAATACAAATTATTTTATTGAACAAAAAATATTTACCTTACTACTCTGCTACTCACGTGCAAGATAACCAAGCCAGTGTGAAATATATATGTTTTTCATGCAAGCCCTGCCTCCACTAGTGCCACATAAAACACATAAAATCCCACAAACTGAATTATCCCTTACACCACATAAACACTAACGCGTTTTGAACCATCTACGGGATCATTATCAAAGTTTAATGAGGACAACTGCTACACATGCCAAAACCCATGCAAACATGCAAAATTATTTCATACATAAGTTATTTTTTTTTACCGTACATTGATAGACGTTTCATACTGTCCAACGATTTTCATAAGTATTTAACAAGTAAAATTGCGTCAACAATGAACAAAAGCAGTTTATTTTTAAATCTTACTAAGTTAACACACGTAAACAATGTCTTTGGTGCAATAAAACGCTGAGACAGTTCTGAATTCAACAAAACCCAATAGAATTTAACTGCATTGTATGTCAGAATTCTGTACAGCACAAGTATTCCCCTACTTTTCACGTGCCAAGGCCCTGGGGGTATCTCCAAATTCGGCCAGGGAACACGGGGACGCGCCTCCATTTGCTTCCGACTCGAATTTTCAAATATATTTTAAAATATAACTTGCTGTCTTCACTTTAAGTTAGTCTAGCATGACCTTACATACTGTGTGACAGATGTGGTAACATTAGCTTGAAACCAAAATGTTATTATCTACCTTTGTCATAATCATAAAAGAAAATTAGCATTCGAATTAATACAGAATGATTTATCACCATCATCATACTTCCACGCTGGTCTGGGTGCAAAGGAAAAACATAGAATGTGCCAGTTGCTTCTCTTTCCGTGCAGATGGTAAAAGCCCATCGAGGGAATGGGCGAAATTCTTAGGAATCACGTTATAGGCGATGCGGATAGCAACCCATCACTACTTTGATTCCACCTATACGCCTCCAATCATGCTAAACGTGGCCTTTAGGTCTTGTTACCTCTGGCTCTGTCTACCCCGATAGGGATATAGACATGATTTGTGTATGTATGTATGTATGTTAATCATCTTCAGCCTATATTCTTCGAGAGGGCTTAGGCTAGGGTTCCCATGTCAGCCCAATGCAAATTAGGAACTTCACACATACCATTACATTGCTTCCTCCACGTTTCCTCTTTCACCATAAAGCTCATGGTGAATTTCAAATGCAATTTCGCAAATACATCCCGAAAAACTTAGAGGGGCGAGCCCGGGTTTCAAACCCACGAGCCTCCACTTGACAGGCCAAGATCAAACCACTACGCCAGCACGGCTTTTTCACATTATAATCACCGCTATGAAAAACGATCGAAACGTCAAAAAAACACACGTATCTTTAATTTTTAAGTGATCATAAAATAGAAAAACTCTTTCAGAAGATAACTAGGTAACTACTGATTCTGCGCTTGTTCTTTCTTATGGTAACAGTGTACCAAATGATGGTTCATGAAATAAATCAAAAGACAATGCTATACGAGGATTTGCGTTATTGCTTCACCGAATGAAAACTTACTTTCGCCAACAACAGCTACATGAACCGGCTTTTGCAACAAACACGTTTGTTACACAAAAACGAAGTAACAAGAACACATTAGGTTATCCGTGTCATTGTTTCCAAATCGATCGGAACACATCGCGTAAATGATGACCTGTTGTTCTTATAGCTTGCTACAATCTCGACAGCGGACATTCAGTGAACAATGTCACGACGAATAACACTAATCTTCCTGCTAGCGATTTTCACTCTTAAAATTCATAGGATTTCCTCGTACAAAACTTTGGATCAGTTGAAACAGAGGTACAGCGAGGTTGAGAACAAGAAGTTCACTAAGACAGACGTGTTGGTCGGGAAGGCCATGGATTTTGTATTCTCCAACAGAACGATAATGAGCCTCATCGCGAATGAACTGTGGGGCGTGGGATCGAAGGCGATCGATGCAATCGTCGAAATAGGTAAGACGCTAAAATAATTGTCGGAGATGTCTACTGCCGTCTTAATTGAAAAGGACGAATCTCCAAAAAAAACTGGTTTCATTTGTTTTCATTTTTGGATAGATTAAACATGCATCTATGACATGAATATGTAAAATGAAATCTTTACTAAGGTTCCTAGGATGGCAGTGTAAATCTACCACAAAATTTCTCATAATGGTACCCCATATTTGTTGATTTTTTTTATACAGTACAAGGCAGCCTTGATAATTTAAGAAGTATTTGTGAGTTTTGTTTGGTGTGCATCTGTAAGAACTTAAAAATATATAGCTGAAGAAAAATACGTCGATGATGGTTTTTTTTGCGGTAAACCATCTTGACTAATAGTTACGTATTCATAATGGGACATGTATAGTTAAAGACGGCCAGTTAATACTATGTCAAATTTTATTTTATCTAACGTTTAAGTGTTCATTTGTTTACAAGACAAATTTACCGAAAAAAAGGATCCTCCAAATGAACTCGTATCTCAAACCAATTAGGATAGATTACACGAGTCGGTCACACACTTGCATTCGAAGTGTGTTCGATTTCTATGGAAGTACATGTTTAGGACTAGTCTCTGGTTCGGTCGGCCAAATGAGTGGTCTATTTTTCCATCCAACTTTTAAGTTAACAGCCACGTCTTGTCGGTGTGTTTTTATGAGGCTATGTGTGGTGGTCTTTCTAATTTGGTCCCCCGATTATTCGAAGCACTGATTATTATTTTAACATAAAATACGTTAGGTTAGTTAGGTATCTTTATTCGCGCGAAGGGCTAACTTACCCGAAAAGGGGCTCCGCCCTTAGGCGGAGCTCCGTCGAAATCCAAGTGGGCATACTGTTGCTGGACTACGACCTAGCCGTTTTCATGACGTGCAAAGGATTTTAATCTTAGAGTAGTAGACCAGTATTTTTGTTGGTGATTACTCTGTCAAAACGTGCTCGCGCGAACAGCCAAGCTATACGACCAATGTACAAAATATGTGTATATATGCGTTCTGTTTATGTAAGCATTGATTCTTAGCTTGTCGAACTTACCCCGAGTACTAATTACATGAATTACATGTTTTTTTATTAGATATTAAATATGCCTGAGGGGGTGCGAGTCGGGTTACCTCCACGTGTGATTAAGAGCTGCGGTTCGTTTTTGGATCCGTCCGGGGGGAAGAGCAGTGCTTGGTCCGGTGCGCCCTGGGCAACGGCTAATGATTTCCTGGCAGTTTCTGAGGGATATCATTGACCGTTGGCTAAGAGCCCGACAGGGGGGGAGGGGGGTCTTTGACCATTACCGTACAACGTTGCCGACATTTTGTCACAAGATTTTTTAATAAAAATTTTTACATTGACATTGGCGAAGTTGTCGTCACTTTAACGACTTGATACGCCACAAATAAAAGAAGAAGAAGAATATGCCTGAGTATGCCTCTTAAAAATTAAACTTTTTTGTTGTTTCAGACAAGTACAAACAGAAACAAGAACGTGAGACAGAAAATTAAGAGTAAATGTAAATGTGGAAATGGTTTTTTTTATTTAATAAAAGTAAAAAAGATGTTGTGTTTTTACATTTCCGAATTGCCAGTGAATTTAGTATTTGAATGTTACTTTTGTGCAGTCATTTGTTCTGTTTTGTGTAAAATAAGTTGGAAACGAGCAAGTAAGTCACCAGATAATAAGTGATCACCATTACCTCACGGACACTCGCATCAGCAAAGAATTGCAGATATTAAGCCTAAGATATAATATCTCATATGCCAGCAATTTCACCAGCTGTCCTATTACTCTCCACGCCGGAACACAGCAGCGCAAGCACTGCTGCTTGGCGTTAGGATTGAGTAAGATGTGTTTTTCTTTTATGAACTACTTGTAGATAACATACAAACACATACACAAATAGAGTCTTTATTATCGGGATCAGGTTTAGCAAAACACTGGGCGTAGGTGGAAAGTGGAAACCAAAAAGTTGATGGGTTGGTAGCCGCATCGCCTGTAACATAATTGCTATGATTTTCGCCCATTCGCTCGATGGGCTTTTACCATCAGCGCGGGAAGAGAAGCAACTGGTAATTCTGTTTTTTCTTTGCTCCCAGACCAGCATGGAAGTAGGATAACATACCAGTCAACATTTTTGGATCTTTAGACGACATCAACAAAGCTATTTCCTTCCTCACATTCCCGTAAGTATCGTTCGTTCCATCGATACGCACCACATGCCTACGGCTACTGAATAATGTAAGAAATATGATGTCAGATAAAATGTGGGGCAACACTATTGTATTCGGGTTGCGTTCGCGGACTAAGCTACAATTTGACGTTAGTACGTATTTCTTTAATCACTAATTGGGCTTTTTATTCGGAGTTTAGAAGAAAAAAATTAACTTTAATTCCATTTTGGTTTGGAAGCAAAAAAACATAGAATCTGCCAGGTGCAGGTACTCATCGAGGGAATGTCTGAAAACCTTAGGAATCATGTTATAATCGATGTGGCTAGCAACCCATCACTATTTTGATTCCCCTTTCCATCCATACACTCACAATAATGCTAAACGTGGTCTTTAGGCTCTGTCTACCCCGTAACGGATAAAAACGTGATTTACGTATGTATAAAAGTATGTATTTTACTGCTGCGCTGAAATACGTAATTTAATAAAATACTTAGCGGCAAAAAATATGTGCGTGAGCTCTTGGAATGCCATACGGGTTTCGGGCACCATCGACCGATTCAAATATCAAACCCATAGGCGTGAGTGAGACAACAAGACAAACGTGAAAGGCATTCTAAGAGCTCACGGACTGTAATTTAATACGGAGGCAGGGGCAAATTTTGCGCCACATTCATTCACATTCACAAATCACGTCCTTATCCCTTATGGGGTGGACAGAGCCTAAGGTAACAAGACCTACAGGCCACGTTTAGCAAGACACTGAGGGCGTAGAGGTGGAAAGTGGAATCAAAATAGTGATGGGTTGCTAGCCACATCGTCTATAACATGATTCCTATGTTTTTCGCCCATTCCCTCGATGGATTTTTAACCATTTGCGCGGGAAGAAACGCAACTGGTACATTCCATGTTTTTCTTTGCTCCCAGACCAGCGTGGAAGTATTTTGCGCTACTGACTGTATATAACATTTCCAATCTATACACGTCCTACTGCTGGGCACAGGCCAGAGGGAATGGGCGATCTTAGGAATCCTGTTATAGGCGATGCAGCTAGCAACCCATCACTATCTTGATTCTCCTTTCCACCTTTACGCCGACAACCATGCTAATCTTGACCTAGGTCTTGTTACCTTAGGTTCTGCCTACCCCGTGGAGGGCGGGACTTCCCAAACCTGCATTGCACAGGTCGTGGGGCGTCGCGGTGACACCGAGTGCTCCCGTGACGCCTCACATACGACTGAATAGGGAATCCGTGTGGTTTTTAGTGGGTATGCCCGCCGTCGCGGGAGAGCCCCACATACCCCCGGTAAACCCGTACCGGGCGGATGCATAGGGCGCGTTTTCCACACAATAAAAATAAAGGTTCTGCCTACCCCGTAAAGGATAAAGACATGATTTCTATGTATGTAGTATTTTTTGATTATATGGCTTATGAAATTATGGCAAACGATATAGAACTTGCTCGATCATCTCGCCTACTGACGACCGCGTCAACGACCTGATGAGTATTTAGTAAGTATAACAACAATCCAATGCAAAAATTCTATCAATTTGCCACAGTCCCAGTGCCATTATACGTACGGAAAGTTATGTTATGTTTCCGTGTAACCAGTACAATGAAAAGACTATCAACAAGCCGTTATTGTTTTAAGACTCGCGAAGGATCATTTCCACCGTTATTCGCTTCCTGGCAGTTCGAGTGGTCGCAAAGAAATAAATATGAGTGTTCATTTAAAATGGATTGAAACTGTAGTGCTAATGGTGATAGTGATTAAAATAGATGCCCAGCCTCCTCCAGCGCCAAAGAAAGAGGACATGACTGTCTGGTACCCGAACCAAATCATGGACGTGTGGTCCGGAAAGAAGTCCCTGATGAACGTGATAACGAATGATTTCTTTGGTGTTTTGAACGGAGTTGCCCTAAATCCACGTATGTATTAATTAGTTCACTTTGTAGCAACAAAATTCACGGATCTGTTATCTTAGGAATCATGTTTTATGCAACGCTAGCAACCTATCACTATTTTTGATTCCTTACACGCCCACAATCTCGCTAAACGTGGACTTTTGGTCATGTTTCCCTAGGCTTTGTCTACCCCGTTAGTGACATAAGTACTGTGTGTGTGTGTATAATAAAAGTTATTTTAACTAAGAAACCGTTGTAAATCATTGTGTTTATTATTTTGCATCAATTACAGAGTCAGAATGGAGGCCACAGAAAAAAATTAACCCAGAAAATATACCTCGACCCCCGACTGATAGGGAGAAAATACGCTCAATGGAGATAGGTGTGTATTTATTTTAATAATACGTTTAACAACACGGCTATTCACTTCTAATGCAATCGTAAAGCTAGGAATCCTTACAGATAGATACACTTCGACCCATTCTTGGATCTTTTGTGTAATTACCCCTCCTTCAAAATATTCCATAGCTTTACCACTTCATTCACGAATTGGGTGATTTGGCGCAGTGATAGAGCCATGACGCCTCCTGGTTCGGGGCATCCGTTACCGAGGAGTTTTATCGGCCATTTACTTGTCTGTAGGTAGTAGATTTAAACCGAACGCAATTACTTACCTTTAACTAAAATTACGTAAACGGTCTTCTTTGGAAACTATGACCTACCAATTTTTTAAAAAGTGCCTTAACAATGTAGTGATATGAAATTAATGGTTTATCTGCGTACTGCTTAAAAAAGTAAAACACGTGCATAGATGATAATATAATTAATTTTCTTTTTCCTACTACCTAAAGATGCACTGTTCTACTTTGAAAATTTCGACAGATGACGAAGATGAATATGATGACGACTATGAAGATGTCGAAACGTACGAGAACTACGAGGATGAATCTAATATGAAGAACTTAAGCGCTAAATATGGACAGTACTAAGTAGTGTTTCTTCCTGAATTTTAATAAATTGGCATTGATTTAAATTTTTTTTTTTTCACTTTATTTGTTTTTTTGTCAGATCTTAAGCAAGTTTACAAATATTAGATTTTTTGTTTCACTACACGCGAATTTAACTGTTTTTTTTTAAAGATTTTATTTCTTTTAAACAATCAAGTCAATATATAACTGCTTAAATCTGTTACTTATTTACGACAAATGAACTATTGATTGACAGTAAGTTCTATAGTAAATCGAATATCATTTTATTTATTTATTTGATGAAATAAATTAATATGTCCACTTAACTAAATATAGAAAACTTAAAACTAAATAAATATACCTAACTATAAAAAGAAAACACCATCTAAAAGGCCCTCCTGCGGCATAGACCCCAACACACTGGCGGCATTACCTCTCTGTACAGCCAGAGAAATTCGCTGGGAGAGTTGAATTTTTTAAATTTATTGAATTATTTAAATTAATTAATTTTTTAAATTTATAGTAAATTAATTGTTCAATCGTCATCTATTAATACGATTATATTTGGTGATCTCATTAATAAAAACTAACTTGAAAACGTATATAATGTACATAAAAATATCAACAGGTAAGAAACTGATATGATGATGATGTTATGATGTTGGGTGAGGATGCCTAGCTGGGTCAGGCGGGATGTCGATCCACTGTGGCGATCATTCAGCCCAATCCCCTTTGTTGAAGCCGCCGGTTACAGTCCCAGCAGCGCTCCCACATAGCAACTTTCCTCGAATCTTCTTATTCTCCTGCCGAACATAAGGGCATCTTTTAGTTCAACATAACTTAGCTCGTCCTCCTCCAGTTCATCACTCCCGAATGCTTCGCGCCGCGCTGCCGCGTACATGACGCACTCGGTGAGAACATGTTTGCTTGTCTCCTCTTTCCCACAGTGTAGGCAGGAGGGATCGTTTTTTACATTTATTATGCTTAAGTGCCTGTTCAGCGTGTTGTGGCCGGTGATGACGCCAGTTATTGTTCTTAAGCTACTCTTACCTAGATTCAGGAGATGCCTAGTTCTTCTGCGGTTTATGCCTTCCAGCATCATCTTCGACTGTCTGCATAAGAAACTGGTAAGAGATGGAGATTGCTTCACCGACAAAAGAAGAAGGAAAAAATTGTTTCTCAAACACAAAGCCGTTTCTGTAAAAAGTGTTTCATAAAACAAAATTACTACCAATAACAAATTTGAAAATGGAAACGTTATGATTAATTCATACACTTCAATAACAAGTCATCGTTACTTCGCCTTCCATTTATCTGTATCGAATGAATATTTAATCTTCAAAATCTCAAATCTTCAAAGGGATGACAATGAGCTAGGACTTGATGAGAATGCTTTGCCGTCCTTTTTGGGAACTAATAAATAATTTTCGTATCCCCCTCGAGAGGGTCCCCTGCGTTGGAAGCAAAGGCGTCGGCTTTTGATGTTTTAAAAGCTACTTCATAAGTGTTCCCCCAACCACATGATTAGGAGGCTGTTAGGGGGACGTGAAAGCAATCTATTAGGAGATGAATTTTAAATGATGTTATTGGACCTAATGACGTCTGGGATTCGGAAAACGAGATTGGCTGTGCGGCAGCGAATGTGTGCAGTTTAATTATTAATTTCTAAATGTCTGTGAAAATCAGAACACATAGAAAAATCCGAAAAGTAAAGCTATGGCCGGGAATCGAACCCGGATCCTCGTCATTCCGTGACGCGTGCTATACCACTACACCACCCATAGCAGGTGGGTAGTCTCCGAATTTTTCTACCTGTTACCGACCGTCACGTGACCTTTGTTACTATGCGAATTTTTTGTCGCTAAGCGTCATCTGTTTGAATGATGTGTCTGTACGACACAATTACAAACTCCCGTGGAACATCTACTGCTCACCAGGGACGAGAGAAGGCGCTGTTTTTCAAATGATAGGTACTATCAAATGAATCAAGAAATTTTTATTTCTTGATTTTTATGTTTTACTTTTACGGTTTTACCGTTAGAAATTTAATTTCTAAATGTCTGTGAAAATCAGAACACATAGAAAAATCCGAAAAGTAAAGCTATGGCCGGGAATCGAACCCGGATCCTCGTCATTCCGTGACGCGTGCTATACCACTACACCACCCATAGCAGGTGGGTAGTCTCCGAATTTTTCTACCTGTTACCGACCGTCACGTGACCTTTGTTACTATGCGAATTTTTTGTCGCTAAGCGTCATCTGTTTGAATGATGTGTCTGTGTGTGTAGTTTAATTATTGCTTTGCAAATCAAAAATGTTCATGGGAGGTTTAAATGACAACAGGTCAAATTGTTCTTAAATGTAACTGATAAATTGTCATAAATGATTAATTGCAATCTGTAAGGCATAGTTTGGAATATGATTGTGTTCTGGAAAGAAAATTGATAGGTGCTTGATTTTTAGCATAAAAAATATGATGTATTTACCACAATCAATATTATAGTAAACATAAGTACTTGTTGTTAGTGACTCCTAGTACTTATTTATTATTTACGTGGTTAAATAATTACTTGCCTTCCATACACGAATAAATTTAAAAAAATAGTGCCTAGCAGAAAACAGAGACAAAGACCACTCCATGACGAACGTACTTAATTTTTATGAAAGAAAGCGTCAAACTTTAAAGCATTTTTAATTGGCAGCTTTGTAGATAATTTAAGAATGAAATCGATTTTCAGCCATTTTAAATAGATTCAATCATTTCCATATAAGAACTTAAAACCACCTTTTGTGTTACCTTACGGTGTAGACAGATCCTAAGCGAACAAAACCTAAAGGGCCACGTTGAGCATGATTGTGGGCGTATAGGTGGAAAGTAGAATCGAAATAGTGATGGGTTGCTAGCCGCATCGCCTAAAACATGATTCCTATGCCCACCCTCGATGGGTTTTTACCATCTGCGCGGAAGAAGCAACTGGTACATTCTATGTTTTGTCTTTACTCCCAGAGCATGGAAGCATAAATACAGATCGTTCTAGAAATTTAATAAATTTCTTAACGTTCATGCTAAGAACTACGCCGATAATTACATTTTGATTAGGTGCCTCACTCGGAACGCTAGTCCAAATTACCTCTGAAATAAACTCCATTTGGACCGCCATTCGAGTGGCGCGGTGCTTTGAGAATTTTTCGTGCAAAGAGAGGGTAGTCCTTAATGAGCGCACTTGAAAACAAAGCCTCAGGTACTAGCAGTTTGGTTCATAGCGTTCGGGTGACCATGCTCGTGCTTTAACGAGGACGCGGAGGGAAACGTTACAAATTCTGTGAATATTATTACGTGACTGGATGTTGTGCTCCCGGTCGTTTTCGACCATGGCGACCGCCTCAATTCCTTCCTAGAGTACGACCGTGTGCTCGCATGTGACTTATGTAGCCAATCTTTTTTATACAAGTTCGCGCGCATTGCGGGCATGTGAGCACCCCATCCTGTATAATTGTAATTGATTGCCGCAGGTGGTCTAGCTTTCAATTCATCGCGCTTGGTATCCAACTCAGAGCAACGACGAGTTTCAATTACGTGACTAGCTTATAAGTAAATAAGAAGGAGAGTTTTGCCATCGTTCCTTGAATAGCGGCAGCAAAGAAGTCAAAGTCAGCAAAGGTGTCAGTACAAACGTTTGAAAAAAATATCCGTAGTGTCTATACTAACAGAAAGATAAGAGTATTTAAAACGCCCACCGTTGGGCATACGCCTCTCCAATCCATCTCCATCCCGAACGGTTGCCTGTTTCCCTCTTCCAGACTGATCCTGGTGTCTCCCTTATGTCATCGGACCATCGGGTAGGTGTTCTGCCTACACTTCTTCTGCCTAGCCGCTGTCTCCAGTCCAGAACGCGTATATTCGTTAGCACACATGGCACAATGGGCGCATTTTAGCTTGGCGACTCTGTGCCCTTCGTCGACTACATGTAACTTACTTTAATGGGGGCTATCGCGTGTGAATTTGCCACTAGAGGCGCTAGTGTCGCGTGAGGTCCAATAACATTCAGTTTTCACTGGTTTTAGCGGGATTCGTGACATAAATTATAATTTCTTTCATTTACCTATTAAGAAGTGATCTCCTTCGTGAAATTATCGCAAGTATGGATTATTTGGCGATGAATGTGAACACTTTGGAAGTGGAATTAAGAAAAAGAGGCGCAAAACTAAACGGTTTCAAAGAGCAGCTAATTCAGAGGTTTATTTATTTAATAAAATTATTGAGATTCAAGATTTAAAACTTTGTATCGGCGCCGATCTTATAAAGTCGCCTTTGATAGCTATCTCTCTGGACCTTACTCAACAGTGGCGCCAACTGGTGAGCAAAGAAACGATAGTCCCCATTGAGATATTTGTGTAAATACATAGATTTTGGTGTATAAACGAATTATAATTACAAAATCCAGCAATTTACATTACAGTCCCCAATAATGGTGTACGTCGAATTAAATGCTTAATTCTTGACTTTAATCGAAGCAATTTTAGATATAATACACTATTCAGTACATAAAACATAACCATACATACGTGTACGTTATTTCACTAGCTGGTACCCGCGGCTACGCATCCGTAGGAGAAATCCCAATTCTGTGATGCTGTCTCGGCGTTAATAAATTTAAGTCAGGACTTTTTCTTGTGAGCCTTAAAGAACAATTTGTCCACTCGATCCAACTAACAGTAAGAGTGTTCGCTTGAGAAAAATGTTATTAAAAAAATCATTCATAAATGGTATTTAGGGATATTCTGACTTAGCGGTAGGTATAATAATAATATGTAAATTACTTACTTGTTTAAATGGCTTGTGCATTATGTACCTATTTATTTGTTTTATGCAATCAACATTTGAAATGTGAAACGTTGTACTAAAAAAAAATCTAGATGAGTAAAAACAGACTTGTCCCAACAAAACAGTAAACAATGGTCACCCCACACACGGTTGCCGTTGTCTTTGATATCTGAAGCGCACTCTATGAGGGGCTCAGAGATCTTGACGTTCGATGTTTTAAATCCAGCTTCACTTTTACACGTAAAACGTATTTACTTTTAGTACATAATGTTACTTGCGAATAACGGAACTGATGTTTCGGCAAAAAAATGATCTCGGAAATATATAAGTATGATTGTATCCCTTGTATTTATAATATATTTTCGCAAGTTCACAATTTTTTAGTGCAAACGAATGTGTACCGACCACTTAATTATAACAGCTTTAAAGTTTAAAGCTTAACATTGCATACTTTGACGCATTTTGAAGTGTAGGTAATTAAATAAATTTAAATTTAAATGGTTGATGGTATTGTTCGTATTACTTTTTGCCATTTGTTATTTAATTCGACACAGTCCTAAAAAACTCAACATTTTCATAGGCCAGCTGTAGAACGTAAAACTTTAAACAACTCTTTTCTAACCGTTTTGTGAATTTAAAATCTATAAAATGCTATTGGCAATATTATTTGCTATCAAACTGTCGCAAACACATTTAGAGCACGGCGTTGGGCTAGGCGCAATGAAATCAGCACCTAGTGCAATAGCTTACTTTTATTTTAGTGTTATTGCGGTATCAGGCGAGCTGTGCACGCCACCTGCTCCTGATAGGGTTAGGTGACACACGGGTTGATATAACAGCTACTTGTTGAAGTGGAATCCCGAGCAAAGTGGCGTCAGCATTGGGGACGCCATGTCAGCTGCGCCGTGACAGTGACACCATATATATGAGAGGCGCCATAACAGTGACGCCATGTCAGCGGCGCCATGTCAGCTGCGCCATGACAGTGACACCTTGTGAGAGGCGCCATAATAGTCACGCCATATCAGCGATGCCATGCCAGTGCTGTGACGCCGTGTTACCGACACAGTGTGAGACGCGCCATAATAGTGACGTCATGTCAGTAACGCCACGTCAGCGATGCCATTGTTAACGGCGCCATGCGAGAGGCGCCATAACAGTGACACCATGTGAGAGGTGCCATGATAGTGATTTCACGTTAGCGACGCCATGCTAGCGATAGCATATCAGCGACGCCATATTAGCGACGCCATGTCAGCGATGCTATGTCAGTAACGCCATGTCAGCGACGGCATTTCATAACATCATATATGTCAGCGATGTCATGTTAGCTCTAAGCTGTCAGTGGATACTTATGTTAAAGAACCGACTGTACTATGGTCTTTAATGAAAAATTCGTAGCTAATAAGCCAAAATTCAATCAGCAGTATAGTCATGAGCAAAACTAACGACTCTCTCTTCATACAACATTGTATGAGAACTGACCCATAATTTTTGCTCGTCACTGTATGTCCCCGTGTATTTTCGTCTAAGCCGACTCGTAGCTTGTTCCGCTGCAGCTTTGTCCCACGCACTGTAACATAAACCTGGGTGAACCAGGATTTTTGCGGCCTTTCGCTGTAATGTTCTCCGTTCTAGATCCTCAGACGCTCTTTATGCTCTAGACAGCTAGACTTTGTTTTTGAAACTTATGACGGTTTTACGGTGTGGGTTTGTGAATAATGTTTCGTTATAGCATAAGAAACATTTGTTTTCTAAGTAGGAACTTGAATGGACGTAGGTGACGCATCTATTTGAGTATCTACGTATTACAACTTTTTTATTAAGTTCACCTGTTTTGTTCAAACTGGCCGAAAATGAATTTCAAATGCACGCAGCGCGGAGAAAAAACAATTGAAAATCAATCGTGTCTTTGCTCTTGTCCGCGCTGCGTGTTAATATTAAAATAGTTTTACAATCTAAAATAACAAAGAGGTCTTGTTCAGTTTTCTACGACACTTTAATGCAGTCATATGCCTAACATACTCGTAACCAAGGAGGATGTTTATCTACAGACAGTGCGAAATTTCCACGGTAACTGAGTTTCGGGTAAGAATTAGTTTAAATAAATGTTTACAAACCCCAGCTAGGGGTAGTAGCTGGAGTAAGTAGAGGCAGTTACTAGGATCGACGTTTCATTGGGTATTATTATTTTGAGTTGGTACTAGTACGTAAGCGATTTAAAATTGAGTGTGGGTTATGCTTGTGTTAGTTTAACTGAACAAATCGTAATTTTTGGTAATGTTTATTCAAAATTAAGTCACTCCTTTGACCATTCGACTTTCTTCCATCAACTGTATGGAAACATTATTAAATTTGTCGATTCCGAAAAATATTTACAGGATCATTGTGTCAAAATAACTCGAGCACTAGCTCATATATTCTGGATTAGTTTTAAAACAGTTTATGGTGATTAAAATGAAAATTGAAACTGATAATGTCGTAGGCATTTTGAGAAGAAAATTACATACGCTTTTCTTTATTCGTCTAAAGCAACATCACATTATTTACAGCATTGAAATAGACTGAAGTCTAATTTTGTTATATTTGTGGAAATACCCACCCCTCGAGGGAATGGGCGAAAATCATAGGAATCATGTTATAGGCGATGCGGCTAGCAACCCATCACTAATTTTGATTCCACTTTCCACCTCTACGCCCATAGTGTCTTGCTAAATGTGGCCTGAAGGTCTTGTTACCTTAGACTCTGTCTACCCCGTAAGGGATAAAGACGTGATTTGTGTACGCCGTATGCCTGGAACGCATGACTTAATAATTCAATCGATGTAGATTTCCAGCCGTTTGTACATACAACATGGCCGCCGTGTTTGTGTGTGATCATACCATAACATGACTGAAATCTTGATAGGAATCGGCCTGATCGAAATCAAAGTCAGCTGAAATGGCACTTGTTAGCACAAATGTAATTGTTCTAGTTGAAACAGAACGTCTTACAATGTAAGTAATTCGAAATACCCCTTCAACTGTTAGTATACAATACAATCAATTAAGATATAATTGTTATTGCTTGGAGCCGAATGTAAACCGTATCGCAAGGTACGCAAACACAGTCTAACGTTTGTTTAACAATAGGAGTTATTGTCTCATAATGTAGCTAAGCTCTATTGTTCGAAACATCCGTTCCTTTGAAGGCAAGAATGATCAATCTTCAAGCCCAGAAGTTCATAATCTGCTCGACCGCAAGCCAAAGTTGGCAGTTGGAATGGAAATTAACAGGCTATTTTTAGTGCCCAAAGGGAACCTGATAGTAAAGCCTCCACTGTCTGTCTATCTGTCTTTCTGCCACAGGGCTTTCGGTTTGTAATGGATGGACACTTGAAATATTAACAGAGAGTGAACTACAGCTAAGTGTTAGGTACAAAAATAGATCCCATACTCAAAGGGACTGATTTTTTGGTACGACAGAACGGAACCTTCATAAGTGTTAGTCCAATCCTACTCTATTTGACTTAGGTACTATAACAATTTGTACCTACGTAAATTATTTTTATAAGTTTTCTGAAGTAAGTAAGTAAATGCTTTATTGTACAAATATAAAGAAGCAGAGACAAATCACAAAAAAGAACTTAAATATATGCATAAAGGCGAACCAGGCGAACCAGTTAACCTTTGAGTAAATGAGAGGAGCATTAAGCGAGAGACCGACAAAGAGTGAGTTTAAAATATCCATATAGTGAAAGCCACAATAGAGCGTACATCTCAAAATACAACAAACATTTCATAAATAAACTACTAAACACAATCTGAAGTCACAAGAACTACATTTATTAAAAGTCACGTTACAGCTGATACAGATAGAAAAGTTCGAAGGCTTACTCACATGCTATGGGTGGTTAGCAAACATCACGGAATGATAAGGATCCGGGTTCGATTCCCGGCCATAGCTTTACTTTCCGAATTTTTCTAAGTGTTTTTGTTTTCAGTGTCGTTCAGATATTTAATTTCTAGCGGGTAAAACCGTAAAAATAAATATAAAAAAATCAAGAAGAAAGCTCTTGATTTACATAATTAGAAAAACATCACGTCATGTTACATTTACTTCAGCTCGCTAATAGGTCTTACAATCAAAAACAATAAACAACCTTACCATTTATAAAGAAAAGCAAACAAGCTATCACTGTTTAAGCAATCCCACGCTCATTAGTGTTTTGTTTCAATTTGGAACAACAAACATTTTCGTACATTTGCTGGATAAAAACGGTAACCGTAGTGGTCATACGAAGCCGTATATAACATGTAGGGAAGACGTAAAGGGTGCAATGCCGTAATATTTCTTGATTATCCGACCCAGAGACTCAGCACTCTAGCTCTAAGAACTGCAATTACAGTGGAGTGCTTTAGTAGACCACTATTTCTAAGCTTAGTCAAATACGAAAATAGAAATATAAATTTTCGCGCGGGTAACATTTTGCAGTGTAAGTTCGCTTAGCTCGTATAAAGTGCAGACATTTTTAACGGTGTTACACTAGCTCTTTTGTTTTTAGTGGCACTGGAATTACAGATGGAGTATTCGTCAGTGACTTTGACAAGTTTAAACTTGTCAATGATCTTTAGATCATGAATGAAATTTCTTTAAATATTATTTAATTTGTTTTGTTTATAAAATAGAGTAGCAAACCAGTAAACAAGCCATCTGGCGGTGAACGGCAATCGCAACATGAAAAGATTACTGCAGATGTATTATCTGCCTAGAGAGTTATGGTAAAATAATTTCAACTTTAAATCATTTATTTCTTTCCAAAAACTTAAATGTATGTAAGAATGTATTATACAATGAAGTTCTGGCAGTGTAGTTGACAAGCAACAAGCAAGGTACACATTAATAGTAAAAAAATAACGTAGGTAATCTTCATTTAATTAGAATGAATGCTTACTCCTTACTACACTCCAATCCGTGAGTAAGGAGATAAAACACATTTAAACGCACTTTTGCTTGTCAATATCATGTCCAGCCAACCACATTGTAAAACTTAAGGAAATTGTTCGACTGAGATCACGTGAACAAATTCATCCGACATATTGCTTCAAATAAGTCCAACTTTTTCGGTTTTCGGGCTATCAAAATTGATAGGTCTCTCCATCTGAACTTTTAATCTACCGGGCCAGACTTCAACGGTAGGGCAGAGCTATCAATCCCGGGCCGGTCCAATTTCGTAGCTGTTTGTCCTACACTTGTTTGCCCGACATCTAGTTTCGATGAGCAAACTTCATTTTGAGCGGACACATTGGTACGTGAGCGATCTGATATTGAGAGTGCGTTATGTTGACGATGTTCTGCTTGAAGCACGCTTGAAGTTGTACTGGGATTTGGTGTGAATTTGATGAGAATTTCAATGTTTACGTCATTAACACTTAAAATAGAAGAGAAACCTCTGTCCTTGTAATCAGAATCTAATAATATTTGAGATCTAGAACACGTAAAGTGTTAGTGAGCAAGCTCATGGCATGAAGAGCTGTTGAAATCATAATTTTAAAATGGGCGCAAAACTTACGAGGAGTTTGGAAAGCTATACTATAAATACCGTGTGTGAAAATAAATCCAAAATACTGCAGCCCTAACCCTTAGTTTGACTGAACCCACTTTAAATGTTTTTCATGATTTTTGTGGTTAAAGAATGTTTCCCTCCATTGGTCGATGATTAAAGTTACGGTACCGAACACCCGAGCTAAAATTACAACGAAAAACCTTTAATGTAGCGTTTTATCAAACAAAACAAAAAAATCCTGGTAGCCTAGTGGTTTGACCTGTGGCCTCTCAAGCAGAGCGTCGTGGGTTCAAATCCCGGGCGCGCACCTCTGAGTTCATAATTTATGTGCGAAAATGACATTTGAAATTTGCCATGAGCTTTTCGGTGAAGGAAAAACATCGTGAGGAAACCTTGCACACATCTGCGAAGAAATTCAATGGTGTGTGTTAAGTTCCCAATCCCAAAGTTCCCAAGGAACTAGCCCAAACCCTCCAATACACGGAGGAGGCCTATGCCATGAGGCACGCTGAATTACGCGACAATTTAATAATAATAAATAAAAAAAAACACAATAACAACAACAAAAATGGAATTGTAGCGAATTCGGAATAAAAAAGGCTATAATATAATATAAAATTTATCAAACTAACCCAGCCAGGTTGGTAATGGCGAACAAATTCTAAGACGCCATGTTTGGACGTATACAATAAATTGTCCTTTTAAGATCAACGTAGTCCCCTTCGAAACCGCGGCGGGCCGTATTAATGTTAATCTTGTACACTGACTTTGGAAAACAGTTGACGAACAGCAATTCGGTTGGTTCTGCCGGTGTGAATATCGCGTGAAAGTTCTCTTACCGTATTCGCGCCAACATCTGACATGCTGACTTTCACTTTCCCGGAACCAAATCCCTCAACGTGGAGCCACTTTTGATAAATTATTCACACACGATGTTGGAACTTCGGTCGAATTCCGCAGGGCGAGCGAATTTATAGGACACCTTCTGTTTCAATTTGTGAGCGAGTGGATTGTCCCGCGCGGACGTCTCAGAAGATAGGAGTTCGGAAAAATTCAGCGCTTATATTCTGACTTTAGAAATTCGGGGCCCGCATAGTGCCATTCCGCTCACCCAAATAATCATTCTTAGGAGAGTGAAATGGACGGCATGATACGAACTTTGAATTTCGAATTTGGGAGTAGACCCCAGGCTTCTTGATATGTGATTCCGTCAAAGGGTTTGACTGAATATGAGAATTATTTGAGCTTGGTATTGGTGTTAGAGGTACAAAATTGTATTAGGCTACTTTAAATGGACAGCGGAAGGTACAGTCGAAGGCAGACATGTCAAATATATGTATCACAGACCTTATGTTTTGTAGCATAAAGGTGGTGTTAGGAAGACTTTTACGTCTTGGTAACATACATAATTTATGCCCTTTAACGTACAAAGTGATAAGTTTAAATGTCACACTGCAACGTATTGACTACTAAAATAGAAGGTATAAATGCATAGAAAATAATAGCCAAATTATGGTCAAAGAGGTCATTAACACTACTAACTCCTAATCAGATCAAGCAGAAAAAGCTACGGTCAGTTAAATCATCATTTAGGAGACCGTTACACTAATGATGCCCTACAACGGGTAAATTAGGAATCCGCTGTTGAAAGTGTTAAATCACCCCTTTCAGTTATTTAAAATTAATAGGGAACCATCAACTAACCAATTAGTTGAATTTGAGGGGGGGAGTAAATAAATTTAATCCAATTTGTTGGCACGACTAACAATTCCCATTGCCAAGTAACTAAAATTACAACATTTTCTCGTCGGAATTTCTTAGTGAGTGAAATATTGAATCAGTTTTTCTTGGAATTAGTAATTATGGAAGCTCGTAGTTGCCATGAATAATGGGTAGGTCAGGTTTCCGGACGTTGATTAAAGGTGCCAGTTAGGCGTTCCTCCTATTTTATGTGAGGAAATGTTTTATTAACTCGACGTAATGCAAAATAATTATTGTACTTTGTTGTAATTACCATTATAGTAACTTTCATCACTTGAACGTAACTGGGTAGCGACTGATTGGCTGGTCGTGTCAAATTCTACGTTACCATCTTCTCTGACCATTGACGTTTACTCAAAATTTTTAGTAAAATTGTTACTGATTAACTTTAATTAGGTGACACACAACAAATCTTTAAGGGAGTTCTTCTAAAATTTCAACAGCTATCAGTAGGTATCTTGTTGCAAGCACTTAATAACAGTATCCTTTTTTTTTAAATCGTTTACTGTACTACAATAAATTCTATCGCATTGTAAAATCCTCATGCTCAGCGTAGCTTTTTTCTTTAGCATAAGCTTGAAGATCCTAATAGTGCTTGAAATGTTTGCAGAATTGCGTAGCCACGATTCTATTTATCAATTTTTCTTCTGTATGATATTGCAGTAAAAACTACCTAAAAGAAGTAGAAAAAGACACCATTTTCTTCGCACTTTCCATATTCTAAAAATTCTATTGCCTATTCTAAAAGGTTTGCTAGCGCGTAGGTATTTCGACTCTGCCAACACACTCTCAGCTTTGGCAACGAATGTCGAATTCATTTCCTGACCCCGCGACACTAAGATTAGAAGGCACTAGATATCTCTTAATCTGTTCAGAATTATGTGAAGTATCGCAGAAACATAGTTATCTGTTTCTGCAATTTTGTTGCAGTTGTTTTCCGTTGGAAATTTAAAAACGTGTAGTAACTGAGTAGGCGTATTGCTATAAAAAGAAAACAAATCATACGCTTCTATGCACTTGTACCATGTAGCACATAGCTTAAGTATTGTAATAACAACGCAGCACCCATTAAAGATCCTTGCGAGACACCTTCACGATGCATTATTCGTGCTCCACCTGAGCCAGCAGTAAACGACGCATTCAGTACTATAAAGTCCACTAAGCTTAACGTAATTGATCCCGTATACGCCATAGTCTAAACTCCAGTATTTCAGCGCACCTAACGCAAAATCAAAGCGTACCTAACACAGCCTAGTGATAAATGCCGCGTATGAATGGCCGGCCGGGTATAATAATTTATCGCGCTATCTCCCGAGTCCACTCCAACCGATGATCCGGGTAACATATCGTCGTTGCGATACCGGACTATGACGTCGTTTACTAAAGGGCACTGGGTTTTGAAATTGTGGCGCTGAGTAGCGCTGGGAAGACTATTGTCGATTTGGGTGATGGCTTTGATTCTTTGGAGTCGTCATTATCAAACCTCATTTGCGTTGCATACTTACTCAATGTTGGGATAATAATTTTGTATGTGTATTTACGTAATAAATTCCAATTGTGAATTTCTTCGATATAATTAATGATGTTGCAATGTGAGTGAAGACTATTGTTAATACACAGAGTACGACGAACTACGGAGCAGTATTATTAAGTATTGTAAAGTGCTTCTATTCATTCTGTAAGTATGCCTAATAAGTTGAATTAAAAGTTGATTACACTGTTAATGGTAGTTAATAAAAATCGATACATTCAGGCGTTTAATTATTACCCACGGTCGTATGAGTACGTTTTGGTGTAACGCTACGACACCCAAATTATGAAAGTTTACTAACAAATAATTTTATTGTTTTTAGAATAGTTTTTAAAACAGTCAATACTGTGCTTACATTTTTAAAATATACATTTGCTGTAGTCACTCTACTACTAACAACAATTAGAAAGCGGATTGTTGAAAATTTTGGTAGAAATAAATGCTAAAGCAACAACCAAATAACTGAAACTAGTTTAAATTAATCATCAAAAAACGTAACAATAATAGACAGAATTATTTCTATCGCTTTAATTATTTTAACTGTTTTATTCAAATACATAGAATGTATCAGTTGCTTCTCTTCCCGCGCAGATGGTACAAGCCCATCGAGAGATTGGGTGAAAATCTTAGGGATCATGTTATATAGGCGTTGTGGCTAGCAACCCATCACTGTTTTGATTCCCCTTTCCATCCATACGCCCACAATCATGCTAAACGTGGCATTTAGGTCTTGTCACCTTGGGCTCTGTCTACCCCGTAAGGGATAAAGACGTGATTTATGTATGTATGTATGCATGTTTTATTCAAATTGAAAAACACGTGTCATCCTGAAAACTAACAACTACATACATACTCCTGTTTCAAAATCATAATCAGTATCAACTTATAAAGAAATTGAAATCCATTATCAGTGTCTGTCGTAATTAAGCTTTCATTATGCTAGCAGCCGCCTCATTGACATTTCAAAGTATGCCTTTGTGAAACAATGTGCATGAACCCTTTTCGGAAAGGTCGGTATAATAAGGTCAACAGCTCATTAAATTTGGGCTAAATCATAATAAATGTACAGTCAACGTACATCTACTAGTACATGTCTATAGTTATATCACTTAAAGTTAACGTTTAAATGCATGCAAAGATTTTATTAAGCCAATTATCTAATTTATAATTGGATTCATTAAAATCTCACGCTGTCTTGTCGCGTCTTTGGCAAAATGGAACCTAAGTTAATGTAAAAAAGACACCGCATCGACATAATCTTATATTTCTACTATCATTTGCCTACAGCTTTGCTTGCGTCAAACCTATTTCATACCTTGGGAAAATCAGGTTAAAAAGTAGTCTGTGTTATTAAAGACAACCAGCTTCCCACGAGTCGACACGACTTATCGCTTTCCCGTGGTATCTATGCAATTTTCAGAGATAAAAACTATCCTATGTCCTTTCTAGAGACTGAAACTATGTTTATATCAAAGCTCAGCTAAATCGGTTTAGTGGTTTAGACGTGAAAAGGTAACAGACAGACACAGTCACTTTCGCATTACTACATAGTATAAAACACGGTATCTTTCTGTCGGTCTGTCCCTATGTGTATGCTTAGGTCTAATACTACGTAACAGCCTGATGTGGTTTTTTTTATAGATAGAGTGATTCAATAGGAAGGTTGAAATGTATAATTCTACCTAGACGAAGTCGCGGGAAGAAGCTAGGTTAGTTATTTATTTGGGACTAGCCTTCCGTCCGCAGCTTCGCCCGAGATAAATTAATGTTCCCGTAGGAAAACGTTTTTTCCCGCGGTAAAAAGTAGCCTATGTCACTCAGTGATAATGTAGTTTTCTAACAGCAAAAGAATTTTTGAAATCGGTCCAGTAGTTTCGGAGCCTATTCAATTCGAACAAACAAACATACAATCAAATCTTTCCTCTTTATAATATTATTTATTTGGGATTAGTAGGAAGGTAGGACATCAGTACACAAATTGTCAAGGCGTGTATTGCTGGCCGGACATTCCGAGCCGTTTATTCCGGGACGTACATTGGTGGCACCGTACACAAACATGCGAGTATATCAACGCTTTTGCCGCGAGAACGATCATCATTAATCTAATTTCCGGTGTCCAGGGAAGATTTATTACCGTGCAAAGTTTGCACTTCGCGCCATTTGGTACCAAAGTTATTATTAACAATTACTTTGATGATCGCGTATCAAACAATAACAATGTTAGCGGCCCAGTTGTTGTTTATGGAGGAAATTTGATAATTTAATATGGGGCCGATCTAAGTTTACAGCAATTTTCAGAAACAAAAAGTCTGGGAGCAAAGAAATAACATAGAATGTACCAAATTACTAAATGTCAGTGAAAATTAGAACACATAGAAAAATCCGAAAGTAAAGCTATGGCCGGGAATCGAACCCGGATCCTCGTCATTCGGTGACGCGTGTTATACCCCTACACCACCCATAGCAGGTGGGTAGTCTCCGAATTTTTCTACCTGTTACTAACTGTCACGTGACCTTTTTGTTACTATGCGATTTTTTGTCGCTAAGCGTCATCTGTTTGAATGATGTGTCTGTACGACACAATTACAAACTCCCATGGAACATCTACTGCTCACCAGGGACGAGAGAAGGCGCTGTTTTTCAAACGATAGGTACTATCAAATGAATCAAGAGATTTTATTTATGAATTTAATTTCTAACGGTAAAACCGAAAAAGTAAAAACAAAAATCAAGAAATAAAATTTCTTGACTCATTTGATAGTAGAATGTACCAGTTGCTTCATTCAGAGAAGAGGCATTGTATTTAGGAGTGGGACTATCGAAATCGCCTGAAGAAGTATTGGCATAATTAATCTTCTTACGGACTTAGTATGTTTTGTGTGTGTTATGTAGTTTATACATACAAACATACCGTCACGCCGTTTTCCCACAGGGGTAGGCAGAGACTACTTTGTTCCACTTGCTACGATCCTGACATACTTCTTTCGCTTCATCCACACTCATCAATCTCTTCATACATGCTCGTCGGTTTCGGGTATCGGGTGTATGTAGTTTATAATGTATTTTATATGTAGTATATTTCTGACATATTACTTTATCGTATTTTTTTTGTAATGTATTAGGGTAAGTGAATTCCTATTATTATTATTTTAATGCTTTATTTGTTTAGGTTAAGTTAGGTTTGTTTCTGTAGTCTGGTTTCTGTTGTCCTGTCAATCGTGCAAAGGTTAGCTGGAAGAGATCCCTTTAAGGGATACGTTCGCTTTTGTACATCTGTTTTTCTCATTACCTGTAAAATGAAAGTGTTTTATGTACAACAAAGAGTTATACATACAAACTATCTAAACTTAAAAAAAAATATAAATAAAATAAATATCTTTGGACAAATTACACCTATTGACCCAGCCCCAAACTAAGCAAAGCTTGTACTATGGGTACCAGGCAACGGATAAACATACTTATATAATGTAGATAAATACATACAACATCCATGACTCGGGCACAAACATTCGTATTCATCATTCAAATGTCTGCCCCTACCGGGATTCGAACCCAGGACCTCTAGCTTCATTGTCAGGGTCACTAACCACTACGCTATCCGGTCGGTAATTGATAGTACTTAGGTAAAATATTGGCATGGCTTAGTGCCTACCGCCAGAAACATTTGGTGCGATATCATCAAATTTGTCAATGCCCGCAAAAATAGCTCGAACCTTGAAAGCGACCTAGAAATCCGGAGACAAAATTATGCTACCTGAATTGATGAACGAGCCAACGGTGGAATGACCTAATTTCGTTTAATTTGAGGTTGGGTTCCTTTCGAAGGGAAATTAAGAAAAATTGTGAATAATCTAAATATATACATAACTCAAAGGTGACTGACTGACTGACATAATGATCTATCAACGCACAGCCCAAACCACTGCACAGATCGGGCTGAAATTTGGCATGCAGGTAGATGTTATGACGTAGGCATCCGCTAAGAAAGGATTTTGATCAATTCTACCCCCAAGGGGATAAAATAGGGGATGAAAGTTTGTATGAAACTTTATCAATTTTAAACCGATCGGGCTGAGACTTCGCATGCATAAAGCTACTATGACGTAGGCATCCTCTAAGAACGGATTGCGTAATTTCTGCGGGATAGCGATAAACGAATTCGATGCAGACGAAGTTGCGGGCAACAGCTAGTATAAAATAACTATCAACATCCAGTTCTTCAACGCGGACGAAGTCGCGGGCACAAGCTAGTAAATAAATATATTGGGACAACTGACTCTAAATTTCTAAACGAAACTGAAAAAGAACACAGAAAAATCCGAAAAGTAAATCAATGGCCGGGAATCGAAGTCAAAATTCTTGATTTATCTTGCCCCCATTTCACATACACACATACATACATATATCACGTCTTTATTCCTTACGGGGTAGATAGAGCCTAAGGCAACAGAACCTTAAGGCCACGTTTAGCACGCTTAAGGGCGTGTAGGTGGAAAGGGAAATCAAAATAGTGATGGGTTGCTAGCCGCATCGCGTAAAACATGATTTCTAAGACTTTCGCCCATTCCCTCAATGGGCTTTTATCATCTGCGCGGGAAGAGAAGCAACTGGTAAATTCTTTTTCCACCATACGTCAACAATCATGCTAAACGTGGCGTTTAGGTCTTGTTACCTTTAGGCTCTGTCTATCCCGTAAGGGATATAGACGTGATTTGTGTGTGTGCGTGTGTGTGTGTGTGTGTGTGTGCGTGCGTGCGTGTGTGTGTGTGTGTGTGTGTGTGTGTGTGTGTGCGTGTGTGTGTGTGCGTGCGTGCGTGTGTGTGTGTGTGTGTGTGTGTGTGTGTGTGTGTGTACATGCATAATATACCCAGAATAATTAATCAAATGATTTTCTTTTACTTCATACTATTACACTTTGAAATTACAACATAAAATTAGTTTACTAAACGACACTGGAAGTTAGAACACAGAAAAATCCGAAAAGTAAAGCTGTGGCCGGGAAATTAGTTTCAAACAATTATTTTACAGATGTATTTTTTCTACAATTGTTTTGAACAAAGCAATATTATTCTTATTACTCAGTCTGCTGGCACTGTCCTCGAATTTCCTTAAAGGGACAGATTTGAAATAAAAAACCTTTTATAATGACCTAAGTCATTAGTGGAGAGCCCTTTTAAAAATTCAAATTACTTTCTGGGCCATGAGGTGTAAGTGTCTATCTTCTTATAATTACGAGTTCAAGACACTTCAGATTTAACGCCAATTTTAGATTGTTATTTCAACTACTCTCAACCACTGATACATAACAGGTATACTATCAGTTTAGCGTATGTCTCACTCTTCAGGAAAAATACCAATATTGTCGGTTCTGGAGGGTTACCATGAGGTCTTAATGTGATTCAATCCCGAATCAGTTTAGGTCCGCTAGCTGTCAAATCCATACTAAAAAAGTCAGCTAAAAGTTAAGCTCTGGTTTCCGAGATATTGTGGATTTTACGAATTAGTTCCAAACTGATGGAGTATTTCAATACTTGATATTTGAATTGTTACGTTTATTGAAAAAAAGTTATGAATTTCAACGAAAACTTGGAATAAACAAGTTAACATTTTATTACCGCAGTATCTGATCCAGGATGTATTAGACTACAGGCCCACGTACAAAAAATGTGGGTCATATGAACCACCAGGTGACGTATATAGGACGATATAAGAGCATAAAATAATAAGATTCAGCACTATGCCGTCACTTGTAAGCTGTCCAACTGGGTGCTGGTGAGAATTCAAAAGTGCAACCCTCGATTTTTTCCCCTTGTCGCATGATTTTTGTACGGCGTTGCGGAATAATGGATTAGAAGCTGTATTGAAACAGTATGAAACTGATGCCGTACAGAATCAAATGACCAAATTTACCCTAGAAATGGTCAGAAAATCAAAAAAAAATTACCGACTTTGTGGCGCACCATTTGTACGGCATCAGTTTCATACTGTTTCAATACAGCTTCTAATCCATTATTCCGCAACGCCGTACAAAAATCATGCGACAAGGGGAAAAAAATCGAGGGTTGCACTTTTGAATTCTCACCAGCACCCAGTTGGACAGCTTACAAGTGACGGCATAGTGCTGAATCTTATTATTTTTTGCTCTTGTATCGTCCTATATACGTCACCTGGTGGTTCATATGACCCACATTTTTTGTACGTGGGCCTGTAGTCTATATACCTTGGTGCTAGGACCCTTTGCTAGGTCTCGACCAAATTTATAGTGAAAATAGCTGGTACCCTATATTAAAACATAGGCTACTTTTTATCCCGGAAAATTACATAGTTCCCACGGGATAGCGATAAACAATGTCAAAGGTCGTAGCTATCTAGCCGCAACGTAAATATTTTTTGCAGAATATACAATCAACATCAATTTTACAAATAATTAATTAATATTTAATTTTAATTTTTTTTTTAAGTAGCACTTGATGGTCCCATCGGAAGACCAGCGCTGGCTGCAAGGCCAGCATTATGCTGAGATGGGACCATTTCGTGATGTATGTCCTTATGTTTTTATTTACTTCTTTGTTTTTGTTCTATATGTCACGAATAAATGTCTTCTTTCTTTCTTTCTTTCAATTTTTAAATCTAATTCTTAGCTGACGGAGTCGCGGGCAGAAGCTAGAAGTGAAATAATCTAACCTAAAGATTACATTTTAGATACTCTTTGCTAACTGTACTTGCATTGTCATCTGTTCAAAATTTCAAGTCAATCGGACCAACCGTCGAAGAGTTCCCTCCTGCGGAAACTTTACCACCAGATTATTGTATTGTCGTCTGACTAACACAAGTATGTCAAATTTCAGCTCAATCGGATGAAGATAATCTGCCTCAAAATTGAGTCGCAAGATTTCACCCGGACAAACATAGATACATACGTTACAAGTTAATATAATTTTGTTTTATTTTTTTTTTCTTCGTCATTCGAGACATCTCCAATTAATTTATGTGACGGTGGAGGCGTTTTACACCTCCGCGGAACTTTTTTTTTTGTTTTGACTAGTAGAGACTTTATACATTTCTTCTATAGATTAATATAATTTAAGGCTCGGGGACCTTATACATCCCTTTTATAAATGTATTTAATTTAAGTAGAATTTAAGTAATCTTACTGTATTTTATTTTGAAAAAATGACTTTCTGCCAAGTTTCTTGCGGCGCATTCTTCTTGGCAATGATGGTTTTCCCGAATGCGCTGGTAGTTTCAAAAATACATATAAAAGAGCCCTTGGCGGCCAATTTGCAAAAATAAATTTTTATTTTCATTTTCATATAAAGCTTGTAATAATAATAGCGTTTCATTTTATTAAAAACAATTGGCAATCACGCAAACCTTACCAAAATAAACCTTATCACAGAAACCCCGTTCATGGTGTTTCGTCCCCTTTTTTCACTACGTCATCTGCATACGTAAACGTACTGCAATCAGAACCCTTTAATTCAACATAGTACTGCGGCTTATGAATGAAAATATTTCATTCCGAGTGTGATACATCCCTGCTCCGTAATTTGAGCAAGGAAGTCACTACTACGTGAGCCAAGTTTACACATTCACCTTGCTGCAGATGTAGAGGGAGTACTGGAAATGATAATATATACATGCATTCATAAATCACTTCTCAAAAATCGAAAATAAACAAGAATACAAAATCGTGAAAATTGTTTTGCTTTGCCGCCTTTTTCTATCAATGGCATTTGAAGAGAGTATTTTTCTACCCAGAACACCTAAAGCTATTTCAGACACAGATAAACACGTTGTCGTACTAGTTTTTTTTTTTTAATTTGGTGTTTTAAGTCTTGTGCCTTTATTTTATAATGGTGATTTGCATTTTTAAAAAATTAATAACTAGACAGTAATGGAATTTGTATGCAACATTACTGGAGAGTTTAGCGGGACAGTAATGTTTTTTTTTTAATTTTGGTCTAACCGGCAACAATTAACTTCCTGTTCTGATATGTAGTTAACAATGACGACTTTACCGGACATTTTTGAGAAAAATCACATCTTTGTCCCATACGGGGCAACTAGACATAAAGGCCACGTTTAACAAGATTGTGGGCGCATGCATAGGTGGAAAATTGTATCAAAATCTATCTAGCTGTATCGCTTAGAACATGATAACATGATAGATTTTTGCCCGTTCCCTCGATGGTTCTTTGCTTCCAGAAGGCAATACAATAAAGTGTATACAAAATTATGTTTACAGCCATGTTACCATATAATATTAAATTAGAATAAGAATAAGAAAACTTTATTGACTGATACAGATACACACCGAATATTACATATGGATAATTATTCCAACCAGCCAAATGGCCGCCACTCAGCTATGTGTCACGACAATATCCCTGATAATGTCGTGACGCTGATTTTCAGTGACGCCAGTCACAGAGTTACGGAGGTGGCTGTCACCAGGCACACATCCCAGTTCATACTCATACATTAATTAGAAATATGAAAAGCCCTCACGCATTAATAAAAAACAACTATTTTATGCTAAAAATTCCTTGCATAATTTTGGAAAAGAGCTGACACTTCAAACTATACGCGATACGCGGTAGTGTGTCTAGCCAAGTTCAAGCTAACAGAACTGCCGAGCGGCACCGTGTGTGGCACGAACCATTTGGAGCCACTTTTAACCCCACGCTTACTTTCTAAGAGTATCTAGTGACGTTTTACCTCCTTGTTAGGCCGACTCATTTGTTTTGCACGACGCACGTAATAACACGATCAAACCTACGAGAATTTTGACATGCCGACGTGACGTGGAAGCTTAAAATGAAAGAGAAATTTATTAGCCCAATAAATTGAGTATCCGAGTGTATCCGGGGCGCTCAGTTAACGTCAACAGGAGTAAATAATACCATACACACATAGTGAGAGTGTATAACGAGTATTAATGAGAATAAACTGCATTTTAATAAAAAAACAATTCAAAAGAAAAACTTTTTTTTTCATTTTTATTTAATTCTCTTTATCTTTTCTCTTTATCTCTTTGGTGTACATTATGTAGATATCAATGACAATGCTAGTACAGTCAGTTAAAAGTAAAATCATGTATATAAGAGTTGGGTGGTAATTGCCACTTCTCCCATTCTCCCCTAGTCTTTTAACCTCTCTATACGACTGGGCGTTGACATGTTCTCTATTATCATATCATAATATTAAGAATCATACTAATATTATAAACGCGAAAGTTTCTAAGTATGCATGCATGGATGGATGTTTGTTACTCTTTCACGACAGAACGGCTGGACAGATCTGGATGAAATTTGGAACATAGATAGATTATAGTCTGGAATAACACATAGGCTACTTTTTATCCCAGAATATCGCGTAATTCCTGCGCATTCTATGCAGACGATGTTGCGGGAAACTCCGTCCGCGGCTGCAAAACGAGGGAGTAGCTAAGCAAATATCGGGTACAATTTCTTTTTTTAACAAACCGCCCAAAAACACGAGAACACAATCAACTAAAGCTCTTAATCGTAAATTCACTAGCTTAACAAAATTGGATTGTTGTGGTTGCGTTTGTGCTATACCAAAGTAATCCAATTGAAATGGACTAAATTGTTTGGCAATAAAAAGTAATTGCATAGTTTTAAAGCTCGTTTACGTCAATAACTTAATGATTTACGTAACTAATGATTGTATTTAAACAAACATACATACATACATAAATCACGTCTTTTAGCCAACATTTAAAACGGTTTCTTTTTTCTCTTTGGCCTGCTTTGGTTAAAATAGTTTTTTTTTAATAGGGAGAAGGGCAATTTTTTTCCTTTTTCAATTTTCCGTTATTTTCTGGTCAGCAAAAAAGTGAGTTGAGATTTTTACAAAATCTAATTTCCTTATTTACAATTTTCATAAAAGTAAGCCAAATAATTTGTGTCAAACACGAGAAGTGATTGAAATACAGCTACTGTAATTTTGTAATTAGTAAGGGTAAAGCATCTCCCTGCACGATATCTTTGTGCTAATAGCTCAATTCGTTCACAGGTGTACCTCCTGACTCTTCCACAAGTCAAATAACGAACTCGATTTATATCCACCGCCGGTGGTCAGAGGTGCTCAATAATTTAGTCTGGTAATTCGTTCAAGAGCGTATCCAGAACATCTATTATTCAACGCTAACTCCGAAACTCGCTAGTGTCGGACCCAGTATTGGAGTACAAAATACTTGTAGTTGTAGAAGTATTCGTTTAAGTAAGGAAAGCGGTAGTTGCGGTGAACTTTCTTCATACATTTTATTTAATTACTAGCTGTTGCAGGCGACTCCGACCGCGCAGAATTCGCGGTAACTAAGCTGTTTTATGGGATAAAAACTATCCTATGTCCGTCCCTGGGACTAAAACTATCTGTAAGTACACAAATTTCAACTAATTATGTATGTATGTTTAATGTAACCGCGGCAATATAAGGTGTCAACACACCACTTTTACTTAATTAGATGCTTAAGTTGTTGTGTACTTAGCTAGCTAGCATAAGTTATTATAGTATTTTAACTATGCCACGGGAACTCTTTAATTTTCCGAGATTGAAAGTATCTAAAATATTGACCAGGTATAATAAGTACCACCACGCAACATTTCATTTAAATCGGCCCAATAGTTTTAGAGATTAGTAGATACATACATACAGACAAACAAAAATTATAAAATCTACTTTTTTGTGTTTTATTACTCTTGCCTAATGGTTAGCACTCTATTTAAGTGTTTTTTGCTGTTGATATTCAAACAATACAATCTAGCTGGATAGAAAATCGTTTTGTGCTTTTCCTATTTTTAATATTTACACAATTATGCACTTTGTTTGTAGTGACAAATGCTTTATTCAAATACTCGATATTAAAACAATTGTCACTAAACATTAAAATGCATTAAATTTGTCTGCAGAGCACTTCCATTCCATATTATACTTACACTACGCTTGCCGAACCGCGGTTTCCAGCCAAGAACTCGTTTCCCCCAGCGATTGTCGGTTCTTCATCTAATGTGACAGTCCACTGTCACTTCAGTTGAGAGTAGTAGTAGTTCAGCTCAGTGTAGGACACGCTAAGACTAAGTGAAGCGATGATCTTCGCAAGGTAGCTGGCAAGAGCTGGTTGACAGTAGCCGAGGATCGTGCACAATGGCTTGTATTTAGAGAATCCTATGTCCACCAGTGGACTGGTATGGGCTAAATACTAATACTAACAAAATACTTACAAGTACCTAGTATTTATGAAACTAGTTTATCATATCACATCCCTATCCAACGGTCTAATGCACCCGAAAGTGTTTTCTAATTTCGTAGCAACACGGTACCTATTTGATTGATTACGGCTATACACAGGGGGTTGAATTGTTTATTCCGTTTCGTTACATTTCGGAGTGTTTGATGCATTATGAATTTAGATCACTTTTGGAACAACAAACGAAAAGAGTTTAACTGGCCCATCATAAATTGACGTAAATTGTGAATAGTTAAGTGTTTCAATTTTAACAAACCTTTGTCATAATTTTTGATTCCCTTTTCCACCTATACGCCTACAATCATGCTAAACGTGGTCTTCTGGTCTTGTTATCTTAGGCTTTGTCTACCCCGTAAGGGATATAGACGCGATTTATGTATGTATGTTTGTGTTTATTATTTTTTTTTTTTAAACGCATCATAATTTCATAGAAACATTTACATTGTTGTATGTTAGATGCCATACAGGTTGAGCCTAGTGTGGAATCATTAAATTATCTGTTGTAGTAAACTAGCTTCTGCCAGCGACTTCGTCTGCGTAGAATTATACGTATAAACCTTCCTCTTGAATCACTGTATCTATAAAAAAACCGCATCAAAATCCGTTACGTAGTTTTAAAGATCTAAGCATACATGTCATAGGGACAGACAGACAGACAGTTTTTTACTATGTAGTGATTACTGGAAGAGATCCCTTAAAGGGATAAGTCCGCCTTTGTGCATGTATCACAGTGTTTGTCAATTGTATTTCTCTTGTTTATTTTGCACAATAAAGAGTTTACATACATACTTTTGTTAGAAAAATAAATTTTACTTACTTAAATTTTTCGTTCCAAATATTATCCAAATCCGTCCAGTCGTTTCAGCGTGTAGAAGGAACAAACACACACACTCACATCGTCACATCCATTCGTCTATCCATCCATCCATCCTCACAAACTTTT